>CM057456.1:91690000-93061875 GCA_016271365.2 Neoceratodus forsteri | reverse complement strand
TTATCTATGACTAAGTAATAATTGTGTTACTTTATTCTCTTTCATGTCTTGATAAATAATTGGTTTACTTTCATTAATGTCAATACACTCCCCATGCAAAATGTTCTGCTGCTTTTGCCTGCCGCCAAATTCAGTGTCTATCTCTACCACCATTGTCACTTCTTGATGCTCCACCCGGCGAAATAACACACTTATTCCTCTTCCTCTTCCTGTAGACTGCATGATTCATACAGTGACAAACATCATTGGCCCATCCAAAGCGATGCAACATTACAATGACTCCTCACCACCACTCTCCAGCCTTCCATAACTGTGGTTCTGCTGCTACTATGGCTCCTGACTGAATCGAATACTGTCTACTGCCACCTTAATGTAATATCTGCATAATATACCTGCTCCATACAGAGAGACGTAGCACTGTTTCTTCAACCTCCTCTTCTCCTCCTCTACTGTAGTCTACTTGTGTGTGTCCTTTCAGCTCAGGAACAAACTTGATGGCTTGACCACTACATCTACTCTGATGCAACATAAAAATGCAAATTCCAGAATCCCAATCAAAAACAGTTGTGTTGCTGCTGCTGTTACAACTAATGGAGTGACATCCTCAAGCACTATCATGAAGTGTTCCAGCTCCAGCCAGAATGACACCATCACATCTGGCCAGAGAGAGGTCATTTCCAGCAGCCCTTTCCTTGTTAGCTGTGAGGGTAAGATACTTTCACTGTTTTCTATAGGCTGTATTACAAATGCTGGTGTTGTGACCAGAGGATATTACACCAGTGACTAGTTTGTTTAGTTGTAGATAGTAGTGTACCTCTCTAGGACTAAAGGCTTTATGTTGCTCAGAAACACAATCACATGTTTTTCCTTCTTTCCTTGTGTCACCCAGCAGGTTTGCAAAGCTCAAGCTGGTCCTACAGAAACAGGTGAGGAGGACATACAGTATCACAGCCAGCATCACTATTACTCATGTAGTGATAAGTATTTTTTTATCTCTCTTTTTTTTTAATGTATTGCAATATTATTTTCTTGCATTCACAGGTCACCACAGCTGAGCTCCTATTTCATCATGATCGTTCCTGTCCGCATTTGACACATCATCATCTTCTTCCAGCCAGGCAACATGACATAGATGCTGGAAAGTACCTGAAATAACCCCAGAAACATGAAACATGTAGTATGAATCTGACATATGTCAAACTTTTCAGACTTAAACCACCAGTAGAACCCCCCCAAAAAAATAATACTTTTATGCTCTTATTGCTGAATTCACACAGCTAAACAGAGTCTTTCTTTCTAAAGAAGGGGCAAGAAAATTCACAAAACTAGACAGGTCATTTCTTATCCAAAATCGTGTTCTTTTATTATATTTTCAGGCCCATATCCTCTATGCTTCATCAGCAAATATTGGCTTCCTCAGGAGGTGCCTTTACAAGACTTAATATTTAGTATTCCTGATAGTTATTCCTTTAATTTGTGCTATTTCCAAAACACATTCTGCTCAATCCTTGTTTCAAACAATTTTGTACTCTTAACATTTTATAAGCCCCACTTTTTGGTTGCTCTTTTCTTTCATTCGTGTTAGGCCCACGCTTGATTACTACTCACAATTCAAAAAGGACTGAATTTAATGGTTACATTACCCATGGACTATCAGGAGTTATCCTGGAATTTTCATGTTTGAGGAATTCACACAGTTGCAAGATGCAGACTGTCATGTGCCATCATCATCCTTATCATCATCAACCATGTATGGACATGGAAAATAGTAAAAAGACATGGTAATTACAACAACAACCAACAGACCCCCCCAATCCAACTATAAACAAAGAAATAACCCCTACTTACCTTACCATGGTTGTGAGATGTGGTTAATTCCAATGTCCAGTGTGCAAAGAAGCAGAACAGAGTCTGGAACTGAATGTCATCATCATTCATGAACCATACCTGAAAAAGTAAAATACCAGGAAGATGTGGGTACAAATAACAACCACCATCCACCCCTTGCAAATAAATAACCATTTCTTACCATCCCATGGTTTGACAATGTGCTCACTTCAAACTTGCACAGCAACAGGCAGCAGCAGTAACAACACATCAGCTGGACATTTGGGGCCCAATTCTGAAAGCAGTACCACTGACGCAAGGTGTATCAACTATCAATGACGCAAGTCACACCTTGCTTCATAGTTTGTGGTATTTCCTTTTCTGGTACATGGGCTATGATGGAAAGGGAAGCCACTGTGCCAAATGGGCAGTATGCCATCCTTGTGATCTGCATCTGGGTACTCCAGGCTGCAAGGGGGCTTGCGCCATGGTTGGCATGCAACATCCCCTTATTTGGAATTCTAAAATCCTGCCATGGCCATAGCAAGGGGCTCCACTTAGACTTGCCAGGAGGTGATCTAAGCCCCCTGGGCTAGTGTGGGACACTGTGGGGGAGAGCTACATTTGGGGTCAGGTGGTAGGAGGGGCACAGAGGGGCATAGCATGGGTTGGTAAAACAGTGGGGAAGTACGAGATTGCTTCGGCACCTGGTGGGGTGCATATGCCTCAGTATGTATTATACATAGGCATTTGCACCCCACCTGGTGCTAAAATAATCCCTTACTTCTCCACTGTCACTCCAACTGACCCTATGCCCCTCTTGCCTCCTGTCCACCTCCTGGCAAGTGGTTACCCCCCTCACCACCACCACCACCACCAATGCTGGCCCTTCCTGTGTTGTGGTGGTGAGGGGGAGCCAGTTCCATGTGACATGTGCAGCAGCTGTGCCAATGTTTGGGCACTGATCTGCAATTGTGGCAACCTGGGGATTTTGGTGCCAGAACCCTGCTTTTTTATAGAATTTGGTGTAGGGTCCCTGGTGCACCCAGGTATTGCTGCATCCATGGATCACTGCAACTTGCATCGCTACTAAGGAGCATTTCAGAATCAGGTCCTTGGTTATCAGTTTCACACTGTAGTACTTTTTCTGACACCTTCTTGCAGTCATAGTTCTGAATAATGTTTCAGTTATTGAGACAGTTTCTCATGTGTGTCATCTCGACTTCTCTGGACAAATGTGCTGCACAGCAGCAAGAAGCACTCAGCAGCAAGAAATAATTTTTGTACTTGGGCAACCACTTGACTTGTGTGAGTAACATGGGAAATCTTGCAGAAGAACAAATTTTATTTCACTTATTCAGATACTTTATCATGTGTGTCTTCCCAACTTCTCTGTACAGATGCATAGCACAGCAGCAGGAGGCACCCTTCGGCAGTAAATACGTTTTGTAATTGGGCAACCACTTGATGTGTGTTTCTAGCTGGCAAGGGAAATCTTGCAGAAAAAAATTCCCAAAATTAATTTCACTTATTTGGACACTTTCTTATGTGTGTCTTCTCAACTTCTCTGGCCAGTTGCACAGCACAACATAAGTAGGCATATGGTAGGTATTGTGTATGCAGTTTGTGACCGACTAGGGCCAGCAATTTATATTACTGCATATCACAATAAATTTTCATGAACAGAAGTTAAAACTACATAATTTGTAGTTAAGGGCTTCTTAAATCCTAAACCAGTATTAGTATTTGTAATTTCCTGTTACACACTATCAATGCCTCCTGGACTTCCCACCTGCCTCAGGCCCCCCCCCTTCTGCAGTCACCTTACTTGATCTCCGCTCCCACTGTTCACCTCCGAGATCTATCCCATTCTGTCCCTTCCTACTCTAATGCACCATGCCAACCTTGTCCTAGAGTCAGCCTTGAACTGCCTGTTATTTTAGTTTTGTTTCTTGTCTCCTCGAGTAGGAACTTTGTGCCAACTTTGCCCTAGAGCTAGCCCTGTAACTGCCAGTGTATTTCTTACATGCTCTTCGCTGTTCCTCAACTGATCAATGGATGCCTGAGGACCCAGCGTTCTGGACTGAATTGCCTGTTTGTTTGTGTACAAAGTATTTATATGTATCTACCTTCCTATGTATTCCTAATGCCGCCTCAATTTACTCCTGTATGAAGTAATTATCCCTGTATGAAGTCTTACCTGTAACTCTCCCGGGTCGCACCTGAAAATAGGCACATGGCTGTCTAGCGTGCTCACCCGGTTAACAAAAGCAAATAAATAAATAAGTATGGAACAGCATGCCACATGATGTAGCGGCGTGCCTACTTTAGATAAGATAGGAACTTTTTTGTGGTTTTAAAACTGTTTTTTTTTTAAATCAGCAAGGAATTAATAAAATGTGATGATAATTTGGACCTCTAATTGTTTATTCTGTTTTAAACTGGCCCTGAGCTAATGAATCGAGTTGTGTGATACCATTCTTTCCACAGTTTGAGTCTGCTTTAGTACTTCTTTTCACATCTAAAATAATGAAATGAGCACTCCTTTTAATATGGCTTGGACCAGGTTTTCAGCAGTATTCTCAGCTGGTTTTGTACATGAAATGTTTATAATCACTTTTAAAGAGCCTGAAATGAATTGTTATGCAGCAGACACTGCTCCATGACCTTATGGGGCAGTACGTGTTCAAAAACTACTGAGAATACTGATGAAAACCTGGTAAGGGCCATATTAAAAGGTGTGCTCCATTTATTATTTAAAATGTGAAAAGAATAGAAGGCAGACTCATCAATGAGAAAGAAGGGTATCATACAGCAAGTCAGGAGATTAGAGGCAATATAAAATGGCATAAAAAAGTATAGGTCAAAATGTTCACAACATTAATACACTGTTGCTTAAATTTATTTTGGGGGGTGGGGTCAACTACAACACTCAACAACAATAGGAAACAAATATTGGTCAGATCCATCACGGCTGCATAATGAAGTTAATGAAGTTGTGTGGAACTGTTAAGGAGGCAAGGAGAAACAACACAATGATTTATAAGTAGTAAGCTTTGTTTTAGTTTCTGTTCTAAGGAAGGCATACACATTATTAAGAAAATATATGGAGGTGTACATTTTAATGGAAGGAATAGTAAGCAATATAGGTTTGTAAAAGAACACCAGAGCAAATGCCACTGATGTATGTGTTGAAAGTGGCCAGTGGCCAAAGTTTAGTGACCAGTGGCCAAGGATTTAGTGACCAGTGACAAAATTTTATCAACAATATGTAGTTGGCTAACCAAAAGGTTGAGGAGATAGAAAGGTGTAAAATGGCTAGTGTAGATTGCTAAAGGGCTAGTAAAAAGTGAAAGATGACTAGTAGATGACTACATGATACCAACATGTAGATTGATGTGCCTTGTAAATGCAGAGGTATTTGGAGATTAATTGTTAAAACCATGCAAATAATGATACCACTGTGCAAACTGATGTTTGTGTAGATGCCCAGGTTCAAAAGGTGTTGGGGCCCTTTAAATAACTGTAAAATAAGTGAAGGGCATAAACCGTGTTTAAAAATGAATGTTTTAAAGAAAATTAGCTTTGCTTTGCTCAGCAGAGATGTTTTGTACAAAGCCTTCCTTCAACCCAAGGTCATAGCTGCAGCTTAGGTACACAGTTCCTCAATTTGGCCACTATCTGGTTTTATCTGTAGGCCAATTATTTTTGAAATAGTCACATCTCCTCACATGTTTTTTTTTGTATCATAAAGAGAGTTATTTTTGACAAATAAAAAAAACCTAATTACTTGTTTTTCCATTAAAGAATGACCGAATGTCTCTGGCAAAGTGTCAAAAGTATCTTATGTCTGAGGTATCTTTTGGCCAGTGTATTTTTGAACCCGAGTCTTATGACTTGTTAAATGACATACTGTCTGTGTTTAAAACTGCTGAGGTAGTTTTGGGGAAAATCCAGCCTTGCATTTTTTTTAAGCTTGCTACACATAAATATGGGACCTATGGTTATGTTCAGCGTCCCTTCGAGAAGACGCAGTCTTGGACAAGATGCAGTCTGAGACTATCCATAGATTGCTCCGGGATACAGAGACATATGGTTACATGTGTCTCTGAAATGCTGTAGCCCTGTAATGCAAATATTACTAGCTGTCTAGATTACATGTTAGAAACACCTCATTGGGATTGTCCTTTGGCTGTTTTTACAACTAAATTGTAACAGAAACATTTAGGTAGTTGTGGGCTACCTGATGTTTAAAAATAATGTTAGCATGTATTCCCTTTTGTAAACTAGCACAATAGCATTTTTCTGGCTAATCTTATTAATAAAATACCACTAATTGGCAAAGATATAGCGTGTTGGCTTTATTGAATTACTGAGAATTACCAACCAGGAACCTGTATAAACTGTATAATTGGATCTAATTAACATATGTGTTGTCTCGGAGGATATTGGCCATACAGCCAAATTTTAAAGAAAACGCAATTGCACTTACCCCAATAATGCAAAGCTTCATGGGAAACATATGCAACTCCCCATGATGGTACAGAAGGTTGCAGTACATGAAAAAGTAATGGCTGGCATATGTTCAGCCTTGGGATTATTCACCCAGTTTTTTTTAGAGAAACAGGGTTTTTGTCCATGAGGTGATGTAAGTTATATTAAAGCAATGTGTTGATGTCAGGCAGTCAGGTGTAATGTTAGCAAAGAAAATGTGATAGTAACTTTCAGAGGGGGTTGCTGTTTATAAGGTTAAAGTTGTTATGCTTGTGATAATGGAAATATTAGGAAAGTATGAGGTCTATGCAGGAGTGGAGTACAAATATGCAGAGATTCATAAGTATGTTCTCAGAGTGCAGGCAAATGTGATATGCAGGTTTGTTTTACAAATAGATAAAAATAGCGATACATGCAATTGATAGAAAGATAGATAATTACATAGACCGATAGATAGATAGATAGATAGATAGATAGATAGATAGATAGATAGATAGACAGAGACAGACAGACAGGCAGGCAGGATAGGAATGGCAGTGAAGTACTGAAGTGATGACAACTCCACCCCCACCCTGCAGAGATGGACAGGCATTGGGGTGTGCCTTTGGGTTGTCACACATAACACTCATGCCATTTTACCGCACCCTACCCTGCAGACACAGACAAGTGTCGAGGTGTGCCTTGGTGTGTTTGAGCTTTACACTCACACCATTCCATAAGGAAATATGCTGAAATGGATTTAGTATAGGAGAATGGAGTGAACTTTGGGGCTGAAGAGTCAAAGGCACACCTCAATAGCAGTCACTGACTGCAGAGTAGGGATGGGAGTGGAATGGCGTGAGCATTACTGTTGACAATCCTAAGTCACACTTCTAATGCTTGTCAGTCCCTACAGGGCAGGTTGTTATGGTCAGAAATCCTAACGCCCAGGGCATTTCTTGGTATTTTCACTCCACATTTTCAACATGGGCTTTTTGTGACCCTACCACATGAACAGTGACACTATCAGTTCATTAGCGGAAAGGTGATTTTGAACAGTGACTGTGCCATTTGGTGCCACATGTGCAAAAACACATTTTGAATAGGGCATAAAAAATGACAGCTGTACTGTTCATGAGGAGGTGTAATGTTGAAAATCTGGAGTGAAAATTTAAAAAAATTGATGAAGTCATGAGCTTGCATAGAAACTGTGCAACACACACCCGTAATGCAATTATTTTGGGGATTTGTTACACCAGATTTTCAACATAGGCATTTTGGACCTCTGCTCATGAACAGATGTGCTGTGATTTTCTTAATCTGGCCAAACATTGATTTCACACAGTGACTGTGCCATTGTGCACCAGATGTGCAAAACCACATTTGGGCAGAATGTGAAAAATGACAGCTGTACTGTTCATAAGGAGGTGTGCAAAAATGGCAATGTTGAAAATCTGGAGTAAAAATACTAAAAATTCTCGAAGTTATAAGTGTGTGTGGAAACTGCACAATGTATGCTCATAACATAGTCATTTTGTGGAATTTTGTCACCAAATTTCAACATAGGCATTTTGGGACCTCTGCTCATGAACAGAGTCACTGTGATTTTTCTTAATCTGTCACAAACATTGATTTCCCAAAACGACTGCACCATTGTGTGCCAGATGTGCAAAAACACATTTCGGGCAGGATGTGAAAAATGACGGCTGTTCTGTTCATGAAGAGATGTGAAAAAATGACAGTGTTGAAAATCTGGAGTGAAACTATTAAAAATTCTTAAAGTTATGAGAGATGGTGAAAAGTGCACAATGCACACTCGTAACAGTCATTTTTTTAATTTTTTCACCAAATTTGTAACATAGACTTTTTGTTAGCCCTCCTCATGAACAGTGACACTGTTGTTTTGTGAATCGACCCCAAAAGGTAATTCCATGCAGTAACCACAAAATCACCTTTTGGGACAGAATAATGACATGACAGCGATGGAATTCATGAGGTGGGGTCCAAAGACCCCATGTTGAAAATCTGGTGCCAAAACTCACAAAACTGGCTGAGATATCAGCCTAAGTTGAAAACAAAAACATTTACTATATGCCATTATATAGCTTACTGGCATTTCTTCAGTTCATGGTTGGTTTTGAATAGCGTAGACATGTTCTCGCTCCACCGAAGATCATTGCACCAGGCTCTGGAGGTAAGTATGAGGTGAGAGTGGGTGGGGAGGTGTGGTGCACAGATGATGCTGGGTGCATGTTGGGGGAGGGGCACTTCAAATAATGAGGGACCATTTTCTTGTTCACAGGTTACACAAAATAAAAAAAACTGTTGCAGAAAGAAGTTCTTCATTACAGGGTCATCTGGCACAGTAGAGGTGGGCTTCCAGCATGCCACCTAGGTGTTTTGTTGGGGGCTGGAGTCAACAAGGATTGGGCATCCCATCAGCAAAGAAGAAAGGATCTTTGTTTGGGGGGGCATGATGCCGAGAGAGATTGGGATCCCCCTCAGAAGTCAAATTATTGGACAGGGGGACAATTATACTGATTGGGATTGGGCTCCCCCATCAGCAAATGAACTGGGGAGGAGAAGCGCCTACAGGGGGGATTGAGCATCCCCAATGTCAGGTTTCTGGGGACTAGAGTCAGACATCAACAGTGACAGCCACCACCATGTTTACTGAAATGTTACACCAGGCAAGGCATGTATTGCAATGAGGGAGTGCTCCCTCATTACAGCCTCAAAATTCTTTGAAGTTGGTGTTACAGTTTTGCAGTGCTGTCATAGACAGCATGCTCATTTATTGTTGCCATAGAGACATGCCCCACAAGCAGTGGGGCATTGAGTCATAACAAACAGCACATCCACAAACTGCTACTCCTGCAAGCTGTCACATGTTTCTTGCACATGCGCACAAGCAAACATAAAAAGCATGCCTAAAATACAATATGACATGATCAGTCTCTGCAGTCCTGTACTGCCAGAGGTTGGCAGCTCTACTGAGAACTAATTTTTGATCTGCTGCCAAGTGTGTAAAATTAATAACACTGCAGGAACCTGTGTGTGTGTGTGTGTGAAGAAAGGACTCTGCAGGCAGCTGAGCCTTTTTAGTGCACAAACTGTCGACTGTGATGGTTAATTTCACTGTTGCAGTATGTGTTAGCACAACAGCAAACACAAGGAATAAAAATAGCAGTACAGTAAGCAACCCAATACTTTGTTCTGAAAATTATAATAATTTCTTGATGTCCATGTTTTATGCTTATATTGTCTGTTGCCTGCTTTCAACGCTTAGCAATAATTGTGGCCATTGTCACAGGGAGATCACTGATCTGTGCAAAAGGTTATACACCTTAGATTGTACCTTGGGTGGGATATTCAGAAATGCAACAAAGGTAGGCGTGGTAGCTGTGCAGCACAAGTACACTGCACCAGTGTGCACCGAATGCGATATTCAAAGGCTGCACATGACAGCAAGTGCCAGTGAAACAGCTGAATATCACAGGGATGCACCATAGCACAACCAGGACTGCACCAGGGAGCAAGCTAGCAAGCACCATAGTGCAACCAGGGCTGTGTAAGGGTCAGAGGTGCATGGGATAGGACACAGGACAACAGACAGAGCAGGGAGCATGCCACCAGAGCAGGACAGACCACCACCTGGGTGCAGAGGATGCCAGGAGGGAGGCATGGCAGGCACACGGCTGCAGGCCCCCAACCATGTGCACCACAGTGGTGCATGGAGGCAGTGTGGCACCAATGTCCACTGGCAAACAGCCATGGGCAACACCCACAGGAAGGCACGGGACCTGCCACCTGGACAACAGCTGGCAACACACATGCTAACAGCACAGAAACACACATGCCACACAACATGAACAGAGTGCACATGTACACTCCATGGCACACCCACCAGCCACTGGGCACAGACCACCAGGCACATTCCCCATCCAACCCCAGACGTACCACTCAGCCACCATGCACACCACTGCAGCATGGCTTCACTCTCCACCTGCAAAGCAGAAACAGACACAGATGGCTAACAGTAGAAAAGTGTATTAAAACAAAGCAACAATAACTATGTACAGAACAACAGGTACAGGGAGCAGGGAATGGGGAGGCCACAAACAAAATGGTAGGCTGGGGAAGGGAGGCAGGGGGACAGGGGACATGGCTGGGTAAGGGTACAAGGGAGGGAAAGGGAGGGGGTCAGGGAAGGGAAGGGGGTGCATGCCAATGGGTCCTATGGGTGTCCACACCCTACCAGCGCCTGGTGCACCATCTTCTCTGCAGCCTGCACAGGGTCTGCTGAATCAGTCATACCACCTGGAGCATGGCCATGGTGACCTGCAGTATCCTCTGAAGGAGCCTGGTGTTGACAGCATCCCATTGGACACCTAGGACAAAGGAGGGGACATGGTATGATTGCATGTCCATACAACTGTAGCCCACCCACCATGTTCAGCGGACAGCAGTGACTTGCACCCCTGAGATGGCACACAGCCTCCCACAGCATGTGGGCCCAAATGAGCTGCCATCCCGACCATCCACAGCCATGGAGAGCACTGCACACCAACACCAAACATGTGCCACACACCACAACCATGGTGGCCAGGCAACAGGGCCAAGCGGTGGGATGGCAGTGGCACAGCTGGAACCTGGGTGCACCACAGCCCACCTGCAGCAGCCACACACATGTGCAATAGCGATGGCATGGTGCAACGTACCCCACTGGTGGTGCACAGCTGGAATGGCCATGTGCACAGGGGGCTATGGCCAACCCCCTCCCTGCACAACAACAAACCATGAAAGAGTGCTTACCTGCTTGCTGTGGCGCAACCGTCACCTGTCTGGAAGCACCACCCATGTGGCCTGCAACCTGTGCCCCAGCATTGGCCTGCCCTCATCCACCTTCAGCACCTGCCATCCGTGGACATCGCCTATCCTCAGGGCCTAGTAGTGAGACATTGAGAAGGACACATCAGTACCTGGCAATACCCCACGCTCCCCCCAGCACAGCATACCCCCTGCCCCTGCACAGTGGTGGTGTGGTGGCACAGCCCACCCATGTTCAACAGAGTGCACAGCCACAGCCCCCCCGCAGCATGTGTGACACCCTGCTGGTCCACACAGAACACTGCAATGGCACAGACATGGACGTAGTGCACTCACCTGGATGTGGCATGGTGCCCCTTCGGAAGTGTGCCAGCAGTGACTGTAGCCTGTCAGGGTCCCTCCTCCACAGGTCTCCATAGTGGTGGCAGCAATGCCCCCTGCTGCGCTGTGCCCCAGTGGCATCCTCCAACCCCTCAGCCACCTCCTGCCACACCTGTATTCAAGGCTGATCCAGGGGCACCTGGCCATACAGAGAACCCAATGTGGCTCCACCAGGGCCACAAGGTTCACCAGTTCTACCTGGGTCCAGTTGGGTGCCCTCGCAGTGCTATGGCGTGGCATGCCTGATTCTGCAATTGCAAATCAAAATGGCTCCCAGTATCATGAGCCACATGTTATGGGTGCTGCCCGCCTAAGCATCCCCACCGTACATTCCCTGGTGATGCATGATACAGCTGGGGCAGCACTGGCATGTCGCAGGGCACCTGGAGGGTCAAAGGGCACTCATGGGGTCATGGGTCATACGCACACTGTTGCGACAGTGTGATAGGGCACGCCATGCATGGTGCGCAATAGGGGCATGTGTGCACCACGGTCCATGTGCCTTATGGCATACAGTGCACGAGTGCCATAAGCCCAATAGCAGCAGAGTGCTGTACCACAAGTGCAGTGTGCACAGAATGCGCCATCGATGTACGCACTGTCAGTGCATGCATGTGCTCTGCCAGGCCTACTGTGCACGTCTTACAGTTGCACGTTGGCTTGTGCATGTGCAACACCAATGCTCCATGGGCAACTTCATGATATTCAGCCAGAATATGCAGATGGGCTGATCAGCATGTTCACAACACATCGGAGACATTTGCATCTCATTTCAGTTGCGCATCCTCTCATTTGCATGTGATGTGATATAAATGCGCCACGGGACAGCACAGGCACCAGATCAGTATTGCGTTCTTCAGAGGTAATCCACCAGGCTGTGGGTCTGTCAGGACAATGGATTGGGAGGGTGTCATGTGTTGCAGCCATCACTGACCGCATGTTCTTACCCACATGAATAAGCATGATGGATCACGAGGAGGTTCAGGACAGTGGGCCTGCATGGAGGCGTAGGCCCAGCTTCATGAGGGCAGAGAGCAATTCCCTATTCGATGCCTACCTGGACCAGGAGCCTCTCCTAAGTGGCTCAACAGGCACCCCACAGGCCCGGGTGACAGCATGGGAGGGTGTTGCCAGGGCTGTGAACCAGCAGGGCATCCATCAGAGGACAGCACAGGAGTGCAAAAAGAAGGTAGGCACAGACTGGAGGAGGATCAAGGAGAAGGTGGCCACCATCCTGACCACACATGTTGCCACAGGTGATGGACAGCCTGATGTGCCACAGCTGACACCACTGGAGGAGTTCATGGTGGCATCCATATGGCACAGCACCATCGAGGGTGTGCCTGGCAGAGGATTCCAGATGAGGGGGCAGCCCATCACTGCATGGTGTGTACAGCAGCACCTGGGGAAGGAGGAAAGGGGTTCAGGGGTGCAGGAGTGTGTGCCAGAGGCATTAATGTAACTGTGTTCCTTTTCAGCTCCGGTGCACCTGCACACAGCAGCAGGGGTGGGGATGACCACCATGAGGGCGGTTCTGGATCTGAAGGACTCTCCATCCACCTCCACTGGTGGCCGGGGTCTGGACCACAGGCAGACAAACACCACAGTCTGACCAGATGTCTGTGGCATGGTTGTGGATGAGGCTCTGACTGTGTTTCAGCAGGATGCCAGCCATGGCACCCAGTATGCAGAGACACAGATCGGGGTGGGGTCCAGCACCAATGATGATGCTGTGACTGTTATCTTGGATAGTGGTGTTGCAAGTCACGGGGAGGCACCCATACCACACACCCACCACGGCAGCACAGAAGGTTGTCCGCCCACATCCGCCACACCCTATGAGGCTGCGGGTGCCAACAGTGTGGAGCAGTCCATAGGGGTGTCACTGGTGGTGCAGCTGCCCCTGCACTGTTCTGCACACAGCAGCTGGAGGGGCAGCAGCGGCAGCAGGATGGGGTCAAGGGGGGGCCGGGTGCAGTGGCTGCTGCCATTGCACTGCAGACTGATCAGAACCAAGGGAGCCCTGCTGTGCTGCCCCCACCAGTAAGGGGGGCTGTGCTGCCAGGTCATGCAACACCCATGGGTTGGTGCAATGCCCATGCCCACCAGGGTGCTGAACCCTTGACAGAGCACACCCATCTGCTACGGGCCTCTGTGGAGCAACAGGTGCTGGTCATGGCAGGGGTGCATGCACTTCGCACGGAGCTGCGCCAGTCCTCAGGGAGTCATGACCGAGACTATGAGCAGCTCCTGGACAAGACCACACACATGCGGGAGGACACGACCGCAGCCCTGGATCGGCTTACCACCGCAGTCACGGCTGGCCTAGCACCACTGGCCACCCTGGTGCATGGCCATCCACCACTGACCCCGTGGAGTACCTTCTCAACCCCTCGGACACGGCGTTGTGCGACCCTGTCAATGTCAAAGCCGGGATTTGTTGTGGGCATTCTGGGCATGCCTGGAGTGGGCATGTTCGAGAGCTTGCAGATCCCTGAGAGGGACAGGTCACGTTCCCACAGTGACACACCTGGGGGAATGTCTGAGACAACCCCTGTGGCCATCGCACAGCCTGCATCTGCTGGATGGTCCCAGCGGGGCAGTCCACGTGTCCACAGTGGCTGTGCAACCGCACGGCAGTCCTAATCTGCATCCCTCCCGATCTGCTGTCTACCGCTGCCCTGTGTGCCCATTGGTGTGGTGTGTGCATGTGCATTCCAGAGACATGTCATCCATGGTCCACGCCACACACCCACCTTGTGCACAGCCAGCCACTGGCAACTGTGGCATGTGCATGATGATGCCAACACAACACCAGCCACTACTATGCACTGGTGTGCAGAGTCTGACACATGTCTGTTGGCGGCCTCTGGGTATGCGCATGTGAGTGCCCATGTTCATGTGTGTGAGGGTATGTGTGAGGGTGTTTGGGTGGTGTCTAGAGTGCTGTACAGGGTGCTTCCATGGAGTCCAGTTCCATGCCCATCCAAGCTACCCTCCGGCCCTGTCTGGCATGGGGCCCGACCTTCCATCCCTGTCTACTGTGCCATGGTCCCTGGGACTTTCATGTGGTCATGTACACCTACCTGTGTGCACCATAGTGCTCCTCTGCAATTGTGTCCTGGTGCTGCTGGGCCATCCTGTTCAGCCGTGGTTCCCGTTGCCCAGTGGGAGCTGCCCACTACCACCTGGACCGGCTGCCACGTCGTCCCCACTTTTGTTCTCCTCTTCAACCTCAACAGCTATCCCACAGTCGGTGGCCATTTTGTGTAGCATAAAACAGGCCAGAAATAGGCCACAGGCCTTTGAGGGGCTGTACTGTAGGCACCACCAGACCTGGACAGGCAAAGGAACTGGGTCTTTAGCAGCCCAAACACACACTCGATGATGTTCCGTGTAGTGGCTTGTGCCTCATTGTATTGCTCCTGCACTGGGGTCGACGGGCGCTGGTATGGGGTGAGCAGCCAGGGCCACAGTGGGTATCTGCTGTCACCTGTGTGTTGACATGCGTGGTTAGCATAGTGGTCTGTGTAGCTGCCCCCCCGCCTTCCCTGCCACACCCTCTGATGCCCAAGGCCTAGTGTTCCCCCACGCCCTGCCCTGTTGTGCTAGGCTGCCAATCCAGTTGCATATTCACCTACTAGGTGGCCAGTGGGAATGTCCCCACTCTCAAACCTGTGGCACAGTGCTGACTGGTGCCAGATGAAGGCATCGTGTGATCCACCAGGGTATGTGGCACAGACATTGATTATGCGCCCCCTAGCATCGTACAACACCTGGCAGTTGACACTGGGGTAGACCTCCCTGTTGATGTAGGCTAGCCCCTCCTGCCCAATGGTGTGCGAATGCCTACATGGGTGCAGTAGCTGGCCCCTAGCATGCCAGGCATATGTGTCAACTCCTGCATGTTTGCTGTATGCTCTGCCTGTGTGCTGGGGAATTGGATGTATTCTGCAGCATGTGGCAGCAGTGCCTTGAGGAATTGTATGAGGAGCCGTGATGTGGCCAACTGGGTTATGATTGTGGTGTCCCCTGTTGGTCTCTGGAAGGTACCCGTGGTGAGCAGGTGCATGACGGCCATGACCTTGGTCTCTACTGACAGGGCGTAACTCCGTCTTGTGGGTGCCTGCATCTCATCACTGCACAGCTCACAGAGCTGCCTCAGAATTGTCCGCTTCAGGTGGTACTGGCCCACAATCTTGGTGTCACTGTACTGTTCATAGGTGGTGCGGGCACAGTACCTGTTCCAGGCATACCGCTGATGGCCCCTTCCATGGCCAAGCCCCTCTGCCTCCAGCCTCCTCACACCCCTCATTACTGCCTCCATCTGGAAGATGGCATTGGCCAAGGCCTGGGATGTCCTGCCCCCCTGGGCAGCTGTCTCCTCTGGCACCCCCAGCTGTGTGCTGCTGCATGTGCCTCTGCACTGGGCGTGCACCTGTGTTGGGAGTCCCTGCTGGTGGCCTGTTGGCTGTGGCCTCTGCCTCCCACCCATCTAGATATTTTCACTGCCACTCCCATGACTGGGCTCACAGGCTTACGCTGCAGTTGCTGTCCCCACTGCTGTCACACACACACACACACACACACACACACACACACTCATGCTCTCACACGCATGCACTTTCAGGGTGATACGCCCTGTCCCACACTCTGTGGCACTTCCTGCCTCTGTCTTGCACCCCTCCTGCTGTCTTGCCTGGCCAATGTCTTTCTCTCTCTCTCTCTCTATCTCTCTCTCTCCTGCTCCCCTGTGGCACAAGCCTCCATCCCTTGCTTGCTCCCTCTTTTTATGGGTTCAAGTTTGCTCCGTGTATGTCCCTGTTGCTCCACACTTGAGCTATCAGCTTGCTGTTGAATATCGCACTGCGCTACTTATTCATGGCTATGCCCCTGCACTTGCACATGCATTCATTAGAGTTGCACATTGGAGCACTGTGATTTGTACCACGCATTTGCTGTTGCTGAATATCACTCTTTAGTGCACTTCCGCTCTTGTGCAGGCACATTTCAGTTGCATCATGCACAACTGCTTTGAATGTCCCACCCTTTGACTTTAAATCTCAAGTTACTGTTCTGTTTTTTTTTGTTACAGGTTAATCCACCCCCCCCCACTGAGTGCAGGTCTGTTTACTCATTAGTGTTCATATATGCATCACTTACATTGAAGTTTAATAATAATGTTCATAGTTTGTTTGTAGGTTTAATTTCTATGACCTACACAGTGTTCAGATATGCTCCACTCACACAACAGAGTAATATTTAGTTTGGGTCATACTGCCAATTGCATTCTAGATTTTCTTTCTGTGACATAACCAGTGTTCAGATATGTGGAGGCTTAAAGTCACAGATCAAACCTAGCTCAGGTTACTTAATAAATAAATATCCTCAATAATGTTTAATATTTTCTCCATTTAGTGATCAAAACAAACACTACATGTCCCACTGGGCCAGGGAAAGATCATTATGGAGAGCATTTCCTGTAATTTTTGCTGTGACCATTACATGGAGAAAATATCTGGCAAACATTAGTGTGGACCTTCATTTATTAAGTACTCTTTGCTACAGTTGTACATTTACTTTAAACCTCCAGGTGCTGTTTTTTTGGTACAGGGTACCCCTTCCCCCCTCTGCTGACAGCAGGTCTGTTTACTCATTAATGTTCAGATATGTTTCACTCACACTGAAGTTTAATAATAATGTTCATACTGTGTTTGTAGATTACATTTCTGTGACCTACACAGTGTTCAGATATTCTTCACTCACACAACAGAGTAATAAATTATTTTGTATAAAGCTTCTTTTCCTACAGACTCCATCCTCTTCCTCTGCCCTTGGCATTATCACACTCTATTAAACTTGAAACCACAAAACCTGTTCATATGCTAAAATCCCCAAGCCTTCAATCACTTCACACAATAATGGTAAATGTCAGGTGCCAGGATCTATAGGAAAACTGCCAGACTTTCTGTCTGAGATGCAAATGACTTTAAATTCCTTTCCCAGTAAATTCACATTGGGTGACTCTTACATGCCAGTGTCAAATCCACTTTCCATGCAAAGGATATCAACTTAAGCAAGGCCTTTGTTTTAGTGCCTATACAGTGTTACTTATCATATCACATCCAACATTTGCTTCTGAGGTTGCAGAAGATAAGCAATCTTAACTTACAGCTAAGAAACCAGACGCATATAGTCTGGATCTATGGACTGAAAGTGACTGGCTTATAGTTAACTGGCTACTGTATCATAACCAAAATATTTCCTTGTTACATGGATCAACTCAAAATAAGTGACTCTTCAGTGTATTTCTTACCAACTTCTTCACAAATTGGATTATTTCAATGATGTCCTTTACAGGACAAACATTTCCATTTCTGTATCAACTTCTGCAAGTTTTTTTTTTCCCTTTTATTTATTTATTTATTGAATTTTGATGACCGGGTAGACCCACTGGGCCCCGGAGGTCCCTTTTCAGGGGCGATCCGGGAATAACAATACATAAACTTGATAAGCAATAGTACATATACAGGTTATTGGCATGTGACAATCATACATATATGTAAGGCAGTACAGTCTTTTCTATTGATTACATTACATTATTTCAGTGCTACATATGACTATGTCTCTAAGAACTCTCCTTGGAAGTTCAGTGGGGGGGACCAAGCACCCACTGTTATATTTACTACCTTTTATGTACTGTAATTTTTTAATGTACTATAACCTGCATTAATTACTGATCCAAGATACCAAACTTTGGTAAACATGCTATTGCATATGCCCTTCCCTCCATTTGGAACCAATTACAAACTGTAATGAAACTAACTAGCACAGTTTAGCGACCACAATACTGTCTGGTTTCAAATAAGCATGGGGGAAGGGGGGATGAGATCTAGAACACTGGCAGTGGACTTCAGGGGGGCAGACTTCACGGGCATGGGAAATATTCTCAAGGATCACTTGATGGGGATTACCTCAATGACAAGTGTGGAAAAGAGATGGGAGGTCATAAAACGGGGACTTCATGAGGCAGTCAGGATCTGCACTAAGTTGAAACGTAAGGGAGCAAGGTCACATAAACCATGCTGGTGGTCCAGTGAGGTACAGGTAGCAGTCAGAGAAAAGAAGGCAGCCTACAAAAAATATAAAACAACAAGAGGGATAGGGATAAGGAAATGTACCAGCTTGCATCTAGAAAAGTCACCCGTATGGTGAGGGGCAAAGTCAGTAAAGCAGCAGCTGGCACAGGGATACATGGAGGGAAAAGGGTTCTTCCAGTACATTGGGGAGCGGAGAAAAACTAAGGGCCATCTCAGCATATTGAGATCAGAAGGAGGGTGGGTGGAAGAGGCGAGGGACCAGGCAGAGGTATTTAAGTACTTTGCCTCTGTGTTCACTAGGGAGGGGGATGGGATATCTACAAAGCAAGGCATGAAGGGGATAGAAACATCAGTAAGTGGGATCAGGAGCAACAAAATGGAGCAAGAGGAGACAGAAGTACCCCAGGGTGTCACATCTGGGTAAAGATAAAAAGGCCAGTAAGGTGGAGGGATGGATGATGCTATCTCCACCAAAAGGTGTGTTAGCCCTCAAGGCCCTAAAGAAAGACAAATCTCCTGGGCGGATGGCATTCATCAAAGTACTATGGGAATTGGCGGACATACTGGCTGCACCTGGCGGAGCTTTCCAGCAGGTCACTTGAGACAGGAGGGTACCTAGGGATTGGCGAGAGGCACATGGTACCAATCCATAAAGGGGGTCGAGGAAGTACCAGGCAACTATAGACCCATCAGTTTGACCTCGGTGGTGGGAAAATTAATGGAGAGTATACTAAAGGAATGATTGGGGGTGTACTTGGAGAGATGGGAGGTCTGGATAGTCGGCAACATGGGTTTGTGCCAGGTAGATCATGTCAAACCAACCTTGTGGAGTTCTATGAATGGGTAACATCAGAACTGGACAGGGTAAGCCTGTGGATGTATTATTCTTGGACTTCAGCAAGCGTTTGACTCTGTCCCCCACAATGGTCTGGTGGAGAAACTGATGGGGTTAGGAGTAGGCCCTTTGATGGTCAGATGGATTGAAAACTGGCTAGCTGGATGCATTCAGAGAGTAGTGGTCTGTGGGGAGCTCTCAAACCTTAGAGAGGTAGGTAGTGGGGTACCACAGGGCTCGGTCCTGGGTCCGATCCTGTTTAATGCATACATATCGGACATCAGGGAGAGTATAGGGTGTGAAATGAGTCTCTTCGCGGATGACTCCAAGATGGGAGCAGTAGTTGAGGGAGAAGAGGGGAGGTTGGCCCTGCAAGGACCTGGACACCCTGGAAAGCTGGGCTCACACATGAAATTAAATTTCAATATCACCAAGTGCAAGGTGTTGCATCTTGGTGAGAAACCTAAACACAGGTACACCCTGGGAGGAGGCGCTGGAGGCCTAAATAGGGAAAAGACCTAGGGGTCATGGTGGATGCATGTATGAATAACTCTGAGCAGTGCAGGAGTGGCTAGCAAGGCAAACAGGATGTTGGGATGCATCATAAGGGGATCACCTCTAGGAGCAAGGAAGTGATTCTGCTGCTGTACAATGGACTGGTTAGACCACACCTTGAGTACTGTGTACAGTACTGGAGACCACACTTAAAGAGGGACATACAGCTCCTAGAGAGGTACAGAGGAGGGCAACAAAGATGATACGAGGGCTAGGGATTTGACGTGTGAGGACAGACTTAGGAGCTCTGCCTGTTTTCACTGGAGGAGAGGAGAGACAGGGGACATGATTGAGGTCTTCAAGTACCTCAAGGGAATAAATAGGGTAAACATGGAGGATCTTTAGACTAAAGCAGGAGGTATCACCAGAGGACATGGTTTGAAGTTGGAAGGTGGAAGGGGTAAGGGGAAAAGAGGAGGAGGTTTTCACTGAGAGGGTGGTGGACCCTTGGAATGCACTGCCTGGTGAGCTAGTTCAGAGATCCACAGTGGAGGGCTTCAAGAGAGGATGGGACAGACACAGAAAGTGGATGTATCAGATAATGTCCTGTCCCGGGGGGGTGGGGATGGATGATACGGGTTTCTGGAGCACAAGGGATGGGAGGGTCTCAGCAGCCAACTAAGGATCTAAAGTTCGAGCAGACTCGATAGACCGTAAGGCCTAATCTGCTGGAAAATAGTATGTTAGTATGTTAGTTTCAATAAACGTCTACAAATTGCTAAGTTCAGCCAAAATAAAAGACACCTATAACTGTCATTAAGTCTCTTCCTTCCCCATGTGTGCCATATTTATCCACTGGAAAGGTATAATTGATTTGTCATATTAACTGCTTTCCCTTCCCTTTCTACTCCTGGCTTTATCTTTGCTTACGCTCCACTGCTACTCTATCAAATCTCTCCTCCCCCCCATATCAGTTGTAGACTGTTGTTTGTTCTAGCTGCCAAAATACTGTATATGTATTGCACACACCAGTCATCATGTTTCATTTATCAGTATGCGACCTGTAAGTCACTTCCCTGTCTCATATCAATGTTT
This sequence comes from Neoceratodus forsteri, assembly GCA_016271365.2. Taxonomy (NCBI): domain Eukaryota; kingdom Metazoa; phylum Chordata; order Ceratodontiformes; family Ceratodontidae; genus Neoceratodus; species Neoceratodus forsteri. The sequence continues at coordinate 93,040,839 of CM057456.1, read as the reverse complement.
ACCACCTGCGGTCACCCTATGTGGTACCCTTGTATGTATATCCAGCCTGTATCATGTAATGTGTATTTCATGTATATACTGTTATTACCTATCTGTGTTTGTACTTTAATTGTTTATGTCACAGGACCTCCTTGTGAATGAGCTTGCTCAATGGAGTTTTCCTGCAATGAACTTGAACTTGAACTTGAACTTGAACTTGAACTTACAGGGCAGCAAAATTAAGTCCAAACTCATGTAATTATTACACATTGACGATAATTACATTTTTATTCATGTATAACTCAGACACATTAATTTCATTATCTAGGTACTTGCAAATGTATTAATATTTAAAAACTTTCACAGGACACCTTTACAAACTCAAGGGCTACATTCATACTTTAGTAGTTATTTTCATGTAACAGGCACTATGCCATGATTCTTTGGATTTCTCTGTTGTGTGTGTGTGTGTGTGTGTGTGTGTGTGTGTGTGTGTGTGTGAAGAAAGGACTCTGCAGGCAGCTGAGCCTTTTCAGTGCACAAATGTTTGACTGTGATGGTTAATTTCACTGTTGCAGTATATGCTAGCACAATAGCAAACACAAGGGAAAAAACAGCAGTACAGTAAGCAACCCAATACTCTATCCTGAAAATTATAATAATTTCTTCATGTCCATGTTTTAACTTATATTGTCTGTTGCCTGCTTTCAATGCTTAGCAGTAATTGTGGCCATTGCCACAGGAAGGTCACTGATCTGTGCAAAAGATTATACACCTTAGGTTGCACCTTGACTTTAAACCTCCGTTTTTTTTTTTGCCACAGGGTAACCTCCCCCCCCGCCACTGAATGCAGGTCTGTTTACTCATTAACATTCAGATATGCATCACTCACACTGAAGTTTAATAATAATGTCTGTGGTTTGTTTGTAGATTTAATTTCTATGACCTACACAGTGTTCAGATATGCTCCACTCACACAACAGAGTATTATTTAATTTGGGACATACTGCCAATTGCATTTTAGATTTCCTTTCTGTGACACAACCAGTTTTCAGATATGTGGAGGCTTAAAGTCACAGATCAACCCTAGCTCAGGTTACTTAATCAATAAAGATCCACTATAATGTCTAGATTTAATGGTAAAAACAAACACTACATGCCCCACTGGGCCAGGGAAAGATCATTGTGGAGAGCATTTCCTGTAATGTTTGCTGTGACCATTGCATGGAGAAAATATCAGGTAAACATTAGTATGGACCTTCATTTATTAAGTACCCTTTGCTAAAGTTGAACCTTTATTTTAAACCTCTAGGTCCTGTTTTTTTGTTACAGGGTACTCCCCATTGAGTGCAGGTCTGGTTATTCCCTAGTGATCAGATATGCTTCACTCACACTGAAGTTTAATAATAATGTTCGTAGTTTGTTTGTAGATTTAATTTCTGTGACCTACACAATGTTCAGATATGCTTTACTCACACAACAGAGTAATAATAATGTGCATATTTTTTTAGACAAATCTAATCATTTTGCAGCTGTGTTTTGCTGCTTGTGTGTGTGTGTGTGTGTGTGCGTGTGACGTGTGTGTGTGTGTGTGTGTGGACTTTTGATTCAATTGCATGTGTCTTGCATGTAAGATGGTGCTTGTAGACAAATCTAATCATTTTCAGCTATGTTCTGCTGTGTGTGTGTATGTGTGTTTGTGTCTTGTATAGAAGGCAGTGCTTGACTGACTATAAACATATCTAATCATTTTGCAGCTGTGTTCTGCTCTGTGTGTGTGTGTGTGTACTTTTGATTCAATTGCTTGTGTCTTGCGTAGAAGACAGTGCTTGTAGAAAAATGTTGTAGCTATTTTCTGCTGCGTGTGCATATATGTGTGTGTGTGTCTTGTGTAGAAGGCAGTGCTTGACTGCTTTTAAACAAATCTAATCATTTTGTAGCTGCAGTCATCCACTGGCTAAGTAGGCTTTGTGATTGTTTGTTTTTATGTCAGCCAATCCTTACTTAGTATTTGGTTACTTCATTAATGTCTCCTATGGTGGGACTCAAAATGTGGAGGATTTATTTTTTAGCAAATTCAGAGAAATCAGAGAGGCACCTTACTTAGACATTGGGTGGAGTTTTCCTTTAACTGCTCTCAAGCCAGAGGCAAGTCAAATAAAACACTACGGAGGAGGTTTCAATTTGCCAAAAAAAAAACTATTTAAAGAGATTCTTGGTAATGGCATAATCTTTCCATCACTGTTAGTGCTAGACTTACTGTAGCTAGCTTGGCTTGAGGAAGGGTGAACATGGTGAGGACCCCTTAGCAATTGAGATGCATAGGCAGCAAATAAGTCAAGATGGACTAACTTACCCTAAAACTGTTGAATGTCACAGTCTGCATAATACACAAGGCTTACGGTGATGAATGTTAATATGGTTTGGCTGGTTTGGATTCTACTGTTTATAATTCAGGGATGAATAGCTAGGGAAACATTTTAAATGACTGCCAAATGTGGTACAGTGGCAGATGTTTTGCAAAGGTATAACAGAAATTATGTCTATCAGGCAATGTTGATCAGGAATTGGATCACATTTTCATAGAGACACAATACATTTAGGGTACCTGATTATCTCTTTGTGAATCACTGCTGCTCTCTGCACTGAAATTACTGTTAGATTTCAAAACTGCCTTTCTAGTCAAACCAATGTGTCAGCTGTTGTCTTCCAATATTTCTCAACTGAAGTGACATAGGTATACTTTTTCTTTTGATTTTCATGCTGGCATTTGCAATGGACCCTGCAAATTAATGATACTGTGTGTGTCAGTAACTGTGCTTTTACTGTTATTTGAGAAAACCATCACCCATAATATTTTTTTCATTTATTTCAGCATTTTGGCCCCCCCCATTCATGTGGCATGAAGCACAGTGCTAATTTTACACACCGACTGTCCTGTACTACACCTTGTTGTCAGTAGTTGACTACATTACAATATATGGCAAGATGCTAAAAATATTCATTTTGACATTGGATGCCTAACTGAAGTGAAAAATATTTTTTATTTATTTTTAAAGTTACAATTTTGGACAACTGCATTTAAAATGCACAGTAATTTGGTTCTTTCTCTTTTTATGCTTTCAATATAGCATTTTTCTGTATTGTAAAGACACTGTTTTAGGATAAGAAGTTCAGACAATATGGATATTCATAAATGACAAAGTAGGGTGATTACTTAGTACATCATTATTGAAAGGGGAACATTCAGCTGGTTACAGTGAACACCAGACTTAGTTTTATATCACATTATGATGCAGGCAGGTTCAGTACAGGAAGGATCCTTCATCCTGTTAAGCCAGCTGAAGCTTAAAAGCAAAAACAGCATTACCAAAATGTTCCAGGATTCACAAGATCTAATGTCAGCTGTTGCCTTAAGGTATCTTCTTTGTCAAAAACCTTCTGAGACTGTTCTTGCAACCTAGAAAAGGTAGAAATGATGAGGTATCTCCTCCCTATTCCTGGATGCAACTTTCCTCCACCCTGGGAACACCTGCCTGCTCCTAGTGGGTGGCACCTGCTTGCCCTCCTCTCCAAAACCTGTCTATCTAGGTGTCCTGGTCATGCCCCTAGACAAAGTCCTGCCTCCTTTGATGCCTTGCAGGGAAGGAACATGAGCCAGAGGAAAAATAGTGCTCTCTAAATCCCATAAACACACATGCAGCATAGTAATGAGGTTTCAGTGGAGGACACTATTTTTAACAATCTACCATGTTGTTTGGAAGGTAATTATGCAGGTAGTCCTTTTCTCAAAGCAATACGTCTGCAGGCTATGCCCACTGCAGCTGTAAAAAGGAGATTTCAGAAGGATAAGGAAGACAGCATAGGAATGAATTAAGCGGTGAAAGGAAGATCGAGAAATGAACATGTAGGATAGAAAATGCTTTTTTTCTTTTTTCATCATTTTAATATTGTTTTGTTATTTGTTGTTAGGATAGGAGATGTGGAAAGGAGAGTGAAAAGAAAAATATTGTAACTTTCAACTACACCAACAGCAATAACAAGAGCATCATTTGACACATATATCTACAACCTACTGACGATCATGTATCTCTCTCAGGAGACTTATTACTATCTCCTGGTTTTTGAGAACCTGTTGGGTGTCTATCTGTCCTTCAGTAACCTCTTTGCGGAGATCCTCTACCTCAGCCAAAAGAACGGTGAAGTTAGACTGAGTCATGGTTCTGCCTGGTGTGCATGGTGATAAGGAAGATGAGGTGTAAGAAGCAGAAGATGGGACAGATTTCCCCCCTCACAATTGTAGGTCTACTCTCAGGCCTCCTCCTCTTCCTGACCCACATTTGCCAGCTGGTACTGTCATGTTCTGCTCCAGCCCCTTCCACAGGAACAGTCATTCTGGTTCTCTCCTGCAGCCTGACCTCCCATTCATTATAGTGATGAAAAATAAGGTGGTATCTTTGCCCACCTGTGCCCAAGTGGCTTCCCAATTTACCGTGCCGGACATGCATCCCACACAGTTTACATTGATCAACACTTGGATCTTTTCTGGGTATGCTGAAAAATTAACACACAAGAGAGCTCCGTGGTGGACCCAGAAGGTGGTCTCCGATGTCATGGGCTGATCTGAAAGTGGGGACTGGGTGCTAGCTGTGGTGGCAGTACAAATCAGAGGAGTGGCAGTTACAACAGGCTGCTGCTGCTGTTCTAGCTGCTCCTGTTCCTGGTGCTATTTGGTAACTTCCTCTGTAGCTGCTCTGCTAACAGACAGGGAATCCACTGCTGCTGCTACTGCTGAAGTACTTACTGCTGCTGCTGCTGGAGCATCTACTGCTGCTGCTTCACGTGCATCACCAGAAGAAAGAAAATGATGGTGTTCAAGTCTGACAGCTCTCCCACCTCATGTGCTTGAGCCTCATTGCCCACTGGTTTCACCTCTGTGACCTCAGTGATTATCCATTACAACTTAAGTTTAACTAGGAAACCAAACAAAAGGGACAGGAAAGAAAGGTAAAAGTTAGTGGAAAACAATTTAACCAAGAGTTACAAACTGAAAAAGAGGGAATAAAAAAAATTATAAAGAAATAAAGTTGTCAAAATATAGTTTATTGGTTCATAAAAAGTATAGAGTTATGGGTAAAGCAAGTAAGTTTAGAAAATATATAAGGCATCCAGCCCATCGGTGGAGTGGCTGGATTTCCACTTGCAATGCCAGCGACCCAGGTTCAGGAATGGACCCTTGGGGATTGGAGGGACAGCCGGGGGGGAGAAGGATGGTGCATTCTGAGGACTGCACTTCTTCTCTGGGGGAGGGTGAAGAGTGTGTCCAGCACTGATGGAACCCTGGCAGAGGCTGGGGGTACTGCAGCATCCAGCACCTGAATGTTCAGGGGGCAGGGTGGATGCTGGATGTCATTGCATGTCCCCGCCCCCAGGAAAAAACAGAAAAATTACTCAGCCACTGAGGATGTTGGCCACCCCAGCGCCTGGCCTTAATTGCTCCCTGCCAATCCTCAACCTAATATGGCTCCATGGATGGCATCTCCAGGCCCTGAACTCTTCCCTGTGGGGGAAGCCAGTGAGTCAATGTCAGCAGTAGCTGACACCTTCCCCCACCATAGATGGGCACGGTAGGTGCCGTGGCCCTACCCTAGGGGGCAAGCCAGGGGGTATCCTGGAGGTAAGGCACAAGGGAATCGAGGTGGATGCTGGGGGGCAGTGCTGAAGGAATGGCAACCAAAGGGGCAAAGTGTATACTAAATAAAAAAAAGAAAAGAAAGTATGTAAGGATAAAGATTTGTTTTCTATAATCCCTCAGACCCTCACACAGACAAAGACATGCAATGCTATCCCTGCTGCTGTGAAACTGAAAGTGAGTCACTCACTTCCTGCCTCACTCAGATACTTTCTGCCCATCATGTGACCTGATGAAAGGCAGACATGTGATAAGACCTTGTTTTGTCCAGTTTTGCAGAGAATACACAATGCAAAGTTAGTGGGATAGATGTAAGGTGAAATCTGAACGTGAAATTATCATGGCAAATTTCGGGTTCAGTAACACAATTTCACAAAATGATATGAGGATGCGAAATTGTTAACTTTGCATCAATTCACTGGCAAAATTTAACTTCATTTCATCTGTAGTCATGTGTTATGTTGTTCCTGATGGTGCCTGGCTGCACTGCAGCAGTTAAATAGTTTGGACTTGTGTGTCCCTAAGGCCTTCTGCCTTTTGTGTTTATTGTCACTCGGTTGGTTACAATAATGGTAAGATTTAGCAGTTATCAGGTAGAGTCAGCCTATATGTGTGTGCAAAGTGGATGAGCCAGGGACAGAGTGGATAAATCTTTTGGGAGTATCTGGTGGATCTGCATACCATAACCTACCCAGATTACCACCAAAGGCCTGCAGGGATAGATTTGATCATTTCTGAATCCCTTCCTCAGATACTGTACTAATCAAGAACCATCATCTTCCTCTTTGGGCACTGAGAATGAGCCAGGGGCCAATGTTCCTCCGGGATTTTCAATTTATTTTTCATTTTTATTTATCATACTGGGATTGCTTACTGTAATTTATTTATTTGTTTATTTATTTATAGCTTATCTTGTTTCCTCCAGAGTGTTTGGGTTGCACAATGCCCTTCTCCCCAATTTTCAGCCTTGGTTTCTCCCCTGGAAAACTATAATAGTACTTAAATGATTGCAGAGCTGTTGAATAAGGGGTGCTGAGCACTGGTATTTATCATGCCTAGTCCTGGGAAGCAGACTTCCCCTGTGTTGTATCCGGTGAGATTGGCAGTCTTGCATCTTCCAAAGATCAAAGTTCTGGTGCTACCTGCCGAACCCAGCTACAGGCCGCAATTGCTACAGCCATCACGCACATCAGCCACATGGCTATTATTGGATAAAGCATCCTGAGTTCCAGGAGCCAAATGATCTTTCCAGTTTGCATGGACTGAATTCAGTTACCACTGAACTGTATCAGGCGGAGTAGTGGTGGAATGATGGGCTGTCTGGAGTTACCACTGATACCAGAAAACAACTGTCCTGGTGGCTCTGAATGATTTGGATAGTCAACTGATCAGCATGTTTTGAAAACCAACAAGGCCACATTTCTGGGTGGGGTGTATTTCTGGGGGAGCACGACTATGGTTCAGTAAGAGGGTGGAGTAGGCAGAGGGAGAGGCATGGGATTTTTTGTATAGGCAGAGCTGGAAAAGGGGAGGGGGGAGTAAATGTGATCAGGTCTGTGGAAAGGGAGGGCTGAAACCTCAGCAGAGTGTCTTTTGGTATTCAGACATGAAGATGTAAAAAAAAGGTAAAAGCAATGGACCTTACAAGATCAAATTGGTCTCTTTGAGTTTCCTTTTTCAGCATCAGCGAATCATTTGTTTTATACAGGGACAAAAATGGGAGAATGGGGGAGGGATCACTGGACTACCAGGGACGTGTTATTTTATTTAGGGGATGGGAAATCGTCAGGTAGGTGGTGTCACCAGATACAAGGGAGCTATGACAGTTTGAACTGTCATGGACCTTTATTGTTCAAAGTCTTTACAGCTCAATCAGAAAAGTTTGAACTGTTAAGAACTTTGAATGGTTATTTTCTGATCTATAATAAAGCCTTGATTGATACAGATCCAAACTAAGCGAGTGACAGACAATATGATTCTCGCTCCAAAAAGACATAATTGCTCTCAAATTTATCAAATAATAGTACACTAATGACAATTAACATGTGATTGAGACCTAAATACTTGTCTTGGCTATTCCTTACCGAGTAAGATTCCTTTAGAAATTGTTTTTCAAAAGGAAAAAAAAAACAAGATGGTGGAAACACAAACAGTATTTCTCTGAGCACAAACAGTAAATCATCAACAATTAACAGATCAAACACATTTTAATTTTTTTTATTTTTATTTTTTTACAAGAGGTGGTCTGGGCACTGCCATTTTTCAGCCACATCTGACATAACGCATACAACAAAACCAAATACAATACATAACTAACAAAAAATAACATCACTATTACAAACATTTGCATTCTCCAACTGTATGTAAAAGTTTAAATAACAATCATTTAAAACTAGTTACAGTATTTGCTACTGTAACCACCCCTGCAAACTCTTTAAAAAAAGTAAGTGCAAACAATGGAAAGTTTTTTTTATACATATCTAATTTACATGAGGGAGTTGGGAATAGAGGCATTGTACTATTTCTAGTTTTTTGACATGTTGTCCTCAGCTTAAGTACATTTGACAATTATTTTGTTTTAGATTTAGTTGTGACTGTTCCCTTATAATGTGTGTAATACATAAAATAGTGGTGCACTTGCACCCTCTTTAGTTAGGGTTCAACAGTTGCTTCTATGCTAAACTCAAAAGTTTGCATTTTAGTAATTTCGCAACCATTCAGGTGATTTACATGAAATTTTGCATGCTCCATCATGTAACAAGGATCTCTTGATGTGGCAGGTTTTGTTCTGGTCGTATGTGTGGGTGCGGAGATACATAGTGTCAAACAATGTGAAAATTACAATCTTTTGTCAAATTCTTTGTCACGCTGCTGCGCAAAAACAGTTCTGGATTTGTGTCTGAAATTCTTTCGAATAGAAAGTTCTTGGTTCACAGATGTGCCTTTTGAAGGTTTGTTAATAAAATACAAATTTTTTCCAAAGTTATTAAATTAAAAAATGTCCCATTATTTTCAATGGGAGCCGTTAGATGTCCTGCTCCAAAAAGGATCCTTTGTTGCAAATGGGTAATTCTTTGCTGCATATGTTAAATTCTTTTTTAGTGCAGTCATCATCTTGTTTTCAGTTAGCAGTGACAACAAAAAGAAATAAAAAAAAAACGAGCCCTTTAATAAACACCAATGGTTATGTGAAAATAGTGCCTAAAAATAGTCATGCCTTGGCTATGGTACTTACCCGGTTAACAAAAACTAAATATTTCCCTAATTGGGGTCCGTACAGTCCGATTATGGGTATAAGTTTGTTATATGTCAGTCTGAAATGCGGTTTCTTAACATGCCGAAATCCTTTTTCACAAATTGAGAAAAAGGAATTACAAAACAGGATCCTTTTTGCAATTTGCAAAAAAGGATTTGGGTAGCTGAAGAAATGGCATTTCTACAACAGTGTATAAATTCCCTGGTAATCTAGTAGATCCTCCCTCCTCTCCTGTTCTCTGATCTCCATCCCCATCTGAGGAATGCATTTCCATGGTAGTCTAGTAGTCTGTCCCCTTCCCCGATGTTCGATTGCCATCCTGTTATTTCTAAAAATATTCCCTTGTAGTCTAATGGTCCCATCTGCCTCCCTGATGTCCGATCACTGTTCTGTTATTTCTAAAAATATTCTCTGGTAGTCTAGTGATCCCACTCCCCTCCACGATGTCTGATCACCATCCCATTGTGTCTAAAAATATTTGTGGTAGTCTAGTGGTCCCACCCTCCTTCCCGATTGCCCATCATCCTCCCAGTATTGAAAATAAATAGTCTCTAGTACTCTAGTGGTCCCTCCCCATCCCTACTCCCTATTCCTCTAAATAACAAATAAAAGATAACCCTGGTGGTCTAGTGCCCCCCCATTGGAACTAATATATCATATTTATATGCGGTAACATTACCTTTTTGGTGCTAGTTACTAGTTGAACATTTTAATTTAATTTGAATTTAGAAGAATTTGATTCTTAAGCTTTGTGATTCACAACAGAGCACCCTTATTGCTTAATATGGAATGATTTGCCTTCCTCTAGCACCATCTTGTGACTGAGAGGTAAAATTGTATATATTTATTATTATGTTCACTGATGGATTGTTTGCATTTTGCTTTAATTGCAGTGCCATTGTGACTGGTTAGAATTTAATTGTTGCACCTTTAAGTACTTGCTTGTACCCAATAAGCTTCTTCCCCTGAGGAATACTCATTGTGAGTCGAAGCACTGGGGAAAACTTGGAGCACTTTTCTGTATACCTCAATCCAGTCTTGGATATTAAATTACTTTTCTAGTACTTTACATTTGCCTGGATAACATTTTTTTGTTATAAGATAAACAGTGCATTGACTTTCCAGTTTAGGTGTGCTTGTACCAGGGCTTGATGCCCTTATTATTGATTGCACCTCTCTGTTTTTATTGCAGGCTGTAGCTCCATTTTGGAACAGATTTTGTGTTATGCAGGGAAGGCAATAGGTGAACAGGGAAGGGGGGAGGGACCACTAGAGTACCAAGGAAATATTATATTATGTGGGGACGACAATTATTGATCATTGGAGGAGGGGGGAAGGACCATTAGACTACCAGGGAATACATTTTACCATTGAGTACAATGGTATTAGCACAAAATAGGATCCTGTTTCCCAAAAAAGGATCTTTTATCATGCTTTTCCCTTGAGTACAATGGGATTAGCATGGTTTACAATCCTGTTTAGCAAAAAAGGATAATTTACCATGCTTTCCCATTGACTACAATGGGATTAGCATGATTTAGAATCCTGTTTTGTGAAAAAGGATCCTTTATTGTGCTCTACCATGGACTACAGTGATACTGCTTCCTTGTCACTCCACAGTTCCTAAACAGTTTCTGACTTTGGTATGAAATGTTTATGGTATAAAAAGCTTGCCAAACAGATGTGGCTTTTACTGATTTGGTGAAAAAATATTACTTTGTTCTGGAGTTGTGGGGTTTTAAATTTTGCTTGTTTTCTCATAGAATAACATTGTAATATGAGGTGTAAGCAGTTGTTGCTTTGTCATTCCGCTGTGAAAAACAGTTTGCAATTTTGCTCTGAAATATTCAGGGTACAAACGGTTGCCTTATCAAAATGCCTTTTGCTGGTTTCATGAAATTATATTAATTTGGTGTTGCTTTTTACAGGCTTTCAAGTTTTGCTGTGTTTTCTATATGACAGCATTGCAATGTGAGGTGTTTCTTTGGTGCTGTACACTACAGCATGGGAGTGCAGGGCCCAGAGGGCCATGCACTTCCACAGACAAATAAGGATACTAGTACACTATCTCAAAAATTATGCATGGGTGGGAGTGCAGAGCTCTGGACCCTATGCTCCCACATGCAAATACTGATACCATTATGGACTGATGGGAGCACAGGGCCTGAAGGGCCCTGTGCTCACATAAGGAAATAGAAATATGATTACAGTATCTCAGAAACTATGGATGGATGTCAACGTGCGTTCCCACATGGAAATATGAATACCATTGTCAAGCAGTGTCACTGGAATGATTTTTATAGTGGGGGTGCTGAACACTATTTCAACTAGGACACATGAGTGTCTGAGTTGCCACCAGGCCCCTAGAAGGTTTGGGGGTTTAGCTGGTCTGTGTTAAATTTTGGGGCTTTTACTGAAGATAAAACACAGTTTTGTTATGTCTTACCTACCTCTGACTCCAGGGGGAAGAACATTTTTCCCCCCTGAGTCAGGGGTGTAGGAGAGTCTGTCTGGCCTTAGAGTCTGTAGCTGCATCTGGCTGGGCAACTGGCTGACCAACAAAGCTATCAAACTTCCACCCCATAGGCATTATTGTAATGTACCGGAAAATATTTTTATATAAAGGCTGGGGGGGTTGGGGCTGCTAGGCCCCAAGAAGATCTTGGGGTTTAAATGTTCTGGGGTTAGTTATGGGGCTTTTATTAAATATAAAACTCACTTTTGTTATGTCTTCCTTACCCCTGACTCCAGGAGGAAAAACATTTTCCCCCTGGAGTCTTGGGTGTGGGGAACTTTGGCTTACCTTAGAGTCTGCAGCTGCAACTGGGTTGGGCAGCTGGATGACCAACAATGTCATCAACCAGCCATCCCACAGGTATTTTTGTAATGTACTGTGGAAGATTTTTATATAAAGGCCTTGGGTCTGTGGGCCGCTAGGCCGCAGGAGCTCTGGGGGTTTAGATGCCCTGTGGTAAGTTTTGGCACTTTTACTTAAGAGAAAACACGCTTTTGTTACGTCTTCTCTACTCCTGACTCCAGCAGAAAAAAATTACATACATTTAACTGGCACAACTTCCCACACTATCCAATGCTTGTGTCTCTGACCTTCCTGCCATTGTATACTCTCCACACCCTGCAGTTGGACACTCCCCAACCCTGTTAATAAAACAAAGCCAGCAGCATCAAATGTGTTTAAGTAAAAACATTCTTTAACCACAGTCCTTGTTACACTGTTTACAACAGGCTTACCATAAAATGTTTAGAGCAAACAAATCAAAAAGTAGCAACAGCATAGATTTTATGATCTACTTAGATATTGCAATTTTAAAATATCATTTTTTTCAACTTTACTTTTATAATTTTTCACAATCGTAACAGCAATTGATACATTCACATATGGCAAACTGTCCAAATACAGTGTTGTACCTCTTGAAGCCTAAAGGCTGGTTAATCAAAGGACAAGATCCATTCACCATATTTTGGTACAACATAGTGGGGAAACCTTTTAATTTAAACACACACTAAAGTAACAATTTTTCACTGATATGGTGATCAAGAGTAGTATAAATGTGACTAAAATGTGAAAAATTCCACATTCGGATAGTCCAACAGAATACGTGTCCCAGAAGTACAAACTGTACTGTTATGGGTATCCAGTGACATTGGTAACCATGATTGGACACTTTCAAAAAGGGTGACTTAATCACAGCACCTGTTGACAGGGCTACTGAGAAGAAAGGGTGACAGGATGGGGTGGTCCATGAATATAGTGACAGGATGTCGCTATATGTACATGCGCATGGGGGGGAGAGTGAGCACACCGAGTGATGGGCAGAAGGGGAGGGAGGGTTTGTGTGGTGTAGTGCAGCAGTGGGCTTCCAAGCTGACCCCATGGAATGGTGTGTGGGTGGAAGGCTAGGGCTGCAAAAGTGCCAGGTTTGGGTCTGGGTGCATGTACATTTTGTTGTGCCCAGCCCAACAATTTTTGTTTCCCAGTTTTGCACACCCCCTAGACATGCACTCACCTGGAGTTGAGAATCCTTTAGTAGGGAGGTTCAGGGTGCAAAGCCCCCATGGGGGTGTGTGTGTGGGTGCACAGCCTCCCACATAAACAAAAAAAACCTAAGTCCCTGGCACCCTTTTGCTGTGCACCAGGAGAGTACATCGCCAAAACTGATTTTTGGTGATGTACACTCACCCTAATGGCGATCACCTTTCTGCGATCACCGTTATGACATGGAATCATTGTCATGCATTCAGCCTAAAGCTGACAAGAAACAGCATAAGTACAAGAATAGACAACAATTAAAAACCTCAATTGTCCCTAAACAATTATACAAGGAAAACAGATAACACCAGAGAACACAAAAGTAAACCAGTTTAAATGTTTACAATTGATTTAGGAACATACCTTAGTAAGCGTGATTTAATTTATGTTAAAACCACAGAGGTCTCAGTTTTAAAAATAACTTGATGTATACAATCATCAGTTACTGTGTAAGGGACACTGAGGACAAAAGTGTTTTGCCATGGGTCTGGAACCAAATGTTAGAAATAAAATGTTCCAAGGTGTTACTCTGAATCCCATAAAACACAGAGAAGAGTACAAGATGTGTCCCAAAGCTGTAAAACACAGAACAAAAGACCTCCATCTAGGACACAGTCATATATCAGTATATGAAATTTGTCATTAGTGCACAGATTTTGCTAGGGAGAAGCATCCTCTGAAACTCTTTCCATTATCTAACCTTGATGTCTCATCTCCACCACTATCTTATCAGCCCATTTTCTGTCTTCTTTCATGTCTGAGAAGGCCCATACCTTCCCCTTGAAAATGATGTGCAAGTGAGCTGGCAAAAATAACCAAATGTGAGAAGTTGACCTCTTGCAATACCCTGAGAATCCTATGAGACTTTTGCCGCTGCTGCCTGGTGGCATAACTGATGTCAGGGAAAACTGCATTTTGTGCAGAAGTAGTCCAGGTTTTGATCTGTAATCAGTTTGCCAAGTAAAAAATAAGAGAAATACAGTTTTAAAAAGCTTTTCCTTCAAAGATTGCAGGAACTGTTAGGTTCTGCCTCCTGCCTTGGGATCCACCAAAAATGTCATTGTTACTAATAAAAACAGGTCAGACAGTTGCACTCTAACTACAGTAGTCACTGCAGTTTGTAAACAGGGACAGTCAGAAGACTCCAAAGGATGACTTGCACTCTGGTGTCATGCTGATAAACTTTTTAACTAGGGGATGAACATCTAGTGCATCCAGAATGTCACTGTGTATGTGCATAACTCATTGCCTCCACAGGAGCTCTCTGAAGTTGCACCACTTGTCTCCTGTATACTGTTAACAGTAAATCCTGAGCCTTTCTAAGCAAAATCAAGCTATAGTCAGCATGCCACAAACAAGTCCTAATAGCTCAAGAACCATAAGTGCTAGACATAAAGTATGAGTGGCAAAGTTATTCAGCACAAAATTACCTTTCCAATGGTGGTATACAAATAATAATATGTAATTTTATTTTTTTTCTATGCTGGTTGAAACAGTAAAACAAATATTTTTTCACTAAAACAGGCAACATAAGCCATACATACCATAAACAAATGTGAATAACTCCTAAAGTATGCATGATATACACAAAATATCAGTAGCAAAGTTGTTCAGCACAAAATTATCTTTCCAAAGGTGATACGCAAATAATAATATGTAATTTAGTTTTTTTTTCTATGCTGGTTGAAACAGCAAAAAAATATATATTTTTTTTTCACTAAAACAGGCAACATAAGCCATACACACCATACCATAAACAAATGCGAATAACTCCTAAAGTATACATGATATACACAAAATATCAGTGGTAAGTTGTTCATCATAAAATTACCTTTCCAACGGTGCTATGCAATCAAATATATATTATACTATATTCTGTTACACTATATATTAAAATATATGTGACTTCTCTAGACATTGCAAGGGCACACTGGGAATCAGTAGCCAACTTTTGCAGACGTCCTCAGGACACACCAGTGTATTTTACTGATGACTACAGGCATCTGCTAGGAGACAATGAGATAAGACCAAGGTGTGTTAGCCTCTTCTGACTCATTGTGCTATGCACCCAAGTTTTAAGACGGTGGAAGGCAGAGAAAGATCACTCACACCCTACAACTGACACTGGTCAATACAAAGTTGAATGAAGTTTTCAACATCTTTAAAGAGTCCTCTTGTTTATAGATGAAGATTTCCCAAAAATTCTGCAATCTCTGGGACACTTTTTAACTCATTTTCTTTGGCTAGATCACCCAGCATCGTTAACTGCATATAAAGTGGGAGGTTATCAAATTGTTGAGGAAAGTGAAGTTCCTCAAAATCCACAGACAGTATCATGGCAGACTCTGAATTAATAAGAATTATGCCTCTTTATGCAGCAGTCTTTATATCAACCTGGATGAAAAGTCACTGTAGTTCAGCATTTACCAGTTTTAGAGCTTTGTAAAAGTCCAGCTTCCATCTGCTTCATGTGTTTCAGATGTTACTTCTTCTGGCTCTGTGGTTTGTCTGAAGTGAGCTGATGATATGCCTACCCTAATAGGCTTTGGAATCTTAAGATTGTTTTTGGCAGAACAGTTATTCATTGTGTTAATCATTTCTTGAACAGTTGCAATCTCTCTTAATACATTTATTCATTTTGTTACTATTTTTACAGATTCCACTGCTCCAAGTGCACTACCATTAATACTCTGGAGGCATTCGGCTACCATTTTGCAAGGGTCAAATAGAGTTTCACAGCACAACAAACCAAAGTATGTCATTGCATTTTTAAAGCATTTCAAAAGCCTAACAATCTTTGTCATTATTTCACCTCTAACAGTTCTGTCATGCTGAAGTGTTGATAGGAGTACAATGTAAGCAGAACAAACCCAAAAGATTGCCACTGTATGAATGCACCTTCTCATAGAGCACAGAATTAAAATGTTGCACACAGGTTCCCTGCAACCAAATGCAGATTCATATATGTTTTATATGCCTGGCAGTTTCTCGAATAAGAATTGAAATGTCCTGAACAAAATTTAATGTGTCTGCGGTAAGACACACTTCCCAAGCCACCTCTTGTAGAAGAAGATCCAGTGAATGGTTACTACAGTGAACAATCAGTGAATCCGGGCATATTTCTCTAAGTCGAGCTTGCACTCCTGAGAATTTGCCAGCCATGTTGTTTGCTTCATCAAAACAATAACCCTGCAGACATTCAAGAGGTAGATTCAATAGCAAAAACATATCTTTAATACACACAAGTAAAGTTTCTGCAGCAGTGTCAGAAGCATTGTAAAATCCCAGAAAATAATTTTTTACTTTAAGATTTTTGTCCACAAACTGCAGGCTACATGAAAACTGCTTGCATGCACTTAACTCAGTTGTTCCATCCACAGTCAGTCCGAAGAATGAACTGTCTGGGGCTTTTGAAACTATCTATTGCTGAATTGCATGAGCAAAGATTTCAATGATCTCATTTTGGATGGTGTCTGACATCCAATTGTCTTGTCGGTGCAGCCATTCCCTTATACTGGGTTCAGTGTCTGTTCACTTTAACATTAGTTGACACAGTACTCCATCACAATTTATATGACATATAAAAGGCATTCCTTGATGACCAAGGAACTTAATGGATTCAAAAGACATTCAAAACATAGTTTTTGCAGTGTTCAGTTCTTTGGCAACGTGTTCAGACAGCATCACATTAATGGGTATGCACCCCAGCCCAGTGATAATTGTCACGGCTTCTATCTGAAACTGTGATCTTTCATGCTCCTTGAACTTTTCAGATGATTTGTGCCAGTTTGCAAAGCCATAACTTACAGAGTTAGATTCATGCCTTATACCAGCATTTTCTTCTTTTCTGTTGCTTTTAAACATGTAAAACAAACAACATAATCAGTTTTCTTAACATAGTGGAACCACAGCCATTTTTTAAACCAGCCAGACTGACATAATTAGTTGAAATCTTCTGTCCCAAAACAACTTGTAGGAAAACTGTAGTCTTTTGGTTGAAAGGGGTGATCCAGCAGCTCCTGAGGCTGTGAGGCTGCAATTACTGATTGATATGGACAGCCGGCTGCGGCGGGAACCTCCTTCACAAGAATAGCTGGGTAACTTCGACTACTTGCTGTCTTTTTATTATTGCCCAACACAGGATCCCCAGTTACTGGCATTTGTGAGTCTTAAGTGCTTATTTTAGCAGTTGGTGCCACTGAAGGATTTATCAAAAAATCTGATATTCTTCTTTGAGACATTTTCGAGATAATCGTTCAACTACAGATCCTGTGGCCCATGCTTAATCACTAAATCTGTATTATTTATAAAAAGAAAAATACAGTATAGACAATAGCATTAGTAAGTAACCATTGCAGTCTCAGGTTAGAGAACTATTCATTAATAGGAACAAAGTCCCATTGGAGAATTAGAGCCAACGACTGCCTGTTCCATTGGCGAAAGTGAATGCCTTTGATGTTCGAGCATGCAAAAGTGAAACTTTTTCTTCATCAGGAGAGGGGTCATGGAGGATCACTCCAGACCAAATCAAAGAAATTATAAATTATTACTGTGCACCATGGATCTTTGGGGTTGGAGGGGATTGTCTTCAAGCTAGACAAGGCTGGATTAAGCCTTTGGGGGTCCCAAATGTCAATGCCAAATCTCATTAGGTGTGTTTGTGTTTGTGGTCTGTATGGCACGGGATCATGTCACCATATCCAAAAACAATGCAGCAAACAATGCCTTAGACAAAATGACATGCTCTGACATAACATCAGACACAACAGCAGCAACACAAGAACAGTGTACGCCCCCCCACACACACATATGGGACTTTAAATTATCAACTCCGGGGGGGGGTGGACATTGGGGATGGGGAGAACATCAGGAGGGGGAAATAATAAAAAGGAAAAAATACTGCAACACCATGAGACCTGGGGTGAAACCAAACCACAGTTCCAGGTCTCCACTGCTGCTGTGTCCCGGTGCTCTAGCCACTCCACCACAGGAATGGCTCGGCCAGGCACCACAGCTGAGGCTTCCTGACTGCTTTCTGAATGTTGACATCAGTGACAGGGGTAACAGTACTTGCTTTCTGCTCTTATATCCCTGTCATTGTAACTGTGTTTGTACTTCACAAAATGCAGTTCTTCTTGCACTATTTTTGAAGTGCTATATTCACAGGGTACCGGTGTGTATAGACTGGGGTGAGATTTAGGATTGATAACCTCTAGGAAACTCTGTCCGATTTCCTTTAGTGGTGGCATTGGGGTTTTAAGTTTGGAAACAATAAAGCTACATTTCCCAACTTTTGTCACTCTAGCATGAACCCTAAATGTTATATTAAGGCAATTTTTGCAAAGAATTTCCCTACTTTTTGAAATAGTATAATGGTGTTCTTATTTTGCTGTTGGATTGCAGGGCCTATGCATCTGTACTTTTTAAGATAGTGTAATAAATAATATCTTTATTTATGTGATGGCCCTGCATTCCCATCCCACCACAGATTCATATATGTATATTTATGGGGAATGTAGCACAACAGCAACCAAATTGTCAAAATAACTTTCCTAGTACCCTACCTCATCAACCAGGTAATTGTTAAATCCCCAGCAAAATGTCATTCCATGCCACATCAGCATCATTGCCTGCCAGAGGCATGAAAAAACAGTTTGGCCAAGATTTGAAGAATGATAGCTGTCACATTCATGAGATGGTGTAAACAAATAGCTATGTTGATAATTTGGGGATAAAATGTTGAAAAATTAAGAAAGTTACAAACGAGCATGGCGAAATGTCAACAGATGTCCACAACTTTATCATGTATCATATTTTGACTCCAAATTTTCAACATGTCCTTCATACAACCCCACTTCATGAGCAAGTACGTTGAAAATTTTGAAATCCTTTCTGAAAGGCAATTTAACAGCTGACCATGCAATCATCTTTCTTGCAGAATGTGCAAAATGACACTAACATTGTTCATGAGGTGGGATATCAAAAAGGGTATGCTGAAAATTTGGTGTCAAAATCTTGAAAAATGAGAAAGTTATGCAGCAAAGTTGAAAACCCCATTAAAATACAATACATTGAACTGCACTTACCTTACTTTCTCATACAGTCATCAGCATTTCCAGCAGCAAGACATGTCTTCGATCAGAGAGTGGATCTTCACCTTGGGACCTGTTCAGGTGAGTAAGGGTGTGTTGGGGTGTGGGGCGGTGGGTGCTGAGTGGGAGTGGGTTGGGGGTTCTAATTGGATATGAACTGTTTTCTTTTTTATAGGTTTAAAAAAAGACAATGAGGGACCATTTTCTTATTTTAAGGAAGGACAGTGAAGGGAGTGTGGAGGGTGCCATTAGACACCAGGAACATTTTTCTAAGAAAGAGGATGGCAATTGGAGGGCAGCGGGTACCACTAGACACCATGGGAAAGTAATGTAACAATGGGCATGGCGATCAGAGGATGGGAGGTACCACTAATCACCAGGGAACATTATGAAAACAACAGGGATGTGGATCAGAGTTGGGGGGGTGCCACTAGACATGAGGGAAAATAAGCATAGCAAATTGGACTGTGATGGGAAGGCAGAGGGTGCCTAGATATAAGGGAAAATAATGACAGCAACAGGAATTGGGGATTGGAGGGCAGAAGATATCACTAGACATGAGGAAAAATCAGCATACCAACAGGGGACAGCAATCGGAATGCAGGGGGTGCCACTAGACACCATGGAAACTTGTGAAGACAAGGGGGAAGGGGATTGGAGGGGGGGTTCCTCTAGACACCATGAGAAATTATTATGTGAAGAGGGAAAGCAATTGGATGGTGGGGAGGGGAGTGCCACTTGACACCAAGGAAAGGATACTTCCCTTACAAAAAAGGATATTTTTCATCACTCATGATATGAAAAAAAAATATTTTTTCGTATCATACAATATGAAAAAAGATGTGTAAACTGTAAAAACGGACATGTAAATCTGATTTTTTGAATGGTGAAGTGCAGAATCCACCTAAGGGTATCCTGATAAGCAAGATATATGTGTTAGTTGCTCCAGAGAATATCATTTTGGGGGGGTTTCAAATTAGAATTTTGAGGAAAAATGGAAAACAAGATGATGGACAAACAAAAAGGGATTTTCCACTCACAGAAAAAGGATGCAATCGATTTGAAAAAATAATTATTTTTTAGTTTCATACAGCTATTTTGAGGCACTTACTGAGCATGCTCAGAACCAATTTAAAAATGTTTTTAAATTAAATAACTTTGGAACTGATTACTATTTTTTCACCAAACCAGCAAAAGAAACATCTGGGGGTCAGACCCTTTCTACTCAGAACATTTCAAATCAAAATTCCAAACCATCTGGGCAGTCGCCAGATTCAAAGAAAACCCCATTCAAACCAATGAGAAAAATGTTATGAAAAACTCACTTTTTGCACTTTCTAGAACTCAGAATCTGCACATCCAAACAGAATGAGACTTGGCACATCTAGAGATCTACCACCATGAGACAATGCATGCAAAAATTTCATGCAAATCCATTGAATGGTTGCAAAGTTATTAAAGTCTGAAAATTGGGGTTTAACATAGAAACCTCAGTTCAACCCTAATTATAGTGGCTCGGCATATATGTGTGTACATATATATATTAGAGGCAAAAAACTCCGTTTAATGCATTAGTTAGGGTTGTTCCACAGCGACAAAAGTGAGGAAATTCACTGTTAGAGTTGAAAACCCTAACTCCGAATTCACCCCCCCAGCACCACACACACACACACAGACACACACACACATTCAAGTATGGGGGAGGACCAAGTCAACACAACCAATGACAGACATCCAGCAGCAGGTGACAGAAATAACAAACAATTGTCTAAATGTACTACGAGACATCCCCACCCACCTGACCAGGTACTGCATGCTCAGTGGAGATCAACAGCAAAACTGAGGCCATGTACACCAAACGTACACATCCCTGATTGCAGCTGCACACAACGTACCACACTTAGTAGTTGCATTGCCTTACCTACCGATGCCCCACACCACACCACACCACTTGTGGTGGGCCACCTGAGCAATAGAGTTAAGCAAAACCAAGGAGTTGTACAGGTATATCTCTGATTTAACAAGGGTTTGAGAAATGCAGCTTTCTAATTGACTGTAAACATTGTAACAGCCTTATGTTTAGTTTTTATTAACATACATGTAGAGCCTAACCATATGATGAACATGGTTTAATGTTGTTTAAAAAACAGTTTTATTATGATAGCAATAAGCTACTCCCAGGTATTATGTTAATGGTCAGTTTATCACTGTCTAGCAACATGTGGCACTCAGATATGCCTCATTCAACATTAAACCCCTACAGGGTGATTAACAGATCATTTAACATAACTGTTGGTCATGCCTTATAGCTTAATTGTCTTTTTGAGAGTAGATACTCTCCCTCTGCTAGGCACTGCAGCAGCTTTGCAACACAGTGTCCCACCCAGTTACACCATACACTGTCTAGTTGCTGGAGAATGGCTGTGAATATGAACTCATGAAGATGAACAGTGTAACTTGATCATTACAGTCACTGAAACCCTAGTGTGATTATAACTGACAGACTCAGTGATGGGATAACCCTGCTGTCCTAGTACATTTACCCCATTATGAGTTAAATCAATACTAAAGACATTCTGTTTATATCTACACCATACCTACTTGATTCCTGTTGTAGCAGAATTAACATAGTTATCACTTTGATAGCATCAGTGACAGAAGTGTGGCAAACCCAAACAGTAGGCATACAGCCTGAGTATGAAACAACTGTTAAAAATCACACTGTGTCCATAAGTGGCATAGATCACTCATTGCAACAATAGCAAATGTATTACTATTTGAAGAAGTTAGTCATCACAGATGCAATGAGATTGTCTTTATCAGGTACAACATACTCAATAAGTGCCTACAGGAAAATCTATCCTATATACATGTCCAATACAGGTACATCATTGTTGGCTCAGTAGTGCTATGATATTTAGAAGTTGCTTGGCCTGATCCATGCAATTACAATCTTTCTTACAAAGAATACTTACTGCATCTTTAATATTGAAACACACTGAAGGTCTACGTGTACATCAGCAGTACACCTTCATCAGTAAGAATGCATGTGATACGGCAGTACCAATTTCACACGCTGAACAGGCAATGCTTTTCCATACGCTTACATCAGCCTCTCTATGTTGAGTAAACCATTGCAGTAAATGTACTACTATGTAAATCACCTACTAAATGTATCACTACTTTTATCTTGAGCATGCTAGTGTCTTGTAGTTAATTTATGTGCTTCTTAATTAATGTATACTCAGTAGTGTTAAAACCTTTCTACAACTGTCATCATGCACCTTCAGCATTTATATTGAATAACGGCACAGTACCAGTTGTGGTGTGTGTGGGCATCGGTAGGTAAGGCCATGCAACTACTAAGTGTGGTACGCTGTGTGCAGCTGCAATCAGGGATGTGTACGCTTGTGTACATGGCCTCAGTTTGCTGTTGATCTCCACTGAGCATGCAGTACCTGGTCAGGTGGGTGGGGATGTCTCAGTACATTTAGACAATTGTTTGTTATTTCTGTCACCTGCTGCTGGATGTCTGTCATTGGTTGTGTTGACTTGGTCCTCCCCATACCTGAATGTGTGTGTGTGTGTCTGTGTGTGTGTGGTGCTGGGGGTGAATTGGAGTTAGGTTTTCAACCTAACAGCTAATTCCTCACTTTTGTCGCTGTGGAACAACCCTAACTAATGCATTAAACGGAGTTTTTGCCTCTAATTTCCATTTTTGAGAATGATATTGAGAAATAATGAATGAATGTAGGAGATGCCAAGGCCCTTAGTCTCATGCCCCGCCACATGATGTCTTGTGGCATAGTAACAGGAGCAGCAATGCAAACAGAAATGCTAACAGTGGCACACATGGTAACACAAGCGTGAATGATAACAGAAAGGGTAACGCACACGGTGGCATAGACGGGAACGGTGTGCCACGTGATGTCTGGTCACATAGTAACATGGTGCCTGTAAATGGAAATGTCAATGGGCATGGTGACGCAAAGTGAAACAGAAAGAGAAACAGTGCGGTACACACAAATGGCAAAAAGTAATAACAAGCATAGCGCAAATGAAAGCATGAGGATAGCGCTGCGTGGTGGCATTGGGGCGTGCATTGGGATCATCAGCCTAACTCTCACCCCATGACCTGTGTAAAGCAGCAGAAGTATAGGAGAATGGGGTGAGGTTAGGACTCATGATCCCAATGCACACCCCAATGCCGTTGGGGGGGTGGGGGTGCAAGTTTTTCAACCTAACAGCGAATTTCCTCATTTTTGTCGCTGTGGAACAACTCTAACTAATGCATTAAACTGAGTTTTTGCCTCTAATTTCCTTTTTTGAGGATGATAACAAGAAATAGTGAATGTAATGCAGCAGCGGAGACGCAGCGGTGCCCTCTGGGCCTAGCGCTCCCACCACATGATGTCTTGTGGCATACTAACAGGGACAGCAACGCAAAACAGAAATGCTAACAGTGGCGCATATGGTAACACAAGCATGAATGAGAACAGAAAGGGTAACGCACATGGTGGCGTAGACGGGAATGGTCTGCCACGTGATGTGTTGTCACATAGTAACATGGTGCCTGCAAACAGAAATGTCAATGGGCATGGTGATGTAAAGTGAAACAGTAAGATAAACAGTACTGTAGACAGAAATGGCAAAAAATAACAGAAACGCAACGCAAATGAAAACGCAAAGGATAACGCAAATGGTGGCGCAGACGTCAACGGTAAGTGAAACGGGTACGGAACCGCAAGCGGAAAGGGCAACAGTAACAGTAATGTAAGCAGACAGGCTGGTTTTCCCCAAAACCTGCATTGAGAAAGACAGTGAGTACAAATAATGTATGCAAAATAATGAGTATCGGCGCAGAAAATGAGATCTTGGAATACTAAATACATTATATCTCAGGAACCGTATGACGTAGAAAAAAAATTTAAAAGTCATATTATTTACAACTGTCCTGGCTAATTTGAATCTTAGCCCCCTTATTGGGGCTAATATATTTTCCGATGAAAAGTCCGTATCTCGCACCGTTTCCGAGATACGGGCCCTGAAAGACGCGGTGAACGCTGTAATGTTATCCTATGGGAAAAAAAGAAAAGTTCAGAGCACCATAATTTTGCCTCCCTGTAATGTTTTTTCACCAAACCACTGAAAGGCACATCTGTGGGCTATTGGCTGTCTTCCCTCCAAATTTCAGGAAAAAAGACCAAACCGTTATTTTGCAGCAGGGTGCCAAAGGATTTCTGTAACGCGTCGTGCTTAATGTTATCCTATGGGAAAACTGTCAACTTTGAGTGCCATAACTTTGCTGCCGTGTAATATTTTTCAATACAACACTGAAAGGCACATCTGTGAGATGTTGGCTGCTATCCCTCAAATTTCAGCTCAAAACTCCCAACGGTTCTTTTGCAGCTCAGTGCCAAAGAATTGCTGTCATTTTCCCACAGACTAGGAAACTACGTCACTCTTATAAAGCTTTTGTAATTTATGACACTTCATGAGCACAAAGTAATTTGTGAAAGTACTTTTCCAGAAATTTGAAAAACATATTTCTGGGGTGTTTTACCACAAAATAAAGACATGGCAAGCATCCTCAGGGCCCGACTAGGTGAATACAAAAAAAATTAGGTTGCTAGAGGGTCCCAAATTTAAATGCCAACCATTTTTCTGATCACCAACTGAAAACAAAATGGCCGATTTGCTAAAGTAACAGGCCCATTTGCGAAAGTAAAAATGCATTTGCGAAAGTGTTGGACTTTTTGTTAACTTTTCCCATTGACTTATAATGGGAAACTGTTTTTTGAATAACTTTTGAACCGTTTAATATTTTTTCACGAAATCTTCGGAAGGCACATCGGGGACCCTGGCTGCATATTCCCTGAAGGTTTTGGTGATCCACGCAAACCGATGCGACCTGTGGTGACCACAGAATTCCAGAAAAGCGTAGCGCACAGATCACACTAATAACTCCGCAACCGTATATCCGATCAGTACAAAGCTTGGCAGATCCCAAGGCCTATGGGTCTTGATTATACATTCCAAATTTCAGGCAAATCCATCAAACAGTTGCAAAGTTATTAAGGTGCAAAATTTTGGGTTTAACATGGAAATGGCTCCTCAACCCTAACTATATATATATATATATTGCAAAAAAAATTAACCTTCGTTAATGGACTATTTAGGATTAAACTGACAAAAGTAGGGAAATGTGGCATTACGGTTCCCAACCCTAACACCTCACGCCCACCTTGCAGACAGCAACAAGAAAACCATTACAGTTTGACCTCTCTTGCATCATCTGTCTGTCTGTCTGCCTGCCTGCCTGTCTGCCTGACTGTCTGTCTGTCTGTCTGTCTATCTATATATCTATCTATCTATCTATCTATCTATCTATCTTATACAGGTGCAGTAGCACCTGTATATTATGGTTGCAAAAGCACTTCTTTGTTAAATCCAAATGTTTACACCTTAATAACTTTGTCCCCATTCAACTGATTTACATGACATTTGTAAAGCATAGTCTCTGAGTCTGGAACTCTTACTCTGGTAATTTTCATGTAGATTGGTGTAGGGGACGCAAGGTTACATAGGTGCAAAAAACTAGAAAAGTCTCCATTTTTGAAAATGTTAAGACTTTTTGCCACCCGATAACTAAAAAAAAACTGGGGGCAGGATTCACAAAGCAGATGATCTGGGCACAAATGAGATGCACTAGCACAAATGGGATGCACCCACCAAAAGCCGAGCAATGCAGAAAGGGATGTGCCACAGGATGCACTGTGCTCAACCCCACTGTGAATTGTGCGTGATGTGCATTGTACAAGGGAAGACGCTTCAGCACATCTGTGATGCGCACAACTACCCAGGGGAGCAGAACAGTGAATAAGGAGAAACCCAGCAGGGAATGTGGGAACAATATGGGACAATGCAGTGGGACAAAGGAGAGAGGGACACACTCCCAAAGGGACAAGCCAGAGTGGCCAAGGGCCCAACAGTGACCACAGCAGATGAAATGCAGACAGGGCATACAGAACAACACCCATAACCACATGACAGTACCCACACAGGCCCATGGCAGGCACACAGGACAGGCACACCGCTGACAGTAAGGTGCCACAGGCCAACGGGGGACACCATGTGGCATGGTGGTGGGCAATGGACAAGGCCACCACCACAGGTACCCAGGGCCATGGCAGTGTATGAAGCCACACATGGTGACACCACTGCACCACACAGGCATGCCAGACCCCCAACCATAGGAGACTGCACACAGGACCAATGACTGATAGTGCAGCAGTGCAAAGGATGCATGCCACAGGCAGCACACACAAACCAGGGGCAGACACATGTGTAGCAGGACAGTAGGCCCACCCACAAGCTACAGGCAACCATGGAGGCCACACAGTGAGTGGGACAGGTGGGCAGGAGGTAGCAACCAATACAAATACAGCTGCAGACAGGAGTATGGCTTCACAGGGACAGTGGAGAGCTGCAGATGACACCAAACCCACAAACATGGCACAGTGAAGGACCACAGACAATGGGTCAGATAAGTAACAATATAATAAAAGGAGGACACCAACAACAACAGGAACAACTATGTATAAGTAGAATGTAAACAAGGGATGGGGATTGTGGGACTATTTACAAAACAAAAAACTGCACAAAGCAGGGGAGGAGACTGGCAGTGGGTGCAGGTATAGGGGATGGGAAGGACAACAAACAACTGAAGGGAGGTCAAATAAAGGAAACAGAGTCCATCACCATGCCATGGGGAGTGACAGGGGATGGCGCACATGCCACCAACCCTATGCCATCAGTAGCCAGACCACATCACCCAGTGCCCATAGCAAACGTCCTTGTATCCTGAGGAGTGGCCTTAGGGATTCACCGATGGCATGCTGTACATTTGGTCCTAAGTCCTGTAGTGCCTCCTGCCAATGTTCCACATGGCCATGGCCACTAGCATGCATATCCCAAGGACCTATAGTGGGAACACAGAGAACAGACACTAAGTGCCAGGTACCAAACACAACCCCCACCCACCCCGTGCATGAGCTGTGGCATCCACCATGGAGATGGCACAGAGCCCACCAGGCACAACGCACAATGCACAAGGCAGGCACCAGGTGCCACATCAAAAGTGTGCAGGGATCATGTGAACACATGACCCATGTGTAAAGACAGACACCTGTGCACGGGGCAGAGGGGCAAGCCACATGTGACATGTGTACAAGGCAGTGGCCTGCACAAGCACGTGAGCCCTGACAGGACAACACTGGTGCACCAATGAGTAGCCACAGTGCACATGGCATGCACACATGGATGTTGCCAATGCAGGAGCCATGCACACCATGGCACAGGCACATGCTGCTCCCACACCAGCAATGGGCCCACATGACAAGTGACGCACAAGCAGGCAGAGTGTGCCAGCAACACCCACCCCACCTGACAGACAATGCATGCACAACATGGTAACTTATTTGCACCTGCATGGCCACCACCCTGAGCATCTCCAGTGACCCTCTGCTTCCAAAGCTTAATGGCCTCTGCAGCCCACCAGCTAGCCTCCAGCCCTGTAGGACACACAAAAGCAGAGAACATCATGAGTAGATGTGATGTGGCATGGACCCCCTCAACGCCGGTGTGGGTATGCAGTGAAGGTGTCAATAAACAGTGCACCACTAGTGAATGGCTCAGTGGTGTGCAGCAGCTCACAGCACCCTTGCCTGTGTCCCCCATGTTTCCAACTGTAGGCATGCAATGCAAATGCCAGTCCTACCCCCATGCATGGCACAGTGGCCCTAGCTCCACCAAACACCACTGCAGAGAGGCTCACCCCATGTGACAAGCAGTACATGACACCACAGTGCAGTTGCAGCCATGCCCAAGTGCGTGTGTGCTCATGTGAGTGTGCTGTTGTGTGGTGCAGCAGCCCCAACCCCATGTGTCTGTGCCACACATGTACGAGTGTGACATACATGGTCGGGCAGTGTACCCCTGTGTGCATGCTACCAGAAACGGTCCAGTTTCACCCTGTCCAACTGTTTCAGGTCACCATATTTGTGCCTGCACTGCTGCCCTGTGCAGGGAACACCTGTGTGGTGCACCAGCTGGCCTGCAATCCTGGCCCACACATATGCGCTGGGCACCTGCAGGTCCTCCTGGCTGAACAGCTGGCCCTCCAGCTGCATCACTAGGGCCACCAGGTGTAGGAGCTCCAGCTCAGACCAGTCCATGGCCCAGGGTACTGCTCACCTGGCACTTGGCATGTCCAATGTGAAGAGCTCACACAGTGCTGTCTGTTACACCTGAGTTATTGAATGGCCTGACAGGGCTACATGTACTACTAGGCCACATGCATGTGACCATGCACAGTGAGCTGATGGGCAGTTGGTCCACTGGTGCACACTCATGCATGCGAAATGCACATTGTCATGGTGGTAAAGTGGGGTCGAGGGTCATGGGCTGGTGGCTTATGCACAGTTCGTGCATGCACAGTTCATACAAGTCCACCATGTTGTGTGTGTCATGCAACATCGTTCATAGCAACAGTGCTTCACTGTAGCCCATGAGTGCGCAAAGGCAGGAGTCATGTGATCAGAGCATGCCTAGGAGCAGAAGGCATAGTGTGCATCATGCACATGAATGTGCATGCGCATACCCATGGCAACATGCATCGTGAGCAAGGTGCATGTTGTCTATACGACTGTAGGGCTGATCGTGCAGATGAGGAGATGCTCCTCAGGGTACAGAACATACCATGCATGCATGAACATTGCACCCATGGACTTGCGCCGCATTCAAGGACATGCCCCGAATGCAACATGCATGCACAGACAATGTGCCATGTGAACATGCGCTCAGTGCAGCAGATGCACCATGCTGATTTGGATGAGCTGAAGGCAATTATGCAATTCACAGAGATTGCTCCCAGTTCAGCCCATTACTGAATTCAGAGGCATCTCAGCTGTTTAGTATCTCATTATACTTGCCCCAAACCTCTTTTGCATGCTCTGAGCTATAAATGCTCCCAACTCAGCCCACACTGAGCATAGGTGGCTGAGAGGTTTCATAGCCTTGAAGGTAAGTTCTGTTTACATTTCCATTACCATTGTAGCCACTGCAAATGATGCCATGGGCCATGGACAGCCTGGTATCATCCAGACATGTGCAGGGACACCAGTTGCACCCTGGTGTGTGCTACACACTGTCCCGCAGCCCACCCTAGTCAAAGATGGGGGGGCATGATTGAGAGTGTTTGTTATGCACATACAGTGATGGGTGCAGAGTGTTGTTGTTGTTGTAGGCCAGGTCACCAGCCTGTGTACCAGGCCATGCATCAACTGTGACATGTCCAGAGATATGCAGCTGTCCATGGCAATGCACCCGGACATGGCAGTCACAGCACAGACTGCCTTGACAGACCATGACACTGTCCCAGACATGCTCTGAAGGCAGGTCATTGTTAGGCAGTCAGAGTGCATGTACACTGTAGCCACTTTATGATAGTACAGGCCACACAGGGACCTCCATGTGCATGTCTAATGTCTGTGTTTTCTATCCCACAGTAGCCATGATGTCTGGAGGAGACAGTGACGCCAGTCACAGGTGGACTAACTTTACAAATGATGAGGAGAGAGCCCTCATACAGGCATACAACCTGTGCAGGGATGTCCTGACTGGGACGGGTGGCAGCATTGCAGCGTGGGATGAGGCCTGGGTGTCAGTGGGATGCCATGTCAATGCGGTGGGGAAGTACAACTGGACCACCCAGGAGTGTTGGAAGCAGTTTAATGATGGGAAGAGGAGGGCCAAAGAGAAGGTGGCACACATTGATGCCTCACTGAACAGGACAGGGGGTGGTCCACAGTCATGTGTGCATCTCACCCCAAATGAGGAGCTGCTCATGGCCAGCATTGCCCAGTCAGCTGTTCAGGGTGTCCCTGGAGGGGTGTTCCAGATGGGTGGTATCCCATTGCAGCACTGTGAGTATCCATGCCCCTGACACCTGTCTGGCCACGTGTGTGCCATGGCAGCCGTGGCAGCCGCACTGTGTGAAATGGGCTGCCAGTGTGCCTGTGTGCAGTACCAAGGGTGGTCGTGGCCCATATGTGGCCCATGCAGTGCACAGCTGTGTCTGCAAGGCCATGCCTAGGGGGGCACATGTGTTGTTCCATTGCCCATCAGGCTAGTGGTTCCATCCCACTGTTGGATAAGCATGGTGTAGCACTGACACACAAGGTGCCATGTGTACTGACACCGATCATCCCCATTTACATCTGGTGCATGGCAGCAGTGGTGGGATGGGTTTTGCCCAGCCATGCCAGGGACTGTCTTGTAGACCCATAGTACACCACTGTGACACACTGTACTTGTATGCTTGCCCCTGAGCTTTCCAAAGACATTGACCATGTTTCTCTCCTTTCTTTTCACAGCTCCATCATGCCTCATGGGTGCAGTCGCGTCCATGGCTGCACGGGATGCCTTATCGGCAATGATGCTGGCCCATCCCATAGGACTGTGGTCACATCGGGGGATAGTGCCATCCCTGGCCCCTCCAAATGCACCAGTGGCTCCAGCTGCAGTGCCTGTGGTGGCGGGCCCATCAAACCCTTCAGATAGTGGTGCCACTGCTGGCGTGTATGATGCCTCATGGCTAGAGGGTTTCCTGGGTTTTGGCTGATGTTGACCCAGGGGTTGCAGTGGACATCATTGATGCTCTGCTGGTGCTGGCGTCTGGCACACAGTGGGGGTGTACAGTGATGCCTCTGATGATCCAGATGCCACATTGATACTGGGGGACACGGTCGACAATGGTGCACGCAACACACAAGTGGCACCTGATGCCATTGGTGACCCTGCTGCACATGACACACATGCAGAATCTGCACAGTGCCTCACGGTAATGGGTGCTGTGCTGTCTGCACCTGGTCCTTCTGTGGCAGCAGGGTCAGCCAGTGTGTTCCATCTGGGTGCTGTGGGGCACATCCAGGTGGTGTTGAACTGTGATTCCACCATCCCTGGATGTGATGGGGTTGTGCATGCCCATGCCCCACCCATGCCACAACCTACCATGGTGCAGCCACCACCTGTGGATGCTCCACAGCAGGCTGGCTCACCACCCATCTGTCAGTGATGTCACCAGAAGCCCTCACCCGCCAACAAAATTGAGGGCTATGCCTGCCTCCTGCAGGACACCGTGGAGTGGCAGGCATCCCTACAGGTGGAATTCAGGGGCCTCCAGATGCTGCTGGCCCTTGAGCATGAATTGGCAGTCACGTGACTTGCCCAGCTGTTGACAGAGGCACGCCTACTGCAGGTGGGCATGAAAGCAGCTCTGGAGTAGATTGCAGCCACTGCTGAGGCTGCTTGTGTATCTAGTACATACCGTGGCCGCCAGGCTTCCAGTCGTACATCCAAGAGTGTCTCTCTCATGCCCAGGCAGCAGTGTCAGGTGGACCCATTGCTACTGATGCCATCACCACAACTCACCATGCCCAGCATCCCAGGACCTGACATGGTTCATGGGGCCTCCACCCCAATGAGCACCCATTCATGATCTCACTGCAGTACCCCTACAGGGGTGTTGGCAACACCCCCTGAGGCAGATGGTGCTGAGGTAGCATCCACCAGTTGTGGGCGAGGCCACCCACATGTCTGTGGTGGCTGTGGTGCAACCCTGTGATGTTCAGATCCCCGATCCAATAGCCACTGCACCTGTCACCTGTGTCTCCCACTCACCTGTGTCACTCTGCCTGGGGTAGTGTGGGTGGCATGCACCTGCCCCAGTTCATTGCCATTGTGGGCCCCCTGTGCAGTGCCACCTGCATGTCCATGTGCGCCATTATTGTGCCATGTGGCATGGGCATGATGAGTGTGGTCTTGTGTCTGCTGTGCACATGTGCCAGCAGCTGTACACTGATCATTGCCATCCCTGGCACTGGCATTGTGGCACATGGCCATGTTGACTGTGGTGTGCACGTGTGTGTGTGTGTGTGTGTCTGCATTCCACTACAGTATTGGCATTGCTGCATGGCCTGTGTTGTGTGTGTCTGTGGCTGAGTGGGGCTGTATGTGTGGTGTGTTGTGCCCACCTTACACTACATAGCTGTGTTATTTACCTGTGCTCACCATTGTGCTCCTCCTCAATACAAACCAGTGTTACTCACCTGAGGTCACCAAAGTGCCCCTCTATAAGTGTGTCCCTGTACTGCCTGGCCCTCACAGCCAGGCATGGGTCACATCGTGCCAGTGGCTATCCTGCCCATGGACCCTGTGGCACTGCATCCTCATCCCCACCCTTGGAACTGTCACCCTCCTCAGCCTGGACAGCTATTCCACGGTCCATGGCTACGTTGTGTAGCATACAACAGGCCAGAAATATGCCACAGACCTTCTCAGGGCTATACTGTAGGGCCCCACCCGATCTATCAAGGCACCAGAAGTGCATCTTCAGCATGCCAAGGATGCTCTCTATGATGGTGTGTGTGGCAGGGTGTGCCTCATTGTAACATTCCTCTGCCTCTGTTCCAGGTCATCTGAAGGGGTGAGTGGCCAGGGTCTGATAGTGTATGCTGCATCACCTGTGGGGAGCAAGAGTGGCTGTTAGTCCACTGATCACATGTGCAACACCCTCCCCCCGCACCATGGCACACTGCTGTGCGTGGCGTGGGTACATCACTGACTGTGTTCTGCCCTTCCCTGCCTTTCTACCTCCCCCTCCCTCCTTATGGTGTCTGGCTCATGCAGCTGCTGTCTGCCCCTGGCTGCCAATGCCATTGCTTTCCACACATGTCCCAGCCCCCATTGTCTGGCCCCATGTGCCTGGCAGCTGCGCATGCATGCCTGCATGTGGTGTGCTAGGCCCTGCCACATCTGCCCCCATAACACTGCATCCCTCCTTCCATACATTGTACTTGTGCCACACTGTACTGGTTTGTGCATGCCTGTGGTGCTGTCCTCCCCCTCAGCTGTCACACTTCCACTGCCCCCTCTTTGCATTGTGCATCATGCTACCTGCACACCTGCCCCCTTCCTATACTGTGCCATGGTGTCCTCTTGTTCAGCAGATAAGCTTGTCCCATGCACCTGCTAAGTGTCCATTTCTTATGTCCCCTGCCTTGAATCTGGGGCAAAGGGCACACTGGTGCCAAATGAAGGCATCATGTGTGCTCCTAGAGTATGTGGCACAGACACTGCTGATGCACCCCATGGCACTGCACATCACCTGTCCATTTACTGAATAGTACCCCTTGCTGTCGATGTATGTTACCTCATCATAGCCAGGTGGTGCATAGATTGCTACATGGGTGCAGTCAATGGCCCCATGATGCCTGGCATTCATGCCACCCTGTGGAATGGCTACATGGCTTCTGTCCACTCTGCCTGTGTGCTTGGGAAGTGGATGTACTCCGAAGCATGTGGTAGCAGTATGGTGAGGAATTGTGTGAGAAGATGGGAGGTGGATGCCTGTGAGATGCCTGTGGTGTTCCCATGATGAGAAAACACATTACTGTTGTCACCTTGGTCTCCACATCTATGGCATAACCTTGTTCAGTGGGTGCCTGCATTTCATCATGGCACAGATCACAGAGCTGCCTCAGAATGGCCCTGTTCAGGTGGTATTGACCTACTGTTTCTGTGTCAGTGAGCTGTTCGAATGACAGTCTGGCAAGATACCAATGTGGGGCTGGCCTCCTACGGTGCCTTCCACCACCACGTTGCTGTGCCGCCCATCTCCTCATCCCCATTATCATACCCACCATCATGAATGATGCTTCATCCATTTTTGCCTTTCAGCTGCCTCTCATATTCTGCTGGCTCCTGTGATCCTGCTGCTTGCCTGCACTTAAGTCTATTCCTTTTATACTTATCTTTCCATAGCGCATTTGGTACATGCGCCATGAATGCTCCATAGTTGCACCTTCATTTTGCACTATGCATTGCTCTGCACTGTGTATGCATGTGTACGCTCCCTTGATTTGCACTGCATATCATTTACATGCGTCCACAACGCATTCTGTTTGGGGCAGCGCATCTGGGTTGCACTAGGGCAACCATGCTGTCTGTGAATGGCTCCATGGTGCATTTTCAGGTTGAGTCGGTGCATCTAATTTGTGCCCAGCACATCTGCTTTGTGAATCCTGCCCTGGAGGCTTTGATTAGTCTAAGGTGTGTGTTTTTGTGGGTTTCAGGTCCAATAGTTAAGTAGTTTTTTTAAATATTTAATAAAAATGTTCAGTTTCTGAGCATGCGCAGTTCAAAAAATGAATGTTCTATTCATGACCAAATTTTAGTGAAAGCAGCAGCCTGCACTGCACGACAAAGATGTCTTTAATAAATGACAGTGGTGTCATATAGTACTTGCATGATACAACATAACTATTGTTTATTAAAGACAGCTGTGTCATATAGTGTAGGCTGGTGCTGTCACCACTCATAAGTCAGGGACAGGGCTACTGTCATTGTAGTACTTGCATCCTGACTTTGTCTCTATTAAACTTTTATCTGCACATTGGGGCCCCAATCCCCGGTGATGGTGTATGTATTAATTTATTTAATTTATTTCTTTTTTATTATTTCTTGTTCTTTTCTGACACCAGGATGCCCACTCCTAGTTTTGGAAGCTTTCCTCATGTACAGCCCCTTTATTTCTTAACTTTGCTGACATCAGGGGCCCCAATACCTGTTTTGGCATTTACACAACCCCCTTCAGTAGAGTGGGACACTGGGTAGCCTGCCCCTAGTGTCCCAAAATACTGTTATGTATTTATTATTTCTCTTAAAAGAAAAAAAAATCCCACAATGTCTTTTGCTTTTTAACTTGAGAAAAAGAAAACAATCCCTCATCCTTGCAGTCTCCCTACACCGAACCCGAGCCTCCCACTGTGCAACCAGCACCCCACCCCACCCTTACCCTATACTTACCTCCGGAGATCGGTGATATCATCTTCTGTGGACCGTGTCATATAGTACTTGCACTATATGACACATCTGTCTATAATAAATGACAGCTGTGTTGTATAGTATGTGCATTATACAACCCAGTTGTCTTTAATAAATTACAGCTGTTTTGTATAGTACTTGCACTATATGATACAGCTGTCATTTATTAAAGACAGCTGTGTCCTATATTGCAGGCTCCTGCTGTCCTGACTCATAGGTGAGAGATAGGGCTACTGTTATTGTAGCTCCTCCGTCCTGACTTTGCCTCAATGAAACTGTTATCTGCCCACTGGGGGCCCCAATCCCCAGTGGCAGTGTATGTGTTTGTTTATTTTAATTTTTTTAAATAATTTCTTGTACTTATCTGACACTGGGATGCCCACACCTTGTGTTGGGTGCTTTACCCCTGTGCAGCCACTTTATTTCTGAACACTGCCAACATCAGGAAGCCCAATCCCTATATCAGCATTTACACACCCCAGCAGTGTGGGACATTGGGGAGCCCACTCCGGTGTCCTGAAATACTCTTATTTCTTCATCATTTCCTTGAAAAGAAAAACAAATCCTGTGTTGTCATTTTTTTTTAGCCTGGAAAAAGGAGAATGGTCCCTCATGGTCACTGCTGCCTCCCTACCCCCAACCCCCAACCCGATTGTCCCACTGAGTATCCACCATCCAACACCCCTCCATACTAAACTTATTTAAGGAGGTCGACCACTGTAATCTTCTGTGGACTGGGACATGTCTGCACTCTTCAAAACTGAGCAGCAAACTGAAGAATCAAAGTAAGTGCCGTATAATGTATTTCAAAGGCATTTTCACTTAATGTTGATATATTTGCTGTGTTTTGGTATTTTGTTCACCAAATTTTCAAAATGGACTTTTTGGGACCCCACCTTATGAACATTGTCACTGACATTTCATTAGTTGGGCCCGGAAAGTGATTTTGCTTTCACTGCACAAAATTCCTTTTTGGGACCATTTAAAGAAAGTGCCAGTCTTCATGAGGTGGGTTCTCAAAAAGTCCATGTTGAAAATTTGCGAAAAAAATTCCTAATAATGGTATAGTTACGAGCGTGCATTTGTGAATTTTCTATGCAGGCACATAACTTTGGTAATTTACAATATTTTGACTCCAGATTTTCAACATACCCATTTTTTTACACCACTTTGTGAAAAGTACAGCTGTCATTTTTCACATCCTGTCCAAAACATGTTTTCACACATCTGGTGCAGAATGGCATTTCAGCACAGATTTGGAAATTTACACCAACGGGGTTTATGAGGTGGGATCATAAAAAGACTATGTTGAAAGTTTTGGGTCAAGATACTAAAAAACAAAGAATTTATTAAGTAAAGTTGTTTGCAGGGATGTCTGTTGCAACCCTGGAGAACACACTGCCTTACCATGACAGTGAGATGAGTTCAGGTGTGAACTCAGTGAGCCAGTTTACTGGGACAAGGCTGATGGGACAGGTGCTGCAGCATGCAGCACTAGTCACACCCTGGGTAGAGATGGAGCAGTGTTTTGGTCGCAGACACCACACCTTCTGGTGGGTGAAGGAACCTCACTCACAAGGTATCAACATGTGTGCTGTCATTTGATGGGCCCATGCACTGCATCGGGACTGCCTCCAATATTGTATTTATCTCATTTTGCACAGGTTCTGAAGGAACCTGTGCAAATCAGGATACAATTCAGGGACTGTCTCCAATATTGTATCTATCTCATTTTGCACTGGTCCCAAATGGACCTGTGCAAATGAGGGTGCAGTTTCGCTATCATAAAAATAAGGGAAATCCTTCACAAAAAATTATGTTAATGCAGACATTAGGGTTGTAAAAATGCAAAGCGCATAAAGATGGGAAATGAAAAAAAACATTAGGGATTTGGGTCTCAGGAGTACTGGTGAATCAGTGGTGAGGTCTTACTTGGGGTTGTCAACCCTAATTCCCACCCTTACCCTGGATCAGATGAGGTCAAATGTGATGTCTTCATGCAGGGCCCCCAGGCTGCAGAGGACCCTGCACTTCCCAGTATGTAATGGTGATATTTGCATGGCAGCACAGGGTTCATTTAGGGAGATAAAGGTTAATTACAATGTCTCTACACTTATGGATACATAAAGCATAGTCTCTGAGCCAGGAACTCTTGATCCTGTAATTTTCATGTTGATTGGTGC
Organism: Neoceratodus forsteri; assembly: GCA_016271365.2. Lineage (NCBI taxonomy): Eukaryota > Metazoa > Chordata > Ceratodontiformes > Ceratodontidae > Neoceratodus > Neoceratodus forsteri. Next base: position 93,003,644 of record CM057456.1, on the reverse strand, counting down.
AGGGGAAGCAAAGTTGCGTAGGTGCAAAAAAACACAAAAGTCTGAGTTTTTGATAATTTTAAGATGTCTTTTTGTCACCCAATAACTAAAGAAATAGGAGGCTTTGAAACCTGAATCTTTCAGGTTTGATACAGGTTGGTCCAATATGTGTGCTTTTGTGGTTTTTAGGTCCCACAGTTTTTTAACTATTTAATAAAAATGTTCTCTTTCTGAGCATGCGAAGTTCAAAAAATCAACAATCAATTCATAACTGAATTTTTGCAAAAGCAGCAGCCTGCATGATACAATACAGCTGTCTTTAATAAATGACAGCTGTGTTGTATAGTGCAACCCTTGCTGCTGTCACCACTCGTAGGTCAGGACACACCCACCCCCAAAGGGCCCTGTGCTCACAAAGAGAGATGAAGGTTAATTACAGTGTCTCTGACTAATCCTATGGATCCTGCACTACCATGCAAATATCACCATTACATACTGTGGAAGTGCAGGGTCCTCTGTAGCCTCCCCCCCACACACACATACATAATTTCAAGAGATTAATGGTACCTTACCATGCATGACAAATTCTGTGTGCATCAGTCATACGGTTGGAAAGTTGTTAAACTGCAACCCTAAGTGTAGTGGTGCATCCACCATGGTTCCACAGCATGTGGGTGTAACCCCAAGACACCTTCACTCATAGCTATAAATTTGTTTATTGCTGTACGAGCACAGGTTACTATATAGACTGTACTCTCAGTTAGACACATTTTTTCTATACTGTGGGACCTTGTGCTGGCTTGGAAATGTCACCATTACATGATGTTGGAGCGCAGGGTCATGCTTGAAGACATCACATTTCACCTTGTCTGATCCAGGATAAGGGTGGGCATTACAGTTGGCAACCCCAAGTAAGACCTCACCACTGATTCACCAATACTCCGGACACCCAAATCCCTAATGTTTTTTAATTTCTTGTATTTGTGCTCTTTGTGTTTTTACACCCCTAATGTCTGCATTAATGTAATAATTTTGCAATATATATATATATATATTAGAGGCAAAAAGCTCCATTTAATGCATCAGTTAGGGTTGTTCCAAAGCGACAAAAAATTGAGGAAATTCGATGTTAGGGTTGAAAACCCCCCTTCAAACCCAGCCCTACCCTGCCCCCCAGCCAGCATCGGGGTGTGCGTTGGGGTCATTGGCCCTAACTCTCACCCCATCACATGTGTAAAGAAGCTGAGGTGGTGAACTATAGTAGAATGGGGTGAGAGTTAGGACTGATGACCCTAATGGACACCCCATTGCCGACTGGGGGACAGGGTGGGAGTGGGTGCAAGGGAGGGTTTTCAACCCAAACATCGAATTTCCTCTCTTTTGTCACTGTGGAACAACCCGAACTGATGCATTAAATGTTTTTTTTTTGCCTCTAATTTCCCTTCTTTTTGAGAATCTGCAGTAGAAATAGTGAATGGAATGTGGTGGTGGAAGCACGGGTCCCTTTGGGCCCCGTGCTCCCACCATGTGATGTTTTGTGACATAGTAATGTAAGTGCAAGGGAAATGCAACTGCTAACAGTTGCGCATATGGTGACAGAAACATAAATGGTAACGCAAACGTTAATAGAAACGCAAGCACAAAGTGATGCCAAAGTGAACAGTGACGCAAAAGGAGATGCAACCAAGCAAAGAAATGCAAACCGTGATGTGCACAGTACTGCAATTGGAACACAAATGGAAATGTTAACAGCATAAATAACAACAAAGGAAACAGAAATGGAAATGCGAATGCAAGCGCTCACGAAAATGCAAATCATAACGTGCACGGTCACGGTCCCGTAATTGTAAATGCTTGGTTGGGCATGGTAGATCTTGGGATCTGCCAACTTTTCTACCAGTCAGATATACAGCTACGGAGTTATTAAGTGACATCCGAATGTGCAATTACGTTTTTTTGTAAATTCTTTGCTCACACCTACAGGTAGCCCGGTTTGTGTGACCAGTCTGAAAACTTCAGGGAACGTGCAGCCAGGGTCCCCGATGTGTCTTTTGAAGATTTCATGAAAAAATATTAAAAGTGAGGAAACCATTTAATATTTTTAACGAAATTATTTATATAAATATATTATATATTATATAAATATATTATGGTAGAGGAGCCATTTACATGTTAAACCCAAAATTTTGCACTGTAATAACTTTGCAACCATTCAACGGATTTGCCTGAAATTTGGAATACAGAATCAAGACCCATATGCCTTGGGATCTGCTAAGTTTCGTACCAGTAAGGTATACAGCTGTGGAGTTATTAAGCATGATCTGCACATGTGTTTACGCTTTTTTTGGAATTCTATGGTCGTGCCTACAGGTCACACGGTTTGCTCAACTGGTCCAAAATCTTTAGGGAACGTGCAGCCGGGTTGCCTGATGTGCCTTTCAAAAATTTCATGAAAAAATATTAAATGGTTCAAAAGTTATTCAAAAACAAGTTCCCATTATAAGTCAAAGGGAAAAGTTAACAAAAAGTTCAACACTTTCGCAAATGCATTTTTACTGTCGCGAATGGCCCTTTTACTGTCGCAAATCCGCCATTTTGTTTTCAGTCAGTGATCAGAAAAATGCTTGGCATTTAAAATTGAGACCCTCTAGCAACCTAATTCTTTTTGTATTCACCTAGTCAGGCCCTGAGGATGCTAAGCACTGTCTTTCTCTATACAGCTTTTGGGGAAAACCAGCCTGTGCGCTTACATTAATGTTACCATTACCATTTCCGCTTGCGGTTCTGTACCGGTTTCACTTACCGTTCACATTTACACCACCATGTGCATTACCCTTTGCATTTTCATTTGTGGTTGGTTTGCGTTGTTTTTAACATTTCTGTCTACAGTACTGTTTCTCTTTCTGTTTCGCTTTGCATCACCATGCTCATTACGATTTGCATTTGCGGGCACAATGTTACTATGTGACAAGACATCACCGCATTACATTCTCTATTTCTCATTATCATTCTCAAAAAGAAGGGAAATTAGAGGCAAAAAAAATCCATTTAATGCATCAGTTAGGGTTGTTCCACAGCGACAAAAGCGAGGAAATTCGATGTTAGGGTTGAAACCCCCTTTGCACCCCTCCAACCCACCCCCCCAACTGGAATTGGGGTGCGCATTGGGGTCATCGGTCCTAACTGTTACCCCATTCTCCTATTCCTCAGCTTCTTTCCACATGTGATGGGGTGACAGTTAGGGCTGATGACCCCAATGCTCACCCGATTCCAGTTGGGGGTGGGCTGGGAGTGCAAAGGGGTTTCAACCCTAACATTGAATTTCCTTGCTTTTGTCGCTGTGGAACAACCCTAACTGATGCATTAAACTGAGTTTTTTGCCTCTATATATATATATATATATATATAAAATAGGGTGCTGTTGCGCCTCTATAGTTAGTAATGAGTAGGCATTTTAATGTTAAATCTCAAATTTTGCATGTTAATAACTTTGCAACTGTTCACTAATTTGCATGAAATTTGGAATGCATGATCTGGTATGCTAGATTGCTTGATTTACCAAGTTGTATTTTGGTCAGACATACGGTATCTACACAGCGAAATGCCAAAAAATTCACTTTTTGCCAGGTTTGATGCATTTTCCCCCCTTGGCGCTGTGAGCACACCGTGTGGTCTTTTGGTCAGACATTTGTAACATAGCAAGAGATTGGTTCAAGGAACAATCCAGCATTGGTTTGGTAAAACACTATTAATCCATTCAAAAGTTATTACATTTTTAATTTTTGAGTTCAGAGCATGCTTAGTTCAGTCCAAAATGTGTATGTATATTTTGCAACCTAAGAATTGCCTCATGGTCAATGCTTTTGCTACCTCAAGAAGGAAAATCCTAGTCCATCAGAACAATTCTTAGTTCATGAGCCACCATCTTGTTTTTAGTTTTCCAGTCAAACAAAATGTCATAAATTTCTCCATGGGTCATGTTTGGGCAAATGAGGCATGGGTTTTATTCAGGATGACCCCCTCCACAAAGTCATGCCTTTGGTTTGCTTCATTTCTGTCAAAAAATAGGTTTTTGAAAATTAAAAATTATTTTGTGACTCACTAACGATCTTCTTTTGCGAGCCTGCAAAATTCTGGTCCACGAGCCGATATTAGTCCATGAGCTTCATTCGTGAGGGAATGACCAAATAGCCAGAATTTCATGACCAGATGTCCCTGGAGACAGGATGACCACATGGCCCAAATTGGCATGACCAGATGTCCCCTCATGGACTAGGAATTTCTTAGGCCACGGACTAGGATTTATCTCTCGGCCTAAGATTTTGGTATCTCACAACTGAAACATTTCTAAAGGTGTAGAAACTTTAGAATTGCATAGCTCTAATTTTTTTTTTTATTTTAAATGTACAGGGTGTTGAGGGGATGCCCTACAGGTGTTAATTATGCTGTTTAGGTGTTGGGGAATTAAGTGGTTGCATAGATATGCCATGACAAAGTTAACATTTTCCCCATGGGATTACTTTGCGGTGTCTGTCATGCCTTTTAGCTCCGTTATCTCAAAAACAAAGCGAGATACAGAGTTTTTGCTACTGGTGACATAGATCACCTTTAGGAATAAGATTTTAAATGGTAGAATAAGCGTTCAGTGGAATCTTTTCTGTGGTTGCACAGTTAATGAGATATTGTCAAATTTGTGTTACAAGGGTTCCTTGCCCTATTGGGCTGCTGTATGGCTCTGTAGCTATGCGTAAGTGGGTGCACAGACCCAGAGGGCCCATGCTCCAACAGATGCATATTGTTATGCAGACATGGGCTCCCTCTAATACATGTTTTTTTACTAGTTGTATTACACTTTCTCAAAAAGTAAGGAAATTCATGGCAAAAAAATGAATTTACTGCATCAGTTAGGGTTAAAGCAACAAAAGTCAGGAAATTAAATGTTAGAGTTGAGCCCCTACCCCTCCCAAAACTCACACACACACACACACACACACATCCTCCACAGATTGACAGATTCCAGGGTGTGCCATGTGGTTGTGACGCCTAACTGCATATTGTTGATGGGGGACATGAATATGCCAGATGTTACTGGAGCACCATTGCTGCAGCCACATCCAAGAGCAGGGTCATTCTTGATGCCCTACAGGGGCATGCCTCAAACAGCTAGTGTTAGAATGCACTTGGGAGGGAGCAATCTTAGACATGGTACTCTCAAACAGGGACGGAGAGAGGATCTCAGATATAGAAGTGGGTAGCCATCTGGGAACAAGTGACCACCAAACAGTGTGGTTCACGATAAACACAGCCATAGAATCAAGCCATACAAATGTGAGGGTACTGGACTTTAGGAAGGATGACATTGTCAAAATGGGAAAGTGCCTCAGAAAAGCACTAGCAAATGGGCAAGAAGGAAGGGTGGAGGAACAATGAGGAAACATCAAAACTGCCATCAGAGATGCAACAAGCCTTTGTGTGAATCAAATAAAGAAAGAAATCAAAATGAAGGAAAAAACCACTATGGTTTTCAAAAGAGGTGGCGTGGAAGGTTAGGGAGAAAAATATAGCATTCAGGGAGTATAAGGAAACACAGAAGGAGCAGAACAGAGAACTGTACCAGTTAAAGCAGAAGGAAACAGGGAAGGCAGTCAGAATAGCAAATGCCCAAACTAAGGAAAAGATAGCCAACTCGGTTAAGAAGGAAGATAAAACCTTTTATAGGTACATTAGGGAGCGAAGAAAGACCAAGGGATGGAAGGTGAGGCTTAATAAAGGGGATGGTGGGTGGGCAGAGAGTGACAGTGAAAAATCAGGGATACTGAATGAATACTTCTGCCCAGTATTCACAAAAGATGAAGAGGGGAGGTAACTAATCTAATCAATAGAAGCACTCTGGAAAGGGGAGTCAATACCAGTCCATTCACAGAAGAAAGGGTTCTGAAAGAACTCCTGAAACTGAAGGTGGACAAAGCAGTGGGACCTGATGGGATTCACCCTAGAATTCTAAAAGAACTAAGGGGAGAACAAGTGACACCACTGACTACCCTATTTAACAAATCATGAGAGGATGGTGTGGTACCTGAGGACTGGAGGAGGGAGGATGTGATTCCCCTTCTCAAAAGTGGGAGCAAAGCAGAGGCAGGAAACTACAGATCTGTTAGTTTGACCTCAGTGGTAGGGAAAATGATGGAATCACTTCTGAAAGAAAGAATTGTTGAGTACCTAGAGGACAGAGGGGTATGGGACCCAAGGCAGCATGAATTCACAGCAGGAAGGTCATGTCAGATGAATCTAATAGATTTCTTTGACTGGGTGACCAAAGTAGTAGACCAGGGAGCACTGTGGACATGGTCTGCCTAAAAATTAGGAAGGCATTTGACACAGTCCCACACAAAAGATTAATAAACAAGTTAGCCAGCCTGGGAGTGGGTCCCAGGATGGTAGCCTGGGTAAACAATTGGCTGGACAATGTGACACAGAGGGTAATATTAAATGGAGTCCAAACCAAATAATTGGGGGTTACTAGCAGGGTACCACAGTGTTCAGTAATGGACTGGTCCTTTTTAATGTCTTTATAAGTGACATTGCAGAGGGGCTGGAAGGAACAGTATGCCTCTTTGCAGACAACACAAAGATCTGCAACAGGGTTGATACACAAGGGGGGTGGAAAGGATAAGAAAGGACTTGGCAAGGTTGGAAGAATTATCAAAAGTATGGCAGCTTAAATTACATGCAAAACAGTGCAAAGTAATGCACCTGGGAAACAAAAACCCAGGGGAAGAGTGCACATTTGATGGGAGGGTGAGGTACTTACAACAACAAAAATGGAAAGAGACCTGGGGGTAGTCATGTCAGATGATCTAAAGGTAAGCAAGCAATGTGAGAAGGCAGTAAGGTGGGCTGGGGGGATACTGGGATGTATAGGGAGAGGCATCACCAGTAGAAAACAGGAAGTTGTTATCCCTCTGTACAGACAGTTGGTGAGACCCCATCTGGAGTACTGCATGCAGTTCTGGAGACCCCATCTCCACAAAGACATAGACAGGATGGAGGCAGTCCAGAGGAGGGCAACTAAAATAGTGCAGTGTCTGCACCAGAAGCCAAATGAAGAGAGACTAAAGGTGCCTAATATGTATACCCTCGAGGAAAGGAGGGAGAGGGGGGACATAATAGAAACTTTCAAGTACTCACTGGAATCAACAAAGTCCTAGAGGGTAGCATCTTTCAGAAAAAGTGATGTGCAAGAACAAGGGGGCACAATTTGAAGACAGAGGGGGGATGGCTCAGGGGCAATGTGATGAAGTATTTTTTCACAGAGAGGGTGGTAGACACATGGAACAGCCTTTCTGATGAGGTTGTGGGGACAAAAACAGTGGAGGAATCCAAGAATGTATGGGACAGAAATAAGGCAATTCTGGCGGGGGTTAGGAAGAAGTAGGCTGTTGATTAACTAGGATCAGCAGCTTATCCAATAGGTAAGGAAATGGGCAGACTGGGTGGGCCAAGCAGTCCATATCTGCCATCAAAGTCTATGTTTCTATGTTTTTATAAGAAAAAGAATCCCTTCAAATGTAAAAACATTTTGGACATAGACTCCCTGGAGTCTAGTGGTACCTCCCACCATCGGATTGTCATCCCTGTATTGTTTCAATGTTCCCCTCGTATCTAGTGGCAGCCCCACCCTCTGTTTGCCATCCCCATATTGTTTCAATGTTCCCTAGTGTCTAATGGCACCCTTCGATCACAGTCCCCATGATGATTACACTTTCCCTGGTGTCTAATGGCACCCCCACCCTCGGATCACCATTCCCATAATGGTTAGACTTTTCCTGGTGTCTTGTGGCACCCCCCCACCCTGCAATCACCATCCCCATAAGGATTTTCACTTTCCCTTGTGTCTAGTGGCATCCCCCCCCAAATGATGTCCCCATAATGTTTTCATTTTCTCTGGTGTCTAGGGGCACCACCAACCCTCCAATCACTGTCCCCATAATGCCTTCACTTTCCCTGACTTATAGTGACACCCCCACCCTTTGATTGCTGTCTCCATATTGCTTTCACTTTCCCTGGTGTCTAGTAGCACCCCTCACTCTCTGATCACCATCCTCATAATTTTATAACTTTCCCTGGTATCTTGTGGCACCCCCTACCCTGTGATCACCGTCCCAGGCTGAAATAAATAAATCCATTACACAATGTTTTTTTCTTTTTAATCTGCATAAAAGAAAATGGTCCCTCACTGATCAGACCCCCACTCAGCACCCACCACCCCAGACCCCCCCACCCCACAGTACAATCCACTGCACCCTAACTCACCTGAAGAGCTCACATGTGACTATCCGGTCTCTGACCAAAGACAAGTCTTGCTGCTGGAACTCCCGGCTGCAATATGAGAAACTAACATAAGTGTGGTTCAATGTATTTCAATAGGGTTATCAACTTTGCTGCATAGCTTTCCCATTTTTGCATATTTTTAGCCCACATTCTGAATATGGCATTTATGGGACCCCACCTCATGAACAATCATTGTGGAATTAAACAATTTCAGCCAGAAAGGTGATTTTGCAGTCACTTGGTGATATCCTCTTTTGGCAGGATTTAAACAATTTCACCACCTTTATTGATGAGGTGGGGTCATAAGAAGGCTATGTTGAAAACTTGGTGTTAAAATATTTAAAAATGCCTAAGTTATGCACATATATTGAAATTTTACTACACTGGCTCATAACTTTAATCATTTTAAATATTTTCAACATAGCCATTTTTTTACAGTGCCTCATGAACTGTTGTTTTTCAAATTTTGGCCAAAAAGTGTTTTTGCACCTATGATATAGAATGAGGTTTCCATGTGGAATGACATTTCGGAGGGGATTTGAAAATTCTCAGTATGGGGTTCATGAGGTGGGGTAATAATAAGGCTTTGCTGTAAATTTGGTTGCTGTTTGAGCAGAAATGCAAACGCAGGGGCCTACACTCCCTGCTCTTCCACAGCAACAAATATGTACATATCTATGGTGGGATGGGAGCGCAGGGCACTGTGTTGCCACAGGTGAATGAGTATGCAACTAGGCTATCTCAAAAAGTAAGGAAATTCTTTGCAAAAATCTTTGTTAATGCACTGGTTAGTATTAAACTGACAAAATAGGGAAATGTGGTGTAAGGGGTTCCAGCTCTAATGCCCCCACAACACCCCACCCCCACCTACCAAGCAGCAACAGGGAAAAAACATTACAGTTTCACCTCTCCTGCATGCTCGCTAACCAGGCATCAGTAAAGAAGCTAAGATGTGTACAGTTTATGAGAACTGGGTGAGCATTAGGCTTGAGAACTCCAAGGCATACCCCATGCCTGATTTGCTGCCTGCAGGGTGGGGGTGGGGTGGTAAGGATGGGAACCCTAACACCACATTTACCTACTTTTGTTGCTTTAACCCTAACTGATGTGTTAACAGAGTTTTTTTGCAAATAACAGATAGATAGAGCTATTTTTTTCTCTCTCTTTTAAGTATTTAACACTGTGATTAATTTTTCTAATTGCAGTAAGGCCCTCCAGAGTGTGGTTCATTGTGGGATTTTCCCACTACTTGAACTGTTTAAAAACAGATCGGTCTTGTGCCGTGCAAATTAAGGCCATTGGTAAACCCTCAAAACACAAACCATGTTGTGCCCAACTGTTTCAGTGATTGGGGAAGAATGGTGGAGTGAATTTTTGCAATTAAAATTATATCTGTTCAATTGCACTTACCTGGTCATTAGAGCGCTACAGATCTTGAAAATTCCAAATTTGTGAAACTTTGACAGAATTCCTGGAATTTTATAAAAAGTTTACTGAATGTTTAAAATGTATTAATTTGGTTATAACTCAGCTGTCAACTGAGATAGAGACGTGAAATGAGGCATGATTACTTGCTGATAGGTGATCTAGTGGTTTGCTAAACATCATGACATTAGGGCAAATAATCTCAAAATTATAGGTGCTCCAAATCTGCTGCATTATTTGTGGGGGTCATTTCATAATATAGTTTTATTTGCTTATAACTCGGGCATCTTTGGAGCTAGAAATATGAAACTGGGCATATATATATATATATATATATATATATATATATATATATATATATATGTAGTAATAACTCATTTACCACAATATTTTATAACATTTCAATGAATGCTTTCAATATTACACTAAGCTGAAATCTAAATTTTGGCAAAATGTTTGGCAACCTATAGCACAGCCCCCTTTAAATCTTGAGACTCAAACAATTCTGTTCTATGCCATACTTAGACATATGCTTTCTAGCCTATGCATATTTAGCTAAATCTACTAAATTTGTTAATTAGTAAATGTGGTAGTAAAAAGCCAAAAGATAAACTGTATCATGCTTGCCTATAAATGTACTGTAGATTGCTGGTCATTTCAGCAGACCTTTGACCCCTGGTTTCAACAGGAAGTAGATGGTAAAGCTCATTGTCATGTCTAGTTATCTCATATTCTATAAATGGACTCAGGTACAAAATGAATCCAATGGTTAAGCTCAGCACCATGTACTATCCCTGTAATTGTTGTATACTGTTACCCACTTAAAACTACTGGTAAAACCAAAACTTTTACTCTCGATCCATTTTCCCCCAAAAAGAAGCACGTCATTTAAGGAAATTGGCAAACAGAAAAACTAGGTACAAGTACAGCTGCATTATTATTAAAACATATGGGGCCAGACATTCGAAACTTTGCTCTGGGCACAAACTGTTTGCACCAGGTTTGCACCGGGTTTGCGCAGGTCCCTTATATTCAAAAGGACAAATGACATGGGCAAACTGCATTAGCACCAGGCAAAGGTATAATGTATGCAATGCACAAAGAGAGGGGGCATGTACATGAATACAGGCACTATGCTATATTCAGTGCATTAGCGCCACGCAAAGTGTGTTTGGGCAACTTTGCATGACACTTTGCACAGTGAAAATTACCACCCAGAAAAAGGTAGTCTTAACTCTGGGCAAACCAAGGATGGTTGGTGTGGACACAGCAGAAACAAGTAACAAGGCTGCATGCAGCCAATGAGAAGGCAGTGTGGGTGGTCAGCCACCCTGGGCCACTCCATATGCACAGGCAGACAAACTGTGGAACACAATGCAGTAAAATTGCTTAGAAGCCAACCATCCTGTTATTGATAGAACTGAGTTGAAACAGCACCTGCAGCAGAAATGGTTTGCAATGTGACACTGTGTTGCACATTGTGAATTGTGTGTTGTTGCTAATGGTATCTATTTAGTGTACTCAGTATCATCTCACACAGCACGCACAGCCAGCCATGTGTATGTCACTACGAGTATCCAATGCCAGTGGCACAGCATCTGTGGGTCACATGACAGCATGACAGAAATGTCCACTATCACAACACACCTGCCAGATGGGCCTGTCACTGTGTGGAGTGCAGCAGTCATTGCTGCCCTACACACCATAGGCATTGCTGTGTCCCTCACACTGCCGGACACCTTGTTACTGTAGCATCTGCTATGCACTGTAGCAGGAAATGCAGTTTGACTATTGCATGCAGCACCACCAACTGTGCTGTGTAGTCCCCTGGGGCACAATAGTCTATGCAACTGTTTACAAACATAGCCTGCAGCTACCACCATGTTCTTCCAGACTAACGTACAGGTGGAGCTGTGAACAGACCTAGTCTGCCCCTATACTTCCAGACTGACCTACAGGTGGAGCTCTGAGCAGACCCAGCCTGCCCCTGTACTTTCAGACTGACCTACAAGTGGAGCTGTTGGACCCTGCAATAGCGCTGGGCAATCTACATGCAAATCAGGCCATAATGAGATGCTAATACGGACATTTGCCCATGGACAGCCTAAGTAGGCTCATTTACATGTCACTTTTGAATACAGCACATTTTTGTCCCTGGCAAATGTCCTAGTACCGGGCAAATGTGTTAGCCCTGTGCAAAAGCTGTGCAAATGTATTTGCACCGCACAAACCTGTCTGAACCACAGTTCTGCAGTATTTGAACTGCACTGTTGTTTTTAGCTTTAATGCATCCACTTCTTTGCTAGCACTCACATTGGCCATGTAATTAACATTTACATTCCTCCATGTCTGTGTGCACTGGGCTGCTGTTTTGGTTTGCACTTCCTGGATACTATATTCAGAGCTGTCTTATTTACTGGGCTGTTATCACACTGCACTCCTAGCCCTGTTTGCACAGCTTCATTTCCACGCTATATTCAGCTGCTTTAGCTCCGGGGCTATTCCTTTGAATAGAGCATGCAAATGGTTCCAGGCTAATTTAGTACACTGTGCAGTGCTAATTTTGCCCGTGCGCTAAGTTTTGAATATCTGGCCTATTAACTCACAGATATTCAAAAATTGCAGCAGCAGTGCAGATGGAGAATGTGTCCTCTAATCGGTTTCACCAAAGGGCTTTGACAGAGGGGCTGTGTCTGCTAACTGCTAAAGTGCTTTAAATAAAAAAACCTCTTAAAGTGACAGTGCACCAAAAGATATATAATTACTATAAATATTAGTTAATATAGACATAAATAATGCATTATTAATACATGCACCCAAAAGCAGAATGAAAAACACTAAAAAAATGTAACTTGCATTCTACATTATAATGTACAAAAATCGGAAATAGCAGGAAAATTAATACGAGAAATTGTGCAAAGTTCCCATGGGTCTTCCAATATTTCTCAATATTACTTCAAATGATTCCTACTCATCCAGATAGTCCAAATGTAGAAGTAGGGGTCCTGGAACACTGCTACTGGAAACAGAGTAAAGAGAAACAATTAGTAGACAGAATGAAACATGAAATCATGTCCTACATTTTTTATTCAAAATTGTGAATTTAATTCTGTTATTCAGTCCTGGAGCAAAACGAGCTCCTAGCTGAATGATCCACACAGCTTCTTTTCTGAGAGTAAGGGTATTAAGATCCCCCACCTACCCCCCACTCCTGCCTAGCCTAACCCTTTCTGTCCCACAAGACCTGAACTAGTGAGTACCTTTCCCTCCATGTATACAGATGTGATTGGCCAAGGCATTGATGCATTAATTTATTTCTATTTTACGAAGGTGTACTTTGAATGCCCTTGACATCTTCTACACATAAAATGCTCCACAAGTGCAAGTTGCAAAATAAACAATATTCTCAGTACACAATTGATAAATGACCTTAACTCAAAACTTTTAGTAGCATTTACACTTGTGAAGCTTGAAGCTTTGGAAACATTTTGGCAAGTAAAATTGTTTTTCTTTCTGCTTTTTTAGCGCTTGTATTAATAGTGACTTATTTATGTCTAGATTAACTAATATTTACAGTAGTTATAAGTCTCTTAGTGCATTTTCACTTTAAGAGGTGTTTGTATTTAAAAGCACGTTAGCAGTTAGCAGACACCCCCTTGATGAAGTCCTTTGGTGAAACCGGTTAGGGGACACCTTCTCTCTTTGCATTGCTGCTGCAATTTCTGAATCTCTGTGAGTTAATATGTTTTAATAATGAACCATTTTTGCAGCTACACTGGTGCCTCATTTTTCTGTTTGCTGCTTGTTCCTTGACTCAAGCACAGTGGAAGTTACTAGTGGAGCATCTTTGCATCCATTTAAGGAAATTGCCTAGTGTTAAGCACTTTAAAGTGATAGTCTGACTTTGTGTTGTTAATGTTTTGCCAGCAAATTTTTAGGGACTATTGCTAGATTTAGAGTACAATAACTACTATAAAGTCCCTAAAATTAAACACATTTAAAAATAGCTTGTGGGAGTGGGATGCAGTTGAATAAGACACAGTGCAGGTCTCACTGAGTCATGATTAAATCATTTTATATCCACCTAACAAACACGTATTTGTTCTGTTAATTTCTTTTCTCCTCCACCAGTCCACAGTTTGGTCAAACTCCCCAGCCACTCCAACCCTGTCACCCCAACTTTATGCTAGGACTTATGGTCATGCTTTCTGCTGTACTGTTCTTGTACTTACCAAGTGCAGAGCCTGCCAGTGGATAGAGATAGTAAGTCAGACTAGGAACTGCCTTCTTCCACCATTTTCTCCCCTAGGGGTGCAGGTGTCCAATGCAACCCAAGATGGCTCTGCACACACAGTTTTTTACAGAATGTCAGCTATTGCCACTTGCCTTGTCCACTGCATGATGCACCCTGACTGTCTTACCCGTAGCCATTACTAGTGAGCAGGCCTACACCATCTGTCATGTCTCCCCCTCCCTGGGAGAGGAGAGCTGTCCCATTGGCATTCAATGCTCTCCTTCACCAGTCAACCTTCAGCAGCCCTGGTCTGCTCCCAAACCAGGGTCACCACTGGCTCTGTGCCAGCAAACAGACACAGTCATAGGTGAAAATATACAAAGGACTTGGATAAGGACTTGTCTTAATGCCTTCATATCTATTTTTTTTTTAATTGACCAGGCAAGGACACCTGAAATCCTCAAGTGAAGACCTGCTTCTATTCCTCCACACAGCTAAAAGTCCAGAAACTCAGCCTGGATTTCATAGTGAACTTGCTTGACATGCTTGTCTCGGATATATTAGAAGTTAAACTGACCCTCATTTCCATGAATGAGGAACTTGAAGCCAATTCTATGTACAATTCATAATTGTGAGATACTTATTTCTGATGCTAGCTATATGGCTGACAGTATCTGTGATGCCTAGATGATTATGAAGACTGCCTCAGAATCCTCAGGAAATGCACCATGGATAAAGATAACAGAGGAAGGCACAACAATCTTTGCACTCTGGGATTCCAGAAGGAGTGGAGGACCTAATACTGTATTGTAGCATCTCTTCATGATTTTCTGCAACAACTGCTGGGTTCATCCTGGAGGTACCTGCTCTAGGACGAGTGGGTACTTCATTCTTTCAACCATCCCTCAACATCCAGAGCCCACTCAAGGCCAATCATGTCCTACTTTCTGCAACTGTCAGTCAGGGAACAACTGATAAGTTGTACCCAAGAGAGGGGATCTTTTATGTGTAGGTGTGCTTAGATCTCCATCTACTAGGACTTATCATCCAAGGAGGTGGCAAATGGAAGGCTTTCATGTCACTTTACCATCTACTTCATCAAGCAGGCATACAATGTTGCTTACTCAATTGTTCATAAGGAAAAATTGTTGACCCCACCAGCATAGAAACATAGAATATGAGGGCAGATAAGGACTGCTTAGCCGAACCAGTCTGCCCATTTTTCCCTAGCTTAATTATTTCAGCAGACCATACTTTATCTACAGCTCTTTCTCCCTCCCTTTTCCTTTCCACTATGATTCCCTTGTGCCTGCCCCATGCAGTTTTGAACCCCACCACTGTTTTTGCCCCACCAACTCTGCTGGAATGCTTTCCCAAAGATCCACCTCTCTTTCTGTGAAGAAGTACTTCCTTACATCTCTCCTGAATCTACCTTGTCCAGCCTCATAGCATGTCTCTGTGTTCTTGTGCACCTTTTTTCTCTGAAAGACACTTCCATCCTGTACCTTATTTACCCCTGTGAGGTATTTAAAGGTCTCTGTCACAACCCCCTCTCCCTCTTCTCTACCAGGATGTACATTTTGAAGTCCTTTGGTCTTTCCTCATAGGCTTTTTGATGTACACCCTGCACCATTTTAGTTGCCCTCCTCTGAACCACCTCTACTCTGTCTATGTCCTTCCAGCATGTCATGCCAGAAGAAACAGGACCCCTTGTATCCCAAAGATGACCAGATATCAAGCCCTGGATTACAACTCCCAGATGCCCATATGCAGAACAAAAACAATCCTGGTACATAGGATATCAGTCCTCTCCTTTAACACAGTGTACCCGACCACAGACACCTCTCTTCTGCCAGTGGGGGAGTGGGTGGAAATGGAGGAGTTACTGAGGGCACAACAGAGCACTGGCAACAATAATGTGGACAGAAGGGCAATTTGCAGTTCAAGGCATGAGGATATCTACTATAGAAGGAGTCTCCACCAGCAAGGGACAGAAATGGGAGCCAAAACAGGGGGAGATGCCATCTCCACTCTCCTCCCTCCCCTGTGGAAAGAATCCTTTCCAACTTGAGTAGGGCAACAGCTACAGAGAATAAAAAGTAACCCTTGATTAGCCTCTATCAATGAAGTGCTGTGTCCTAGTTAGGTGGGGCTAATAACGGTGAGATCAATCAAATATCAGATTTTGAGATTATTAGTCTTTTAGTGCTGCATGGATCCCCATTCACAATAATAGCCTCAAAGGGATCTTTTAAATTTCCCAGATACAAAAGTCTTAGCCTTGTATTTTGACTTCACTTATATTTGAATTACTTATCTTTTTAATTATCCTCATAAACCCAGACCGGGCATTCCCAGTATGATAACTGTTGAAGTTTTTAGCAACATGTGACATTTTCTTGGCTTTTATCTAAATATTTTTTTAATTTAATTTTGCTCTGGATATACAAACTATGGCTTTAATCTGTGAATACAACAGTCCCATATAGGATAATCACAGTACATTTTAAATTATCTAAACTCACCACATGTCTATAGGTAAGTATTGTCTGATGAGGAACCCATGCTTTATTCACAGTATTTGTTAATATTAAACGGGCATTCAATTTGATAAATTTGTTAGACACATTCTTGGACAAGCATGACTATCCTAGGCATAGATCAGGAGTTTTTATGTATTATAATCACTCTTTCTTCTGATAATTGTTTTAAATAAAATATTAAAGTTAATGAGCCCTGACAAAAAATATACATTCGGTAAAGGCATAAAATGGATGTATAATTTAACTACTTATAATTATCATATACAGTATATTAATAATCTTGTAACTAGTTTAAATGAAATAGACTATTACATTCTGAAAATGTTGAATACTTTGTGTGGTATAGAAGCCATTGCTGATGATTTAGTTTTGTTCTTCCCCCGTGGTTTCTAGAAATAGCTTGACTTATCATATACATAAAAAAATAAAACTTAAACAAGAGGTTAAAAATTAAGGTCAAGATTTTCAGAAAGCATTATAGGAAATTTAAATATTCATGGCATTTAGAAGGCACAGAACTAAAATTTGTATGGCATTACATCTATCTACAGTGGGTCTTACAATACTTGACAGTCATAAGTAGATAAATCATATTAAAAATATCTAAAAGAGGTCAATACAAAGAATGATGCAAATGCTCTTCAAGTTCCTAGCTTGTAGCAGCAAAGTAGGTGCCCAGGCTTTACAGTATATGCCTTAGTAGTCTGGGCAACAGATAACACATCAGCTACACTAGCCTGAGTCTGCAACATCTACATGCGAGAGTATTTAGTGTCTGTGGCAGCCAAACTTAGACAAATTGAGAACATTAAAGTATTGGTTCAAATTGTTATGTATGAACTAATCTAGACATTCATATTTATATTGGCTAGAAAAAAAAGATAATTTGCAAACAAAAAAGTATGTTTCTATTGTATAAAAATATAACGAGAACATGTTAAATGATAAGCATAGACAACTTATGACACTGGGCCTTGAAAGGCGTTATTTCCCCTAGCTAGTCTCCTCATATTAAGAAAAAAAAAAATCTTAAACAAGAACTTTTGGAGTGCCCTTAATAACAGTCAGGGACCTACAGTTCCAAATTTGGGAAACTGATAAACTAAAATATTTTTTTCAGTACTTAATTTAAAAGAAAACTAAGTTTTTATCTGACTGATCCTGTCAACTGCTGTTGGCAACTGACAACACTTATAATTCCCCAGGATCCTCTGCAGTTGAATCTCTGATGATATTCACTACAGGCTCAGCCGCAGGGACCATCTATGTAACTTAATAAAAAAAATGTTCAAATAATGTCATGAGAAAGCACAGTTTTGTGTTAAAGTCTTCTGGCTAAAGGGAAGGTAGCAAAGGGTGGTCGTGGTGGTGGGGAACCTCTCATTACCGAGAGCGGTGATGAGCGGGGTACCACAGGGATCGGTACTGGGACTACTGCTGTTTGGGATTTTTACTGCAGATATCTCACATGGGATCCGGAGCAAGATCAACTTGTTTGCAGATGATACCAAGATGGGAGCTGTGGCTGATGATGTGGAGGGGTGGAAGGAGTTGCAGGAGGACCTGACTAAGCTGCAGGAGTAGGTGGAAACATGGCAGTTGAGGTTCAGTGCCAAGAAGTGCCACGTTCTCCACTTTGGAGCCAGGAACTGGGGGAGAGATTATAATTTGAATGGGGTACAGTTGGGCAGCTCCACAGAGAAGAAGGGCCTAGGAGTAATCATTATGGGGAGCATGAACAACTTTGCCCAGTGCAGGAAGGTGGCAACAAAAGCTAACAAAATGCTGGGGTATATTGCAAGAGGGATCTCCTCCAGAAGGAGGGAGGTTATTCTGCCCCTGTATATGTCATTGGTCAGACCCCACCTGGATTACTGCATGCAGTACTGGCACCCATTCCTGAAGAAGGACATCAGATTATTGGAGGGGGTGCAACAAAGAGCCACATAGATGATCCAGGGATTGGAGAACAAGTCCTATGAGGACAGGCTGGGAGAACTGAATATGTATTCACTGGAAGAGAGGATGGATGGGGGAATATGGTCGAGACATTTAACTATCTGAAGAGGGTAAACAAGACCAACACAGAAGGAATTTTTCAGAAGAGAAGGGGGAGGGACATGAGAGGGCATGGACTGAGATTGAAGGGGGGAAGATTAAAGATGAAGATGAGGAGACATTTTATCACAGAGTAGTGGACACATGGAACACCTTACCAGATGAGATAGTGTCCTGTAAGATGGCGGGCAGTTTCAAGAGGAGTTGAGACAGGGTAAGGGTAAGGGTAAGGGTAAGGGTAAGGGATACTTGGAAGGGGGGAAGGAGGGCAGCTGTGAGATGAGGGGCTAGCTGCACACTTGAGCAGACTCAGTAGACCATGAGGCCTGTTTCTGCTGTCAAGTTCACACAGTATGTTTGTAGGTAAATAACACATGTAGGATACTGGGACCAGCAAAAAACATCAAGGCTCATTAAAACTCTAACATGCTCTTGTCCTCTCAGCCCCACAACCAAGATTCCCAGTTCCACTTCTAGCATGACCACCTCATTCTCTACCACCTCCACTTGCAGAACTCCTACTTAGTGGAAAAGGCATTGTGGAACATTTATCTGCTCTTTTCCACCCCTGCATCCCTTTCTGATCCTCTTCTTTTTTTCTGGTTTCTACACACATCGATAACACACACGGAAGATCATAACACAATGCAGGCACTGCCAGATGTCACAGTGATAATTCACAGCAGACAGCAATGATTTTTAGATGCTCATGTGACATGCATGCATGATATACGAACAAGCCATAGTGCCACATAACTGAGGAGGTGACACTGAAGAGCAATATCACTAAGCTACCCCATGATGACAGAAGGCACACCACCCCACTGAGAGTGATCTTTTGTCATACACAGTAGTTTACTTTGCACTCACTGTCTGACAAGCTCACACACACAAGCAAACAATAAAAATAGAAACATAGAAACATAGAAGGTGACGGCAGATAAGGACCACAAGGCCCATCCAGTCTGCCCATTTCTTTTTCTACCTTATGAATGTGTCATCAGCCTTTGCTCTGTCAATGGCCTATATATTCATACTCATCTGTATTACTCCCTTATGCCTGTTTGAAGCCCTGCACTGTATTCATATCCACCACTTCCTGAGGTAGGCCATTCCATGCATCCACCACCCTTTCTGTGAAAAATAACTTCCTCACATTACCTCTTAATCGGCCTCCCTCTAATCTCATGCTGTGTCTTCTTGTCCTGCTATTTTTCTTATATTGAAACATGTTAAACTCTTTCACCTTGTTAATGCCCTTAAGGTGTTTGAATGTTTCGATCATATCACCTCTCTTCCTCCTTTGCTCTAGGGTATACATATTGCGCTCCGTTAATCTGTCCTCATATGTTTTCTGATGCAGTCCCTGCACCATTTTGGTTGCCCTTCTCTGGACTGCCTCAATTTAGTTAATGTCCTTGTGAAGGTGTGGCCTCCAGTACTGAACGCAATACTCCAGATGGGGCCCTAACCAGTGTCTTGTAAAGAGGGATTATTACCTCTCTCTTACAATTTATGATACCCCTACTAATACACCCCAACATCCCCCTATCCTTACATACTGCTTTAGTGGTCTGCTTGGATGATTTCAGGTCATCTGTGATGATGATGTCCAAGTCTGTTTCTTCCCTTGTGACTGTCAGCAACTCCCATCCCAGCCTATAGGTGGATTCAGGGTTTCTCTTCCCTATGTGCATGATATTGCACATCTTTGCATTAAACCCCAGTTGCTAGTTTATTCAGATCTATTCTCATTCTGCCCACCCTATGCAAAGATGCATTTCTATGACCTGCTACATCACCAGCACTCAGTAAAATAATATTTGCCAAATACATTTTTCACAGATCCCACTTTCATCTTTCCCAATCTGCTAAATTTGTTTTGCCCTGCTCCTGTTGCAAGGGCTTCAGTTGAGAGTGCAGACTCACATGGTGCACTCGTTCCTCTCTCTGCAGCATGATTTCAATAGCCTGCCTGCATGAACCTACTGTACAGTTAATATAGTGAGAATTGCAAACCAGAATGATAATGTACGAATCTTTTATGACTTTGAAACATTTCTGATAAAAAGTTACTCTTTTTTACATAAAAAGAGTTCCTTCATAGCCATGTCCATGGGCAGAGATGCAAGAAAGTTTAAATTTGCTGGCAAATATCTGGCAAAGTTGCAAAATCCGCCTCCATGGATCATTTCATGAAGCTTCCTTGTTTGATAGGAAACTTGTCACTTGTAACTTTGCCTTGCTTTTTTTCTTTTTAGTGCAAATTGCTCTTAAAAAGACCCAAAAGTAAGCTGAAATTAGAAATGGAGACCCCCCCCACACACACACCGACTGCCAGACTGATTTTTCCCTGCTGTCTAGTTGTCCCCTCTGCTCCCTGAACCCTGGCATGGCATAGAATAACATTCATCTCCACCATGTAGGCCACCCGACTGAGCTGTCAAAGAAGCATGCACTTATACAAGCATGCTTTCATTCATTGACAGCTCAGTCATGCGGCCGGGGGGGGGGACGACTAGACACCAGGGAAATTAATTTTACATTAGGGCCAGCGATCAGCGGGAGTGACCATTAGACACCAGGAAATGTCATTTACATCAGGATGGTGATCAGCGGGGGGGGGGACTAGACACCAAGGAATTTTAATCTATGTGGGGCAGTGATCGGCAGGGGGGTGGACCACTGACACTAGAAAAAAATCTCAGCAGAATGCAGTGTTTGAACTGTGCTGCATTTTGCAGAGTTTATTTGTGGGGGGCAAGTTGGGACTTTGCACCATGGATTAACTCTGCGAATTGAGGGAAATCTTTGAATTAATCCACCGAGTATAGCTTCACAACTTTGCAGATCTCTATCCATGGGTCCTTCCATGTGAGAGAGAGAGCAACAAATGTCCCTGAGATGTGTGCAGCGGGATGAGTTCTCAGTCACCAGCATTGCTGACTGACAGCTGCAGGTCATATGTCTTGCCAACAACATGGACATGCTTAGTGTCTGCTTCCTGTAAAAAGGTACTGCACCATGATTTTGAAGTGCCTTGGAGAAAAATGAACACAGCCATGAGTTTATTGAAATCATAATTGTAATCCAAATTACATTAGCAGTGTGATGTGTGCAGCAAATAAGTCATAACAAGGCCTTTAATTGTTAAAGTTAACCTTGGACTATCCACTTACCCCAAAGAGGACCCACTGAGTGGACCCCACCTCCACTTTCCCAAAGGGCATGGTCTTCCAAGAGATTCCAGGCCATGCCTGAAGAGGTTATCCCATGACCAATCCTTGCAAGGTTTCTCCAGCCATCTGGGCACTCACCTCCTGCCATCTGCAGAGTTTCCCAATTATCCCCTTTTTACAATTCTTGCAAGGTTACTGTGATGTTGTAGGATGAGTGCTGCTCCTGGTGCTGATCCCCCCAAGCACTTCACAACTAGCAGTTTCCCCAAAGCACTTTGTAGATCAGCTAAAAGCCTACCACAAACTATGTTTAACACATGCACACCATCCTGGCATACAAATGTGGTACAGCAGTGACTATCTTAGCATGCCTTAGGACAGTCCCACCAATAGAGCCCATAAAGATCTACATGGCCATTTATGCTGACCTGGAGTTTTTTCGGTTGCAGCAGGGTCTCTTGTATGTTGCCAATGCCTCTGTTGGATGATGTGTGAGCAGGCTATGTGCACCCCTTGCAAGGCTTCCTAAAGAAAAAACAGTCCCTCCTTCATTTGCCATAGCAGCTACAGTGAGTTATCTGAACCCAGGTTACTGCCTTCCAGATGAACGACCCAAATAATATGTTGACTCTACCATCAAGCTTTAGCTGTGACACATGGGAGCAAATTACCTGATCTCATCCCTCAAGATCCCATCCAGCATACATATTGTTGCTGAAGGTCAAGGAAAAGGTACTCAAACCCTCGGACCTACCTCAGTTAAACAGCTGCCCAAACAATAAAGGAGTACCCACATATTAAATTAGCCTTGACTGGGAAACTGAACCTACCAGGAAACAAAAACAAGAAATTTAAAGCAAATGTGGTCACAAGTACTCTTCAAAATCCTGTGACCTTCATCGGCCAAGCACCTGAATCTCTCATCTGTCAATCCCTCAGCCCCAACATTTGTGGCACTTCCAGTGCAGAGGGAATGAATGTTGAAGTCTGCCAAGTCCACATCCAACACCCTCATGGCTATTTCTGGTACATGGGGAAGCTTGGATGCCATCATAAGGGTCCTGTCTCCAAGCTAGAAGAATGTGACACCCTTGATGGCCCTCTGGGCTATGTATTTTAGCATTTGGCATGGACATCCCACTGCCTACCTGGGGAGGCCACAGGCTACACCAGTACCCCAAAGCCATCTGATCAGTGTTGCTCCTCCAGAGCCAGACAAACACTTCTTCTTAGCTCACCACCATGTCTTTATCCTCCAAGACCACTGCAAGCTCTGGTACCTTCCTCAGTTAGACTAATTCAGACACCTAAAATGCCCCACTGAAGGCTACCAAGAACACAGTGTGGAACAGAAATACATCTGATGGCAAGGAGCACAGATTTGACAGCTCACCCCACACCTCCTACAGCAGAGCCAGTCTAATTGTCTGATCCCGGTGTGATAATTTTGGTATCCTGCGGGACAATCATTCCAATATTTTGTGGAGTCAAAATGCAAGCATGTTATTCTCCAGACCAGCAACTTTGGAGAACTATGAAATCCCTGCCAAATGCAGGCCTAGTTGCCACTTGTGATATACCTTCTCATTTCATCTACACTATATAGAGGCATAGCTGGTCCATGGAGATGGGCCACATGTTCTGCCAACCCTGCACCTGTCACTCACTCACAAAGTCCTCAACACCCCTCCTGTATGCTACCCATGTATTGGGCACTAACAAATTCCTGAGTAAATCTCAGGCTTCTGGATCACCAACTTCCAGAAGTAGGTTGGGACTTCCTTGGGATTCATCTGTTCTTCTGGGGCCAGCAGCTGGAACCTCTGCCAGTACAAATGAGAAAGAGTATCACCAATACTGTTAACTGCACCTAGCACATACACAATTTTAAACTGGATATTGAACACCAAACATTTAAGCACAACAATCAGCATGAAGGCACTCAGTGGGTCCTTGGCCCCTAACTGCCCATTAGTAGTATGGATCACCCCAGTATTGCCTGTCCTAAAGGTTACCTTCTTATCCTGAAAATGCTCATCCCACACTACCATGGCCACCACAATGGGAAAGAAATCAAACTCAGTAATTTGCTTGGTCAAGGCTTCTTCCTCCTGGGAAAGGGGGTACTGCACCACACACCATTCCTCCTGAAAGTAAATTCCTGTTGCCGGCCAGTTGAGGAGTGGTTGTGCTTCCAATCCCCCTTGCTGGTGACCAGGGTTTGGGAATGGATGAGGGTTGCTGGGTGGGGCTGCAGGGAGAGAGCAGATTGAGCATCTGATGGCCACTCTACTTCAAAACAAGGAGGGGGGACACCAGTTCCTGCTGCAGAGACTGGCACCTTGTGTAGGCTGAGTGGTAGTGCAGTGGGACAGCATGCACAGGGTAAGAGCTGGAGCATGATTTGCTGTGCAAATGGTGGATAACCAGTATGTCTGTGAAAATGTCAGTGATAGGGTATATGGGTGCTGTCATCTCTGGTCCACAGCATACCCATAAGCAGAATCATCCAGGTAGTGTACTACCTCCAAACAACCTGCCTTGCATGTGGCTGCCCAGTGTTGGAATGTGCTAATATGTTCAAACACAGCACATGCCACTGCATACCCCATCGGCATGCAGTTATCAACATAGTACTGGCCATCAGACTTCAATCCTAATAAATCCTATCCTCTGGGTGAAATGGCACAAGTTGGAATGTGGACTCCATGTCTGCCTTTGCTAACAGGGCTCCTCATCTCAGGGTCCAGATCACCTACACTGTCCTACTGAACACAGCATAAGACTCTGCTGTGTCGTATGTATCAGTGTGGTTGTTGACAGTGTCCCACTCCAGATAAAACAAATGATTAATAATCCTGAACTCACCCAGCCCCTTCTTATGAACTAAGCCGATGGGTGACACCCTCAGCTGTGGACAGGGTAGTGTGGAGCAAGGCCGACTAATCCTTCTTGCTGCAACATCTTTTGTCAACTTGTCCTGGACCACCTTTGGTCACTCCCTGGCAGATTTCATGTAGTCAGCCTCGTAGAATTTTTATGGCTCATTGTACAGTGTTCTAAAACCTTCTCAGAAGCCCTCTGCAAGGTCATGAGTGGCTACCTGATCTGGGTAATTGGTTAATCAAGCTTCAAAGCAATCCACCCTTATTGGCATTGGGAAGCTTGTTGCATCACTTCTGAAAGGGCTGCAGTGTGGTGTTGCACATTTTGCACTGGGTGAATCAATGCAGGTGGCCATATGCTATGCACTAATGTTTATAATTAGAAAGTTCTACCTTATGTGTCCCTTGATTAAAATTATAACAGTTTTCCACCTGATCCCTTCATGCTAGTGCCCTGCCTCCCTTTTTCTGGCAACTGTGGACACCTGACTGGAAAGCCTTTGTCAGTGTAATGGCTCCCCACTTATCAAGATCAGTGATCTACAGCAATGAAAGGTACAGCTTGTCTTATGTGCTGGTAGGGTCATTTTGCTTTGTACAATGAAATTCCCCTTTGTACTCCAGTCAGCCACTCCTTGGCTTGCTGGTGTGCATGGAAATCAACCAACTGTAATAATTCCATAGGCCAAATGTCTTAACTAGATTGACCTCGATCAATATGCCCACAAGAATTGTGAATTCAGCAGTTCTCCCAGGTCTGATGTATCATTACCTTTCACTTAGACTCCACTCTTTGCCTTGTCTTTTTTTTTCTTTTCTTTGTTATCTTGGAACTCTTTGTGTCTGATAAGCAATGTAAATATGTTGATGTATTCCCCATTGTCTATCTGCTGCTTCACCTTGTTGGAGAAGTGCAACCCCCCCAGCTCCCACAAGCTCACATAGCTTGTGGCAGAAAGCTACAGTAATGTCAAGGGAAGAAGAAGTGACCGCTGTCCTCCTACCAATGCTGGCACTGTCCCCATAAGCTGGGGGTTCAGCTGCTTGTGCTTCTGAGCCTCAGTTAAGGGCAGCACCATATCAAACTTTTTCAGTTAAACTTTTTATTAGTTTCAAAACCATATTAATACAACTTACACCAACAGGTTACAGGAAACATAGTGTTACATCTTATGCAGTGTATGCAAGAACATTGATAAAAAGCCTTTATACACAAAGAGGAGAGCACCTACCAGACAGCATCTGGACTTGTCATCTCTAAGAGGTGACATTCACAGTGCCATACTTTAGTACCTTGTAGGTGAAACACATTCTCCTGCCCTGAAAAGAAAACGTAGAGCCATAAAGAAACTAGGTGACAGAGTGTGTGACATCAGACCAATACTTAAAGAAACATAGCAGGGGGTTGTGCAGTACTGAGGAGGTTTACCAGATACCTTATGAGGAGGACAATAAGTGCTAACCTATACCTGCTTAGGGTTTTACATTTGTTATGTAGGGTTTCCAGCAGCGGTAATAAGTTGGTAGGGTGTTCGCAGTTGTAAGTGATAAGCAGTCGAAGGAGGCAATTTGTGTTAAGTGAGTTTGTTAATTCAGGGATGATAGGGAGCTCAATTTGTTCTCCATCTACATAGGAGAAGACTCTTGGCTTGCATACCTAGGAGTGCCAGCCATTTCCATTCAGAGGGGGTTAGTGTGGGATCTAGAAGTGGTATACTCAGCAGCTAGAAAGTGGCTGTTCGGGGTATCTTTCTGTGGGTAACTTCAGAGGCGTGGTCACAGACTCATTTCAAAAAGTGTTGAATTAGGGAACAGTCCCACGAGATGTGACTCAGATCACCTGCATGCCTTTTTCACTTCCAGTAGAAATTATTGTCAATGAGTGTAGCTTTATGTAGAACTACTGGAGTCCAGTACCATGAGTGCATGATTTTGTTTTGTATTAGCCTGCTTCTAGCATCAGGGTAGAAGTGGTGTGCAGATGTCCAACAGGTCCGCCACTGCTGGTCAGAAATGAGGACTTGTAGTGCATGTTCCCATTTAGTCTTGGACACTTGGTAATGGTTAGGTATACATTTTCTGAGGGTGGAGTATATTATACTGGCTAATCCTTTTTTATGAGTTGACCAGCTCTTAAGGATGTTGGGCTGATTGGATTTGAAGGAAGTGT
This sequence comes from Neoceratodus forsteri, assembly GCA_016271365.2. Classification (NCBI taxonomy): domain Eukaryota; kingdom Metazoa; phylum Chordata; order Ceratodontiformes; family Ceratodontidae; genus Neoceratodus; species Neoceratodus forsteri. Next base: position 92,976,840 of record CM057456.1, on the reverse strand, counting down.
GTAGGTATGATTGCACTGAATGTTGAAGTTGGAGGAACCTCCAAAAATCCACTTGGGGAGGCCCCATCATGCCTTTGGACTTTGGAAGGTGACCATATTGAGGGTTGCACTATCCAGTATGTCCCATAAGTGATTTATACCCTTGGCAGCCAAGTGGGGCCAAAAGAGGGGTTTCTGGTCTATCTGTATATTCACATTACCCCAAGGGGGGGTTAGTTCATGAAGGGTGGGGCTAGTATTACATTTTTTATGAAGTTTTGTCCAATATTTGATCGCAGACCCAATAGTTGAGTGCAAGGGGAAGGGGGTTGTACAAGAGCAATAAGAGGTGTTTTGTGCTAGCTCAGGCTTCCTCCATGCTGAGCCATTGAGGAGAGGTATTTGTAATGGGCAGGAACCATTTTATAGTTTGCATGGCTTGAAAGGCCCTTCCAGCCAGGGAAGACACCACCCTCCATCTTTCCAGTGGGTATGTAGTTTATTCCGGCTGTAACTAGGCTTCTTGTTTTCCCATTTAAAGTTACCAATAGCAGCATCTATTATAATGTACTATCTAGGGGGAAGCTCTAAGGGTAGACGGGATATGGTACGGGGTCGACATTATGCCGTAGCAATATACCATGCTGCCAGTACAGTGCGATATATTTCAAACAGCATAATTCTTGTTTTTGAGGGGGCTCCACCCCAAAACCCCACCCCAACTAATATAACTAATTCGGGGGGGTCAACACCTAATATTGCACAAAGTGCGAAAAAAGAAAAAATTCCATGTGTCTGGGACCGGGAATTGAAACCTGGTCCCAAACGCACTGCTTGCCTCCTTTGCTGCCACTGGCTCATCCCATCGAGCCATGGTAGCTGCTTCTGCAGACCCCTGTCCTAGCAGGATTCTTATCCTGCACTGGGAAGAGTGAGAGGGTGGACTACTGCGCATACTTCCTTTCACGGTTTTGCACCTTCTCGCACTTACCTACCATGCTGTTCCTACCTCGTGGTCATGTCTTGTGCTCTAGAACGTGCAACATTTTGACCCAGTAGGATTGGATATTACATAGAGGAGTTTGGGAGCGGTAACCATTTTAATTGCAGCAACTTTTCTCACCATGGTAAGCTGAAGTAGCTTCCATCTTTCAAATCCTGTCTTCATTTCAGCGATTCCGGTTTAAATCCCAGAGTTTAGAAATATCAGGGGATATCCAGATACCTAGGTAGGTAATGCCTGAAGGTGCCCATCTGAGGCAATGAGGTGTGACCAGGTGTGGTAAACACCTCATGTTGATGGATAGGACTTCGGTTTTGCTTTGGTTTAATTTCAGGCTTGAGTATTGGATAAAACTAGATAAAACATATAACAGGCATTTCAGGGATAGGCTGACATCTGTCAGAAGGACTAACAAATCATCCATATACATGAGCGTGGAATATCTCTGTTGGCCGACAGTTATACCCAGGATTTGGGGGTGTTGTCTAATGGCAGCTGCCAAGGTTTCCACTTCCAGGACAAAGAGAAGCAGTGACAAGGGGCAACCTTGTCTGGTGCCTCTCTTAAGTGAGAAAGGGTCAGCCAGTAAGTAACTGGTAAGTATCCACGCCATTGGGAGTGTATAGAGAGAGCGAACCTATGCTAGACAATTTTCACCAAATCCCATATGCGTGAGAGTGAGCTGCAAGTAATACTATTCCAGGGAATCAAATGCTTTCTCGAAGTCAATGGCTAATGCTGCAGTTGGGATAGGAATGGACTTAACTACATGAACAATATTGAGCAGGGACCTTATATGATCTGTACTACACTGGCCGGGACAAAACCTACCTGTGAGGGATGAATAAGCTGCGTGAGTAAGGGGTTGAGTCTGGCAGCCAGAGTTTTTGCAAATACCTTGCTGTCCATGTTGATAATGGATGTTGGTCTGTAGCTTGCAGGTGAAGTGGGATCCTTCCCTTTCTTGGGAAGTACAGTCACCAGAGCCTCCCTAATGGTAGAGGGGAAGATGCCTAGTGTGAGTTCTTCAGTATAGACAGAGCACAGAACTGGGGTGATTATGGGAGAAAGGGACTGCCGCAGTTAGACAGAAAGGCAATCCCCTCCTGGGGCTTTGCCTGATTTTAATGAGTTTAGTGCTTGCACAACTTCCATCTCAGTTAGGAGGGCATCTAGTTGTGCAGCTTACTGGTCCATAAGGATATCTAGGGAGGCTAGAAATGTTCTCACAGTTGAGGGGTTCATGCAGCGGGAGGGAGAATATAACTTGGTATAAAAACACTGCATGATTCGATTTATGTCCTGTGTCTTGGTTTGAGTCTGCCCATTGGTTTCCGCAAGGCCCAAAATAAATATTTCATATCATTATTTGCTTAATCTGTATGCTAATACCTTCTCCTTTCCAGTATTTATGTCTCAAGTGTAGCATGGAAATCTCTGCTTTCCTAGCTAGCAGTTCATTGATCTCCATGCAGAGCCCTAAAATGATCCTACACAATAAAGAATGCTGACTGGCATGAGGGGTTGCCTTAAAAGTTGTTTCTGCCACTTTTAATTGCATTTCTAGTTTTGATAGATGCTGCTCTCTTTTTTTCTTCTGACTGCTTCAAATCCCATAAAATCCCTTTCATGATGGCTTTGAAGGCCTCCTAAGTATTACCAGCTGAGGTGTTGCTTATAGGGTTCTCCAGAAAGAAAAAGGTGGCCTCCCTCTGTGCCTATGGTACAAATTCTGGGTCCCTTAGAAGAAGGGGATCAAGCTGCCAAGATGGTGAGAAGGGTGCTGTAGAATCCCATTGAAAATTAGGCTTTACTGGGACATGGTCCAAAATCACCATTGGGAAAATCAAGGATCCTAAGGATGCTCGAGCTATCTGTGGGGAGGCGAGCCAGTAATCTAGTTGGCTGTGAGAGCCATGAACATGGGAGTGGAAGGAGTAGTCCCACACATGGGGATAAAATGTCTGCCAGATGTCTATCAGACTGGTATCCTGAATCAACTGTGAGAGGGAAAGTGCTCCTTTGGCATGGGGCTCTGAGCCAGAGAAGCTACCATCCAGGGAGGGTGTCAGGGTAAAGTTAAAGTCACCCCTTAAAAAGTATTTGGGTGTTATCAGAGGCTAGTTGCACTATGGTCTGGGCTACTGCATGAAAGAAAGCAGGATCTTCATGGTTGGGGGCATAAATATTGCCTATCAATAGGGGCCTTTCTGGCGTATCCATCAGGGCAACGATCCATCTGCCATGTGGATCACATTCTGTCCTAGTAGGGGACCCCTTGAGTGCCTTGTGCATCAGTATTGCCACACACCCTTTTACATGTAGGGGCAGAGGAGTAAAACACCTGCCCTACCCAGTCCCTGGTAAGCTTAGCTTGGTCTGCAGGGCTTAGCTTAGTATCTTGTAAGAAGGCTTGGTTGGACTTGAGCTTCTTCAAATGGGAGAGCACCTGTTTACGTGTAACCGGGGTGTTAAGCCCCTTCACATTCCAGGTGTGACTGTTGAATTCACCCATGGTCTACATGAGTAGTTTCATTTGTTAAGGATGTGTGGGTGAAGGTGGAAGAAGCTAGAGTCAACCCGAGTCATTCTCTCAATACCAATGGGGTACCTGAAACCTCAACATAGGGTAGTAGTGAGCAGTGATTATAAACAACATCTCTGTGTGATATCTCGTTTCACAAAGGTTCCTGTCACACTAGTAATAGTAACAATAATACCAACAAATGCAACCCATAAACTATATTCAGAGGCATATGCCTGATACATCTAAGAGCAGAGGAGGAGATGTTACAGCCAGCAATGAAGTGTTGCCTGGGGCCCATCTCTCTCTACTCCGGGGAGTAGTGGCTTCTTGTTAAGACCTAATCACTTATATGGGTCTACAGCATCGATCTAAATAGGTGGGGGGCTGGGGGTGAGAGGAGGTAGATCATCAAAGCCTGACTCACAAGGCTGACAGAATTCCTTCTGAATATTTATAGGGATAAAAGAGCACACCTTGAGCTGGACTTCTGCCCGACTGCTATGTCAATAGGGCGACCTGGTGTTGTTGTGTAGGGATACAAGGCTAGCCCTTCACCCTGCCCTTAGCTGTATGAATGGTTACCCTTCAGACTGGATTCTGTGATCCCAGCTGAGTTACTAGGGTATGAAATCAGTTGTGTGGCAGGGGGATTAAATAGGAGCTAAACTAGGCTGGGGGGGGGTCATTAAGTAGTGGGCGTATATCTGTTGCCCTCCATCAAGACATCTTTTACACACACTGGGACTGAGCTTATCTCTGTGTTTATTACACTGGTATCATAACACAGTGATGGCCAGACATCCATATACTGTATATGCTGTTTTAGTTATCTGGGCTGATGCAGGCCAAGACCCCCTTAATTACCAGTATCCAACTTTACTGGCTGCAGGATAGAGTGGCTGTCTGTGAGCCAGGGGTTGTCTTCCTGTTCTTGCTCTATATCCACACCACTTCCAAAGTATGGAATAGTTGGGGGGTATAGTTGGCAGCAAGTGCTCAGCTTGGCAGCACAGCATCAGTGTTGTTCAGAGCAGAAGGCAAATATTTTATACGTTTCTCACAATGTTCACATTAGTGTCCTAGAGGAAAGGAAGATACATAATACAACTGTATTGAACAAACACTATGCAGTTCTGGTCCAAGAATCCTGAACCAGCTAGCAGGGTTCCTTTAATCTGCCATGCTGAGTAAGTGAGTATGCAAGAGGAATTAAGTAGACCAGTATAAGCAAGGGGGAACATTTAAGCCCTGGCACCTTACCCTATGCAGCGATACCTATCAGGATATGTACCAGCATTGCTGATGGGAAAATGCCACCCAGTCATACCCTGTCCCCCTGCACCCCACCACAAACAGATTAAAGTGTCACTTACCTTGATCTCTTCAGCCTTGATCTGAGGCCTGTCACTCAGTGGCACAAAGTAGAGAGTCAGTCTTCCCCACAGATTTTAGTTGTTGCTTGACAGGGTGGAAGCTTGGGAAGTGGCTGTCAGTTCAGGACAGTCTGCAGCTACCATCTTGGACCATGATTTGGAGATGGAGGGAGAAGGCTGGTGCGCTGGACAGTTTTCAAAGTTGGAAACATCTGAAGTTGAGTTTTGAGGCTCCAGGGAAGCCCAGCTAAGTGCAGCGTATCTGTTCATGCTGAGGAAGGGTTCTGTCTCCGCTGGTGGGGCTTGCTCCATCTGTCCTCCACTGGGACTCCTGGATCTTGTTCTGTATGCTGGATGATAGCTCCAGTTATATTTTTTTGATGAGTGTTATTTTCAGCAACATGGGAGTGGGGGGGGGGTAAAGATCAGGGGCCCTCTGACTCCATTTGGCGATAATTTGGTTCAGTGCTGGATGATGCTTCCCTGATGTCCATTTTGTCTGTAGGAGAGTGGATCCCAACATCATCTGGATACCTGAATGTGCTCATTTCTTGTGGAAAGGTGCGGCTGATGAAGTCCATAAAATTCTCTGGAGCACTGAAGAAAAGCAGTACTCCTTTGTGAACCACTCACATAGTGGTGGGGTATTGTAGCAAGAAATAAATTCCAAGCCTGGGCATCATTCTACAGCATTCAGTGTTGGCCTGACATCTGCCTGAAAGATCTCTGGAGTAATCCTGGTAGAGGTGGATCTTGTTCTCTCTCTCCAGATGATCTGCACCTTATTCTGAGTACTGGCCATTATTATTTTTTGCGAAAATCTAGAAATTGTGTTAAAATCAGCCACGGTTTACCCCAGACATTGGGTGGGGGAGCCATGGAGCAGTGATCTCTCTCTATCTGGAGTGGCTGGTAGTAGTGCATTTTGAGCATCTCGGGGTGGGTCTGCTGCAAAAATCCAGTGACATCACAGTGTTTCACAGTTCCACCAAGCCGGTTCAAGAAAAATCTTGCCTACATCCCATACAATGAAATCTCTACAACTACAGCCCTAACAGCAGCATGACAACACAGCAGCATGACAAGACACTGACAAACACAGGAACATATCTATAAATGTGGGGGGGCAGACCCCGTATTATAGACACACCCTCTGTGCTATATAGATTGCCAACTCCACATTGCACAGACAGTGGAGAAAAGAGCTGTTCCGCCTGCCTCAGAAACACATAACCACATGACAATGTCATATGACTGATTGTGAAACTGGTGTTTATTCAGACATTGGCAGACTGTATACCTACATACCAGACAACTACGTTACACCTGTCAACACTTCCACCTGTTGACACAGCATCTCTATAGCTGTCGGTGGCTTTTTCTACTCAGCTGTCACTGCAATGGATTCGCTATATTTCCATTGCTCTCATAACGGTATACCGTGTTCCACCCCTTCAGGAAAACCTGGGAACCAGAGATTATTTCATTGACTCTTGTTCTCTAGATCATTCAGGGCATCCACCTCTTCCTGAAGCATCTGAAGAGCTCTATTTTTGTCCCTTATCACCGCCACGAGATTTTGTATGGCCTGCTCATGGGACCCCACTTTCCTTTCCATTTTAAAAAGACAGACTTCCAGAGTCGGTATTGCTTGGGTAGTGTGATTAGAGGCAATAATAACTTGTGCCATTTATTAAATTGTTAAACATATTTCCACTGCCTTGGGTTCTCATGTGGAGGGAGCATTCACAGCCATGTTGCTTGCCTTGTGGTAGCCAACTCGGGTTCTTGGTCATCAATATCCATGAAGGCTGTGTCTAGATATCCTTAAAAAAGTCCCATCTCTTTCCTTCTGTATATGCGCTGCCCAGTAATCCAATTTGGCAGTGTTGAAATGTTGTTTTTGATGGATATTAATGGATTTTCTGCCTAGTGAATCTCAGAGCTACAGGACTAGATTGCCATCTTGTTAAGGGACAATCTACAACCCCCACCTTATCACACTTTTGTTTGAACAGCAACAGGCCTAATGGGGGTGCCAAAAGATGGGGAATGGCCAAGAGAGCTGGGGTCAGTCCTGTCCTTCTGGAGTTGACCTGGAGATGGAACCACCAGTGACAAGGGGAATGGTCTTCACCAAAGCCTGAAGCAGGGCTACTGGGGGCACTGCAGTGTTGCCTCTAGGAGGTCATTATCAGCTGGCCTTTTTGGGAGGAGGGTCCTTCTGTGAGTGCTTAGAAGCTGGGTCCCTTGGTCTGGGACAATTGAAACTGCACAGTAAGAGAGCTCTTGTCTCTTAATTACTCCAGTTTTCAACATTTTACTCTTCTCGCTTTGGATTCACTGGTGCAGCAGGTGTCTGTTTCCTTCTGTTCCCTGAGGCTACCAGCAGTTGGTTCACCAGCATCAGCTCCTGTGGTATCACAGTCTGTGGCTCCATGGCTGGTTGAACTGGTACCCCAGATGGGCAGGGGTCTCTCAGATTCTGGAAGCAGGCATCTCACCATGCCCTTCCGTTTGCCTGAGCAAAGGCTGTCAACTGCTACTCAAATTCTGCCATGATCATCTTCTCCTTTTTCAGCATCCTACACCAACATTAGCTGTAAAAACACAAAGTGCAGACACACCAAAACCAATGTGTGCTGTATCTACCTTCACTTCTAACTGCAGCACAGGGTTGTACTGTAAGACAAATGGAGGTTACGCTCATGGTTTGTGCCACCTTGCCTCTCATTCCTTCCCCTGTTGTTCTGAACCTCTCCTCTGTCTCTCTTTATACAGTATACACCTTTTTTTTGTGCTCATAGTGACCCTAATTGATGTCCTGCACCTGCTGGGGAAGGGCCTAGTCATGGCAGCCTGGCTTTTAACGAACACTCTCCCTTAACAGGTCATCTGTTGGCCATCACTGCTGAAGGAGGCTGAACTCTGACCCTAAGTCATAACATTAGTAAATATCCTCTCTTCTCACCTAAAGTCAAAACTTGAGATATAAAGCAAATTACACACAATTCCTTAGTAAGTAATCAATCTGGATCACTGGACAAGCCCACTGTCATGCCTGAACTGCAGCTTTCACCACAGTAATCATTAATGTCTGCTATACCTTGTATAAAGTCTGCAAACATGGAATTGTATTGATAACCCACCGTGTTTAGCTTTAGCGCGGATGGTTATCAAACATTTCTTTCTGCAACACATGCATCAAATTGCCAGCTGAGCCATTTGCAAGTGTACCAAGTGCTGCCACCACCCACTGACCACACCCTCTATGATGGCTGCTGCCTGTAGATGCACATGCATGATCACACTACTAATATGGTGACCATGCTAAGGTGTACGTGCATTTACTGTGGTACCTGTGTGGCAGCAGCATACAAGCCAGTACCTTTGCCTGCCTCAGGTCCTGCATTTCCCACAGAAAATTAATGGGACACGGCTAATCTACCCAAAAATGGTGGCCACATCCCTCTGCACCAGCAATGACATTTACACATGTGTAGCATGCCCCAAGATACTGATCATAGGCAAAGCCTAGTCTTTAGCCTGTAGAGACCTAGAGGTAGAAACCTGCATGCTTCAATTCTACTGTCTATTCAGAATTACTCAACCAGGGTGGAATACCCATGTTTACAATTTTCTTAGTAGCCACCAGCAAAAATAGAAAACCAAAGTGCAGACACACTAAACAGCCTGCCAAACTGGCCAACAACTCCAAATGTTCACAATCCTACATACCTGCCTAACCTCTGCTGTAAACCACAAAACTCCCAGTAAGTGCCACTTGCTACTGCCTTCATTAGCAATCTCTTTGTTGGCCTTCACAGATTCACATGTTCCGACTTGTAAGTCCCAAACCACCAAGTGTAAACAGAATATGTTTATTGAGTTTTATTTTGTTGCTAACACCACTGAGACAGCATCATGCAGTGGGACCACAAGGTGTGACTGCTAAACATGCCAAGGGACTGCAGCCTTCTGCAGGTTATTCTTTGGCCCCTCCCAGCAAAACTTGCAAAAATGTAACTCCCATAGACTAAGTTTGCAAACTTGTCTGGCACACTCTGGAAGGAGGGGGTCAAATAAAGAAGTTCAAAGCCCTGGCCCAGTTTCAGCCATGGCATACTTTATCTTTGTTACTTGGACCCACCAGAACACTGGGTGGATGCACCACAATCTCCAGCCTGAGTAGCCCACTTAAGCCCACCACTGCAGTCATGCACAACCAGCAGTGTCTGTCATGTGGTGGTTTGGCATTCTTCTTTGTTCAGGATCTGCTCCCAGCACCTGCAGCTCAATGTCAGCTCATGTAAGCCAATGGTGGTGAGGGAGGCTAGATTCTTTTGTCAAGCCCCATTCTCTCACTTGACCAGCCAACAAACCTTCCAAACCACAACTTGCCAAGCCAAATTTTTATTCACATTGTTGGGGTGAAGGAACGTCTGGAAGTTTTAATTCCTGAAATCCCTTTCCTTACACTTATATTACAGGAAACCAGCTGTATTACAGGTAACATCCTAACTTACTGATAAAACTGGCAGCTTGCCCAGGCTGCCTTCACTTCAATTACAATCCTGCCTGCAAAATGCAAGTAATGGCTTTGTTTCAGGGTAAGCCAGTAAAAATTACCCTTAATATGTTTAAGCTCTAAAATAATAATGTACTGCAACTAAAGGGATTGTATCAAGGCACCCCAACACTGTAGCAGCACAAACAAGAGGAAAACATTTAAAACTGAACCCCCATTATCTCACTTAAGTTCTAGCTGAAGCCTGCTGCTGCTGCTGCTGTATGAGGGATCCTGGACCCAGTTTCAGCCAGAGTTGAGAAGCAACTGGAAAGGAGAAGCAAGAGGACTCAGCACTGCTGTGCTATCCGATAAATACACTTTTGCTTCACAAGCCCTCCCCCCAAAGCTCTAGCTGCCTGCCCAGCACCTCCCCTAATGAGAGTTACCTGCCTACCTCACTGGCCTGCCAGATCAGGTGTCAGAAGTAGCAGTGACCACAGACAAATCCCTCCCTGAAGCAGTCTTTTGCAGGCTCTCTATGATGCCCTAATTTGTTTTGCATATTTCTTGATGCTTTCTTTACCAATTAATTTGTAATCTGCAAATCTATAGGATATAGTAAAAGTTTCCATAGACTAAGGGGTGGGGGAGGGTTATAATAAACCATGAAATTAGGCCTGAGTCAGACTTGCTCACCTGGATACCTGGAAATTTCCAGGTAGCTCCCCTCTTTTGGGTACCTGGCCACATTCAAAATTCTGAAAATCTTTGCATTTATCATCTATTTCTAATTAAAGGGGTATTTTAGGCACTGCATGTCTCTCTCTGCTGGATGCAAACACACAGCAAGTTCACGCAGGTTGAGGCCTGGTTCATCTCACAGAAACTAGTGCTAAATTACGAAAAAACAAAGACTTTGTTATTCCATGGCACACATAACAAACTTAAACACCAACAGTTAGCTATTAAAAACAGCTCTGGTGTGACCCTGGAACAGACGCAGACTTTCAAATACCTTGGTGTAACCCTGGACCTTACTCTGTCCTTCTCCAGCCATGTTGATTCAGTTGCGAAATCCATAAATATCCGTATTGGCCTTCTCTATGAACATAGGCACTGCCTGACACCAGACACCCTTAAACTAGCAATATACAGCTATGCTGTCTCCATCATTGATCATGGGCTTGTTATCTATGGAACAGCCACAGCTACAGCACTACGACTAATCATTACAGCCTTGAATAGGGCCTGCAGACTCCTTACTAGTGTTGCCCACTGTATGCATACCTGCGACCTCCACGAACAGTCAAACTGGCTGCAACTACAGGGAAGGATTACCTTCCAAACCTGTGGATTAGCAAAAAAGTCATTGATGGGACTCATGCCCACTGGGGTTCAGTCTCTCCATAGCCTAGCCAACTGCTCCTGTAACACAAGAAGCTCTGACAACTATTCTCTATCTGTTCCCTGCTGTTGCACCTCCCAAGGCCAGCAGTCTTTTGCAGGTAGAGCCCCTAAGATGTTTAACTGCCTGGGCAGCGAACTCACCAACTTAGGCACCCTCTGCTCATTCAAACACAAGCTACATTAAATGCTTATGTCCAGGGCCACCTGTGACTGTTTCTCCTAACCTCTCTGACAGTTGATCTTGTTCTTCATACCTCTCTACTATCCCCACCTCTGCCTGCTACCACTCTCCCTCCTCCCTCCTCTATGCTCCTGCCTTTCTCCCTATCCCTGGTCCACCACCTCCCTGTCTTACCCTCCTTCAATCTCCCTTCCTCTCTCACTTTTCTAATCTGCTTGCCCCACCCACTGTTGCACAAGTTCCCTGATCCTTGCCTTCCACCCACCTCTCCTTCTACCTCCCTCCCTCCCAGATACCCCACCACACCCACTCTCTCTTCCCACTTTCCTATGCTACCTGGCACAACTGGCATCAACTCAATTTTGCACTCCAACTTTCCCTTTGGCAATGCCCTTCTGGCAGCTTTAATTCATGTAAATATTGTTTGATGTGACTCGTCACTCTTAAATGTATGCTTGGTTGTGTTGTTCTAACTGTTAATTATATTACCTGTAGCCTTTAGACCATGTGTACCCTGTATTTAATTTTGTATTCTAACTGCTTGCCTGTTAATCTCACTCTAATTGTGCTTCTATTCTTTGTATACTGATGTGGAGCCTTTGTAAAAGAGTCATTGGCTTAAAGGTATTTATCCAAAATTCTAATAAATAAAAGCTTATCAGATTTAAATGGAATACTGTTAAGACTGTGTCACCCTGTGCCCTCCCTTATTCATTTTCCACGTTGGCATCTGTAACAACTTTCTGGGTGGGCCCTCTGCCCACTCAAAGCCTGAAATCGGCAAGGAATAATAATTATAACATGGGAAAGCAGAAAGTCGCAATGCTTACAAACTAGACTAACTGCTGGAAAACCTGAGGTTGGAGCCTCATCACAGCAAGGCACAATAGTTCCATGCTCCAGAATGGGCAAAACAAGATCTGTCTAAAATTCCAAGCATTCTAAAGAAAACTGTTAGGCACACATTTAAATTTCAGATAAGTTATCTGCTATAGTCAGTGGGCACATACTGTTGTATCTACAATTGAGCTTTTATGTTAAAGATTATAGAAACATAGACACATAGAAAGTGATGGCAGAAGGAAACCATAAAGTCCATCTAGTCTGCCCATAGGCCTACCCCATCCCTTAACTGCTAGTCAGTGTGGTGGTGCCTTTGGTCCCTTGAAACCTACCACTGTTTTTACCCCCACCACTATCTGAGGAAGGCTGTTCCATGCATCCACCACCCTCTTGGTAAAGACAAACTTGCGTGTGTTACCTCTGAATTTGCCCTCCTCCAGCTTCATGTTGTGCCTCCTAGTTCCTGTGTGCTTTCTGACTTGGAACAGTTCCTGAACCTGCAACTAGTTTATTCCATTTAGGAACTTGTAGATCTCAATCATGTCTCCCCTCTTGCTCCTCTGCTCCAGGGAGTACTGTACATGTTCAGGTTTTCTTGACTCTCTTCATAGTTTTTGTTCTGTAGGCCATGTATCATTTTTGTAGCTCTCCTTTGCACTGTCTCCAGTCTGTTGATACCCTTTTTTAGGTGTGGTCTCCAAAACTGTATGCTGTACTCCTCGTGTGGCCTCACCAAAGATCTATAGAGTGGCAGGATGACCTCCTTTTTTCTGCTGGTGATCCCCCTGCCTATGCAGTCCAACATGCCATTCTCCCATAGTGCCGCTTTCTCGCACTGTTTGGACATCTTTAGGTCGTCCGTTATAATTATTAGCAGATCCCTTTCCTGTTTGGAAGATTCTAGTTACACTCCTTCCAGGTAGTAGTCATTTCCTGGGTTGGCCCTTCTTAGGGTCATGACCTTGCATTTTTTTGTGTTAAACTTTAGTTGCCATGTTTCCAACCATTTTTTCAGAGACTTAAGGTCAGCCTTCATCTTTTCTGCCCCACCTGGAGTGTCTACCCTATTGCTTATTTTTGTGTCATCTGCGAATGAGCTTACCTTCCCCTCTAGTACCTCAGTTGTGTCACTAACAAAAATATTGAATAGGATCGGACCGAGTACTGATCCCTCTGGCACTTCAATATCTACTCCTCTTTCTTCTGAAAGTGAGCCATTTACAAGTACCGTTTGTGTCCTTCCAATGAACTAGTTCCTTACCCATTTTACTACTTGCTGTCCTTCTCCCATTCTGTCCGGTTTGTTGAGTAGCCTTCTGTGTGGGACCGAGTTTAAGGCTTTGCTGAAATCTGGGTATACTATGTCTGCTGCTCCTCCCTGGTCTACTATTTTAGTCACCCAGTTAAAGAAGTTTATCAGATTGGTTTGGCATGACCTTCCTGTTATAAAGCCATGCTGTTTTGTGTCTAATTTGTTGTTGCAAATAGGATGCTGGGATGTATAGGCAGGGGCATCACCAGCAGGAAAAGGGAGGTAATAATTCCGCTATACAAGACACTAGTGAGGCCCCACCTGGAGTACAGTGTACAGTTCTGGAGGCCATACCTACGTAAGGACATAGACAGGGTAGAGAAGGTTCAGAGGAGGGCAACAAAGATGGTGCATGGATTGCATCACAAGTCCTATGAAGACAGGTTGAAGGAACTGAACATGTACTCCCTGGAGGAGAGGAGGGAGAGAGGGGATATGATAGAGACATACAAGTATCTTACAGGGAGGAACAGGGTGCAGGAAAACACTATTTTTAAGCAAAAAGATGTTCCAGGACTAGAGGGCATGGGATGAAGTTGGAGGAAGACGATTCAGAGGAAACATGAGAAAGAATTTCTTCACAGAACGGGTGGTGGACAAGTGGAACACCCTACCAGAGGAAGTGGTGGGGGCTGAAACAATCACGGGATTTAAGAATGCATGGGATAGACATAAAGGAATTCTAGAGGTCAGGGGTAAGGGGCAACAGACTTCTAGGAAAACAAACTGAACTTACAAGCTCAAATGGGCAGACTGGGTGGGCCATAGGCCCTTATCTGCCGATACTGTCTATGTATCTATGTATCTATGTTTTCTTCTAGAAAGGATATAATCTTCTCCTTGAGCAGGGTTTCCATCATTTTGCCCATAATTGAGGTTAGGCTTACTGGTCTGTAGTTGTTTGCACTTTCCCAGCTTCTGCTTTTGTGCAGGGGAATAACTGTTGCCTTCTTCCAATCTTGTGGGACCTCCCCCAACTCGAATGATAGGTTGAAAAGATCAGCCAGGGGCACTGCCAGCTCGTCCCTTAGTTCTCTTAGTAATCTAGGATGAATTTTATCTGGTCCCATGGCTTTGTTTGTATTGAGTTCCTCAAGTTCCTTTAGGACCCTTTCTTTTGTAAAGGGACCCAAGTGTATTCCGACTCCTTCATTGTTGGTTGTTGCTTTGCTGGGTCCACATCCTTCCTCCTCCTTTGTGAATACAGAGCAGAAGTAACTGTTGAGGATTTCAGCTTTGTCCTTCTCATTTTCTGTGATCTCCCCATCCACCCTTGTGAGTCTAACAATACTTCCTGATGTCTTTCTCTTCTAACTGACATATCTATAGAATGTCTTATCACCCTTTTTGACATCCTTGGCTATCCTCTCCTCAGTTTCTGCCTTTGTTGTCCTGATCACTTTGTTTGCTTCCTTCTGTGTCTTCTTGTATTCTTCTCTCTTCTTGTCAGATCCGGTTTGTTTGTATTTCCTGAAAGCCATTCTTTTCTCTTCGACCTTAGCAGCTACTTCTTTAGAAAATCCAGAGTGGTTTTCTTTTCTTTTTTCCTTTGCTCATCTTTCTTATGCAATGGTTTGCAGTATTTAGTACAGCCCTTTTGAGCTGTATCTAATAGTCTTCAACATCTATCCCCCGAGTAATGTTAGCCAGACTCAGCTTAAGACTTTGCTTCTTTTTTGTAATGTCTGCTCATCTAAAGTCCATGACTTTTGTTTTGGGGTGCTTTGTGTCTGATTTTGTCTTGAAATGGAACAACACCATACAGTGGTCACTGGTCCCCAGGTGGCACCTAACCTCTACCTCTGTGATATTGTCCCTGTTCATTAGTAGCAGGTCAAGGACCACTTCCTCCCTTGTTTTGTCTTTTATAAGCTGTTTCAGGCCCGATACATGCAGGACATCTAGAAAGTCCTTGCTTCTGGTTGAACTCTCTGTATCTGTATGCCAGTTTACATCAGGTAAATTGAAGTCACCCAGTACAATTACCTCCCTTTTGTCACTCATGTTGTGTATGTTTCCCAATATTTCCTTGTTCCCCTCCACACTTGTTGCTGGGGGCCAGTAGAACACTTCTACCCAAGTTGCTGCTCCGTTATTTGCCGCTAGAGTGACCCAAAGTGACTCTGTTTTTGTATTTGTAATTTTGAACATAGTAGCTTTTATTCACTCTCTTACATACATAGCTATGTCTGCCCCCCCTTTTCTACCAGTTCTGTCTTTCCTGTCTATTTATCTTCAAACTCTGTTTCTTTTTAAACACAGGACTACCGTATAAGTGCAGTAGTAAAACAAGTAAATACATTTTAGGGAAGTTAATAATCCCCAACTGAATTATCACGTGTCTCCCCAGAAAAGTGTTTATTTATTTAAGATTTCGGAATTATAACCTTTGAGTCATAGACACATTTCCAAAGGCTCCACATCATGGTCACAACATGAATGACATACAGTATAACAGTAATAAAAATGCATAATATGTATACAAGAATAATACATATACAAAAGCATTACAGATACATTCACCAGGCATGTGATGGTTCACATAACATTTGTAGTGTTACAGAGGTACTTATAAATCGTACATAGAGGGGACTCTGCTATTGAACATCCTAATGTGCAGGCCTGGTAGTGCAACCTTTGCAGTCTGTGGCAAGACTTTGGTAGGAGCCAGGGGTCCCCGACACTGGGCCCAACACTAAGTGGCCCTGGACTGCAGTAATCATGCTGTTGGTCTGAAAGACAAAAACAAATTAAAAAGGGGGGGGTCTATTGTGGGCAGGTGCATGTGCGGGAGGTTAGAAGGTGGCCTTTCAGGGTGACATTGAAGGGCCTAGCTTGGAGTGGCATGTGACCTGCATGGACAGGGAATTAAACCAGATGGGGACCCTGACCAGGAACAATCTCTGTGCCAGGGTGACCCTAGGGACAGTTATAGCTGCTTTATCTGAGCTGCGTGTACTCACGGAGGGGGTGGAGGTGGAGGTTGCTAGAGCAGTCAATAGGCCGGGGGGGGGGGGTCAGGTCAAGCAGTGATTTTTTGGCCATGAGGCAGGCCTGGTATTGTAATCTCTCATCAAAGTTTAAAATCTAGGCAAGTGAATAGAGGGTGCAGGTATGGGTCATTCAGTCAGCTCCAGTTAGGAGCCTGAAGGCTTTGTTTATCACAACCTTCAGTTTGCAGATGGCTGTGGCATCAGCTGCAGAATAAACTAGCAGGTCATAGCCTATCAGGGAGAGGACCGATGATGTGAGAGCCAGCCTTAGGGCTTCTGGGGTGAGGCAGGCTCTGTGATGATAAAGGAGCTCAACCTGCGCATTAGCAGCAGACGTGAGGGTGTTGATATGACAGTGGAAAGTGAGGGCCATATTGAATATGATCCCAAGGTACCTGTAGGATGTGACCTGTTCCAGGGTGTAGCTCGAGCTGGATTGGATGGACAGCTGGACATTTTTTAACTTACTTTGGTGGTGGGCAAGTAAGAGGGTCTTTGTTTTTTTTTAGGTTCAAAACCAGCCTTTCCTCAGTGAACCAATGCTCTGTCCAACTGAAGGCAGACTGGTGAGAGGTCTGTAGGTCAAATAGGTTTGGGTGGGAGGCACAGATGACTGCATCATCTACATACAGGAGGATCTTTTCGGTGCATGAGGTGGGAAGAGGGCATTTAAGAAGAGGCTGAAGAGTAGGTGGCCCAGGATGGAGCCTTGTGGAACTCCAGAGCAGATGGGAGGTGAGCCAGAGATGTTGTTATTGATTGTGACCCATTGGTCAAGCTGTCCTTGTGAGAATCCCAGTTGTGTAAGGGTGTTGAACAGGAGGGGATGGCTGACCATGTCAAAAGCCTTGGATAGGTCAATAAACACAGCTGCAGCAATGTGCCCTCAGTCAAGAGTGAGTTGCAAGTAGTTAGAGAACTCCAGAAGGGCTGTGGTGGTGCTGTGCCCAGCCCAGAAGCCATGTTGCTCCTTGCAGAGCAGATTATTGGTATCTAGGTAGCCTGACAGCTGGTCCACCACAATTTTTTCCAAGGCCTTGGAGAGTGGGGGAAGAATAGAGATTGGGTAGTGGTTACCCAGGGATAGGGGGTCACCTCCTTTGTGGATAGAGGTGACCACAGCATTTTTCAAGGCCATCAGGAATTGTCCTAGACAGAGGGAGAGGTTTAGTATAGCAGTAAGCGGGGCTAGCAATATGTCTAGTGTGAGTTGGAGTAGTTTAATGTCAAGAGGGTCGCTTAGGGGGCTTGTTCTATTTACGGCCTTGTTAAGGAATGGTCTTGCCTCATGCGGGGAGATGGTCTGGAGATAGAAAGGTGGCTGCTGGAGGTGGGACTGGACTGCGTTGGGTACCGGGTTGAAGATGTTTGGAGAGAGGAAGGAGCAGATGGTTTGTGAAGCTGTTGTTGAGGTTATTGGCAATTTCGTTTGGGCCTGTGGTGACCGACCCATTATTGGTAATTTGGGATGGTGGCGGCAACTGAAACTTGCCATTCAGGGTCTTTATATTGTCCCAGCATTTGCGGGATGAGCCCCAGGAGGCAGTGAGGGTGGCTCTATAGTGGTCAGCTTTAGTCTTTCGAACAGCCCAGGTACATTTGTTTCTGGCAGCTTGGTAAGACTGCCTGTCTGCTGGCTTTCCTGAGTCATTTGCTTTGTACCATAAGCCATTATGACTTTTAAGAAGTCATCACTGGGTGTTGTTATCCTGGGGCATTGTGTTTTTTAGTAGTAGTTTTTCTTAGGGGGGCAAAAGTGTTGCAGGCACGAGTGAAGGAGTCATAGAAATAGGAGACAGCAGCAGCATCTATGCTGGTGGCTTGGTAGATTGGTGACAAGTTCCATTGATCGAAATGCTGCCTAAGCTGGCGGAGTTTGCCTGGGCAGAGGTGGCGATGTAAGGAGGTGGTGGGAGGGCATGCAGGTTGTTTGCCTGACCAGGTGCAAAGCACAGGGGAGTGGTCACTAAGGATATTTGGGAGGACTCTAAAATTGACTAGTTTGCTTGGTCTGTTCATGAGGATGATATCCAGGAGTGTGTAGGTGCCCATGGAGGGGTTACACCTAGCGGGCTGGGTCACTACCTGGTGGAAGTCAAAGGCTGTGAGTGCACCTATGGATGAGGAGGTCGCTGTCCTCAACCAGTTCAAGTTTAGGTCTCCTAACAGGATGTACTCAGACTTGTGGTTGAGGCTAGAGATATACTCTGTTAGAGAGTGGAGGGCATGAACCTGCTTTCATGGGGGATGTAAGCAGCGGTGACTATAAGTGGTGCCTCGGATGGGTCAGGGGTGATGTTTAGGGACAAAGCCTGGGCTCCATGGGCTAGAATGGGTAATGGCATAGCTTGGGCCAGCATGTTGTGCCTTGCATAGATAACACACACAGCCACTGCCCCGCTTTCCTACCCTGTCTAGTCGAAAAAAAGAGTAGCCAGGAAAAGAGACTATAGCATCTGGACTGGACTTGGATAACCATGTTTCCACTAGTGCTAGGATGTCTGGTTGATAGTTGGAAATCCAGCACTGAAGTTTGGCTGCTTTTTAGGATGCTACAGATATTAATGGACCCTATGCAGAGGCCGGTGGTTGGTGGTGGTTGCTGTACACTGGTGGACCCTGGGCCTGGATTGGGGTGAATGTTTACAGACAGGAGGAGAAGCAGTGTGATAACCCTGAAAATGGACCTATTGGTGCTTACCCATTTGAACAGGAGGCAATGGGGTTTGTGTGCAACCCCTGTGCATGGAATGCCTAAAGACCACAAGGCAGGAATAGCGGGGCTGATCACAAGACAGGGCAGGTGCCCCTCAACCAGCTATAGCAGTGTATGCGTGGGTGGTGGGTTGGGTGTTAATCCTGGGGAAGGCAGTGTTTATTGACTGCTGTAGTGGGTGCTGGCTTGGAGCAAAGGTGCATCTAGGTCCTGGTCAGAGGGAGGTCCACAGCATGTGGCGAGGGACATGAGCAGCAGCAGGAAAGGTGGCATGTCAATGAGGTTGGTCACTTGCCTTTAGGAAGTATAAGGGGTGGCCTGCTGCATCCCTTGTGGGAGGGAGTCTCTGTGGCTTAGTGGTAGAGCTGCGGCCTTTGGTGCATGGGAACCAGGTTCGAGTCTGGAGGACGAAGGCTCCCAGAAATGCAGTCTTGCAGGCAGGGAAGGGCTGAGCCGGTGACCCCATGCCAGTGGGTGCTAGGCAGAAACCACAGCTAGTAATGAGTGTGCATGGCAGCAACTCCTGGTGGTGGGTGGCAGGAAAACGGGGGGGGGACCAGAGCTGTGGTGTGTCTGGAAGGGAAGAGTGGGGTGGAAGGGGGAGTAGAGGAAGTTGGTACAGGTATCTTCTGTTGTTAAGTACCCTAATGACTCCCACCACCTTCTTGATACTGAAAGGAAAATGTAACCACCTGAGCTCCCTAATAAACCAAGGCCACCGGCATGGCAATACAGTGCACTGCCTCTGGACCATCAGATTGGTGAGTATGATTCATACAAATAAAGCTTGCAGCTGCAGTATATATTACCTTTGCTTTTTTTAGTGTTGTGAAGATAGCAGGGAACATTAGCCACTTTACTGTCACTGGAGACATGGGCTGTTCTGGTGGGGTTGGGGGCTTAAAATGACAATTGATTTGAATTTTAGTAAGTCACCTAAAAATGTCTTTTTTTTACCACTATGCTTATTTGACAGTCTTTTGTTTTAAAACAAATATAGAAACATATAGAAACATAGACTTTGATGGCAGATAAGGACCTCTTGGCACACGTAGTCTGCCATTTCTCTTCCTATTGGGTAAGCTGCAGATCCTAGTTAACCAACAGTCTATTTCTTCCTACCCCCACCAGAATTTCCTTATGTCTGTCCCATGCATTCTTTAATTTCTTCACTGTTTGTGACCCCACAGCCTCCTTAGGAAGGCCATTCCATAGATCCACCACACTCTCTGTGAAAAAATACTTCCTCACACTGCCACTGAGTCGTCCCCCCACTATCTTCAAATTGTATCCACTTGTTCTTGCGCATATCTTTTTCTGAAAGATGCTACCCTCTTGGACTTTGTTGATTCCCTTAAGGTACTTGAAAGTTTCTATCATGTCACCCTTTCCCTCTTTTCCTCAAGGGCATACATATTAAGCTCCTTTAGTCCTCTTAGTATGTCTTCTGTTGCAGACCCTGCACCATTTTAGTTGCCCTCCTCTGTACTGCCTCCATCCTGTCTATGTCCTTGTGGAGATGGGGTCTCCAGAACTGCACGCGGTACTCCAGATAGGGTCACAACAACTGTCTGTACAAAGGGATAACTAATCAAAGAATTTGTCTACAACTAAGAAAAAAGGTAACAAAAAGGGGCTAGTTTTTCCTCATAAACCAGCAATGTATAGTTTGTAAATAAATTAAAAAAATTGTTTAAAACATGATTGTAGCAAAAATGTATAGAAAATGTTATTTGCAGTCCATCTGTAATTACACATAGAGAGATCAGCTAGATAACAAGTAATAGGATACCTATACTGTCTCCTTCCACAGTTAGAATTGAAGCACATAAGGCCATATCCGTTTAACACAGTGGTATTCCTTTATGTCGCTCCCCTCTACCACTGGAATATATCCTGGGTAATAATTCATTCAAGTTCACTCAGACTCTCCCACTCACTGAGGTGAACAGGCATCTGGTCTTAGTTAGGCTTATCATGAGTGAAAGAGATTACCTTAGTTGATTTATTTTCACAAGCCAGAACTGATGCAGTTTGGGGATTCAACCAAACCTAATTTCTCATGTAAACAAATGTAACGAGAGAATTGTTAGAGGTCAAACATGTATACAAATTAAATATTTTAATTTAAAGTAGCATAGTACTGATAACGTTGAGTAGGTATGAACTGGTAGGTGATTATTTAAAAGTTTTTTATGTACACTTTGATAGGTATAACTTATTTATGTTACAGTATTGCTCAACCCTACAGAATTATTAGTTGTCTAATTGTTTAGTTCAATGCTAATGTTAAAATCAATACTATTGCTTCATTGAAATATGTATTAGTTAGTGTTTGTGTTATGTACTTAATTTTATTGTATGTTTTTTCTTTTCTTTTGTTTAAAAAATCAATGTTTTAATGGGAAGAAAAGGCCTTTGTCCCCTTGCTTTCCCACTCTCTGACATGTGTCACAAGTGTGTCAGTACTCAGCCATATCTTTATAGACACCAGGCCAATAAAAGTTTTGTATTAACCTTTGCTTGATCTGTTTCACCTCCCCCTATGTCCCACAAGTAAAATGTTGTGTGCAGTGCTGAGTAGCTGTTGCCTAAACTCCTTATGTACTGCCAGCTGTTTGCACACCTGTCAAACTCTGACTCCTTCAGCTGCAACCATGGGGCTGGATCTGGAGAAAATTTGGTCTCAAGACAACCATACTTACATTGTTAAAGCATAAGGGTTGTTGTATCAGCATAATTACATTTTAGAAGGTGGATCCTATCCACGTTTGTATCCACATGACAAATGACTAGGGGCACCTTACATAATTTTAGTTATGAGCAACGAAGATGTTTTTGATTCTGACCTTTCAAGACAGAGACTGGCTCATTTATTTTATTTCTATTTTATTCTTTGGTAACTGGGCAAGGCCCACAAGGCACAGGTGCCTGTTTCTGAAGATGACCTGGGGATGCTGTGGTGGTTGAGTGACTTATGCAGGGTTGCTCAGTATGCAGGCGGAGGTTGCAGGGTTCAGGCCCTGGTCTACTGAGTGACCCAGGCTCATTCACAGTGCACTGCACTAGTCTCAGGGCTATACTAGAATCCGTATCATTAGAATCAAAGTTTGTCTATACATTAAATGTATAAAATATACATTTAACAGAAATAGTACGTAACAGCCTGGTCACCTGCAGGAATTGGATGACATCACATTTAGGAGAGTGCCCACCTTACACCATAATGACCAGTACTGAAGCAACACCAGTCACCTTTGCATGACAGGTCCATAGCAATGGGGATCAGTGGCACCATAACACCACACCCTGTGGCACCATACCAAGAGATCACACACACAAACTAGTTTGTCCATAGTGCAGCTGGGACTAAGCATAGTGGTATTTGATTATTTAGCTTCAAGAGGATACACAGTTCTCTAGGCATTTCTCTGTCCATTACTTTTTCCAGGTGTTTTGCTCATCTTTCTTACTCCATTCAACATCATTTTGCAGCCCTATTGGCTGTGACCAGAATTTGTTATAATAGCATTAAGGTACTCCCAGGAGTTGGCGTACTAGTAGTTAATCCAACTGCACAGTGTGTAATGTCCTCAGCTGTGCTTTGCGGCCTCATTGCACATGTGCGGGCTGGATTAAATACTGGTAGCCCAACCACCAGTTATATCTTAAGGCTTAACTATTCCTGTAGCTCAGCAGTGGGCCATGCTAATCTTAATAGGTGGAGGACTCTGTCTCAACACCACTCACCTATCAAAACATAGCAGTGGCATGCCAATACCTCTTAGTACAAAGAAGCTGGACTAATGAATATATATTGCTGAACTAAAGGCTTCTTTAATCCTTTATTTGAAATCTGCTTTGCCCTGTGCCAATTATTGCATTTGGACCCAAAGTGGTTTGGCAAAATTCTCAATGCCAAACTAAATTCATGGGGCCCAACTCAAGGCTAGTCATAGTTTCCAATGGCCCATGTCTCTCACCTGTATCCTTAGGATTAAAGCTCTTTCATCTTCCTCTGTCAGATCTTGCTTTACTCTCTCAAAGCTTTGATATATTGATGGGTTTACTTGTACTGTACATTATTTACAGCTATATACCAGTTGCCTGAATGCAGTGCACTGACAATAGCTTGTAGAGTAGGATTCTCAGTTTTTTTTAATTCAGTAATGTTTATTTCCCTGGGAGTAAGATAAAGAGCCTGATAAGTCATAGACTCTTTCATATTTTTCTGTTTTCTATGATATATCAGCTACTGAATGCCTTATTAAGTAATCTTTGCCCATTCTCTATACTGAAAATACTTTATATGACTACAACCACAAGGACCATATCTCAGTGCATACTAAAGGTCTGGATAGTGGATTGCCAAAAATGCTGTCCAGCGATTTATGGACTGTAAATAGAGTACTGTAAATAATCTTTCAATGATATAGATGTGAAAATATGTACAAGCCCTATGCCCGCTGAAGAAATCTGAGAATATCAGTGTTCAACTGGTGACAGGGCTCTACTAGTAAAGTGCATCATGCTAAAAGTTTTATCCTTCTGTGCCAGTACAATTGAGAGTTCCACTGGGCTTGCATCTACTAATAGCCCCATGTGCTAGGCCTCTCCAAGACCTGGTTAAAACCATTTTCATTTGGACACCTTGTATCCTCTTCCCGTCTGTTCCCTTCTTTGCGTGGACAGACCAAGTATGAAGAGGGGTTGGGTTGTAGCAATCTATGTGCTGCACTGGCTCCTCAACCTCTTCCTCAACTACTGAGTGGCTCCTTGCCGAGATCACCCTTGGTAACACAAAAAAACTATGCCTTGGATGCTGCTACAACCCTCCTGCAGGGGGCATCCATGGCCTATCCTGCTTTTTGGATGGGCTTGGGTGCATCTCACTCCCCAGAGATACCATAATAATTGGGGATTTTAATCTCAACCTGGTCAGGTGACTCTGTGCCTATATATCCCAGCTTACTGAAGGCACATAGCTTGGAGCAAGTAATCTCATCCACTACCTGGCACAACCTTCACTCACCCAACAACTCCACTCTCAACTGGATAGCCACTAATAGGTTAGAGTTGGTCCTCCAGGCTGGCACTATGTCTGACTTCATAAGTGACCATGCTCCCATGTTTATAATCACAACCAACAAGTACAAACGTCCACCCCCACAAATTGTTGTCTTTCAGGAAATTCAACCACCAGGATCAAGATACAGTTATCAGGGATGCAATGACTGCTGACTGGTCCATCCTCTACCTGCAAAATAACATCTCAACTGCAGTCACTTATCTCATTAATGTCCTCCACAAATTACAGGACAAGCATTTCCCCTTCACTACCAGATGCGTCAGAGGAGGCTGCATGCAATGGGTATTAAAGGAACTTCTGGTGCAAATGAAAGAAAGGGACCTAAATGGAAAGCCTACAAGGCATACCCCACCCTCCATCTTTGAAATGCTTATAGGCAACAATGCAACATGTGTAAACAGGCAGCCAAATCATTAAAACGCAAGTACTACCTCTTACAACAGAGTAACTCCCTCAGGATCCCTCATAATTTCTGGGCCGCCATTGGGTCGATATTAAACCCTCGTACAGGTAACCAGATTACCCAGATCAAAACACCCTTGGGTAACATCTCAGATCCCTCTAAAATTGTGAACACATTCAACACCATGTTCACCGACCTATCCGCCCATCTCAGTAAACTCCCCCCTCAACCACCCATTGGAGGGAACATCAGTCAAAACTGTCCTCCTTCTCACGCTAATCCCACCTCCCCACCCTCCTTTTATTTTAAGGCCATTAGCCAGAGAGTCACTACCAAACTCCTGAAGGCACTGCTGAGCAGAGGTCGCCCCAGCAGTGATGGTCCTTACCCGGCTTTCCTAAAACTGACTTCCTCTGCCATTGTCAAACCCCTTACTTTCATCTTCAACCTTGCCCTCTCATCTTCCACTGTAACAGACTCCTGGAAGCTTGCACGTTATCCCTAGTTTCAAAACCGATGACCGATTTGCACCAGAAAACTACAGGACTATCTCTCTCCTCCCTCATCTCAGCAAATTACTTGAAAAAATCATTCATTACCAGTTATCTGAACACCTGGTAAAGTACAACCTCCTATGTCCCCTCCAACATGGTTTTCACAAACATCATAGTACCTCTTCTACCTTGACACTTTTTACAGACCACATAGTTAGAAATATGGACAAGGGGAAGGCCACAGGTGCAGTTTTTGTGGATTTATCCAAGGCTTTTGACCTAGTGAACCACCAACTTCTCAACTCCACAGCTCCACTCTTCTCAGTTTTGGTTGCTCATCCATGTTTATAAACGTGCTCCCGGCTGATAGCCTCATCTGTAATTCACTCCTCTACGCCAAAGATTTAGTCCTCTACCATAGTGACAACTCACTTGTCTCTACATCATTCACCTACTCTGTCAACTATGGTGCTGCTCACAACTGGTTCCTCTCCAACAAATTGATAATCAATAACAAGAAGACTAAGGTTATGCTCTTTGGCTCCAAACCATTCCTGACCAAGGCCGCCAAAGCCAACTCATCCCTCCTGGTTCATACCCCTGCAGGTCCCCCTCTTGACATTGTCCCTACTTTCAAATACCTTGGTGTTACCCTTGACCCCTCTCTTATGTTTGTGGACACATCAACAACACCATGTGGAAAATCCTCCAAAGACTTGGTGCTGCCTACAGGCTAAAGCAACTACTATCCATGGAAGATCACCTTGCCATTGCGCTAGGCAATCTTCTGCCCCTGCTAGACTACTGCTCCCCTGACTGCTCTCTCATGTCCTTCTCATTGTGCACCCATTTAAACTCCAATTACAATTCCATATGCCACGTTGTGCTTCAAGCTCCTTACTCCACCCATCACTATGCTGTCTACCAGTCTCTTGGATGGATCCCATTACAGAGTCACTTTGACTATACCACGGGTTGTCTAATTGCAAGCTCCTTCAGGAGCCACCAGTCATCACCCTACTCTTCTCTTCTCACAGACAAAGTGGTACCTAGGAGCCTCAGGGTAACCTCAGTTCCCCCACTCGAAGTGCCATGTATATCTTCTGTCATGGGAGGTCGAGCTTTCTCAGTCTCTGCCCTCACCCTGTGGAATAAAATACCTGCATCCATCTACTCCTCTGCCACCATCTGTCCTTTAAAACCAATGTGTACAACTGGCTTCTAGTTGGGTCAGGCTGTAACTGCCCCTGAGACAATACCAGAGGGAGCGGGCTATCAAGATGCTAGGATCTGGTGAGCTGTTGGGACAAGTCCATCACCCTACATTTCTGGCCTTTCCCACTCTGTTTGTCCCTTAACTTTCTCTGCCAGCATCAATTGCTCCTGAGATAACACCAGTGGATGCAGGCCATCATGGTGCCAGGACCTGCTGTGCCATCTTTTGTGTAGTAGTGGGCGAAATGGGCGGAATTTGCTTTATGGAGAAATCCGCACAATTCTGCCCATTTCGCGTAGTGGAATGTGAAATGTAACCTGGCGGAGTGGCGAAATTTCACCTGAGGGAACAGCGAAATTTTGCCTTCTGCAGTGAAACTTCACCTTCCACAATGAAAATTTTGCCTTCTGTCCACAGGCAAAATTTCACCTTAGGAGGGTATAAGTTAAAATAAGTAGATCCCTGGTGGCTAGCGGTCCCTCCCCCACCTGTCCCACATGTAGAGAAAAATCCTAACCTCCTCCCAGTCTGTGGATTACATGACACATAAGTTACAAATATTTTGCTAACCCCATCCCAATCTAAGGACTATGTGGGTAACATAGCATATACATTACAAACTGCATACAGTGTGTAACCTCCTCCCAGTCTATGGGTGATATGGGTTACAAGATATATCACATAAGGCTAGTGGTCCCTCCCCCCAACCTGTCCCACATGGAATTGTAATTTAATAATTAAATTATCCATGGTGGCTAGTGGTCCCTCCTCTCCACCCAGTAATAACCCGCCCACATGGAAATGTACAGTAACACCCCCCCGCATCCCTCTGTATCTCCTCCTTTGGTTCATTCCTCCTTATACTGCTAAAAAATTCTCTGGTGGTCTAGTGTTTTTTCAAATTTAAACCCCTCCTGAATCAGTCCCCAGTTTCCCAATCCCATTCCTAGGGGATCCAGTGCCCCCAACCAAGCCTCCCCGCGGCAGATGTCTCCACCACAACCCCGCTCCCACCCCATCCTAAATCCTGACACACCATCGGCAGACTGACACAGCCCTCCTCTCTCCTCCACAGCTGGCTGCCGGACTGAGCTGTCAATGAATGTCATTGACAGCTCAGTCAACAAGCTTGACTGTGGAAGAGAGAGGAGGACTGCTGGTCTTCCGCTGCCATGCGGGATTTAGGATGGGGTGGGACGAGGATTGATGGGGACATCTGGCCGCTGGGAGAGCTGGGTGGGGCTACTGGATCACCAGGGAATGGGATTGAGAACTGGGGATCAGATTCAGGAGGGGGTTTAAAATTAAAAAAAAAACACTAGACCTCCAAAGATTTTTTTTTAACAGGATAAGGAGTGAGTGGACTAAAGGAGGAGATATGGAGGGATGTGGGTTGGGAGGTTACTGTACAGTTCCGTGGCGGGGTGGGTTATTACTGGGTGGAGGGGAGGAACCACTAGCCACCATGGATAATTTAATTATTTAATTACAATTACATGTGAAACAGGTGGGGGGAGGGACCACTAGCCATATGTGATATATCTCGTAACCCATATCACCTATAGATTGGGAGGAGGTTACACACTGTATGCAACTTATAACTTATGTGCTACATTACCCACATAATCCATAGATTGGGATGGGGTTAGCACACTATATGTAATTTATGTGTCATGTAATCCATAGACTGGAAGGGGGTTAGGATTTTTCTCTACATGTGGGAGAGGTGGGGGGAGGGTCCGCTAGCCACCAGGCATCTGCTTATTGTTATACCCTAGTCTAAGGTGAAATTATACCCATGGAGGGAAGGTGAAATTTCTCTGCAGAAGGCAAAATTTTGCCCACGGAAGGTGAAATTTTGCCTAGGCGAAATTCCGGCTTCTGTGGGAAAATTTCGCACAGTGCTCTATGATGCAAATTTGCCCACTTCGCTGGCACTTTGAAGGTGAAATTTAAATTCGCTGCTTCACTACTTTTGGGACCCCTCCGCTTCCTCCAACTTGCCTCCCTATTGCCCCCCCAGCCTTCTCTACTTGCATCGTACCTCATGGTGCTCTCTGCTCTCCTAACCTGTTCTTATCACTTTGCAGTACTACTGATCCACTGTTTTGATATTTCTCTAGCAAGTCTGAGCTTCTATGCACCTAATTGTCCTAGATCACTATCAGCTTGTTAAGCTTGCATGCTCAGTGTAAACTTCAATGCACCTACTAATTTAGCATACTGCCTCCTGTCACAGCAGGTAGGCATCTTAGATGGACCTTGAACACTGAAACTACACTTGCAGACCTGCTTTGTCTCCATCACGTGTTAATTACCTCGTCTGGAGATATGTTAATAAATCTTGTATTATATTGTATATATTGTATTGAATGTTACTCTGTACTATTGCTATTTTTGTGCATCACCTCTGTTGATTATGTTATTTTGCAGCGGCTTCTGTGGCGCGGGTTGTGTCTGAAAATGGTCCAATGGATCAGTGCACTTTCCTGGTTACCAAAGACATAAATAAAAAATAAATAAATATGTCAGTTTCTTTTTCAGCTGCACAATATGGCATCACTGGAGAACTAGCTAAAGCATTTTTCAATGGCCAAATGATTCTGGTGCTTAATCCATCAGTTATAGTTCATCTAAGTACAGAGAATGGAACACTATTATAGTTAAAAGTTATCCCTGTCATGCATGGATTTCTATCTTAACAAATAGCTGCTGTACCACAGTTTAGATGTCATACAATGCTTTTGTACCCTTCTGTGGTACATAGCTTTTCAAATTAGAATGGAAAACCACGTCACCTGTAAGCTTCTACCAATCATAGGACATGGGAGTATCAGTCATTAATACATGCCCAGGGTTGTTTTGAGGCATGAGGTCATAGACCAATTGTCCAACCAGGCACGTGGAAAGTTCATTAATGCATGATACACGCATGTTCTAAAGTAGGTCATTGCACTTATAAAATGGATAGTTAAGAAGTAAACAGTAGTTAAAGTTAAAGTAGTGCATTTAAATTTGATAACATATAGACATCGGGTGATTAGTCCTCATTTTGTAAAGTAGTTCTGCTTGGCAGATTGTCTTTTCTCATCCTTGCCTACCTACTGTTACTTTAGACTGCATCAACCTTGAATTTACTATCCTCACCCACTTGTGAACAGCGTGTATTTAGTGCTGCTGAGATGGGAAAGAAAGTCAGGGTATGATACAAACATATGAACATATGAATATGCCAGCAGATAAAGGCCCCATGGTCTATCTAGTCTGCTTGAATGTGCAGGTTACCCCATGTCTACAGAGGGACCTACCCACCATCCCCAAATCCACCTGACCCACCTCAGGTCACAACTCCCTCCTCCACTGCTAGCAACTTTCCCCGTCATTCTGTCTCATCCTTTCTTGAAGCTATCCACCATTTTACAGGGGACCACCTCCTCTGGCAACTCATTCCACTTTGTCACCACTCTCCCACTGAAAACCTGCCTCGTCATCTCTCTCTTTAATCTTCCCACCAGCTTTAGGCTATGCCTCTTAGTGGACTTTTTCCTGCTAAGAATGAATAGGCACTCCATATTCACCCTGTTAATACTTTTAAAGTATTTCAAAGTCTTGATCATATCCCCCTTCTTCCTTCAGTCATCAAGGGAGTACATGTTGAGCTCTTGAGCCTCTCTTTGTAGTTGTTGCTCTGCTGGCCCTAGTACATCTTTATCACCCTTCTCTGGACCATCTCCAGCAAGCTAGCATCCTTTCTAAAATAAAGGCACCAATACTTCACCCTGTACTGTAGGTGCGGCCTTACCATTGACTTGTATAGTGGCAGTATGATGTCAGCCATCCTGCTGCTAGTACCCCTAGCTATGCAGCTCAGCATCTGATTTGTTTTTGCTGCTGCTTTTCTGCAGTGTGCCACATGTTTCATAAAACATAGAAACAAACATAGTCTGATGGCAGATAAGGACTGATTCGCCCACCTCATCTGCCTTTTTTCCCTACCTACTATAACACTGCAGAGCCCACCTGATCTCTGGCTTACGCCCCCTTTCCATCCACTAAGGTTCCCTTTTGCCTATCCCATGCATTCTTGAATCTCATTACAATTTTTGTCCACACCCCCTCCACTGGGAGACTATTCCAGGTATCCACCACCCTTTCTGTGAAGAAGTACTTCCTTACATCTCCCCTGAGTCTACCACCCTCCAGCTTCATAGGAATGACACCTTGTTCATCAGCAACTTTTACTCAGAAAAATGCTTCTTTCTTCAACCTTCTTCATACCCATAAGAAATTTGAAAGTCTCCATCATATCCCCCCCTCTCTCTCTCTCTCTCTCTCCTTTCCTCCAGGGTATACCTATTAAAATCCTTCAGTCCCTCCTCATAGGGCTTTTGATGCAGATCCTGCACCATTTTACTTGCTCTCTTCTGGACCACAGCAACTCTGTCTATGTCCTTCCTGAGATGGGGTCTCCAAAACTGGACACAGTACTCTAGATGAGATCTCACCAGTGATTTATACAGTGGTATCACCACCTCCCTCTTCCTGCTGGTGATACCTTTCCCTATGAACTCTAGCATCCCACTGGCTCTCCCAACTGCCTTGTCACACTGTTCGGCCAATTTTAGGTAATCAGATATGATTACCTCCAGTCTCTTTTGTGTTTGGTGATCACCAGTACAACTTCCCCCTTTTATATTCCTCCTTTGTGTTTCTGTACACCCAGTGCATGATTTTGCACTTCTTCACATTGAAGTTTAGTTGCCACACTCTTGACCACTTCTGAAGCTTCATTAGAGTTTTCATTTTTCCCAGCCCCCCACAGTGTCAACCCTCTTGCAGATCTTAGTGTCATCTGCAAAATGGCATATCTTCCTTTCTAGTCCCTCTGCAATGTCTCTGATAAAGACATTAAAGAGGACTGGTCCCAGTACTAATCCCTTTGGCACCCTTCTAGTCACTCTCCCTTCCTTGGAGTGAACACTGTTTACCACCACCCTCTGTCTCCCATCCCCTAACCAATTTCTTACCCAGTTTACCAACTTTGGACCCACTCCTAGGCTGTATGGCCTATTTACAAATCTCCATTTGTGGAACAGTGTTGAAGATCTTACTGAAATTTAGGTAGGTTATATCCACAAATCCAGCCTGATCTAATTCCCTGGTCACCCAGTCAAAGAAATCTATCAGATTTGTTTGACACAACCTCCCCCTTGTGAATCCATGCTGCTTTGGATCTTGTAAGCCACTGGATTCAAGGTATTTCACAGTCCTATCCTTCAGTAGTGATTCCATTAATTTCCCCACCACCGAGGTCAGGCTGACTGGTCTGTAATTGCTAGCCTCCTCTTGGCTTCGACTTTTGTGAAGTGGGACTATGACTGCCCTGCTCCAGTCCTCTGGGACCACTTCTGTCTCCAGTGAGTGGTTGGACAGGACTATCAGAGGTGCAACTAGCACCTCTATGAGCTCCATCAATATCCTTGGTTATATCCTTTCTGGCCCCATTGATTTGTCCACTTTCAGATTTGTAAGTTCCTTAAGAACTATCTCCTCTGTAAATGGACTAGTGTTTACCACACTACCATCAATGTCCCTGACACTTATCCATGGACTCTGCCCTTCCCCTCCTCTGCGAACATTGAACAAAAGCGCTTGTTCAGAATGTCTGCTTTTTTCTGGTCCCCTTCCACATGCTCCACCCCACCCCCACTTTCCTCCTTAGCCTTACAATCCCTCCTCTGGTCTTTCTCCTTTTGCTTACATACCTTGAAAGTGTTTGACCCCATTCATTATTCCATGTGCTATTTTCTCCTCCATTTGTGGATTCATGCTTCTGACTGCTTTCCCTGCCTCCTTCTGCCTCTCATGATACACTGTTCTATCCTCCTCCTCCTCCCTCTTTGTCTCATTATATTTCCTGAAAGCTAACTTTTTTGCCTTTACCTTCACAGCCACCTATTTTAAGAACCAAAGCAGTCTCTTTTTCTTCTTACTTTTGTTTACTTGCCTGATGCAGAGGTTCATTGCCTTCATTGTCCCCACTTTTAGTTTTGCCCACTGTTCCTCCACTCCCCCAATTCCCCCCCATCAAGAAATCCCTGAGGCATTTCCCCATCTTTATAAAATCTGCCGTCTGTGTTGGCTGGGGGGCTGGGGGCCTCATTGGCTTACCTCCTCCTTTTCCCTTTTTCTCCCAGAGTTTGGATTGATTGCTGCCCTGTGTCCTGCTGTGCTGCATTGACTGATTTTCTTTTTTCCTCCTTCTGTGCCTGGACTCTGAATTCCGAGTTTCTTTTAAACATTTGTTTGGATTTTATCAGGACATTGTGAGGCCTCCATGTAGAAGATGGCTACCCGATTCTGCTTTCACTCGGGAGAACGGAATTAGCCAGCTGGGGAGCTGGTTGATGAGACCCTAGTATCCTAGGCTTTCTGCGGGTATTGGCTGGTGGGCTGTTGCTGGTAGGAGCCATGTTAGTGGGGCAGATTGGATCGGATGATGTGTTACATGGAGAGGGCCCAATGATTTACCATTTTGAATTTGAACCATTGTTCAAGGATTTTCTAGCAGGAAGGAAACTATATCAAGAGGAGAATATTAAGTCTGACTTTTATATGAACATCTGAACAGCTATTGATTTGGGCAGTGAGAGTACCTGTGATCAATTTTAAGTCCCACAGGTAGTGAGAGTACCAAGTTGGGCCTGAATTTTAGTTTAACAGGCTGTTCATTGCCATATGTAACTTTTTTGACTGGGAAGTCAAACTCTGAACCCTAACTGTTATGTTAACGTGGAGCAAAATTTTCTTGTGATTTTAAATTAAACTGGGGGGAGAGGGTTAGGAGCTGTCTTTAGTTTGCTTTGTAATAATAAAAGTATGGGGAGGAGTTAAGAGGTATTGATGTAGAAGGTTATTTATAAAAGGGTTTATATTTTAAATTAGTGAGTTTAAAAAAAGTGGGGGTAGGGTGGGTTAGGGAGGTTTATTATATTAAATATTGAGAACGCTATAATACCTGAGTTATGTGCTGGGGAAATAGGAATGCAGTCAGGCAGTACTCCCCCTTGAGACTAAGGGGTCTCCGTCCATTTGATTATCCATTGCTTCCATCTGATGTGTATTTTAGATGTCGTGCCCTTGGTATTTTAAGGGGACAGAGAAGCAGATGGAATCATAGATCCTGGAACTCTTGAGGGGAATGGGAGGGGGTGGATGGATTGGGATAGTGAGGACCAGGTGATGCCCTGGGGCAAAATGGGCACAGGAACGAGGTCTTCCTTGTCTTGTGACCATACCCAAGGGCTCTGATTCTATCAGGCAGGAAGCAGGGTCATCCCTGGATTCCAGTCCCTTTCAGGCGATGTTAAGTAATTCCAAATCTATGAAAAATAAAACAGCAGTTATTGCTGATCTCATGGCATCTGCAGACCTAGCATGCATCACCGAGACCTGGCTGGATTGGAGTGCTGGTCCAGTTTTGGAGTCTGCAATTCCAGCCGGGTTCTAGGTGATTCACTGCCCGAGAGTGGCCTGTCGGGGCAGGGGGGGGTGCTGTCTGTTTTAGACAGCAACTGGGTATCTTGGAGGCCCCAGTTGAGGCAACCAATGCCTTTGCATGTATAATGTGCAGGTGTGGGCTACAGGATCCTTCTCATTTTCTTCCACCAGGTGATGGGAGGGATTTCCAGAAGGAAGGGTCGATGATGAACTCTCATCTTTTGGACAAAACCTCCTCAAATTGATGGATTCATTGGGCTTAACATGGGTTATTACCACTGCAACCCATGAGAAAGGACACTCACTGGAGTTGGTGTTTCTCCTGGGGATGGAGACCTCCGATGTGGAGATGGAGCTCGTTGGATGGTCTGACCATCACCTCCTAAGATTCAGTTTTGCAGTCCCCTGAAATAGGCCTGCCCCAAGGGAGTTGGTACAGTTCTGCCCTTTAAGAGGAGTTACCTCAGAAAGCCTAATGCTGGTACTGGACCTCTCGGGAATTCCAGGGGATAGCACTGATCCAGGGCCTCTTGTGTCAGCCTATAATAGGGCTGTTACTGATGCACTGGATAGTATTGCTCCTTCTCGTGTTCAACCCCTTACCTCTTATCCGGGTGTCCCATGGTTTAATGGGGAGATACGTGAATTAAAGAGGCAGAGGCGAAGGTTGGAAAGACACTAGGGGAAAACTCACATGGAGGAGGACAGACTTAGATTGATGAACTATTATGAAGTCTATCAAACAGCTATTTCCCTTAAGAAGGCAGAATTCCTGTCCAGGGAAATTGCTACAGCAAGGAAGAGACCAGCGCAACTCTTTTGAACTGTGGACAGCTGTGCAATCCAGCCTATCTCCACTCTGGTCGAGCATTATCACCAAAACAGTGTGAGGAGTTTGCACAGTTCTTTTCTGATAAGGTGTCCTCCATCAGAAATGAGATCAGCCAGTGCCTTCCCATTGGTCCTTGCATTGACCAACTAGGTGGTAACAATACCCAGTTGACCTGGTCCACCTTTAGCCAACCAGTAGTCATAGATATAGTGAGGATCATCCAGACTCTACGGCCAACCCATTGTAGTTTAAATCCGGGCCCTACACGCCTACTAATGGGGTGTGTAGAAGTCATCGACCCAGTCCTTGCTGGGATAGTGGGAGTTTCATTAGAGAGAGGGATTTTTCCAGATCCCTTAAAGGAGGCAGTAGTTTGCTCCCTTTTAAAAAAAGCTCCCTTGACCCCGACTGCCCAGCTAACTACAGGCCAATCTCAAACTTGCCCTTTGTTGAGAAAGTTATTGAGAAGGTGGTTGCACTGCAACTGGAGGATCATTTGACCAGCCACAATATCTATCACTCTCTCCAATCTGACTTCAGAAAAAAGCATAGCACTGAAACAGCCCTGGTAAGGGTACTTAATGATCTCCTGATGGTGAGAGATTGGATAGCCCATTTGATCTTGGTTTTCCTTGATCTATCAGCAGCATTTGACACTGTAGATCATGGGGTGCTGCTCGAGCACCAGTGGTTTTTCTGTGAACTGAGGGGGACAGTCCAAAATTAGTTTAAATCTTTCCTTCAGGGTAGGTTTTAGAGAGTGGTGTCGGGAACTTATTCCTCAGCCCCTCATGGACTACCCTGGGGGGTTCCACAGGGCTTGGTGCTGTCCCCCATGTTATTCATAGTGTATCTGCTTCCATTAGGGGACATTATAAGGTGGTACAGGTTGAATTTTCATCGCTATGTTGATGATTCTCAACTGTACATGTCCTTTGTACCCGATCAGGAATTAGATACCGTTGCGGTGTTTAACAACTACCTACTGGAGATTCAGAGTTGGATAAGTGCTAGTTGGCTTTGATTGAACTCTGAAAAAACTGAGGTATTGGTTATGGACTCTGTTTATAGGATGATAGGGACATGGGCAGCAAAACCATCAGGATTAAGTCTTGGTGGAATCCCACTTATTGCCCCTGGCCAG
This sequence comes from Neoceratodus forsteri, assembly GCA_016271365.2. Classification (NCBI taxonomy): domain Eukaryota; kingdom Metazoa; phylum Chordata; order Ceratodontiformes; family Ceratodontidae; genus Neoceratodus; species Neoceratodus forsteri. The sequence continues at coordinate 92,941,318 of CM057456.1, read as the reverse complement.
GTGCGGAACCTGGGCATTGTTTTTGATGAAGGCCTGACCCTGAGGGTACAGGTTTTGGCTGTAGTCAAATCTTTCTATTACCATCTTAGGAACATAGCCTGGGTGAAGCACCTGGTTCCGTCTGATGATCTTCCAACCTTGGTCCATGCCTTTGTCACCAGTCGTCTGGATTATTGAAATGCCCTCTACCAAGGGCTACCGGGGGTAGATATCCACTGCTTGCAATTAATGCAGAATGCGATGGCCAGGTTGCTGACTGGAGCTTCTAGGTCTAGTCATATTACACCTGTGCTGCGTGATCTGCACTGTTTGCCAATACAGTGGCGGATTACCTTCAAGGTTGCTTTTCTGTCCTCTAAGACCCTACATGAGCAGGGACCCTACTACCTGAAAGAGCTCCTGCATCCTTACTGTCCCTCCCACTCGCTCTACTCCTCTGATGAGGGATTGCTAGAGATTCCCAGGATATCCCTTAAAACATCAAGAGGAAGATCTTTTGCTTTTGTGGCTCCTACCCTGTGGAATTCTCTACCTCACAAGATACAAGATAGCCAGACCATAGATGGTTTTACAAATTGTCTGAAGACATACTTGTATAACCAGGCTTTTTCAGGGATATTTTGAGTTCAACTTGATACGGTTGTTTTAGTATGTTTTTATGTTTTATGTAGGGTTACCACCTTTTAAAAAGCCCAAAGTGGGACATTTCTTACTGAAACATGATATTTCGCAGGACAATATGTAGTCTTGACCAATGCAACAGACTTGTTTTCACTAAATAATCAGAATTAAGACTAAGTGTTGTAGTGTTTTACCTGTTTTAGTGTGTCATCATTTTAAGGTATTTTAGTTAAGGTATTACATTGTTTTGCAGCACTTAGAGGAAAATCAGAAACTATATTTTTTCTGCTATAATGTCAGGACATGTAGTATTTTTCATGTTTTTTTGCAGGACACAGCTGCCCTAATCAGGACTGTCCTGCGAAAATAGGGACAGGTGGTAACCCTAGTTTTATGATGTATGATGATTTTATTGTTATAAGTGTAAAAGTGCCCTGAGCTTTGGAAGGGCACCTTATATAAATAAAAATTTGCTTGTTTGCCCTTCTGAAGTCCAGGAATCTCGTCTTTGTGTGGTTCACTTCTGCCATTTTCCTTTTATCGAACCACACTGTACGGTGATCACTTCCCCCTGTTGGCTACGCATTGTGACTTCTTCAACACTGTCCCCATTGGTGAGTACAAGGTCCAAAATTGCTCCTTCAGGAGTGGGCTCCTCCACAAGTTGCCTAAGGAATGCTTCCTGCAGAGGGTCCAAAATGTCCCTACTTCTAGCTGAAGATGCAGCTGGGATACTCCAGTCTACATCCAGCAGATTGAAGTTCCCCCCACTATCAATCAATCAATTAAAATCTTTATTTATCCAGGTGAACATCATTGAGCAAGATCATTTACAAGATGGACCAGGTTAGTTCTGGGTCAAATGGTACAATGCATACAGACATATTTACAATACAGCCAAATAACACAAGTAAAAAAAAAAAAATGCAATTATTGCAAGTAAGTACTCAATGTTACATCAGTCATATCAGTTCAGAGTGCTTCTGTAATATTTAAGGAGGACATAAGATGAGGCTTATTAGGAACTTCAGTTGGGAGAGGTGATCAGCTGCTCGTGTAAGGAGCTGATGCAAGCACAGAGTATCCCTAGATGTAACACTATAAACAGAAGGATAAGGGTCTTAACTGTTAAGGAGAAATGTAATTACAGCTCTTTTTTGGCAAATTTCAGCATGGAAATCAGATTTATGCTTGGTTTACAATGGACACAGAAGCAGACTGCAGGAACCAATCAGAATCCAACGCCGAAGAGAACTCACATTCTGATTGCATGGCTGTAATGCCATACTTTGCTAATGGAGAGTCCAAGCTTAGGTTCCCCAGTGGCAGTAGAGGCAGCGCTGACTGCCCAGTGCCTTGGTTTCCCATGTGTATGGGCAGAAAGCCCATGGAGAGCATATCCTTGGCAGGGGATGGATGAAGGGGTCGGTATTAAGTACTGGGCCCTGGACAATGGAACATCTGAACAAGCAGGAGGACCAAAACAGCAGGACAACAGAGTTTTTATTTTTATTTATTTGTTTTTATTTGTGAGAATCAGTTTACAACCTTTGAGCCAGAGGCTCATTTCCGAAGGTACCTCGTCACATTGAGACATACATAGCATTTAGATTACATAGTACAGGTTTTCTTCAAGTAGGTGTTTGTTAGAGGTGCCATGTCACACTGTGGTCAAACAACATACATTTGAGTTACAGGGTACATGTAATAGAAATAGGTCTGAGTTGGGTATTCCTTGATGCCTAAAGACTTGCCCAACCACAGAAATTCATAAAGGAGTGTAATCAAACAGAGTCCCAACTCTTGACACTCTAAACAGGAAAAAATAGAGTTCATAACTGTTAGGCAATAAATAAGTACAGCTCTTTTTTGTGCAAGTTTTAGACAGAAGATCAGACTTTAGCTTAGTATTGAGGGAGATGCAGGAGCAGACTGCTGGAGCCAATCAGATGCCAGAGCAAAAAAGTGCTTACGTTCCGATTGGGTATCAGCAATGAAACCTTGCTAGTAAGGAGTCTGGTCTGGGTGTCTCAGGTGGTGGCTATGGAAGTGACAGCCACCAGGTATCCACATTTCTCCCACCTGAGGGGCAGAGAGCCCCTGAAGGGCTAGTCTATGGCAGGGAAGAGAGTTAGGGGACAAAGGAAAGAGATAGTAAGAGTGGAATGCAGTGGAAAGGGAAAACGAAGATGAACTAGAGCAGTTAAATGGTACAAGGTAGGGGAATAAGATCCACAAATTAAGCAATATGTAAAAGACAGCAGGGTGAGTAAGGTGTAGTGGCCGTGAAAGCCATGAAGAGATAATAACCCTACAGGGATTTCTAGAGGGGAAAAAACATTTAAGGCATAAGTCACTCACAGAGTTAAGGTCACCAAAGGTTACAAGCAATCATAAATTCAACTATGCACAGAGGGCAGCAGCCTGATGCTTCAGACTAAAATTAGGGGCTGGGGTAGCAATTTATTTATTTATTTAGTTTTTGTTAACTGGGTAGGTGCACTAGCCATAAAATGACTATTTTCAGGCACGACCCGGTAGAGTACAACAAAAAGGGAACAGTTGAACAACAGCAACATGGGTACAATAATACAAATAGAGGAACAGTACAGCAGTGCTACAAAAATACAATGGGTAGAAACAACAAAAAATAATGGCAAGCATTATACAGATAATGGCAGTAAGATATATAATAAGTGCAGAAACCACAGACCTGACCTGTGGAGTGAAAGGGTTAATAAGATAGCAAGGTTATATAGAGAGAAATGTGAGGAATGTTCAAACATAACAAGAAAGACTGACAGAAGTAAGGTCAGGGGTGGTAATTGGCAAAACAACAGCAGATGGTCATCAACAAGATTCGAGAAGGAAGAGAGCTAGTAGTCAAGAAGTTATTTACAAAGAGAAGGAACAATATGGAGAGGGGAACTGGAGACAATCTTGGAGCTGGATTAGAGCAGGGGTGACATTACTGATAAGTCTCAGGAGCTTCAGGTTGGGTCAAAGCATGTACAAGCATCAGCTAAGGATAGATAACGATGATATTCACTTTTAAATCCAAAGTGAGACTGAGACAGCTGGAGGTTGAGTGGAAGAGCATTCCATAGCCTGGGAGCAGAGAATTGGAAGGCCCCTGTGCCTTTAGTCATGCGACATTTCAGAATATAGAGCAAGGATTTGTCAGCTGAGCGCAGGCCATGGGAGGATGGTTGAGGGACCAGCAAAGCCACCAGCTGGGATGTTTTTTTTCCCGGATGATCAAGTCCATTAGTGATCCAAGGTAATATTGTCTACTGGCAGAGGGTGAGAGCCAATTCAAATCCTTATAAAGAAGGCAGTGATGTTTGAGTCGAGGCAACGAAGAGGCAAATCGGCATATATTGTTATAAGTTATGTCCCATTTTAGTAGGGAGGTTTTATGGGCAGAGGTAAGAATAGAGGCCCCATAAGTAAGTGTTTGGAGCAGAATACCTTGGGTAATTGCTAATTTGGCCAAGGGTGTAAGCATGTAGCTCATTTTGTAAGCTTCTCCCAGTTTCAAATTTACAGCTTTGCATGAGGACTGAATGTGAAGATTAAAATCCAGGGACTGGTCCAGCAGGATCCCAAGGTACTTGAAGGAAGTAACATTTTCAAGGGGAAATCCTCCTGGGTGAAGAATCTCCAGCAAACTAGAACAGGCCTTAATCTTTGGTGCGGAACCTAGGAGCATGGCTTTCATTTTCTTTTCATTTAGTACAAGCTTATGGTCTAGTAGCCAGTCTAAGACCTTATTAAAGTCTGAAGTAAGTGATGTGTTTATGTAGGCAATACTAGAAGAACTAGTATAGATGATCAGGTCATCAGCATAGAGAATATCTGAGCAGGATTCCAGGACCTCAGCTGCATTGTTGATAAAAATTGAGAACAGAAGGGGCCCAAGGATAGAGCCCTGGGGAACCCCGAGGTTGATAGTAGATGTGTTGGACAGGGAGGAGTTAAATTTGACAGCTTGCGACCTGTTTGACAGGTAGCTACAGAACAAGTCCACAACAGGGGTAGAGAAATGGAATTTATGGAGAGTGGAGAGAAGCAGGAGATGGTCTACAAGGTCAAAAGCCTTAGTGAGGTCAATGAAGATGGCACCTGTGAGTTTTCCAGAATCCATGTTGGACAGAATATCAGTAGTTAGTTGAAGAAGAGCCGTGGTGGTGCTATGACCTTTTCTGAAACAATGCTGGGTGTCTGAGAGGAGAGTGTAGCGTGCAAGGTAGTCAATGGTCTGTGATGCAACTATTTTCTCTAGGATCTTGCTAAGCACAGAGAGAATTGCTATAGGTCTGTAACTGGCCATGTCCTTTGGGTCACCTTTTTTAAAGACAGACATTACTCTTGCAGATTTCCATAAGACCGACACAGTGCTATGGATAAGGGATAAAGTGTAGATTCTGGAAATCAGAGAGGCAATGAGTGGAGCAGCCAGCATAAGAAGACAAGGTTCCAGTGAATCAGAACCAGAGCTAGTATTGGCAGATATGGATCTCAGTAATTTCAGAACTTCTGCTCTTGATATAGCCTTGAAATAGAATGGTGGCACTGGAGAAGCATCATACGATAGGGCAGTATGGTTGTCTGATAGTAGTGTGGTAGGTAGATTGGAGTGTGATCCACTAGGTTGTAAAGCCAAGGTATAGTGTGACAGATCAGAGAAAAGATTGTTACAACTGTTTGAGATGGTGCTAGGGTCATTACAATGTGCCCCATTTATGATCATTTCATCAGGAATGACCACCTGCGAGGTACCTAGAAATGTTTTGACATGGGCCCAGAATTTCCTCGGATCACAGGCTGAGCTTTGTAGAAGATCCTTGCAGTATTTGCTTTTAGCAGCTCTAATTTGTCTCTTACATCTGTTCCTTAGTTCACGATAGACAATAAGATCTGACTGTAGCCCAGTTTGTTTGTAGCGAATCCAGAGCTTGTCCCTCTGGTGTAGATTAGCAAGGAGGTCTTTATGCAGCCACCTCGTCTGTTTTCCTCTGACCCTCCTAGTAGTCTTGGGGTCATGTTTATATTGAATGGTAAGAAATTAATTTATGAATATCTGTAGAGCAACCTCCACATCCTTTGTTTGATAGATACCTGCCCAGTTGATATTGGAGACATCACAGAGAAATGCATCCTGGTCAATATGAGCTAGATTTGTAAACATGATTAGTCTTGATGGAGGAGATGGAGGCACAACCATAGATAGGATACAAAAAGTGGGTGAATGGTCTGTTAGTGCATCTGCAAGGATTCCTGCTTTCAACACATGTTCCATACGGTTAACCATCACCTAGTCTAGGAGTGTACCCATTTGATGGGATGACGTGGCTCTAGTTGCTTCAGAGATCAATTGGTGAAAATGATAACTAAGCGTGAGTGATTGCAAGGATATTTGAGCTGACCCTTACCAACTGAGGTTAGGATCACCTAGGATGACAGCTTCAATATGATTTACAGCCTGGGAGGTGATGTCAAGGAGTTCTTGAAGACCTACTATTCCCCAAGCAGAAGGATTAGAGGCACAGATAATATGAAGCTTCTTTTCCCCCAATACAATAGTTGCCTGCATGAATTTGCACACTGCAGGACAGGCAGATGCCAGGACAATAGAGACGTTAAGGTGATTTTTGAAGAATAGGCAACTCCATCTCCACGCTTGGATGAGGATCTATCCCGCTGGAACAGGGAATAGTTAGGCAAGGAGCATACATCATCAGGTATACCGGGTTTTAGCCAAGTTTCTGTGAGACAGAGTACATAAGGATTGTAGAGTTTCACCCAGGTCTTGAGTTCCGCATGGTGACAGGAAAGACTTCTGATATTGATATGGGCAATTAATAATCCTTTCTTGGACATGCCAGATAACTCATCTGGGGAAAAGAAACAGGTAGATGGACCTGGATTTAGCTAGATGTCCCCAGATAGCAGAATAATGATCATGGCTAGGAACCAAAGCCTTGCACAGTGGCAGGTTAGAGTGAAAGCACACCTCCATGGCAACTTCCTCCAAGCATGTAGAGGGTAATAAATGCTGCCTCTAACAAGGAGGATAGGGTTAGGTTGAAGATCAGGCTATGTCTCTGCAATCAAGTTAGAGAAGCTATAGTTACGGTAAGCCTCTGAGGAGTCTTTTGCCATTTGGTTGCATGGGAGAGCCCACGTGGCAGTGTTCTGGCTGAGTAAAAGGACAAATGACAAGAGTGTCCATAGCAGACTATACTTTGCCATAGTGTTAATATTTGACTTGGGTAGGAAGGCTAGTGGTATACTGAGACAGGGGATTAGCTCTTAGGGATAAAGAGATAGTGTGTGTAAAATTAAGACTGCCAAGGGTAACTGTGTTACACCATTTTAACCCTTGGCCGAAATTAGAGATAGAGCAAAAACAACAAAGTGTTTCCTGCTAGCGTAGCAATTATTTAGAAGAAGTGGATCAGAGAAGCAGAAAGTAAAGCCTCACAGAGGTTAATTAGGAAAGCAGATCAGCCAGAAGCTCTACTTGTGGTAAAGATTACAGTGAGGAAATGAAGACCTCTTCAAGATATGCTAGAAGGCACCCCTAGTAGCAGAATTTTATAAGGAACCAATATTAGACTAGACAGGTAGTAGTAATGTTCGGCAAAAGTCAATGCAAAGCAGAGGGCGCTGAAGCCCAGAGACTGATAATCCAACAGAGAAAAGACAGGGTCAAACAGTGGCCGAGCAGAGAGCAGCAGTCCAATTATAGGAGGGTGGCAGCAGGTGGCCGCCTACAAACCTGCACAGTGCCATCCCGGAGCAGCCCGGACACTTAACCAGATTTGAAGGTGTCCTGTTTGTCAGTAGGATGGAGGTATGGGCAGCTGGCAGGATTAGCCGCGCCACTCACTGGGAGCATGATCAGGCGCAGTGGATCTATTTTAAGATATAAAATGTAAGTTAAGATAGGATGTTATTAGCTAGGACAGGGGGTACCAAGGCAACTTGAAAATTACTCAGGGTAACAAGGAAGGAAGCCCAGGTATGGGACTGCACAGTAGATAGCAGAGCAGGTGCTAAGCAAAGCTGATAGGCAAGCAGATGGTGAAAATAGGAAGATGTCTTTAAAGGGAAGACAGGACAAGTGTTAGGCCTAATAGCTGCACTCTGTATCTTTAAGAGGAGTTGCAATATTAGTGAGAGGGGAGGATGAACATTGCTAGGGGTCTTGCCGAGGGGGAGGGAGAGTTTTTAATAAAGGCTGGAGGTGGGGGATAGGAGGGTTGGCGCAAAAATTCAAGCAACAAGGAGACAGAAGGACAGAAAGAGAAAGAGAAATTGAATTATTTGCAGGGAAAAGCTTACAACTGTGACCCAAATGGAATCTGGTCTAAACAGAAAAAACTGTATCACTTTAAACTTAGTTTCTGATCCAGGGTAGCTTACCACTGGACCTTAAAACAAAGAGAGCTGTAATATTTTACAATCTACAAACCTGCAGCCTAAATGAACTTGCACTTTAAACTACCCTTGCAGTGCAAAATTGCTGTAAACAGGCTTAGGTTCGCGTTTAAGTTAGGATTTACAAGACAATTTGGAGAGACTTAACAAGTACCACAATCAGAATATAACATTAGTTTAAGGTCCAGAGGAAACAACAGTAGCAAAAAATTAAAGAACTGCAGCAGCCCATCAACAGGCAGAGTCGATGGTTCTGGACAGTCCAGTTTCTGCAGCGTACCTTCGGTCTGGTGATCGACGGGCAGTACAGCGAGGAAGGCAGCTGGCGGACAGAAGGGGTCCGCCTGGCTGCTTGCAGCAACAGAGGTACCTGTGTCAAGGGTGAAGCTAAGGGGAGAAATCAGAAACAGACAGAGGTTATAAAGTTGTAAGAGAGGGAGTGTTTACAGCCGGAGGGGGAGGAGTTATTCACTTCAGAGCAGAACATTTACAGACTGGAGCTATGGCACCAGTAGCTGGTCAATGAGATCAAAGAGTAGTGATAGAGGGACAATTAAGAAAGGGTGTAGATGTCTAGGCCCAGAGACACCTCACAGCAGGAGGAAATTCTAACTGGAGGAATATGGCTGAGACAGAAATTGCATGACTCACACATATTGAGCATATAGAATTTTAAAAGCATTCATACTGCGGAGGCAGCTTAATTTCAATAATTGTTGTACTTTGTTCCACAGTGTTGGCAACTGAAAACTAATGGCCAATCTGCCATAATGAGAGGAAGCCTTGGGGATACATAATGTAATATAGGATGCACTTCTTAGGGCATACTTCTCTGGCTCACATAGTGGGAGACAGTCTATCATATATTGTGGAAGCCACTTCAAGAAGACTCTGTAAGTCCAAAGGACTGCATTTCTATTACGCCTAAACATAAGAGAGGACCACCCTATGGCTTTGTACAAGGGACTATGATGGGTAGAGATGGGGAGACCAGTAATAAACTGGATTGCCCTGTGGTAAAGCGTATCCAACTTTGCAAGCGAGGCTTTGGGACATTGATCATAAAGGAAATATGTATAATAGATCAGTGAAAGAAAAGTAGTTTGGACAAGGCACACTTTTGTATCTCTAGTAAGAAACTGGTTAATTCTAAAGAATATTCCCAGCCTCTGCCTTAACTTCTTTACAAGATCCTCGACGTACTCAGTGAATTATAGATTATGGTCTAACCACACACCTAGGTATTTAAACTTTGAGACAAACTTCAGTTTCTCTCCAAGAATTGTAGAAATCTGAGGTAGTGCTCCAGAGCTGGCCACATTCATCACACGGCTATAGAGTGAGAACAACAATGCTTTTGGGTTTTTTGCATTTAGAAGAAGTTTTTTATGGAGGAGCTGGTTCTGTAGCTGGTTAAATTCCTCCTGGAGGTCAGCACAAGTGGCTTCAGTTGTCGGACGACTTATATACAACTGTGTCATCAGCAAACAGGTGTATGTTGGCCTTAGTTAATACTCTCATCAATGTTATTAACATAGATAGCGAATAGTAAGGGACCAAGTATGGATCCTTGTGGTACTCCTATCTGTAGAGGTTTGAGTGGGGATAGTTCACCCTCAGCCTTAATTTGTTGATGCTGTCCTACAAGGTACTCAGTAAACTAATGCAAAGAAACTGAGTCCAGGCCTATATTCTTCAGAGACGAGAGAAGCAGGCTATGATCCACTGTATCAAAAGCCTTGCTAAGGTCTAGAAATACAGCACATACAAATTTTCTGCTGTCCAGTTCTCAGTACCAATCATTTGTTACTTTGGCAAGGGCCAAACTAGTGCTGCGTTTAGTTCTAAAGCCAGATTGCATAGGGTTTAGCAGATTATTGGATTTGAGGTAGTCCCTTAGTTGGTTGCTAACAATCTTTTCCAGAAGTTTCGACAAAGTTGGGAGGAGGGAAATTGGTCTATAATTTTAAGGTCGCAGGGATCCCCTGATTTAAACAAGGGGATGACATGAGCAGCTTTCCAGATCTGGGGAATAAGCTCTTGGGATAATGATAAGTTAAATAAGTGGGTGATAAGATCAGCTAGGACATAATAGGTGATTTTAAGGAAATAAGGCTTCAAAGAATCAGCACCAGCACTTTTCTTAATATACAATTGGAGCATGAGGTCTTCAACCTCTTTCAGAGAGACCGGGTGGAACGAGAAAACAGGTACCGGGGCAGGAGAGTCTGAGCATGGGACACTTAGATGGGAGCAGACCAGGGATGCAGGGAAATTGTCAAAAGCTAGACCAGCTGTGGCAAAATGATTGTTAAATGCATCTAGGATTCCCGGTTTATCATTGATAGTAGTACTCTAAGCTGTAATCTTAGGTGGCAAGGAATTACTGGGCATATATCAGGACATGTCCTTGATTGTCCTCCAGAATTTGGAGGATCACTTTGCTACAGAATCCAATTCAGTAAGATAAAATGCTGCCTTAGCATCCCTGACCATGTTCGTACAAGCATTGCATGCCCTTCTGAATTGTCTGTTTGTTTGTTTGTTTAATTTTGCTGACCCGGTAAGGCCACTGGGCCTAGAAGTTCCTTTTTCAGGGGTGACTGGGGGGGTACAGATGGTAAGCAACTGAAATTGAACCAGATTAAGCTGTTGGTGGTATTTTTAGTGAATGAGGGAAATTTGCCCAGGACACTGGGAAAATTCCCCTACTCGACTGTAAGGGGAACCCTTGTCCACCAAAATCCAAAATGGCAGACGGTCAGGCAGAAGATGGAGGAACAACAGGCAGCAGGACTGGATTTGTTCATCTTGGTTTTGAAGAAAGTCTGATTAAGGAAAAGGAAGATAAGGGTTTAACCTTACTGACTTGGAACAAAAAAAACAAAATGGTGTTCAACAACAGGTACAATAACACAAGTACTGAACCTTCTGATGTTGATATATAGCATAATGCAGCCCCATGTACTGTTACTGAAGAAGCCTTGTTAAGAAATGCCTTGAGGTCAAATAAGGAGTACCTATTAAAATTACTAAATGAGGAAGAAAGCACTTCCAAACACACAGACGTTATTTCTTCTAGAAGCTAGTCCTGCTCACCTCAGTCAACAATTCCTTCACAACTCTTTTCACTTGAGATGGAGAATCCATCTCAAGCATCAAAAACTGTGCATCAGCCTACTTGCTCTGCGGTACCTTTAATCTCCCCATGGAAAAGACGCACAGAGGATCCTGCACAATTACATAATAATTGGACTCCCGCAGCAGCATTGCATGCTGCAGGATGTCAGCAGACTGAGGAAAGCTCCACCTGGTCCTCACCTTGTCTGGTTACTGCAGTTGAACTCAAACGGGCTTGTAACTTTGAAGGAAATGACAGAACCATTGATCAACATGTCCAAATCACAGAAACGACAGTAGATGTTGCATTGGTAGCACCGGGTGGCACTTCCAAACATACGGGTACTTCAGGCTCTGACTCTACATTAAACATTGCTGCCCCAGGATGTGAAGAGGAATCAACAGGTCAGGATGCACCTGAAGGATCAAAAAGACTACATATGTCTGATCTGCTTAAAAATAAGGGGGAGCCTGCACAGCGATGGAACACTGTAAGACTTAAATTTACTAATAACATTGATCTAGTCCCTGTCAGGAAAGTTTTGTTGCATAAAATGTTGAAGAAGTGTATGGGAATACAGCCTCATGAGCTCTTTGCAGTAATACATGTGAAAGGTGAACAAACATACAATGTGAGTTTTAAAACTAACTAAACATTAGAAAGATTTTGAGCTAAATATCCTCAGGTGTCTAATACCAATTTATGGCAACCCTTTTTCGTATCCCATTAACAAAACCCACAATAAAAATAGCAACATTGCTATTTAGAAATGAAAGTGTAAATATTTCAGATGTACAGTACTGGATGAGACAACGTTGTTCTATTCTTGAGGCCCCCATCCCCATTCTAGATTAAGACTTAGTGTGGACAGGGAATTGAAGAATTAAGGTCCAACTAAAAAACATGGATCAAGGTATCCAACATCTCCCAGGGAGTTTCTTTATTGGGAGGGACAGAGGTTTGTGTTTTTATCAGGGACAACCAAGAACTTGTCATAATTGTGGGGCCGCACACATCTAAGTTATGTGTGCGATAAGCCAAGATGCAACCTTTGCTTAGAATATGGGCATGTAAGTTTAGGCTGCCCAAACCCCCTGAAGTACAACCTCTGTGAGGAAGATGGCCATTCCGATCAAGGCTGTCCCTGGGCAGAAAAAAACAGATTAGACAGAGCACAACAAGACCCTGTTAACTTACTAGAGAAGTGTCAAGCACAAGAAGCAAGAAAAAAATCTGATGTTTAGATCTCCCAGGATATTGGAACTGCACAAGTTCTTCAGACATACTCTTTTCTAGTCAGTCAGACCAGGAGGTCCTTCCCTGGGATGATTCTCAAATACAAGATGAGGCCTTCTATGCAGGGTCAGAGGACATGGAGACAGCATCTATGTTGCCCCCCCCAACCTTCAGAACATTCTCAGTTTAACCCAGTTAGTGGGGAAAAAAAAGAAGTAAAAGAAAATCAGAACAAACTCCCCCAAAGGTTTCTTCAGTTGTAACAAGAATTACATTTCAGGCACTTTTTACCTTTTACAGGTACATAAGTGAAAAAAAAAAAGGCAAAGGGAGGGTTAGTGAGACTGAAGGGGGAAGATGGGGGGCCGCATGGAGGATGACAACAGTAAAGCTGACATATTGAATAGGTATTTCTGCTCAGTCTTTACTGAGGAAGAGGAGGGTAATGGGTCTGAAGGGAGTACAAGGGGTGAGAATGGTGCAAAAATGGACACAAGTCCCTTTACACAAGAAAGGGTCCTGGAGGAACTGGAAGTAATGAGTTGATAAAGCAATGGGGCCAGATGGGGTGCACCGCAGGGTCCTTAAAGAACTAAGAGAGGTGGTGACTGAACCTCTGGCTATCCTGTTTAGCCAATCACTAGAAACAGGGGAGGTACCCAAAGACTGGAGGACAGCAGATGTAGTCCCCTTATACAAAAGTGGGAACAAAGAGGAAGCAGGGAACTACAGACCAGTCAGCCTCACCTTAGTCATGGGGAAGATCATGGAAGCACTACTGAAGGAGAGATTGGTGGAACATCTGGTTGTCAATGGACTACAGGACCCAAGGCAGCATGGTTTCACCAAGGGGAGGTCAAGTCAGACCATCCTCATTGAATTTTTTGACAGAGTAACTAGGGAGGTGGATCAGGGGAGGGCAGTGGACATGGCCTATCTGGACTTCAGCAAGGCCTTTGACACTGTGCCACATAGAAGACTATTACACAAACTGGGGAATATGGGTGTGGGCAGGACAGTAGTGTGGTGGGTAGGTAACTGCCTGGGCAGCAGGACACAGAGGGTGGTGGTAAAAGGCTGTCACTCCACAGAGGGAAGAGTGACCAGTGGGGTACCACAGGGATCAGTGCTGGGACCGGCCCTATTCAACATCTTCATCAGTGACATTCTAGGGACCTAGAAGGCAGAATTTCACTGTTCACTGATGACACAAAGCTCTGTAACAGAGTAGACACACCAGAGGGTGTAGACAGAATGAGAAGGGACCTGCAGAAACTTGAAGAATGGTCAGGGTTTGGCAGTTGAAATTCAATGCATAGAAGTGCAAGATAATGCATATGGGGCACAAAAACCCTGGCACAATATATTAGTTGGGGGGTGAGGATATAGCATGCAACAAGCAGGAAAGGAATCTTGGGGTTATCATCTCTGATGACCTCAAGGTAGAGAACAGTGTGACAAGGCAGCAGGTAAAGCAAATAGGATGCTGGGATGCATAAGCAGGGGCATCACCAGCAGGAAAAGGAGGTCATAATTCCACTATACAAGACACTAGTGAGGCCCCACCTGGAGTACAGTGTACAGTTCTGGAGACCTTACCTACGTAAGGGACATAGACAGGGTAGAAAGGTTCAGAGGAGGGCAACCAGGATGGTACATGGATGCATCATAAGTCCTATGAGGACAGGTTGAAGGAACTGAATATGTACTTCCTGGAGGAGAGGAGGGAGAGAGGGGATATGATAGAGACATACAAGTATCTTACAGGGAGGAACAGGGTGCAGGAATACACTATTTTTAAGCGAAAAAGATGTTCCAGGACTAGAGGGCATGGGATGAAGTTGGAGGGAGGACGATTCAGAGGAAATGTGAGGAAGAATTTCTTCACAGAACGGGTGGTGGACAAGTGAAACACCCTGCCAGAGAAAGTGGTGAGGGCTGAAACAATCACGGGACTTAAGAATGCATGGGATAGACATAAAGGAATTCTGGAGGCCGGGGTAAGGGGCAACAGACTTCTAGGAAAACATAAACTGAACTTACAAGCTCAAATGGGCAGACTGGGTGGGCCATAGGCCCTTATCTGCCAACACTGTCTATGTATCTATGTACTTGCAAAGAGACATCAATGGGGAGACATGGTGGAAGATGAGAGGGGACTCAGATTCCTCCTTTTCCTCAAGAGCAGAGTTTTTCAGACCCCCAGACCTCTCAGATGAGTAAGCAAAAAGATACTCATCATAGGAAGGTCCCTTGTATACTCCCTCATAACTAAATATGGAAAGGGGACAATGGCTTTCTATTCTTACATTGAATGTTTGCAGCATTAAAAACTATAGGAAGCTGTTGTCCACTTTCCATATATTAAAGGATTCCCGAATAACATTATTTTCCTTCAAGACACTAGGTTAAAAACATCATATGAAATACAACAAGCAAGGGAATCCTGGGACATAGGTTCTTCCTTTTGAACACAAGGCTCACATACCTGCGATGGAGGAAGTATTCTTCTAAGGGGATCTGAATTTTCAATACACAGAGTTTTGGACATCTACCCAGGAAGAGCATTATTGCTGGATGGTTGTTTAGGCTCACTTTTCTTTGGCTTGTGAATATTTATGCTCCTCAAAGCATTGCTTTGAGATCAGAACTTTTTAGACACATCCAACCATACTTACATACTAACAAACATATAGTTCTAGGAGGAGATTTTAATTGCCCATTCACTCTAGCAGACAAGGTGGGGACAAACAACAAAGCTTTTTGGGGATACAAACGGTTTGAATAACATTTTAAAAATGACTGATTTAAAAAGCTAGTTACATGGAAGTACATACCATGAGGGCAAAAAGTTTTATAAAGAGCTCATTAGCTACAAGAATTGATTATGTTTTTTTGTCAAAAAATCTTAGGACAATTCAGGCCTCAACTATCCCTTATGAGACTTCTGATCACCTGGCTGTCTCAATCTGTTGTAGTCTCCCTTCTGGGGAGCAAGATAGAATGAGAAAATTCCCCAGGTGAAAGTTAAATAATCAACTTTTAGAAATACCTAACATTGAAAATAAACTTTTCTCTTTATTAATGGCTAGATGCACTGTTCTGGAGGCATTTGATTCTATAAAAGATTGGTGGATCAATACAAATCAGGAATGTAGGATTTTTTTTTTATTCAAAATGCATCAACAATTTCAAAATCACAATATTTCCAGTATCTGGGTCTAAAAGAGAAACTTTTTCCCTCATTTCACACTCCTATGAGCAAGGCACAGATTTAACTTGAGATATTCAAGAAATTAAATCAAAAATGGCAAATATACAATATAATATGGCAGTGTCTCTGAAAATGAAGCACAGTTTGGCACACCAGGTACTAAACCGTCCTTGGATATATACAAGAGCTGTCAGGACAGAGTTAGTCACACAATCCTAGACCATGGACCATGTGCAAGATCCCTTCTCAGGTGTCCTTTCACCTGACTGGTCCAGTATACAAAATCTAGTTCAAAAACACATTTTTAACATGTTTGGAACCCCCTCTAAAGCAACATGGGATGACACCTACCTGAATAAACTAAATATTCCTCCCCTGGATCCAGGTCTAGTGTCTAAGTTATCCGCCCCAATTACCCTGGAAGAAACTTATAGGGCTTTCTTCAGGTTAAAGAAAAACACAGCCCCAGGACCAGATGGTCTAACTATAGAATTTTATACCACATTTTCCAAGTATTTGGTCCCTATATTAATGGATGTTTATACTTATACTATGTCATCACAATCATTCCCAAAAGAACTATCTGAGGCATTAGTGATTTTATTATACAAAAAAGGAGACACAAGCGATTTAGGAAATTGGTGTCCCATTAGTCTTTTAAATGTGGACTAGAAGATGCTGGCCACCATTTTGTTAAACAAATTATCAATAATAGCAGAAACAATTATCAGTCCAGTGCAGTCTTGTGCTCTACAGAAGAGATCCATGAACCATAGTTTGGCATTTCTGAGAGAGGTACTATAAAAAAAAAGGATGCAGACACAAAGTGCCTTATTCTATCTTTAGAGCAGGAACATGCTTTCAATAGGGCTAATCACCACTATCTGTTTCAAGTCCTGGAAAAATATAGGATTCCAGACTCTTTTATTTCATGGATTAAAATGTTATATGAATCATACTTCATTACTTCATATATTAATGGGGTTCAGGGCACAACCTTCAAATGTCTGAAAGGAGTTCGGCAAGGTTGCCCTATGAGTCATTTATTGTATGTATTTCAAATAAACCCTTTTCTAAGAAAATTTTCAAAATGTAGTAGCATCCTCAGAATCAGTGGTGCCATTTCAAACATTTGCACATATGCAGATGATGTATGTATCTGTTCTACCCCAAATTTAGATGAATCTGTACTGATTATTGAGGTTTCGAATTCTGAAAATACTATCAGGTTCAAAATTCAACTATAACAAGAGTATGGGGCTGATATACCCTTATGAGGCAGTTCAAGATCCAAATTCCTCAGTTTTCTTTGCACACTTTGTGCTGCAATCCAGAAGTCTTCTAGGAACTGCTTCTAAGAAATTAATGCTAGGACTGACCTCTGCTAGACATGTTCTTGATTTCTCACTTTAAGTAATGTTTAGTCTGATGTAGAGATTTCTTTAGAGTTGATTTGAGCCGACCTGCCAGCACAGCGGTTGGATTTCCACTTGCGACTCCAGCCACCCGAGTTTGGGAACGAACTCAGGTCGCTGGAGGATCGGCCGGGGGTAGACAGCTTGAGCATCCCATGACTGCTCGCTGTCTTCAAGGAGGAAGGGAGAGCTGCAACCCGGTGTTTGGCGACCGCTGGTGGAGGCCAGGGGTAGGGCAACATGTCAGGGTCATTGCTGGGAGGTGCGTGGTAGATGTCGGCTCTTGCCTTGATGTCCGAACGTCACGCACCACAAGGAAATGAGAGAAAAATTGCTCGCTAGCCACCGGATGATGGCTCACTGTTCCCTGAGTGTCTCCAGTGCCTTCACAGGGTCTCCTGTTCCTTGGCAGCATCCCGGGCCCTAGAAGTATGTGCTGGGGCCATCCCTCTCCGTCGGTGCCTTCCCCCTCGGAGGAGGGGGACCCGCCCGGCGAAGGGATACGCCTGGATATCCCGGGATCGGCTGCGATATGAGTTCCAGAGGAGGGCTGGATAAGGACAGTGGGGCTGAGGGGAACATGCAGAGCCTGAATGACTGGGGACCAGTGAGCATGGGGGCGGGGAAAAAAAAAAGAGTTGATTTAAGTTTTGAGAGCGGTCTTAAGGTACTGTGAGTTTGCTATCTGCCTTGAGCGCTGTGCCCCTTCTCTTAGAGCTGTAAGTCTGTGAGCTGCACCCTTGACCTCGATGTCCCATTGAGGCTGTTGCAGTGCCCACCCCAAAAAAAAAACTTGCTTCAGATCCTCCCTGCCTGTTTTTTTTTTTTTCATTAGCAGATTATATCCTTTAGCCACTAGAGGGCCCAGTTATAAGCACAATAACCCAATCCAACACAATATAGTTCCTGTCTCATTTCACTTATTGTGTGATCAGTCTATCACTATTCATCTGTCTTTGCCCCTCCCTCTTCTACTGATTGATACTGATTTTTCATTTGCAGCTTATAGTCTTTTCGCCCACTAAAGAGGTTTTCCCCCAACCATTCCAAAGCTGCTCTACATCTCCTTACTCTCTACTACTCCTGGCACTCTTTCTTTACTGCTCAGCTGCTATGGGTACCTACACTCCATTACTAAGTCTGCTCTCCTTCACCCTCTTGGTACAGACCTCACACAGACTGTAGCACCTTTCCTCCACACTAGGCACCTCATCCCCAGACGAACCTACAGTGACTCGGCCCTCCCCCACCCTCGACACACCCGTGACCCCCCAACACCCCCACTCTGCTAACACCCCCACTCCCTCTGCCCTCCAAGGCCTGACCTGGACCCAGCTCTCCCCTACCGTTCCCACCCTTCGCCATTTATCTACCCCATGCACCCTGATTTTAAAGTCCTCAGCTGGGTGTCGACCCAAGGGTCTCCATCGCCACCAGCCACTAACCAGAATAATTACACTGTTATTATTATTATCTGGTAATGTACACCCAAACCCAGGACCTATTACTTCCAGCCCTTCTAAACCATGTACTGTAACTGGCCTTCACTTTGCATACTTAAACATTTGCAGTCTCCTAAAGAAATCTGCTGCCCTCCAGTGCTGAGTCATTCAACATCAACCTGATATAATTGCACTGGTAGAGACTTGGCTCTCCAAATCCACCCCTGACTCCGCTATCACTCTCTCTGGATATACCATCTACAGGGAAGACTGAGTAGGCAAACGTGGTGGTGGCTGCGCACTACTCGTATGTGACTCCCTTATAGGTCAGACACGCCCAGCTCCTAAACTTGATTATGGAGCCCAAGTCCTCACCTTAAAAATCACACCTGACCCCGCCTGAGGCCCTCTGTTCCTCATGGTCTCCTACGTACCCCCGAGGAATCAAAACCAAGTGGTCCAGTCACTTACAGACTATCTCACATCTCTCCCTCACAAAGTGGAGCAAGTCATCCTAGGTGATCTCAATGTTAACTGGCTTGCCTCCACTGTCTCCCATATAAGGGACTCCTTTGCTGCCCTGGATATGTCCCAGTTAGTCACCCAGCCCACCAGATTCAACCACTCTACTGGCACCAGCACTCTCCTAGATGTTGTTATATCTAACCGCCCCTACAAAATCCAGGATGTCACTGTCCTCCCCAACTCTCTTAGTGATCACTCCCCAGTCCTCTGTCTCTGGTCATCCTCCACTCTGAAGCCAGTGTCCCAGGCTACTCTGCACTGTCATTTATGCCCTGGCATGCCTCAGAAAATTAAAACAATACCTAGCCCCGCTAGACTGGTCCCCCTATCCAGTGCGTCCCTGACATTGACTCAGCTCTTGACCACCTCACAAATGCCTTCTGTAAGGCTTGTGACCTTTTTGCCCCCCTCACCAGGATCTGCTCCAAAAAATGCAATGCCCCATGGATCACCCCACCCCTCCTCCAGATACTCAAAAACAGATAATCTCTGGCACATTGCTGTAGAATCTGAAAAGGCATCTGACAGACTGGCCTACAACGCAGAACACAATAAGTGCACTTTGGCCATTAGGCGGGCCAAGGCAGAGAACTACCAGCCCACCCTCACTTCCACTTGGGATTCAGCCCAGACATTCTGGGATAATATGAAAGAGCTCTCCCCCACCATCTCAGCTCTCCATCAATGGCACCCCCACCACAGATCCACTCCTCATAGCCGATTGCCTTAACACTGCCATTTCTGACCTAAGCTGGGTCCTCCCTTGCAGCTTTTTGACCCAATCCCCACCTCTCTCCCTCCAGTCCTGCATCACCCACCATTCTACCTGCGCACTTTATCCCCCCAAAAAGCCAGGCCATACCTGCTAAAAGCCTTAGGCAGCAATAACCCCTGCAGTGACCCCCTCGACTCCAGGATCCTCCGTATGGTCTTGGACGATGTCCTAGTCCCCCTGAATGACCTTCTAAACCAGTCTCTATGCCTGGATCAGTTCTCAAGTGCTTGAAAAACTGCTGAAATCACACCCATACATAAGAATGGGGACCGACCCACCCCTTACAGTTACCAGCCCATCTCCATCCTCCCCCCACTCTCTAAAGCCCTTGAAAAAGCGGCGTTGATCCAGCTCTCTAAATACCTAACTAAGTATGACAGTATGTGCCCAGAGCAGCTTGGTTTCCACCCAGGATGCAGTACAACCATGGCTCTCCAGGAATTCTCCCAACACCTGCATGCTGCTCTAGACTCTGGCAGCCTTGCAGGACCAGTGTTCATTGACCTCTCCAAGGCCTTTGACACTGTCTGTCATCCTCTTCTACTCTACTGTCTCCACCAACTTGGCTTCTCTGGTGGTCCCATTTCCTGGTTCTCTAGCTACCTCTCTGCTAGATCCCAGTGTGTCAAGATCAGCTGCTCCCTGTCCAGCACTCTTCCTATTTGCTCCGGGGTCCCTCAGGGCTCCATCCTGGGTCCAATATTTTTTAGTCTCTGCCTCAACATCCTTCCCAGCTCATGTACTGGTAAAACACTCCTCTACACCGATGATGCAGTCCTCATTGCCTCACATCCCAATCTCACCTCCCTCCAATTATCCCTCCAGCAAGCTTACAACCAAGCTGAAAGGTGGTTTGGAGACTGCAGATTGGTCATTAACCTAAAGAAAACCAAATCAATGCTCTTTACCCACCACCAAAATAAAGCTAAAAATACCCTCCTCTTGATTATCCCCAGCACTCTGCACCCGCTAGAACAAGTGACCACATACAAGTACCTAGGCATCACATTCGATACTGCCCTCTCCTTCCAAACCCACATTAATGCCCTGTCAGCCACCATTAACTCTTGGATTGGCCTGCTATACCAGCACAGGGACTGCCTGCCTCAGGTTTAACTCAGGCTGGCCATCACCTCCTCCATCTTGTCCCTCATGGACTATGGCTTGCCCATCTATGCTGCAGCTGACAACACTGCCCTCTCCAAAATCCAACTCTCCATCAATAAGGCCTGTAGGCTCCTGACCAGTGCCCCCAGCCTTATTCACACCTGCCTTCTCTATACTACCACCAATCTTCTCAACTTTGAGGAGTGACTGCTCTACCAGACCTGCCTTCTCTCTAAGAAATCTCTGCTAGGACTCTCCCCCCCGGGTCTCTCCACCTCCCTACAGCAGCCATCTTCATCTGTCACCACCTGCAGCTCTGTAAAGGCCACTTTCAAGGTGCCCAGAACCAAGACCTCTCTTGCCCAGAGATCCTTCCTCTACAGAGCCCCCACCTGGTTCAACTCCCTCCCTAGCTGCATCTCCAACTTGCCAAAAATTGGATCCTTCAAAACAGCTCTTCGCAACCATATCTTTAATACCCACTGTTGTAGGTGCAGCTAACCCCCTGTTGTAACCTGTGGTTCCCACCCGCCTTGCCCCCTGGCTCGACAACATCCACTGGACAACCCCTCCCTTCCCCAGACCTACCCCTTCCCTACTAGGTCAAACAGGGATGTAACCCACTGTCTTCTCTGAGGACCTACTATATCCATGAGTGTAGCTCACAGTTTTGTAACATTATGTAACCTAAGTAACATACAAACTACTACATTATGTAACCTAAGTGTATCTATGTTAAATGTTCCTTTTACTACGCTTGTAATGTTATCCTCTGTTTTAATCTGCACTGTAATAACTGTCTTGATGTCTGTCCCCACCCCCGCGACGAGGTGCCTTTGTAAATGAGTCTCTGACTCAAAGGTTGTAAACCCGATTTGTAATGAATAAATGAATAAACAAACATCACAGTGTCCACAAATCCAGTACAAATGCTAGGCCTAAAATTTGGAAGCCAAGACGATGCTTCCTTAAATTGGGCATGCGCAATACAAAAAGCAGAATATACAGTCACAGCCTGGAAAAACAAGACCATTTTAGAAAGTGTGTTTCCCTAATATATTCTTTAGTAGTTCCAATATTTTTGCATATTGCACACATTTTCCACTACCAGTCCAACATGGGTTTTGGGGGAGCAGGTTAAATCCAGTGAAAAGGATGTATATGTATCAGTACTATAGTTTGGGAAGGGGGGGTCAGAATCATCCACCCTGTACTTTTCTTTTTCTGCCTTTTTATTTATCAAAACATTGTCCCTATTCTCTCAACTCTATGTCCCATATGGATCAGTAATTTGAAAATGATATTACAGGACTTTATAGCAAGCTGGACTTCTCCCTTAGGTTTACCTAAATCATTAAGAAAACTAAATCCCTGTTATTTATCCTCGGTTGGCAATAAAATCAAAGGGTGGAACATTTCTACACTACAGCTTACTAAGAATTCCAGAAGATCTTTTTATTCTGTCATGATAGAAGAACACTTTCTTGAAACCCTAGCTAAACTCATACCTTATGAAGACCATCTAGATGGTATATTACAACAATTAACAGATAAAGGCCTTCCTCTTAAGGTATGGGATATAACTTGGCTTTCCTGCCATGGCAGGGTGGGATAGGGAATTCCCATAAGCATAAACAGTTAGAAGAATGTATGCGCCCCAGAGTATCTTGCCCAGGGATATTAGAAACTCAGGAACATTTTCATCTGACATGTCCATTCTCCCAAAAGCTTCTGGTCTGAAATTCCAAGGGCCTGGGGTGACAAGAATATTGCCCAAACATCTTATGAAATGACTGTGTTAGGTTTAGTCCTGACATGTTTTAATATTTATAATTCTAGTACACTGAGACTATTTTTTTCTCTTTGTAGATTTTATTTGTGGCAAGCGAGGTGTGCCGTAGTATTACAACAAAAAGAATACAGGGTACACCAAGCCACAGTGCAGGTAGCACAGAATTTAAGGGATATATATGATAAAGAGAATGCGAGATATAACTCTAAAGCCTCAGGTTTGTGGAAAAAATGTCTATGGTTTAAAAATATTTGAATGCAGTAGGAAAATGGTTAGGTAAACAAAGAACTTTAAATGGTTCAACAACAAATGTACAAAGTGTTGTTAAATAGATGAACATGGTGGAGAAATGGTTTTCTTTTTGTAAATAAGTTTGAAATGTTTACTGTGTTAAGTCTTTTAAATTACTTTTGGTTTAATTCTATGATGTAATACATGCTCATGTTTTCTTTTCTGTTTTCCTTTTTGATTTTGTGTAAAAAAACACTGTTTGGTTGTATATTATTTTTATGTTTATCAATAAAAAAATTCTCCTACTCTTTTCGATAAGTGCCATGGGATCTTTAACATCCACCTGAACTACCACCAATCTAGGCAGATGGGACCTCGGTTTAATGTCCCATCCGAAAGACAGCACCTCAGAAGTGCAACACCCCTCTCAACTGACACATTGTGAATTGACACCAGTCTGAGTCAAGCTTAGTCTGGTGAGCTTTTTTTTTATAACTTATCCCTACCAAGCAATGCAGCTTTCAGCTCGGCAGAGAAGCAATGACATGTTTTGTTTTTCACACAGAATTTTACCATAGGGGCATACATATTTAGGGCCCCAACAAGTATATCATGGAAAATATCATAAACTGAGTTAACTATGTTAGATAAGTAGAAGTCTTGCCAATGTGATGAGTGTTCCAACTCATAGACATAGGCAGCCAGATCAAAGTTACGACAGGACCTTTTTGTAAGAAATTTAGCTGTAGGTCCTGTATGATGCAGTGATCTGACCGCAGCAATGAAGGAATGGTCACTGACATCAGCAAAGAAGGTTCCAGTATGTGAGAAGAGATGAGGCTTATCGACTAAAATAACATCCCACAGTGTGCTGTTGCTCATGTTCTTTTTGTTTGGATGTGTGGGTTCGTGAATTAGTTGTATCAGTCCATGGGAATCACAGAAAGTGTTTAAGGGTGAAGCAGACTTTGATAACTAGTCGAAATTAAGGTCCCCTAGAATGATAGTTTCAAGGTTCTCTTTCTCCATAATTGAGTCAAGATGTGTAGGAAGGAGTGTACCAGCAGATGGGGGTCTATAGCAACCAATCACTCTGAGGGCAAGGGAAGTAGATAAATCCTTCTTCAGAGTCAAACGCTCAAATTCATTTTTGACAGAAGTAGAATCCAGGCAGGATGTTGTAAACCTTTTCTTAATGTACACCACCACACCGCCTCCCCTAGTAGGTTTGTCCATTCTGAATAACTGGTAGGAAGAAATACTAATCTCCCTGTCCTGGGAGACTGGCCTAAGCCAAGATTCGGAGATTACCAGAACATCTGGCTGAGTATGGGTGACCCACGCCTGAATCACAGAGAACTTTTTTAGAAGGCTGCAGACATTAACATGCCAGAAACTCATGCCTTTAAGATGAGCAGCATCTGAGGGGGATGTAATGGTAGCAATAGGACCAGGGTTTAGCTCAATGTTACATGAGCATAACAGCAACAGAAGAAATATCTTTGATAGGGCAGTGATAATTATTTTAAATATCCAGGTCCTAGTATGACTATAAGGCTTGCCAGGCTGGGTAAGCCAATCACCACCCCTGAAGGTGAGCCACCAATGAGGCAGTGTTGGGGGTGTGGCTAACTCTCAAAGATGGCAGACGTGTGTTAGCTGGCTCCTCGGGCAAAATAATCAACACTTGCCTAAATCTAGCTGCTAATGGCTCATTTCACCTACCACAGTGTCTCCTCGAGGTGCTCTGGCCCCATGGCATCTTCCAAACAGAAAAATCACTAGGGGAAAATTCAGTTTGAAACAGCCAAATCGCCGAAACCTGGCAGACAAAGAGGGGTGGAGCAGGCTGTAAATATGGAGGAATCGAGTAGAGCGCCCAGGCCTGAACTAGACTCCCTCACACAATCACTTGCTGGTGTACCCTCAACACTCTTGCAGATGCAGCAAGAGATGAAGGCAGGATTAGTAAATATTACTGCTCAGCTCACCCTCCTTCAGGGAATCATAACAGGGCTCTCCGAAGCCTCAGCCACCCACACAATGCAGATTGCTGAGCTGGAGAACAGGGTGAGTGCCCTAGAAGATATGCTGTCATGGTGTCGGCGGAGAGGAACACCATGAAGGCCTCACTAGAGGAGCTGGTGATCAAAATCGACGATCAAGAAAACAGATCAAGATGATCTAACCTCTGCATAATCGGGTTGCTCTAGGGTACTGAGGGTTGGGATGTGGCGAAAAGTCTGCAGAAATGGCTGGTGACACAAATGGGCCTCCCCAGTGAAATTGAGCATTTTGAGATAGAATGTGCACATCGAGTGGGGTGTCTGCCTAAGCCAGGGGAAAGAGCTAGGCATTGTTTGATAAAATACCTCCGCTTTAAAGATAAGGAAAAAATGCTACAAAAAGCAAGCAGATGGGTCCAATCTCTGTCCGAAATGCAAAGGTACATATTTATCAAGACTTAAGTAAAGACCTGCAATCCAAGAGGCTGAGCTTCTCCAAAATCAAAGCTAAATTTCACAACCTTGGCCGGTTGTTTACACTTAGATATCCTGCTTGCTTGCAGACTGATTGTCCTGGGCAGGCCCCCTGTTTTTTCTGTGTCTTAAGGAAGCTGAAAAATGTATCGCCGAGGAGGAGACCAAGCGGGAAAGGGCCCAGGCAGCAGGTACTTGAACTCTTGTTAATTTTGTGTATTATTCCCTGGCTCTGTTGCCCCTGGGGCTCTTATTTCCATGCTGATCTGTCTACCAAGGTGCCACTGAATTGTCAATGTGTTGGTTGTGAGCGGCATTAAGCAGTGGTAGATGCTGTAGAACTTCACGGGGGTCATTCCAAATAGTGAATCATAGGCCAATGGCTCTGTCAGCCTATATTTTGGAACTTTATCTCCCGATCATGTCTGGAGTCATGGGTACCAACGGGATTGTGAGTTGCATCATTATTTTTTAGAATAACGCTAACTCATTCCTTTCATGAGGTTTGAATTCTTCTTCTTTTCGACGGACAGTTCTCTCAATGGGATATGTTCTCGTTGAACTTTTCTTGTGGACTTGCAGAAAAAAGGACTTGTAATAATAATTTTTGCCCTTATGCCAATTTGCTTTATAATCTACCAATATCTGCCAATTGTTGTTGTCTGGGTGAGTTACTGTGGGTTTGTTACTACTTGCTGGGAGGGGGGGCTACATTTGAAGCGGGTATGGGAGGCAGGATGTATGAGGGTGAATGAAGCAGTAGGCTTTGTATCAACTGTGGATGGGGTAGTATAGATTGTGGATTGTTGGGAGGGTGAGAGGGGTCTACTCAAACACTGCGTGTTTCGTGGGGGTTGGGGGGACTTCCAGGTCTCAATGGGGAAAGCTACATGACTCTGCTCTGCGCTTTCTGTTTGAGAGGCCTGGGGGGGTCCCCTGGCTGCCCCTGGAGTGGGCACCTTGGGATGACAGTCTGGGTGTTAGGGAATTGGAGGGAATGGGGTGGGGCCTATTAACAAGTATGGGTCCAAGTTAACTGTTAAAAAAGTTAAAAATGATGGTTCAGAATATGCAAATTTCAGTATAAGTACAGGAAGAGACATTTCCGGTATTAAATATGACTTTGGGAATTAAGATAGTCACATGGAACATAAACGGGTTGAAGTCCATGCTTAAACGTAAGAAGATACAGGCAGAAGTATGACAGATGAAAGAGCACATAGAGTTCTTGCAGGAAACCCATTTCTCCAGTGGTGAAGCACAAATGACTGCTTCTTCAATGGGGGAGTTTATGGAGCTCCTCTTCGTTCTCGTCTAAGGCCAGAGATGCATCGATCTGGCTACCAAAGGGCAGTTTTGCTGAGATAATTGACTCATTTGTGGACCCTGCAGAATGATATGCTTTAGGAAATCTCCGCATAACAGGGGGAGAAACATTATCGTTGGGATCTGTTTACACCCCCAATGTTGAGGACCCAGGCTTTTTCCAAAAGTTAGCTGTAGACTTGGCCAGATGGGAGGGCCTTGGATAATTAGAGGGAACTTCAACTGTGTGTTAGACATGGTGCTGGATCGATCAAAGCACACCCTGGTACCTATAACTTGGAATGCTAATGCCTTGGAACAAATTCAGAACGAAGTGGGCCTTGTGGATGTATGGCGGCACTATCATCCCTCGGATAGGGAATATAGTTTCTTTTCCCATTCTCGCCAGTCATATGCCAGGATTGATAGATTGCTGGCATCCCCCACACTCTTGGTGATGACTAGTGAGGTAAAATATCTTCCTATGCTCATGTCGGACCATGCCCCTCACTCCTTATCACTTAATCTCATGGGTTTTTCCACATCCCATTGTGCTTGGAGGTTAGATCCGCTCCTCCTGAAGGATCCTGTTTATGTGGAGTGTATGAAAGACCACATTCAGGAAGTCTTGACATATAACATTAGGGGTGACACTTCTCATGGCACTAGGTCGGAAGTGTTAAAAGCATTTATTAGGGGCCAAACCATTTCCTATGCATCCCATTGTAAGAAAGAGAGGGACCAGGAGTTGACCTCCCTCAGAATCAAAATCACAGTGTGTGAAGCCACCCATAAAAACAGGCCGTCCAATAGTGTCTATCGAATAATTCAGCGTCTGAGGTATAAATTTAATGTCCTCAACAGTGCCAAGCTAGAACTCACAATATTGCTTGCAAATGCAGGAGCTTATTTTGATGGAGATCAAGGGGGCAAGTTCCTTGTCTGGCAGATTATAAGAAAGGAAGCAGAGAGAAGGGTGGGGAAGATTGCTGAACCAGGGGGTGTATGTTGCATGATGCGGGTAGCATAGGTAGTGCCTTTGTGCAATTCTACAAAGAACTGTACACGTCTGAGTGCCACCCCTCACAGGGAGATCTAGCATCATTCTGTAGTCAAGCACCACTGATGAAACTAGAAGAGGATGACACACAGAAATTAGGGATTCCTCTACCCAAGCAGGAGATAAGAGCAGCAATAATGGCCCTGAAGAGTGGGAAGTCCCCGGGACCGGATGGACTCCCAATAGATTTTACAAAAATGTTCTGCTCACAGCTACTGGACCCTCTATACAATATGCTGGAGGAGAGGCTGTAGGAAGGCATTCTACCCAACTCTACGAGGTTATTACCATCCTCCCTAAACCTGGGAAAGACCCAGCTAAATGCGTTTCTTACCGTCCTATCTTCTTGCTCACAGCAAACTATAAAATCTTGGCAAAGATAATGGCTACCTGCCTGGAGCCTGTGTTGCCCTCGCTGATACATCAAGATTAGACTGGATTTGTGAGCGGGAGATATGGTAAACATAACATTAGAAGAACTCTGAATGTGATCTATAGGTGGGCTAGGGGAAAGGGGACGCATGGGGTTGCAATTGTTGCACTAGACGCAGAGAAAGCATTTGATTGGGTGGAGGGGGACTCTGTTTAATATACTGGGAAGGATGGGACTAGACACAAAATTTTGTCAGTGGGTACGTACTCTGTGTAATGCCCCCTCAGTTCAAATTGCAGTGAACGGTAGTCTATCCAAACCTTTTGTGTTAGAGCGGGGTACCCAGCAGGGGTGCCTTTTGTCTCTACTACTCTATGTTCTTTCCCTGGAACCATTGGCAGCAGTTCTTTGGGCTCATCCAGATATTGAGGGGTGCAAGGGGAGAGGGGCTATACATAAGATCTCAATGTATGCTGATGACCACGTGCTATATCTAAAAAACATTGTGAGGGATCTCCCAGCCATACATAGACTTATGAGGGAATTTGGAGATATATCTGGCCATAAAGTAAATTGGACCAAGAGTGAGTTAATGCTAGTGGGCACCCAGGATAGAGCGCAGCTAATAGCTAATTTGGGTGGCCTATAGCTAGTTAACCAAGTAAAGTATTTGGGGATAACACTCTCAGTGACAATTAGCTGTTCATATGCCCTGAACTATAAGCCACTGCTGTCCAGAATGATAGAGGACTGTGAGAGATGGAGTGCCCTGCCCATGTCTCTGTTGGGTCAGGTTGGTACTATAAAAATGATATTACCCAGATGCCTATACCTTTATCAATCCCTTCCTGTTAGAGTTCCACAGAGTCATTTCAAAGGCTTATATGTAATTCTACACAAATTCTTGTGGAGAGGAGGAGGGGCACGTATCTGCAGAGCAACGCTATTCCAGCCTGCGGACAAAGGGGGTGTGGACATGCCAGATTTTAGGGCCTACTACTGGGCTGCCCAGTTAGCCTACTTGCTGCAGGGAAGTGGAAGGGACACGCTTGCCTGGGTGAGTCTGGAAAAAGATTTGATCTTAGGTAGTTAAAAATTTGATATGTTGAGTAGCAGCCTCTCCTCCCCAGCTCTTCAAATCAACAACTTGTTGTCGAACCCATTTACGATAAATACCTTAACAGTTTGGAAGAGAGTGCACCAATACATTGGTTGGCAGGGAGGACTCTCTCCATATCTAAGCTTGCTCATGGTTGTGAGAGGTAGTGGCCTACAATTGGTACAGTTGATCCAAATGCTGAGACATTGGAATGGAGTGGGCTTGGCTCATGTCAACCAGCTGTATGAAGATGGATTAATCCGCAGTTTTCAGGAGCTGCGTGACACTTGGGGGGTTCCAACTGGAGGTTTCTTTGTATATCTCTATCTATGGCAGATATGCGGTGACCATCTATCACCAAGCGGGGGCTGGGTCTCTTCTTCACCCTTTGAGGAGGAATTTATACAGGCCTCAGTCTGGTGGTAAGCCTCTCTCGACATACTATCACATTATTTTGGGGAAAAATGCGGAGGTGCCACAGCTGAGCAGGCTGAGATGGGCAAGTGATCTCACAACAGACATTGACCTGTTTACCTGGAGGTCAGCTTGTTCTCACTATGATAATTGCTCGTTCAGCAACAGATTGAGGCTGATACAGTTAAACTTCCTCCACAGGGCATATATTACTCCTGCTAATCTGCATTCAGTGAATAATTCCAGATCTAATGTTTGCCCCAAATGCAAGATTGGAGTTGGTGATTTTCTGCATATGACTTTGACCTGTGCTAAGGTCGCCCCTTTTTGGCACAATGTCCATAGGATAATGTATTTTGTTCTAGGGTATGCGCCTTTGAAATCCCCCTTGGAACTACTGTTGGGAGCTGATCCATCCCACCACAATGGCACTAAAAGCAACCGTCTGTGGAGCATGGCACTTGTTAACGCTAGACGTACCATCACCCAGGTTTGGATGTCTGCTGACCCCCCCCCAATATTGGCAGATTGGCAGATGGTCTAACAATTTGCTCTCATGTACTGCCATTGAAAGAGCTCAGCTGGGGGCACTGGGTAAACTACATGATTTTGAAGCTATGTGGGATCCCCTGATTAGAGTGATTGAAGATGGTAGATTCCCTGTGTAACTAAAGTCAGCTTGTGTCTTGTGCCCGTTTGTTGCTCCCTAAAAAGACCACTGTTTTAGTTGTGTGTAGACTTATAATCTTATTCCTATTAGCATAATTAACTTTGGGTGCAGTTAGTTTCAGTATAGTCCTGTCTGTCACGAGTTAAGATAAGTGCAAATATTCTTTATGGATCAGAATTAGTAGGCCTCCCCTACTTTTCCCTTTTTGTACAGCATTTGTAACTATCTCAGTAACAGTGTGCTGGTATGCATCCTTTGGTTTATTATATGCATTTATCATACCTGTAAACAAAGTGCTTATGTAACATCTGTCTCACTGTGTACTTTGAACCACTTAATAAACTATTTTCGAAGAAAAAAAAAAATGAGCCAGTGTTGAGAACGGGAACAGGTGAACATACACCACCCTATGATGGTTCTTCGGGTGTTGCCAGCCATCCCCATAGGAGAATGGGGGAGTATAGACAAGCTCAGTTGGAAGGGTACCAGAGTGGATGTAGATAAGTTCAATCATGTAGCCTAGAGGAAGAGAGAGGTATCTAGCTCCAGGTAGGAAAAACAGCGGAAGCAGGAAGTAAAAGAGAATGAGACAAAGAGGCAGAAAGGGCAGAGCCATAGTGCTTAGAGGATGTGTAGAGAATAACTGAGAGGGTCAGTAGGGCAAGAGCCAGCCCATGGAGGTGAAGCAAGGAGAGAGAGAGGGAGCGACAGGGTCCCAAGTAAGTGAGCCCAATGAGGTTCAAGCAGGGTAGATACCAAGGTCAAGTGGGTTGAGCCAATTCCTAACTAATAAAGGTAGGAGGTGGGGGTGTGGGGACGGATGCAAATGTTCTGCAAAAGTCAATGCAAAGCAGAGGGTGCCGAAGCCCAGAGACTGAAAATATGACAGAGAAAAGGCAGGGCCAAACAGTGGGTGAGCGGAGAGCAGCAGTCCAATTACAGGAGGGTGGCAGCAGATGGCAGCCTATCAGAGCCACACAGTGCTACCCCGGAGCAGCCAGGACTCTTAACCAGATTTGAAAGTGTCCTGGTCGTCAGGAGGATGGAGCTGTGAGTGGCTGGCAGGATTTGCCTTGACCACTTGCTGTGAGCCCGATCAGGGGCAGTGGATCTAGTTTAAGAAATAAAACGTAGGTTAAAATAGGGCATTTTAGCTAGGGCGGGGGTACCAAGACAACTTGAAAATTATTGGGGCTATGTTTAGGGTAGCAAAGGAGGAAGTTCAGATATGGAACTGTAAAGTAGATAGCAGAGCAGGCACTAAACAAAGCTGATAGACAAGCAGATAGCGAAAATAGGAAGATATCTTTAAAGGGAGGACAAGACAAGTGTTAGGCCTGCTAGCTGCACTCTGTATCTTTAAGAGGAGTTGCAATATTAGTGAGAGGGTAGGATGAAGATTGCGAGGGCCGGTGCCAAGGGGGGAGGGAGAGTATTTAATAAAGGCTGGAGGTGGAGAGTGGGTGCAAAAATTCAAGCAGGAAGGAGACAGAAGGACAGAAAGTGAAAGAGAAATTGGATTATTTGCAGGGAAAGCTTACAACTGTGAGCCACATGGAATCTGGTCTAAACAGAAAAAATGGTATCATTTTAAAGTTAGTTTCTGATCCAGGGTAGATTACCACTGGATCTTAAAACAAAGAAAGCTGTAATACTTTACAATCTACAAACCTGCAGCTTAAATGAACTTGCACTTCAAACTACACTTGGAGTGCAAAATTGCTGCAAACAGGCTTAGGTTCATGTTTAAGTTAGGATTCACAGGACAATTTATAAAGACTTAACCAGTACCACAATCAGAATGTAACATTAGCTTAAAGTCCAGAAGAATCGGCAGTAGCAAAGAATTAAAGAACTGCAGCAGCACATCAACAGGCAGAGTCAATGCTTCTGGCCAGTCAGGTTTCTGCAGCGTACCTTCGGTCTGGTGATTGACAGGCAGTACAGCGAGGAAGGCAGCCGGTGGACAGAAGGGGCCTGCCCAGCTTCTTGCAGCAGCAGAGGCACCCGTGTCAAGGGTGAAGCTTTGTTCTGGTGATCGGCGGTCAGTACAGTACACTAGCAGCACCTCTTATTTGCAGTCTTCTGGATGACTTCCATCAGAATCTTATCCACCCCCCCAGCCCCCATGCTGGAGGTCTGTAGATCACACCAGTGCAAACAGTTTCTGCATTTGCTGTTTCTAGGGTGACCCACAGTACCTCCGCCCCACCCTGTGTTCTCTGTATCTCTGTTGCTTTAATGCTATCCTTCATGTAAAGAGCCACTCCTCCTCCATTCTTACCCACCCTGCCCTTTCTGAACAGACTATAGCCTTGTATGGCTGTATCCCAGTCATGGTTCTCATTGTGCCATGGCTCTGTAATGGCGACAATGCCCAGGTTAGTTTCTGCCATAATGGCCACTAGGTCATGGAATTTATTTCACAGACTTTGAGCATTTGTCCTCTATGCCTTCCAAATTCTGCTACCACCTTGCTTGTCACCGCCCCCTTTTCCTTTTGCCTTTTCTCCTTACCCACTCTGCCCGCATTCATATCCTTCTTCATTTCTACCCTTATGTTCTTCTTTTTATTAGATACCCTTGGGGATTTCCCTCCCTTAGAGTACTCCTAACTGACTACTTCAGCTTGTGGGGTGGGACATCTTAATGTCTCCCTGCTTCCTTCTGCCACTCTTTTCATCTAGGAGAAATGCCCACCTATAGATACATAGAAACATAAAAATTGATGGCAGATAAGGACTGCGTGGCCCACCTAGCCTGCCTATTTTCCCTACATGCTGCAATACCACAGATCCTACTTGATCACTGGCTTTTACCTTCTCTTTCCTATTTCTAGGGTTCCCTTGTGCCTATCCCATGCATTATTGAATTCCCCTACCATTTTTGCCCCCACTTCTTCTGCTGAGATGCTGTTCCATGCATTTAAACATTTACATTTAAACCACTCACTGAGGACTTTGGTTCCCTTCATGGATGGATGCAGGCCATCTTCCCTGTATAGGTCTTTATCCCTCCAGGTGAGACCCTAGTCCCCAATTTTGCTGAATCCCTCCCTTCTGCACTACTACTTTAACCACTGGTTGCATCTCCTGGTATGGAGTACCCTATCATCCCCCTGTCATAGACAGGCAGCACCTCTTAAAAGGCCACTGAGCTTTGTACCTGCGTAAGACTCATTCCCAATTCCCTGGACTCTCCCGCACTATCCTAACCTTGCCCCTATCCAGGTCATTGGTCCCTAGGTGAACAATGACATCCAACTCTTCCTCCCATCCAGCTTCACTACAAATCTTCAGGATCTGCTTCCCATCCCTCTGAGCTGAGGCACTGGATAGGCACCTAACCTCACTCTCCAACTCCCTCTTCCTTCCTGCCTCCAAATCAATTCCCCTCACAATGGAGTCCCATAGTAGGTGTTGCTTCTCCCTCCTCTTTGGTACTCTACCACCCTCCCTGGGGACTTCACTACAGAGGACCCCCACATCCTCCCTGGTGCTACTATGGGTGCCTCCATGGGACATTCCTGCTCTGCCAGATTGGCATAGGAGTTGTGTAGCAGTAGCGTATGAGAGATGTGTACCAGATCCACCAACCTCATCCTTCCTGAGCTCACTGTAGTTCAGCCACTCCTCCTTCTTGGCCCCCTTTGAGGCAGTGCTGGAGGACTTGGTGGTTCGTGGGTGGAGAAGAAGGCCCTCTGAATTCCTGCCAGCTCAGTCTGGAGCCTAGCAACCTTCTTCCTCAGCCCAGAGAGGTGCACACAGCTGTAGCAGCAGCACAATCTCCAGAAAGTCTCCTTAAAAACGGCCACCCCACAACCACTGCACTGCACTGCACCACTCCCAGAATACCTACTTACTACCCTTCCTGTTTATGATTTTGCTTACTTAAAACCTTTAGTTACTCCTACCCTGGATAGGATGTTACAGCTATTCCCATGTTGTTGTGTGGTCCTAACACTCCTTACCCCCTTGTAGTGTGAACTACAGTAATAGTTTAACAGGAACACACACTGAGGACTAGTTCAAATTTGGATTGACACCCACTACTTCAATTTGTAATATTACAACATTTCCTCTTAAAACCGTAAATTTTAAAATATTAGGCCAGCCTGGTGGCACTGAGGGTTGAGGCACTGGACACCACACCTAGTGCCATGTCAGCTACCTAGGTTCAGAAACTACCTTGGGTTGTCAGGGTGCCGGCATGAGGGGGAGGTATGGAGCAGGATCGAGCAGCCTAATGGTAGTTCTCCTTTGCTGGGGTGGTTGTCACTCCCTGTAGTTCCACTGCCATCGGGGGGAGGACAAGTGGCAGTGCAGACGGGAGGGATCAGCAAGTCAGGAGGGTGCCTTAGAACCCGGCACATGCACGCCTCCACACACACACGTTCACGCCTGGGGAAGGGGCGGACAAAAATCGGGGAAAAACACAAGATAAAAACATAATAGAAAAAAAAATTTAATTTTGTGGCTCTTATCTATATCCAATCAGTGAGTGCAATGACTACAGACAACACGCACTTACCTTAGCCACTGACAGGGTCCTCCACTTACCTGCTTCCTCTGCTGACACCTAAGATGCTAACTTTGTACCTGTTCCACTCTCTCACTGTTCCACTCACTCGATGGGACATGAATGTGTAGGACACATTAGGTGTGCTCCCTTTCATCCACCCCAGCGGTCACACCCCCAAGTAGAGATCAAAGTCAAAATGGCTCATGGGAGAAAGGAAGCCAAGTTCACAACCAGGAAACCCTGACCATGGGGGGTGTGGCTTAGTCACCAAATAGAATGGCCACTTGAATTCCATGCTCCATCTTAACCCTTTTTACTACGTAAGTATTTACACTGAAGCCATCCATTTTTGTGAACAGAATTTTGCATCAGAATACATGGGAAACTATTTGCTTTGGATTTGTGTCAGTATTGGGACTTTTGACAGTGGCTAACTCACAAATTTATTGAACTGACCAGACTGACGATCTGCCATGAGGCAAGCTGATCCTCACTCTCATCGTCTGTCAGACTACACAGCAAAACCATCAAAATGGCAGGGGCCAACAAGGAGGCAATTCATACACCTGAACCCCCTTCACTGGAGTACATTACAAAGCTCCTGGAAAACTTGGTGTCCAATATGGCAGAACTGAAAACATCATCCTTAGCCACCTCGGAGGAGGTCCAGATAATCAACTAAAGAATGAATGTCACAGAACAAAAAAGTCAAAGACCTAGAAAGTGTACAGCACAGGATCTTAAACAGACTGGATGATTATGAGAAGTAGCTGTTGACATTGGGGGAAAGACCTGAGGATCGGGAGAACAGAGGGCACCATAGCAATATTAGAATCCTGGGCATCCCTGAAAGGGCTGAAAGAATCAACATGGAGTGTTTTTTGAATGACCTGCTGCTCTAACTAATGAGCCCCCAATGACAAGGCAACATCGAAGTGGAAAGAGCCCACCACACAAGAGGCCCACCAGCACATGCAGGTATGAACCCCAGACCAATAATTGCATGCTTGTTCAGATACTCTGTAAACTACAGACTTCTCTGAGCAGCAAGAGAAAGAGGAGACCTTTACTGGAAAGAGGCATGGATATTATTATACCAGGACTATTCATGTGAGGTTGTCCAAAAAGGAAAGTGTACAACCCCCTCAAAAGAACCCATAGGGATACTGGAATCTGCTACAGATTCCACAGACTTACAAATTTAAAAGTCAGCAGAGATGGGGAAGAGTGTGATGGTCACTCATCTCATGAGATGACCACATGGATACAATGCCAATGGCCTGATATCAGACTGGGAACTACAACTACCAAGAGACTATGGAAGGACCAAAACCAAGCATCCAGAAACAGTCAGAACCAAAATACCAGCCAATGCAGAGCAAAGAAATATGCATATCAGCCCTCTTCTAAACATAAAATGGCAGTCCCCTCAGAAACTGCTCCATCAACGGTGCAGAAGCAACAAGAAGACACCAGTACTGAGCACCACAGAGGATGAAGGGACCAAAGAACCCATGTTCCACAAAGACAATGCCAACTCTCCAGGAGCAAATCATAGAGAACACACTAAAAACTGTCGGAGCCCTTTTCTCAACCAGTAAAGTGTGCCTGGGACTCCTTAAAAGATGGAAGCAGTTCAAAGTTTGTTTCTTCTCATGAGCAACAATTGCACAAAGAAACTTTGTCTCTGACCACCTCCTGGGCTAATGCTATTGCTGAAGAGCTGGACATGGACACACATGAGATACCATAATCATTGCTTCATCCTGGAACTTGCTCCTTCACTGAGATAGCAGCCACTACCCTGACTTGAACTCATGATCTCCAGTTCCAGCGAACCTGTCCACTCCCCGAGCTTGTTGTGATACTGAGTTAGGTGACATTGGCTTCTGATCATTGCTTTCTTTCTAAGGGTTTTCTGACCATACCAGGCGGGGGTGGGGAGGTCCAGGTGGAGAATGTAAAAAAATATTTGTTGTATGCTGCAGATATACTGCTCAATCCCTAGGATTGCAGAACTGCAGTAAGTAAATTGTTCATCTTTTCTTTACTATGGATATAGGGCAGCTATGCTCAGCTAGTCTGGCAAGGGGATGGTAGGCCTCCCTACACCTGCCATGCTAATGTAGACTGTCTTATACCCACTCTGCATCCAGAAAAGGGAGGAAGTTGGTGGGTGGGGGGCTCAGCTGCTTAAATGGCCTAAAGGTTTACAATATGTTTTTTATATAATCTTTATTGCAACTTATCTACAATACTGCATATAAGACATAGAATATTCATTTGACACACACATTTAGAATTAAGAGGAGTAACATTAAACTAACCAAAAACAAGCAGAAAACAGCACAGTGGGGAAGAATTCAATAAAATACATAAATACATACCCCATTCTAGTTTGTTGGCCAACCATACATAGCAACCATAAAACATAAAATAAAAGAGAAAGGAAAAAAAGGAGTGCCAAACTTATGAAGGGTTCAATGTGGAGCCTGAAGAGGTCCCATCAGAAGGGAACTGTTCTAAATATGAATCCATTTAGCCCACCTAGTAAGCTTATGAACACTGTCACCATCATACCGAAAGTGTAAAACTCTTACACATATCCTCCATTACATGAATTTCTTGCACAACATTAACCCAGTCTACAAGCATAGGCAAAATAGGAGCCAACCATTTTCTAGTGATAGCTTTAAAGGCTGCAACCACAAAAATGTGATGCAAATAATTATTCTGAGACGTGCTCACCTACTCTGGGAGGACACTAAGAAAAAGAAAAAGAAATTTAAAAATAAATGGGACTGAAAAATCAAAAATAGTAGAAATGGCATTAACCACCAGAGTCCAAAAATGCTGTATTTTGGGACAAGACCAAAAAATATGAACGTGGTTAAATGTATCTCCGCAATGTCGCCAACATAAGCTAAACTCACCCAAAGAGTAGTGAGACGTGATAGACAGAGTTCTGAAAAAATAAACCACAACCTTCCACCTGAAGTTTCTCCAATAAAAGGAGGCAGTCATTTTATGAATTATTTGCCAGGCTTTCTTCTTATATTGAGAATCAAGTGTCCTAGACAAGGCTGATTCCCACCGCTGCCAGACAGGGTGAGGAAGGATGTTGGCATTATACTGCAAAAATGCATACAATGACGATATGGCTTTGGCCTCAGAAGGTATTTTCCATTCACATATAACTAAATAAGATACCGCTTCAATGTAACAGGTTGATCAGAGGTAGAAACAGCTTTAGGAAGGGTGAAAACAAAATTTCAAAGTTGAAAGTAAATAAAAAGTTCAGTATGGGGAATTTGAAACTTACGTTGCAACTGCTTCAAACTCATTAGGGTATCTCGATCCATCAAATCACCTATTGTGCAAAGGCCACATTGAGCCCATAAACAAAAAACAGGATCTATCTTCCCTAGCAAAAAATCTGGGTTACCAGAATTAGGGAATGGTGGCCTAAGTGATTTGCACCCTCAACCAGAGAACAAAATCTCATCCACTCCACCAGGGTATGCCTCATCCAAGAATTCACACATGTAAGTGTTCAGGTTTAAGACAAGGGAAGAAGAGGGGCAAGCCTCAAAGAAATCCTCAGGGATTGTTCATCTTCACAATCTAGCCAGCCTGTTATTGGAATTACATTTAAAAAGATTACAACTGGGGCAACCTGTTCCGCTAAATAAGAGTGTTTGAAATTCGGGAGTGCCAGACCCCCTTAGGATTTACTTCTATACAAAACTGATCACCATATATGGGGATGCCTCCCATTCCATATAAATTTGGATACTAGCCAATCTAGTTGTTGCCAGAAGAAGTATGGGGCTTAATAGGAAGCATGTGAAAAATGTACATGAAGCAAGGCAAAATGTTCATGCAGATTGCCTTGGTTCTTGCCCCTAATGAAAGAGGGAGCAAGCTCTATCTCTCCATGTCTTTCTGAACCTCTACAAGAATGTGTTTATGGTTTTTATCACATAAGTGCTGCAAATTAGTATTTATATTAAGAACTAAATATCGAAATCCATCCTGAGCCCAATGGCAAGGGAAAGAAGCTTTTTGCCACTGCTCAATGGATCCACTAAACAGGATCATAAACATTTTTTCAATACTAACTTTAAAATCAGAGATGGCCCCAAAGTCAGATGATACCTGTAAGAGGTGGGGAAGGGATATAACCGGGTCTTCAAGAAAAAATACAGTATCATCAGCATAAAAGACAATCTTCTGGGTAGCAGCTCCAACCCAGATACCCTTAATGTCAGCATGCTGCTGCCTAAAACAGGCAGCTAGTGGCTCCATAGCCAAAGCAAATAGTAAAGGTGACATAGGGCAGCCTTGATGAGTTCCACATTTCAAAGGAAAAAGCTGAAAAAAAGCACTATTAATGTCCACTTTGGCTGTAGAGCCCATATATAAGGCCATCAGATTGGAAATAAAACCATCACTAAATCCAAATGCAGTCAGAATGTCTGACATATGCTGCCAATTTAACCTATCAAATGCCTTCTCATTGTCAGCTGAGAGGGTTATCGTGTTTACTTCAGTGTGTTTGACATGGGAAATAATATTCAATAAATAACGAGCATTATTATAAGAGCTATAAAAAGGGATAAAGCCCATTTGATTAGAATGAATCAATCTGGGAATAATCGATTGAAGCTGAATAGCAATAATTTTTGCATACATTTTAACATCGGTGTTGATCAAAGAAATTGTCCACTAGGAAGGCAGGACTCAGGGTTTTTCCCTGATTTTGGAATCATTGTAATCAGGGCGGATTTCTATTCAGGTGGAAAACATGATTTTGCATACAATAAGAGAAAGCAGACTGGAGAGGATCAATAAGGGTCTCTGCAAAACATTTATAAAATTCAGCAGGAAATCCATAATCCTCAGCCACCTTCTTGGTTTTAAGCCCTTTTATAACTGACATAATTTCACCACAAGAAATTGGTCAGTCCAAGAAGTTCTGCTCTTCCTGTTTCAATGTAAGCAAATGTAACTATTGAAAGAAAGCCATTTATTCTAGCTCTGTCTTTAAAGCTTTGTTCGGGAGTATAAAGCTGCGTATAAAAAGAACAAACCTCCTGAGCTATATCCAATGGTTGAACCAAGACATGAGGGAAAGGGATGCCTGAGCATAGCCTGTGTATCACTCTTGAGGCTTGCTCCTTACAAAGCTGATGCACCAAAAGGCACTCCGCCTTGTGCCCCTGAGAATAGTAAGTAAACTTAGTACAGCAAAATAATTTCTCCACCTTCTGGATGGAAAACTTTGAGAGTTGGATCCGTATGTCCTGAATTTGTTGGAGCAGGTCTAACCAGCCCTCCTTTTTATGCCATGCCTCCAAAATCAGTAAATGTTTCTCTCTCTCTCTTTTTTTTTTAACTTATATTTATTAATTTTGTAATACAATAGATACAAGTATCTTCCATAGGACAGTACCTCATGCTAACTATTACAGCATATGATTTAAACAGTATTTATGGCACTCCTAACATGGTACAGCATGTGGAGGTTACCTTTATAATTTCTTTATTTTATTTTTATTTTAGTCTTTGGTAACCAGGTAAGGTTCGCTAGGCACAGGTTCTGTTTTCAGGAGCAACGTGGGAGCACTGGGCAGTTAAGTGACTTGCTCAGAGTAACACAGTAAGCACATGGAGGTTGTGAGAATCAAACCCAGGTCTGGTCTGCTGGATGTACCAAGCTCATTCACAGCTTGTTACTCTAACCTCTAGGCTATACTGCCAGCCTATTGTCCAAAAGATACATCAGAAGGCTATTGCTGCCATGAGTGGGGAAAAACCTTGATTATACATATATTTAATCACATATAACACCCTTTGGTAGGTGAAACCTCCCCAATATCCATATATAAGAAGAAAAACAACATTAAACAGCAACTGAGCACTTCCACACAGCTCCACACCACCCACATCGTAGCTATATTATAATCAACTAGTTTCTGCTGCAAAACTCACACACATGTTGAATTATACGAAATCATATATTCCAATTTAAATTGCCCCTTATTACTGGGTAATTAGAGAACAAATCCTCTTTAAAGCATCAGGCTTATTAACAAAAGAAGCTATAAATGTTCACCCATTAGTTGGGACTCTGAGCAACAGAATGAGGGGCAATTTATGAAAGTAAACTGCATCATAAAAGATGCTTGAATTAGTCCACTTCAATATAATCCTTTAACATCTTAGCCATTTTTGTGTGAATTTAATGCATTTGTTTGAATCAATAGCTTTTCCTACATTGTAGAAACTGCTTTAGTTGTAAATGTGTGGTGTTATAAGGAGCCTGCACTGTGTTTATTTGATCATTATACCAGTTAATCCAGTTTTCCGTAAGTTCCTTGTACTGTGCATATATTTCCCTGCATATTGTACTGGTTTCCTAAAAAGCCACCCCCCTCCCAAGCAGCCGTTTTTATTTGTGTGAATTTAATGCATTTGTGGGAATTTTTAGCTATCTACCTCCAATGTAATAGCTGCTTTAGCTGAGAGCGTGCGGTGTTATAAGGAGTGATTACAGTTGCTACTGAATGTTTTTAAGTACTAGGTTAAAAATGGTGTTTTACTGACTTCACTGAAACAGCTCACTTTACAATTACCGTGATTAC
This sequence comes from Neoceratodus forsteri, assembly GCA_016271365.2. NCBI lineage: Eukaryota > Metazoa > Chordata > Ceratodontiformes > Ceratodontidae > Neoceratodus > Neoceratodus forsteri. Next base: position 92,899,824 of record CM057456.1, on the reverse strand, counting down.
TGTGTTTTGTACCTGATACCCTGCTCTAAACATGTTGCCTTGCGTAGCGCTCGGTGCACTCAACTGCCCTATCACCACTCAGGGTCCCCAGGTCCTTTGTTTGGTTCCCCTCTCCTCCCCCCACTCTCCTGCCTACATAAACTACAACCCTCCTTTGTCCTTCCACAGGTTTCTGGAGCACTGAGGAGCGGAGGTCACGAGGGCACTCCACGGCCCTCCCCCACGTCCATCCCAGGACCCCCGCGGGTCTCAGCCAGGTAAAGCACTGCCCTGCTCTCCAGCGGTGCACAGACTGTTTCTTTTGCTCTTTGGTGCCTTTTTTGAACAAGAACAAAGACTCCATCGAGTGAGTTGCAGCTCAGCCATGAACTTTAAATCAAACCTCTGGTAAAATCCTCCTACCTGCATAACTTGGGCTGCTGCTGCTGTTGTTTTGCCACGTCGGTCTAGCCCCGCTGAACGCTGTGCATTCCGCTCCCCACCGCCCCCACCACCACCCTTGGTCGGCTCTCCCATTTATAGGCCGGTGGTGATCACATGGGCTGCAAATAACCTATCAGCCCAGTTTTCCATCTGCAGGTTATTTTCTCCTAACACTAGTGGCTGTCCTTCCTTCCTAGCATATTCCCACTCCCCCTTAGTTGCCTTTCTCGCCTGCTACTCTATTGTGTCCCTTATATCCCAGTTCTGTTTTCTTCTCTCTTTCAGACGCTGCTGCCACCCGGTGGCTCACTAACATTTTATTCTTTCCTCAGGTCTTTCCTTCTTCCTTTTCTTGGACCCATCTGCAATCGCTCTGCTCTTATTTCTCTCTCTCTCTCACTCTCCTTGCTTCCCTAACTCTGAGCTTCACCCCTGCCATCACTCTCCCACCTGCTCCTCCCTGCTCTTACCTCTTGGCTATCCTTTGCCAGCCCCTGCCACCCCCCCACCCAAACAGGCAGTTTCTGTCCCCTTACTTTCACCATGACTGGTCACCTTCCCTTCCCCTCTGGACCCTCCGGGGGCGCGGACAACCTCTCAAGCCAGCCCGCTCCCCTGCCTTCTGTTAACTCTTCACCTGTCTGGCACTCTACAAAAGGGCTAAAAATTGCCCACCTAAATGTTCGCAGCCTCCTAGCTAACCTGGCAGATCTTACTGCTTGGGTCGCCCACTACAATCCAGATATCTTGGGTATCTCGGAAACTTGGCTGAAGCCCCAAATCCCGGATGCCCAGTGCACCCTCCTGGGGTACAGTCACATCAGATGTGATCGTGTGGGTAACAGACGGGGTGGTGGGGTGCTACTTTACTACAAAGCGCATCTTGATGTGTCCTCCATTGACCATCCTCCTAACCCCTCCCCACCTAGTGAGTACCTACACACCCTTCTTCTACTTGGGCACACAAAGAAATTACACCTGATCTGCACCTACTTCCCACCCAAGGGTGGACTGCCAGGACTCTCCTCTCTTCTCCACAGTACCTGTGATTTAGTGGGTCCAAATGAAATCATTGTCATAGGTGATTTCAATTTGGACTGGCTGGCACCCAACCACAAATTATACGAGCCTCTGCTCACGGACCATGCCCTGAGCCAGATCATTACTGAGCCTACTAGACCCTCATCACATGGGGCTAAAGGGTCTCTAATCGACTGGATTCTGACCAACAGACCTGACAGGATCACATCCTCTGGTATCCTCCCTGATGCCATCTCCAACCACTCGCCCATCTTCTGCACCTGGGGCATCTCTCAGCCCAAAATACCCAGTAAAGTGATCCAGATGAGGGATTACTCCAAGGTCAATACCCATCAATTCCTCTCGGACCTCACACTAGTTGACTGGTCAGGGGTCACTGCCCTGGATGACCCAGCATGTGCCCTGGATGAATTCCTTACTAAATTCATCCCCGTGCAGAACAAGCACGCCCCCCCTTACTAGGAGGCGAGTGAGGGGCGCTGTTACCAAATGGCTTCACGGGGGCCTTTTCTCCCTTTTGAAACTCAGGGACAAAAGCTGGGTGACCTTTAAGGCCTCCCAAAGCACCACAGATCTCCTTGCCTACAGGATCCTCAGAAACTCATGCAAAAAAGCCATCCGTGCTGCAAAAAGCGAGTACTGCCAATCCGCCCTGCTCTCCTCAGCAAGCAACCCGAGAAGTTTCTGGCAGCATATCAGAAGCACGGTAGGAGGGTCTGCCAGTGTGCAAGTCACTGACTTACTCATTGGCGGGGTCAGCTGTAATAACCCTCTTACTATCTCCAATGCCTTTAACCCCCTGTTCTCCGAACTCTCTGCCCCACTCCCGCGTCCACTGCCCCAAGCCTTCTGACTCCCCACCTCCTGTATCAAACTCCCAACCACCACTCTTCCTCCAGCAAGTGTCTGCATATGAGACCCAGAAGCTACTCACCAGCCTCTCCAACCTACAGTGGGGCAGGGCATGACAGCCTTGAGCCAAAACTGCTCAGACTAGGGGCCCACCTCCTTGCCAGGCCCGTCATGCACATTTGCAATGCCACCCTTAGCTCCAGGATCATCCCAGATATCTGGAAAGTGGCGAAGGTTGTCCCAGTTCTAAAACAAGGCAACCCCAAGGATCACCTGAATTACCGACCCATTGCCATTGTGTCTGCCACCTCAAAAATTCTTGAGAAAATTGTGGCCTCCCAACTGTCCCAGTACATACAGAACCACAACCTCCTCTCACCATCTCAACATGGGTTCAGAAAAGGGCATAGCACGTCCACTGCCCTTGCTGTAGTCACCTCTACTATCAGAACTGCTGCCGACCAGGGTAACCTCACCGGAGCCATCTTTGTGGACCTTTCCAAAGCCTTCGATCGGGTTGATCACTCTCTTCTCAGCTCCACTCTCCTATCCTTTGGTTTCTCCCCCCTGCCCACGCGTGGTTCCTCAACTACCTCTCCGGCAGGCAGCAGTACACTAACTTTAATTGCACCCTCGCCACCCTCTCTCCTGTCCACTGTGGGGTACCCCAGGGTTCTGTCCTTGGCCCTACCCTCTTCTCCCTCTTCATCAACAAACTCCCATCCATCACGGTCCATGGGCATACCACCCTGTATGCGGATGAACTTGTCATCCTGGCTAGTGCCCGGAACACTGCCACCATTAACTCCCAGCTAAATGAGGACTTCAAACACATTCAGTCCTGGCTGGTGGAGCATAGACTCACCATCAACCTAAAGAAAACCCAAGCAATGCTCTTTGGCTCACAGAGCAAGATCAAATCCTGCCTCACCCCCCTTCATATACTTGGTACTGATGGCGCCCCTCTGCAGACAGTGACTGCCATCAAGTACCTGGGGGTCACCCTGGATCCGCAGCTTGATCTTACCCTACAAATTCAGAATGTCTGCAAGGCTACAAATTGTAAACTCAGCCTCGCCTACAGAGCCAAAAACTGCCTAACTCCAGCAGCTCGCATGGCCCTTGCCAGAGGGGTTCTCCTCCCTACTTCTGCTATGGGCTGGTTACCTTTGCCCCTGTACCCACATCCAGTCTCCTCAAATGGGACTCAGCCTACAATAACATCTGCCGCTTCGCCCTCTCCGCCCCTCCCCTCACTCACCGCTGTGATCTCTACACTCGTCTGGGGTGGCTCCCTCCAGGAAAGCACCGAACCTTCGTGCTTGGCAATTTCATTGACAACATTATCAGATCGGCCACCCCCTCTGCCCTCGCCCCTCCCCTCAATCCTGGCCCACCATCCTACCATCTCAGGTCGAGGGTGGCTCTAGATCATCTTGTTCCCAGAACTCGATCCCTCACGGGTGACCGCGCCTTCACCACCTATGCCCCAAAAATCTGGAACTCATTTCCAGTCCCTACCTGGTCCTCCCCCTTCCATCGCCACTTCAAAACCTCTCTCTGGAACTTCCTGAATTCTTCCTCCATATGTCCCTGTACCTCGTAATATACCTGACGAACCTGTATGCTGAGGGCTCTTAGCGCCCACTGCACTTACCCTCCAGAATTGGTGGTGGACACCCGCTCCTTATTCTATTCTCCCTCTCTACCCCCTACCTTCCAATTGGTTTCTCCCATTTTTTTTCCATCTGGCCTCCTTCACCCCTCTGTCCCCCCCTCCTGTCTTTCTGTTCTCGGCCCCCCCTTCCCCCGGCACTTACTTCTGTTGCACTTATTCATTCCAGTTATGTATCCAACTGCCCTCTCCCAAGCCCACCTAATACATGTCCCACAACTGTACCTTACTGCCACTTTCATATGATTCATGTCCTAATGAACTCTAACAATGTCTTGCTTCCTTATTCCTTCCAGGTTATGTCTGTTGTTTTCCTGTATTTGCTAAATTTAACTTGTACTGTCAGCTGCCTATACAACTCCTGTTAAGCTTTTTTGCACCATCTGTATGTAACTGACTCCCTCACTGTTATATGTATGCCTCTACCTTTGTAACCCTCCCGGGTCGCACCTGAAAATAGGCACTTGGCTGTCTAGTGTGCCTTACTCGGTTAACAAAAACAAATAAATAAATCTTAAACTTTAAATGCATATTTCCATGTATATAATGTCCACGCTAAAGGAGAAACAACAACTGTTAGTGTTCCAGTCCAAGGCCTCTAAGCCCATTTGCCACATGGTGATTAACTAGAATCAGTTCCTACCATTTTCAGGTATCTTCTTCCCTTTCAGAATCTGACTCTGATCCTCAGACTAAGCAATCTGCATCAATTCGGGATAACAATTTCCCAGCATCTGTGAGGTCCAAGAAATGTTATGTTTTATTACTGTTGATTAACTTGTTGATTTTCAAGTTAGCTGGCATTAATAAAACATGGTGCACACTGAGCTGACAAAGGCACAAATGGATCCCATTAAATGCCTTATAGCATTGCAGGGTGGCAAAGCTGAGGTCTGCAAAGATATGGATGGGTGCCCCTTGCCACTGAATAGGGCCCTGTCTACCTGCCACCTATAGGATACCATCCCTTTCTTTAATGGTTCCCAATACAGCCAGCACAGTACAGATCTGAGGATGAGCTGAGTCCAGATAAAGGAGGCTCCTCTTGCATTTTCCTGATATGCCCGCAGTACATAGACTGGTGTATCCAGCTGCAAAAGCTCTGGGAGCCAGTGTTCCAGAAAGTTATTGAGGGCTTCTCCTTCTTCAGCCTCTGGTAAGCCCAAGATGCAGATGTGGGTCACCCGCATCCTGTTCTCTAAATTTTCCAGATGGCAATGGAGCGAAAGATTTTCTTTTACTAGACCTGATGTTGCAGTCACGGCTTTTTCTGCAGGTTTATTAGCCCCTTGAACAGCTTCTTCCATTACATTCAGCTTGGATTTTGCCACTGATAGTCTGGCTGTGAAGTCATCCATTTTTTTGTCGATAGCTTGGATGGCCATTAGCAGTGTGGCATTAGAGGACTGATTTAGGCTGCAGTTGGCAGGATCCTTCTCTTTGTCTAGGCCTAATCGGGTTTCTTTTTGTTTAACCCCATCTGTTCCGGTCATCATTTTTGTGCGACCCATAATATCAAGAGCTGTGATTTTGGTATGGGCAGGATCAGTAAGTTTTGCTGATGCAGAATCTGGTAGTTCCAAGTAGTTTGGTATGCTTTCATCTTTATAAAAATAGCAAGTATTCCTTTTTTGGTGTGGAGCTGTGCTGGGGTGCTATTCACAGCTTGGCTGCTAGCCACACTCCCACTAGACATTTCTCTAAATTGAGACTCTTTTAAAATATTTCTTTTTTTCAAATGAGTTAAATAGGCTATAATTTTTCCCCAAATAATGGGCTTTATAGCATTCCAAAAAGTAGTTGGGTAAATTGAGGTATCACTATTGGACTGTAAATATTCATCAAATGCCTCCTGCACCATAGTACGAAAATGAGCAGAAGTTAAGGCCCCTACATTAGGCGCCAGAAGCCTCTGTGAGGTGTGGAGACTAGTTGTAAATTTAGGGTGACTAGTGCATGGTCAGATAACTAAATGGGTGAATTGTAACACATGTAAGCTGGTGTAAGTAAGAAACAGGAATGTACCATCAGTCAATATGGGAATAAGTTTTATGGATGTGAGAATAAAATTTATAATCTCGATGACCAGGGTGCAGCCATCTCTAGGCATCATGGAGACCAGATTTAGATACAAAAGAATCTAATGTTTTAGCAGAAAGAGATTTTCTTGGAGTGTTATTAACTGATTTGGAAGAGTCAAAGTTGGGATGTAAAATACAATTGAAGTCCATACCCATGACATAAAATCCATGAGCATGTTCTGTCATCACCTAGAAGATTTACAACGTTTTTCAACAAATGCTGCCTAATGATACAGGTCGCTTCCCCAGGACACCTTGCAGCCTGGTTTTCAATATCTTGTACCCACTCCCCCTACCCTCACCCTCTAACACATTTCACAAAGTAATGACCATTACTGCAGCTACATACTGTAGAATACCCACTATCATGTAGTCCTTCGCAAGTCATGGATCTAACCCCTGCTAAGGACAAGCAGCATGGGGTCATAATGTTGCAAGACATTGTGCCGCAGCAATATACCATGCTGCCAATACAGTGCGATATATTGCAAGCGGCATATGTCTTTCTTTTGCAGGGGTCTCCGCCACCTGTACTGTCCCATTACGGGGGGGGGAATGCTCACCCGAACCCCTCCCAACTAAAATAACCAACTACGGGGCCGGGGGTTAACACTTAACATCACAAAAAGTGCAAAAAATTCAAAATTTCCTTGCGTCTGGGACCCGGAATCAAACCCAGTCCCAAAAGCACCACCTCCTTCCCTTCCTTGCTGCCTGTGGCTCATCCCATTGAGCCAAGGCAGCTGCTCACCAGCCCCACCTCCCAGCACAGATCTCATCCCCTACATGGGAAGAGTGAGAGGGTGCACTACCCCGTATGCATCCTTTTGCAGTTTTGCACCCTCTTTCTATACCCTACCATGCTGTTCCTGTTGTGTGGTTTTAACATACGCTACTAAGTGTAAGAGATACTGACCCGGTAGGAGGATGAGCATGACATATCAAGCTGGTAGCCTGTTATCCAGTGGATTCCCTTCAGATAATTATTGCTAATGCAAACTGGCTACTATAGTCCAGAGGAAGCTGGTGCCTAATAGCTGGGACTCTAGCTTACAATGAGTTAAATAACCCCCCAACCTCCTATCGGGAAGTGACCAATCAACTAGTGTAAACTATAGGGAAAGCAATGGCTAGGAGAATTAACAGCCCTAGAAACAGCACTGGGATACACCCTTAGCCCCTGACCCCTCCTTCCCCATAGCTCACAATACACCTTGGCAGGGACTATATTGGGTGGTACTCCTTAAGATGCCACAGAACACTATAAGAGAGGTTAAGGGATTATCTTGGACCCCAGAAGCAGGCTCTTACAGCACTGCAACAAGCAACATTTCAAGGCCTGCATAAGGGAGGCAGTATAGCGCAGTGGTTTAAGGCACTGAGATGCAAATCTGGAGACCTGAGTTTGAATACCATGGCCTCCACTTGCATACTGTGTGACCCTGAGCAAGTCACTTAAGTTTCCTGTACTTCCAGGTCACACCTGTAAACAAGCTTTCAGCTTAGTGTGCCACTCCTGGTAAAACAATTGAAAAAAAAATTAAATGAGCATAGGAGGATCTCCCTCTTACCATTATTCCTTTAAGTTCACAGGAGAGGCAGCAGAATCCTTGGTCAGTCTAATGAAAGGGTTGAGACGGATGACCTCTGTGGTTATCTGTTCACACTTCCCCACCAAGTGCCAGTGTGGAGAGGCTTGGAAGGCTTTGTTTTTACCTCCTTCTTGCTCACACAATGGGTGCTTTAGTGTGTTCACATTAAAAGTTGACATTAGTGATTATTATAGAATTCATATTACAAATATTGGTTACTGTCTGTTGATAATACTGTTATAATTGTTGTTGATTAGCTTACTATTTACCTAAGCTCATTTCAGGGCAACAGTGAGACTAGCCTGTACATACTGGTCTCTCTTCTTATTCAAGTGTTCATAATATTTTGCAAATTAGCTTCTTTATGCTGTATTTCCACATCACACCATCTGTTGGGAAACCCCTGGCCTCTTCCCCTCAAATACCAAAGGGTTGACAGAGAAATCCTCCCTTCCACCACTTCTATCTCCCCCATTCACACTACTGATGACCACAGACTCAGTTCCATATATCAGGGTGGCATAGCTGACTGAGTACAATGACTACTACCAAGCAGGAAAAGTTACAATGTGTTTCCTGGAATGTTAAGGGACTTAACCACCCTGTAAAATGCACCAAGATCCTATGGCATTTAAAATCTCTAAGGATGGACATTGCCCTAATCCAGGAAACACACCTTACAGATACTGTAAGAACATACCGTACATTGGCTTTGCAAAACCTGGGTAAGACAGGTACTCCATATCTCATCAACCTCAAAAGCAAGACGAGTGGCCATACTCCTTCATAGATTGCTACCCTGGAGAGTGGAAAAAATTAAAGCTAACTCACAAGGGTGGTGGGTGGTTGTCCTCCTCTCCTTCTTGGGATGGAAGGTGCTAATCACCAACCTCTATGCCCCTAAAAATGATGACGCAATTTTTTTTCTCCCACATTTATTTATTTATTTAAAAGTTTTGCAAGGAAGGCATACTGAACAGACTACTGCTCCATTCCGGATGCATCCTGTGGGAGGGACTTGGGAGACAACACAAAAATAATTACATCTGCAACGTGTAGCACAGCACTATATATATATATATATATATATATATATATATTTTATATATTATGGTAGAGGAGCCATTTCTATGTTAAACCCCAAATTTTGCACCTTAATAACTTTGCAACCATTTGATGGATTTGCCTGAAAGTTGGAATACATGATCAAGACCCATATGCCTTGGGATCTGCCAAGTTTTGTACTGGTCGGATACACGGCTGCGGAGTTATTAAGCATGATCTGTGCGTGCATTTACGCTTTTTCTGGAATTCTACGGTCACACCTACAGGTCACATGGTTTGCATGACTGGCCCAAAATCTTCAGAAAATGTGCGGCCAGGGTCCCTGATGTGCCTTTCAAAGATTTTGTGAAAAAATATTAAACGGTTCAAAAGTTATTCAAAAAACAATTTCCAATTATAAGTCAATGGGAAAAGTTAACAAAAAGTTCGACAGTGTCGCAAATGCACTTTTTAGTGTCGCAAATGGCCCTGTTAGTGTTGCAAATCCACCATTTTGCTTTCAGTTAGTGATCAGAAAAATGCTTGGCATTTAAAATTGAGACCCTCTAGCAACCTAATTCTTTTTGTATTCACCTAGTCGGGCCCTGAGGATGCTAGCCATGTCTTTATTTTGGGGTAAAACACCCCAGAAATATGTTTTTCAGATTTATGAAAAAGTACTTTCGCAAGTAGTGTCGAACTCATGAAAGTATGCACACTATTGTAAAGCTGTCAAATCACAACACTACTTTATGGCTAATTATGCCCAAAATAACAGTAATTTTTGGCACCACGCTGCAAAAGAACGGTTTGGAGTTTTGGGCTGAAATTTGGAGGGAACGCAGACGACATCTCACAGATGTGCCTTTCAGTGTTTCAATGAAAATATATTGCATGGCGGCAAAGTAACGGTACTCCAAATTGACGCTTTTTCCCATAGGATAACATTATGGCATACAATGCATTGCAGCAATTGTTTGGCGCCCTGCTGCAAAATAATGGTTTGGTCTTTTGGGCTGAAATTTGCAAGGATCACAGCCAACATCACAAAGATGTGCCTTTCAGTCGTTTGCTGAAAAAATATTACAGGGAGACAAAGTTATGGCATTCTGAACTTCTGTTTTTTTCCCATAGGATAACATTAAGGCGTTTGCCATGCCTTTCAGGGCCTGTATCTCGAAAATGGTGCAAGATACGGACTTTTTGTCGAACAATTTCTTAGCCCCCTCTTAGGGGCTAAGTAAAAACTAGCCAGGAAAGTGGTAATACATATGATTTTTTAAATTGTTTTCTGTGTCATACGGTTAGTGAGATATAAGCAATTTACTATTCCAAGTCCTCATGTTTGTGTTCCTAGACTCATTATTTAGCATACATTTTTTCTACTCACTGTCTTTCTCTATATAGCTTTCGGGTAAAAACAGCCTGTGTGCTTACATTACTGTTACCATTACCATTTCTGCTTGTGGTTCCATACCCGCTTCATTTACTGCTCACGTTTATGACACTATGTGCATTACTGTTTGCTTTTTCATTTGCGGTTGTGTTTGCGTTGTTTTTAACATTTCTGTCTACAGTAGTGTTTCTCTTTCTATTTCGCTTTGTGTCACCATGCGCATTACAATTTGTGTTTGCGGGCACAATGTTACTATGTGACAAGACATCATGTGGCGGGAAAGCGGGGCCCTTTGGGCCCAGTGATCCCGCCGCCACATTACATTCACTATTTCTCATTATCATTCTCAAAAAGAAAGGAAATTAGAGGCAAAAAACTCTGTTTAATGCATTAGTAAGGGTTGTTCCTCAGCGACAAAAGTGAGGAAATTCGATGTTAGGGTTGAAACCCCTTTTACACCCCCTCCAGCCCACCCCCCAAAGTGGAATCGGGGTGTGCATTGGGGTCAATGGTCCTAACTGTCACCCCATTCTCCTATTCCTCGGCTTGTTTCCACATGTGATGGGGTGACATTTAGGGCCGATGACCCCAATATGCAACACAACACTGAAAGGCACATCTGTGACAGGTCAGCAGTGTTCCGTCCAAATGATAGGACAAAGCACCAAAGCGTTCTTTTGCATCAGGGTGTCAAAGAATTGCTGACATTTTCCCACAGGCTATAAAACTACTGTCGCAATTTGCAAAAGGTTTTGCAAACATTTTTGACACTTTTGTGAGTTCAACAGTACTTTGGTTAAGTACTTTTAACAGTGATTTGAAATACACCGTTACGTAGTTAGGGTTGAGGAAGCATTTACATGTTTAATGAATATTTTGAGAGTTTATACGTTTGCAAACATTCAACGGATTTGCCTGAGACTTTGAATACAGAATCAAGACCCATACAGCTGTTTAGTACATTAGTTAGGGTTGTATGACAGTGGGAAAAGTTAGGAAATTGGATGTTAGGGTTGAAGTACCCAGTTTGAATCCCTCCAGAGCACTGTGCTGTATTATGTCCAGGAGGGTCTTATGTTTAGAGTCTTCTGGATCTCTTTAATGGCTGTTTGTGCCACAGAATACATTAGCTCAACATAGGAATGTGGATATTCTTGGTTAGGGGCCTTCTTGGTTGACAGTACTATCTCACTTTTGTCAAGGAGGTCCTTAATAATGACATATCTCGCCTTCAGACTTCATTACTTCTGTGAGTAGTTGGAAAGGAGTTGTTCTAGCTATTAAGATCACAACTTCAGCTCTTTTAGAGTCCATTCCCACTTCAAATACGTGCCCTACCCAGTGGTGCTAGAGTTGTAGGAGATGTTTAACCCTCAAGTGGGTTTTCTGGTGAAATGTTACTCCCAGCACCCTTTGTTTTAAGTGAGTTAAGATGCTTGATGGATTAACAGGCAAGGAAATAATTCTCATTGGCGGACTAGCCATTTATAATTACTGTCATGCATAAGCAGCAGTCATTACAGCATAGCACATCATATTGTTTCTGTGTGAGGAGAGGGGGGTTCTAGTAATAGTCTATAACTTTATATGTTGCAGCCATCCACTGGTCTTGTTTACATGGGCTCCCTGCAACTTGCTTTACCCACCACTTCTCTCTCCCCATTGTACATCCCTACAAAAAACACACACCTACACTACATAGACACCCCCTCACACTTCCTTTGTTGAACATTCCTACAAATAATAACAAACAGTAATATAGTAAGCAAGATGATAAACCATGTATAGGTCTCTAGGGGCTGTGGGCTCCCCCTCACACCCCTTACTATTGCCTAAAGTGGGTCCATCTCTTGATGTCTGTCTTCTCCCTGTCTTCACAGATACGTTGATAACAGTACTACAGTGTCAGTGGCTCAGTAGGTAGCACACTCGCCTCTGAGGCCGGGAGATCAGAGGGCTGTGGGTTCAGTTCCCACATCTGGCACTTGGGTTAATATCCCAGTACTGACACTGTAATGCATGAGAGGGGTGCTGCATTTCTGAGGTGCCGTCTTTCAGATGAGAAGTTAAACTGAGGTCCCATCTGCCTGGATTGGTGGTAGTTCAGGTGGATGTTAAAGATCCCATGACACTTATCGAAAAGAGAAGGGGAATTTCCCCAGTGTCCTGGCCAAATTTCCTTCATTCACTAAAAAAATACCACCAACAGCTTAATCTGGTTCAAGGTCAGTTGGCATTCATCTGTATCCCCCTCCCCCGGGTCATGCCTGAAAATAGGCAGGATTTGTCTAGTGCACTTACCTGGTCAACAAAAGCTAAAATAAATAAATAAAATTAAAAAAAGTTGGTTTCAAGTGTGATATTTTGCCAAGTAAGGTCATAAAAAGTCCCTTTTAATTAGTTGTTACAGCTAAATGTAGCAACTATTACTTTGAAACTGTAATAGCTACAGTGTAAGGGATAGACCAGTAATCTACCATCCAGTTGCTCTTGGTCAAAAATTAAGCCTTAAAACTGCAAATCAGCTAGTATTGTGTTTTACAGTATTCAGAATCATGCACACATTTCCTTTTACGTGTGTGGAGGATATCACAGTTTTAATCCCAGGAACATTTAGAACTCTTTTGGAAAATAAAATTCCAGAGTGATAGAACCACACTCTAGTAGGTGTGTCTGATAAGTGTTTTGATTTTACAAACTTTATTTTTGTTATATATTAATAGATAGATAGACAGACAGATGGAGAGAAGGCTATGGACCTGAACATCTTCTTCTGCTCAGCTTTCACCAATGAGAATACTGAACTGATGGCTGAAAGTGGCCTCAAGGCAGCTGAGAAGGTTATCCCCAAATGGGATTATTGAATATTACCACCAGCAGGGTCAGGTAGGCACTGGAGCACCCAATGACAGACAAAACAACTGGGCCTCATAGGCTGTATGCTACTGTGCTGATGGAGCTGGCTGAGGAACTGGCTGGCCTCTTGGCATATTTGTTTAACTGATTGCTACAGACAGGAGAAATGACGGGTGACTACAGGGAGCAGGTGTGGTACCAATCCACAAGGGTGGGGAGCATGGATGAGGCTGGCAATTACAGACCAGTTAGCCTCAATTTAGTCATGGAGAAACTTATGGAGACCCTGATGAAGCAGGACCTCAAGGAATACCTGTAAGGGAATGGTCTTCAGGATGGCAGACAACATAGGATTGTGGCAGGTAGTTAAGTTTCTTAGGAATTAGAGGACATTTGTAAGTCAATGTATGAACAGCTAGTCCACATATTGAACACTGAGTTTATAGTACAGAATAGGAAAACAAATGCTGTTAAACAGTGTGATGGGTGACTGCTTTTCTATAGTACTTGCTGTATTGTAAGTAAGCAGCCACAGTAAATGATAGTGAATGTACATCAGGTGTACAGGTCTCTGATTACAGGAATAGTCCAGTTAGTACAGTTGCCTTTTAAATGGATTCAGGGAGCCAATGTGTGTGCAAATGTCACAGTAGGTAGTACATTGTAATCGTAGATGCAGATGACAATTCAGAATAGGCACATTTAAGTGAAGATACATAACACAGTTGAGTATGTGTACATCTATGCCACACATGACTGAACACAGGGAAACTATTGACATTTGTTAGGATTTGCATGGATTTAGGCAGCTACAGCTGCTGTGCCTTGCAATATTTTTATTGCATTATGACTGGTTTTCTATAGGAATGATATGGGACTGGAGATCCATGGCACATCTCTGTAATTCTAGGTATAGTTAACTTACCACAGTTGGGAGTTGCAGAAGCTTAGACAGGGAATTGAAGTACACATAGCAGTGACTGCATCCTAAGTGTATAGTCACAGCTGCGTACTGTTGGGTGCAGATGTGCGGTACCTTGCCACAGTAATTACTAGATGATGACTGTGTAGGCAGAGGAAAATTAAGTACATTGGTGAGTTTTGCACACTGTTAGGAATTATGGAAAGTGTGACATGCAATGTGCCGCATCGTTGCCTATGTTGTGATACTGACCGGACATCATAGGTACCAAAGAAATTGATGGAGATATAGTTGTTGCACTATTAGTTAACATTGGTTTGCATGCTTAAGTAAAGCACACTTATTTTTATGTCATTAAGATATTTTAAGTAAAGAGTCGACACTGGTGGTTATGCTTTAAAAAAAATTATTTCCAATTTGTTAAACTGAGAAAAGGCCCAATCAAGACTGTAATTTTCTTAACAGAAGCAGTCTCACAATACAATCTTTGTATGTGTGTAATCATTGCTTGCCATATATGTAAATGTGTAAGAATAATAACAACTGTATTATATGAATTGCAGTAAGTATGTGATATTATAGGAAACTATAGAAAAAGGTAGCATGGTACACATATTGAGGTTAGGTATTTGCTATCATTGCAGTGCTGTGTCATCTTTTCCTGTCGGGCTTGTTATCTGCCTTGTATGCATATATCTGATTCCTTACTGGGTGATTACTGTCTTTAATTAGGTGTTGTGTGTTTCCAGTGATGTTTCAGTGTTTACTACTCTTTATGTGAGGAAGTACTTTCTGACATTCGTCCTGAATTTCTGATACTCAAGCTGAAGCTGTGGCACTTCATTATATATTTACTATTGAACGTGAAGAGACTTTGTTAAAAAATTTAAAGTATTTTTTTAAATGGTTGTATGTCGTAATTATGTGTAGTGCATTACTTGTGTGGTATGTTAATAAGGGTATGTCAGTAGCTTGTAAACAGTGATTACACACACGATACAGAAATGTTTTGTTATTGTGTGACTGCTAATGTGGATGTTCCTGGGGTGGGCAAAAAAACATATGCTAACTGTTAAAGTAATACAATATTAACAAATGTTACTTCAGTGACATTTGATTACTGGCATTTAATGATATGTCACTGACTAGGCACAAATGGAAAATTCCAACCCGACCCCTCAATTGAGGTGATCATAAATATTGTCAGGAACAGGTATGCAGTGTGTTGTGATCAGTAACAGTGCCTGATTTACAATTCTCAACATTTTTACGTAGGTTAGAATTACTTATATGACAAGTACAAAAACATAGAATATTCTTACAGAAACAAATGACATTTTTCAATTCTTACATTAGCTTCTATGTAAATTCTTAACTTGTAAATTAAAAAACTGTGCATGGTATGCATTTTTTAACAAAGTTATGGTTAATTAGATGTAATTAGTATAGTGCTGTATAATATGTTAAACATTCATTTGTACTTTAGTGTTAGACTAATACTTTTAGTACAACTATGAATGAAGTTATTAACAATGTCAAGGTGAATAAAAATGTTTATATTATGTACAAGTAATTACAAAGACATGTCAAAGTCAGTTAATTATATGATGCAATTGTTTGGTATTTACAGTTGCATAATTCAGCTTCTTGCATTATCAATAAAGGTAGTTATTTTTACATATGTACAGTATTAGTATTACAAATGAAGGCGGGATAGTTCTACACTGTTGCATGGTGAGCGAATGATGTTGTCTACATGTCAAGAGTCAATAGACAAATACAAGTGTTGATAGACAACTTGTGACAGAGTGCAATGTTTGATGAATGGTAGAAGTGTTGCTCAGTTATTTACAATGATAACTGAGAACTTATCTTTATTTGCAAAGAGTAACAGTTTAAAACTGATAGCAATTTGTTGTTATGTATGAGTATGATACATTAACAATAAAAGATATGTACTGAAGAGGACAGCAGTAAGGCCTCCGTTTTGAGATGTACAATCTTTGATAGACATGTAAGCATGGTTTCTCTAGTGACTGTGAATATTGTTGGCACCGATTGAAGCCACTACAACAATTTCCATGTAGTCACTGATCCACACAAGATCTTAGATGTCATAGTGCATGGAATGCCTCTGTCAGAATAGCATTTTTGTTGACATGCTATGGTTTATTCAGAGTCGTACATTAGAGACAATTGTACTGACCTAAGAATGTTTCTGTCACAAAGTAGTCATTTTAAAACCTCAACATGTTGCGTCCTATTCTTCTGAAATATGAAGGTCATCATAATTCTTCAATATTAGAAGATATGCATTTTTTTAAGTGTTGTGGCAGTCTCTGTTTAAAACTGCTTGTAGAGTCGTCACACTCTACCCATCCACTTCTGTACCTTAGTAAACAGGTGTAATGGCCAGAATGCATGGATTGGCCATGGTGATAGATTATACTGTGAGTGTCAAACACTGATTGGTTGAAGACTATTCTACCAGCTATGTAATCTGTGATAGGAGTATCAACTCTGAGCCCGTTGGAGTCAAACCTGTGCAAGATAAGCAACAGATATTGAGATGAACTCCTGAGACGTATGGACTGAGTGCATCTGCCTCCACACCTTCCACAGGTATGCCCACATTAAGCATTGGTGAATAGCTGTTGAAATTTGACACTTTTTGGTTTGCGGGACAAAGAGAGTAATCCACAGTATGTCTTCTGTGGTTTCACACTGTGAATGGCCACATGAAACACATACATATTTCGTTACATATGTTACTGTGAAGTAGTGCCACATTGGGGTGCCGTTTTCATCCAGGTTGTTTATGACAGCCATCATAAACTCAGTAGTGTCTTGCTGCATGTCAGCAGCAAATGTACTACATCCATCATATGTACCTAACACCTGTCGTAGTGGTGTTAGTGAGTGTACATTGTTAGGCTGGTCAGAAGTCATGTTGACAATCTGCTTCAAAGCGTTTGATAGGGTACTGTCTTTTGAAGCAGATATTGCCCGCTCAAAGTGTGGCATGTGTAGAAAAACTTGCATAGCTGAGTTAGCATAGCAGTTCACTCTAGTGCTGTTGTCAAACACTGGTACAGCAGCTACACCAACTGATTTCTGATGAATTGATGGCTGTGAATGTTTACTTGAAGTTGTAACCTTTGTTGAACTCTTTGGAGTTGAATCACTTCTGGAAGCTTGTCGCTGTTTGTTGTTCCCTGTAGATGTGACTGAATTGTGTGAGACAGCCATATATGTAGGCAGTGGTATTAAATACATTTGTGGCTGATGTAGAGTACATAACCTGTTGTGCTCAAGAATACATCGCTTGTCAGCTCATATTTTCTGAGGTGCTAGAGTAATAATGTGCAACCCAGAAAAGCTGTGGACACGTGAAAGTGCCACATAGCTCATGCCATCCTTGAAAATGTCTGTACCTATTTCCACCATTGCTGAATCCAAACTCAAGCCCTGAGATTTGTGAATGGATACAACATATGCAACACATAATGGAAACTGTTCCCTGTTTACATAAATATCCTTAAAAACCTGGAATTTTACACAGGTGCGCTCTATGTTTACAGACTGTTCCATGTTGTCAAAGTGAACTACAAGCATCTCAATATATGTCTTCTGGACATTGTAGACAAAGTCAGTGATGTTTCCCATGGCACCATTTACCATGCCTCATTCTACATCTAGATTACGTCGCAGCATGATATGTGCATTCTTACAAACTGTGAGAACAGCTTCTAGGCCAGCTGTGCGTGAAACATCTGACTTGAGTTCACTTAGTCATTCAGTCATCTTTGCTACTAGGTTTCGACTAAGAATAACGCCATCAACTGTATCAACAGCATGCAGAGTTGCAATCTCTTGGCTTTCTCTCTGCAGCATTAGATTGTTGAATTCAGTGCATTTCTTTAGTCATGGCGTAAGACACACTATGTGTGTCCCTGTAGAGTATACATTGCTGAAGACATTACATGCTGTTTCTATGCATGCAGTATCTACTGTGATTCTCCGATCATTTAACATACAAACATGTTCTGGTGATAGAGAACCTGTATGAGCTTCATCTAAAAGTGATTTGTAAGCTAGTTCACCACTTTGGCGCATGTTCTCAGACAACTCAACATAGGTAAATAATTCCCATATGTTATAGCCTGCAATGCAACATAGGATATTCTTAGCTTGTTTGGCAGTTAGAGTTGTAAATACATGCTCTGCATTGACTGGTGCAAGCTGTAAAAGGTCTCCCAACACAACTATACTTTTGCCACCAAATAGCGCTCCATCATCAGTACCTAAGATCTGCTGTAGACGTAGATGAATACAGGCAAGTATGGCATTGGAGACCATGCTGATTTCATCAATGATGAGTAACCTCATCTTTGTGAACATGGAAAGGAGCTGAGATACAACCTCGAATGACAGTTTACGATACTCTCCAGTTCTCCCATGTTCCACTGGCAACATAAAGAGACGGTGTCATGTAATTCCACCAGTGCTGTATGCTGCTAGTCCTGTGGGAGCAGTTACAGCAACAGACATTGAAGACTCTGTCAGCTCTGTACTTCAGCAGTGATGGCTTCAATAAGGAAATTCTTTCCTGTGCCAGTTGAACCGCTAACAAAGATCAGTAGTGGCTTATAGTCACAACAGTCATATTGTTTTGTTTCATGTTGTAGGCCATGTTTGACAGCTTCAACTACTTGACAGTGAACTGCATGCTGCAGCTGATTTAGTCTTTCCCTCAAGTCAGCTGGGTTGACAATGGAGTGTGTGCCATGTTCCATGGCTGTCTCAATTTCTGACATTAACAGTTCTGGGGCATTTAAGGGCAGAGGTTCACCTAGAACAGCTTGTCCTTCTGGATCAAGGTTGTCTTGTGAACTAACAGGAGTGTCTTCCTGAAGCTGCTTCCCTGCCTTCTCAAGCTGTTCTTTCTCAGTTTCTAGTCTCTGTATGTATGTCTCTGAGTATTCAGTTTTAAAAGTCTCATAACTGAGATTGAACTGTTCTTTGAATGTGTCACAGTCACCTTTTAATTCAGACTAGAATAGAAGACTGAAGTAGTAATGTTCTCTGCTCTCCGATGTGTCTAGATGCAATTTACAGTGGTCTATGAGCCATGGCTTGTGTTTCTTTACAAGGCAGCCATCTACTCCATTCACCTTGTAAATCTGGCATGTTGAGTCAGGTGATACATCTGCCTTGTAGTCATACCACTTAGCCACCTGAAAGAGACACATATCATTCATGTCGTTGTGTCTACAGGGGTTTTATGTGTCTATCAGGTTATTCTTCAAGATATGATTTGAAGAAGGTTTATTGGCCGCGAGCTCCTCAATTTCGGCATGAGGAATCAGTACACGTTTGTGCTTTTGTAGTTTACACTGAGAAACCGTACAGCATCATACTTCCCATACAGATGTGTACCCATTAAACGGTCACTGGCTTCATAAGCTCCACATTCTCTGTGTGAAAGAGTCTTCAAGCCCAGTAACCAGAGCTGAGATGTCAGGCTTCTGCTTGAAATGGCAATATCTTCCCAAAGATCTTGCAAGCTAGTCTGCTCATGTTTGGTTATGTACGGTGACGATCGAACCAGGGCCAGTGAGTTATCAACCACAAACTGAACATCTATGTTTGCTCCACATTAGGAGAAGAGTTGGGTTGTAGTCATTGATGTACACCTTTCTTATCTCTGGGTAACTCATATACCCTCTTGGTTGATTTTGCCTTCAAGTGGTGTCGCATTGCTGAGAATAGGTCATTCATGGATCCATCCGGACAAACACGTCTAGGAAATCCAAAGCGACATCGTGTGTACCAATTAGATTTGTTCTTTACTACTCGCCGGCAGTATTTTGCACAAATATGTCACTGGAACTTTTGTACCAACTTCCATAGTGTAGGACTGTCATACTTGTCTGGGATGTGACAAGTGATATATTTCTTGATGCTAGCACTTCTGCTGCTTCATGTTCACCAATGCGTGGAGCACCCTTGATCCACAATTACATATGGATATGAGGGGCACCCCATGCATGATATTCTGTCCTCCAAAAATAATGTTCCACAATACCTAGAGGTGGATTGACCTTTGACAAGATGAAAGTCAGAATGTCATGGAACTGCTTGTGAAAGTGTCTTGTGACAAACACAGGATCAAGTGAACACATTTCTCCAACAGTCATCGATGAAATGCCATCAACATCAGAATTTTCCCACTTCAAGAGTTCAACGAGCTCGTCCCAGGCATATTCAGCACAACTAAGTGTGACAAACCATGTGGCTGCACCATACCCTCGCAGCATTGTCATCACTTCAGAGTGTCTGCGATACCAATATTCTTTGGTGCCACGAAGACTTGAAAGTATGGAAGACAGATTAACTTGCACATTTTCATCTTTCTGCTTTAATTTCTCTAGAAATTGAGCAGCTGTTATTCCATCTAGTGGACTTGTTAGACGAATAGTATGTGCTATAGATGCAGACAGAATGCTAAGTTCACTCTCCCAGAGGAGATGGAGCAGGTACTGTATGTTACATCTGAATTTGCCATCTTTGCTGAGCACATGGCTAGTGCAGTACTCAGCACCCCTGTACACACACTTCTCTTTCATCTAGGCGTCCACCTGACCCTTTTGGAAATAGATCTGGGAAACAGCGTGCTTCTAGTGTTGCCTCCCAAATGCTGACAGACTCACCTTCCACCTGCTTCATTTGATAGAAATCAATGTTGTCTCCTACTGGATCTCTGCCATGTAGTGGGTGAATTGTGTACTGTTCATACACATTGTCACTTGTCTGTCCACTGACCTTCTCTATGATTGGTTTACTTTTTTCTAATAGATCATGTTGGACAGAGAGACTGGCCATCTGATATATGTCAAGGTCTGTATAAAAGGGATTGTTACTCTTTAAATAAGTAAGAGCAAGCTTAACCTTTTGCACACTGACAACATCTTGCCAGATGACCTTGGCCTTTGTTGGAACACCATTAATAAGAATCACCAAACTATTTTCTGTTGAGATTTCTTGAACATTTTCCTGTAGAGGAAGTGGTAGATACATCACGGAACCCTTTAGAGATCTAACAAGCTCTTTCTGTGGAATGTTCCGTGTCTTTGTGTTCAGACGTAGAATGGTTTGGAATGGTTTCATTGTCTGAATTAGAATGCGTTCAAGCATATTTAATGTTGAAATCTCACTTTGTGTAACATCTGCCTCCATATTATTCAGCAGTGACCTTTCTGGCAAAATGTTAGACTTCAGTTTGGAGAAACAGTGTTTGCATAGCACAATGGTGTCTTGTAAGTGAAAATCAGATTTCAGCAGCAAGAATGCTGAGAGACGGAACCACATGTCATTGTATGGTGACAAGGTTTCTAGGTTGACTGTGACTGTTTGTTTAGTGTAGCACGAACAGTTGCATGAGACACATACAGAGTCAAACTTTCTGAGACTTTGCTAGCTCGAACTTAGCAATTTCTTTGCCGTACTGTCTCAGTATGTCACTTTCTAACACTGAAACAGATGTTTCTGCAGAAGTGTTATACTGAGAAATTGTTGTGTCTGGTACAGAAGTTATGTGTTGCAGTTTTTTTGAGAAATGTGATGGCACCTTGCATGTCACCTGACTGTAATAACTCATTTAAGCAAGTGTACTGATGTACAGCTCGCCGTACTTCATATACTCTGTATACAAAGTTTCGCATGCCTGTTTGATGCACTCCAAGCATCCGCATGTTGTGAAAAATACTATCACAAGCACCACTATCAAGACATGCTAGTGAGTGACCCATGAGTCCAGTATGTGGACGAATTTCACAATGGTCAATTGTGTTAAACAGTTTATGTCTGTCTTTGCGATTTGTTATCACAAATAGGTTGACAAACTGTTCAACTTTTTCAAATGACGATTGCCTACGGTTGCAGGTATCATCATATGCCCATGCCAGACAATGCCATTTATTGAAGACTGTGGTTGAATCACAGTCATCATCTGTATCCATTGCATTGTCATCACAGATACTGAGGACATTTACTAGTTTGCTGTACTCATCAATGGTGAACTTGTGTTCTTTTTTCAGGGAATAATAAGATACTTCCCAAAAATATGCCTCTGAGTGCTGTGTGTGCATCCACTGACCTGTGAAAACATCACAGAAGTTGTCGACAGTCAAAGAAGGATACTGTTGTAGCCTTTTTTTAATGGCATACACAACTTTCCTGAATTGTTCAAGCACATGAGACATCTTACGCCACAAGCGCTGCAGTACAAACACTGGTCTGTTGACAAAAGTGCACACTTTGAGATGCAACTTCATCAGAGACAGATGACTCTTAGTCTTTTTGCGGGTGTGTCTCATCACAGCAGCTATAAGTCTTTCGATCTTAGCTTTACTTGCTAGTGATGGAAATACTTTTTCTTTCTAAGTTGCAAATCAGCAGGTGTGAGTCTATGGCATTGTTTGGGAGGTTTGTTGATGGTTGCACTCACAATAGTTGTGTTTCGTCTGAGAGATCTACACAACTTTTGTAGAGGTACCCCTTTTTTCTTTGCTGTTAAAGCATTTACTTTTGCTGCGCAGTGAGTTCCTGTAGGGCTCACTGTTGCAGTAAAGGTCTGTGTATGTTCATTCTCTGATGTTGCTTTACTGTTTTTCTTGTCGGCCTTATACAACAGTGCAGTACTATTATACTCTGTCTTTTTCCTATACATCAACAACTGTATTAGTTGGCAGCTGCTTTTGGTTATTATGGTTCACAGGCAGTAAGCAATCTTACAGAAGTATCAGGCACCTGTATGAAAGACAGAGAAAAAACGGTGTTAGAATATGCCTCTGTACATTTCTTATTACAGTGTGCATTGACAGAATTGTGAGTTAAGTAGGTTCAAAATTTGGTGAAAAAATTACTAAAGAGTACTGTTTTATGAATGTGCGTTGCACAGTTGCAACGCACGCTCATAAGTTTGTGCATTTTCAATATTTTCAGTCCAGATTTTCAACATTTTCTTTTTACCACACCTGCTTATGAGTAGTACAGCTGTCATTTTTTCACATCTTGACCAAAACATATTTCCACCCACGTAGCGCGTTATGGCGCAGTTGGTGCACGAAATTACTATATGGTACACAAAGAAAATGAGAGTGACAGCGTTTATGAGCAGAGCTCTTAAAATGACTATGTTGAAAATTTGATGGAAAACATGGTAAGAATGATTGTTTTACAAGCGTGAGTAGCGCAGTTGCTATGCATGCTCATAAGTTTGCAAATTTTCAATATTTTCACTCCAGAGTCTCAACATTATCTTTTTAGCACACCTTTTTATGAGCATTGCAGCTGTCATTTTTGACATCTTGCCCAAAACGGCATTTGACATGTAGAGTGCAATGCTGCAGTCGGTGTGCGAAATCACTGTATGGGACATTAAGAAATGACAGTGACACTGTTCATGAGCAGAGGTATTAAAATGACTATGTTGAGAATTAGGTGGAAGAATTCTTAAAAATGACTGTTTTACGAGCTTGCGTAGCACAGTTCGTATGCATGCTCGTAAGTTTGTGTATTTTCATTATTTTCACTCCAGATTTTCAACATTTTCTTTTTACCACATGACCTTTATGAGTAGTACAGCCGTCATTTTTCACATCTTGCCAAAACGCAGCCGCCCATGGCATGTTATGGCTCAGTCGGTGAGCTTAAATTTACATGGTACATTATAAAGAAAATCACAGTGAAACACTGTTCATGAGCAGAGGTCTTAAAATGGCTATGTTGAAAATTTGGTGGAAAAAATTCCTACAAATGACTGTTTAACAATCAGTGCATTGGCGCAGTTCCCACGACACACTCGTAAGTTTGCAAATGTTCAATATTTGCAGTCCACTGAGTTTGAAACACCACACAGCGCATATATGTGTTAATTATTGAAAATTTGGTATTTTGCCATAAAGGCCGAAATTGTGGCAAAAATAGATTACTCTTGAAAATTACTGTTGAGATGCGCTTGAAAGTGTCGTAAAATAGTACTGTCATGCATTCGACAGTGCAGCAAATTGTACTTTCGTGTGTTCAAATAGTATGGTGAAAAGTAATGTCAAAGTTCAAAGTGTCGCAAAATTTGATTTACTCGCGGCATTCGCAAAAGTGTCGCAAAAATACTTTTGCAGTGTGAAAGTGTCACAAAATTACTTTCGTGCATTCAAAAGTGTCGCAAATTTAACACTTGGGAGTGGCAAATACATTCATTATCAAATCAGATTTGAGTGTGTTTGACTGACAGCTGGTTCTACTAATGTAATGCAAGATTTGTCACGCCATGTCAGACAACCAGTCAGAGATGGACAACACTGAAGAAGAAGTCAACAGCAGCCATCTTAGTTATTACTGAGAGACAGCACTTCATAACTGTAAGTACAGTATATTTTATAAATCATTTTTCTAGTATGATAAAAAATGCTACCAACATGTAAATACTTTGAATCAAAACATTTTTCAATGCTGAATTTCATTATGTTAGTTGTTATAATCTAAGATGCTGTATTATTTAGAGAAAACAGTTTAAAGTCAGATAGCATTTTAGTACTAACTTGTACAGATACAGCTGCAAATAGAGGTAGATATGAAGGTGCACGTGGACCCCTAACAGAAGATGGAACCAATCAGACATGTTTCTGCTGTTGTAATTGTTTAAAACTGCCCATGAAAAGGATGCATTTTTCCAAATTCTCAATGTTTGCAGATTTTAGCTGGAGCAGAAGTCAAGTAATAGTCACTGCATGACTTACATTGGTTAATGAAGCCAGAGCAGTAGCCAATGTTTATTTTTCCTTTGTGTGTTATGTCTCAGCCCAGTGAAGCTGGCTTGAAATAAGGAGGGAAAATATCAGTTTTAGTTTCACTACTGTCTAGGCACTGCAGGGTGAAAACTGACTTTTTTGGTAGCTCTCTGTACACTTCTGAGTGTAAAAACTTAGAATGGCAGAAAATTGCAAAAGGACTTTGTGGATAGTTGGAAGCAGACATGAGATGAGCATCTGAGTATGCTGTTCTATAGTGATTTTGGAAGGGACCTGCAGCTCCCAGATTGCTAAGTGTAAGATGGTTTAGTAGGGGTGGCATGAGATGGGAACATCTCATGCCAACCATGCACAGACTTTTGAGAACTCAGCCTCATCCTGATACACTGCTAATACATCTTGGAGGCAATGATTTGGCACGAAATGCTGGGTAGATTTAGTTACAGAGGCAAAATTGGACCTTGCTTCTATTATGAGTATGTTGCCTGCCTGTATAATCATTTTTTCAGATATTACAGAGCGTAGGATCTGGCAAGCAGAACATCATATGTATCTGATTGACAGAGCTTGTAGAAAAGTCAACATACAAATATCTGCTTTTTTATGCATGCATGGAATGTATACTATACGTCACCCAGAAATTAAGTATTGTAATGATTGGCTATTCCTACCAGACGGTGTACATTTCTCGCATGCTGGCAATTGTCATTTCCTGGGAGACCTTCGAGATGCAATCCTCAAAGTACTCTAAGAATGTCAGACTGTTTAATCAAACATCGTAAGTACAATGTTCTTTTTTCAGAACCAAATTATTCTATCGTAACAGAACTGCTGCATACATCACTCACACATGTAACATGACCCGCATGTTGTGGAACAAATCTGGGCAAAGTGCTATTCTAATGCGACAGTTTGTTGTTAATACAATATTTAACAGTACTGTGGGATGCACATGGAATGATAAAGCATGCAAGGTGTCAACCCACCTATTTTCATATTATCATGGTGTCATTAGTATGCACCTGTCCTGTTTAATCAGTAACTTGTTGCTGTATTGTGCGACTCAGCACCTGTTCTCTAGTGATACTCCCCCCAGATATCTTTGCGGTAATGAATTTGAAAACTAGCTGTTGTTTTAGATAACAAAAATACTGCTGGTAATAGACTGCAGTGTTCCCTTTCACTTTATAATGGTTTTTACTTTTAAAATGTATCCCTGTGACTATGTTCACTATACTTGGTTGCCTGACTATAGGCGCGGTGACAGCTGCAGCAGCACACCGCTGGTGGTATTTTTTATACAGCGTTGAGAATTATGTAGGAGGTGTGGTGCAGCTGCACCTGGATATATTTTTGTGCGTAAATCATAGTTAGTGAGGGAGGTGATGACTACATACAGTACTGCTGTGGTTTGGGCACAGCCACACTTGGTTGCTACCATGTTGATCTGTATAATAATGCTGCTCCACTGTGTTTGTTTTTGTTTTTTTTTTCTTTTGGGGGTGGGCCTCAACAGTGTGTGGTGCAATTATGGGCTGTGTTTGCAGATATTAGCGGTATGATGGCATGAATATTAGGATGTGTCAAGTGTGCATAGAAGTGTTACTATGCCACAATATAATCTCTGTTTTAAAAAAAATGTTATACAATGTAATGTGGTACAACAATAGTTACCGATCATTGCATATGTTATATACTGACAGTGTTTTAGTGTATGCCTGCAAATATTTGCAATAATAACTGCAGAATTAATAAGATACAGAGGTCTGTATTTTGTCTGTGAAACTTAATAGAACACAGAGTTTAACATGTCATAGAACATGCCAGTAATGTAGTATTATTTTTGTGTTTTTTTTTGCAGAGCAATGAGACTGTGGAGTTTAAGAGAGGTGGTGGTGCTGCTCGAGGCGTTCACATCGCGGAAGTGCACCCATACCGACGCTGTAGCACCATTGCGAGTTGGACAGTATGTCCCATCCCTATGTCATCCTTAAAGTTAGAATAAGATTGCACCAGTGAAACAAAAGTGGAACCGGTTGTGGCAGCATTTCTATCAGCTGAAAAGAGGCGAGATGTACCGACTCAAGACACGTGCTGGTACTACCTCGGCTATGAGCTTTGGGAGACGTTGAATGCCAAACGCCAGGCGCCTCTTCCACACCGTAAGTAAAGTGATGATATTTTCAACAATAATACTCTGATATTTAGTAACTGTGCATGCAATTGAGACATCGCCGCATGCATGGTACAAACCGGGATTACCATACATCGATGATACCGTCAATTTACAGACAATCGGGTGACCGCAGCTGGTGGTGTGTCACAATGTACATACCGCAGATTCGTGTTCACTGTTGTTTTATGAAGGCATCTGGACATCACATAGTGCACAGTCTATAGAATGTTGCCATGGAACACTACCTCTGTCTCCACACACAGCTGTTCAATGGCAGCTTTCTTCTCCATACTCACATAGTTAAGTAATTTCTTAAGTGTTTTGCTGATCTGCAAACCCCCAAGCATGATCTCAACCGTCGGTAGTTGCAATGACAGTAATATGTGGTGTTGTAGTGGTGTCACCTGCCAGAAATGTGGAGACCATGTTCCTGTTCACATACTAGGTACATCGCTGGCAACAAGGTCAGCCCTCTTCTCCCAACCACAGGTGGCTGATGACTGTGTGTGCCTGAGCACTAATGCAGTCTCTGGCCAGATGTGGAGAGTATGGCTGACCTGCTTGCCGGCGGCACACCTAATATGTGTATTGATGAATGGACAGCGCATCTTAAGGTGTGGTGAGGATCAGAAAAAAACTAGGTATTGGTGTAATTTTCAGGCTGCTGTGAGTCACGGATTATGCTTGGGTGGCTGAGGGGACTACCAACAGCACAGAAAGAATTGCATTCCTGGCTATGGGGTCGAAATCATTTGGGGAGTGGGGGAGCTACAGAATACATGGGATAGTCTGACACACGCCAACAAAGGTTAAGAATTGCACCTGGAGGGTGGGGGACCAGTGAAGAGCAGAGATATTCCAGTAATTAAGGTGGCTCACGTGGGTTGACTATCACGATTAGAGGTTGGGTGACTACTAGAACAGTAACGCAATATTACAGTGGGACATAAGAACCAAGGATTGCACTTTGGGGTGGGGGAGGGACTACCACCATGGGAAACAAAGAATGTTATATGGTAGAGTGGGAGGCGGTCATGCTCGGAGGCAGCTATAGTACACTGCCAGGGAACTTGTCTGTATCTAGCACACATGTGTGGGTGGTATGTATGCAATCATACCTCCTGAGTGTTACTAGTATTCAGGGTGCTCTGATTCAGTCTCACAAATGTTCTTGTGGCCATCATAGAATATCTGCCACAGTTAAGTAGAACAGTGGGATTTGTCTCACATATTTATGTTAAATTGACTGTTACAGGTTGCTGCTGTTACTTAAACTGCTTCTCAACAAAATCTACTTATTGTATTAGCATTCTGGAGTGTAATTTAAGCTGTGTCTGGTATAGCACTGTTTATAAAACAGGCATGTTGAAGGAAGCAACATGATTAGCCAGAAAGAAAAGTGTCAAGTAGGTATTACACATAGGAAAAAGAAGAGCTGCAAACAAATCAATGCATTCAAATGGAATGTTCAGATGTAAAGTGGAATGCAATTTTTAACGTCCATCATTGTTTTTAGTCTCTAAGCGAGGAAGCTAATAGTCATGTTGACAGTCCTGCTCCAAAATTGCCCACGCCGCTTAGAAGTAAAATCGAGCAGAAGGTACATCTTTTAACATGCATAAAGCATTCTTCTAGTTCGGAGACTGAAGCTTGCTGACGTCACGAAATGGAAAAAGACCAGAATGGGTGCCGCCTCATAGTAAACCCGCCTCCCTCCCAGTGTATTTAAGTAAAACAACAAAACAAATCTGCATCCTGATTCATTTATATTCTTTTATTTTATTAACAAGTAGTGCAAACTGTTGGGGAGAACCTGTTACTTCCTCTCTTAACCACACCCATTCTCTTGATTGGGACCTGAGGTTTTGAAGTGGGGCAACAACAGTAGAAATGTCAATGTCACAGAAGACAATGATGTCATTACCTAGGAGGTGGAAGGACTATTTAATCTGAAAGTAACACAATGATTTTAGTTTTTCTTCACTTCACTAATATTTTTAAGGTTACAAATATTAAACAAAAAAAATCATTTTATAGTGCAATGAAGCCTGAGTTCAGGGTGTGTGTGTTGAACAGATATTCTGCACCTAGGGCTGAAGGCACCGGCAGGGCCTTCGCGGCTCACCACGCCCCCATGCAGGCAACATCCGTTCAACACACAACCTGTCATGTCTTATTGCTGACTTGTCCTCATGCTTTGAAGCCTTGTTCTTATG
The DNA here is from genome assembly GCA_016271365.2 of Neoceratodus forsteri. Lineage (NCBI taxonomy): Eukaryota > Metazoa > Chordata > Ceratodontiformes > Ceratodontidae > Neoceratodus > Neoceratodus forsteri. Next base: position 92,870,736 of record CM057456.1, on the reverse strand, counting down.
TTGTTGTTCACGTTACATTAGACAGTTCTGTCAGTTTACTGTTCTGGAGTCTAGCACCCTATGTCTGATTAGATTTTACTCCGGTGCGATTTTGGAATGATGTCATTTAGTTTGTGTATCGCGAACTGCACAATATTGATCAAGGGACATGTTCGGTAACAGATATATGTCAATAATTACCAAAAAGCTTGATTAAACAACTGATTATTCAATGACACAGTAACTAATTCTCCTTTTATGTTAATTACACAGGTCATCACAGGCGCCCCAGTAGTTGCCGAGGTAGTCCCAGCACAGACAGAAGCTGTGGGAGGGCTGTGACCTGACCCATGCTTATCTTTGTGGAGTCAGATGGTAAGAAGACACTTCTATTGATAATCTGACTACCTCCTATGAGTACTTGTTGTGTATGATATTAGTAAAACTCTTTTAACTGTGAGGAACAGAAGTGAAAAGTTTTCCTTGGTCTATAATGAGCACTGTCGACCTGACAAAGTGCAACTGTTGTACTGCAATGTATGGTACACTACAGAACAGGCAGTAGAGTAGCAACGCGGGTAGTGGTGTGTCAGAACAGCAGTGAGTATGGTGAGTAGGAGACTTGTGATGACAGCAGAAACACAGTGACAGCTTCATTATGCAGGTGTTCACCGACAGCGCACATCACTCATGTTCTTGTGGCCACACATCTGGTGTAGCTGTGTAATGGCATGATCACAGTGAGATATACATGTACAACTTTTCTGTGCAATATGCGCAACCAGTGATGCATCCCACAATATTCAAAAGGTATACGCAGTACACAAAATCTGATGTACCATGCACATTATTAATGTATGTGACATAAGTTAATGTGATTGTGCACGTACTATGCACATCTCTATGGAGACGGCATGTGGTAAACATATGCAGGTGCAATCCCTATTTGTGTCACACAGAGTAGAGTGAAGCAAAAAAAGGAACAATGGCTGCTCAAATATAGGTCTGGTGCTGTATTGCACCATGCAGCACAGTAGCTGCTGACTGTGACAGTGGTCTGATCTCTGGTGCTATTGTGTGTCGCCATTATACCCTCCATCCCTCTACATGTCAAATACCAGGCTATGGATCAGTTTAAATCTCTGGTGGCCCAATCAATCTACCTGAGCTTCAATTTTTCTCTACTGATCTCATTGAGTATCCTGCAGTAGACTACTGCACAGTGTATGTTGCACTATTCTGGTCGCTGCACGATATATTTATAACATGGGCTGCACTTAATCCTTTGCAAAAAGCAAATAATGTGTTTCATGGATTAATCAGCCCTCTAGTGGCGCACTCGCTGCATCCAGCCCAATTGTGGTTATAACGTTGATACATTACAGTGGTGTATAGCAGGCACCGGCCCAACATCCCACTACACATCCCTGAGTGTTGGTCAGAGTTCACTACCTCCAATCCACCACGGTTGACCTCACCACACCATACAGTATGACTGTAAATAGATTGGTACACAGTATGGTGAAATAGGCATGTTGAATAGTATAGTGGACGGTCTCAATGTGTTAAAGAAACTATAACTAACATATTAGAACTGTAGTGTACTATAGTGCACGGGTCAGTGGGCAATATTGTTCGCTATTGGACCACAGACAACAGTCTGCGCACGCTGTTGCGTGTAGCTGCTTTAAAGATGGGGAGCTGGTCTCTACTGCTGACTGCGGAAGGAGGAGTTATCATGTCACAGTGGAAGGGGTGGTAGAGGGTACTAGCATTGACCAGTGTACTGGCTCATTGCATTGACTGGCATCGGTGTGCATGCAGGTACTGGGACAACAGACATCATGATTTATCCATTAAAGTGACAATTACGCAATGATAAGGGTCCAGCCGTGACTAGGTTACTTGTATCATGTTTCGCCTGTTGTTGGACATGGGTGGCAAAAGGCATGTCTTATTGTGCCTGGGACCTCATTGATGCAGCACCATTGCATATTGCTGTTTTTACTTTTTGGGCTCACCACAGTACTACTGCAGCATGACTTGTATTACTGTGTGACAAACTGTTAATATTCCGGTCATTTGGTGCAATGCAGTTTTAATATTACTACTTTTAAGATGTAATACACTGTGACATTTAGAATTGTTACATGTAGTTGCATGGCAGTATAACAGAATATGACCTGTATGTAATAAAGTAAAAGTTTTGTTAGATATTAAAATACTTTAATTATAATAATTAAATAAAGTTTCTATAATTTTTATAGTGACCATGACAGCTGTAGTGAGACCAGTGATGCAGGTGAAGCAGGAGGAGACTGGTACTGAAGAACGTAAGTATTATATCACAAGTACAGTTACAATGTTATGATAAGTACATTTTAGAACAAGTTATATTCTATAATAGCATGGGAATAGAAATGTAGTATACATACTGTTATCTCATATTTGCTATGTGGCACACTCACTCAATTTGTGAAACTGCAATCACAGTACAGGAAGAGCTGACAGGCACCTGTTTCTGTAAAATTCATCCGTCAGTGACTTTGCAAAACAAAAATGACATATTCGAACCCTGCTAAGGTGCCGTGTACTGCAGCTAAATACAAAATACAAACAAACTTGAGTTACAAAGGTTTAACACTTCACAAACTAAGATGCCAGACAGTGTCATGAGCCAGCCAGCAATCTGTAAATCAGCATGAAACCCATCTTGGTCAATATGTCGTTATATATCTTTGTCACTTGCATACACACCAGCGGCACAAATAAATAATATCAGTCTTAACAAAAAAATATGAATACTTCATTTGCATTGACAGAGAAAAAACATGACAAGACAGACTCCAACAAATGCGCACAACACAATTATGCCTGCAATGTAGGCTCCCATCACCTTTTCGGCATGTCAAGTGGCTCTTCACACACAACAGGAATGCAAAAAATGCACTGCTATTGAGAATCATGAAGGAAAAGTATGGATCCTGTACCAGGGTGGTTCATAATTGGGGAGTATTTTTTTGCAGTGCAAGCAGTAACTATTAACACTAACATTTGATAAGATAAGAAGAAATTACTTGTTTATAATTTGTAATGTGTGCAAAAAGAGTTCATTAGGGCATCAGGCCACTTGAGGATACAGGATGCCAGCATTCAGCCACATCTGGTGTATTTTGGACACCGGCTCTGCCTCATGGCCAAACAACACCCCAGGCTGTGGGTAATGTTGGCATCAGCAATACCCTCTCGTAGATGCGTAAGCATAGTAAGTGAATGTAGAATGATCGTAAGTTTGTATGTTGTTCATGAGTATCATGTCAGGTTAGACATCAGTATCTAGGCTGTGATGTACCACAAACTGGTATCTGCATCTTAAAAGTTGCACTGTTTGATAGTGGCTGATTGATTTTTATAGTAAAACAAGGGAAAGATTCTGAGAGACACAGACTCTGGCCCAGATATTAAAACTATGCCATTCTGTGACACAAGCCCTGAGCCCCACAAAGTAATAGCAACAGGTGTGGCCAGGGCGATATTCAACTGAGTTCTCATGTTACAATCCTTTTCAATATTGCACCCCAGCCACACCCACTGTGCATGGTGCAGTGGAACCGCGCCAGCGCAAGTGGTCAGAGGAAGCATTGAGATGCGAAGGCAAGTTCCATTCCAAGAATGTGGAGCACCTGCAATATTCAAGAAGGACAGGCAAATGGGCCCATACCCATACAAGGCACATAAATACTTGTATCTAATTACGGCACCATATGGATGTTATACATGGAGGTGCGCTTTGTCCCGACAATGGCACCTGGTGCCGTGGTGAGGTAGCAGTAATGGGGACTGATGCCCCTGCAGCCTGGATATTGGCATTATAGTATTCCCCATGGCCCGATCGTGGGCAGCAGTATACCCCAACACCGATTCTGGGCATATGAGTCACCCGGTGGCCGATCAGGCACAAGAAGTACCCCACCATCCACAAGCAGCCCAATCAGTAGGCATATTAGCAAGAAGTCTCCCCCAAAAGTAGCTCGACCATGGGGATAATATAAAGGTTCCCTCCATCAGCCAGCGGGAGGCAGCACCACCCATGTGCCACCCTGCCACCCAGGACAGACAGCTCAGTAGGGCTGCATGCCAGTAGTTCACAGCATGAGCCAATTGGCATGCAGCCCATATCAGAGAAGCAGTCCAGGCGGAACGAATCACATACTCACTCCCACATATCTGACCGACTTTGTATAGTAGGGCTGCATGCCCATTGGCTCATGCTCAGAACCAATGGTCATGCAGCGCCACCGAGGTGTCAGCCACTGAGCGTGCACGGCAGCAGGGGGTGGGGCTGCCACCCACCGCCTGACCTGGGGAGGAGCAGGGTGATGGTGCTGCATGGGCGGGAAGGGGTGGGGGCCAATAGGCAACCAGGTATTCTCCACGGGAGGGAGGATGCGCCCGACAGATGGGGCTACTCAAGAGGTGGAGGATCTTTCAACATGCCTGGAATTGGGCTACTTTGGTGGTGGGGGAACCTTTATATTATGCCCGTGATGAGGGCTACTTGGGGTGTGGGGAACTTTATGAATGTATGCGATCGGGTACTGGAGGGACACTAGCCTGTGATCGGGGCATGGGGGTGCCACCAGGTGCGGCAGGAACAGTGAGGGCCACCACGGTGGCAGCTGCTGTGTTGCACCCTGCAATGCAGCACATCACCTGTGGGTGGCCCTGACTTGTTCCTTTTTTACCATAACTTTCTGCAGGTGCAGGTAGGGGTTAGCAGCCATGACTTTGCACAGCCAGCTGAATATCAGGCTGTACAGTTTATGCATGTGCGCCCTCATGTGCTTAGATAACTTAACTGATGCATCCCGGTGCATCAGGATTTGCAGTGCAACTTTCCCTTTAAATATTGAACCTGAGTGCATCAGTGAGTTGGTGTGCATGACGCAACACTGTTACGCCATCACGCAACTCTTTCAATATCTGGCCTCTCATATAATCCTAAGTAGTAGTTAGAACATTTACTGTTGCTTTTATATTCTAATATGTTATGTTAGAAGAAAAACAAACATGTTTTTATTGTATTTGATTGTTTGCATATTGTGTTACTAATATGTATACAGGTCATGTTTTTATTGAAAGACTTGGTGATCCAACCGAGAAGTCTTATTTTTAAATCCTAAACATTAGTTGTAAGATACCATGTTTACGATCAGTAGAAGATTTTTTTTTAATGTTGGTTGTAGATAGATACAGCACAAAAGGTATTCTAACTTGTTGCTATGTGACAGAAATTATTGTACAGAACATTAACTAATACTGTAGGTGCTGACTGACATTACAGTGCCAGCGTATACAACACACATGTAATATTTAGAACTTCTGTGCTAGAAACAGTACGTGTACATTGAGGTAGTTGCACAGACTTAACAGTATAAAGCAGTTACATGTGTTCTATTCCTTACTGTGTTATACACCGTTATTAATCATTATATTAATCAATAATATGACAGAGAAGGTAATATATTATATTTATGTAGCAGATGCATTACTTCTGAAAGGGCAGCAGAGTAACTTACTTATAATAAATCACATGTGAGTGATATGACACATAGACTAACAAGAGTAAATTGTACAAATTTCCAGTTTTTATATATATTCTTAACAAGAGAGATCTATGTCTACTAAAAAATATGCAGGCAAAGAACATAACATTATTAGATGAAACCCAAGAGAGAAAGCTGAATATTTTCAATTGCATATTAATGGATTTTCTTTTGTGTCTTTACAGAACAAGAGCATGAATAGACATGCACTGTCCACTGCTGCTGTGTCCGCAGGCTCGAGGAAAAAATTGATAGCAGTAAAGCAGAAACTGCTGCGCTGTGGGAGGGACAAGAAAAATTGTTGTCCCTCTTCTCAGCGCAACAGGCAACTATTAAGTTACTGCTCGAGCCTGTGGACACAGCAGCAGGTGGCAGTGTGACAAGTACCACACCTTCACCTGCACCACCAACAGCAACTGTTGCTGAGACAGAGTGACAGCCTCCACAGCCTCATTGGTATCTCCCCCTCGCCCATGCAGCAACAGCTTCCACTTTCGTTGTGCCTCCACATACTGTCGAACTTTCAGCCTGGACTGCCTCGAGCAACACTACACCTTTTTTCGCATTGGACAGTCTCTCTTGTAAATAGTTTAATAGACTGTAAATAATAATTAGGTTTTATTTTATATCTTCAGAACAATGAATATTTTTTTTACGTTTGTTCTTACAAGACTTTCCAGAATCTAACATTTTTCGTATTTTTATTTTTGTGGTACAAGTATTTATTTTTGTATGAAAGACAGATTTGATATGTTTTTACAAATGTTTTATATTTGACATGATTTGTTTTATATAAAAAAAATACAATATTTTCTTAACAAAAAACCTTGGTTCAGTTTCATGTTTGCTTTATGGGGAGTATCTATGGAAAAGGTATCATTACAAACTATTGTTTTAATAGATATTACAGCAAGGGTGTTGCAGCTGATATTCTATAGTTCAGTGAAAACTTAGTTACAGCCTTATGCTAATCTTTTAACTTCAGATAGCTGTAGAGTTAAGCAATATGCTGCTCAATATTTATCATGTTTTCAAACATGTTAAGATTATTATAAAAATACATGACTAAGACATATTGTGTTGATGGTGAGTTAGTAACTATGTAAGTGAGATTTACAAAGGCACACATTGTGGCATAATACAATGCTAAGGCTTAAGGACAGTGTCAACAGAATTGTTGACCAATGATTGTCAAATCAACAAATAGTTACATTTCTTGTGCAGTACAAGCTGAGACACACATCACAGCTCAACAAGTGTTTATTGTGAAATACATACTATTTATTATCACTTGTTTTCAGAAAGGTATCTTAACATGTATATAGTTGTTTGAACACTATCTTAAAAGTTAAGCCAGTGAAGTTCAACATGAAAAAATATGGAGATCTTGAACTGTGTTTCAGAAAAACATGCCAACAGATTCTATGTTTTATTACAGTAGTACCAGTTACTGCAAAATGACAGAATGTTAACGAGCAGACAAATATAGTTTTTCATGTGGTATTGCAATCCTAAGTACATGTAATGACATCAGTAATAGTAATGCATATAGATGGATACCCCAACACAAAAATATTATGTGCTCATTCAACAATCCAAGTATTGATTTGTGTAACATTTCATTCATTGGGGTGTTAACATTAGTTCTGTTTTTTTTACACTTACCATTGATATGTTATACGTGAAATCAAGTGGTGGATTAACAGCATGGCAAAGCTGCACTACCACTACTGTATGCATATCGCTAATTATTTGCTGGTAGTGTGGCACATTAGAGATGTTCTCTGTGACCAGTGCATTGATACACCCAATCATGTGGTGGTGGAAGGGCAGAAGGGCATGCAGTAGCAGCACTGCATCCATGCAGGTAATCATGTGATGATACTGTATATCTTGAAGCTCCTGTGCCTACAGCACTACATCTGTATGACAAATCACATGATGAGACTGTATGGACTGGTGGACTTATACTGCCAGCATAGTATACATACAGCAAATTATATGTTGAGATTGTGGCAGGCAAAGGGTGAGTAGTACCACCATTGTATTCACACAGTAAATGATGTGCTGGATTGCACGGTTAGTACTGATCAGTTTCTATTTTTCTAGTTTGACTTCTCATTCTCAAAGAAGGGAAATTCATAAAAAACTCCATTTAATGCATCAGTTAGGGTTAATCACAGTGACAAAAGCAGGAAATTCGGTATTGAGGTTGAAACCCAACCTCGGAACTCCACCGCACCCAGCACCACACAACACAGCACACACACACCGGCAAGTGGCACGGGAGGACTCAAGGAAAACATGACCAATGACAGACAACCAGCAGCAGGTGACAGAAATAACAAACAATTGTCTAAATGTACTACCACCCACCTGACCAGGTACTGCATGCTCAGTGGAGATCAACAGCAAAACTTAGGCCATGTACACCAAATGTACACATCCCGATTGCAGCTGCTCACTAACGCACCACACTTAGTTGCGTAGCGCTTACCTACTGATGCCCCACACCACACCACACCTGGTACTGTGCCATTACTTAATATAAATGCTGAAGGTGTATGATCACAGTTGTACAAAGGTTTAAACACTAGTGAATATACATTAATTAAGAGAACTACATAAATTAACTACAAGACACAGCCATGTTCAAGATAAAAGTAGTGTTGCATTTAGTATGTGGTTTACATAGTAGTACATTTACTGCAACTGGTTACTCAAGATAGAGAGGCTGATGTAAATATATGGAAAAGCATTGCCCGTTCAACCGCTGTGAAGTCCTTACAGCCAGTATCAGATGCATTCTTACTGATGAAGATGTATCATGCTGATGTACATACATATGCCTTCAGTGTGTTTGAATACTAAAGATACAGTAAGTATTCTTTGTAAGAAACAATGTAATTGCATGGATCAGACCAAGCAACTTCTAAATATCATAGCACTACTGAGCCAACAATGACGTAGCTGTATCGGAGATGTCTATAGGATAGATTTTCCTGTAGGCACTTACTGAGTATGTTGTGCCTCATAAAGACAATGTCATTGCATCTGTGATGACTAACTTATTGAAATAGTGATACATTTACTATTGTTGCAATGAGTAATCTATGCCACTTATGGACACAGCCTAATTTTTTTAACAGTTGTGTTTCATACTCAGGCTGTATGCCTAGTGTTTGGGCTCAACAGTTCTGTCACTGATGCTATCAAAGTGATAACTATGTTAATTGTGGTACAACAGGAATCAAGTAGGTATAGCAGATATAAATTGAATGTCTTTTAGTGATTTAAGTCACAATGATAAAAGTGTATTAGGATGGCAGGGTTCTCTCATCACTGACTGTCAGTTATAATCACACCAAGGTTCTCGATGACTGTAATGATCAAGTTACACTGTTCATCTTCATGAGTTCATATTCTGACCATTCTCCAGTAACTAGACAGTGGATGGTAACTGGGCGGACACTGTGTTGCAAAAGCCTGCAGTGCCTAAAGCAGAGGGAGAGTATCACACATGAAGGTAATTAAGCAATAATGCATGACCAACGGTTAGTGTTAAATGGTCTGTTAATCACCCTCAGGGGTTTAATGTTGAATGAGGCATAGCTGAGTGGCACATGTCACTAGACAGTGATAAAGTGACCATTAACATAATACAAGAGTGGCTTATTGCTATCATAATCAAAATGTTTTTTAAACAACATTAAACCATGTTCATCATATGGTTAGCTCTACATGTATGTTAATAAAACTAAACATAAGGCTGTTAGAATGTTTACACCAATCAGAAAGCAGAATTCTCAAACCCTTGTAATCAGAGATATTATACCTGTACAACTCCTTGGTTTTGCTCAACTCTATTGCTCAGGTGCCCACCACATGTGGTGTGGTGAGGTGTGGTGAGGATCAGAAAAACTAGGTATTGGTGTAATTTTCAGGCTGCTGTGAGTCACTTGATTATGCTTGGGTGGCTGAGGGGACTACCACAACAGCACAGAAAGAATTGCATTTCCCTGGCTATGGGGTCGAAATCACATTTGGGGAGTGGGGGGGTGCCAGTAGAATACATGGGATAGTCTGACATTAACGTGCCAACAAAGGTTAAGAATTGCACTTGGAGGGTTGGGGGACCAGTAGAAGAGCAGAGATATTCAGTAATTAAGGTGGCTACGTGGGTTGACTATCACGATTAGGGGTTGGGTGACTACTAGAACAGTACGGTAATTATTACAGTGATGTGGGTATAAGAATCAAGGATTGCACTTGGGTGGGGAGGGGGGGACTACACTACCATGGGAAACAAAGAATGTTATATGGTAGAGTGGGGGCAGGAGTCATGCTCGAGTGGCAGCTATAGCACACTGCCAGGGTAACTTGTCTGTATCTAGCACACATGTGGGTGGGTGGGTGTAGCAACTCATACCTCCGAGTGTTACTAGTATTCAGGGTGCTCCTGATTCAGTCTCGAAATGTTCTTGTGCCATCATAGAATATCTGCCATGTTACAGAACAGTGATTTGTCTCATATTTATGTTAGAATTGGACTGTTACAGGTTGCTGCTGTTACTTAAACTGCTTCTTAACAAAAATCTACTTATTGTATTAGCATTCTGAGTGTGTAATTCTTAAGCTGTGTCTGGTATTAGCACTGTTTATAAAACGGGCATGTTGAAGGAAGCAACTTGATTGGCCAGAAAGGAAGTGTCAAGTAGGTATTACACATAGGAAAAAAGAAGAGCATGCAAATAAATCAATGCATTCAAATGGAATGTTCAGATGTGTAAGTGGAATGCCAATTTTTTAACGTCTGTCATTGTTTTTAGTCTCTCTAAGCGAGGAAGCTAATGTCATGCTGACAGTCCTGCTCCAAACCTCGTCTACGCTAGAAGTAAAAATCGGAAAGCAGTAGGGCAATCTTTTTAACATGCATAAAGCATTCTTCTAGTTCGTGAGACTGAAGCTTGCTGCCGCATCTAAATGGGAAATAGACCAGAATGGGGTGCCGCTTCATAGTAAACTGCTTCCTCCCAGTATATTTAAGTAAAACAACAAAACAAATCTGCATCCCTGATTCATTTATTTTTTTATTTTATTGCGCATAGTGCAAGCTGTTGGTGAGAACCTGTTACTTCTCTCTCTTAACCACACTTGTTCTCTTGATTGGGACCTGAGGTTTTGGGGGGGGCAACAACAGTAGAAATGTCAATGTCAGAAGACAATGATGTCATTGCTAGGAGGTGGAAGGACTATTTAATCTGAAAGTAACACAATGATTTTAGTTTTTCTTCACTCACTAATATTTTTAAGGTTACAAATATTAAACCAAAAAAAAAGAATCATTTTTAAGTGCAATGAAATAGTCTGGTAGAAGAACAGATAGCTCCTGCATCAGAAGGCACCGCAGGGCCTCGTGTCTACTATGCCCCTGGGCTGGTGGCAATATCTGTTCAACACACACCCTGTCATGTCTTATTGCTTACTTGTCCTCATGCTTTGAAGCCTTGTTCCTTATGTTGCTGTTCACGTTACATTACAGTTCTGTCAGTTTACTGTTCTGGAGTCTAGTAACTTATGTCTGATTGAGATTTTTACTCTGGTGCTATTTTGGAATGATGTCATTTAGTTTGTGTATCGTGAATTGCACAATACTTGATCAAGGGACATGTTCGGTAACAGATATATGTCAATAATTAATAAAAGCTTGATTAAACAACTGATTATTCTAATGACACAGTAACTAATTCTCCTTTTTATGTTAATTACACAGGTCATCACAAGCAGGCTCCTCCCGTAGTTGCCGAGGTAGTCCCAGCACAGACAGAAGCTGTGGAGGTTGTGGATCTGACCAGAAAGCGTTATCTTTGTGGAGTCAGATGGTAAGAAGACTTTTATTGATAATGCTGACTACCTCCTATGAGTACTTGTTGTGTATGATATTAGTAAACCTTTAACTGTGAGGAACAGAAAGTGAAAAGTTTTCTTGGTTCATAATGAGCACTGTCGACCTGACAAAGTGCAACTGTACTGTTAGTGTGTGGTACACTACAGAACAGGCAGTAGAGTAGCAACGTGGTAGTGGTGTGTCAGAACAGCAGTGAGTATGGTGAGTAGGAGACTTGTGATGACAGCAGAAAACACAGTGACAGCTTCATTATGCAGGTGTTCACCGACAGTGCACATCACGTTATGTTCTTGTGTGCCACACATCTGGTGTAGCTGTGTAATGGCATGGTCACAGTGAGATATACATGTACAACTTTTCTGTGCAACATGCGCAACCCAGTGATGCATCCCACTGCGATATTCAAAAAGGTATTATGCAGTACACAAAATCTGATGTACCATGCACATTATTAATGTATGTGACATAAGTTAATGTGATTGTGCACGTACATACTCTGCACATCTCTGTATGGAGACCGGCATGTGGTAAACATATGCAGGTGCAATCCCTATTTGTGTCACACAGAGTAGAGTGAAGCAAAAAAAGGAACAATGGCTGCTCAAATATAGGTCTGGTGCTGTGTTGCACCATGCAGCACAGTAGCTGCTGACTGTGACAGTGGTCTGATCTCTGGTGCTATTGTGTGTCGCCATTATACCCTCCATCCCTCTACATGTCAAATACCAGGCTATGGATCAGTTTAAATCTCTGGTGGCCCAATCAATCTACCTGAAGCCGATTTTTTCTCTACTGTTCTCAATATATCCTTGGTAGACTACTGCACAGTGTATGTTGCACTATTCTGGTCGTTTAATGATATATTTATAACATGGGTTGTACACTGCATCCTTGCAAAAAGCAAATAATGTGTTTCATGGATTAATCAGCTCCTCTAGTGGCGTACTGGTTGCATCCAGCCCAATTGTGGTTAATATGCTGATACATTACAGTGGTGTATAGCAGTACCGGTCTAACATCCCACTACACGTCCCTGAGTGTTGGTCAGGAGTTCACTACCTCCAATCCACCTGGTTGACCTCACACTGACACCATACAGTATGACTGTAAATAGATTGGTACACAGTGTGGTGAAATAGGCATGTTGAATAGTATAGTGGACGGTCTCAATGTGTTAAAGAAACTATTAATTAACATATTAGAACTGTGTAGTGTACTATAGTGTGTACGGTCAGTGGGCAATATTGTTCGGCTATTGGACTACAGACACAGTCTATGCTATCAGTTGTTGGGTGTGTAGCTGCTTTGAAGATGGGGAGCTGGTCTCTACTGCTGACTGCGGGAAGGAGGAGGTTATCATGTCACAGTGGAAGGGTGGGTAGAGGGGGTACTAGCATTGACCAGTGTACTGGCTCATTGCATTGACTGGCATCGGTGTGCATGCAGGTACTGGGACAACAGACATCATGATTTATCCATTAAAGTGACAATTACGCAATGATAAGGGTCCAGCGTACCTCCAAGGTTACGTATATCATGTTTCGTCTGCTGTTGGACATGGGGTGGCAAAAGTGTCAAATTCTATTGTACTGACCATGATGCAGCACCATTGCATATTGCTGTTTTTACTTTTTGGGCTCACCACAGTACTACTGCAGCATGACTTGTATTACTGTGTGACAAACTGTTAATATTCCGGTCATTTGGTGCAATGCAGTTTTAATATTACTACTTTTAAGATGTAATACACTGTGACATTTAGAATTGTTACATGTAGTTGCATGGCAGTATAACAGAATATGACCTGTATGTAATAAAGTAAAAGTTTTGTTAGATATTAAAATACTTTAATTATAATAATTAAATAAAGTTTCTATAATTTTTATAGTGACCACGACAGCTGTAGTGAGACCAGTGATGCAGGTGAAGCAGGAGGAGACTGGTACTGAAGAACGTAAGTATTATATCACAAGTACACAGTTACAATGTTATGATAAGTACATTTTTAGAACAAGTTATATTCTATAATAGCATGGGAATAGAAATGTAGTATACATACTGTTATCTCATTTGCTATGTGGCACACCTGTTCCACTGTAAAACTGCAATCACAGTACAGGAAGAGCTGACAGGCACCTGTTTCTGTAAAATTCATCCGTGCAGTGACTTTGCAAAACAAAAATGACATATTGAACCCTGCTAAGGTGCCGTGTACTGCAGCTAAATACAAAATACAAACAAACTTGAGTTACAAAGGTTTAACACTTCACAAACTAAGATGCCAGACAGTGTCATGAGCCAGCTGTATCTGTAAATCAGCATGAAACCCATCTTGGTCAATATGTCGTTATATCTTTGTCACTTGCATACACACCCGCGTCACAAAATAAATAATATCAGTCTTAACAAAAAAAATATGAATACCTCATTTGCATTGACAGAGAAAAAACATAACAAGAGCAGACTCCAACAAATGCAGCACAACACAATTATGCCTGCAATGTAGTCTCCATCACCTTTTCGGCATGTCAAGTGGCTCTTCACACACAACCAGGAATGCAAAAAATGCACTGCTATTGAGAATCATGAAGGAAAAGTGCTGATCCTCGGTACCAGGGTGGTCTAGCAATTGGGGGGAGTATTTTTTTGCAGTGCAACAGTAACCACACTAACATTTGATAAGATAAGCAGAAGAAATTACTTGTTTATAATTTTGCATGTGCAAAAAAGAGTTCATTGTATAATTGCAATATGCCACTTGAGGATGTTGGTGATGCCAGCATTCAGCCACACCTGGTGTATTTTGGACACTCGGCTCTGCCTCATGGCCAAACAACACCCCAGGCTGTGGGTAATGTTGCATCAGCACACCCTCGTGGTATATTGGGCGTAAGTATCAGGTAAGTGAATGTAGAATGATCGTAAGTTTCAGTATGTTGTTCATGATCAGTATTATGTCAGGGTTAGACATCAGTATCTAGGCTGTGATGTGTACCACAAACTGGTATCTGCATCTTAAAAGTTGCACTGTTTGATAGTGGCTGATTGATTTTTTTATAGTAAAACAAGGGTAAGATTCTGAGAGACACAGACTCTGGCCCAGATATTAAAACTATGCCATTCTGTGACACAAGCCCCTGAGCCCCACATAATAGTTGTGCAGGGGTGTGGCCAGGGCGATATTCAACTGAGTTCCCCTATGCCACAACTTCTTTCAATATTGCACCCTAGCCACACCCACTGTGCATGGTACAGTGGAACTGCGTCAGCGCAAGTGGTCAGAGTGGAGCATTGAGATGCGGTGGCGCAAGTTCCATTCCGCAATGTGGAGCACCTGCAATATTCAAAGGTTGACAGGCAAATGGGCCCATAATTTACACAAGGCACATGGGGGCCATTTGCATCTAATTACGGCACCATATGGATGCCATAAGCATGGAGGTGCGCTTATCCCTGACAACTTGCACCTGGTGCCGTGTGAGGCAGCAGCAGTCGGGGACTGATGCCCCCTGCAGCCTGATCATGGGCATTATAGTATTCCCCATGGCCTCGATCGTGGGCAACACAGTATTCTCTCCAAGCAGCCCGACACTCCCTGCGACACAGCTACCTCACCCCTGAGTAGGGCCGATCGTGGCATAATGTAAAGGTATTCTCATCATCTCCCCAAGTAGCCCAATCGTGGGCATATTATAAGAGTTCTCCCCAAAAGTAGCTCGACCATGGGGATAATATAAAGGTTCCCTCCATCAGCCAGCGGGAGGCAGCACCTCACCATGTGCCACCCCGCCACCCGCCGACCGACAGTCAGTAGGGTTGCATGCCTATTGTTTCAGCATGAGCCAATGGCATGCAGCCCATATCAGAGTAGCAGTTCAGATATGGAACGAATCTAGGTACTACTCCCACATATCTGACCGACTTTGTATAGTAGGTTGCATGCCCATTGGCTCATGCCAGAACCAATGGTCATGCAGCGCCACCGAGGTGTCAGTCACTGAGCCGTGCACGGCAGCAGGGGTGGGTGCTGCCACCCACCGCCTGACCTGGGGAGGAGCAGGGTGATGGTGCTGCATGGGCGGGAAGGGTGGGGGCCAATAGGTAACCAGGTATTCTGCAACGTGAGGGGAGGATGCTCGCAATTGGGCTACTCAAGAGGTGGAGGATCTTTACAATATGCCTGGAATTGGGCTACTTTGGTGGTGGGGGGAACCTTTATATTATGCCCGTGATAGGGCTACTTGGGGGGGTGGGGGGAACCTTTATATTATGTATGCGATCGGGTACTGGAGGGGACACTTCAGCCTGTGATCGGGGCATGGGGGGGTGCCACCAGGTGCGGCAGGAACAAGTGGAGGGCCACCCACAGGTGGCAGCTGCTGTGTTGCACCCTGCAATGCAGCACATCACCTGTGGGTGGCCCTTGACTTGTTCCTTTTTTTTAACGTAACTTTCTGCAGGTGCAGGTAGGGGTTGCGCCGCATGACTTTGCACAGCCAGCTGAATATCAGGCTGTACAGTTTATGCATGTGCCATACCGCCTCCATGCTTGCATAACTTACTGATGCATCCCGGTTGCATCAGGATTTGTCTGAGTGCACTTTCCCCTTACAAATATTGAACCTGGGTACATCAGTGAGTTGTGCATGTCGCAACACTGTTGGCCACATACTAACTCTTTTCAATATCTGGGCCTCTGTATATATTCAAGTAGTAGTTAGAACATTTACTGTTGCTTTATATTCTAATATGTTATGTTATGAAGAAAAACAAACATGTTTTATTGTATTGATTGTTTGCATATTGTGTTACTTAATATGTATACAGGTCATGTTTTATTGAAAGACTTGGTGACGCAACTGAGAAGTCTTATTTTTAAATCCTAAACATTAGTTGTAAGATACCATGTTTACGATCAGTAGAAGATTTTTTTTTAATGTTGGTTGTAGATAGATACAGCACAAAAGGTATTCTAACTTGTTGCTATGTGACAGAAATTATTGTACAGAACATTAACTAATACTGTAGGTGCTGACTGACATTACAGTGCCAGCGTATACAACACACATGTAATATTTAGAACTTCTGTGCTAGAAACAGTACGTGTACATTGAGGTAGTTGCACAGACTTAACAGTATAAAGCAGTTACATGTGTTCTATTCCTTACTGTGTTATACACCGTTATTAATCATTATATTAATCAATAATATGACAGAGAAGGTAATATATTATATTTATGTAGCAGATGCACTACTTCTGAAAGGGCAGAGAAGTAATTTACTTATAATAAATCACATGTGAGTGATATGATACATAGACTAGCAAGAGTAAATTGTACAAATTTCCAGTTTTTTATATATATTCCTAACAATAGAGATCTATGTCTACTTAAAAAATATGCAGGCAAAGAACATAACATTATTAGATGAAACCCAAGAGAGAAAGCTGAATATTTTCAATTGCATATTAATGGATTTTCTTTTGTGTCTTTACAGAACAAGAGCATGAATAGACATGCACTGTCCACTGCTGCTGTGTCCGCAGGCTCGAGGAAAAATTGATAGCAGAAGAGAAACTGTTTGCTGTGGGAGGGACAAGAAAATTGTTGTCCTCTTCTCAGCTGCAACAGGCAACTATTAGTTACTGCTCGAGCCTGTGGACTACAGCAGCAGGTGGCAGTGTGACAAGTACCACACCTTCACCTGCACCACCAACAGCAACTGTTGCTGAGACAGAGTGACAGCCTCCACAGCCTCATTGGTATCTCCCCCTCGCCCATGCAGCAACAGCTTCCACTTTCGTTGTGCCTCCACATACTGTCGAACTTTCAGCCTGGACTGCCTCGAGCAACACTACACCTTTTTTCGCATTGGACAGTCTCTCTTGTAAATAGTTTAATAGACTGTAAATAATAATTAAGTTTTATTTTATATCTTCAGAACAATGAATATTTTTTTTTCGTTTGTTCTTACAAGACTTTCCAGAATCTAACATTTTTCAGATTTTTTTATTTTTGTGGTACAAGTATTTATTTTTGTATGAAAGACAGATTTGATATGTTTTTACAAATGTTTTATATTTGACATGATTTGTTTTATATAAAAAAAATACAATATTTTCTTAACAAAAAACCTTGGTTCAGTTTCATGTTTGCTTTATGGGGAGTATCTATGGAAAAGGTATCATTACAAACTATTGTTTTAATAGATATTACAGCAAGGGTGTTGCAGCTGATATTCTATAGTTCAGTGAAAACTTAGTTACAGCCTTATGCTAATCTTTAACTTCAGATAGCTGTAGAGTTAAGCAATATGCTGCTCAATATTTATCATGTTTTCAAACATGTTAAGATTATTATAAAAATACATGACTAAGACATATTGTGTTGATGGTGAGTTAGTAACTATGTAAGTAGATTTACACTTGGGCACACATTGTGGCATAATACAATGCTACAAGGTCATAAGGACAGTGTCAACAGAATTGTTGACCAATGATTGTCAAATCAACAAATAGTTACATTTCTGTAGTACAAGCTGAGACACACATCACAGCTCAACAAGTGTTTATTGTGAAATACATACTATTTATTATCACTTGTTTTCAGAAAGGTATTTAACATGTATATAGTTGTTTGAACACTATCTTAAAAGTTAAGCCAGTGAAGTTCAACATGAAAAAATATGGAGATCTTGAACTGTGTTTCAGAAAAACATGCCAACAGATTCTATGTTTTATTACAGTAGTACCAGTTACTGCAAAATGACAGAATGTTAACGAGCAGACAAATATAGTTTTTCATGTGGTATTGCAATCCTAAGTACATGTAATGACATGCAGTAATAGTAATGCATAAGTAGATGGATACCCCAACACAAAAAATATTATGTGCTCATTCAACAATCCAAGTATTGATTTGTGTAACATTTCATTACTGTGGGTGTTAACATTAGTTCTGTTTTTTTTTTACACTTACCATTGATATGTTATACGTGAAATCAAGTGGTGGATTAACAGCATGGCAAAGCTGTGCACTACCACTACTGTATGCATAATGCTAATTATTTGCTGGTAGTGTGGCACGTACAGTATGTTCTCTGTGACCAGTGCATTGATACACCTAATCATGTGGTGTGAGTGGAAGGGCAGAAGGGTATGCAGTAGCAGCACTGCATCCATGCAGGTAATCATGTGATGATACTGTATATCTTGAAGCTCCTGTGCCCTGCAGCACTACATCTGTATGACAAATCACATGATGAGACTGTATGGACTGGTGGACTTATACTGCCAGCATAGTATACATACAGCAAATTATATGTTGAGATTGTGGCAGGCAAAGGGTGAGTAGTACCACCATTGTATTCATACAGTAAATGATGTGCTGGGATTGCACGGTTGTACTGATCAGTTTCTATTTTCTAGTTTGACTTCTCATTCTCAAAAAGAAGGGAAATTCATAGCAAAAAACTCCATTTAATGCATCAGTTAGGGTTGTTCCACAGTGACAAAAGCTAGGAAATTCGGTATTAGGGTTGAAAACCCTAACTCCGAATTCACCCGCCCCAGCACCACACACACACAGACACACACACACATGCAAGTACGGGGGAGGACCAAGGAAACATGACCAATGACAGACAACCAGCAGCAGGTGACAGAAATAACAAACAATTGTCTAAATGTACTACCACCCACCTGACCAGGTACTGCATGCTCAGTGGAGATCAACAGCAAAACTTAGGCCATGTACACCAAATGTACACATCCCTGATTGCAGCTGCTCACAACGTACCACACTTAGTAGTTGCATGGCCTTACCTACTGATGCCCCACACCACACCACACCTGGTACTGTGCCATTACTTAATATAAATGCTGAAGGTGTATGATCACAGTTGTACAAAGGTTTAAACACTAGTGAATATACATTAATTAAGAGAACTACATAAATTAACTACAAGACACAGCCATGTTCAAGATAAAAGTAGTGTTGCATTTAGTATGTGGTTTACATAGTAGTACATTTACTGCAACTGGTTACTCAAGATAGAGAGGCTGATGTAAATATATGGAAAAGCATTGCCTGTTCAACGCTGTGAAATTCGTACTGCCAGTATCAGATGCATTCTTACTGATGAAGGTGTACTGCTGATGTACATACATATACCTTCAGTGTGTTTGAATACTAAAGATACAGTAAGTATTCTTTGTAAGAAACAGTGTAATTGCATGGATCAGACCAAGCAACTTCTAAATATCATAGCACTACTGAGCCAACAATGACGTAGCTGTATCGGAGATGTCTATAGGATAGATTTTCCTGTAGGCACTTACTGAGTATGTTGTGCCTCATAAAGACAATGTCATTGCATCTGTGATGACTAACTTATTGAAATAGTGATACATTTACTATTGTTGCAATGAGTAATCTATGCCACTTATGGACACAGCCTAATTTTTTTAACAGTTGTTTCATACTCAGGCTGTATGCCTAGTGTTTGGGTTTGACACAGTTCTGTCACTGATGCTATCAAAGTGATAACTATGTTAATTGTGGTACAACAGGAATCAAGTAGGTATAGTGCAGATATAAATTGAATGTCTTTTAGTATTGATTTAAGTCACAATGATAAAAGTGTATTAGGATGGCAGGGGTTATTCTCTATCACTGACTGTCAGTTATAATCACACTAAGGTTTCGATGACTGTAATGATCAAGTTACACTGTTCATCTTCATGAGTTCATATTCGCAGCCATTCTCCAGTAACTAGACAGTGGATGGTAACTGGGGGACACTGTGTTGCAAAGCTCCTGCAGTGCCTAGCAGAGGGAGAGTATCTACACATGAAGGTAATTAAGCAATAATGCATGACCAACGGTTATGTTAAATGGTCTGTTAATCACCCTCTAGGGGTTTAATGTTGAATGAGGCATAGCTGAGTGGCACATGTCACTAGACAGTGATAAAGTGACCATTAACATAATACCTGAGAGTGGCTTATTGCTATCATAATAAAAATGTTTTTTTAAACAACATTAAACCATGTTCATCATATGGTTAGGCTCTACATGTATGTTAATAAAAACTAAACATAAGGCTGTTAGAATGTTTACACCCAATCAGAAAGCAGAATTTCTCAAACCCTTGTTATAATCAGAGATATTATACCTGTACAACTCCTTGGTTTTGCTCAACTCTATTGCTCAGGTGGCCACCACATGTGGTGTGGTGTGTGTGGGGCATTGGTAGGTAAGGCCATGCAACTACTAAGTGTGTGATGCGTTGTTATTGCAGCTGCAATCAGGGTGTTACACATTTGGTGTACATGGCCTCAGTTTTGCTGTTGATCTCCACTGAGCATGCAGTACCTGGTCAGGTGGGTGGGGATGTCTTGTAGTACATTTAGACAATTGTTTGTTATTTCTGTCACCTGCTGCTGGTTGTCTGTCATTAGTCATGTTGCCTTGGTCCTCCCCATACTTGTGTGTGTGTGTGTGTGTGTGTGTGTGTGTGTGTGTGTGTGTGTGTCTGTGTGTGTGTGGTGCTGGGGGTTGAATTGAGTTAGGGTTTTCAATCCTAACACTGAATTTCCTCGCTTTGTCACTGTGGAACAACCCTAACTGATGCATTAAACTGAGTTTTTGCTATGATATATATATATATAGATATATATATATATATATATATATATATATATATATATGGATACATCAGAAAATTAATATAAATACAGTGCATTACATTCAAAATCACTTCTTTGTCAGTTGGAATTCATGAGCCAGTCAGATAGAGTGAGCAGCCAAGATCATTAAGAGCCCTAAACTAAGCTACTAAATGGTGGGGCTGATGACCCAGACACCAGGATATTAGGGGTCCCCAAGTCTAGGACAGGGAATATGTTGGGGGGGAGAACTAGGTGCATATGCAGGCTGTGTGGAAATGATCTTTGAGGAGAGGGATGAGCTGATACATGCAGGGGGTGTGATGAATTGCAGGGGGAGAGAATTCCACAGTCTGGGCATGCAATGAGAGAACGCTGTCTGGCCAAGAGAGGTGGACCTGTGAGGGACTGCCAATGAGTGGTTGTCAGAGGTTCTGAGTGAGTGCAAGGGGGGGAGGCAAGGACAAGACAGAGGGCAGGTACAGAGGTAGGGACTGGGACCAAAATTTAGCCATGAGCCTGGTGCAGTGGGATTGTCTCCTGTCCTGTAAAGAGGTGAGATGCAAAGCCTTGTAGAGATCACAATGGTGAGTGCAAGGAGTATTGCCAAGGGTGAAGCAACAGAAGGAGCAGAAGAGGGTATCCAGTCTGGTAAGGGTAGTTTTGGGGAGCACAATGGATTACATCACCATAGTCCTGGACAGGGATGATCATTTGCTGGACAATTTCATGTTGGGACGGAAGTGGGATGCAGCTGTGGTTGCGGTACAGGACCCCCAGCTTGGGGTGCAACTTCTTTTGGATAGCCTCGACATGCACAGAAAAGTTGAGGTGTTGGTTGAACCAGACCCTGAGGTATCTAAAGGAGATGCAGTCTTCCAACGTTGTCCCATCCAGGGTGTGGAATGTGGGGGAGGGAAGGGAGCCAAGAAAGTCTCTTCCTTGTGTCAAAGGACATGGAGACTGTTTTCATGGCATTCAGGAAGAGGTGATTTGAGCAAAACCAGAGCTGGACATCATTGAAGTCTCACTGTAGTCTGGTGGATACATCAGAGGTGGAGGGGACAGAAGTATACAGGACTACACAAGAATACAGTATATACATGTGAATGGATGTGTGTGGGCAGATAGAGGGCAGGTCATTTAGGAAGATGGAGAACAGTAGTGGGCTAAGGACAGAGCCAAGGGGGACCCCAGTTGAGGTTGGGAGGGGAGAAGAGACAGTGTTCCCAACCTTGACAGATTGCATCCTGCCCACAAGGTAGGAGTGGAACCATGTGGTGGCCATGCTGGAGATCCCAGCTAGGTAAAGCTTAGAGAGTAGTAAAGGGTGAAAGACAGTGTGAAAAGCCTTTGTGAGGTTGACAAAGATGGCAGAGGTGATGTGGCCATTGTCCATGCTGGTGAGGATGGCATCGGTGAGCCTAAGGAGGGAAGTGGTGGTACAGTGGGACTTCCTAAAACTGGACTGGAAAGGGGGTAAAGAAGGAGATGGAGTCAAGGAAGGAGGAGAGTTGGGAAAGGACAAGGCATTCCTGAGGTTTTGCTAGTATGGGGAGGAGGGAGATAGGGTGATAGTTTCCAGGGGAGGATGGGTCACCATCCTTTGACAGAGGGATGACTGCGGCATGCTTCCATTCAGAATGGATAGAAGCTAGAGAGAAGGAAAGGTTCAAAAGTGAGGCCAGGGGGAGGCAATGGCTGGTGCAGACAGTCGCTGCATTATTACGTCCAACCCGGTGAGGCATTTGCCTTTGGAAGGCTTTAGAGCATGCAGGGCATTGCAAACATCAGTCAGGGTAACATGGTGGAAGGAGAGCCCCTGGTGGGCATCTTGAGCAGGCCGTGGTGGGGCAGTGTGGGCTAGTGCAGTGGGAGGGAGAGAGGACATCAGTGCTGCTATGCAGTTTGTGAAGAAAGAGTTGATCTCAGTAGCCACTGCTAGTGGGTCCATTACAGAGGAACCTCATGTGTTAATAACAGGAGTAGGTGGTTGGGATGGTGAGGAAAAGAGTGATCGTACCATCTTCCAAAATTTAGAGGGATGATTTATGTTGCTGAGGAAGGCGGATTGGAAGAAGTTTGATTTTGCCTGGTGGATTTGTCTAGTACATGAATAGCGAAGAGTGCGGTACTTCTGGAAATCTGAAGTGGAGCCGGATGTTTTAAAGGCCTTCCTAGCCAGATCCCCAGCTCTGAGGCAGTTTATGACAACAGCCGATATCCAGGGCAGGTGATCCCTCTGAGCACAGGAATGTCTGAGAAGAGAATACGTGTCCCATACGGAGGTGAATGTGATTTCAGATAGTCCAGGGCTGAGTCAATTGAGGATGCACAAGATATGGGAGACTAGTCAGTGTTTGCCAAGTCATTTAAAAGAGATGCTAGATCCAGGGATTTGTAGAACCGGACCAGCAGGATCTGGGTGGAGGGGGGGGCCTTTGGCCTGTGGATTTTCCTTACTGAGTAAATTATGTGATAGTCCTTGAGGGAGTCAGGTAGAAGACATGCAGCAATTATCTGATGAGGGTGGGAGGTGATGGACCAATCTAATAGTGAGTGGTTCTGGGTTTTGGTGTTTAGACATGTGGGTTCAGTAATCAATTGTGATAAATTTAGTGCACCAAAATCATTCGAATTTTGGAGCTAGAAGAGGCAAGCCAATTTATATTAAAGTCTCCTAGGACACGGAGCTCTCTGCCCAATGTGAAAGATTGGAGGGTAGTTAAGTGATCCTTGATGGTGGACACAGGGGAATCAGGAGGGCGGTAGGAGCCAGCGATAAAAATAGGGATGGAGAGGGGGAGGAAGACTTTCACCAGTAAGGAGTTTATAGACTGTGTGGGTAGAATAGGTAGGGTTACCAAGTGAAAAGAAGTGAGGAACTGATGTATATGGCTATACCACCACCCCTCGTGGCAATGGGGTGGCCAAGCCGGATTGAGATACTAGTGTCCTGGATGTGTGGTATTATCCAGGTCTTAGTAACAATCATGATGTCTGGTTTCAAGGATAAGACGCTTGGTTGGAGCAATTCAAGTTTTGGGAGTAGATTGCATATATTTATGTGTGCCATCCTTAGGCCATGTGGAAGTTGTAGGGTAGTTGCTGGACCTGGGTTAGGTTTAATGTTTCCAGCCATTAATAACAGCATAGTTAACAGGGTTCTGGTCAGGGCTTGCTTAACCTTTCTATAGGAGGAAGGAGATTTGTGAGGAAGTGTTGGTGTTGGTGTTGACTGGTGGGTGAATTTTAGGGCAAGTAGTCCAGCATGGAGACTGGGATGGCAGTGTGGATGGGCCTGGTACCCAGGAGCTGGGGTGCATGATAAGTGGGAGGAGGAGAGAGGAAGTAGCAGAGTTGGGATGGGGGAGGCAAAGGGTGGGCAAGTCAGAGGCTGTTCTGATCCTTTGGGAAGGTTGAAGGAGGGGAGTGATGCCAAGGGCACAAGGAGAAAGAGGAGTGTGAGGGAGAGAAGAGGCATGATGATGTGCAGGGATGAGAGCCAGCAGGCAGCAATGGGAGGACTAGGTGTTGGCTTTAAGTAATTTAAAGAGGAGATAGTGAAGCAAAATGTTTAGGTGCCAACTAGTGGTGAGCAGTGACAGTCTGCAAATGGGAAACTAGACTGTTAGTAAATTTCCTTTTTGGTCACATGAGACAACTCTGAAGTATAAATATAGATGCTCACCAATGGTGGTGGTGGTGGAGTAGCAGGTGCGAAGCATCAGAGGGGCAAATAAATACAGCCAGCAGTGGCCATTGAAGCAGGAACCATGTCATACCTGGGTTTCTAGCAGTTCGGGGGAGGGCAAACAGAGTTTCAGGGGCCCTCATGACCGCACTGGACAAGCTGTGGAAAAAAGGGAGCAGGAGCAGGAATGAATACAGGTAAGGGGGAGGTGCAAGCAATGAGGGGGAGTTAATTTAAAGGCAAATTTGACTACAGAGCTGCAGGCTTCTGCAGTGATAGCAAAATGGTACCCCCCCCCCCCACATGAGCTTGCTTACAGCCCCTAACTTAATCTAAAGTACTGGAGGGAAACTTAAAACAAATATAAGTGCTTTTACCTAAGCGATCTGCTTACAGCCCAGAATTGCACAGAAATGCATCAAACATTTATATACAGCATTCCCCCAAGCAAACTGCTTGCTGCCCAGAAATAATTTAAAATGATTCAGAAAGTTCAGTCTACAGTCCCCAACATAAATTACAGTGATTTAAAATTCAGTCTACATTCCCCAATATAAAATAAAATGACTTAAAATTCAGGCTGCAGACCCCAAACCAGCTGTGTGCAGCATAGCAATAAATGTAATGCAATTTAAAATACTTGAGGAAAATGCAGGACATTCAAACTATATTAACAAAGTCTGCCAGAAATAAAAACTATCTATACTGCTCTGGCGATGGAATAAGTTGGAGACAGCAGAGCAGGATCAGTTCATGGACACATAGCAAACATTCCCATTCCTCAGCCTTGGCGCCAAAATCTCAGTTCAAATAAATATAGCCAGTAGCAGCCATCAAAGCAGAAGACACGTCGTACCTGGATTTCCAGCAGTTCAGGGGAGGGCAGACAGAGTTTCAGGGGCCCTCATGACTGCACCAGACAGAGTGAGTTTCCAGCAGTTTGGGGGAGGGCAGGCAGAGTTTCAGGCTATTGCTAAAGTTAGGGGAGAAGACCATTCCCTGTCCATGCTTATAGGGGGAGACTTTAATCCAGTCTCAGGCATCTTTTTGGATAGATCAGAGACAACTCACAGCACACACCCTAGGGCCAATGCAGCGCCAACAGCCATGTCTGAAGAATGGGGCCTGGTTGACCTGTGGTGAAGGGACAACCCTGACAGGAGGGATTATACATTTTATTCTGCTGTCCATGGCACTCAGCCATATTGACTATTGGCTGGTGGTAGCTCAGGGGGAATACACTCCCACAATTGAGTCAATACTTATCTCCCACCATGCCCCAATAGGATTCTCCTTTGTATACCAGGGGAACAGAGCAGATCACCATGCTAGAGATGTAACCCACTTCTTCTTAAGGACCATGATTTTTGTACCTGAATCACATTGGAGGCTGAATCATACTTTTGGCTTAACGAAACAGGGGCAGTATCTTGAGGGATAGTGTGGAAGGCTTTCAAAGCCTTTATCAGAAGTTGTATTATATCATATACAGCTGTACAAAATAAAAAGAGAGACAAATAAATTTGAAAGTTAAATCAGGACCTCAAAAACAAAGAGTCACAGTTTTAAAACCTCCAACCACCTCCTCCAAATCTTGTCTCCCCTATTATAGGCCTTAAGTATAAAATTAATACTATTCTGCACCACATAGCTGAGTGGCAAATGATGCACATAAAGCATAAATTCTGGGAATCTGGAGATAAAAGTGTAAGCTATTAGCATATTGTTCCAGAAACAAAAGGTGAATTCTCAAATATCAGCACTATGGAGCCAGAAAGGGGAAGTAGTCACTGACCCTAAAGAAATAAATGAGGTAATGAAGTGGTACTGCCAGCAACTCTGTTTTTCACAAGTGACTGATACCATGGGCCCATCGCCAGTACACATCTTTCTAGGGAACATTCCACCCCTCCCTCCCCCAAATTAGACCTGGTCATCTGCAGGGAGATAGATAAACTCCTTACAGCAGAAAAGCCCCAGGTGACCTTGAAGCAAGTAGCAAAGGGGAAAGAACAGGCACAGACAGTATAATAGTAGAGCTCTACCAACATGTGTGCCACATTATAATTCCTCCCCTTCTGGCAGCCCTGCAAGAGGCCAGATCACGGGGTACCCTATCACCCACCATGAAGGAAGCAGTAATCATGTTGCTACCTAAGAAACTGTTGGATCACTTGGATTGTGTCAATTTCAGGCCAATCTTTCTTATCTCTACAGATACTAAAATAGTGGCCAAACCACTAGTAAGAGGAACAGGAACTGCCTTCTATAATTCCTCCTTCACAATTGGGGTTTTGCAAAGGCAGAACCAGAGCCAATAATATCCATACTGTGCTAAACCTTAAGTAACATCCATACCACTCCACATTTCCTACTGCAACGATGCGGTCAATTTTGGCAAAGCGTTTGACTCAGTAGAGTGGCACTATCTAAATGCAACATTAGAGGCATACTCTTCGGCCCCTACTGCCACAGTGGGATATCCACCCTATATCATAACCCCACCACTGCTATACTTATTAATCATAACATTTCAATGTCATATGGCCTCCACAGAGGAATATGGCAGGGCTGCCCTTTAACTCCACTACTTTTCTTAGTGACCCTGGACCCCCTCACCCAAAAGATTACTGGCTTTACAAGAGGTGCAAGGCACAAGGTGCAAGGCAAAACCTACAACCCATCATGACCCTATTAGACCATTCTGCAAAAACCTCAGGATTGGTGTTGAATTGGAACAAAACCACTATTTCATCAATGAATTCATCATGCACCAAAAACTGTACCAGTGGCATGCGAATGATCTTGGCACTGGTTGACATTTCATACCTAGGGGTGCAACTCATGACTAACTAGGAAGACCTAGTGGGGGCCAGTTATCTTCTGCTTCTTACCACCTTGGATCCTGAAATACAGAGGTGGCTCAAACTCTGCTTGTCTCTTAAAGGAAAAGTGGAGGCAATCAACATCTTTGTGCTCCACTGATCTGCCTACTTATTTCACAATCTTCCCATTTCATTACCAGACAAAAATTTCCGTAAGATAGACAAGATCATAGCTTATCTATACTGGAGGAGGAAGGCCCCAGACTCAGCAGGGCAAAACTCAGAGCACACTGGACAAGAGGGGGACTAGGGCTCCCGTGATTTCAAGGTTATCTCTGGGCCCATAGAATGGCAAAAGCCATGACGTGGTTCCTTCTGCTCACCAAAAACACACCTACTTGGGTTACCCTCAAAACTGACATGGCTGACATCCCCTGACTAGGCCTGCTACTAGGCAATAAGTGCAAGCTGACAGCATTAAGTGATACCATTATCCTCGACACTCACAAAGCTTGGAATAGGTGTATGAAGGAGTCAGGGTGCCAGGCTCATCGTGTTCACCACCAGTTTGATATACACACATATGGAACAATCCAAATATCCAGATTGGGGGGTACAGTAATCATGTGAAAAAGTTGGGAGCAGGTGGTTATGTGCAGTATTGCTGACTTTTCTGGGTTAGACTCAGAGGATCTACTGTCATTCCAACAAATACAGGACAAATTTGACTTACCAAGAATGGACTTCTGGAAATTATTACAAATCAGAAGTGCTTTTACCTCCTTCAGACAGAGATACCCCACAACAAAAGAATGGCAATGGTTACAATACCTGCATATCCAAACAAATCAAAGGGACTGGGGGACGAGTATATCGAATAGTCAAGGACGCTCAACCTAGGACCACAGACAACTGTAGAACAAGTTGGAAACAGGAATTACAAATGACCATCCCTCCAGATAACTCGGAATATTGTCTTGGGAATGCCCATATGGCATTTCAAGATGCTAGGAGCCAGTTAATCAAACTGAAAATTTTACTTAGATGATACTGCACTCCTGACTTCCCATGCAATAGAGGCCTACTAATCCATTCCAAATGCTGGCAGTGTTATGCACCTAACGCCAACATTCTGCATGTACTTTTGGTCTGGTGTCTTAAGGGACTGTCCCAAGATCCTTGGCCTTCAGATTCCACACCAACAGGATCTCATTCTCCGGGAGGACACCTCCCTACTATCGAGAAGTTTGATTAAGGGGAAAAATTGATTGCAGGCCATACTAATGGAGACAAAATGTGCCATCTTGATAAAATGGAGGGAACCCACTCCTCTGTCCCTACTGCCCTGGCATGTGGCATTGGCTAGATTAGCCACTTTTGAAAGACTTTCATTCTCCACAAGCTGCCAATTTCCTACCTACCATCAGAAATGGGAAAAATACCTAACATCCCAATTGTGTTCAATTCCAATACTCCCTTCTGAAAATCTTAATTTGTAGATATATGACAACTCACTACACTGCCTCTTATTCTAGTATAATTGTCAAGGTACCCCCCCACAACATTATCCTATCTTATATGGTACCTTTTTTTCCTTTCTTGTACAAGTTAAGGCACGTATGTAGAGCCTCCTCTCAATTAATGTAATGCAATGGGATGTGATATATGAAATGTTCTGACTGACTTTATGCTCATTCACAACACCAGTTATGTATGTATTGTTATGTTCATTGTTAAAGTTTTTTTCTTTATTGAAAATGAATAAAATCTTATACGTTAAAAAAAAGGAAGCATCAACCACACACCTGTCCAAGAGCCATCAATGCTTCAACAGCTTAGTTAGTCCTTTGAAGAATACTGAGCCCAGCTGACTCGGCTGATCTGCTGTAGCCCAACTGTCCACTTATTTACATTTGAGGGGAAGAATGCTTCAGCTCTACTTCACAGTTGAGTTGTTGAAGCTCCGTTCCACCTCCAAAAACTAAAATTGCAGTTTGATTGGTTCACAGGACGAAAAGGGAGTTCACAATCAGGAAGCCCTGACCACACACACAGTCCAAGAGCCATTGATGCTTCAACAGCTCAGTTAGTCCTCTGAAGTATATTAAAGCCCAGCTGGCTCCATTGATCTGTTATAGCCCAGTTGTCCACTTATTTATATTTATGGAGAAGAATGCTTTCACTTTCAGGTCACTTATGAGGATTACCTCAAGGTCCTTTTCTTCCTCTAACTTGGTAACCTGCAGACGACCCACAGTATTGTGTCTCTGCATATTTTGCCCCCAAGTACATAACTTTGCTCTTTTTTGCATTGATTCCAGTTGCTAAATGCCAGACCACTTCTCTAACATTGCCAGGTGTTAACTATGTTACTGTTTCCCCTCCTTCATGTCCACCCTCTCACAGAGCTTTGTCTTTTCCATGAACAAGCAGATTTTACCTTTAATCCCATCTATTATATCAATGATGAAGATGTTACACAACACCGGACAGCACACCGAGCCCTGTGGGACCCCATTGATCTCTGGCCTAGCTTTCAAGAATTCCTTACCACCATCACCTTTTGACCTGCAACCAGTGTTTGACCCTTCTCATAGGCTTGGCTCCCACCACCAGGTCTTACAGATTCCTGACCAGTCTCTTATAAGGCACAGAGTCAAAGGCCTTGCTGATGTCCAGATACAGGACATTAACCGATTGGCCCCTGTTTCCTGTCTTGGTTGCTTCATTGAAATAGTCAATTGGATTATTCTGACAGGACCTCAAAGACATAAACCCATGCTGTGTCTCATATTGCAGCCTGTTTTCCATGAGAAAGCTCATCAGTCTTTTCTTCAGGATAGTCTCCATCAGTTTCCCCTCTGTTGAGGTCAGACTGAGTGGTCTGTAATTCCCTGGTTCATCCCTTGGACCACTTTTACAGAGAAGCATCACATTATGTGTAGTTCTCCAGTCACGGGACACACTCCTATACTCCAGATAGGCGTTGAACAGTTCTGCCAGAGGGCCCATCAGTACCTCTGCTAGTTTCCTTATGACCATTGGGTGCATGCCATTTGGCCCTGGGGTCTTGTGTACCTTCAGTGACTGTATGCCTTTTTACATCCTGTCAACCTCTATTACACCATTTGTGATCCTACCCCCCATCCCCACAACCTACTTCCTGTGGAACTGGTCTGTCCTTCTGTCTAGTGAAGATGGAACAGAAGTATGTGCTAAGCACTTCAGCTTTTACTTCACTTCCTTCTGCCTAACCCCTTTCCATTTTTTTGAATCTGACAAGCTCATCTCTGATATCCCTCTTCTCCCTTATATATTTAACAAGGCCTTCTCAGATTTTACTCCCTGTGTTGGCTGTACTTCCTTTGTAACCTTTGCCTCTCTAACAGCTCTGCTCACCACCCTTGATTTAGCACAATAGACCCTCCCCCCCTGAATCCTCCTCATTCTAAGTCCATTTGTACTATCGGAAGACTGCCTTCTTTTCACTTATTTCATTTGCCACTTCCTTTCCAAACCAGCTGGGCTTTTTGGCATTAGATTTCTTGCTTTTGATTTTGGTACACTTGCTAGCGGCCTCCATCAGTCACTCCTTAATTATGGCTAATTAATGTTTCAATACAGTCATCAATGCGGTTATCAGCAGTGAAAGCGTATCAGTGTATACGCAGAGCTGCACTGAGGAGCATTAAGGAGTCTGTTGGGGGAAAATGGTGTATGTCAGCTGTGATAGAGTATCACCAAGAATACTGAGTTGGGATGAGGCATGTTCATGAGGTCGATGGCGAAAACCACAAATAGGCACCGTGCCAGCATGAACAGAGATTCATGCCAGCAAACATTAGCAGCATCAGGGAACAGTGTCATATCAGTAGCATTATTTTATTTAGTTTTTATTGACCGGGTAAGTGCACTAGTTAAATTCTGCCTATTTTCAGGCATGACCCGGGGGAAGGGAATACAGATGAATGCCAACTGTCTTTGAACCAGGTTAAGCTGTTGGTTGTATTTTTAGTGAATGGGGGGAAATTTGGCCAAGGCACCGGGGAAATTTCCCTACTCACCAGCAGGGGGAACCCTTGGCCGACTGTTCACAGGATGGCCACTCTGGACGAGCCTTTGGAGGAGATGGATGTGGAGAGTGCTGGGGAGGAGGCCTCCTCCCCAGGCACAGATTTGCAAGAGGCTGTAGATGCTGCCTTGACTGCAGCTAATTTGCTGGACTTTGATTCCTCCTAACTGCTGAGGGAGCTTGGTTTGGACAACAGCTTACATGGTGATACAGGTAAGGAGTTAGAGTCACTGTTCTGTTTTTGATCAACCTACAAATCCTGTAATCATCGCTAATAGTAATGACTACTTCATTCCTTCATTTCAGTTATCTGAAATTAAGAATTCATTATCCAATATCAAAAGATCCACTAGCTCTTGTCCGGATAATATTAATGCCATATTTCTTCTAGAGACACTGGATTCAATTATTACCCCACTTCAACTTTTATTCGATAAATCATTACTAAATTGTGAAATATCTGATGTTTGGTGTACTGCCATAGTCACACCTATTTATAAAAAGGGGTTAAAGTCCAAAGTACAGAACTGACTTCCATCCTGGGAAAAGCTATGGAACGTTTAATCAAATGTAGACTGGAGAATGCATTGGAATGCTTGATATTCATGATATATCACAACACGGTTTTAAATCTGGTTTCTCGTGCACAACCAATCTTATATCATTTGTCAAAAGATTACTAAGTTATTAGATAATAACATTCCAGCAGATGTATTATTGTTTGATTTTAGCAAGGCATTTGATCATGTGTCACACTTCTTGCTAATCAACAAACTCCATAACTTGAGAGTTTCTTCTCGATTAATTAACTGGATATCTGAATGGTTATTTAATCATACCCAATCTGTTAGAATTAATGGGGCTTTATCCTTTTCTGGTATTGTCACGAGTGGAGTCCCCCAAGGGTCCATGTTGGGACCTGTTCTGTTTAATCTCTTTATTCATGATATGATTATCAACTCTAATAATTATTTATCAAAGTTTGCAGATGATACCTAACTTGATGGCAGAGTTGACACTCTAGCTGACTTCAAACTTCTCGAACAAGACTTGTATTCCATTGAGCAAAGGGCCAATGAAAACTCAATGTTTTTTAACATTGATTAATGTAAAATTTTACACTTTGGTAGGAATAACCCATTTTACAAATATTACTTAAATAGGCAAGAACTGGAAGCATCTAACTGTGAAAGAGATCTTGGTATTCTGGTCAATAACAAACTGTCAGCAGGTGACCATTTTAGTAAAGTAGTCTGAACAGCTAACATAATTATGAGACAAATCAAAAAAACCTTTATTAGCAAATATGAACACTACTTAGTACCCTTGTATAGAGCTTATATTAGACCACACCTGGATTACGGTTCTCCCTTTTGGAGCCCTTACCTTAAATACGATATAAATCGTCTTGAGCGAGTTCAAAGGAGATTAACTAAATCCATCCCCAGATTAAGAAATAAATGCTAGGAGACTAGGTTTAGGGAGACAAAGCTTTATCCACTGTCAGTGAGAAGACAAAGGGGAGATTTGCTTCTTATGTAGAAGCTAGTACATAATCCTATGCTGTTTAACATATGTGGGCTATCACCAGCCAATAAGAGAATTGTGGAAAGATTACACACCAAGCAATTAAAAATTGAGTGGGCTAATAACAAAAAATATGACCATTTTTTCAACATAAAAGCAGCAAAATCCTGGAACGCCATGCCTATCACTGTTGTAGAGGCAGATAACTTCGATTCCTTTAAAATTAGACTTGATTCATTGTTACTCACTCAATAATTTGTTTAATATCCCACTGTTGTGGGAGGACAATCCAGATGGGCCTTGTGCCTTCTTTTGTCCTATTTTTATCAAGTAAATCCAGTAAGTCCTGAAAGAAGACATTATATGCTACAGAAAAAGAAGGCACTATTGCATGAGTTGAGATGAATGGATGAATCACTAGAATGTAGTGTTTGAGAGTCTGACACTGTCTTGGTAAATTCTGCCACAGTTTATGAGTCAGCAATCTGCTGATGTAGTGTGTGCCTTTTCACAACAGGCTGAAAAAACAGTATGGGAGATAGCTCTGCCTGATAGACCAGGCTCCCAGGGAACAAATGTGTGTACAATCGTACCTCAGGAAACAGCAGTATACCTATAAATGGGGAAGGATGAGCAAATAAGAACTGAGGCACATGATCAGGCTGGCAGCTCAAGCAGCTCCAAAGCTGTATGCCAAGAGCCTGTAACATGCGCCACTGAAGGAAAACAAGTGCAGCTGAAGAGGCTAGGAGTGGGACATGGACAGGATAATGACAAATTGATGGTTCTTGATGAGAGCACTCTTGTACAACAACAAGGGCAGGAGTGCACTTTTCCAGAAAATAGATTGATGCATGGCTGAAGTAAGTTGGACGTGCCGATGTCCCAGGAGGGAACTGCTACTTTGCATTCTGACTCAGTTTCAGATACTTAAAGGGTAGGAGGTCCAGAGTGGTCTCCTAGTCAGGCGTTACAGAGCACTGGTTGGGAACAAATTACAGAAGGGACTTGGGTTCCTGATACATTGGACCCTACGTATTCAGCATCAGTTGTTTCTGAAAATCTAAATGTGGCCACCAACAGACTCTCTGGGATGAGGTCCAATGATCCTAGCTGTAAGAACAGAAATTATAATGATGCACAGACAAATGTTAATGTCGTAGGTGATATTGAGGGGCAAAATCTATCTGTGGGCTCACTTAGGTTGGGTATACCTGATCAAATGGTGAATGCTGAGGATGGGGGGCTGGTCCAGTGTTAAAAATGTCTGAATTATTTCAGAACAAGGGTGAACCTGCTCCACATCACAATGCAGTCAGGTTATTGTATAAAGGTGGTATTGTGGAACCTCCAGACAGAGTTTTATTGCTAGGCAGTTATTGAAAGGCTCTTTAAAGCTTTTTTCATCAGAAATCTTTGCTCTCCTGCATTTGGGTAATCATAATTTTGATGTCAGTTTTAACAAGCATTTGTCAATGCCAAATGTTGTTGCGCTGGCATTGGCTTTGGTGGTGCAGTGCGAAAACACATTTTTGGCAGGATGTGAAAAATGACAGCTGCACTGTTCATAAGGAGGTGTAAAAAAATGGCAGTGGTGAAAATGTGGCATGTAAGTATTGCAAGTTTGCAAAGTTACAAGGGTGCATTGGAAATGCGCAATGCACACTTGTAGCACAGTCATTTTATGGAGTTCTGGCACCAACTTTTCAACATAGGCATTTTAGCACCTCTGCTCATGTATAGTGTCACTGTCATTTCCTCAAACTGTCCCAAAAAGTGATTTTGTACAGCAACTGCGCTATTCTGTGCTGGACATTGAAAACACATTTCGGGCAGGCTATGTAAAATGACAGCTGTACTGTTCATCAAGAGGTGTGGAAAAATGTCAATGGTGAAAATCCAAAGTGAAAATGTTACAAATGCACAGCGTTATGAGCGTGCGTGCAAACTGCACAACACAAGCTCGTAACACAGTCATTTTATGGAGTATCGTCACCAAATTTTCAACAGGCATTTTTGGACCTCTGCTAATGAACTGTCATTTTCATAATCTTCCCCAAACACTGACTACCCACAGCAACCATGGTATTGTGCGCCAGAAGTGCGGAAACACATTTTGGCCAGGATGTGGAAAATGACAGCTGTACTGTTCACAAGGAGGTGTAGAAAAATGACAATGTTGAAAATCTGGCATGAAAATATTGTGAAGTTACGAGCGTGCGTAGCAACAGCGCAATGCACGGTCATAAAACAGCCATTTTTTGATTTTCCCACCAAATTTGCAACATAGGCTTTTTGAGAGCCCACCTCATGAACACTGTCCTTGTATTAATCAGTCCCAAAGATGATTCCAAGCAGTGACTGTGAAATCACCTTTTGGGACTGATTAACATCATAACTGTGACAGAATTCATGAGGAGGGGTCCCAAAAACCCCATGTTGAAAATTTGGTGCAAAAATTCCAAAAAATGTCCAAGATATGCATCAAAGTTGAAAAAACCCTATTTATTCCATTATACAGCTTACCAGCATTTCATCAGTTCGCAGTTGGCTTTGAAGAGTGAAGACATGTTCCTGATCCACCAAAGATCATTGCAGCAAGCTCTGGAGGTAAGTATGGGGTGAGGGAGTGTGTGGGGAGGCAGGGTGCGCAGTGGGTGGGTGTGGGTAGTGGGTAGGGAGACTACGAGGGACCGTTTTCTGTTTACAGGTACTGAAAAAACACGTTGTGGACAGTTTTCTTTTTTACAGGTGGTTTATTTTTGGGGGGTACAGTAGGTGACAGGGGAGTGGGCTCCCCTGTCGGCACATTAAACCGGGAAAGGGGGGGATGGATGCCGATGGGGATTGGGCACCCCCATTGGTAAACAACGAAAGCAGGGGGGGAGACACATTCTGCTGATGGGGAGTGAGCTCCCCCATCGGCATATACTTAGGCAGGTTACGCCGACTGGGGAACTTGGCACCCCCGAGGTTGACAGTTTAGCAGCCACTGTGCCGCCATGTTTCCAGCTGGTGAGCACGTTGGAAGGGTCCGTTGCATGTGATGAGCTTTGCTCTCATTGCAGCGGACCTTTCCTTAGATATGCTTGTCCAGGTGGTGTGGCACCAGCATGCAGGCTGATTGGGGAACGAGGGACGCACCAACTGGTGATGCCCTGCATTCGCCCAACAGTGACCGCGCCTCCAAATCTGCACTATCCCAAGATGTTGGCTGCGCAAGCATGCCAACACAAAAATGTGTCAGGTTTTGGATAGGTTTTGTACTCAATACAATAAGCTAGAAAATACTCCTTTGTGGGAGCCCTTTCACACAATACCACTATCAAGACCCACTATTAAAAACATTATTATTATGTTTAAGAATCAAGGAGTGAATATTGAAGATATTCTCCATTTTTTATGCAGGTCAGCCTCGTTCATGTTTTAAATGTGGGGATAGGACACACCTGAGTTCAGAATGCAATACAGTGAAATGTAGTCATTGCTTGGAATTCGGAAATGTTTCAGGGAAGTGTTTAAATCTGTTTCGATGTAATCTGTGTGAGCAAACAGTTCATTCTTACGACAGGAATCCCTGGGCCTCGCATAACAGGGAGGATTATCCCTCACATGAAGGGCTTATCAACATGGCCCAGCAACATCAGGCTAAAAAGATAGCAGAATTAAGTATTAGGAAAGAGGTAGACAAATACGGACAGAAAGCAGTATCAATTCCCCAAGAGGTTCGGCCTACAGTATCTGAACATGAAGACTCAGGACTTGAGATGAGACATGAGTCTGTACAAAGGGTAAGGGAAGATCCTATTCAGGAGTCAGATGTTCAAACCATAATTGAAAGTGCTAGTTGTTCTCCTAAAGAAATGCCCCCCAAATCCTGAAGGGTTTAAAGTTGTCACTCAAACTAAACAGTCTAGGATGGGTAAAGTGGTGTCACGGAAAACTGTAGGGATGGAAAGTCCTGTACCTCCAGGGTCACAGAAAAGTGGTAATAAGTTTGCAGTCTTACATTCAGAGGATGGGGATTCTGAAGGGGACAGGATGGATTCCTATTCAGTAGTTTCTTGCACTGACACTGAAGAGGGAGGGGGGTTCTGACTCAATAGCCAAGCATACGTGGCAAAGACAAAAGACACAGACATCATAACCACAATACTTTATATCTTCTGCCAACTTTGCTAACAGCTCTCCATTGCCTCCATTAATGTTAATAGTATAAAAAGGAATAGAAAATTAGCAGGCACTATGTTTTCTTTACAAGAAAAGACTTCAGACATTACCTGTATTTTGGATACAAGGTTGAAAATGGGGGAGCTTTCAAATGCCTCGCAAGCGTGGCATTTGGGGCCCTCTTTTTATTCGACAGGACTGGATTTATGTGATGGGGTAGGGATTTTGTTAGCGACTCCTGATCTCATAGGCATTAGATTAGTGGGCATTTTTCTGGGGTGGGCTTTATTATTGGATATTTCTTATTTTTCAGATAGATTTTGGTTCATTGTGACATATGCCCCTCAGACCAAGGCCCTTAGGGCTGCTCCATTTAAAGACATTCACCTGTTTTTGCATATGTCTAGACTTGTAGTATGAGCAGGGGATTTTAATTGTAGTTTGCACCAAAAATATAGAGGGTTACAGATGGAGAAACTTTTTTGTGATTCAGTGGCATTACAGAATGTCATTTCTACTGCTGCATTACAGGATTCGTATCGAAGTTTGCATGCTTTGGTGGGGTTTACATTTATTAAAGGTAAACTGAAGACTCGAATAGACTTAATTTTTGTTTCAAAAATCTAGAAAGTGTTGTCTAGTAGGACAATTGTTGTAGAATACTCTGATCATGTATCAATTTGCACAAGGATATCCTAGCAAGATACCCCAAGGAATACAAAGAATAAATGGAGGCTAAATGAGTCAGTATTGTCTGATATTAAAACTCAGAAGTGCTGGAGACAAAACTGGACAGCCTGATCATCAGTAGTTGACTGTTATGAGGATCTAATGGAGTGGTGGGAAGATACTAAAAAATCTTGCAGGAACTATTCAAACATAGGTCGAATCTAGAGAATACTGAAAACTACTTAGATTATTTGCAACTACGGCAACAGTTGCAACACTTAATTTCTCTGTCAGAAACTACGTCCCAAGATTGTGGGTCACAAATCCAAAATATTAAAGCACAGTTACAAAAATTGCAATATAATAGGGCGCAATCTTTGGTGCAAGAGGCTAAGTTTAGGATAAACACTGGGAAACACAGTATTGACCCTTACAAGGATTGTAGGGAGAGGGTGAATGCAAGAATTATTGCAGAATTGCTTTCCTCAAGAGGAGAAACTGTATTGTCTTCTTTAGGCAGTTTAGATATAGTACAAACTCAGGCCCAGAAGATGTTTGGTGAAAAAGTCACATACTACCACCAAGAGTAGACTATTGGATGATTTATATCTTCCACAGGTAGAATTAGCAGATATTGACATGCTTACTCGTGAAATCACAATAGAGGAAGTGGTGAAGGCAATAGATAAATAACAAAGGGACTCTGCTGCAGGATCCGATGGAATAAGTGCAGGGCTGTATAAACAATTTAAGGAATGCCTGGCTCCACTTTGGTAATTTTATATAACTATATGTTAAATAAAAGTAGACTGGCTCCATCTATGAAAGAGGCTATACACTAGTCCTAATACATAAAAAGGGCCCTTCTGTGGATATTAATAATTGGAGACTCTTAAGTTTACTGAATACTGATATAAAGATTTTAGCTAAACTATTGTTAGGACGACTTACCAAAATAGCTACATATGTTATTAGTGAAGTACAAACATGTGCAGTGCAAGGTAGACAACAAAGCGATAACTTAATTTTGCTTAGTGAGCTGTTCTATCAAGGTGAAGGGGGGGTTGACAGGTTGGATAGTAAGTACTGATCAAGAAAAAGCTTTTGATAATTTATCTCATGACTTTTTGTTTTTAGTGCTAAAAGCTTTTGGAATACCGGGGATATTTGTAGACCAGATCAAATTATTGTACAGGGATGCAGCCATAATTCCGAATGTGAATGGCTGGTATAGGGGGAAAATTATAGTGCAGAGAGGGGTTTGGCAGGGATGTCCATTGAGCCCCTATCTGTATGTCTTCTGTATGGACATTTTTATTAGGTTATGTACACAGGAACAGGGGATAATTGGATTAGGATTGCCAAATTATTCACAGACCATGAACATTTCAACATATGCAGATGATGTGGTGTTAACTCTGGCCCCTCAAATGAATGGCTCTGCTTTAAAAACAGTGATTCAGTTTTTTTCTGCTGTATCAGGTTCCCAAATAAACTTGGATAAAAGCAGAGGGGTACCTTTGGGCCAGACTCCCTTACCTGACTCGGGAACTGTTGCAGGGATAAGGATTAGTAAAGAACCTCTAAAAATAATAGGAGTTGTGTTTGGACCCCAAAATGCCGATATTTTGAACTGGTAGGCAGGTATAGCAGGGGCAGAAAGAGTACTTATGGGATGGAGACAGAAAGTCATAGGTAAATTAAAAAGGGTTTGGTTAATCAAGACTTTGTTAGTTCCTAATTTTTTGTACATAAGTTACGTTTATCCTCTTCCTAGGGAAGTGCTGACTAGAATCTACAGTTTATTTTTTCATGGCCTCTGGGGCTCTAGGTTAAACCCAGTAAAATGAAGCCTCACTTATAGACCAAAGGCAGAAGGGGGGGTAGGAATGCTTGACCCCATTGCTTTCTTTTTTAGTATTTTCTTAGATTACACTTTTTGAAAATGTCTTCGACCAGGGACTGTAGTTTGAAAAGAATGTATGGACTACAGGGTGGCACCCAATATTGAGCCGTGGCAACAGATGAAACCCAGATTACTGGGAAAAAGAAGGCCCACCCCTAAGTATGGCTTAGATAGTATTAAATGGGCTTTACAAAGGAAATTGACACCTGCAGTTATAATTATTGGTGGCCAAAAAAAGATGTACCAACACATCTTGAGTAATGAGAATACAGAAGTAGTAGCATTTCTATTATGTCTGGAGCAGTAAAAAGGGTGTGTCATGAAACAATTAACAAATCCTTGGATTCCATTGTATGCATAGGATTGTGTGTGGTTAGGGAATTATGGAGGCTGGGGGTAAAAGGCAATAATAAGCACAAACAACTATCAGACAGATATTGCCCAAGAGATACTTGTGCTCAGATCTTAGAAACTCAGCATCATTTGTTTCTAGAATGTGGGTTTGCTCAGCTGTTTTGGGAAATTGTAAATAAAGAGTGGGGGGAGCAGTTATTTTTATGCTTACAATACTCAGAGATTGTATATGGTAATAGCCCAGGATTTCTTGGAAGATATCATAAGGATACAATATATGTTATTTTTGCACTGATTAGGTATCATTTATGGCAGGCTAGATGCCTGTGGGTGCTGGAGCAAAAATGGTTTCATCAGACTACGGCATTTCTGAATATGAAAAAAGCAACACAACAATTGTTGAGACATGATTTAAATAAATATTCATTGTCTAGAGTTGCTCATCTATGGAAAAACTGTAGACAATGGTGTGACTAATTTAGGTAATGATCATGTTGTAGAAAAGGCAAGAAATGTTTATGTCATGTATGTATTAACGGTATTTATTTATTCCAAAAGCATAGTTTGATATGTACTGTAATGAAGTCCAAATTTTCTAATAAAAAATCCTCTACTAACCAGTAGAGGAAACTTTACATCCTGGCACTCTGGCCAAGATGGCCACTTTTTCTGAAACTTTGACTGAGATGGATGTGCAGGAGGTAGTGGAGAAGGTCTCCTTCACTGCCTTGCAGTCTCCAGGGACCGAATGCTTTTTCAATGCTCCAAATACTTTGGAGAGAGTGCCAGAGACCCAGATAAATCCAACAGACAGCAAGAAAGCTGGATGAGGAATGGAAGAAAATAGTAGTCATTTTCAGCCCAAGGAAACCTCTATTGTCCAGAAGGCAAAATCGTTTGATTTAACTAAGGATTTGGAAGCCCAGTTAATGCAAGAGGAGCAAGACTTTCTTTTAAAACAAAAAGAACTCCGTGAAGCAATTGTTTTGGCTAGAATCATAACAAACGCAATGGAGGCTGTAAACACCATGGTTTCACTTCCTTGCAACTGACAGCAGGCCCAGCTGCAAATCTCAGGTGCACCTGGATGAACAGCAGTAACACCGGATCAAAGGAATGAGTCACCGATGGAACAGCAGTCTGCTAAACAGCAACACAATTTTAGGGCATTTATTTATTTATTTATTGAAAATGTTTTACCAGGAAAGGCACACTGAGCAAAAAGATGCTCATCTCATGGTGTGACCTGGGGGAGGGGGGTTACAGAGGAGGCAGGTAAACATATAGTAGTTGAACTTTACAGTAGCACAATTCAGAGACTGTGCATCGGTGGAAGGGATTACAATTGAACATGTTACATAGGGAGAACAGTACAGTACACCACAGTATCAACAATGACGGTTATACAAATCATGGTTACACAGCGAGGTAGGAACAGTGCAGAACATGAACATAAGGGTATGGAATACAAATCATGGGTACACATTGAGGCAAAGCATGAGATACATAAGTGCAAGTTTCAGAACAGGGGTAGTAATAGCAGAACTTGAGTGCCAGTAGCAGAAGTTGAGCTAAAGGGAGATGTACCAAGTTGACAGGGGATTTGGAGAGCAAGATGGGGCGAGAGGAGGGGAGGGGGTGATTATCTGTGTGGGGGAGGTTAGTGAGGAGGAAGGAGGATGGGGATGGGAGCATGGGTTGAAAGGAAGGGGAAGGAGAAATTGAGAATGAGGGAGTGAGTAATAGAGAGGTGTAAGTGCACAGGGTAGTAGATAAGCCAGACAATTAGGCGATGGCAGGGCCACTGGTCAGGCGCAGGGGGGAATGAGGGAAGAGGAGCTAATGGGGGGGTGGTCAGGGGCAGCAGCAATTGGGTGTAAGGAAGTTAGAGAGGGCATGGGAAAGGGAGAGTTTGGATGAAGAATGGCGGATCTGGGTAGGCAGGTCATTCCAGAGTTTAGGGAAGAGGTAAGAGAATGCAGATTGGCCGGTGGTGGTCCTTCGGTGAGGGATGAATAATAGCCTAGCATCAGAAGACCTGAGGGTGTGCGAGGGGGTAGGTGGGGAGGATAGGGCGGAAGCGAGGTAGGGGAGGGAGGGAGCTGAGCCAGAAGTTAGAAGTGGATTTAGCGCAATGACTTAGGCGCCGGTTACTTAGAGAAAGCAGGGACAGGGAATGATAAAGCATGCAGTGGTGCGTACGAGGGGGGGCATCGAGGGCAAAGCAGCAGAATGCATTGAAGAGGGGGTCTAATCTGGCTA
Source organism: Neoceratodus forsteri (assembly GCA_016271365.2). NCBI lineage: Eukaryota > Metazoa > Chordata > Ceratodontiformes > Ceratodontidae > Neoceratodus > Neoceratodus forsteri. Next base: position 92,828,097 of record CM057456.1, on the reverse strand, counting down.
GGGTGGTCAGTGCAGCGGAGCTGTAAACTACATCACAGTAATCGAGGGAGGGTAGAATTATTTTCTGGACAATTTTGCGTCTGACAGGAAGTGGGAGACTAGTGTGGTTTCTATAGAGGGCACCAAGTTTTGGGCCATAATTTTGAGATGATGGCATCTACATATGTAGAGAAGGAGAGGTGATGGTCAAGCCAAACCCCTAGATACCTGAAGGCGGGTACGTCTTCGAGGATGGTGTTATTTAGGGTGCAGAATCTCAGAGGAGAGGTGAGTTTGGATAGGTGCTGTCTGGTACCGAAAGTCATGGAGTTGGTTTTCTTAGCATTTAGGGAGAGTTGGCTGCTATTGAACCAGTGTTGGATTTTGTTGAAGTCGGTTTGAAGTTTGGAGGTGATTTCTTCATGGGTCCGGCTGGAGATGAAGAGGACTGTGTCGTCTGTGTACATGTGAATAGCAGAAGAAAAGCACGAGTTTGGCAGGTCATTTAGCAGGATGGAGAAGAAGATGGGGCCGAGAACTGAGCCTTGGGGTACGCCAGTGGTGATTGGGGGGGTGAGATGTGGTCAGCTATTTTAGTGGATTGGGTTCTATTTAGTAGGTAGGCACTGAACCAGTTTGTGGCGGATTCTGCTAACCCAGCTCCAGAAAGGCAGGATAGTAGGAGAGAATGGGATACAGTGTCGAAGGCTTTTGCTAGGTCAATGAAAATAGCAGCAGTCATTAGCCCTTTGTCCATCCCAGTGAGGATATGGTCTGTGAGTCTTAGCAGGGAGGAGGTGGTGGAGTGGTGCTTTCTGAACCCGGACTGGAAAGGGGTGAAGAAGTTAGTTTCTGAGAGGAAGTGGGAGAGTTGGGATAGCACTAGGTCTCATGCTCCTTTATTTGTGTTTGATGGGAATAAGAGCACAGCTATCAATAATGCAAACTGTAAAAATGGGATTGCAGTGGGAATAGCACAGACAAGTGTGGGGGCTCCTGGCCTAATTGGCAACCCTAGCAGAATGGAGACAACAACTTCCGAGTGGTCAATTCAGTCTGCTTTGCAAGGTGCTGGCTGGGAACAAACTGCAAGTGGGCAGTGGGTGTCTAGTTCCTCTCCTATACAAGCAACAGGGAAAAAGATGAACATTCTGAAAGGAAAAGCTAAGACTAATATATCAGACCCTATTGCACTAGTACCTGAGAATCCAGTGGATATTGAAATGTCTCCACTCCACATCCTAGAAATCTTGCAGCTTACACAGAACCCACAGCTTGACATAAATGCCCCCACCATTGCAATTGAGAAAGAAATAAATAGTCCAGGCCCAACCCTTGGAGCTAGCCTGCAGAAGACACCAGGCCACATCAGGATGCATCACGGGCATATACTTCAGACACCACTGACCAGGACAGACACCAGCATGACAGGAGGAACAAATCTTGTGCATCTTTTTTCAGGGAGCCAGTATATCTAGCTAAAAGACACAATGCGGTCTGATTAATTTACAAAGGAGGCCTAGAGGTATTTCCTGACTGCCTGTTTGTTGCTAGAACATTATTGAAAATCTCCATGAATTACTCTGCAGCTGAAATATATGCACTTATACATATTTCTGGTGAGCAAACTTTTGATGTTAGTTTTAAATTTAACAGTGGTTTGCAGAAATTTTGGGAACGTTATCATAATTTAAAGACAACACCCTTATGGTTACCTTTTGAGGCAATATTCTTGATGAAACTGGCCAATAGAACCATAACTGTACTCTTCTAAAATGATGGGGTCAGCATTACTGACTGTCTATACTGGATAAAGCAAAGATGCCCCATTTTGGGAAATTCAGAGGCATTCTTTGATGACGAAAAGATATGGACTTGAGGGTGGAGGGTGATGATTGTTCTTCATGCCACAGAGACTGGGTTGCAACACTTACCAAATAACGTTTTCATTAGACGTGATACAGGGGTTCTGTTTTATCAGGGACAGCCTAAAGCTTGCTTCCGATGTGGGGAAACTGGACATAAAAGCTCACTTTGTGATAAATTGAAATGTACATTGTGTGGGGACTTGGGGCATGTGAGTGGTCATTGGCGAAATGAGCAGCTTTGTAGTTTGTGTGACACAATAGGGCACTCACATCATGCTTGTTCCTGGGCTGCCCATAACCAGCCCAATCAGTCAGATGGTGAGGAGCAGTGATTACTAATAGTCAATGCACAGAGAACATGGGGTAAACCCTTCCTCCAACCCACTAGGGAAGATGAAGTATGAAGTGTGCAGCCAGCAGAAATGGACAAAAGGGATCTAGAGGAACAAACTCCTATTGTCAGTGGTCACCAGAACCAGGCTCCACAGAATCTCCCTCAAACACATCAAGATGATAAATCCAGGGAGCCACAAGGAGCGACAACTCCAGTGCTGGAGATGCCCCCCCCCCAGGTAGACTAAGAAGCAAGGAAGTCAAGGCGGGCCACAAGAAGAAGGCAGACTTGGTGAAAGTCTAAACCCAAAGTGTTAAAAAGAACAGGAATCCCTATTGCAAATAGATTTGAGGCCCTTACAGACACTATAGAAACATCAGGCAATGAATCAGATGAATCCTCAGTTCTCTCATCAATGCAAGATGGCAGCTCAGACAAGGAAGACCCCCCCCAGCTCCACAGAGCTTACTACCCCTTCTGCCATGATCCATCCCTCAACCAAAGCCAAAGCGAAACTGAAAAATGTAAGACAAACTAGGAGTTCAGTAAAGCAGCCCCCATGAGTTATTTAACCTTTTCTCCCCATTTTCTTTGTTCTGCTCACATGAATGTTGATTTAGCACTGTACTCACTCAATATTAACAGTGTCAAAAATCATGGAAAAAGGCAAGCTGTGTTCTCTCGCATTAAATCATTTGGGAGTGGGATTATTTTGCTACAAGATATGAGACTGCATACACTAAATGATATTAAGGATGCCACACAGTTATGGCATGTTGGAACATCATACTGGTCCATAGACCCATATTCATGTTCAGGTTTAGCAATCCTTTTCTCAGGGGTTCAGTTTCAGTTAGTGAAACATCATGATTTATCCTCAGGAACACTTATGGTAGAAATAAGAATCCAAGGGGTCATATGTAGAATATTGAATGTGTATGCAGCTCAAACGAAGGCTTAAAGGATATAACTTTTTCAAATTATTCAGCCCTATTTATACTCCTCACAGAATGTAATTATAGGAGGTGACTTCAATTGCAGCATATCTCTAACTGATAGAGGTAGAAACACAAAAACAAATAGGTTTTTTTGTGATATGGCATTTCTAAGAAATATGGTCCAGGTAGCAAATCTAAAAGATACACAACATTGTACATCAGGATATACTGAACCAACATTCTACAAAGGTTCATTAGCAACCCAAATAGATGACTTTTTCATCACATCATCTCTTAACATTACACAAACAGGCATATTAGTATCATAAGTTTTGGATCACAAGATTTTAAATGTTAAAATCGGTAAAAGAAACTGCCCCCATCATGGACCAGGGACTTAGAAATTCAACTTCTCATTGTTAGAAACTTCAGAAATTACACAGGAGATAAACTTTTTTCTTGAAGCTAGGAAATCTGTATTTGTCTTATATGATGATCCCCCGTTGTGGTGAGAAGATACTATCATGGACCTGTCACATCTCATTAAATCATATAATAAAAATAAAAGAAGCACTGAATACCATCAGTATCTACAAAATAGAGTCCAATTGCAGAAACTGTTATCACTGTCCCACATAACAGGCCAACATTTTGTTTCCCAAATACAAAACACAAAACAACAGATGGCAGAATTTCATCTAGTACAGGCTTAGTATCTTCAAAATCAATATAGATTCTCCATGCAAGGTAAGAAAGAATATACCTGCCCCTTTGACATGTGCAATAAAAATGCCACGCAAAAACAAATAGTAGTTTTAAGGGATGAAAACCAAGCTCTATGTTATGAATTACTAGACATCAGAAGGATTGTTGAAAACCACACGCAGCAATTGTTTTCAAAAGACCATACACTGGTACACGACTATGGTGGTCTGTTACATGATTTAGAAAATCCTAGATGCACGACAGAACATACTGAAAGCCTTGTGCAAGATATCCATCCAGATGAAATACTTCAAGCTTTAAACACTTTAGTGAATAATAAATCTCCTGGTGGCGATGGCTTGACCAATGACCTATATAAGTACATTGGTCACAAACTACTACCGAAAGTTACACAGGTGTTCTCTTGTATACTCCGAACACCCCCCCCCCTTAGAATGACTAGTGGACTAGTAATATTTTTATTTAAAAAAGGAGATAAAAGCCATATTCAGAATTGTAGGCCTATTTCACTTCTTAATACTGATTTCAAAATACTCACAAAATATTGAACACCAGATTACTGAAAGTGACTGAATATCTCATTTCTCCAGCTCAAACTTGCTTGGTTCCAGGTAGGAAGATCACAGATCACCTAATCTTGTTACGGGAATTATTTGAACACGGCAAGAGAAAAAAAGCAGCTGGATTGGTCATCTCACTAGACCAGCAAAAAGCTTTTGATTCAGTTCATCATGATTTTTTATTGGGTGGTACTGACTCACTATGGTATACCATGAGAATTTATAAAATGGATACAGTGCCTATATAAAACTGCAACAATAACTCCAATGGTGCAAGGTTGGAAGGGAACCATGATCAGGGTAGGAAGAGGAGTATGACAGGGGTGTCCCCTGAGCCTCCTTCTTTTTGTTTATTGTATCAATCCCCTTCTACGGATTTTAAATAAATCTGAACAAATCCAACATATTGCCCTAGCAGATAAGAATCTTCAGCTGGCAGCAATAGCATAAAATGATCTATGCATCCTAGTCCAGGACCCAAAATTGGTATGGAAACTACGCAGGTGTACATCTGAATGTTGAGAAACACATGGCTAAATATCTAGAAAACCCTGATTAAGGACTAAGCAGCATTAATGGAATTAATGTAACATCAGAACCAATGAATATTCTAGGAGTATTGTATGGTTCAGATGATGATGATTACGCACTAAATTGGGGCAATAAAATAAAACAGGGGCAACAAATGGTATCAGGTTGTAACAAATGGAAACACAACAAGCAAAAAATAATTTATTTAATTAAAACATTTTTAGTACTCATATTTTTATATCTCAGCCACATCTATCCACTACCTAAATCATTAGAAACTTCATTTCTAAGCACTTTCTATCAAGCAGGCTTGGGGAACTGCTTAAACCTCATCAAAAGAAGCATAACATACTTGGCTATTAAATAAGGGGGTCTGGGGATGTTAAACCCCATAATTTTTTTTTAAGCATTTTTTTGTATACTAATAATAAACCACTATTGGTTTTCAAGGGTCAAGAATGGGCTACCCTCACATTAGACATTTGCTCACCATGGCTGGCACAGTGGGAGCACGGAAGACTGAGAATTCTTATAAGGTCAATAGTCACCCCAGAATATGTCAAGGATACATTTCAGAAACTAAAGTAGTGGAAAGTCACCAGTACAATGGGAATCACTCAAACTAGAAAGGAAACATACGTATGAATACAAGGCAGTTCTTTTAGTGAATTACTAACTTTTCCAAACTGTCCTGCAGCTTATACCCCCTCCCTAACCCTCTTTGTTAAAGAAAATAGGATTCCAAATAGAATGTGGGATCTCCACTGGTTAAGCTGCCATGAGAAGATCAATGTAAAATCCAATCACAAACACAAGCAGCTAGAGGATAGATTCTGCAGTAGGCAACAATGTTTCCAAAAACCAGAGACAAGCCAGCATTTGTTCTTTGATTGCTCATACATTCAAGGGTTCTTGGCATTATTAGCTACAGAATGGAATGTACCTTGGTTTAAAGATCATATGCATTGAAATTTACAGAAATTAAACTGTCAGCATCATTCTTAAATATTGTTATAACAACAGTGTCTGCCTAGTGTTTTATATGAAAATCTATCATTTCATAACATTTATAGCTATTTATTGTGTGGTGTGTGTCAACAACACTGCTAGATGCAGAGACTTTCTGTTCCCTGCGGTAAACATCATGTCTCCTCCCGGGTGATGTCATTTGGGGTGCTATTCTCTTTCTTCAATACATAAGCTATGGAGGCAGTCACATTGCTGAGGTCTGTAAAGCCTTCTGATTCCTTGCACTGTGCCTGTTGCAAGAATCTGAAAGTTGTTTGATTGTGGTTGTGTCATGCTCAATACCAGTAATGTACAATAACAGTTTAAATTTAATTTTATAGCCTGTGCAGAAGTCAGGGAGAGTAGCACATTGATGTTAAAGTAAATGTTGAAGGTTCCCCAAATGCCTGTTACATATGGCATGCCATAGCCAGGCATGCTTCAAATGTTGAAGCTACAATTTGTTATGTAAAAAAATCTGGCATTCTAATTTTTTTACTGTATTATCAGGGTTTTGTCCTCCAATTTCGTGTGTGTGGCCACACACCCAAAATGATGTCATACCAGGGAGCAGTCATTGTTTTACATACAGCAGCATGGAATTCTGGATAATTTACAATGTTGCCTTAAATGTGCCTTACTCAGACACATACAGTCCCTTATGTTGCTGGTGGTGAGCAGTAGTATGTAAATAACTGTAGCAAGGCATTGTGGGTAAAACACAAACCTGTGTTACAATTTCCATACTCTGAGATGCTATCCCATATTTGTGTGGTGGTGTCAACAATATAAGATTTTGTTTGTTTATTTTCACAACAATGCATTGTACATACCATATTTAGCTACAAGATGCCTACACCGAGAGATGTGGACTACTATTTCTTCAGTGAGCACAGAAAAATAAAAGCCTGTATACTAATTTACATAGCGAAGCATTGTGGGTACAGTGGAGTACACTCCATCAGGCCACTTCTCCCATTTTCTATGGCAAACCTCAATAAATCACTTTAAAATGATCTTTTTACCAGGGCTAGCACAGCCATCCCTAGTAGAAATTTATGCAGATAAGGTCTCTATTAAATCTAAATTATTGTAAAGCAGACACTGAGCAACAGCAATGACATTACCAGCATTGTATTACTAGCAGCAATACAACTTCATAACAGGCAAGCACCCAAAATGACATCAGCAGCCAGGAGGCATGTTGACTCAGCTTCCAGCAACCTTGGGGAAACTGACCACAGCAAAAATACTCTAAAAATGCATTAATTTGTTGACTTTTGTTACAAAACCTGGAACACAAATAGGTTTTATAGCAGTGTTTATTGAATGGTGCAGTTGCTTTTAGTTTTAAAAACCTTTGCATATGACCTTTAAGACTATTCCTTATGAAGCTTTAATGTATGGATATTACATGGGTGATGCTCTCAGATGGAATGCAAGCTCATTACATATTGTCTTAATAGTTATTAAATGGTTCATTTGGAATTCCAGATCACTATTTACGTTACAACAAAAAAATATTACTCATACTGAACTTCTTGCTAAAATCAGATATGAATTTACTGACACATATACCAAAGAGGCCAGGCTGCTTTCACAGAATAATTCACATGCTCACTAGAGAAACATGCCCTGGATACTGATATGGATGTACCCATCACAGGATATAGACAACAGTTCAGTTTATTAAGTAACTGTTAAATCCTGAAAGTTAGTACTGATGATTACAGAATGAAGTTAATTGTGTTGTTTTCTGTATTTATTTTTTTGTATTAGAGGTCATTGCTCATTTTCTGTAACCCCATGATTAACCTGATTTATTGCTTATAGAATTGAATGGATACCTTTGATTTGTATTGTATTGTTTGATGTTTCCCTATAATAAACTCTCCTACTTTTTTCGAGAAGTGTCATTGGATCTTTAACATCCAGCTGAACTACCACCAGAACAGGCAGATGGGACCTCGATTCAACGTCTCATCTGAAAGACAGCACCTCAGGAGTGCAGCACCTCCTCATGCTGTACTAAAGTGTCAGTATTGGGATTTAACCCAAGTACTTGGTGCAGGCATAGAACCCACAGCCTTTTGATCTCCCAGCCTCAAAGGCGAATGTGCTACCTGCTGAGCCACCTGACACTGCATGAAGAAGTGTTACACGCTACAAGCAACACACTTTTAATTTTCTTAACTATGCAGTCTCTGTTGCAGGATTGTTGAGCCAATATGGCTGCTAAAAGTTTTTGGTTAATGCATGAAGAGGCAGTTAACTGAACTGAGGACATTACTATGTAGAACAGGTGACTTTGGTCACTAACAATGCATTAACTAGGCATTAATCAGTGTCCATGCAACTGAGTTTAAGTAGTCAAGTTTATGGTATTTCTGCACCAATTTTAAAAGCTGTTTGTATTTCATTTTCAAAACACACACACAACCCAGAACAACCCCTGACACAGCATTCTATGTTGGTTCAGCATTTTAAAACAAAACAAACCTATTCCACTGCAGGGTGTTTTTGCAGCAGGGTGAGGATGAATATCTTTTTTTTTTAAATATTGAAAAATTTAATGGAAATTTACCTGGGAAGAAAAATAGAAATATTGTTGTTTTATTTTTCTAATAAAGTTTGGCTATGTTTCCATCTCAGGGTTCTGATGACAGGATAGACCTCTCAAGCGTCAGTCTTGTGGTCCCAATAATGATATCAGAACCCCTTGATGAAAACACAGCCTTGTTGTGCATGGTTACCCATACATTATTCTCTATGTGTATTGCCATGTATTGGCTCAATCAGCTGCTGCATTCCACCCCACAGAGGGTTGCTGTTCTGTGACTGCTCAGGGATGAGTTATGCATTGATTTTATTTTAGTTATCCCCCCATTGCTGGTGTTGCCTCACATAACTGTGATGACTCTCAGTGCCAACCCAATGTTTTCAAGGCACTTACCTCTGTGTCTAAGTGACATGGTTCAGTTTCTGCACTGTAGTGGTTAAGTTGGTTGAATCTCCAATTCAGTATCCCACTCTGGCCCTCATATGGGGCATTACAAAGCAGCCAGTTGTTAGTTGATGCCCAAGAGCACTGAGAGTCACCCTGCTCACTCTGGGGTTATCTCTGCTCACAAGGTTCAGATGATGGATGCTGCCATCTAGGGCTCCAATATTCACAGGCACATGGTCATGCGTGACCACACATGAGAGCCAGGCAGGGCTCCCCTCCCCACATCACCTGCCAGCTGCACTTTCACCTGTGGTCACCCAGGTGTCAGTGTGTTAGCAAGGAGAGCAACCCTTTCCCTCTGCAAAACAAGTAGATCATTGGGATGCTCAATCATTCTCCCCATTGGCCCACCAGCAGCCCAGACCTGGGGCACTAACTGGATCGCAGGCATCACAAGCACCAGCTGTACCAATGCACCCATGGGCTGGCTAGAGTGCATTGATTTTAGAGTACTTACTATTACTAATTGAATGTGTTGATAACCTTCTTATGTATTTTCTATTTAACATAATGAGTTCTCCAATATTTACTTCCATTGTACTTCCAGTGTTCTTGTTTTCACTGTGACGTGTTTTGAAATACAGTTTGTAATAGCAATGCTATACACAAAAATAAATATGCAGTAATACAGTATACAGCATTCTGTTTGCCATTTTGTAGATTGCCATGGAGCATCTTTCTTCATAAACATCCTTAATGCTAAACATGGCATAAACATAAATGAATCTGTAATAAACCCCAGTTAAGGCACAGAGTCTTTGCACCTCAGATACATTGTTGGGTAATCAAGGCACCAAAATTTGCTGAACCATTTGCATGTTAAATAAAGTGAATCAGGAGGTATCTCATATTTTGTTAAGATCCTCAAGCTGAATATTATAGCACATTTTAAAACAATTACTTCATGATATGTTATTGATGGGGCTTCTTTTTTAATAACTTAACTGGGCTAACACGCACACACACACACACACACACACACACTGACTTTTCCAGAAGACTTAAAATTTTTTAACATAAAGACAACTGGTGACATCTATAGTATTGGGTCATCCACTTTTCTTTGTCACCTCAAGAGTTTCATCTTGTTTAATCTGATCTTCTGTTTGCAAATATGAAGAGGAATTCTCCTGTGAGACTTTGCCATAGGTTAAATGGAACTGCCTACTACATATACAGTTCTGTTTAGATCCTCCTCAACTTTCTGAATCCATGAAAGAGGTCATCATCTTCTCCCAGCAGGTTTTCTGTCTTTGATTTCTTAGTTTGATACACAGACATAGAAACTGCACCACGTCAATGTGGCCTAACCTCGGTAACATAACCCAACTCTGCAGGGAGCCTTCCACTCCTTTGATAATATGGAAAGTATCAATTTCTTCAGCTGTGGGAACTTCAACTAATGCTTAATATCTTGAAATTTCCTGTGACTGTCTGTGGTATGTTCAAACTGTAACATGATTTTTTTTTAACTGGAGTTTTGGCAGAGATTTCTTAAACAAGTCATTTTCATCTATCACACTAACATGGCATGAGAGGATAGTGAAATACCTTAACCTAAGTTCTACCTGCAGGTACCTCCACACTACCCTAAATTGCCCTAAAAATACTCTAATGAAAAACAGGTAGTTGGTTAGGGTAGGATAGTTACTAACATGATTTTTCTACCAACCTATAACACTACCCTGACCATAACAAAATGTAAAAGTCTGCATTTGACTACCCTAAACAGAGAAAACTGCTCCCAAGGGGCTGTCATGAGTCAAGTATGATAGCCATAGATGCTCTCAGCAAATCTGCCACTGTTTCCAAAATACAGCCTTTAGTAATATGCTGTAAAATAATTCTTCTGTTGGGCAACTGTGATATGCCCCCATTTTTTTTGCTTTATATATGTGACACTGCCAGCCCAAGTGTCTGCAGTAGTTAATGAAACAGACAGCCTTTTACAGTTAAGTTAGTCATTTGTCTATTGGGTCATTCTGTGAGACAGGCAGGTATGAGTGGTGCAGCTGCTCTGATTGAGCCTGCTGCTGTTTCAAAAAATGATACTCATGGAAGGCATTGCTGAGACAGGTATGGGTACAAGATGTGCAGCTGCTTTGAGTAAGCCTGCTGCTGTTTCCAAAAATTATAGGTATGGCGGACATTGTGGAGGGAGGCAGGACCTGCACAGCTGCTCAGAGTAAGCCTGCACAGTCAATTTTTAATGACTGGTCACAATTACAGCACTGTCACTTTAATTGCTCTGATTTTAAACACATTTCTCATCTTTTGCCAAATGTTTTGATGAAGGCATTGGTGATGACATTGAAATGTTAATGGCCATGTGGGTGTTTGGTGCTAGTTTCATTGAAATCTGCAGAATGGTAAATATATAGCTATGAGCATTGTTGGAAATGCTTACAGACTTTTCTTACTGTTTGTTTTAACAATTGATGAATGAACCTGAGCCTACTTCTGTATGCTGTTGGATGTCAATTAAAGTTGGAATATTTATACTTTGGAAAAACTGTAGAGTGCTGACCTCTTTTCTACCTGAGTGGATTGTGTCTCGAACAGTGCTACATACCCTGGTAAGGTGCACCCACTATTCCAAACTTGTTTCTCAAACAGTTTTAAAAGACTGTCACTTTGCTCCATATTTTGGGACTTACATGTGTTTGTAGGGTACAAATACATTTTTAGTGTGCTCCAAGGATGGCAGTAGCAACTGGAAATACAGACATTTTAAGTATACTGGATGAAGAAGGAAAGCGTATAGTGCTTTCATTGGCCCAAATACAAGAACTTTTTCATTAAAACAGCAGTTCCAATTCCTCTAATTAGGGCTTACACCGTAGAAGATCTAAAGAAAAATACACTAGATTCTAAATGCATGACATTTCCATGTCCCAATATTGGCAATACAAATGCATTCCACGTAGGTTGAGGATACAAAAGCCCCTGTTATTTGGCCTAAAGGATAAAGAATTCATGCTAGATTGGGAAAAAGTGATAAACAGGGGTAACTATGATTTAATACTACTAACAATTAAAAAGGCAAAAAAGGAATGTGATGCATTATTTATTTAAATTCAAGAATTGGAAAACAAAATGACTGCTGCATTCTCCACTGATCAACTAAGAGAAATAAAGAATAAAATAGATAGTCAGATGGAGAAGTTCAAAAATGAGTTAAAAATATACAAACAACAAAAGCATGATAGAGATGCAGGTGACTACACAGACAGCACAGTATATAAATGGCACAGAAAGATGAAGCGATTTAAAATTAAAAACTTTTTTTCTCACAAGAACACAGATGGCAATATATTGTCTGGTGTGGAAAGTGGTACATCAAGTACCACATCTACAAGACAACAAGGTCCTTTTTCAGTGCAGGACCAACACGGGAGATATATGGATGGAGGTCAAAATACAGCTCAAGGAGGAGAAGGAGAGGGAGGGGTAAAAAAGGAGGGCGAGGCAGCAGAGGAGGTCGTGGATGAGGATGAAGGCAGTGGCATCAGGGTGATCAAACATGCAAGTCCTTCAGATAAAGGAACATAATTGGAGGTCATAAACCTCAGTAATAAACAATTGACAGATGTACAGATTGCAGTTTTAAAAAAAGCCTTTCTTTTGTCCCAACTAATGCACCAAATAATTTCAGTATTAAGACTGATTTGCAAAAGTTTTTCAATATACTCAAACTAAAAGAGTTCTACTATGCAACAGATGAAAGTGCAATTAATCCTTCAGTAAATACTAATCATTAACCACCTGATCTAGGTAACAAATCCACATTCTGCCCTTCCCCCACACACTTCTTTCCCTTCTCTACAAGCTTATATAAAATTAGTTGAAAGAGAAGTTGATGATTAATTGAAATGCCCATATAGAAATAACATACAGAATATGAGCAAAAATGAACGAGATGCTTTAACACAGTTGGAAGAAATGAAAGATATTGTTATAGGCCCAGATGATAAGGGCAGAGCTGTGGTCATTTGGGACACAAATGACTGTATAACTAAAGCAAACAGACAACTTGAAGATGTAACTTTTTATTCAAAACTTGACTGAGACCCTACACCACAGATTAAAAGATGTATCCAAACATTCGTGTCTGAAGGAATAAAGAATCAGCAGACTGCAGACAAAGATGCCACTTTATTAACTGTAGAGGAGCCCAGGAAGCCAATCCTATACCTCCTTCCTAAATTACACAAAGATAAACTACCCATCCCTGGCAGACCAATCATGTCCTTGATTGGGGCAGCAACAGAATCTTTGTCAAAGTTTCTGGATCAATATATTAAAAAATATGTGCCACAACTACCTTCTTTTGTAAAAGATACTAATCACATGTGTAAACTACTTAATGAGTGTGAAATATTAGAGTCAGCTTAACTGGTGTGCACTGACATTGAAAATTTGTATACGAGCATCCTCCATGGTTGTAAGTGGGCTAGAATCAATTGCTAAGGTATTGGAAAGTAAACCAGAAAACAAAACTCCTCCAGTTAGTTTTATAACAAACTGTGCTAGGACTGTGCTTGAATCTAATTTCTTCATTTTTAAGAATAAATACTATACATAGAACAAAGGGACTAGTATAGGCATTACACTCACTCTAGTCTCACCAATTTATATGTAACCGAGTTGGAGAAAATATTTATTCATGACCGAAGCAATCTATATTCTGACAACATAAGCACCTTGAAACATTATATAGACAATTGCTTTCTGGTCTGGAGAGGTTCTGAAGTTGATCTGAAATTTTTTATTGAATACATTAACTCCATGAACAGACTTTTAAAATTTACATTGGAATGGAACATAACAAAAATCAATTTCCTTGAACTTTTGATCTTTAAGCAAGGCACACAATTGCAGCATAAACTGTAAAGGAAACCCACTACACGGAACACTATACTGCAAGCCGATAGTTGTCATCCCAAATCACTTGTCAACAATATCCCAAAAGGACAGTTCCTCAGAGTACAATGTACATGTTCACAAAAGAGTGATTTTAAAGAGTTTACTGAATATATGAAAAGTAAACTCCAGAACCACACATTTTTATTTTTTAATTAAAATTTTAATGACCGGGAAAGGCACACTGAGCCGAGGCTCGTTTCCAGGTGCAACCCGGGTACAGAGTGTACAGTCAAGAGAAAAGAGTAACACATGGTGAAGAATACAAACAGTTTGTGCAGACATTTTTACAAAGAATATAATACATTAACCATAATACACAAATTTGTGAGCGTACAGAATAAATGAGCAAGATGGGGCAAGGTGACAGTCGGGGGCTAGGGTACTTGAGTAGTGACTGTATGTGGCCTCAGGTGTGAGCTGGGACCATTAGTGCATTTAGGGTAATGTGGGAAGGGTAGGAGCATGAGGAGTTGAGTGAAGGCGGAATGAGAAGGGGCCAGGCAGAGTTCAGAGGGGAGATTGTTCCAGAAAAGGGGTAGATGGTGAGAAAAGGCAGCTTGGCTGGTAAGAGTGTGTGGTCAGGGCAGGTGAAAAGTGCGAGGGTCTCTGTGGCAAAGTGGGTAGTTTAGAGAGGTAACTGGTGTGAGGAGGGAAGTGAGGTGGGGAGAAGGGAATCAAACCAAAATTTAGCTATGAAGGAGGCGCTGTGGATGGCTCTCCTGTGGGAGAGTGGAGCAAGGGCGAGTGCGGTATAGAGTAGGCAGTGGTGAGTGAGTGTGAGGGAGGCAGTGGTGAAGCAGCAGAAGGAGTTGAGAAGGATATTTAATCTAGATAGAGAGGATGCTGGGGACATTCCCTAGACAATATCGGCATATTCTATGATGGGTAAGATTGTTTTATGTACAATCTTGCAATGGGTGGGGGTAGGCAGGCTGGCTTTATGGCAATAGAGGATGCCAAGTTTGGGCCAGAGTTTGGAGTAGATGGCCTGAATATGGGTGGTGAAGTTAAGGTGGTTGTCCAGCCAAACACCCGGGTACTTGAAAGTTGTGACTCACTCCAGAGGAGAGCCATCCAGGGTGGTGAGCACTGGGGTGGGGTGGGGCAGGGGGTGTTGCAAGCTTTTGCCTAGAACCCAAGGACTATGGTGACAGTTTTGTTTGCGTTGAGTGTAAGCAGGATGTCAAGAAACCATGACTGAACTCTACTGAAATCATTTTGGAGTTTGGGGAGGACACAGTCATAGGAAGGGCCTGAGGAAAAGATGACATTGTCATCAGCATATAGATGCACATTGGAGGACAGGCAGGTGGAGGGAAGGTTGTTATTGAAGAGAGAGAGAAGAGGATGGGACCAAGTATAGAGCCTTGGGGGATACCTGATATGATAGAGAGAGGAGTGGAGATAGTATCGCCTATTTGAACAAATTGTTGTCGGTTAAGGAGATACGAGTGGAACCAGGCAATGGCAGGTGGGGCAATGCCAAAAGAACTAAGTTTGTGGAGTAGCAAAAGGTGGGAGACAGAGTCAAAGGCTTTGGTCAGGTCAATGAATATGGTGCTGGTGGTTAGGCTCTTGTCCATGGCAGAGAGGATGGAGTTGGTTACACATAGAAGAGTGGTGATGGCGGAGTGGTGTTTTCTGAAACCTGACTGTAAGGGGGAGAGGGAGCTTTTGGAAGAAAGAAAGACTGATAGTTTGGACAATATGACTGACTCCTGGACTTTGACAAGGGCGGGGAGGAGCGAAATAGGCCTGTAATTTCCTGGGAGGGAGGGATCACCGCCTTTGTACAGAGGCATGCTTTTGGCCAGTTTCCTGGCTTTTGGAACAGTGTCTGTCTATAAAGAGAGATTTAGTATGTGAGTTAGGGGGCCACTAAAGTGGACGCAGAGATTCGGAGTAGTTTGGGGTGGATACCGTCAGGGTGGGGTTTAGTCATGCTAAGGCAGGAAAGTGCTTTGTACACTTCCAGCTGTGTGAAGGGTGGAAAGAGGAAGCTGGAGGATGGGAAGAATGGATCCACCAAATTGGGGGAAGGACGGGGGAGTTTGGGAGAGCACAGGAGATGAAGAATTTGTTGAAGAGCTCAGCCACAGAAGCAGGATCAGAGACAGTACACCCACCAATATTAAAGACTGGACATGCCTGTTTTGTAGGTGGGTCCAGAAGGGAGTTAATTCTCTTCCAGAAGGACATATGGGGCTTTTGGTTCTGCGTGAACTTCACTTTAAAGTAAGACATTTTGGATAGTCAAATGGCCTTTGTACATTTATTTCTAAGATGTCTGTAAGATTATAGATCCGTGAAGCCTGGGAGGCTTTGTATAGTCGCCATGCCTTGTCCCTGGAACGACACAGGGTGATAATGTTGGGTGTAATCCAGGGGTGGTGGAAACATTTTAACCTGCCTTTCCTGAGGGGTGCATGTAGGTCCCAGATACTCTGAAAGATACCGCAGAACTGGGATAGAGCAATGTCTACATCCAACGCGGAAAGAACTGGCAGCTAGTCTGCATTTGAGAGGTCATGCTGCAGGGCGTATTCATTTAGGAGGTGTAGTGGGTGAGACCAGATGAATTTGGGATGTGAGAGCAGGGAGCAGATTTTGTGGACACAGTAAGCAACGCAGTGTTTGCTAAGGGCATCAGAGAAAATACTTGAGGCATATATATGGTGGGGATGGGTAGATAAGATCCAATCCAGAACAGTGTGGTTATAGGACCGATGGTTTAGGCAGGTAGGTTCCTGGATACGTTGAAAGAGGTTCAGGGCTTCAATTTTTAGGGTTGTGTGTTTGGCGGAGGAGGAAAGCCAGTCAAGATTGAAGTTGCCTAGAAGCACAAGTTCGCTGCTTGATGTTCTGGAGAAGATCGATGAGTTGGCATTAATGAGAGAGTCGGGCAAGGTCTTTGGAGGAGCATAAAGAGCTCCAATGTAGAGGGGGGTGGAAGAGGGAAAGGATAGGTGTGCAACAATGGATTCATGGGAGGAGTGGCAAGATTCACTGAAGATGACAGAGCACGAGAAGGCTTGCCTGACTTATAGTGACATGCCACCTCCTCATTTGCCTCGGTCCTGGTGAAATAAGTTGTATTCAGGAATGGCAATAGAGGAGTTAGGTATTTTGGCAGATAGCCATGATTCCGTGATGCAGAGAATGTTGGGCTGGTACTGGGTGACCCATACAGTAAGGGCATCCAATTTGGGGAGGAGGCTCCTGGCGTTGAGATAGAAAATGCAGAGGCCTTTAGGGAGTGAGTCAGGAGGAGAGGCAAGAGGGCAGGCCTGTTTGTGTGGGGGTGAGTTTGGGCTTTTCCTGGACACAGAGGGGCCTGGGTTTGGGTGTATGTCACCTGCCAGGAGCAAGAGGATGATGGAGTATGTGAGGAGAGAGGAGAGTTTGGATGCTGGTGAGTGACGTTTGGAGGGTGGGGTGTAAAGGTTTTAGCATTGTAGTAGAGCCTCCAGGTTGAGGAGGTGGGAGTGGAGCAGAGAGGGGTGAATGGGTGGTGAGGTTAAGAAGGGGTGGATGGGGGAGAGATGGTGGGGAGATTGGGAGAGGGGTGAGAAGAGTTAGTATTGGGGTGGTATGTGGGGGAGGGAAGGGATGACTCCTGGGGAACTGGGAGAGTGCAGAAAATTATGGCAGGAGGGGAGAGGTTGTCAACAAGAGTGTTAATGTGCAGGGCAGGTGCTGAGAAGAGAATTGTTTGTAAGAGAAGGCATATGAATTGAAGCGTCCTCATTTTGGCTCAGCTAATGTTTGGAAACTGCTGAGTGTAGTTGCACTAGCAGCCACTAGGGGCAAGAGCAGGAACTACAGTGAGGAATCTAGGCTGACAATGCAAGTTTAGAGGGCAAGCGGCCACTAGAGGCAAGTGGAGATAGTCTGCAAATGGGGAAAGTGCCTGATAGGTTTAGGCTCACACGTGGTAGCAGCTATAAAAGACTTAATCCACCAAGGGTGGTGATGGGGGTGGCGGGGCAGCTGACACAGAGAGTCGGCGGGGTCTTTCCTAGGCGTTGCAGCTGAGCGCTATGGAGCTCCTGTTTGCTCCTTGATTCGTACCTGAAGTCACAGTGGAAGCTGTGGGGGAGGGCTGCGTCTTCCTGCCCTCGCAACTGTCGGGCACCTTCAGAGGAAGCCTTAAGTTTGTGGAGAGAGAGCAGAAGAAATTTCACTTAAATGCAGGTATGTTGAAGAGGAGTGGCTGAATCAGAACAAAAGGGGGTGGGATCGCGATAACCTGCAGAACAGGAATGGCACCAAAATTTAAATGGAGTGACTAGGGAAATAAAGTTTGAGTACAGATACTAATTAGACAAAAAGCAAGTACTGGGAAGAGCTGGATTGATTGATGCATGTAAAATTTAGGCTTAAAAGGGGAAAGCAGCATGTCACAGGAATGACTTTGAGATTTAAACAAGGTCTGAAATCTAAGGTGTTCAGTAAGCTGCTTAAAAGAGACTAAACTCTAAGCTAATGTGGACTGTCACGTTTACACAATGCACATAACAAGTAATAGGATTTAGTGACAGTGGAAGGCAGTCTGCAATTACTTAAGGGAAGTAATTTAAGCACACAAAACCATATATATTAGGCATAAGGTGCTAGCATTTTTCTCTTAAGATGTTCTGCTAAAACAGCATGATTAAACATTCATTTGGCTCAGAATTAAAATACTACCTTAGTGTCTCTTAAGTTGCACAGCAAGAACAGCCTATAAACAATGCATTTGGTGAAAAGCTGGCTGCACAGAATTTCACTTAAGGTGTTCTGCTAAAACAGCATGAATTAAACCATTCAGTTGGCTAAGAACATTAAAATGCTACCATAGTATCTCTAAAGGTGTGCTAAAAGAACAGCCTATAAGCAGTAAATTTGGCTAAAAGCCAGCTGCACAGAAACTATCAATATTTGTATGGGGACACAAAATGGAAGCTTTTTCTTTTTTTAAAAAAGGCACCAAGACAGTCTTTCCTAGGCATTGCAGCTGAGCGCTAAGGAGCTCCTGTTTGCTCCTTGATTCGTACCTTAAGTCACGGTAGAAGCTGTGAAGGAGGGCTGCATTTTCCTGCTCTCGCGACCCTCGGGCACCCTCGGGGGAGCTTAAAGTCTGAAGTTGCAGTGGAAGCTGTGGAGGAGGCTGCATTTTCCTGCCCTCATGACCCTCGGGCACCCTCAGGGGAGCCTAAAGTCTGAAGCCATGGTGGAAGTTGTGGGGGAAGGCTGTGTGTTCCTGCCCTTACGACCCTTGTACATCATCGGGGAGCCTAAAGTCTGAAGTCGCAGTGGAAGTTTTTGGTGGAGGGCTGTATTTTCCTGCCCTCACCACCCTCAGGCACCCTCTGGGGAGCCTAAAGTCAACAAATAGTAGAAAGTGTTTATTGCAATGCAAAGCAAACTGACAGACTCCACATTGATAAATTAAGAAACAAATCTCTCCAATACCTGTATCCAAAATCAAAAGTCTGAAATGACGTTTGTTACACAAAACTTTGCTAAAGCAGACCAAGCTGGGAGCATAATAATATAAAAAAAACACAGATAATTAAAAGGGTGACAGAAAATCTGCCAGCATTAGTGGAACTCCTCTGAGAATAACTTATGGAAGAGATTGAAATCTTTATGATGCACCAGTACATACCTTACTCCGTAAAGAAGAAGACATCAATGATTGACTCCCTGAACCACCTACAGGTAATTTTAAATGTTAGTACTGCATACATTGCAGCAATGCATGCAATGTTAGCATCTTGCCTCATCCCAGGATTGGTAAAATGTTTCCTAGTGACAGTTTCATTAACTGCAGTACTGAAGGGGTAATATACATTTTAGCTTGTCCATGTGGAATATATTATGTACAAGGCCCCTGGAATTCTGCGGTTCTGCGGTTGTGAAATTTGCCACAGAATTTGCATCATGCTGCAGAATATATATAGTGACACAGAATTCATTGTTTTTGGTGAATTTTCATATAAATAGACTGTTTTTCCATAGTGTCAGGCTTTCTTTCCCACCTCGTTTATCCTGAAGCCCGTCCTCTATGCTCAGCATATGATGTCATTGATGACATCACATCATATTTAGCCAATGACAGGACTGCATTCTACCAGAGAAATGAATAAATCATGCCACAGAAATCAGAAAATGCTGCCACAGAAGTCAAGGAGCCCTGCCACAGAAATCACAAAATTCTGCCACAGAACACCAGGGGCCCTGATTATGTAGGACAAATGAAGCATGCATTAAAACTTCACATAGCAGAGCACAAAACCACTATATGAACCAACAATGAGAGCTATGCAATTGCCAAACATTTTTGGGAAGCCAGACACCCCTCTACAGCCATGTTACAAGTTCTTGGAATACAAAAAGTAGAAATGGACATTAGGGGTGGCAGTCTAAAGCATACATTATTAAAAAGAGAAGAATTTTGGATCACCACATTGGACACTGTTAAACCCCATGGAATTAATGATTCTGTGCAGTTGCACTGCTTACAGTATAAACACTTTGCCATTATTATAATGAACTGTGCCTTCTTACTCAAAAGATATGTGCCTTCTTTTTAGGAATTGTGCATTTATCTTTTGTGCACTGTACATTGCTTTATAGCATAAAACATTTGAAATAAACTGTTTACAATGAACTGCGTTGTATATGCCGATGCGTCCATTTTTTCTGCTTCCTATGTAATTGCTAGTAATGTATATGTAGTAGTAGTAGTAAAATATGTATTCATAAATCATTTTATGAATCAGGATAGTCTCAATTGAGCAGAGCTCATTTACAATAAGATCCTTGAATACAAAAACAGTATACAATATATTCACAATACAAGTTACAGAATACATAAAGTTTACATTTAAAAAGGTTACGACAAATATGGGCAAACCCTAACTGCAATTGTGTCCTATACTCTAAATGCTTTTCTAAAGCACAATTACTTTGACTAAAGGGGTAGTGCAACAGAGCCCGATGTTATCCTTAGTAATCCTTAACCAATGTTTTATATCCCCCCCCACCACCGTGTATAGTTCCCATGATACTTGAAATATTGGGCAAACTGTTCCACATCAATGGTCCTCTAAAAAATATTGACTGTCTCCCAATTTCCATGTTATATCTAGGTAAAACTAAATCCAGGGTACCTACAGATCTGAGAAAATAAATTTTCACTTTGTGAACTAATTTGTCCTTAATATATTTGGGCAGTTTGCCCGATAACCCCTTGTAAACAAAAGCCAAGAGGTATTCTTTATGGCTTTCATATAAGTGCATCCACCCAAGCTGACTATATAACAAGTATTTATGCATTAAGGGAATGGGAGCATTGTTTAACCAGGAGTAGCACACTAAGCTGAAGCTTGTTACCAGATGTGACCTGGAAGCACAAGGAACTTAAGTGACTTGCTTAAGATCACACAGTATGCACCTAGCCAGATGTGAGATTCAAACCCAGGTCTCAAGATCTGCAGCTCAGAGCCTTAACCCACTGTGCTATACTGCACTCCCATTAAATGGGGACCTTCCAGTATAAAGCAGGTCAAATTACCAAGGCAGACATTGAACTTGTGCAGGTCCTTTTTTCAATCCTGCAGAATATAAAATATCCCCATAATTAAACCACAGACAATTGGAGGGCTTTAAGCCCAAGGTTTGATGGGTGGAGCAACAACGTCACTCTCCCATCAAGCTTAAAAGGTCACAACATCCTGGGCCTCACCAGGATTCTTTTTCATTGCAGCTGGAGGTGCTGCTCTCCTCCTCCTATCTCAATTTCAGCTGTGTCTCCCCTTGTCTCTGCAACACATCTGGCTGCCCACTTGCTCTTCTTTGCCTTCTCTCTCTTCCTGCAGCTGCTGCTGCTTCATTGTGCTGGCCCCTTAACCATTGGTGCGTTCAAGAGCTCCTCTCACTCTGCTCATTCGCACCCCCCCCCCTGCGCTACTGATGGTACCAGCCACCAACCACTGCAACATCCCGGGGCTGGATTTGAGCTGCACCCAGCTCCTAGGACCATGCTGCTAATTTCCTGATTTGTTTCTGTTGGGTCTCCCACGATCCCTGCTTCCCCTGCCTTTGTTTCAGCTTTCTGGCTCCATTGCTGCTTTGGACTGTAGCATGCACACTTCTTCTTACACCCTGGGACAGTCATGGCAAACACCCTCCTTTAATTTGGACCGGTGCTCGTGTTCCTTCTCTCTCTCTCTCTCTATCTCTCTCTCTCCTCCCGCTCATGGCTCCACTGCTCCATTTCTCATCCCCCCTCGCCCCATTCACTCCTGCTCGACTCCTGCTGCCACAACAAGTATTTCTGCTTCTGGTATGTGGTACTTTCTCAGCTCCCTCTTTTCCTGCAGCTGTTTGTCCTCCTCCAGCCATGCCGACCTGTTGTTTTCTAGTGCGTTGGTTGGTTTGGCATGTTATACTTTCCATTGAATCCCTCCTATGCTTTGTTCCTTCCTTGTATTGGCACTGCATTTGGCAGTAATTCCTGTTCTTATCTTTTCTACCAACCTTGTGGCACGGAGCGCTTCCCCACTTCTGGGTTCATTTGGTTGAAGTACCACGTATACATATACTGCACCTTGCCTTCACAATGG
Source organism: Neoceratodus forsteri (assembly GCA_016271365.2). Taxonomy (NCBI): domain Eukaryota; kingdom Metazoa; phylum Chordata; order Ceratodontiformes; family Ceratodontidae; genus Neoceratodus; species Neoceratodus forsteri. The sequence goes on along the minus strand of CM057456.1, from coordinate 92,805,608 downwards.
GGGAAGTTTTGAACTCTGCTGCATCTTCATTGGTATACTTTTCCTTCATTATCTCTCTGCTGGGCAACGCACTAGTGCTGATGATGAAACCACATTCTGTGTCCCTTACAGTTGTTTCTAGCCTGTTCCCTGCTTACACGCTTGGTTGTCACTGCCTTGGAGCACTGATGTTCAAGTTTTCTAAATTCATGCCACCTGGTTTCTCGAATTCCCTCTCTTCGGTTCTGTATCCCCCCTAGTTTAGTATCATCTGCAACATTTTTAATCTACCCCTGGCCTATATACAGTACCTGCTAACTTCAACTCTGCCTCTGCATATTAAACTACCTCCTCCTTGTCTATCATCCATTTCACTCCCATATTTTCGAGCGTACCCTCTCTGGTCCCTGTATCTGGCCCTCTCCCGCCATCGCCTTCCTCCTTTGTATCCTCCTCTCACCATAGTCCACAAGGCATCTCAGTGCCGGAGTCCTGTGGTCTCTGTTACCACGAATCATCTCAATCTCCACTTCAGGACATGCCTTCCTGTCCATTGCCCTTTGCTCAGGGCTGGCAGGCCTTCTCTGCCTGTGTTCCTGCCTTCTATACCTCCATCGTGGTGTTCTCCCATTTGCCCCATTTGGCACTCTCCTGACAATATTTCTCTTTGGGCATACCTATAATTACTTATATGCCCACCTCATCAACCCGTGGCCCTCATGCCACATGTCTCAGGTTCCTGATTCCATCCATCATCAGCCGTCAAGGATTCACTCGAGTCATGGCTTGAATCCTTCATTATGCCATAGTTATCTATTCGCTAGCTTTGCTATTCACATCATTGGGCCATCTATGGCTGACTCCATCTGGCCTTCCATCGAATCTGGCCTACGTACTACCTCATCCAACTCGCCATACTGCATTTCACATCCCATTCAGCTGTGTACTATCCTACCCCATTGACTTCCCTACCATTCTTTGTCCTTTCATACCTCACTTTCTTGTACCAGCTACCAGCCTCCATGGCTTCAATCCATCATCATACCTCATTAGTTTCATAATTCTGCCTTACTTGTCCTAGTGCCTTTTCTAGTACCTGCCATCATGGCTTCACTCCACTCTTAGCTTCCCTCCTCATCATACACCACTCTCCATCATACCTTGTCCAGTTTTACTCCTTGATTGCTCAACCTGAGTTGCCTCTGGTTCCAGATCTACCTTCTTGGCCTCAGAGTCTACCTCCTTTCAATGAGCCTACTTCCTTTTACTTCCTTCATACAAGTTAATTTTCAAGTTCATTCCTGTCTCCTCCTCTTCCAAATTCTATACCGGCCATCCAGGATTCACTCCACTCATGGCCTGCTATTGATATTTCTTTTTGGGCATACCTATCATGAATCCTATTCCACCTTATCAACATGCAGCCATCCTGCTGCATGTATCGAATTTAGACTCCAGTCATCATTCACTCAGCCTTACCTCAAGGTTCATCTATTTACATCACTTACTTGAACATTCCTATCATTGAATCCTATGCTACTTCATTGACTACAACCTCAGGGTCTAATCGTTCCAAGTGTAATCGTTCACATCGCATAATCAAACATGCCTCTTCAGCGTCAGTGTCTGCTCACTTGCATAGCTCAATCAAGCCAGTCTGCATTGTCCTCGGTCTTCTCATCAGTACATGTGGGGTCTCCTTGTGCATACATCTGGATATCCCCTGCTCCTCTGACTTCTACATGGATTTACTCTCTCCCATCGACAAAGAAAGCATTAATTGTTGCCTCTTGTTCCTTCTTTGATCTGTGTGCAGCCTCATGTCCCCCCTTTGATCCATGCTCTCTTTTGGGGATTTTCCCTATTCAATCATCATCCTCCCTACTCATATTCCTCTTGTTACCTGAACCTTCTTTTTAACAACATACATCCTTAAATCAAACGTTGTCAGCCTGGAGGGAAGGCAACCTGGGCCTTGGATCCCCAGAGGTTTCCTCCTCAAAGGGGGGTTTTCCTCTCCTCTGTGTCAGTGGTCATAATATTAGTTAAAGTTAGTGCTATCTTTGGTTAATTAGATAGGTTATTTGGTGCTATCTTTGGTTAGTTAGTTAGGTTCCGCTGTTGGATGGAGGAGCATGGTGGCCCCAGCTTTCCTCTCTCTCCTTGGGAAGTCAGCCCTTCTCTTCTCAGAATTAATTCATTATCCTCACCTCTTTGAAGCTCAACATCTTTTTGTATTCTTTTTGGGCTTCTTCCTAAGCTACCTTTAGCCAATACATTCATTCCTGGCACATGTTGGGGGGAATGAATGCCAAACTCTAGGGTTCTTTGTGTCGTAACCCTACAGGGTGGTATATCCCACGGATAGAGAGGCATAAAGCCACAAAGCAGATCAAGTTACACAAGCATCATCTCATATTATCTCATCCAGTTGCATAAGCACGTGGAATGGGAGGGCTTTAAGCCCAAGGTTCGATGGGATGAGCAACAACTTCACTCCCCCATTGAGCTTAACAGGTCACAACATGCTGGGCCTTGCCAGGATTCTTTTTCATTGCCCACCACCCACCCCTCCTCTTCCAGAGGCTCATCTCTCTTACCCGTGGGCTTCTTCCTAACCTATCTTTAGCTAATGCATTCATTCCCGGCACCTGTGGGGGGACCCTCCTCTGGGGTTTCTTTTGTCGTACCCCTACAGGGTGGTATATCCCTTGGATAGAGAGGCAGAAATCCACAAAGCAGACACCCAACCAAGTACATACAGAATGTTGGCATTAGGTGCATAACACTGCCAGCATTTGGAATGGGTTAGTAGGCTTCTATTGCATGGGAAGTCAGGAGTGCAGTATCATCTAAGTAAAATTTTCAGTTTGATTAGTTAGGTTCTTTGGTGCCTTCTTCAGTTAGTTAGTTAGTTAGATTCCACTGTTGGATGGAGATGGACAGTGGCCCCAGCTTTCCCCTCTCTCCTTGGGAAGTCAGCCCTTCTCTTCTCAGAATACATTCATCATCCTCGCCTCTTCAAAGCTCAGCATCTTTGGGTATTCTTTTTGGGCTTCTTTCTAACCTACCTTTAGCTGATGAATTCATTCCTGGCACCTGTAGGGGGGAAATGCTCCTCTAGGGTTCCTTGCATCGTACCCCTACAGGGTGGTATATCCCACAGATAGAGAGGCAGAAAGCCACAAAGCAGATCAAGTTGCACAAGCATCATCCTATATTATCTCATCCAGTTGCATAAGCACATAGAATGGGAAGGCTTTAAGCCTGAGGTTCAATGGGCAGAACAACAATGTCACTCCCCCATCTGTTGGCACCTTTTGCAAACTGTGTGAGAGGCCTTTTGGCACCATGCATTTCTGCTTAAAGTTGAACCAGCAAAATATTCTGTGGTGATTTGCATATGCAGCCCATGATGCTTTGCATTGTGGGGGCATGTGTGATTTTGAATTTCTTTGAAACTTGGCTTCCCGGCCAAATGTCCATTGGGGTAACCATTGCCTCAGTGCTTGAGCACAGAGGTTCTTTGTCTTTTAAATTGTTTTTTGTTTTAATTGAGTTCACCACAACATAACCGAGATAGACCATCTTAGGGTAGCTGGTCCATTCCACTGGGGTGTCAAACAGATGAGGCATACTGATGAGTCCTGGTAGGACAAAACATGTGTCTGTGTCTTCTGTTGGCACCATTTGCAAACTGTGTGAGAGGCCTTTTGGCACCATGCATTTCTACTTAAAGTTGAATCAGCATAATATTCTGTGGTGATCTGCATATGCAGCCTATGATGCTTTGCATTGGGGGGGCATGTGTGATTTTGTATTTCTTTGAAACTTGGCTTCCTGGCCAAATGCCCTTTGGGGTAACCATTGCCTCAGTGCTTGCGCACAGAGGTTCTTTGTCTTTTAAATTGCTCTTTGTTTTTATTGGGTTCACCACAAAATAACCCAGATAGACCATCTTAGAGTAGCTGGTTCATTCCACTTGGGTGTCAAACGGATGAGGCATACTGATGAGTCCTGGTAGAACGAAACATGTATATATGTCTTCTATTGGCACCCTTTGCAAACTGTTTGAAAGGCCTTTCAGCACCATGCATTTCTACTTAATGTTGAACCTGCATAATATTCTGTGGTGATTTGCACATGCAGCCCATGATCCTTTGCATTGTGGAGGCATGTGTGATTTTGTAAAGCAGATCAAGTTACACAAGCATCATCTCATATTATCTCATCCAGTTGCGTAAGCACATCGAACTGTAGGACAAGCTGGGAACAGGAATTACAAATGACTATGCCTCCAGTTAACTGGGAATATTGGCTTGGGAATGCCCATATGGCATTTCAAGATGCTAGGAGCCAGTTAATTAAATTAAAAATTGTACTTAGATGATACTGCACTCCTGACTTCCCATGCACTAGAGGCCTACTAACCCATTCCAAATGCTGATGGTGTTATGCACCTAATGCCAACATTCTGCATGTTCTTTTGGTTGGGTGTCTTAAGGGACTGTTCCAAGACCCTTGGCCTTCAGATTCCACAACAACAGGATCTTATCGTCTGGTGGGACTCCTCCCTACTATAGAGAAGTTTGACTCAGGGTAAAAATTGGTTGAAGGCCATACTGATGGAAACAAAATGTGCCATCTTGATAAAAATGAAGGAACCCTTTCCTCTGTCCTTACTAACCTGGCATGTGGCATTTGGCTAGATTAGCCCCTTTTGAAAGTCTCTCATTCTCCACAAGCTGCCAGCTTCCTACCTACCATCAGAAATGGGGGAAATATCTAACATCCCAATTGTGTTCAGTCCCAATACCCCCTCCTGAAAACCTTAATTTGTAGATATATGACAACTCACTACACTACCCCTTATTCTAATATAATTGTCAAGGTAACCCCCCCCCCACACACACACACAACATTATCCTATCTTATACGGTACCTTTTTTTCTTTTCTTGTACAACTTAAGGCATGTATGCAGACCCTCCTCTCAAATAATGCAGTGCAATGGGATGTAATGTATGGAATGTTCTAACTGACTTTATGCTCATTCACAACACCAGTTATGCATGTACTGTTATGTTCATTCTTAAAGTTTTTTCTTTACTGAAAATTAGTAAAATCTTTCACAGTAAAAGAAAAGGAAGCCTCGACCACACACAGTCCATGAACCACTGATGCTTCGACAGCTCAGTTAGTCCTCTGAAGAGTAATGAGCCCAGCTGACTCTGCTGCAGCCCAACTATCTACTTATTTACATTTGAGGTGAAGAATGCTTCAGCTGTACCTCACAGTTGAGTAGTTGAAGCTCTGTTCCACCCCCAAAAACTAAAACTGCAGTCTGATTGGCTCACAGGACAAAGGGGGAGTTCACAACCAGGAAGCCCCAACCATACGCAAAGTCCAAGAGCCATTGAAGCTTCAACAGCTCAGTTAATAATCTGAAGTATATTAAGCCCAGCTGGCTACATTGATCTGCTGCAGCCCAGCTGTCCACTTATTTACATTTAGCGTGAAGAATGCTTTCACTTTCAAGTCAATTGTGAGGATTACCTTGAGGTCCTTTTCTTCCTCCAACTTGGTAACCTGCAGATGACCCAATCAGTATTGTGTCTCTGCATATTTTGCCCCCAAGTACATAACTTTGCTCTTTTTTGCAATGATTCCCAGTTGCTAAATACCAGACCACTTCTCTAACCTAGCCAGGTGTTCCCTAAGTTATTGTTTCCCCTCCTTCATGTTCACCATCTCATAGAGCTTTGTCTTTTCCAAGAAGAGGAAGATTTTACCTTTAATCTCATCTGTTATATCAATGATGAAGATGTTACACCACACAGGACAGCACACCGAGCCTTGTGGAACCCCACTGTTCTCTGGCCTAGCTTTCAAGAATTCCTTACCGCCATCACCTTTAGACCTGCAACCAGTGTTTGATCCTTCTCATAAGCTTGGATCCCACCACCAGGTCTTACAGATTCCTGACCAGTCTCTTATGAGGCACAGAATCAAAGGCCTTGCTGATGTCCAGATACAGGACATTAACCACTTAGCCTCTGTTTCCTGTCTTGGTTGCTCCATTGAAATAGTCAATTGGATTATTCTGGCAGGACCTCAATGACATAAACCCATGCTGTGTCTCATATTGCAGCCCGTTTTCCTTGAAAAAGCTCATCAGTCTTTTCTTCAGGATAGTCTTCATCAGTTTCCCCTCTGTTGAGGTCAGACTGAGTGGTTTATAATTCCCAGGTTCATCCCTTGGACCACTTTTATACAGAAGAATCACATTATGTGTAGTTCTCCAGTCACAGGGCACACTCCTAGACTCCAGAGAAGCACTGAACAGTTCTGCCAGGGGGCCCACCAGTACCTCTGCTAGTTTCCTTATGATCATTGGATGATTGCCATTTGGCCCTAGGGTCTTGTCTGCCTTCAGTGACTTTATGCCTTTTTACATCCTGTCAACCTCTGTTACACCATTCATGATCCTACCCCTCATCCCAACCCCCTGCTTTCTTGAGGCACTGATCTGTCCTTCTCTCTAGTGAAGATGGCACAGAAGTATGTGTTAAACACTTCAGTTTTCTCTTCACTTCCTTCTGCCTAACCCCATTCCATTTTTTTTTGAATCTGACAAGCTCATCTCTGATATCCCTCTTCTCCCTTATATACTGAACAAGGCCTTCTCAGATTTTACTCCCTGTGTAAGCTGTACTTCTTTTGTAACCTTTGCCTCTCTAAAAGCTCCACTCACCACCCTTGATTTAGCACAATAGAACCCCCCCAAATCCTCCTCATTCTTAGTTCATTTGTACTATCAGAAGACTGCCTTCTTTTCCCTTATTGCATTTGCCTCTTCCTTTCCAAACCAGCTGGGTTTTTGGCATTAAATTTCTTGCTTTTGAATTTGGTACACTCGCTTAATTATGGCTAATTAATGTTTCAATACAGTCATCAATGCGGTTATCAGCAGTGAAAGCATATCAGTGTATACGAAGAGCTGCACTGATGATCATTAAGGAGTTTGTTGTGGAAAAATGATGTATATCAGCTGTGATAGAGTATCACCAAGAATACTGAGTTGGGATGAGGAGTGTTCATGAGGTCAATGAAGAAAACCACAAATAGGCACCATGACAGCATGAACAGAGATGCATGCCAGCAAACATTAGCAGCATCAGGGAACAGTGTCATATCAGTAGCATTATTTTATTTAGTTTTTGTTGACTGGGTAAGTGCACTAAACAAATTCTGCCTATTTTCAGGCAAGACCCGGGGGAGGAGAATGCAGATGAATGCCAACTAACCTTGAACCAGATTAACCTGTTTGTGGTATTTTTAGTGAATGGGGGGAAATTTGGCCAGACACTGGGGAAATTCCCCTACTCGGTCAGCAGGGGGAACTTTTGTCCCTCTGTCCAAGATGGCCGACGGTCTTGCTGCTGGAGGTGGAGGTGGAGATGGAGAGATTGCTCTGCCTATGAACACTCACTTGTTTCAGGAACCTTTGTGTGATATTGAATCTGGGGCTTATCAGACAGACATAGAAGGCTTGGATAATCCAGATGATACCTATGGTAAAGTTTGTACAAATACTACTGACTTACTTAGGATGGGGTACACTGCAATACAGGTCAGCCAAGAAGAAGCTGTTATTCCTGAAGCCCAGCTGAGGCAGATGTTCTCCCAACATAAACAATTTATTTTATGATTACTGCAAGAAGAAACGTCTACACAAGACGGAATCCCTGAAGCTGATTATTCTATGACTGCTGCCCCACAACCACTCATTGGGAAAGGTCCTAAGGTACTTACTGCCTCACAAAATGTTCTACCACCATTGCAACAACTCCTAAGACCTACTTCCAAAATTTCTGATGAGTCAGGTGTTATCTGGTCTTCTGACACTGCATTACGAGATGCAGGCTGGCAGCAATCATCAGAGGAACAACCCTGGACTTCACCCAGTCCCATTACTGCTGCTGAAATTATTGAAACAGCTGCCAAGAACTTTCCTGCAAAGTCTAGCATGGTTCTAGGAGACTCTTCCACATTAGTAGAACCTGCTACAAGATTTTCTGTACAACCACTAACCATCAAGAACACAGCCAGGTCCCTGGGTAACACAGTCCAATCAATGGGCCCCAATAGACAGTGCACTTCTCCAAGTAAGCAAACTCTTTCTTCCACTATTGAACAAAATATTTCGGCTACTACATTCAGGATGACTAATTTATTTAAGTCTGTGGGGGAGCCCACTCAGAGAAGTGCACACACTGTGCAATTAAAATTCTTAGGAGGCACCTCAGTGGCTCCCTCATGAAAAACTGTTCTCCATGGTATGCTTAGAGACTCTATGGGGATTAGCCCATCGGAATGGTTTGCATTTATTCATATTAAAGGCGAGACTGTTTATGATGTGAGTTTCAAGATTGTTCAAACTTTGGAGAAATTCTGGACTCAATATGAGCTGGGGAAGCAAACCCCTATCTGGGCTTTATTTATGTTAATCTCACTTACTAAGCCATTGGTAAAAGTCCTTACGTTGTTGTTTAGGAGTGAAGGGGTCAATATTAATGACATCCAGTTTTGGCTCAGACAATGGTGTGATTTGTTAAATTCCCCTCGCCCTATTTTGGATGATGAATTTGTCTGGACAGGGGGATGGAAGATTAAAGTTCAGCTCTGGCAATGTGAACAAGGAGTTATGAACATTCCAGGTAGCTTTTGTATAGGCAGTGACAGGGGTATATGTTTTTATCCTGGGCAGCCATGCTCATGTCACAAGTGTGGCTCTAGAACCCACTTGAGCTACACCTGTGACCAACCCAGGTGTACTTTATGCCTCACCTATGGTCATGTCAGCTTAGGTTGTCCTAATGCCAGATACTGTAAGTTGTGTGATGAACAAGGTCATAATTATCCTCAATGTCCATGGGCAGAGCACAATAGAGTAGATGGGGCCCTGAAGGACCATACAAGTATTATAACTGAATCTCAAACACAGGTGCAGAAAAGGCAAGAGGAGCTCTCTCTCTCTTGTAGTGCAAGATCCGATGCCAGGTGACACTATGGATACTGACAGTTTACCAGCACCCCCTTCCTTGGAATCCTCCATTTCTCACTCCTCCAGACTTAGTGCAACTATTGTACAGGTTTTAGAGTCTGCACAATAGTCTCCTCAGATGGACACATCCCATTCTCAATCACTCTCTTTGGTTGATTGTATACCCCACAAGCTGAGGCGTCTTTTGTTATTGTCCCTCCAGCAAAACGAGGGAAAGGTCAACGTAAATCAGAGTCCTGTACACCCACAAAAATCATTCTTACCCACAACAAATTTCAGACACTAGCTAAGAAATGGCAGTGGGGTGACACAGAAGGGGAGAAGGAGGATTCTGATTCACCTAGGACCTCTTCCTCTCATATGGAGCTTTCTTCAGAATCTGGAAAGGATAAACCCCAACTAGAGAAATTGCAGAGAGCACAGTTCCCTCACAAGTGACTTTGTGGGTCGATTCACAAGAGTTTTCTATAATTGAGAACATTTTTTCTTTTTTCATGTGTCAGATGTAGCCTTCCATCTCTTTGTGACTTCTTGTGCCTATGTCACACCTCACTCAAATTAGATGCTGCACTCTGAATGTGTGCAGTATGAAATAATTTTGCAAGCAACTTTCTACTGTTGTTTTTTTACTAATATTGAAGCAGGACTTTTATTTTCTACAATACACCAGGCTTAAAACTAGGCAAGAGGTCATTCAGGTCACTAACAGGTGGACAGTACGGCCTTCCTTTTGGTCACATGGAGAGGATACTTGTGATGGGATGGGCATTTTATTTTTTGGCTAGCACTTTAAAATTTCTCAGGTAATAGATGTGGTCCCTGGAAGGGTTCTCCTGATTGTTGGTCAGCTTGGTTTAATTCATTTCCATTTGATTAATACCTATGCTCCGCAAAGCATAGCAGCCAGGTCTGCATTATTTCTTAAAATACAACCTTGTTTATATACCAATCAGAAAGTTTATTTTTTTGGGGGGGGGGTTTAATTGCGGTCTCTCCATCAAAGACAGATCCAGTAATGCCCATAAAACATTTAGTGATACTGTTACATTGTTAAGAGTGATCTACTCTGCTCATTTGGCAGATGGATATACATCTCTTAAAGAGGCAGGGACTAAAACATATTATAGGGGAATACTGGCTACGTGTATAGATTTTTTATTTCTATCTTAAAATATTGCTGGATCCCAGGCCTCTGTGATTCCATGTGAAACATCTGACCATATGGCAGTAGCCTTAATCTGTTCCCCTGCTGGAGGCCCCTTTCCGGTAACCTCGTGAATGAGGTGGAAATTAAACAGATCTTTGTTTGCTGATTTTTATATTTCTCAAGGGTGTTTGAATTTACTGTAGGCAATGATTTCTGTGTTAGATGCTCATCAATTTCCTGTGGTTTGGTGGGAAGATACTAAAGTTAATTTGAGGAAATATTTTCTAAAAACTGCTGAATTTAGGGCTCGATCGATTGATTTTAGGTATACAATGCTACGAAAGCAGCTTTTAGACACTATTTCTAAAGCTTATGAGTTTAAAAGTGATCTCTCCAAGCAAATTAAGGAATTGAAGTCTGACATGGAGAAATTTCAATACGATCGGGCAATTTCTTTAAAGCTTGAGGCTCGGTGTGGTAGAGAGGCTTCCAAGGCCTCTATAGACCCATATAAAAGTTGCTCTGATAGAATTTCCTCAATGATTATCGAACGACTTACTGATCCCACAACGGGTATAAAATATAGTTCTCTCACATATTTGAAGTCTACAGTATAGGCTTATGTGGAAGGGTTGTTTGGTACAAGATCTGAAATCTTGGATCCTGGTCAGTTCCTTTCCATTTTGACCTTACCGGAAGTTCCTGAGGAGCTGCTACTAGCCCTGGTGAACCCAATCTTAGTCAAGGAAACAGCGAGTGTTATTAAAGCACAAAAAACAGCGTACCTCCCCTGGAGTAGATGGCTTAATGGCAGAACTATATCATTCCTTCATAGATCTTTTTGCCCCAGCACTGACTATTGTATTTAATAGTATAATAAACACATACTTCATGCCTAAACATTTTTCAGATGCCATAATGCTTTTGATTTTCAAAAAAGGTGATAGGGCTGAGGTTACAAACTGGAGAACTTTGAGTCTCCTTAATGTGGATTATAAAATTTTGGCCATTATATTTTTGAAATGGCTACTCCATATTTCAGCCATAGTTATTTTAAAGGAACAGACCTGTGTTATCCCAGGTAGATCTATGTTACACACATTTTCAAACATTAGGGATGTGGTATGCTCTTGTTCAGAAGAAAATAAGACAGTTTTTTCTCATTAGATCAGGAAAAAGCTTTTGACAGGGTAGAACATTCCTTTTTATTTCAGGTAATGGCACATTATCATATACCTCAACAATTCATGTCATGGCTCAAACTTTTATATAATACTGCATGGATCATTCCACACATCAACAATTCACCTGGTAAAGCATTTTTAGGCAAAAGGGGAGTTAGACAAGGCTGCCCCCTTAGCCCACTCTTGTATGTCTTTCAGAAAGATACTTGATTGAGAAAGCTCACCTCCTGCTCTGCTATACCTAGACTATTACTTCCAAGTGGTCAATCTGTCCCAACTACGCACGCATATGCAGATGATTTATGTGTATGTACAACAGCCCTTCTTTCTTCTGCAGCCTTTACTCAGTTAATTTCTGAATCTGAGACCGTTTCAGGTTCTAAGTTAAATCATCATAAAAGTATGGCAAAAATTATCCCAAGTACTGTGCCTTCTTCAGACTCTGGACATATTGCCAAGATACCTATAATACAAAGTCCAATAAAAATTTTAGGGATCTATTTTGGAACTTCTGATGATTCTAACTATAACTGGAATTTGGTGTTAGATAAAGGTTTCAACTTAACACATTCTTGAAAAAGTAAAGTTATTGCCAAAAGAAAACATGTACTGCTTTTAAAAACTTTGGTAATACATTTGTTCTTACATGTAGCTACTATTTTTCCCCTACCCTTTGTTTTAGAGGCTAAAATTAATAATGTTTTCTTTCAAGGATTTTGGGGATCTAGGTTGAACCCTATAAAGAGTTTTTTTTAATACCTGGATTATCATATGGGTGGAGTGAGAATGCTAAATCCTGTGTTTTTTTTTCACTGTTTGTTTATTATTGTTTGTTTATTAAGTTTTTAAGTTTTTATTCCCATCCCTGTTGCACCCTTACCCCCCTCAATGGGTATCTAATTTTGGTTGACTTAGTAGTCCCTTTATGTGCAAAATGGAATGGGCTCTCTTTGGAAATACCTAGGAACTTTCGGTCATATGGTATACCACCTTTCATGTTTTCAACATTTCTTAAAGTTAGGCAATGGAAACTGACCCAGCAGTCCATTCAAACTATGTCTAGAAAACAATTATATAGTACTGTCTTGCAAACCTTTTATTCTGATACCCCAGACTGCTAGATGTCAGTGATATAGAGCTGGACAATACTTTAATTTTTCTGCAACTTACAGATACCAGGCCTCCTCCAAAGTTATGGTATGTGACATAGCTGTCTTGTCATGGGAGGTTAGGTGTGAGAGGTAATCATCAACATAAATCTTTGGAAGGATGAATGTGCTTTAGGGATACTTGTGAGAATGAGATAGAAACTATACAACACTGTTATATTGACTGCCCTTTTAGTAGAGATTTCTGGACTCAATTGCTCCATAAAAGGAAAGCGAAACAGATCCTACACATTTCATATGAAATGTTGGTGTATGGAATGTTTCCAGTTAATCTGTCTAAATAACATCCTAGCACTCTTAGACTAATATTTGCCCTCTGTAGATATTATGGCAGGCTAGATGTGCTCAACTGTTGCAACAGAAAACCTACACTGGAGCACACGTAGTAAGTCAGATTCTAACAGACTTGAACATTGTTTATAAAAGGGAGCAAACATCTTTCTCTCAGGACAAATTTCAGAAATATTGAGTATCATGTGCCTGGATTGTTGATGTTTAATTTATTACTTTCACACTATTCAGAAGTGTATGTAAAAGGTACTTATAGATATAAGTTTTGATAGTTTGACATTTATGTCTTAATTTATTTTTAAAGATATGATTTCCTCTTGTCTTTGTTTTTTTCCCACTATTGCAAGCACATTATTCTGGCTCTCATTAATACCCAGGTTCTGTGAGGATTTCTGTTTTCCTTTTTAGGGGATGGTACATGTTTTCATTGGTTGCTTGTATATCATAGGTCTGTGTGATTCCATACTTGCTTACTGACCAATTTTGTCTTCCTTTTTTTGAATTCATGTGGTGAACAGCTGTTATGATCATGTTTAGTTTGATATATACACTTCTGTTTCTTTTGATATTCTCAGATTTCTATGATGAAGTTTTGTGTTGTGTATGCTTTATGTTTTCAATAAAACATTCCTCTACTCTTTTTTTTTTGGGGGGGGGGGTCTTTTTAAGTTTGGGGTCATGTACAATCTAGCTTTTTTTTGGATGAAGTATGTTGTAATACTCATTTAGGTTGTAATTTTCTTTTCTTATGATTTTAGGGGGGAATATTATTTTTTGAGTCCACTTTGAATTTCTGTATGATGTAATACTTATTTATGTTCTTCTGATTTTGTGTGATGAAGCAGTGCTTGGTTTATAATTTACTTTTGTTCTAATAAAAAGTTCCCCTACTCACCAGTAGGGGCAACTTTACATCTTGGCATTCTCGCCAAGATGGCCACATTTTCTGAAACTTCGACTGAGATGGATGTGCAGGAGGTAGTGGAGATGGTCTCCTCCACTGCCTTGCAGTCTCCAGAGACTGAAAGCTTTTTTGATGCTCCAAATACTTTGAAGGGAGCCCCAGAGACCCAGACAAATCCTACGAACAGCAAGAAAACAGGACAAGGAATGGAAGACAATACTAGTCATTTTCAGCCCAAGGAAACCTCTATTGTCCAGAAGGCAAACTCTTTTGATTTAACTAAGGATTTGGAAGCCCAGCTAATGCAGGAGGAGTGAGACTTTCTTCTCAAACAAAAATAACTCCATGAGGCAATTGCTTTGGCTAGAATCATAACAAACCTGATGGAGGTTGTAAACACCATGGTTTCACTTTCTAGCAACTGACAGCAGGCTCAGCTGCAAACCTCAGGTGCACCTGGACGAAGAGCAGTAACACCATATCAAAGTAATGAGTCACCCTCAGAGTAGTGGTCTGCTAAACAGCAACACAATTTTATGACAAGTAAGTCTCATGCTCCTTTATTTGTGTTTGATGGGAATAAGATCACAGCTAACAATAATGCAAATGGTAAAAATGGGGTTGCAGTAGGAATAGCACAGCCAGGTGTGGGGGCTCCTGGCCTAAAGGGCAACCCTAGCAGAATGGAAACAACAACTACTGAGTGGTCAATTCAGTCTGCTTTGCAAGGTACTGGCTGGGAACAAACTGCAAGTGGGCAGTGGGTGTCTGGTTCTTCTCCTATACAAGTAACAGGGAAATAAATGAATATTTCAAAAGGAGAAGTTAAGACTAATATATCAGACCCTATTGCACTAGTACTTGAGAATCCAGTGGATATTGACATGTCTCCACTCTACATCCCAGAAATCTTACAGCTTACACAGAACCCACAGCTTGACATAAACACCCCACCATTGCAATTGAGAAAGAAATAGTCCATGCCAACCCTTGGAGCCAGCACCAGAAGACACTAGGCCACATCAGGATGCCCCACAGGCATATACTTCAGACACCACTAACCAGGACAGACACCAGCATGACAGGAGGAACAAATCTTGTGCACCTTTTTTCAGGGAGCCAGTATATCTAGCTAAAAGACACAATGCAGTCTGATTAATTTACAAAGGAGGCCTAGAGGTATTTCCTGACTGCTTGTTTGTTGCTAGAACATTATTGAAAATCTCCATGAATTATACTGCAGCTGAAATATATGCACTTATACAGGGTGCGGAATCTCAGAGGGGAGGTGAGTTTGGATAGGTGCTGTCTGGTACCATAAGTCATGGAGTTGGTTTTCTTAGCATTTAGGGAGAGTTGGTTGCTATTGAACCAGTGTTGGATTTTGTTGAAGTCGGTTTGAAGTTTGGAGGTGATTTCTTCATGGGTCCGGCCGGAGATGAAGAGGACTGTGTCGTCTGTGTACATGTGAATAGCGGAAGAAGAGCACGAGTTTGGCAGGTCATTTAGCAGGATGGAGAAGAAGATGGGGCCGAGAACTGAGCCTTGTGGTACACCAGTGGTGATTGGGAGGGGGGGGGAGATGTGGTCAGCTATTTTAGTGGATTGGGTTCTATTTAGTAGGTAGGCACTGAACCAGTTTGTGGCGGATTTTGCTAACCCAGCTCCAGAAAGGCAGGATAGTAGGAGAGAATGGGATAGTGTCGAAGGCTTTTGCTAGGTCAATGAAAATAGCAGCAGTCATTAGCCCTTTGTCCATCCCAGTGAGGATATGGTCTGTGAGTCTTAGCAGGGAGGAGGTGGTGGAGTGGTGCTTTCTGAACCCGGACTGGAAAGGGGTGAAGAAGTTAGTTTCTGAGAGGAAGTGGGAGAGTTGGGATAGCACTAGGTCTCATGCTCCTTTATTTGTGTTTGATGGGAATAAGAGCACAGCTATCAATAATGCAAACTGTAAAAATGGGATTGCAGTGGGAATAGCACAGACAAGTGTGGGGGCTCCTGGCCTAATTGGCAACCCTAGCAGAATGGAGACAACAACTTCCGAGTGGTCAATTCAATCTGCTTTGCAAGGTGCTGGCTGGAACAAACTGCAAGTGGGCAGTGGGTGTCTAGTTCCTCTCCTATACAAGCAACAGGGAAAAAGATGAACATTCTGAAAGGAAAAGCTAAGACTAATATATCAGACCCTATTGCACTAGTACCTGAGAATCCAGTGGATATTGACATGTCTCCACTCCACATCCTAGAAATCTTACAGCTTACACAGAGCCCACAGCTTGACATAAATGCCCCCACCATTGCAATTGAGAAAGAAATAGTCCAGGCCCAACCCTTGGAGCTAGCACCAGAAGACACCAGGCCACATCAGGATGCACCACAGGCATATACTTCAGACACCACTGACCAGGACAGACACCAGCATGACAGGAGGAACAAATCTTGTGCATCTTTTTTCAGGGAGCCAGTATATCTAGCTAAAAGACACAATGCGGTCTGATTAATTTACAAAGGAGGCCTAGAGGTATTTCCTGACTGCCTGTTTGTTGCTAGAACATTATTGAAAATCTCCATGAATTATACTGCAGCTGAAATATATGCACTTATACAGGGTGCGGAATCTCAGAGGGGAGGTGAGTTTGGATAGGTGCTGTCTGGTACCGAAAGTCATGGAGTTGGTTTTCTTAGCATTTAGGGAGAGTTGGTTGCTATTGAACCAGTGTTGGATTTTGTTGAAGTCGGTTTGAAGTTTGGAGGTGATTTCTTCATGGGTCCGGCTGGAGATGAACAGGACTGTGTCGTCTGTGTACATGTGAATAGCAGAAGAAAAGCACAAGTTTGGCAGGTCATTTAGCAGGATGGAGAAGAAGATGGGGCCGAGAACTGAGCCTTGTGGTACACCAGTGGTGATTGGGGGGGGAGATGTGGTCAGCTATTTTAGTGGATTGGGTTCTATTTAGTAGGTAAGCACTGAACCAGTTTGTGGCGGATTCTGCTAACCCAGCTCCAGAAAGGCAGGATAGTAGGAGAGAATGGGATACAGTGTCGAAGGCTTTTGCTAGGTCAATGAAAATAGCAGCAGTCATTAGCCCTTTGTCCATCCCAGTGAGGATATGGTCTGTGAGTCTTAGCAGGGAGGAGGTGGTGGAGTGGTGCTTTCTGAACCCGGACTGGAAAGGGGTGAAGAAGTTAGTTTCTGAGAGGAAGTGGGAGAGTTGGGATAGCACTAGGTCTCATGCTCCTTTATTTGTGTTTGATGGGAATAAGAGCACAGCTATCAATAATGCAAACTGTAAAAATTGGATTGCAGTGGGAATAGCACAGACAAGTGTGGGGGCTCCTGGCCTAATTGGCAACCCTAGCAGAATGGAGACAACAACTTCCGAGTGGTCAATTCAGTCTGCTTTGCAAGGTGCTGGCTGGGAACAAACTGCAAGTGGGCAGTGGGTGTCTAGTTCCTCTCCTATACAAGCAACAGGGAAAAAGATGAACATTCTGAAAGGAAAAGCTAAGACTAATATATCAGACCCTATTGCACTAGTACCTGAGAATCCAGTGGATATTGACATATCTCCGCTCTACATCCTAGAAATCTTACAGCTTACACAGAACCCACAGCTTGACATAAACACCCATTTACAAAGGAGGTCTAGAGGTACAGTATTTCTTGACCACCTGTTTGTTGCCATGAACTATACTGCAGCTCAAATATATGTTCTTATACATGTTTCTGGCGAGCACACTTTTGATGTTAGTTTTAAATTTAACAGTGGTTTGTAGACATTTTGGGAACTTTATCAAAACTTAAAGATAACAACCTTATAGTCTCCTTTTGAGGAATTCACTTGATGAAACCGGCTAATAGAACCATAACTGTACTCTTCCAAAATGAGGGGGTCAGCTTGACTGACCTTCTATACTGGTTAAAGCAAAGATGCACAGTTTTGGGAGATCCAGAGGCATTCTTTGATGATGAGAAGATATGGACTGGAGGGTGGAGGGTGAGGATTGTTCTACATACCACAGAGACTGGGTTGCAACACTTACCAAATAGCTTTTTCATTAGACATGATACAGGGGTTCTGTTTTATCAGGGACAGCATAAAGCTTACTATCGATGTGGGGAAAATGGACATATAAGCTCACTTTGTGGTAAATTGATATGTACATTGTGTGGGGACTTGGGACATGTGAGCGGTCATTGTCAAAATGAGCAGTTTTGTAATTTGTGTGACACAAAAGGGCACTCATATCATTCATGTCCTTGGGCTGCCCATAACCAGCCCAATTAGTCAGATGGTGAGAAGCAGCAATTACTAATAGTCATTGCACAGAGAACTAGGGGTAGAGCCTTCCCCCACCCTACTAGGGAAGATGAAGTAGGAATTGTGCAGTCGGCAGAAATGAACAAAAGGGATCAGAGGGAACAAACTCCTATCATCAGTGGTCACCAAAACCAGGCTCGGCAGAATCCCCCTCAAAACACCAAGCTGATAAATCCAGGGAGCAACAAGGAGAGACAACTCCAGTACTGGAGGTGACCTCCCCCCAGGTAGACTCAGAAGCAGTGTAGTCTAGGTAGGCCACAAGAAGAAGAAGGCAGTCTTGGTCCCAGACTAAACTCAAAGTGTTAAAAACAACAGGAATCCCTATTGCAAATAGATTTGAGGCCCTTACAGACACTCTAGAAGCTTCTGGCACTGAATCAGATGAATCCTCAGTTTTCTCATCAATGCAAGATGGCAGCTCAGACAGGAAAGATACCCCCACCTCCACAGCGCTCACTACCCCTTCTGCCACGATTCATCCCCCAACCAAAGTCAAAGCTGACTTGAAAAATGTCAGACAAACTAGGAGTTCAGTAAAGCAGCCCCCACAAGTTATTTAACCTTTTCTCCCCTTTTTTCTTTTTCTGCTCACATGAATGTTGATTTAGCACTGTACTCTGTCAATATTAATAGTGCCACAAATCATGGAAAAAGGCAAGCTGTGTTCTCTCGTATTAAATCAATTGGGAGTGGGATTATTTTGCTACAAGATATGGGACTGCATACACTAAATGATATTAAGGAGGCCTCACAGTTATGGCATGTTGGAACATCATGCTGGTCCATTGGCCCAGATTCATGTTCAGGTTTAGCAATCCTTTTCTCAGGGGTTCAGTTTCAGTTAGTGAAACATCTTGAAAATCCCCAGGAAGAGCACTTATGATAGAAATAAGAATCCAAGGGGTCCTATGTAGAATATTGAATGTGTATGCAGCTCAAACAAAGGCTGAAAGGATAGAACTTTTTCAAATGATTCAGCCCTATTTACACACCTCACAGAATGTAATTCTAGGAGGTGACTTCAATTGCAGCATATCCCTAACTGATAGGGGTAGAAACAGGAAAACAAAGAAGTTTTTTTAGTGATATGGCATTTCTAAGAAATATGGTCCTGGTAGCAAATCTATAAGATGCACAACATTGTACATCAGGATATACTGAACCAACATTCTGCAAAGGTTCCTTAGCTACCCAAAAAGATGACGTTTTCATCACATCATCTCTTAACATTACGCAAACAGAGGGATTAGTATCAGAATTCTCCAATCACAAGATTTTAAGCTTTAAAATCGGTATTAAAATCTGCCCTCATTATGGACCAGGGACTTGGAAATTCAATTCCTCATTGTTAGAATCTTCAGAAAATACACAGGAGATAAACTATTGTCTTGAAGCTAGGAAATCTGTATTTGTCTTACATGATGATCTCCCGTTGTGGTGGGAAGATACTATAATGGACCTGTCACATCTCGTTAAATCATATAATAAAAATAAATGAAGCCCTGAATACCATCAGTATCTACAAAATAGAGTCCAATTGCAGAAACTGTTATCACTATCTCATGTAACAGGACAACATTTTGTTTCCCCAAATACAAAACGTAAAACAACCGATGGCAGAATTTCATCTAGTACAGGCTCAGAATCTTCAAAATCAATATAGATTCTCCATGCAAGGAAAGAAAGACTATATCTACCCCTTTGAAATGTGCAATAAAAATGCCACGCAGAAACAAATGGTAGTTTTAAGGGATGAAAACCAAGTTCTATGTTACGAATTACCAGACATAAGAAGGATTGTTGACAACCACACTCAGCAATTGTTTTCAACAGGCCACACACAGGTACACTACTATGATGGTCTGTTACATGATTTAGAGAATCCTAGATGCATGACAGAACATGCTGAAAGTCTTATGCAAGATATCCATTCAGATGAAATACTTCAAGCTTTAAACACTTTAGTGAATAATAAATCTTCTGGTGGTGATGGCCTGACCAATGAACTATGTAAGTACATTTGTCACAAACTACTACTGGAACTTGCACAGGTGTCCTCTTGAATACTTCAAACACATTCCCCCTCCCTTAGAATGACTAGTGTACTAGTAATATTTTTATTTAAAAAAGGAGATAAAGGCAATATTCAGAATTGGAGGCCTATTTCACTTCTTAATACTGATTTTAAAATACTCACCAAAATATTGAACATCAGATTACTGAAAGTGGCTGAATATCTCATTTCTCCAACTCAAACATGCTCGGTCCCAGGAAAGAAGATCATAGATCACCTAATCGTGTTATGGGAATTATTTGAACATGGCAAGAGAAAGAAAGCAGCTGGAATGGTCATCTCACTAGACCAGCAAAAAGCTTTTGATTCAGTTCATCATGATTTTTTATTGGGTAGTACTGACTCACTATGGTATACCATGAGAATTTATAAAATGGATACAGTGCCTATATAAAACTGCAACAATAACTCCAATGGTGCAAGGTTGGAAGGGAGCCATGATCAAGGTAAGAAGAGGAGTATGAGAGGGGTGTTCCCTGAGCCCTCTTCTTTTTGTTTTTTGTATCAATCCCCTTCTACGGATTTTAAATAAATGTGAACAAATCCAACATATTGCCCTAGCAGATAAGAATCTTCAGCTGGCAGCAATAGCATATGCTGAGGACCAAAATCATCCTTTGAGGTCATTCAGATGTGCAACCAGTAGGGAAACAATGTGAGTGTACATCTGAATGTTGAGAAATGCATGGTTAAATATCTAGAAAACCCTGATCAGGCACTAAGCAGCATTAGTGGAATTAAAGTAACATCAGAACCAATGAATTTTCTAGGTGTATTGTATGGTTCAGATGATGATGATGGCACACTAAATAGGGCAATAAAATGAAACAGGGGCAACAAATGGTATCAGGATGTAATAAATGGAAACACAACAAGTAAAAAAGGATTTATTTAATTCAAACATTTTTAGTACCTGTATTTTTATCTCAGCCACGTCTATCCACCACCTAAATCATAAGAAACTTCACTTCTAAGCACTTTCTTTCCAGCAGTCTGGGGGAGCCACTTAAACCCATCAAAAGAAACATACCTTACTTGGCTATTAAACAAGGAGGACTGGGGATGATAAATCCCATAGTTTTCTTTTTTAGTACTTTTTTGCATACTAATAATAAACCACTATTGTTTTTTGAGGGTCAAGAATGGGCTACCCTCATTTTAGACACTTGCTCACAATGGCTGGCTCAATTGGAGCATGGAAGACTGAGAATCCTTAAAAGGTCAATAGTCACCCCCAGAATATGTCAGGGATACATTTCAAAAACTAAAGCAGTGGAAAATCACCAGAACAATGAGAATCACTAAAACTAGAAAGGAAACATACATGCGGATACAAGGTAATTCTTTCAGTGAATTACTAACTTTTCCAAACTGTCCTGCAGCTTATACCCCCCTCCCTAACCCTCTTAGTTAAAGAAAGTAGGATTCCAAATAGAATGTGGAACCTCCACTGGTTAAGCTGCCTTGAGGAGATCAATGTAAAATCCAATCACAAACACAAGCAGCTAGATGATAGATTCTGCAGTAGGCAACAGTGTTTCCAAAAACTAGAGACAATCCAACATTTATTCTTTGATTGCTCATACATTCAAGGGTTCTGGACATTATTAGCTACACAATGGAATGTACCTTGTTTTAAGACTATTATTTATGAAGCTTTAATGTACTGTATGGACATTACATGGGTTATACTCTCAGATGGAATGCAAGCTCATTATATATTGTCTCAATATTTTATTAAATGGTTCATCTGGAATTCCAGAGCACTATTTACATTACAACAAAAACATATTACTCATATTGAACTTCTTGCTAAAATCAGATATGAACTTACTGACATATATACCATAGAGGCCAGGCTGCTTACACAAAATAATTTACACGCTCACTGGAGAAACGTGTCCTAGATAACTGATATGAGTGTTCCCATCTCTTAATATAGACAACAGTTCAGTTTGTTAGGTAACTGTTAAATCCTGAAAGTTAGTACTGATGATTACAGAATGAAGTTAATTATGTTGTTTTCTATATTTATTTTCTGCATTAGAGGTAATGGCTCATTTCTGTAACCCCATGATTAACCTGATTTATTTCTTATGGAACTGAATGGATTCCTTTGATTTGTATTGTATTGTTTGATTTTTCCCTTTAATAAACTCTCCTACTCTTTTCGAGAAGTGTCATTGGATCTTTACCATCCACCTGAACTATCACCAGAACAGGCAGATGGGACCTCGATTTAACATCTCATCCAAAAGGTGGCACCTCAGGAATGCAGCACCCCCCTCATGCTGCACTACAGTGTCAGTATTGGGATTTAACCCAAGTGTCTGGTTTGGGGATAGAACCCACAGCCTTCTGATCTCCCAGCCTCAAAGGCGAGTGTGCTACCTGCTGAGCCACTGAGACTGCATGAAGAAGTATTACATGCTACAAGCAACACACTGGTAATTTTCTCAACTATGCAGTCTCTGTTACATGATTGTTGAGCCAGTATGGCTGCTAATTGTTTGGGTTAATGCATGAAGTGGCAGTTAACTGAACTGAGGACATTACTATGTAGAACAGGTGACTTTGGCCACCAACAATGCATTACCTAAGCAATAATCAATGACCATGTGACTGAGTTTAAATAGTCAAGTTTATGGGATTCCTGCACCCATTTTAAAAGCTGTATTTCATTTTCAAAACACACACACACACACACACACACACACACACACACACACACACACACTCACTCTGACTTTTCCAGAAGACTTAAGATTTTTTAACATAAAGACAACTGGTGACATCTATAGTATTGGGTCATCCACTTTTCTCTGTCACCTCAAGGGTTTCATCTTGTTTAATCTGATCTTCTGTTTGCAAATATGAACAGGAATTCTCCTGTGAGACTTTGCCATAGGTTAAATGGAACTGCCTACTACATATACAGTTCTGTTTAGATCCCTCTCAAGTTTCTGAATCCATGAAAGAGGTCATCATCTTCTCCCAGCAGGTTTTCTGTCTTTGATTTCTTAGTTTGATACACAGACATAGAAACTGCACCACATCAATGTGGCCTAACATCTGTAACATAAACCAACTCAGCAGGGAGCCTTCCACTCCTTTGATAGTATGGAAAGTATCAATTTCTTCAGCTGTGGGAACTTCAACTAATGCTTAATATCTTGAAATTTCCTGTGACTATCAATGGTTTCTTCAAACTGTAACATGATTTTTTTAAATGGAACTTTAGCAGAGATTTCTTAAACAAGTCAATTTCATCTACCGCACTAACATGGCTTGGGCGGGTAGTGAAATACCGTAACCTAAATTCTACCTGCAGGTACCTCCACACTACTCTAAATTGCCCTAAAAATACTCTAATGAAAAACAGGTGGTTGGTTAGTTACTACCATAATTTTTCTACCAACCTATAACACTACCCTGACAATAACAAAATGTAAAAGACTGTATCTGACTACCCTAAACAGAGAAAACAGCTCCCAAAGGGGCTGCCGTGAGTCAAGTATGATAGCCATATATGCTCTCAGCAAATCTGCCACTGTTTCCAAAATACAGCCTTTAGTAATATGTGGCAAATAATTCTTCTATAGGGCAACTGTGATATGTCCCAATTTTTTTTTTGCTTTATATATGTGACACTGCCAGCCCAAGTGTCTGTAGTAGCTAGTGAAACAGACAGCCTTTTACAGTTAAGTTAGTCATTTGTCTATCGGGTCATTCTGTGATACAGGCAGGTATGAGAGGTGCAGCTGCTCTGATTGAGACTGCTGCTGTTTCAAAAATGATACTCATGGAAGGCATTGCTGAGGCACGTATGGGTATGAGATGTGCAGCTGCTCTGAGTTAGCCTGCAGCTGTTTCCAAAAGTTATAGATATGGCAGACATTGTGGAGGGAGACAGGATCTGCACAGCTGCTCAGAGTGAGCCTGCACAGTCACTTTTTAATGCTTGGTCACTTTTACAGCACTGCCACTTTAATTGCTCTGATTTTAAACACATTTTTCATCTTTTGCCAAATGTTTTGATGAAGGCGTCAGTGATGACGTTGAAATGTTAATGGCCATGTGGATATTTGCTGCTAGTTTCATTGAGATCAGCAGAATGGTAAATGCATAGCTATGAGCATTATTGGAAATGCTTATAGACCTTTCTTACTGTTTGTTTTAACAATTGATGAATGAACCAGAGCCTACATTTGTATGCTCTTGGATATCAATTAAAGTTGGATTATTCATACTTCGGAAAAACTGTAGAGTGCTGACCTCTTTTCTACCTGAGCGGATTGTGTCTCAAACAGTGTTACATACCCTGGTAAGGTACACCCACTATTCCATACTTGTTTCTCAAACAGTTTAAAATGAGTGTCACTTTGCTCCATATTTTGGGACTTACATGTGTTTGTAGGGTACACATACATTTTTAGTGTGCTCCAAGGATGGCGGTAGCAACTGGAAATACAGACATTTTAAGTATACTGGATGAAGAAGGAAAGCATATAGTGCTTTCATTGGCCCAAATACAAAAACTTTCTAATGAAAACAGCAGTCCCAATTCCTCTAATTAGGGCTTACACCTTAGAAAATCTAAAGAAAAATATACTAGATTCTAAATGCATGCCATTTCCTTGTCCCAATATTGGCACTACAAATGCATTCCACATGGGTAAAGGATTCAAAAGCCTCTGTCCTTTGGCCTAGAGGATAAAGAATTCTTGCTAGATTGGGAAAAAGTGCTAAACAGGGGTAGCTATGATTTAATACTACTAACAAGTAATAAGGCAAAAAAGAAAGAATGTGATGCATTGTTTATTTAAATTTAAGAATAGAAAATAAAATGCCTTCTGCATTCTCCACTGAACAACTAAGAGAAATTAAGAATAAAATAATCAGCTGGAGAAGTTCAAAAATTTGTTAAAAATTTACAAACAACAAAAGCATGATAGAGATGCAGGTGACTACATAGACAGCACAGTATATAAATGGCACAGAAAGATGAAGCTATATAAAATTAAAAGTGCTTTTCTCACAAGAACACAGATGGCAATATATTTTCTGACTTGGAAAGTGGTACATCAAGTACCACATATATGAGACAACAACGTCCTTTTTTAGTACAGAACCAACAAGGGAGATATATGGATGGAGATCAAAATTCAGCTCAAGGAGGACAAGGATGAGGAGGGGAAAAAAGAGGAGGGAGAGGCAGCAGAGGAGGTTGTGGATGAGGATGAGGGCAGTGGCAACAGAGAAATCAAACATGCAGGTCCTTCAGATACAGGAACAGAATTGGATGTCATAAACCTGAGTAATAAACAATTGACAGATGTACAGATTGCAGTTTTAAAAAGAGGGCTTTCTTTTGTCCTGACTAATGCACCAAATAATTTTCAATATTAAGATTGATTTGCAAAAGTTTTTCCGTATACTCAAACTAAAAGAGTTCTACCATGCAACAGATGAAAGTGCAATTAATCCTTTAATATATATGAATCATAAACCACCTGACCTAGGTAACAAATTCACATTCTGCCCTCCTCTACACACTTCTATCCCTTTTCTACAAGCTTATATAAAATTAGTTTAAAGAGAAGTTGCCGATTTATTGAAATGCCCATATAGAAATAACATACAGAATATGAGCAAAAATGAATGAGATGCTTTAACACAGTTGGAAGAAATGAAAGATATTGTTATAGGCCCAGCTGATAAGGGCAGAGCTGTGGTCATTTGGGACATAAATGACTGTATAACTAAAGCAAACAAACAACTTGAAGATTTAACTTTTTATTCAAAATTTGACTGAGACCCTACACCACAGATCAAAAGACGTATCCAAACATTGGTATCTGAAGGAATAAAGAATCAGCAGACTGCAGACAAAGATGCCACTTTATTAACTGTAGAGGAGCCCAGGAAGCCAATCCTATACCTCCTTCCTAAATTACACAAAGATAAACTACCTGTCCCTGGCAGACCAATCATGTCCTTGATTGGGGCAGCAACAGAACCTTTGTCAAAGTTTCTGGATCAATATTTTAAAAAATATGTGCCACAACTACCTTCTTTTGTAAAAGATACTAATCACATGTGTAAACTACTTAATGAGTGTGAAATATTAGAATCAGCTTAACTGGTGTGCACAGACGTTGAAAATGTGTATACAAGCATCCCCCATGGGGGGAGTCTTGAATTAATTGCTAAGGCATTGGAAAGTAGACCAGAAAACAAAACTCCTCCAATTAGTTTTATAACAAACTGTGCTAGGACTGTGCTTGAATCTAATTTCTTCATTTGTATCAATAAATACTATACACAGAACAATGGGACTAGTATGCATATTACACTCACCCTAGTTTTACCAATTTATATGTAGGCGAGTGGGAGAAAATATTTATACATGACCAAAGCAATCTGTTTTTTGACAACACAATCTCATGGAAACACTATATAGACAATTGCTTTCTGGTCTGGAGAGGTTCTGAAGTTGATCTAAAATTGTTTACTGAATACGTTAACTCCATGAACAGACTTTTAAAATTTACATTGGAATGGAACATAACAAAAATCAATTTCCTTGATCTTTGGATTTTTAAGCAAGGCACACAATTGCAGCGTGAATTGTAAAGAAAACCCACTGCATGGAACACTATACTGCAAGCCGATAGTTGTCATCCCAAATCACTTGTTAACAATATCCCAAAAGGACTGATCCTTTAGGGTACGACGTACCTGTTCACAAAACTGTGATTTTAAAGAGTTTAGTGAAGATATGAAACATAGACTCCATAACCACATATATAATCAACAAGTAGTAGAAGGTGTTTATTGCAATGCAAAGCAAACTGACAGACTAACATTGATAAATTAAGAAACATATGTAGCCAATACCTGTATCCAAAATCAAAACTCTGAAATGACTTTTGTTACACAAAACTTTCCTAAAGCAGACCAAGCTGGGAGCATAATACTATAAAAAAAACACTTAGATAATTAAAAGGGTGACAGAAAATTTGACAGCATTAGTGGCACTCCTCTGAGAATAACTTATGGAAGTGATTGAAATCTTCATGATACACCAGTACATACCTTACTCCCTAAAGAAGAAAATAACAATGATCGACTCCCTAAACCACCAAGAAGTAATTTTAAATGTTGGTACTGCATACATTGCAGCAATACTCGCAATGTTAGCATCTTCCCTCACCCCAGGACTGGTAAAAGGTTTTCTATGGACAGTTTCATTAACTGCAGTATTGAAGGAGTAATATACATTTTAACTTGTCCATGTGGAATATATTATGTAGGACAAATGAAGCATGCATTAAAACTTCACATAGCAGAGCACAAAACCACAATATGAACCAATAGTGAGAGCTATTCAATTGCCAAACATTTTTGGGAAACCAGACACCCCTCTACAGCCATGTTACAGTTTATTGGAATACAAAACATAGAAATAGACATTAGGGATGGCAGTCTGAAGAATAAATTATTAAAAAGAGAAGCATTTTGGATCACCACATTGTATACTGTTAAACCCCATGGGCTTAATGATTCTGTGCAATTGCACTGCTTACAGTATAAACACTTTGTCATTATTATAATGAACTGTGCCTTCTTATTCTAATGAGTTGTGCCTTCTTTTTAGGAATTGTGCATTTATCTCTTGTGCACTGGACATTGCTTTATAGCATAAACCATTTGAAATCTCTACTATTTACAAGGAACTACATTGTATTTGCAGATCTGTTCTTTTTTTCTGCTTCCTATGTAATTGCTAGTAACGTATATGTAGTAGTAATAGTAGTAGTAAAATATTTATTCATAAATCACTTTATGAATCAGGTTAAACTCAATTGAGCAGAACTCATTTACAATAAGATCCTTGAATACAAAAACAGTATACAATATTTTCACAATACAAGTTACAGAATACATAAAGTTTACATTTAAAAAGGTCATGACAAATGTTGGTAAATCCTGACTGCAATTGTGTCCTATACTCTAAGTGCTTTTCTAAACCACAATTAATTCTTTGACTCAATGGGTACTGCAACAGAGTCCGATAATTTCCTTAGTAATCCTTAACCAATGTTTTATATCCCCCTCCCCAACCGTGTATAGTTTTCCATGATTCTTAAAATATTGGGCAAACTTTTCCACATCAATGGTCCTCAAAGAAATACGACTGTCTCCCAATTTCCTTGTTATATCTAGGTAAAACTAAATCCAGGGTACCTACAAATCTGAGAGAATCAATTTTCACCCTGTGAACCAATTTGTCCTTAATATAGTTGGGCAGTTTGCCCTATAACCCTTTGTAAACAAAAGCCAAAAGGTGTTCTTTATGGCTTTCATATAAGTTCATCCACCCAAGCTGACTATATAACAAGCATTTATGTGTTAAATGGGGAGCTTCCAGTATAAAGCGGGTCAACTACCAAGGCAGACATCCAACTTGTGTAGGTTCTTTTTCAATTCTAAATAATATAAAATATTCTCATAATTAAACAGGGGAAGGATCATATGATCCACAACCTGTTTTCTTATTTCTGGACTCATACACACGTTTACCATATAAAGGGTGCCCATCCTTTTCCCTATATTTGAAGCCAAAATATCTATGTGGGTGGCCCAACTCAATGATGCATCCAGCCACAATTCAAATTATTTGCATGCCTTAATCTGCTGGATTGGGGGGCCCCCACCGGCAACCAAGTAAAATTTGACATCCCAAGAAATCCCTTCCAACCTATTAAACAAAATGGACTGCATTTTCTTCACATTCTGCATCAATTTACTGCTATCAAGAATGTTCTGCAGTTCATCAAATGCTGCCTGCAACCAAATTCATACAGCAGTAATGTCACTTTCGTCTGTTAAATCACCATGTCATCTAAGTACAGGTGGTATTTAACTAATTAGTCAGAAAATTGCACTCCATTAACATAAATATTAAATAATAAAGGACCCAAGATGGATACTTGGGGGACCTCCGATCCAGCAGGACATAGTCCTGAGACCCATGAATCCAATGACACCAGCTTGGATCTGCCCTTCTAGAAGGAAGACAGCCACTTGTATTCCAACCCCCTTGAAGCTAATGGATAATGCCCTGGACAGGAGGTTGTCACAGTCGAGGGAATGAAAGGCTTTGAACAAATCAGCAAATAATGCTTCTAACTAACATCCTCCTGTCCAGGGCCTCCTAGACATCCCCCCCCACCTTCACATATGGCTGGTGTTGTACCATGACAGCTTCAGAAACCAGACTGCATATTATTGAGGAGACATTGGAAATCAACATGATCTTTTATTTGCTCTGCCACTCATCTTTCAAAAATGTTTGAGAGCTAGGGAGGCAGTGAAATTGGGCAATAATTGCCCAATTCCATTGTATTTCCCTCCTTAACAATTGGAATAACCTTTGCTTGTTTCCCAGCAATAGGAAAAACACCTGGGCTCAGAGACAGATTATAAATGTATGTCAATAGATATACTATAACTGGAGATGCATACTTTACCAGCCTAGTCAGCACATTATCCAGGCCAACTGATTTAGATATGTCTAATCTTGTTAATTCCCTTATTACACACTGGGGCCCAGATATTCAAACTGCACTCAAAATGAGCGCAACAGCAGGAGCAAGCACAAACCAGTTGCGCAAATGCGCAACAGGTGCGATATTCAAACATGGAGCAGCACAAATTGCGCAAGCAACCAACGTCTGAATATCGCACATACTGCGCCATAACGCAACCAGGAAGGAGAAGCTGAGCCAAAATATTGCGCTATGGAGCAACCAGGGCAGCTCAGCTGAGCATTCCAGAGGTGCCATAGCACAAGTTGAGCCCCCCTCCCAGAGCAATGGAACTGCACATCCAGGGAGGCAGGCTGGGGCCCACCACCAGCCATGCCACACATGGGCACAGGGACACACTGCAGAACCCACACCACACCTGCACACCCCAAGCACAGCATCACTGGGGGTGTGATGGATGATCTACTGGCCCATGGGGACAAGCCAACACAGCATAGCGGAGCTATGACACCCCAGCACAACCACTGGCATGCTGAGAGTGCCACACACAGGGGGTTGACAACCACAGTGCACAGCAGCCCACCATACGCACAGCACACCCTGCAATGTGACCCCAAGACACCACCTATGTGCAGTGACTGGCACTGCAGGAAACCATGCATCCCCCCCAGCACACGTCAACCCCGTGCAGCACAGAAGCCTACAAGCCAGACACACCCTGTGCACCCAGCAGTGGGTGGCAGCAGACGGCAAGACCAACAGAACATCACTGCCATGCTGGAGATACCTCCCCATGCACACACATGCACACACACACGCACACACACACCCAGGACCATACCACCCCAGATGGCATGTACACCCCTGCAACTGAGCACCCATAGTCAGCTGCAAATCAGAGACCAACACAGTATTCTTATCAAAATAGAAATGTATATTTAAAAGAGTCAATAACAAAACCAAGAGAAACTATTTACAAGGGGGGGATGGGTAAAAGGTAGGGGTGTTCAAGGGGGAGGGAATAAAAACTTGGAGAGGGAAGGCAGGGTGTTAGGGATGGGAGAAGTGGGAAGGGTAATGTGGGCTATGGCCCAGCTGGCTGCTGGTCCTCCCCCTGCTGGTGCCCTGTCCAGTGCCTCCTTCGCAGAGCTCCATGGTGCCGGATGGCCTGCAGTATGTCTTGGTTCTCCAGTCCAACTTGGGTGAGGCGCCGAAGATCACGTGCCATCCTCCTGAGAACCTTGAGGCCTAGGAAAATGGGAACACAGTCAATGGCTGTGACTGACCACAACCCTGAACACCACCCAACCTGCAAGCCATATAGCCCAGTGTCCCACACCTGTAATGGCATGCACCCACCCACAGGGAACATGCACATGGCCATCACAAACAGGTGGCACCAGCTATGCGCACCACTGCACACACACTCTGCCCATGTCCATCACAGCACAAACAAGGCTGTCCAGTGACGTGGCAATGTGGTGCGATGCCAGTTACACAGCTATGTGCCCAGTGCATGCCTGGACCACCAGTGACGCCTACACAGACGTGCTGTGATACTGGACAGTGATGCATGTCACCTGTGTCGTGCATACATACATAGATACATAGACAGTGTCGTCAGATAAGGGCCTATGGCCAACCTAGTCCATCCATTTGAGCCTGTAAGTTCACTTTGTTTTCCTAGAAGTCTGTTGCCCCTTACCCCTGACCTCCAGAATTCCTTCATGTCTGTCCCGTGCATTCTGAAATCCCATGATTGTTTCAGCCCCCACCACTTCCTCTGGCAGGGTGTTCCACTTGTCCACCACCCGCACTGTGAAGAAATCCTTTTCCATGTGTCCTCTGAATCGTCGCCCCTCCAACTTCATCCCATGCTCCCTAGTCCTGGAACATCTTTTCACTTCAAAATAGTGTGTCCTGCACCTGATCCCCTGTAAGATACCTGTATGTCTCTATCATATCCCTCTCCCCCTCTCCTCCAGGGAGTACATGTTCAGTTCCTTCAACCTGTTGTCATAGGACCCGTGATGCAAGCCATGCACCATCTTTGTTGCCCTCCTCTGAACCTTCCCTGCCCACTCTCGTCCTTACGAGGTATGGTCTCAGAACTGTACACTGTACTCCAGGTGGGGCCTCACGTGTCTTGTATAGTGGAATTATGACCTCCCTGTCCTGCATGGTTGTATTGTGCAGGGCTAGTGGACTTCCAGCATGCATAGCATCCATGAAGTCATGATCTCACATTGCTCAAGCAGCTGTGTCTGCTGCTGAGCTCTTGCTGCCATTGATGCTGTGGCTGCTGCTGCTGCATCCGGGGCTGACTCCTGCTTCCACCGGGCCCTGGCACGGCCTCCCCACCCCGCCCTGCATCCTCACATCCCGGCCTGTGGGAGACATATGTTGAGACAAACATCAGTGTGACTCAAAAGCAGAGTGCCCCCTGCCCCAGTGAGAGTGCCTGCCCACACAGCCATACCCATCCATCGCACAGCTGCACACACTGACACAGCCAACTGTGTCCGAGCTGTCACCTATGCACAGCCACCAAAGCACACACACACCCCTACAGAGAATACAGGTGCATAGATGGTACACTCACCTGGCCTCGGCACCATGCCCCGCCTGGCACATGCCCGCAGCCTTGCCAACATGTCTGGCTCCCTCCGGCAGAGGTCACTGTACTGGTGCCGGCACTGCTCAGCAGACCGGTGCCGTCCAGTGACCCCCACCAGGTAGGTGGCCACTTGCTGCCACACCTCTGTTCTTGGTATGGTGAGGGGCTCCTCACCATAGAGTGCCTCATACTGGGGCTCTACTAGTGCCACCAGATTGGCCACCTCCAGTGGGCTCCAACTCACAGCCCTCCTCCTAGCCATGTTAGCCAGTTTACAGCAGGCAATATGGCGCCCTGCTGCACCATAACCCCACGTGGAGATGTTGCACAATAGACCACCACAGGCTCCCGTCACTTCACATAGCGCTGGCACCAGACAGCACAATAGGGACGTACACATGGCAGGCGAACAGCAGCAGGAGGAAAAGGGCATACACTAGGTCATGAGCAATGACACAAGGCTACGCACAGCGCCATCTGACGTATGGGTATCCTGCACGACAGACCAGCTGTGTACCAGTGCCACAGTGGACTATTGCTCAGAAATGCCACAGCGCCATATAGTGGCCAGTGCTGTAGCACCACTGGCACAATGGTGGCCATGGCCTGAATTGCCTATCGCGCTCAGCACGTCAGCAGCGCCATAGATGCATGCGTAAGCTATCTGGGCATGCGCGATGCAGTGTACCACATAGGCACAGATCTGCGCCCGTTGGCTCAGCCGACTTCTTCCGTGTCAAGAAGGCTTAGGATTCGCTGATATTCAGCCGACATATGCAAATCATCTGATCAGCTATCTATGCGCAGTGTATGCAATTTGCATGTCATTACAGGTGCGCCCACCCTAATTTGTATGTGTTGTGCTATAAATGTGCGACAGTGGGCTATGCTGGGCCAGATTCGGTTACTGCAGGTGAGAGGTGAGTTACATGCGTGTGATGTTCAGGACAATGCTCATGGGGAAATGCTGTAGACTGCACAGTGACAGGTGTCCACTTCCACCCTACAGATCACGATGACCGAGCAGAGCCAAGGTGAGGGTGAGGATGGTGGGCGAGGGAGGACGCCAACTTCACTGCGGCAGAGGCGGAGGCCCTCGTCCAGGCCTACCTGGAAGATGAGCCACTATTGAGTGGACAGAGGGGCACCCCTCAGTCCCGTGCGGCTGCATGGGAGGGGGTAGCTCGGGCCGTTAACCTGCACGGAAGCCACCAGCGCTCCGTGCAGGAATGCAAGAAAAAGATGGGGACTGACCGCCAGAGGTTGAAGGAGAAGGTGGCAGCCTTCAGGGCGGCACGTGCTGGCACTGGTGGGGGCCCGCCAGTGGTGTTGCAGCTGATCCCACATGAGGAGACACTGGTCGCAGCCATGCAGCCCAGCGCCATTGCAGGCATACCAGGTGGAGGATTCCAGACAGGTGGAAGCCCATCACTGCACGGTATGACATGGTGGTGGTGTTTTGGGGGGGTTGTGGCGGTTGTTCACATGCACTCACATGTACTCTCTTTCTGTTACAGATCCTGTTTGTCTGCAGGAGCTAGTGGTGGGTCCAGACAGTGATGCGGACCTGCTGGACATGGAGGAGGGACCATCCACCTCACCTCCAGCCAGCAGGCACTGCAGCAGCATGCACGCTAACAACAACTCTGGTGTCAGTGATATGGGTGCGGGGTGCACAGCCTGTGTCTCAGCAGTCTGGCATGCAAGCATGACAGCATGCTGTGACTATGGCAGTAGCACGTACCTACACCATTGATGATAGAAGGCCTGCAATGGGCAGTGATAGGTGTGTGTCCCATGACAGACACACGGCAGGCCAGCACGTGCCCCTGGGCCTTTCTGGTGCAAACCTGTGTACCAGCATGCTGGCACAGTCCCAGGCTGTGCCTGTAAGCACCGGTGGGGCAGCACCGGTGGCTGTGCGGGTGTCTGGCACTGTTTCCAGCACGGAGGTGGAACAGGTGGACCTGGGGGCACAGCGGTTGGAGGGACAGCAGCAGCAGTTGCACACCAGGTCTGGGGGTACAGTGTCAAACAGTGGCACATGTCCACTGCCCTTTGATCCACCCATACCTGGTCCTGACGAACAGTGCCCACCCTCAAGGGGTGATGTGCCTCAGGACCGCCTACACCCTGGGGGTCACGATGTCATTGGGGCACAGTACCCATTGGATGCACACCTGCCTGCTGCAGGAATCAGCACAGCTGCAGGGGGTTGCAAGGTCTGAGAGGCACTGTCTGTGTCCATGGGGTGGCACAGCAGGGAGTGTGCTCAGGACCGAGCCAAGTTGGTCCATCTGTGCGGATGTGACCGCCGCCATTGACAGGCTTACCCAGGCAGTGGTCTCTGTCATGGACGATTAGCACACAGTCAGGTGCCCTGTACCACACCCACACAGTCACCTCCACTCCCCATTCCCGCGCGTCGTGACACCAGGCCTGTCGATGCCGGGTTCTGCTGTGGGCATCCCGAGCACCCCTGGTGCAGGTTTGTTCGGCGTGCTGCAGACCCCTGTGTGGGCAAGGTCACGTTCGTGCAGTGGAACCCCTGGTGGTGCAACAGTGCCACCCCATGTGGCCCCTGCTCAGCCTGCCCGTGCTGTTGGGTGATGGCAGGGCCACCCACACATCCGTGGTGGCTGTGGGACAGTGCTACATGACTGAGCTGTCTCCCAGTGTGGGCCCTGTCTGGTGCTGCCCTGTGTGCAATGTGTGTCATGGTGGGCAGTGCACTGCTGGGTGCTCTGTTCACCACGCCGACACACGGACCACCTGCACACCCTCCCAACTGCTGTCCAAAGGTGCGTGTGCATGATGATGCCTGCATTGCACTGTACAGCAAGGTGCAAGGGTGCCCAGGTTCTGACACATGCTTGGACAGTACAGGTGGTGGGGTGGTCGGTGGTGCTGTGTGTTAGTAATGTCGGTTCTGCAGTGCTGTGCATCTGCCCATGTATGCTGTGTGCCTGGTGTGTGGTGTCCATATGAGTGCTCACCCTCCCTGATGGTGTGTTTGTATGCCCGGGACCCTTCCATCCCCTGACCTTCATGCACCCCTGGTGTGTTCCCCTGTGCCTGTGGTTGGTGCATGGACAGTGTTGGTTGCACATGTCCCTTGACTTACCCGTGTTGTGCGTGTGCTCCTCTGTGATGGTGTCCCGGTGCAGCTGGGCCTGCGGATCAGTTGGGGTCCCTCCGTCCTAGGGGGCTGCTCATCACCATCAACACCGGCACCACTGGCGTCCCCATCGCTGTCCCCTGTTCGACCTGTACAGCTATCCCATGGTCTTTGGCCATGTTGTGCAGGATGCAACAGGCTGTGCACAGCCTCACAGGCCTTTTGGGGCTGTACTGTAGGGCACCGCCGGAGGTGTCTAGGCATCGGAAGTGCTTGAGCATCCCAAACACCCGCCTATGATGTTATGTGTTGCAGCATGTGCCCTCATTATAGCATAGCTGCGCTTGGGGTCATGGGGCGCCTGTATGGTGTGAGCAGCCAGGGATGGAGTGGGTATCCGCAGTCACCTGTGTGGAGATAGTGGAGAGTAGTGTCATGTTGAGGTCCATATTGGCCATCTCCTGTGTGCCACTACCATGGCACCTGTGTCATTCCACACTGCCCAGAGTTTGCATTCCATACATGTGTACTCACCCACTAGATGTCCTGTGGGATGTCCCACTCTTGAATCGATGGCACAGTGCAGACTGATACCATATGAAGGCATCATGTGCTCCGCCAGGGTGTGTGGCACAGACATTGATTATGCGCCTAGTGGCATCACACACCACCTGGCAGTTGACACTGGAGAAGCCCTTTCGGTTTCGATATGCATGGCCATCAAGGCCAGGTGGTGTTCGGATGGCCACATGGGTGCAGTCTGTGGCCCCTAGCATGCCAGGCATACGTGCTACCCTGTTGAACTCCTGCATGTTTGCCGTACGCTCTGCCGCGGTGCTGGGGAAATGGATGTACTCCACAGCATGTGGCAGCAGTGCGCTGAGGAATTGGGTGAGGATGCATGACGTGGCCGACTGTGTGATGCCTGTGGTGTCCCCTGTCGGCCTCTGGAAGGTGCCCGTGGTGAGCAGGCACATGCAGGCTGTCCTTGGTCTCCACCGGCAGGCGTGACTCCGCGTGAGGGTGCCTGCATCACATCACTGCACAGCTCACAGAGCCATCTCAGTATTGCCCTGTTCAGGCAGTACCGCCCGCGATCTCTACATCTGTGTACAGCTCAAAGCTGATGCGGGCAGTACCGCCTGTCGAGGCATAACGCCGATGGGCCCCTCCGCGGCGCGTCCCCTGCAGCATGGATTCTCACCCCTCATTACAGCTTCCAGGTGAAGCTGGCACTGTCCATCTCCTGGCTTCTGCCCCTGCTGTTGCTGTGTTACTCTCTGTCCTCATCACATTTCACTGCACCGTCACCCCCTGCTGGCCTCTACAAACTATGGGACGACACTTTCCTTGCCTGCCCTTTTAAGTCTGTCTGTCTGTCTCTGTCTGTCTCTCTCTCCCCACTTGGCAGCCTGGTAGCGTTCTTGCGCTGCTTCCTTGAGCCTTTTGGCTTTGGCTCATTTCACTGCTGCGCTGTTTCCGGCTATGCCGCTATTCGCATTATGCGCTAAGTGTTTGAATATCGTTACTGCGCCTTTTTATGCATGGATCCGCCTCAAGTTGCACATGCCTTCATTTCTACTGTACCTGCTGCTCAGCATGTTTTGGGGCACAACCGCCTCCTTCTGAATATCGCTAAATACAATTTTTGGACTTGCGATGAGCAACCCTGTTGCGCATGGCGCAACCCTCTTGAATATCTGGGCCTGGATCTTCATTTCTTTAAATAAAAGTTTTTAACTGAGTATGGGTTTCCCACTTTACCATTACTTGCATTATTCAGGTCAGTTGTAGATTTTCCCAGTCCTGCCTGTTTAAAACACTTATTAAATTATTCTGCCACCCTGTGTGAAGCAGGAACTAACTCATCTTGTATTTCGAATACATTTAATAAATCATTACACTGACCATTAAGCAAAATGTTTACTGTCCTCCAAACATCCCTGGGATGTGATATAGGATTACTATCCAGTAACTGAGTGTAGTGTCTCTGTTTTGCAATTCTAACTTACTTAACATACTTATTACGAATCTCTCTATATAGGGCCCAATGTTGCATATTCCCACTTTTTTTAGCTCTCCGTCACATATTGTCCCTACTCTGTTTTAGCTTCCTAAGTTCTATTGAATACCATAAAGCATGTCTATTGTTTAACACTCTGGATTTAAGAGGATCATGCCTGTTACAGAATGCAATGATTTCACGTAGGAAGAACTCCCAAGTGTCAATCGTCGGAATTAGTTGTAATCAACCCCAATTTATATTACTTAGATATAACATAAAACTAATGTAATGTAATGTATATATTAGCTCCTAAATATGTTGATGTATTTATTTATCAGTTTTTTTGTTGTAGATTTGGATTCTTCTACAGCATTTGAACTTTTTAATGATTGGTCACTTTTACAGCACTGTCACTTTTAGTTGCTCTGCTTTTAAACACATTTTTCATTTTTTAACACATGTTCTGATGAAGGCATCAGTGATAACATTGAAATATTAATGGCCATGTGGATGTTTGGTGCTAGGTTCACTGAGATCTGTGGAATGGTAAATGCATAGCTTCAGTATGAATATTACTGGAACTACTTATAGACATTTCTTACTGTTTTTAACAATTGATGAATGAATATGAGCCTATGTTCTTATGCTGCTGGATTTCAAATAAGGTTGGATTATTTATACTTTGGAAAAACTGTGTAGTGCTGGCCTCTTTTCTGCCTGACAGTAGAGTGTCTCAATCTGAGCCTGCTGCTGTTTCCAAAAAATATACCAAAGGTGGGCATTGCTGGAGTCAGTAGGAATGGCTGCTCTTTTTTCCTTTTAATTTGTTCTTTTTGGGGGGTGTTCAAAAGACTTGTAGTCTTGTATAGTACCCTATGTGGGTGATAAACAAACAAATGTGAGTCCATCATCAATTACCTATTCTGCAAAGGGGAAACAGTTAGGGGCTATGCGCTGTATTCTGTTATATTAATTTTGCTGCTAAAAAGGAGAGGTAGAAAAAAAAGGGCCAGAAGAGAGAGCAAGAGGTCTTCTATCCATTATTCAATAGAGCTAGCAGGGGATTCCATATCTCCTGAAAGGTACTGTATACAATTTAACTTCTGCCATATAATACATCTGTTCTATTTTTACAGTGTCCAACAACAGATAAATCCATTAAGTGCTGTAT
Organism: Neoceratodus forsteri; assembly: GCA_016271365.2. Taxonomy (NCBI): domain Eukaryota; kingdom Metazoa; phylum Chordata; order Ceratodontiformes; family Ceratodontidae; genus Neoceratodus; species Neoceratodus forsteri. The sequence continues at coordinate 92,767,005 of CM057456.1, read as the reverse complement.
ATGCTGTTGCTCCCACACTCTTCTAATAGAGCAAAATATATTTTTTAGCATTCAACAATATTATAGCAATTAGATGTGCCTTAGTTAATATGAAAAACTCGGCATTTCTGTAACTCCTAGTAATACAATGCCAGGATCAAATGGAAATGTACGATCCAGTATTGTAAACAGAAATTTCTGTATGTTATTATGAAATGTTTGCAATTTGTCACAAGTTACAAACATGTTTTAATGTTCCATTTTCTTGTTTTCATGTAGAACCAGTTACTAATAGTACTAGAGGAAATATATTTAACAGGTGTTAAATATGTTTTATGTATTATGTAAAATTGTATTTGACATAGTTCAACATTCTCAGAGGCTGACAGTGTTGTCTGTAGTATATGTTTCCAAGTGTCCTTAACATTTATATCTATTTCTTTATTACAAGCTTTTCATAATTTTCGTTAATTATTCTCGTTCGTTTTCATAATCAAAGCATATATCCTACCTATAGATTTTTTCATCTGTGTCTTTTGTAAGTTTCATAGTATCTCTATTTGTTATGCTTCTGGTAATTCTTCAGAGCCTACTGTTTTGAGCAGATAACATCTAATTTGCATGTATGTTAAGTAATCTCCAGGTGGTATGACTAATTTTGGTTTTGAAGCATCAGATGATATTAATTTATTATTTTCAAATAGTTATACTTAGAATATTATCCCCTTCTGTTTCTGATATCTCTTATTTAAATTGTGTTTCAGAGCCAGGAATTTATCAGCTTCCCATGGTAGCATATCAAGTGGGCTATTCAATTTGGGCAAGTACATTTGGGCAATTGCAATTTGGGTGATCACCACACCACAGCAACCACACAATATGGGCAATAACACTGATTCAGCGATCCCATTGGCAAACTTCAGTGTGGTGTTAGAATATTAAAAATAGAGGGGGGGTGCAGGGGGCACACCACCCCTTGGGGGGTGCAGAGGGGCAAAGCCCCACCTGCAAAAATAGAGACATGCATCATTGATTGGATGTACCTGTTGCTGTTACGATGTGCAACAGGTGCAAGTGGTAGCATAACAGGGTACATGCATGTGGAGGTAATAAGGTGCTGCAATTGATCAATAAGTGGAGGTGATACCTGTTATGCTGAGAAATGTCCATGGAGTTAGTCAGAAGCCAGCATGGTATGCCGCTGGTACTGTATGGTGGTTACATATATTATCATGATGAGATCTGCGGTCTCCCCTATAATTTCTAGCTACAGGTGTAACTTAGTAGCTGTATTGTGACTTGTTGTAATTTACAGCCACTCAAGTGACGGTCGCTGTAAAGGATTAACCCAAATTGTATTCGCTCAAAAAGAGTCACCCAAATGACATGGAGCCATTTCCCACAATAATGTATGGTAGAATATGCTATTTGAAGGTTCCACGTCATAATCTCAAAAATAATACTGCAAGTCGCACAAGAGTGAGTACATTTCACTGAATTCAAATTCCTCTACTTAGCAAACACGCCACATCTAAGAACAGTGACAGCCGTGGAAGACATCATTTAATATTTAATGTGTGGGTGAACCTCCTACATCCCCAAATTAATATAATCAACTCCAGGGGGTGGACACCAGGCAACAGAGGAACACACGGGGGGGGGGGGATACCCTGGCTGTGGCAACACACTTGGGGGAACCACAGACAAAAATGCAAAAAAAAAATCTAACAGCTTACAGACAGTGACGTAAAAAAAATCACCCACGGCTGGTCCCAACCCAGAACCATCAGAACTCGAGGCGGTGACCTTAACCACCACACTGGACAGCCAGCTTGGCAACAGCAGGCTGCACTCCCCTACTTAAATCCTAACACTATTCAATTCCTCCAAGTCTGTCACTCTTGCTCTTTTGTCCCTCCACCCTCACTATTCCCCCTCTTGCTATACTCTCTCTGTCGCTACTCTGTCAGGTGAGCAAACTGAGTTGCGCATATGTGAGTCACTGAATTTGATTTGCCAATATTACATGATACCATATTTGAATAACCCAAAGTTTTATGCAGATCCTTACATATATCAATAGTACATTTCATTGCAGGGAGTAGATTATCTAATTGTTTTTCTTTAATTCATGCAAAGAGTGAATTTTAAAGGCCATTTATTATATTTTGATTGATACATATTAACCCATTGTGGTGGGGTATTAGTTTCTCTGAACCAAAACATGGCGGGCTGTATTTGGGTGGCAATAAAATACAAGTATAAATTTGGTACCTGAAGACCAGCATACTTTTGAGATCCATATAGTTTTCCAAAATTATTCTAGCACGTTTTCCCTTCCATAAAAAGTTTCTCAATGTCTCCTATTTTGCTTTAACAAGTTCTGATCAGAGCCAACACAGGTGCTATGCTGCTTTAAAGGTACATTGTCCACATAAAATTACCAAAGTTGGTGGCTGGCGCATCGAGCTGAGATGCTATGAGTGCTTTAGCTCTCTCACACCACTGAGCCGGGTTCCAGAATGAGCTCAGACCTCTAGGGGGTTGGCTAGGTTAAGGGCTGTGGAGAGGACTGAGTGGCTGGTTGGCAGCTCTCCTCTCCCTGTGTGGGAGGTGAAGAGTTCCAAGATCTTGTCTGCCACCAAGTCGAGGCTCCATTGTAGCACTGAGCAATTGGGGAGTTGGTATTCAGCCTTGTAGGTGGAACGGGGTTGCTAGTTCTGGCATGCATGTGTGCCTCCATGTGCATGCACAGCTGTATTTCCAAGGGCCCAAGGAGCTAAGGGGAGAAAATGGGAAGAAAAGCCATGTCCCTTCATCACCATGTGTGACAGCCCTCAGGACTCTCCAGTCGTGTACCATTTAGATATTCGCTGGCTTGATGGTGGAGGAGTGGCAGACTGTACTGTGGGTTTTGAGCCAGGGACTGAAAACAGGAGCAAGGTGGCAGTAGGTGAGCAAAAGGCTGTATAAAAAAATTACCAAAGTTATGAGTGTGCATTGAAAAATTTCAATGAATACTCACAACTTTGTTGTTTTGTAACATTTTTACCCCACATTTTCAACATAGGGTTCTTATAACCCCACCTCATGAATAAGGGTAGAGACAATGTTCAAAACCTGTCCAAAAGGTGATTTTGTACAGTGACAACATCATGATGTGCCACAGGTGCAAAAACACATTTTGTTCAGGATGTGGAAAATGACAGTTGTCGTGTTTTTGAGGTGATGTGAAAAAAATGGCTTTGTTGAAAATTCAGGGTCAAAATAGTAAAAATTATGAGTCTGTGTTGCAAAATCTCAATGTACTCTAATAACTTTGCCATTTTAAAATATTTTGATCACATTTTTAAAATAGCCTTCTTATGAACCCACCTCATGAACAAGTGTAGAAAAAAAATTCAAAGCCTGTTCAAAAGGGGATTTCAGATAGCAATAATATCATTCCATGCCACAGGTCTGAAAATATGTTTTGGCCAGGATTTGGAAAATGTCAGTAGCTACATTCATGAGGAGATGAATGGAAATGTCTATGTTGAAAATTTGGGGTCAAAACAGTGCAAATTGCCAAAGTTATGAGCATGGGTTGCAGACTTTCTGCATGCGCTCATAACTTTGCCATGTTTAAATATTTTGACCCCTAAGTTTCAACATAGCCATCTTATGACCCCATGTAATGAATGAGGTCAGTGAAAATTGTCAAGTCCTGCCCAAAAGATGATTTTGTCAAACAACCTCACAAATGCCTTCTCGGCCTGATTTGTATAATTCCACTGCCATTGATCATGAGGTGGGGTCAAACAAAGGCCATGTTGAAAATTTGGGGTGAAAATATGCAAAACTGCCAAAGTTGTGCAATACAGTTCAAAACCTCATTGAATAAATTGAACTGTGCTTACCTTAGTTTCTCAGATCACAGTTGCCGGTTCCAGTAGTAAGACATGTCTTCCATCGAAGAGTAAATCTTCATGATTTGACCTATTCAGGTGATGAGGGTGTGTGTGAGGAGTATGGGGGGTGCAGGGTGATGACTCTCGAGTAGCAGGTCAGGGTGACGGGTGAGATCAGCGAGTGACAATTTTATTTTTTACAGGTTTATTTAAAAGGAAAAAAAAAAACACCTTCAGCTATGTGATGGTAATCAGAGAGCGGGGGGCACCACTAGACAGCAGAGAAACATGAAAAATAATGGAATGGGTATGACAGGGTGGGGTCACCACTAGACATCAGGGAATTATAAAAAAAATAATGGAATGGGGATCAGAGGGTGAGGGGGAGCCATTAGACACCAGGAAAACATAAAATATTGGAGCATATCAGAGGGTGGAGATGCCACTAGACACCAGGGAAAACATTAGAATAAGGGGATGGGAGTCAGAGGGTGTGGTGGCCACTAGACACTAGGGAGTCAGATCAGTGAGGGACCATTTCGCTTGCAAAGTTTTAATTTTTGACATACTAGGAGGGTGATAGACATCTGCAAAGACACATTTGGATATGTCAGTCAGAATGAAGCTAAACTCATTTTTTCCATTAAAGGGACACTCATTTTATTTGTGTGTGTGTGTGTTTCATTTACTGTTGGATTATGGTGCATGTTGCCAGCAGGGTTTTAAAAGACTTATAGTGGACCCCAAATGTTCATGCAATGCTGATTTAGTTGTTATTTTTCTATAGAATATTAATGTGTGTGGCCCAATTAATTGCTGGCCACCTTATGCTGTTGCACAATCCTGGATACATAAGGCATCTCAGCACTGGTAAATGTGTTCTTCATTTTGTAAGCATTATGAATATTCTCTATTTGTGTAAAGTGGGCAGTGTCCCGAGTAATGTAAACTAAGTGTCATGCCAAAATGATCATTCTAACATGATGAAAATGAAAGTCGTGACTGTTGGTGTCAAAGCTAATGTGCATGTCTAGAGTCATGGCTTTCAGTTTCAAAACATATTTTCATCATGTTAGAATGCTTGTTTTGGCTTGACAATTAACTTTGCTCAAGAGATAGCCCACTTTGCACAAATAGAAAAATGCACAGTGCTTACAAAACAATGAACTCATATATGTACGAGTTTACCAATGCTGAGGTGACATATTGTACACAGGAATGAGCTTCAGCATCAAGGTGGCCGACAATCAGTTGGGTCATTCACATTATTATTGTTTACAAAATAACAACTAAATCAACACTGTATGAAAATTGTGGGCCTGCTATAAGTCTTCAAAAGCTCTGTTGGCAACATGCACCATAATCAGAAAATGAAAAAGAAAAAACACAAAAAAACTGAAAGTATCCCTTTAAAAATGGGAGGGTAGGGGGTGCCACTAGACACCAGGGAAAATATTAATAAGGGGTACAGGGATCAGAGGGTGGGGGTGACTAGACACCTGGGAAACTTTAGGATAAAGGGACAGAAATGTGCCATACACAGATCTTTTTTCTCTCTCTTTTTTTTTCTGCCGCAACTGGAAACCAGAAGTGAACTGGAAGTGACAGCCACAAAAAAACACTGTACCTGCAGAGGGGAAGGATGGTGAGGAAACCAAGAAACAGCACTGACCACATTGACCACATGTGCTTCACCTTCACTGCTGGAAGGACACACTGTACATATCCGATGACATGCTTCTATGGTTCTAATCTCTAAAGTCATAACACTATGTTATGCATAGCTTTTAGCGATGCAGCTGTAAAAATGGAGGATGGGTCTTTGATAAGGAGGGCATTAAAGAGGAAAACAATTTAGGCAAAGCATTCATCTTTATCACATTGTCCCTTCCTATCAGACTTAATCAAGATCTATTATACAATGGCAAGAAAAATCCCTTGGCTCTGATTGATCTGAGGCTTCACCCATGATGTTATTCCAGCACAACATCATGGATCTAGTCCCAGCACACACAAGACCACATTAAATATCAAAAGTATAACTCCACTGACCATGTTCAAGTGGCCCACACTTGGCATGGCCGAAGTGAATTTTGCCAGTACTTCATGGTTTTTATTTATTTATTTTTACTCTTCTTTATCCTCCTACTGCTGCCGCTGATCACTCTCTCAGAGCTCCCCTCATAGGTCCCAATCTGCAGCCCCCCCAAGGAGTCTGCCCCTAGAGTGCTAACTCTACCCACATACCTTCAGGGCTTTGGATTACCCTCCAGGCAGGGCGGCGGAGGTCCCCCATATCTCCCCCTGAGCATTGTTTTTGGGAGCGCACACAGCGGAGTCTGCTTCTCGGGTGCTGATTTGGAACCAATGCTGAGGCTCATTGCCTAGACCAGGGCAGAGTATTTCCTGGTGTTCTGGTGGATCCCCTCCCCTAACATTGGTGTGCAATGGGGATAAGGCTGCCGGCGTGCTTAGAGACGCACATCGAAGCTGGTCCCCTGCCAACTTCTACCCTTGCGTAGAGCATCTCCCCAGCTGCACCAACCACCTGGAGGTTCCCCCAACAGGTGGCGGTATCGCAGCAGAGAGTACACGTCCCCCTCCACAGAGAAGGAGGGCTGTCATTGGGTGCTCAGCCCTTCTCCCTCTCGGCTGACCCCGGTCGACTCGAGTCCACTCCTGAACCCGGGTCGCCGGTGTGGTACAAGGTGTGGCGTCCTGCGCCTTAACTCTCAGCACCACAGGGCCAGTATGATTTTTATTTTTAATGAAATTCCTTCCTCCTACAGCTCACAGATTCACCACAACCTTTATCAAATAGCACAACTTAAAGCTCTCTCCAAAATCCTACACCATTATTCCCATTATGTAAATAATTAACATAAAAAAGGAATGTGAAACAAAGCCATCAGTGCAGTCACCTTCACTACTGGCAGTCCCTGTTCTGCCCTTAATACTGTGAGAGATGAGTGCAAGTGCTTTTTAACAGCATAGGGCACTCTACCCACCAATCAGCTGCTAATGTTCCTTATTTTTCCAGTACAGACTGCACTAACTCTATCAGGGGGAAATAAAACACTGTGGACTAACCAGGGGTGGGGGGAGGATGACACAAACTGCCTTCCAAAATCACTCCCCCACTCCTTGCCTGAACAGAGTGCACGTGTGCTTTCCAAAAGCACACTCCACTTCACTAGCTCGCAGATTGCCGTTTTCTCTCTATCTGTCCTTCCCTGATACAAACACATGGTGACTGTACTGGGACAAAGCCCGCAGCACACTAACAACATTGGTTATAGAAGGGGATGCGTGGGAGCATGACACAGAGTCAGCAGCAAGAAACATACAGAGAGAGGAAACAGAATGACAGGCTGCCTACAGACCAGAGTGAGCATGGTCCGCGCTTTTACCCCTAGTATGAGTTCTCTAGGTGGCTTCAATTAAAATAACACTCCAATATTTCCCAAATGCATATGGTGCATTACTTTTTTTTATTAAATCAAATTGAAATCTGCTGAAAAGTCATCATTCTGATTGGCTTCATACTCTGAATGCAGTCTTGTATGTGCTTTGTGCTTTTGCCCTCTTGTATTCTGCCAGCGACTTCAGTTGCTTCTCCCAGTAGAAACACTGTTGAGCACTGACTGCATGCTAGGTGCAGGGAAGGGGCATGACAGAGATCAAGACACATGACAATGGAGAGAGTGTGTTGGGGACTGAGACAAAAGAAAGAATGACACACAAACAAATGGTGTGTGGGTAGGGGATATGAGAGAGACACAAAATTCTAGCAGCTTCAGTTCATCAAGATAGCTCAGAGGAGGGGGATCAGACACAAAAAGAAGGGAGGTGACACAGACAGAGACAGCATTAGAGAGAGGGAGGTTGGGGTGAAGATGGCAGTGACACAATTACACCACAACAGCTGCGGCTCCACCTCCTGGCCAAAATAAATCAGCACTACGTTTTATGTAAGTATACCTACTAATTCAAAACATTAATAACATTTAGTTTTAAATTACCTTTTTAATATATATATTTTTTTTTACAAATGAGCCATTTTATAATGGGAATAATGCACTCCAAGGTGTGTGTCATGCTGGGATAATATCACTTCTCAGGTGTTGGACACACTCAGCCTCTGGCCTTGTGCCCAACCACCTGAGGCATGATGTTATTCCAGCAAAACACACACCCTGTTGTGCATTATTTGTTTAATCCCTAGGTTCCTATTTCAAATAGAGCACAAGAAGCAATCAGTTAAAACTGCTTTATTTAAAATATACATGTATGAGCCTGAGAGCCAGAGTGGAAATAAATGAATGTAAGACAGAGAAAAATAATTAACTCACATCAGCAGATCAGTTTTTCTTGTTTATAATAACATTACAGCACTAAAAATTCATGCAGTTTTCAAAAAAATATATAAACTGTATTTTGATTACCACAATATTAATGAAGAGAAATTAATTTGGATGTATTTGTTTTATTTGAAGTATGCAAAAATCCCACTAGCTCTAAAGATGAAACCAGGAAGGTTTTCAAACATTAGAAAGCGATTACATATTTGGAATGGGCCAAGTTACTTTTGAATGCAAAGCGCAATTGAACTAATACGAATGAAGGTAAGATATGTGAAAAATATCTATTAAAGGATTGTATATGCATAAAAATGAAACAAAAAATAAAAATAATCATTAAATACATCTCTTTTAATGAAAATGTCAAATTGGGTTGAGCCCTAGCAACAGTGGCAAGACCCTTCCTATCACAGTCAAAGGAAAAAAAAAAACTCTATTTAAATCTTCATTGACTTTTGTGAGAAATTGAAATAGATTTAATTCTGACAAATCAGTATAATTCAAAGAGATACAGTATTAACCCTTAAGTATTTAAGGGAATTCATATATTATCCTATTTGAGGTATCTACGGGGGTGAATAAGTGCGTTCTCTGTTCAGTGACATTGCTTCTGATTTGTTTAAATTTACCTTATAACCTGCAAAATTATAGAATGCTTCTAAAGTTTCCATTAGTGCTTGAAGCCCTTCTGAAATATTATTTATAAAAATAAGGGAGTCATCTGCACATTGCAGAATCTTATATTCCTCTTTCCCTACCATGATTCCTCTAATTCTTTAAGAGCTTTTCACAGCTTGAGCTACAGGCTCCATACATATTGTGAATAACATGTGAGATAGTGGGCATCCCTGCCTTGTACCACCCTTCAGTCTGATAGTATCTGAAAGAGTTGACTCATTCATTATTTATGTGATCAGGGAGCTATAAATCAATATCCACTCATTTTTTATCTAATAAACCTATGCTGCCCTTTGACAGGGTCTCAATTAAAAAAATTCTAAGAGACCCTGTCAAATGCCTTTTCTGCATATGGCATTAGTAATACTGCATCTCTATAATCAGCAACCATGATCAGATCTATTGCTTTCATTGTGATGTAGCCTATGTCCCTCAATGAAGCCCATCTGATCCTCTTGCAGCAGTGGCCCGATTCTCAAAGAGGTGCAAAGTGCAGTGCAAAACATTGCACTGCACTTTGCACTTGCCCAGGTGTCTGAGGTTGCTGTGTTCAGTCAGATAGCACATATGCACTATCTGACTGAACATAGGGCCAGGTTGAATCAGCTCTAACCCCTTTAGTGCTGCTTTGTCATGGAGCCAGGAGTACAGCTGACTGTTAACATTGCTCTTCAGCCGCTCCCCCAGCCTGACCCTCATTGGTAGTTAGTGAGACTCCTCCTAACCGTGACACTGACATCTGACCCTGATGGTCTCCCTTACCTTATTATCAGTGCCACAGTGAATTGATGCCAAGCAACAACTCTTCACACACCATCTCTGCCAATCTGCCCAATAAATAAGCAGCACGCTCCCTGCTCCTAGTCAGATGACAGGCAGCCGAGGTGGTATGTGAAGAGATGGGGTTGTGTTGTTGGGGGGAATTTACTTTCAGAGGGTGTACTGGACAGCAGTGGTGGGGCAACGATCACTGCGGAGGAGACATTAGAAAACATGGTGGACTTTCCCCATTGTGGGGATGAACATCAGGTGGGAGTGGGACCGTTAAACACCATGGAAACATAACCTTGATTTTGGCTGGCATCAGGTGGGGGGTGGGACTGCTAAACACCAGGAATACATACATGTGTACTTTGAGTGGGCATTGGGTGGGGATTGGAACAACTACACACCAGAGAAACATGTTTTGGGCAGGCATTGGTTGGGAAGGTGGGACCTCTAGACACTATGGAAACATATATGTGTAATTTGGGGGTGCATTGGGTGGGGAGAGGGACCACTAGACACCTAGGACTACTGTGTTAGGGGTTGTGGGGGTAACTACGCTACCTTAGCCAACCACTAGATTTGCACTGATTATGGCAAGATCTCAGTCAGCGGTATTTGCACCATGCAAGGAGACCATGAAACAGGTCCTTGTGCAGCGCAAATGCTGTGTGATGCAGACTGCACCAATATTCAGGTCCCCGTCCCTTCATTTTGCATTGCACCCCCCTCCCAACACTTTGCCCTGGTGCAAACCCAGTTTAAGTGCACAAACCAGGCTTCTATGAATAGCAACTCTGCACAAAGCCCATTTTGTCCTTGCAAACCCAGTTTTTCATCTGGGCAAAGTTTTGAGAACCAGGTCCCAGATCTTTTACTACCTTGGATAGTCTGTTATCCTAAGTTTTTGTGAATATTTTTTAATCATTATTCAATAATAAAACTGATTGATTTAATTTACATTTTCATCAGGTTTCAGAATAAGAGAAATCCAGGCCTCATCAAAGGATGGGGGCATGCCACCATTTTCATAGAATTGGTTAAATAACTGCATTAAAAGTAGACATTAAGGCTATGCTGAACTCTTACATATGTCTCCTACTATCCCATCTGGTTCTGAGGATTAATGTTTTTTTTATTTCATTATTGCTTCCACAACCTCATACTCTTCAATCTCTCTATCCAACTTAGTGCTTTGTGCCTCTGAAATTTTTGGAAGCACTAGCCTATCCATGAATGCTATGATTTATTCTTCCTTAGGAATAACATCTGGAGGATATAGCTTTGCGTAGAATATTTCAAAGATTTCACTTATCTGTCTATATTTGATGTACTGTCCTTCTTTATCATTAATCTGGTTTACAGCACCCATTGATTTTCTTCCCTGAGCTGTAATTCTAGTAATTTATCTGTTTTCCCCCCATAAAATAATATTTGGATCTTGATCTTAATAATGCTGATTGGGCCTGTTTTGCTGTTAATTTATTACTTTAATTTTGTAATGTTGTCATAGTATGCAGATTTATGATCTAATTTCCTGAGTGAATAACATCACTCTGCAACTGTGTCAGCTTAAGTTCTTTCAATATCATTGGAGTATGTTTGAGTTACTCCCTTAATTATGGCATTAAAATCATTCTAAAAGGTGTTAAAGCTAGTGTCTTCTGGTTTATCATTATGCATATATTCTGTATTTTTTTTTATTAATCTCTGGTATGCATTGTCCCTAAACAGAAACCCTTCTGTCCACCAAATACTATATTTAACCTCAATTTCCCCCTTCTCAACTGAATATATGAAGAGTGCGTGGTCAGAAATATGAATATTCCCATATTCCAACAGTGAGATTTTATGCACTGTAGGCATAGGGACAACACATGTATCAATTCTAGAGAAAGAGTTAGGAACCCTTAATAAAAGGAGTAACTTTGTATTTGGGAAATATTGCCTAAATACATCCACTAGGTTACACCTGGTAAAGAAAGCATGAAGATTCTCGACAACTTTATTCTTTATTTCATTTGAGCCTATTGACCTATCTGTCTGAAACAGAATCATAATAGTGTCACCTGCCAGAAAGTATGGTGAGGTAAATGTGGCTATATTTAAAAAATATCTTAGTAAAATCATATTGAGTCATAATGGTCAAGGGTATAAACACATATTAATGTATAAAGCTGGCATTTTTCCTTTACTGTGTGTTTGTTATGATGTATCTACCACCATATCTATATATTTTTCTACTACTTTTGTTGCAAAGTTCATTTTAAATACTATTGTTACCCCTGTAAAATCTGTTTTAAACAGTGCATGAATCCCCCATCAGCCAACTGAATGAGAAAAGTATTTATAATCCTCTTTGAAATTAGTTTTTTTGCAAAATTAGACAATCTACTTGATATCTTTTAACATAGAAACATAGAATTTGATGGCAGATAAGGACCGCTTGGCCCACCTAGTCTGGCCATTTCCCTACCTAATGGATAAGCTGTAGATCCTAGTTAACCAACAGCCTACTTCCTCCTACCCCCCACTAGAATTGCCTTATGTCTGTCCCATGCATTCTTGAATTCCTCCACTGTTTTTGGCTCTATGTCCTCCTCAGGAAGGCTGTTCCATGTATCCACAACCCTCTCAGTGAAGAAATACTTCCTCACATTACCTCTGAGCCGTCCTCTCTTTATCTTCGAATTGTGCCCCCTTGTTTTTGCAAATCTCTTTTTCTGAAAGATGCTGCCCTCTTGGACTTTGTTGATTCCCTTGAGGTGTTTGAAAGTTTCTATCATGTCCCTCCTCTCCCTCCTTTCCTCGAGGCCATACATCTTTAGTTCCTTTAGTCTTTCTTCATAAAAATATAAAACATATATTTATATATAACTATATAACATAATTTGCAATTTTCTCATCTTAACCTTGTCCCTTGCTTCCTTCACATTCCAAGTCATATATCTAGTATAACTAGACATACAAAGAAAAACAAGTAAACAAAAATGTATGAGGCATATAGGATGATTGTGCATGCCTCTGATCTCAGCCCTGTTAACCTTCCAACCCACTTCATATAGTATAGCAATACAATGCTCACCCCAGATTAGCATTGCAATATACAAGACCAAATAATGTACCTTCCAAACGCAATCATTTTTTATTACAACCCATTTGCTCCTTACTCCCATACACCCTTCCCTCCCTCTTCACACCACTATCCCCCAAAAGATAATTTCAATTGTATTAAGTATTTTTAGTGAGTTAAAGTATCCAATCCTCCAACTCAACCCACCATGCCCCTTTCAAAATACAAGATGTGCTCTGGGACCTCATTGTCCCCATATGCAAGGGCCTGAGGTTAGCTAATCTCTCCTTGTACATGACTTAGATATACATAATCATATCTAAGCATTAATCCAAACTCTCTATTCCTTCCCTCTCCCCCTTTCACTCCTCCTCCCCATCCCCTTTTTTCCCTCTCTCAGCCTCTTTCTCTGCATTTTGACTTATATCCATTTCAGGTTGTTTCTTTTCTTCACTCACTCATAGGCTTTCCAAAATGTTCTCTCCTAGAATTTCTATTCTCTCTTTTATTCACATGCATATTATGGTTATAAACATTAGACCCAATTTTAACTGTTTCTTTTTTCTCACATTCTGCCTCCTGGTGAGTTGTAAAAATTCTCACTTGCACTAAAAGTCTAACTCTAAGTTTTGCTGGGGAATCACCGAAAAGTGAATATTATGATTTATCAAAAGGTCTCGGGCTTTCCAAAATGATTTCCATGTTATCACAACATTTTGAGGGAAGACTGGGAACAACTTGATGTTTATCCCTTTATAAAATAGACATTTGTCTAATCTCACCTTCATGAAAATGTCTTCTCAATCAGATAAATGATGAGGCTTTAAAAAAAAGCAAAGGAGTTTCCCTTGATAATTTGGATTTAATGGGCCTCTATATGCTCTGTCTCAACCTTATCCTCGGGATATTTCCTACCCAAAATATCAGTGAGCAAACGTTCAGCATATGTTATTGGATCTGAGCCTTTCATCCCTTCTGTAACCCCCACTAATTTATTATTATCTCTTCTAGCTCTTACTTCAAATCTTCCATCTTATTTTGTAAGATCTCTAACTCATTTTGCAATGACTTAATCATGCCCCCAGTGGCCTTGTCTCATCTTCTCAATTCTAAATTCTTTACTTCATTTCATTATTTGAGGCAATTAGGGCATCAGTCTTAGTGGACAAACCCTCAAATTTAGCATTCATTTTTTTCAAACGCACTATCAATATTAGCAAAGGCCTGCCTCATTTTTTAAAAGGGTTTCTTGCTGTTCTTCTAATTTGGCATCCAGTTTTGATTCTGCCTTTCTACCTTTTGTCCCTGACATAGTGATACTTTCTTCACTATCAAACGTATTCATTTACTGCGTACTAATATCAGAAGGAGAGGGGATATTCTGCTCAACAGCCACTTGTATTTCTCTTATAAAGGCTTCACTCCCACTTCACTTCTTCTTTAGGGGTTCATAACATCTATTATGTCCTGGACTGATCTGAAATGCTTGTACCTCACAAGTTAGCAGTTCTGCTTTCCAAGATAATAGAGATAAATCTTATCTCTTTAGTTGTCTTCTTTTTACTGTTATGTCTTTTCCAATTTTGCTAGGAGAGAAAAAGGCTTCAGGGTTTTTATATGGGGTGGGGAAATCTTTGGCTCACCTTAACTCAATTTTCAATCCAAGTTTATTGATTGACATCAAGTCCTTACAAAACAGTATATAACATGATTTAAAGAAAGACCACAGTGCAATTATATACTAACATTTCAGCCCACTTCTTATTAAAAATTTCAAATGTACATTTTAATACTTGAATCTAGGAATGGAAGACTTAATAAATTCTAATAAGTTAGATAGAGTTTTGGAGAAAAAGGTCATTAGCATATCCTGTTTAATAACAGGATGAAACGGGTCTTGTATGGATTCAGGTCTGATTACCTACATCCCGATCTGAGTTATTGTGGCTTGTAATCCCAAAAGTTCCCAAAAATATATTAAAAAAATACTAAATTACAATAATAATAATAATAATAATGATAAAAATAAAGAAAAAAAAAATTTTAGAATGTGAAGCCCATGCACACCTTTACTCAAAAAGGCACTCTCATAATTGGGGCCAGTGAAGGGTGGAGGATGGAAAAAAAGAAAAGAGAAGCAAAAAATAACATGATTAGTAAGTAAAGCAGCTCTGGGGGAATAGCAAACATACAAAGAATCTCTTCAAGTCAGGCAGTCACCACATTATGAAATTAGACACTCCAGCTCCAGTAATGCAAACATGGAAAACATATTTATTCACAAAAATAACTACATATCAGTAAACAGATGTCCTTAAATATGCCTGACATATTTCGGATCTGTAACGATCTGCGTACTAATATTTGTTCTTTTTGAATAACAAACATAGCAATCTTTCTCTTACATTAAATATTCAAGATTTTTCTTCCCCAGAGCCTTTTCATCACCTCCGAGATAAAGCCCTTTTGTAGTTTTCAGTAAACAAAGAACTCCAAAATGCATGCTGCAGTGTCTCTACATTATTTTTTCCACACTGCACTTGTATTTCCTTCTGTTCTTTAATTTAAAAATCCCAGTCAAGGAATTGCCATTTAGACCATCTGCTCAAGTCACCTTCATTCCTCTCACATTCTGATCTCCCCTCCTTCTGACTTTGCTACCACAGCTATGTACTGACAACACTCTGAATCACAAACACATTAACCAGTGCTTCACTTCACTAAAAAGGACATCATTTTCACTCCTGCCACTCCTCACTAAACATCTAATGCTTGAGAGAGATGCCCATCTACCCATAAGTTTGGGACCAAGGGCAAATATGTGCTAGCAAAGTCCCCTCTGTTACACACTAGATTTACTGAGAGACCAAAGGTATGCCCTCTGAAATTTGTTCACTTCTTTTTATCTTTTCTCTGTTTGAAGAGAGAGGGAGAATGAAATTAAGAGATCAAGCAAAAGAAATAAACTCAGTTTTTAAGTCCTGCTTGAACAGAATACTCCCAGCCCAAAAGGATGCCATCCACCATCTTGGATCCATCCATAAATCTGGCACAGCTGCTCTGAGTGAACCTGCTGCACTTTCCAAAAATGATACCCATGGTAGGTATTGCTGATGGAGCAGGACTTGCACAACTGCTATGAGTGAGCCTGCTGCTGCTGCTGTGAGTGACCCTTCTGCTAGTTTCAAAATGTATACCCCTAGTAGGCATTGCTGAGGCAGGTAGGGCAACTGCAGCTGCTCTGAGTGAGCCTGCTGTTGTTTCCAAAAAATTACACCCATGACGGGAATTACTGAGACACTTAGGGCTGGCACAGCTGCTCTGAGTGACCTTGATGCTATTTACAAAAATTATACCAATGGCAGGAAATGAGGGAAATTCGAGGAGGAGGAGGAGGTTGACTTGTTGAAAAAAATATGTTGAACTGTGTGGTGAATACCATTCTGAAACATCCTTTGTTCATGAGTCTGTTCTACCTCTGATGAAAAATCAGGAAACCCCACAGGAAAACCCTCAGGGCAATCATCCTTCAAAAAGTAAATTGACGTCCATGGTATCTCAAGATCAACTTGACTATAGTAGGTCATTTCCCCCAAAGAACAAAGGAGGAGCAGATATACTATATGTAAGACTCTGTGGGCCTACCAACTGGTTAGCTGACACAGAATTAAGCCCAAAAGCACAAATCTTAGCCATAATAAGAAATAACAAGGATATTCTAATCCAGAATGAAGACATCATAGAGGTCAACAAGGTAGAAGACCCCTACAAAGACACAGTAGATGTAATTTTTATGGTTCCTAGAATTGCCAACAATGTTTGGTACAATGAAGTTCTTGTAAGTCATAGAGTAATTCAGATTCTATTTCCAGATAATTCAATAACTATACCTTACATACCAATGATCAGAAAATGAAACCTGTGTGGCTAAGTCTATTTGGGGTCCCTAAAGAGGCCCCAAATAATAACATTAATTTTACAAGATATCTGTGTAATCTTTTCAGCATTTTTGTTTTTAAAAATTGCACCAGGTAGAGGAGGAGTTCTATATACTACTCACAGAGAAACTTGCAATCAAATGGACATCCTGGTAAGAAATCAACAAGTGACAGATAGAATCATGGAAAAATAAAACATTTTGGATAATTTGGGCTATTACCTAGATGATTACATTAATGTTGAACTCCCTGATGTAACTACAACTGGCTTGGAAGATAATTTAATTAAAACTACTGAATACTCTCTTCCAGTGCACAATAGATAGCAGGCTCTGGCATGGTATGGTGATTGACACCACCCTCACGCCCAAGGTGAGCCTGGCCATAACATATCCATACAGGATGTAGTTCTTAACAATTACATAATTTAGGGAAAAATACATTTCCTATCTTGGAATATTGCTGGTTGGGACATGAAACTTGCTGATAATGACTGGATTTGCATAGTTACCAGATCTGATGTTTTGTGTGTGCAAGAAACTTGGCATAATGAAATTAATAATATTTCACTTAATGGATTTCAACTCTTCCACAACCCAGGGGTTAAGGACACCAGATACTGAAGATGATCTGGTGGTTTGGAACCTTAATCAAAGTGGGGACATTTGATACCACCAACATCCTATACAAATCTGTTTACTTTATTGCAATCTTGGTCCAAAAACAGAAACACAAACTTATTGTTATAAACGGTTATGTCCCTCCATGTGGCTCCAGATATTATAACCTGATTATATTGGCCCAGTTTAAAGAATTACTTGCATGCATGAAACTTCATTTTGCTGATTGTGAACTTCTTGTTTTGGTGGATATAAATGCCAGAATTGGAGAAGGCTTTACTGACAATTCTGTATTTGGTTACCTCTATGAGTTACCTGTTATGACACAGAGGATATCCATGGATAAACATATCAAGTAAGTCAGGTTTACTTCTTCTAAATATCCTCAAAGAATTCTGACTTTTTTTCACTAAATGGTTGGTTAAAAGGTGATTTAGAAGGTCATTGTACTTGCTACACAGCCTTGGGATCAACATTAATAGATATAGTATCGTAGTCTGGTAACTTGGAAATCTGGAGTAGCCTCTACATCCCCATTAAGACAGAAAGTGACCATAAGCCAGTTGTGTTTTATGGCCTACCAGTTGTTTGTAAGCAACCCCCAGTAATATTTTCCCCCTTTATGGAGGATAAGATGAATAAAAAAACTAATTTGGGATTGTACCCTAAAGAGTACATAATAAGTCTAAGTAGGAATTTGTTAGCCTCAATTAACTTGGGTAATCTTGTACACTTAACCGCAATGCAGATCTGGCAAGAATTTGATCCTATTTTTAAAATCTTAAGGGGCAATCTATATAAACAGGTTTATGCAAACAAATATAGCAAGCAACATATAGGGTGGTTTGATACTGAGTATAGATTGAAAAAGATAGCAAGATCAGCTAAATATACTAGAAACAGGAATCATGTTATGATCTCAGATCAAGAAAGAAAAAATTATAAAAAAAATCTAGAAAGGAAAACATTAACATTTCAATATGCTCAATGGAACACAATGCTGAAGGCTGTAACAAAAAAAAAAGACATGAAATGTTTTTGGCAATTAGTGGCTAGAGGCACTAATAACTTTAAAAATACTGCTCACTCTTATATTTCTTAGGCACAGCATACAGCATTTCAATGAAATTTTGTATAATCCACAAAGTGAAAAACTCTTTATATTTAGCACCTGTTGAATGCAGAATGTTGAACTCTGTAAGAATCTCTATTAAAGACATATACTTTGCCATAAAGTCCCTGAAATTAAAAAGGCCCCAGGCCCAGACGTGATTCCGGCAGAGGCTTTTTTATGTAATACTTTGGGATGGTGTATGCCACTGGTAAGGTTTTATAATAAGTGTCTTACCGATAACTTTGTTCCTCACTCATGGAAGGGTGGTGAGATTGTACCAACTCATAAAAAAGGTCACATCTCCCAACCATGTGTAGACCCTTAAGTCTAATGGATATTATTTCAAAAATATTTTCAAAAATTTTACTAACCCACCTCTTGCAGCAAATAGAAACAACAGGAGGGTTAAGTGAACTACAAACATGTTCAAGACAAGGATTTTAGACAATTTATAACTGCTTTATCTTGAGACACTTATTTGAAAAATATTTATACTTAAAAAAAATGAAACTATTTGTTGCCTATATAGACTTTTCCACAGCCTTCCATTTGATTTCGAGGTAAACTATCTGGTCTGTTATGTCCCAGTGTGGTATAAATCCAGCATTAATTGGTATAATATCAAACCTCTACAGTGAAACTTGTGTGGCTGTTAGATTTGGGCCAAGGGGTCAGTGCTCCAGTATCTTTTTAACAAACAAAGGTATAAGATATTTTTTGTCTCTACATAGACAACTTATTTAGGGGACTGGTACAACTAGATTCAGACCCCCCAAAGATTCTTGATCATCCATACCCAGCAATAGCCTATATAGACAACCAGATTATGAATATACGAACATACGAAATTTGCCAGCAGATAAAGGCCTAGAGGTCTATCAAGTCTGCTCGAATGTGCAGCTAGCACCCCTTATTCTGCAGCTGCCCCTCCATTCCACCCTTCCCCTTCACTAACCCTCCCCCTTGTCCTGTCCATCCCCTTTTGAAGCAGTCCACTGTTCTACTGGATACCACTTCTGCAGGTAACGCATTCCACTCAACCATCACCCTCTCTGTAAAAAAGTGTCTCCTCATCTCCCTCCTGAACCTTCCTCCCTCCAGTCTCATATCATGGCCCCTGGTGGCCCTCCCCTCCCTTGCTTTGAACAGCTCCTCTGTACCTGTTTTGTTTATTCCTTTCATGTATTTAAAGGTTTCAATCATGTCACCCCTGCCCCTCCTCTCCTCCAGTGAGTACATGTTCAACTCCTTCAACCTCCTCTCGTATGATAAGTCCCCCAGCCCCTTGATCATCTTTGTTGCCCTGCGCTGCACCCCCTCCAGTAACTTAATGTCCCTCTTCAGATACGGGCGCCAGTACTGCATGCAGTACTCCAGGTGTGGTCTAACTAATGACCTATAAAGTGGCAGAATCACCTCCTCCCTCCTCGAGGATATACCCCTTGCAATACAACCCAGCATTTTGTTGGCCTTTGCAGCTGCCTTCCTACATTGTGCCGAGTTGTTCATTGATCCTGTAATGAGCACACCGAGATCCTTCTCCTCCTCTGTCTGTGCTAGCTGCACTCCCCCCAGCTGGTAACTCCTCCTTGGGTTCTTCATCCCAAAATGCAGCACCTTGCACTTTTTGGCATTAAAGCCCAGTTGCCAGGTGTCTGACCAGGTTTCAAGCTTCGCCAGATCATCCTGCAACCCCTGCCAACCCCCTAGGTCATCCACCACTGCGCCTACCTTGGTATCATCAGCAAACAGACTGATCTTGCTCTTGAGGTCCCATGATATGTCCGCAATGAATATCCCAAACAACACTGGTCCCAACACCGAGCCCTGTGGAACACCGCTCATCACTGCCCTTGGGTGTGAGAGCTCCCCCACCCACCACCACTCTCTGTTGCCTTCCCTGAAGCCAGTTTCCTACCCATCTCACCAGCTTTGCACCCGCCCCTGTGCCTACTAACTTCCTTCCCAGCCTTCCATGTGGCACAGAGTCGAATGCCTTACTGAAGTCCAGATACAGGACATCCACTGCATGGCCCCTGTCCAGTTGCCTAGTTACTCAGTCATAGAACTCCACCGTGTTGGTTTGGCAGGATCTTCCATGTATGAAGCCATGCTGTCTGCTGTCCTGTAGTCCTTTGGCCTCTAGGAGGGCCACCAGCCTCTCCTTCAGGATAGTCTCCATTAGCTTACCCACGATGGATGTGAGGTTCACTGGTCTGTAGTTTCCCGGTTCATCCTTGGGGCCACTCTTGTGGAGGGGCACCACATGAGCCATCCTCCAGTCCTGAGGTACACACCCCAAATGTAGTGAGGCATTAAGTAGGTCTGCAAAAGGTCCTGCAAGGACCTCTGCCAGCTCCTTCAGTACCATGGGGTAGATGCCATCTGGGCCTGGTGCCTTGTCCACCCTCAGTGCCTTCAAACCCTCTTGAACTCTGCCCTCCTTGATTTCCCCATCTGTCACCCCTTCCCCCCACTGTTTCTGCCATTTCTCCCACCTTGGGTGTCACCCCCCCTCTTCTCTTTAGTAAATACTGAGCAGAAGTACTCATTTAGTGCTTCTGCCTTATCGCACCCTGCTTCCACCCAATGCCCCTCCTTCCTAATCCTTACTATGTGGTCCTTACAGTTCCTTTTCTCCCTGATGTACTTAAAGAAGTCCTTCTCCCCCTTCTTAATGCCTTGTGCCAGCTTGAGTTCCATAGATGCTTTGGCTCTTACTGCCCTTGTCACCTCCTTCGATTCTATCAAGTACTCCTCCCTGTCCTCCTCCCTGCCTGTTTTCTTGTACTTCCTAAAGGCAGCTGTTTTCTTCCTCTTACCTTTTCCATGACCTCCTTGCTCAACCAGCTCGGTTTCTTAGCCCTAGCCTTCTTGCTCTGGGCTTTGCAGCAGGTTTGGTTGCCTCCACTATCCCCAGCTTTATGAGCTCCCACCTCTGGTTAGTGTCCATACTAGATTGAATTCTGGCTAGGTACCCTTTTACCACTTCCCCATCCTCCCAAAGTCGGCCCTCCTGAAGTCCAGCACTCTTGTGCCAGATTCCACTCCTTCCTTGCCCATATCCAATGTGAGCCATACTGAGTGGTGGTCACTCCCTGACAGCAGTTCCTCCACTGTAAGTTCTCTCACAAGGTCCCCATTTGCCAGCACAAGGTCAAGGGTATTCCCTAACCTGGTTGGTTCACTGACCATTTGCAGCAGGAAGCTGTCCCAGAAGGCTTCCAACAGTACCTGCTCCCTTCTGTTCCTGGTTGTTGGGGTACTCCAGTCCACTCCTGGCATGTTGAAGTCCCCCACAATCACCACACTACCCTTCTCGCAGGTCCTCCTGATCTGTCCCGCTAGTTCCCTGTCTAACTCCTCCGTCTGAGATGGTGGCCTGTACACCACTCCCATTCTAAGAATCCTGTTCTTGGAATCATGGATTTGCATCCAAAGTGACCTGAGTCTACCCTCCTCCCTTCCTCCCTTACACGCTTCAGTCCTTCCTTCACATATAGTGCCACCCCCCCTCCTTTCCCAATCACCCTGTCCCTACAAAATAACCTGTACCCTGGTACAGACAGGTCCCAGTCATTGTATTGGGTGGCCCATGTTTCTGTGATGGCTGCGATGTCCACCTCTCCCTCTGCCATGAGAACCTGTAACTCTGCAGTTTTCCTCCCAAGGCTCCTAGCATTAAGGGTAACCACCTTCCACCCTTCCCCCCATCCTGCCCCCCTTTCCTAGTATCACCAATAGTACTTGCCATTTGTCCTTTGTCACTGTTATGGGGGTAAGCTCATATGGTTTCCCAACCTGTGGTCTCTGCATATCTCTTCCACAATTGCCACCCCCCACTCCTAGTTTAAATTCCCAACTTCCTGTATGTACTCCTCCATCCTCTGTTTCAACTCTTTATTTCCCTCCTCACTCAAGTGTAGTCTGTCCTTGGCATAGAGACTACTGTCTTCCCAGGTCCCTCGCCCATACCCTTTAGCACAACACCAGGTTCTTAGCCATCCATTAAATTCCTCTATTCTCAGCTTTCTTGTGCTTGCCTTTGGCATCAGAAGTATCTCTGAAAAGTTACTGATCTTCCTGCCCCCTCACATAATTGTGCTAGTTCCTCAAACCTCCTCTGGACTATATCTACTGTCTTGTCAGCAAGGTCATTTGTCCCAAGATGTATAATTAAATGAGGCTTGTCCCTACCCCTTCTAGCATATTTCAGAACAGATTGCCCCACCCTTTCCGCTGTCATTCCTGACATGGCCTCCACCCAAATGTGACTAAGCCTCTCCTCCTTGCTACCCCACCTGACTCCTCTTAGTATTGAGTCCCCCAGCACTAAGATTCCACCCCTCTTACTGCCTTCTTGCTTCCATTCATCTCCCTCTCTCATTTCCAGCTCCTCTTCTTCCTTTGCACATTATTTCCCCCTTTTACCCCTTTTGCAATTCTCTGAGCAGAATTTCCCCTGCTCCAGTTTGGTCAAGCATTTATCAATTACTCCTCTAATTTCATCATTTCCTCCTCCACCTTCTTCCTCTCTAGCAGTGCAAAACTATTTTCTGAAGACCCTTCACAAATGCCCGCTCCCTCTCTCTTCATAGTAACCTGTTCTCTCCTTTTCACTCCATGACTTTTGCCACTTCTTTGCCTCCCCTCACAAGTTCCTATCCCCTCCTTCCATTTGTCTTTTGTCTCCTGAACTGGTTTTCCCGGCAATCGTTCATCCTGGCCTGGGCCCCTTTGTCTCTGCTTCCCTTCTTCTGACCCTCTCCTCACCACTGTTGGCTTAAATCACCCTCCCTCATCACCCATTCTTCCTCCCTCCAGTATTGGGCTAAACCCACCCCCAATCTGCCTTGCCTGTCTTAGTTCCTCCTGCAGACCCTCAATCTCCTTTCTAAGTTTTGCTATGTGGTTGCACACTAAACATCCTCCCACACTCCAGGCAATTTTTAGAAAGATTGGTGCACGCAGTTGTTGCAACCTACCACCCTACCCATTGCTGTTGTTGCCCACCATTCTAATGTCATTATCCAAGAAAGATCTCCCAAATGAATTGAACAACCTAGCAACCTATGTTACAGAACTACAGTTACAAATAAACTATTCCAAAACATGATCTTTGGACAAAAAGAATTCCAAAAGTTTCTGGTATATAGGAAATCAAAGGCTAGAATGCTCAGAGACCTATGATTATTTGGGGCTTTCTTTCTGTATGAATGGTATATTGGCAAAGCATTGTAAGAAAATAATGGATAAAGTGAAGAAAACTGTCTGGGGTCTTAGTAAATTTAATCTTAGTTATGGAGGGCTA
Organism: Neoceratodus forsteri; assembly: GCA_016271365.2. Classification (NCBI taxonomy): domain Eukaryota; kingdom Metazoa; phylum Chordata; order Ceratodontiformes; family Ceratodontidae; genus Neoceratodus; species Neoceratodus forsteri. The sequence continues at coordinate 92,743,276 of CM057456.1, read as the reverse complement.
ACTATCAAGCCTCCTCTTAATGTAATTCAAGTAAAGTATTTTGCACAGATTCTTTATGGTGCTGAGATCTGGGACATCAAAAATCAAGAAAAATTACTTACCCCAGTTTACAAATTCTTAAGGTCAGCACTTGGTGTACTGCAGGCATGCCCGGCAGTATTCCTATGATCTGAACTGGGTATTTCAAATATTAAAGCAAAAATAGGTATAAGAACAATCATCTACTGGTTGAGTATAACCACACTCCCACACTAGAGCCTGCCCATGATGTACCTAACTGAACAAGAATCAGGGATTCTCAGAGGATGTGAAAGTACCAAATGGTTAAAAGAGTTACATCAAGATCTAAATAAATATGATATAATGCCTCTGAACAACTACTGTATGTCAAAAGGAACATAACATTAAGTTTAAAGTATAAAAATATATAAAAACAAAGATTCATAATTTTTGGAACAAATAGGATTTGTATTCTGTTGCCAATTCTAGATATTCTTCATGGTTTGCCCAAGATAATTATTTTCTTGGATATAATCCTTGCTTAAATGTCCTAGTAGATCTCCCTCTAACAAATGCATTTATTAAAGCATGGTTGGAACTGTTTGATAACAACACATGGAAAGTATGATTTGAGAAGCTATCACGCAAGGAGCAAAACTGTAAATGTCAACAGGGAGGGAAGGAAGACCTCATACATGTACTGTAGGTCTGCTTCTGGTACATTAACCAAACACATTTTTGGCTTGGCCCATTCATGGTTAATGAACCTAATTTATCAGTAGCTCAACTGGCATAAATTCCATTGAACACAGAGGATGACTGGACCATTTCCAGATTAAATAATTATTTTAAAATAATTTATAAAATATGGAAAACATGTTACCAAATAAATACTATCCTTAAATTCATGATGGATTTGTTCAAACTGGGTTTGGAAGCTCACATTTGGTGTGATTCAAAAAGCACTGTTACTGCTACATTTAGGCTACGTAATACAACTCCGTGCATGGTAGGCCACACATTTTGAGTCAAACTCTTTTATCTTTCTATTATGGACACACAGAGGGAGATTTTATAACTTTTCATAGAAGAAGTGTTGATAATATAAGGGGCTGCTAGATACTCTTGTACAATAAGGAAACTAAGGATGAGATTGGTAGAAAAAAGATAAATTGAATGGCTAATGGGTGGAGAAAATATGGTAATGCTGCTTTAAATTATCTGCTTTTCCTGTGTGCAATATTAAAACTAAAAGTAACCATTTCTGATATTTTAAAGGAGACACTGAAAGGTGTGATACCTTTTATTGAACCAGCAAGAGTCTTGTACAAAGATGGAATTCTATACAAGCTGTTGGGGCCTCACATGTCCCTTCTTCAGGTGAGTGACAAAACTGAGCGACATAAGCAGTATTTATATATGCTGTGGAGCAATGTATAAAAATAGTAGAAGAGAATTACAGAATGGGTAGAATGCTAGGAAGCGTAAAGCTCAGAATGAAGAAAGGAACACAAATCAATTAAGCCCTGAGATAAGAGTCTACAAAAGTTGCAAAGTCATTAACAATAGGGTGTGTGAGAAGAACTAAGGGGGGGTGGCAATAATAGGAACAGGTCAAGTGAAGAAAAAAGGATGCTATGAAAGTGACAAGACAGGAACACAGATAAGAAAGACTTGAGATACTAGATGTTAGGAGGAATGGATAGGAATTTTTGTAAAATGAAAGGAAGCTATGAAGGAATGAAACAACTGATGCAATTGTAAAAGAGAGCCCAATCTCAATTTGCTTTCCAATAAAATTTGAATTTGAACACAAAACAACAAAGACCTGGATTAACAGAGTGAAGGGTTAGTATACACAGTGAAGTGTGGAGGTGGGGAGGGGGTGGGCAGGACTGAAGCTATTGTAAACTGTAATTCTTTTGCTACTTGTTACCAATTTTTTTTCTCTTCTTCTGTGTTCCTGCCTACTGTTTCTAATTACCTGTTCTTTCCTGCCTCTTTTACATGTTCTTTTCAGCTTCAGTCCTGCCAACCCCCTCCCTACCTCACTGTGTATACTAACCTTATACTTTGTTTATCCAGGCCTTTGTTGTTTTGTGTTATTTCATTCCTTCAAGAAGCCTTACCAATATGTCAAATATTGCATTATAGTGGGTTGGAACTCCTGCTTTAATTTATTCTGTGGTAAGTTGTTTGGCCTCTGCAGCACCTTCAAGTATTTTTGTGCTTTCACCGAGTGGCTGAAATGGCCACAGATTTTTCTTGCAAGACTTAGCAAGTTTTCAGCATTTCTTTTTCCATTGGACAAACAATGGATGGTGAAGATTTAAGCAATGCACAAAACAAGATATGTGCTGGTAGCTGCCACCTCTAATGGCTTTGGCTATGTTGGCACCATCATTAAATACTATGAACCCTGGAGATAGGAAACATGGAGTAAGCCATTTCTGGCATTGTTTTTGCAGATCCTGAAAAATATTGACAGCAGTGTGGTTTTCCTCAAAAGTGGTGACACATAGTACAGCCTGCCTCCTACTGATTACAGTAGAGTATGTATTATTATTAACTTTCTGACCACAAACTTACCCAATCAGCTGTAATACTCATGCAGTCAATTGTCTGGTTGCTTGTCTGTATATACTAACATACATATGAACATGTGAAATGCCAGCAGAAACAGGCCTCACAATCTATCGAGTCTGCTCGATTGTCCAGCTTGCCCCTCAACTTGCAGCTGCCCCACCCTCCCTTCCCTTCACCTCCCTCCCTCCCTCCTCATAACCACTCCACCATCTATCATTATATGAACCTACTTTACCCTCACAGAGTTTCAGTTGCTTGATGCCTTCAGTACACATCAAGTCATACAACTGTGGAACAGCCTTTTTTCAAAAATTATGCTCGACAGGGAATAGTGTACCATGCTTCAATCTAGTGCATGTACTTGAGAAAACCTTTTTGGCCAACACATGCAAAAGGGAGTTGGCAGTCTTCCAACAACTCTGTAATGGCTCTAATTCAGTGCTGACATGTTGAACGCTTGTGGGCAAATTTTGATGTCCTTGCAACACTTTCTTTTAATGTTAGCTGCTGTAATATTTTAGATTTATTCGGGAATGTATTTTCCGCACATTTCTCATGACTATTTCACTATGTCCCAGTAATGAAAAGACAGGGCTCTGGGCACTTAGAGTGGCTGAGTCGTGTACTGTTAAGTGAAAAAATATCTTTGGTATTTGTCAGGGCAGGACGATGACCAACTAGTAGTAAGTGCTCTAAAAACATACATAAATCTCTCTCTCTCTTTCTCAATATGCTTGTTGTGCCATCTGATTCACAGACTAGGAAAACTGGATTCAGTGCAGCAGCAAATTAAGACAATAGGCTAGGAAACTGATGGCTTGCTGCTGCTTGTTAACTAATTTTTTTAATGTTGCCTGGTATTTTGTCAAGCTGCTGGGCAAGCCAGAAGAAAAAATGCATAATTGCCCACTTGAATCTGTTTGGGAGATAATAAACACTTTATTTGTTATTGTTTTCTAGAAAGAACCCAAGCTATCCTGGCCTGGCCACCCAAGCACACTCCCTCACTCCGTCCTAATTCCTTTCACTTTCACTTGACCTGCAGCTGTTCCTAATGAGCAAGAGACTGGAGAGTAAGGTAATTTTTATTTCATTGCACTCCCTAATATTTCTCAGTGGTCTTCTCTTCTTTATAATATTAGTGAACTGGCAGCTGTCACTTCACTTATTCAGTTGCTGCCCTGTGTCAGAGAACAGTCTCTTGGTTGGTAATCTGTGAGCCTTGCAATTGTTTCACTTAACCTACAGATCTCTGCATCTATATTCTGGTGACTGAGCATGATGACTGGACTGCACATCTGCACTGGTCAAGGAAGATCACATTGCATGCTTTAGTGCTGATGCTGAATGTGGTGGTCACATGGCTGATTGCCAATGCAGTGTGGGGGGGGGACTTACATTAACCTTTTTTTTTCAAAGACTGAGATTTGTGCGCCAGCATTAACTCTACAGAAGTCAGGACTTCAACTGCAACAAGGTAGGTTGGGTTTGTTGGCCTGTCCGATTCTGTTATTTATGTACATTTTGTCAGATTTATGTCCCCACACTGCTACAGCTGCCAAAAGTAACAGAGCCTGACTCCATTATTTATCATCTTATCTGCCCCAAATACCTAACCTGCAAATACCACAGACACACAGGGTAGGACAGTACTTTACCCAAACTACCCTACCTGGCTCAAAATACCCACAGTACCTGACAAATCTACCTATCGGGTGGCCTATCCCTAATTACCACTAACACCAGAGATTACCAGTAGCATTATATTATGCCTGTTGATCTTTTCTGTGATATGTGGATATGTTTTTTTGCAGTGCTCCTTTTGACTATCAAAAACATATCAGTTGTATGTGTTCATCATCTTCTGAGCTTCTTGTGCATCCACAGAGATTTTTTCAATACTGCTTTCATGCATCCTACTACACTACCTGTCAAATTCTCTGTGATGTGTGTGTATTTTAATCAGATTAAGCTTGGACATGCACTGTATAGCAAAATTATTTAATACTTTACACTTACAGCCTACTTTACCAAATTCAGAGTGTGCTTCTCCAATGCTTTGGGAGAATACCTTAGCACCTTCAGAACTTAAGAGTCCCCTGTATCATTCTGCAACCTACTGCCTTACTTGTCTTAGTTTCCTGCACTGGAAAACCATTTTGTGTGCTTTTTTCTAGCTTGTCCATAAACTGTAAGCATAATTTCTTACTCACTGCCTCCTGTGTTTAAGATATTTATTTTGATTATTACTATTATTAGTAGTAGACATTGCAAAATAAAACTTCACTGGAAATGTGGTACAAGATGGTCCACTTAATACTTCACAACACTGTGCGTAGTTTCTTGCTTCCACCTTCCCCCATCAACTTTACTAGCAAAGTTTTCTTTTTTTCTCAAAATTAAAGAAAAAAAAGCTAACAGAAAACTAATACCTACTATCATTGCACCCCTACACTCTCCTCTTTGCTACCCTGGCACTTTTAAAATGATCTCCCACCCTCATAGCACCCAACACCACCCTCCTTTCCTGCAGCCTTAGTGAAGTTAAGCATATTTGTATTTTTTTTTGCTTCCTGTGCCATTGACACATCACTCAGGTAGCAAGCTATGCTCCCTCAGCTGAAACCAAGTAAACAGTAAAGGTTACCTTCATCATTTCACCCTTATAGTACTCAATCTCAACCCCTTCTACATACAACCCTTGTAAAGGATATGCAGGAGACAGGCCACCACCCAACTCCTGAGTCCTAAAGTCTAAGTCCAGTGTAGGGTGTCTGACTAGCACCAAGACCATTCCACCATCATGGCCAGCTGAAGTCTCAATAAAAAACAAGCATTTGTCTATGCTGAATGTTGTCTTGCTGGTATTGACATTAGTAGTGCAGGAGTTAGAGAGATGCTTACTAAGAATGACAGTGAAGTAGTAAAGTGATGCCAACCCCACCCCCACCCTGCAGAGACTGACAGGCATTGGGTTGTGCCTTTGGGTTGTCGGCCATAACGCTCATGCTATTTCACCTCACCCTACCCAGCAGACACCTACAACTGTTGCGGTGTGTCTTAGGGTCTTTGGGCCTTACCCTCACCCCATTCCAAAAGGAATTACACTGAGATTGGTGCAGTACCAGAGAATGGGGTGAACTTTGGGGCTGAAGAGCCTGAGGCACACCTCAATGCCTGTCACTGGCTGCAGGGTGGGGTGGATGGAATAGCTTGAGCATTACTGCCAACAATCCCAAGTCACACCCCTGATGCCTGCCAGTCTCTACAGGGTGGGGTGTTATGGTTGGAAAACCTAACACCCCTGGCATTTGTTTGTATTTTCACTCCAAACTTTCAAAATGGGCTTTTTGTGATGCCACTTCATGAACAGTGGCACTATCATTTCATTAGCAGAAAAGTGATTTTGCAGAGTGAATGTGCCATTTGGTGCCACAGGCACAAAAACACATTATGGGTAGGATGTGAAAAATGACAGCTACACTGTTCATAAGGAGGTGTAAAAAAATTTCAATGTTGAAAATCTGGAGTGAAAATATAAAAAATTGGTGAAGTCACGAGAATGCATAGAAACTGCGTAACGCACACCCGTAACACAATTATTTTGGGGATATTTTAGCCAAATTTTCAACATAGGCATTTTTGGACCTCTGCTTATGAACAGTGTCACTGTGATTTTCTTAATGTGTTCTGAACATTGATTTCCCACAGCGACCATGCCATTGTGCGCAACATGTGTGAAAACACATTTCAGGCAGGATATGAAAACTGACAGCTGTACTGTTCATAAGGAGGTGTGAAAAAATGGCAATGTTGAAAATCTGGAGTGAAAATATTAAAAATTATAGAAGTTACAAGAGTGTGTGGGACCTGCACAATGCACACTAGTAACACACTCATTTTTTGGAATTTTTTCACCAAATTTGTAAAATATGCTTATTGAACCCTGCCTCATGAACAGTGGTACTATCATGTCATTAATTGGTCCTGAAAGGTGATTCCACGCAGTGATCATGGAACAAATAACTAGATGATAGTGCATGTGTCATCATGAGGTGGGGTCCCAAGAACCCTATGTTGAAAATTTGGAGCCAAAATTCAAAAAAATGGCTGAGATATCCACCTAAGTTGAACCTCCATTTATGCCGTTATACAGCTTACCGTCATTTCTTCAGTTTGTGGGAGGTTGGGTGCGCAGAGGGTGAGTGCAGGTTGTGGGAGGGGAGGCACCATGGAAACTGACCTTTTTCTTTGTTTCAGGTACAAAAAAAATGGACACTGCACACAGGATAGTTTTTTTTCTTTACAGGTGAAAGAAAACAAATGTTGAGCACACTGGGGTGGGTTCCCAGTGTGCCCCATGACTTTCAGGGGGACCTGATCTTGGCAACACCGAGGTGGCTCCCAGTGTGCCACACAATGGGGGTGGGCAGTGCCCCGAGGCAGGAACATGCCGACAAGGTCGGCTCACTGTGAGCGGCAGCACACTGGGGTGGCTCACAGTGTGCCACACAATGTGGAGGGGATGGGCTGGACATGCTGTCACAGGGATTGCACCCCCGATGTCAGCTTCCTTTAGGGATTGTGTAGCGGTGGCTTCGCCACCATGTTTATTGAAATGTTTCACCAGGAAACACACATCAGGAAGCGTGTCATCTGTGCTGTTGCATGACGAGCTTGTCTCTGATTGCAGCGGCACTTTTCTTTCAAGTTGTATCCACTTTACATTATTCTTGTGTCAGCGCTAGCATGTTGGCTTATTGGGAAATGAGAGACGCACCTATTAAAGTGTGCCCTGAATTCGCCAACACTGCCACACCTCTGAAATGTGCTACCAGCACAAGATGTTGCTTGTGCTTGTGGGAAAGCCAACATAAAAAGTGTTCACACTCACAGTATTTACTATGACTGGATGCATTTTCATTCATTAAGACAATGTTCTGCTGAGGTGGTGGGTTGGTCTATGTGGGTCATCTATGCTATGCTGACTTACATTTTTTTCTTAATTCGGAGTTCTGGAGTTGAAGGGTGATTGGTTTCTTTTATATTTTTCACAAGGGTTTCAGGGGGCTGGAGGAGGGTGGAAATGGATACACTTTACTGCTTACTGGAGCAGGGCTGGGGGATGGAAGCTGGCTGCCTGAGTGTTGGGCCCACTGTGCTGGAAGTTTAAAACATACAAATGTGCTTAGCTTTGCCAGGGCTGTGGATGATGGCATTGGGTGCTGCTTTATGAGGGTATCGCATCATTACATCACAAATATTTCATCACAAACACTTCATCGCAAACAATTTCAGCGCAAGAAACAATTTACCACATGACATTATATTGCAAACCCACTGAAGCTTAATAAAAGAAAAGTGCTACAGGAACCTAATAAGTGAATTCTGGAGACACCAGCCACAGCAAAGCACATTATCCTTAGACACTGCAGGAAGCAGCATTTCCTAGACATCACAGAATAGCTCACAGAGCTGCACAACGGCAACCTTAACACACTGCCAGCTCCCCAGGTAGAGGCATGCAGTGTACCACAATCGAGAAGGCACCAAAACAGGACAGCAGAGGGTTGTGTCCTTTTGGGGTAGATCAGTGCAGTACAGTCTGCAGTCACTGTATCAGCCAAGTACCTGTTCAGCCCCAGAGGAAACCAGCAGTTAGTATACTTGGAGGATGCATCTAGGGGAGGCAAATTCTGACACCAACCAAGATCTATGATAACTGTATCTTGTACCCATTTGCTTTTTTGCTTATGGTCTCGTAATGAGCAGCATATTACTTACATTAATATAGACATGGGAGACATTCTGTTCTAATTAAATGTTGGCAGTAACATTTGTGATTTGACAATTTCCAGCTTCCTCTGAAGAGAAACCTAGGCATGTATGTACCCGTCAGCCTATGACGCAAGCTGCAGCAGTAAAAATAAAATCCAACTTTGGAATACTTAGCTGTCACTCATGCTTCATATTATGTTTTTTCTTCACATTGAGCAGAATGCAGGTGTTTAAAATGCCAAAGGGAAAAAAGCAGAAATGTCATCCTGATCACTAGTGAATCAGTCTATGAATTAATATACAATGAACTGTCATGCGCTGTAGAGTCTATGTGCTGCAATGTATTGCGCTTTAATTATCATGGGTAATTAACCGCGACAAAAAGTTTTGCGATGAAAAGACATGGAACCCTTTATGAGGACTGAAGGATAAGGGGTTGGTTAAAATGATCAGGTATAGGAGGAAGAGGGCAGTGAGGGTGCTATGGAAGGAGGAGGATGGATTGTCTAGTTTTTTTTTAAATTTTTTATGAAGCACAATTGAAAATAGATGATTATGTAAACCAACAGCTCACCAGAGATGTGCCTTGGAAAAGTGGGTTCTTCACTGGATGAAGTGCTGCCGATAGTTTCTGTTTGCTACTAAACACCCACTTAATGAAATCTTTGCACAGTGAAGTGGCAAGTTAAATTTTCAGAAAACTACAACACATGAAGTGTCACTTCACGCTATACAAGAGTTGCAGAACTTTATGTACTTTTCATGAAGCAAGGTTTCCTGACTTCTCTCAAAACGCTATTTATTAGATGCTTTATTAAAATCAAAGAAAGTTGATGCAGTCCATTAAGACATAGGGTGCATTTTTGGAGGAGTCACTGGCAAACATTTACCAAAATACATTATATAACATAGATTAATAACAAATTTTGGCCTAATGCTGTGGGAATATCGCTCAACATTCCCTGCCTTTCCCATGTCCAGAAACTGGGACAGTGTTAGGGTGCAATCAATCTGGACTCTTCATCTTACTTTACTTGATGTGCAGTTTGCACAGGTTGTATCTCAATGTTACAATATTTATATCTGCAAAGTCACATTTAGGTTCCAGTTGTTGTAACCAAGCATGGTACAGTATGTCAGCTGGCTTCATCCTTGTTCCCAATTAGCCTGATGAAACAAGTACATATATCACTCTATGTTTTTCTTTTGAGTAAAACAGGTAGTAAAGTTATTTAAAGTTTTGTCAAAGATATCCTCATGCTCTCTGGGCTCTGTAGAAAAAAGCCAGTGTAAAAAAAAAAAAACACAAACTTGTCTGACACAATAACACTGCTTTCCATTACTTTGGATCAATCACATATAATTCAAGCAGTAAATATTTTATTTTTTATTTTATGTACCCAGGCTAGCTCAGCTGAGATGCAACATCTCATTTCCAGTTGGATCTTGGTTTAGCCCATTTCTACAGATGGCTAGACTGGAGAACTGAGAGGATGAGTCAGTTATTTAATATCACACTGTGGCAATATTTGACTCTGGAAGGGTTGAACCTGAAGGTCTGATTCACAAAAGAAAGACAAGGATGCAAGTAGCATGTGTCAAAGGAAAGAGCGCAACACACTCCATGCACCATGATGTATAGTGCACTGAATTCAGAAATACACACTGTCCTGGAGGAATTGTGTGTGCCAGGCTGCCACTGCAGCTCAAAGGTGCCATGCAACAAGGTGCAATGTGCCCTGCGATGACGCAATGTGCACAATGCAGACAGATGGCATTCACAAAGGAGCAATCAGTCAAAAATAACAAACATCTGCAAGACCAGAGAAAGCTGGTGTAAGCACATGCATAGCTCTCTACCAGCTTGGCAGGGATGTGATTGCAAAGCTGTGCCATGAGCTGTGAAGTTACCTGCAGACCAGGACACAATGAGGGCATGTCATACTGGTAGAGGTGAGGGTATGTGCAGTCCTCTGTGTCCTAGCCAGTGGGGGATTCCAGACGCTGAGTGGTTATACTCAACCTGGATGAGCGGCTCATGTATCAAACCTGCCAGCTCACCTTTAAAGCACTGCATGGCCTATCTCCCACTGGCCTAACTGGCTCTATTTGCCGTACTGCACCGGCTGTGAACTCCCGCAGCTCGTCCAAAACAGCTCTGTTCATACCAAGGGCTAGGACCTCACAAGGCCAAAGGGCATTCCCCTACAGAGCACCTACCTGGTATAACTCACTCCCTACCAGTATCTCTGACTCTCCCACATTAGCAAGCTTTAAACTCAGCCTCAGAAACCACCTGTTCATCTCACACAGGTGTTGCTGCTGAGAAGAAGAAGAAAGAAAAAAAAAAGGGTTCTGACAATGCTCTCTGAGCAGCACTCCCCCCCTACTTTCCTCCTCCCTTTAACATCCTCCTTCCCTCACCTCTCTCCTCCCCATCCCTTCTCCCTCTTACTGTCCCCTCCTACTCTCACCTCACAATCATATGTATCTTGCCTACTGTAACCCTGAATTGTAACTTGCTTGAATCTGTATTAACTGTTGTTTATTGTTCTGCTGTCTGTTGTCCTCTATGTGACGATGTACCTTTGTAAATGAGCCTCTGGCTCAAAGGTTATTAAACTGACGTTTAAATAAATAAATAAATAAATAATAATGACATCTCACAGGCCTCATGTCCAGGGCCTGCGTCAGGTCATAGATGCACTGTTGCACAGGTCACACAGGTACATCCACTTCCTAACAGAGACCCAGGAGCAGCTGCAGGTCAAGCAGGGGTTCTACGCAACAGCGGCCATACCACCCATGCTTTGCGACATAGACTGCATACATATTGCCATATGGCCACCCCTAGTTGACCCAGATGCATACATCAGTCACAAGGGGTACCACTCCATGAATGCACAGGTGGCCTCTGACAGTAACAGCAGCATCCTGGATGTGGTAACACCCTACCCCTGGTCATGCCATGACGCATATATATTCTGGAACAGTGGAATCTGTGAGGCATTAAAAGATGTAACATTGTGGGACAGATGGGTAATAGGTGGATCAACAGCAAGGACAGACAGGGCATGTGAGCCATCATGTGCATAGTCATGCAGGTACACAGGTCTGCGGCATGTCCCACAGGCCATGCATGCTACATTCTTGGTATGGCAAAACAAGCCAAAAACACCGTAGCACACCATGCTGCACAACAAATTGGTACAGGTGTGCCTGCGGACCACTGAATGGCAGGGGTGTGGCCTGGTCGTGGAAGCAACATGCATGGACAATGCAAGCATTGGACACTTGATGTGTGATGCCACCACATGCAGTGACCCCTGCAAACAGTGGACCAGTGACACATGCCCACTTCTGGCAACACACAACATCCATACAGAGTGATAACAGAGGTATAAGATATATGTAGTAACAGGCATGTATTATACCCCTGCAGGTGACAGTGGATACTCACAGCTACCTTGGATGATGACACCTGTCAGTCAGCCCCAACCAGGACCACAAATGGCATACAATGAGGCACATGCTGCAACAAGAGCTGTGAAAGAGAGAACCTTTGGGCTACTGAAGGTAAAGTCCCAGTGCCTAGATAGGTTTGGAGGGGCATTGTAATATACAACAGAGATGGCCTGCAAGATCATGGTGGCATGTAGTGTACTGTACAACATAACCATAGCATACTGTGTAGCAATTGCAGAGCCTGACTCAGACACAGAGGACAAAGCCATGGGTGTAGAGGAGGAACAACAGCCTGTATGAGCCCTGCCGGGTGACATACATGCACGGAATTCAATTCTTGGACAATGCAGCAGGGTGAACCTGATCTTTTCACACTTTCCCTGAGCAGATAGTGGCAACATTGTGCAGCACACAGCATGCCGTTGTGTGACCAACACACTGCACTGTGTGACCCCCTCCGTGGACCTGAGGGCATGTGGCATCCCATGCACCCACACACAGTGCAGCAGTGGCGTGGTGGCATATGGCTGCGAAAACAGATACTGTGTGCATGGTGCCAAACAACACTACCTTGAAGCTGTGCAGATAACAAATTGGGACATGGATGGAGGATGACCGCACACCATGATACCATCACAGCTGCAGTGATGTGGAGGTGTCGCTGCTTGGGGTAGCAAACAGGCCATGGCAGCAATGCATGATGAGAGTGCCCTTCACCTGTACGTAGTCCCAGGTGGTGAACAGTACACCAATTGGCCACAGTCGGCTACAATGACATGTGGTACAGAGTACATGGACATGATAGCATAGGCACCTGGGAGGTCAACATGCCATAAGCGACATGCCCACTGTGGAAGATTGTGGATATGGTCACAGTGGTGCTACCACCACAGAGACAGCATGCACATGCATCAGCGAGGCCCATAGTCAGTGTATCAGTGCCACCAGGGAACGTGATGGAGGTAGCATGCAACAGCATGCAGTGCTGCCTGCTGAGTGGTGTGCTGTGTATGTAAGTACAGTCACTCAAACTATCATCTGAAGCTGCCTACAGGAAGAGTCCGGAATGTCCACCAAGGGCGCTTGTGTGTGCTGCCTCATGTAGTGTCCTGCACTGGCAACCCCCCTATTCCCCCGTGGTGTCAGCCAGCCCTCCCCAGTAGCCTCCTCCTACCCCATCCCAGTGGATCCCATCCTACAGTCCCCCTATGGCTGAGCCTACCCCCCCCTTGGGATTAGCCACTGTAAGTACTGTGACCACCACCTCTAGCACCCCATTCCACACCAACACCACCCATTCCATGCTATTGTTCTACCACAGTGCAGTTTGGATGACACCCCCCACCAGCTGCTTGCTGTGCCCCCATGTAGTACCCTACCCCTATACATGAAGGCACCCCCCAAAATATACCCTGTGCACCCCCTTATGGTAGGTGCCGTACCCTGTCATGGCCCCCCAACCATGTGCTAGCTGTGGTGAATGTCTGCCAATCCACCAGTGTCAGGCTGAAGTAGTGTAGGACTGTATCCCCCCCTCCCCAGGGCTATCCCCATTGACAGGTCAGAGCCACAGACCAGTACAGTGCAGCACCCATTCACCAATCAGTTAACCAAGCACTCACACACACCCACCCAGCCCCTGGAGCACCTAATGTTGCCTGCTGAAGTGCTGTCAGCCACTCAGTAGGTAGTGAAGAGGGCATAGAAACAGACTTTGATGGCAGATAAGGACCGCTTGGCCCACCCAGTTTTCCCATTTCTCTACCTATTGGATAAGCTGCTGATCCTAGTTAGCCAACTGCCTACTTCCTCCTGTCCCCCCTAGATTTGCTTTGTCTGTCCCATGCATTCTTGAATTTTCCTACTGTGTTTATGTTGCATGGCAACATGGGCATGTTGCATTGCTGATGCATGGTGCATTGAAGTGGCATACACCAGCAGTAGCACAGTGGGGTATGCATTGGTAGGCCCCAACACAACACTACTACACAGTCTGTCATAGTTCTTCCTGCTACCACCTTTGTATGTCTTGGCCAATACTTTGCATCAATCCTGCACGTGTTAATAGGGTAATGGTGTCCACACATTAGTATTTGGTTCCACAATGCATACTGCATTTCTGCTGTGTGGGCAGGGCTAAGCAACATGCGCTGCATTTACACATGCTACCTGTGTTTCTGCAGCATTGCCAGCACACCACGTGTGGAGAGTGCATCGGCAGGCATAAACAGCAGAACCCAGCACAGTGCAAGTCCCAACAGACTCTGCAGGGGCATTACCACTTAAAAGCACAAACTCCACAATACAGAATGTGCACACAGCAGACTCCTGTATAATGGCCAGCTGGAAGAGATCCCCCAGCTTCTCAGATGATGAGACAGTGCTCCTCATCAGCTTGGTGGACCAGTGTTTGAAAGTACTGCTGCCTCCTGCAACAGGTGGGTCAACAACTGTTGAAAATGAGAAGTCTGGAAGACCATTACCCTATGCCTGGGTCAGCTATCTGGTGTGCAGTGAACTGTGGATCAGATCCACCACAGTTTGTATGGATGGTGACTGCACGCTGAGCTGTGAGATGGCTGTAGCAGGGAGTTTGAAATGCTTTTAGCAATAAAATGTAAGGTATGCCACAAGTGCCTGAGTATATGTAGTTTTTTACTATTTTACTACAATATCTAGCACATTTTGCATCATTCAAACTCCTTACCAGACCATCCTATGTCATCTGGATTCTGCTCTTGTCTGCTTGTTGTTCTGTTTTCTGATTCCTCAGCTGAGTGTGGAGTCCGAATGGTGGAGGAGCCAGTAAGGGATTAAGGAAGATGGTAAGCCCCGCTGGGCAGAGGTGTAGTCAGAAATTTCTGTTTTATACACAGTCTCCAACAGTTGCACCCCCCCAATTAAAAAATGTACACATCCCTTCCAAATGGTACCCCTTTCCAAACAAGTCAGATTGTTGTCAGATGATTCTTCTAATCTCTAGAGAGGTTATACATGTATCTGTCTCCTAAACAACATAAGTTTGAACAGAGACACTCTTCAGTGGCCTAAAGTAACCCAAATACTACAGATAAATATGAAAATGTTAACAGAAAGGTATATGGTTTGTGACAGGCACTCAACAAAACTGTACTCTAATGTGTACAGTGAGTATGCCTGCCTACACCCTTGCCGCTGGGGGTGAATACTGGAGCAGAGGAGCAGAGGAGCAGAGAGCTAAAGGACTTCATTATCATTATCGCCATCATCATTTGTGACTAAACCTTTGGAGCAATGGCCAGAGCCAGAGACAAAGGAGAATACCTAGGAGGTGCCGGAGACAGAGCTGCAAAACATATGGAAGCCACAGTGGAGAAGAAATAGCAAAAGAAGAGTGGGTCTATTCACCATGGACTGGAAATAGGGACCTTTTGCTTTTCTCCCTTCAGTTTGAAGTTTTAGGAAAGTGACATTTGTAATTTTTTGATAGAGGGTTTAAGTGTGCTTCTATTGTATGCATTTTACAAGTACTCAATTTTTGTTACCTTCATGTGGTTGTGGGGCTGCAGGAGACTTAGAAGCAGGGAGATCTAGATCTTTAAAAAATTACTTATCTTGGGCGTTCTGACTACTGTAGGAGGCCAAGAATCAGAAGGACTAGATGATTTGTTAAATAATCATAACAGTTTAACAACTGTGATAGTTTAAATGATTTAAAGGATGACATTTGCACAGACATACTGTAATTTAAATAAGTGATGTTTTACAGGTGCAATTTTAGGTGTTGTCACCAAACCACATGTGGGATAGGTTTAAAGTGCATGCGCTGGTGTCTGAGAGTCAGATTCGCCATTGCTCCAGTTAAGTCACACATGCAGGAGAGAAGCACTGATTGTGAAATCCTGCTAGGAAATATTTGGCAGAGATACTTGTTGAGGCTAGTTTTTTGTTTGGAATCTGGAACTGGAACGCTGCTGTTTCTGTGCTCCAGCATAGAGCAAATGAAACCTCAAACATGGACCAGGAGTGTATTAAGGAGAAGCTGATGTATGATTATGCTGTAAAGAAGAAGCAAGCCATTACTATATATATATTATGGTAGCACGGCAGTGCTACCATAGTTAGGGTTGAGGAGCCATTTCTATGTTAAACCCCCAAATTTTGCACCTTAATAACTTTGCAACCATTTGATGGATTTGCCTGAAATTTGGAATACATGATCAAGAACCATAGGCCTTGGGATCTGCCAAGTTTTGTACTGGTCAGATATACAGCTAAGGAGTTATTAAGTGTGATCTATGTGCACGTCTATGCTTTTTCTGGAATTCTATGGTCACGCCTACAGGTCGTAGGGTTTCTGCGACTGGCCCAAAATCTTCAGGGAACATGCAGCCAGGGTCCCTAGTGTGCCTTTTGAAGATTTGGTGAAAAAATATTAAATGGTTCAAAAGTTATTCAAAAAACAGTTTCCCATTATAAGTCAATGGGAAAAGTTAACAAAAAGTTCGACAGTGTCGCAAATGCATTTTTACTTTCGCAAATGGGCCTGTTACTTTCGCAAATCGGCCATTTTGTTTTCAGTTGGTGATCAGAAAAATGGTTGGCATTTAAATTTGAGACCCTCTAGCAACCTAATTCTTTTTGTATTCACCTAGTCGGGCCCTGAGGATGCTTGCCATGTCTTTATTTTGTGTTAAAACACCACAGAAACATGCTTTTCAAATTTCTGGAAAAAGTACTTTCGCAAATTACTTTCATGCTCACAAAAGTGTCGAACTTTCATGTGAAAGCTTTCGCAAATTTCGACAGTAGTTTTCCATCTGTGGGAAAGTGACAGCGATTCTTTGGCACTGCGCTGCAAAAGAACTGTTGGGAGTTTTGGGCTGAAATTTGGAGGGAATGGAGCTAACATCTCACAGATGTGCCACTCAGTAGTTTGGTGAAAAAATATTACACAGCAGCAAAGTTATGGCACTCCAAAGTTGACATTTTTTCCCATAGGACAACATTACGGCACCCGATGCATTACAGAAATCCTTTTGATCCCTGCTGCAAAATAACGGTTTGGTCTTTTTTGCTGAAATTTGGAGGGAAGATAGCCAAGAGCCCACAGATGTGCCTTTCAGTGGTTTGGTGAAAAAATATTACAGGGAGGCAAAGTTATGGTGCTCTGAACTTCTCTTTTTTTCCCATAGGATAACATTACGGCGTTCGCCATGCCTTTCAGGGCCCGTATCTCGGAAACGGTGGGAGATACAGACTTTTCGTCGGAAAAATTAGCCAGGATAGTTGTAAATAATATGACTTTAAAATTTTTTCTACGTCGTACGGTTCCTGAGATATAACATATTTAGCATTCCAAGTTCTCATTTTGTGCGCCGATACTCATTATTATGCATACATTATTTGTACTCACTGTCTTTCTCTACGCAGGTTTTTGGGAAAACCAGCCTGTGCACACATTACTGTTACTGTTGTCCTTTCCGCTTGCGGTGTAGCACCCGTTCACTTACACGTTAGCGTCCTGCGCCACCATATGCGTTATCGCTGCGTTTTCATTTGCGCTTGCGTTTCTGTTATTTTTTGCCATTTCTGTCTACAGTACTGTTTAACTTTCTGTTTCACTTTACGTCACATTGCCCATTGACATTTCTGTTTGCAGGCACCATGTTACTCTGTGACAACACATCACGTGGCAGACCGTTCCGGTCTACGCCACCATGTGCGTTACCCTTTCTGTTCTCATTTGCACTTGTGTTACCATGTGCCCCACTGTTAGCATTTCTGTTTGCATTGCTGTCCCTGTTAGTATGCCACAAGACATCATGTGGCGGGAGCGCGGGGCCCTTACTGCACTACATTCACTATTTCTTGTTATCATTCTCAAAAAGAAGGGCAATTAGAGGCAAAACACTCCATTTAATGCATTAGTCAGGGATGTTCCACAGCGACAAAAGTGAGGAAATTCGCTGTTAGGGTTGAAAACCCCTTAGACCCCCACCCACCGCAAACTGGCACTGGGGTGTGCATTGGGATAGTGGGTCCTAAACCGTGCTCCGCCGCTGCATTACATTCACTATTTCTCATTATCATTCTCAAAAAGAAGGGCAATTAGAGGCAAAAAACTCCATTTAATGCATTAGTCATGGTTGTTCCACAGCGACAAAAGTGAGGAAATTTGCTGTTAGGTTTGAAAACCCCCTTGGACCCCCACGGCCACCCCCCCAACTGGCACTGGGGTGTGCATTGGGATCGTGGGTCCCAACCCACGCTCCCACCACTGCATTACATTCACTATTTCTCGTTATCATTCTCAAAAAGAAGGGCAATTAGAGGCAAAAAATCCATTTAATGCATTAGTTAGGGTTGTTCCACTGCGACAAAAGTGAGGAAATTCGCTGTTAGGGTTGAAACCCCCTTGGACCCCTCCACCCCCCAACTGGCACTGGGGTGTGCATTGGGATAGTGGGTCCAACCCGTGCTCCCCGCTGCATTACGTTCACTATTTCTCATTATCATTCTCAAAAGGGTAATTAGAGGCAAAAATTCCATTTAATGCATTAGTTAGGGTTGTTCCACAGCGACAAAAGTGAGGAAATTTGCAGTTAGGGTTGAAAACCCCTTGACCCCCTCCACCCACAAACTGGCATTGGGGTGTGCATTGGGATCGTGGGTCCTACACCTCGCTCCCGCCCGCTGCATTACATTCACTATTTCTCATTATCATTCTTAAAAAGAAGGGCAATTAGAGGCAAAAACTCCATTTAATGCATTAGTCAGGGTTGTTCTAGCGACAAAAGTGAGGAAAGTCGCTGTTAGGGTTAAAAACCCTTGGACCCACCGCCCACCCCCAACAGGCACTATGGTGTGCATTGGGATCATGGGTCCTAACACGCACTCCGCCACTGCATTACATTCCCTATTTCTCGTTATCATTCTCAAAAAGAAGGGCAATTAGAGGCAAAAAATTCCATTTAATGCATTAGTCAGGGTTGTTCCACAGCGACAAAAGTGAGGAAATTTGCTGTTAGGGTCGAAACACCCTTGGACTCCACCGCCCAACCCCCAAATCAGCACTGGGGTGTGCATTGGGATAGTGGGTAATAAGCTGCGCTCCCACTGCAGCATTACATTCACTATTTCTCGTTATAATTCTCAAAAAGAAGGGCAATTAGAGGCAAAAAATTAAATTTAATGCATTAGTTAGGGTTGTTCCACAGCGACAAAAGTGAGGATATTTGCTGTTAGGGTTGAAAACCCCCATTGGACCCCATCCACCCACCAACTGGCACTGGGGTGTGCATTGGGATCGTGGGTCCTAACCTGCGCTCCCGCCGCTGCATTACATTCACTATTTCTCGTTATCATTCTCAAAAAGAAGGGCAATTAGAGGCAAAAAATTCCATTTAATGCATTAGTTAGGGTTGTTCCACAGCGACAAAAGTGAGGAAATTCGCTGTTAGGGTTGAAAATGCCTGTTGGACCCCCCGCCCACCCCCCGAACTGGCACTGGGGTGTGCTTTGGGATCGTGGTTTCTAACCCGCACTCCGGCCGCTACATTACATTCACTAATTCTCGTTATCATTCTCAAAAGAAAGGCAATTAGAGGCAAAAACTCCATTTAATGCATTAGTTAGGGTTGTTCCACAGCTACAAAAGTGAGGAAATTCAGCTGTTAGGGTTGCAAACCCGCTTGAACCCCTCCCAACCATCAAAAGGCACTGGGATGTGCATTGGGATCGTGAGTCCTAACCCGCGCTCCAACCTCTGCATTACATTCACTATTTCTTGTTATCATTCTCAAAAGATGGGCAATTAGAGGCAAAAACTCAATTTAATGCATTAGTTAGGGTTGTTCCACAGCGACAAAAGTGAGGAAATCGCTGTTAGGGTTGAAACCCGCTTGAACCCCGCCCAACCTGCAAACTGGCACTGGATGTGCATTGGGATCTGGAGTCCTAACCCGCGCCTCCAACCTCTGCATTACATTCACTATTTCTGTTATCATTCTCAAAAGATGGGCAATTAGAGGCAAAAACTCCATTTAATGCATTAGTTGGGTTGTACCACAGCGACAAAAGTGAGAAATTAAATGTTGGGTTGAAACCCCCTGGATCCCCACCACCCCCAACTGGCACTGGGGTGTGCATTGGGATCGTGGGTCCTAACCTGCCCTCCTGCCTCTGCATTTCATTCAGTATTTCTCGTTATCATTCTCAAAAAGAAGGGCAACTAGAGGCAAAAAACTCCTTTTAATGCATTAGTTAGGGTTGTTCCACAGCGACAAAAGTGAGGAAATTTGCAGTTAGGGTTGAAAACCCCGTTGGACCCCCCCACCCAACACGCCAACCTGCACTGGGGTGTGCATTAGGATAGTGGGTCATAACCCGCGCTCCCGCCGCTGCATTACATTCACTATTTCTCGTTATCATTCTCAAAAAGAAGGGCAATTAGAGGCAAAAAATTCCATTTAATGCATTAGTTAGGGTTGTTCCACAGCGACAAAAGTGAGTAAATTTGCTGTTAGGGTTGAAATCTCCCCTTGGACCCCCCCGCCCACACCGCAAACTGGCACTGGGGTGTGCATTGGGATCGTGGGTCCTAACCCGCGCTTCCGCCGCTGCATTACATTCACTATTTCTTGTTATGTTTCTCAAAAAGATGGGCATTTAGAGGCAAAAACTCCATTTCATGCATTAGTCAGGGTTGTTCCACAGCGACAAATGTAAGGAAATTTGCTGTTAGGGATGAAAACCCCTTGGATACCCCGCCCACCCTCCCAACCAGCACTGTGGTGTGCATTGGGATAGTGGTTCCTAACCCGCTCCCCATGCTGCATTACATTCACTATTTCTCGTTATCATTCTCAAAAGAAGGCAATTAGAGGCAAAAATTCCATTTAATGCATTAGTTAGGGTTGTTCCACAGTGACAAAAGTGAGGAATTTAGCTGTTAGGGTTGAAAACCCCTTGGACCCCCGCCCACCCCGCAAACTGGCACTGGGTGTGCATTGGGATCGTGGGTCCTAACCCGCGCTCCCGTCGCTGCATTACATTCACTATTTCTCATTATCAGTCTCAAAAAGAACGGCAATGAGGGGCAAAAACTCCATTTAATGCATTAGTCAAGGTTGTTCCTCAGCGACAAAGTGAGAAATTTACTGTTAGGGTTGAAAACCCTTGGACCCCAGCCCACCCCAACTGGCACTATGGTGTGCATTGGGATCATGGGTCCTAACCCGCACTCCGCCGCTGCATTACATTCACTATTTCTCGTTATCATTCTCAAAAGAAGGGCAATTAGAGGCAAAATTCCATTTAATGCATTAGCCAGGGTTGTTCCACAGCGACAAAAGTGAGGAAAATTGCTGTTATGGTAGAAAACCCTTGGACCCCGCCCACCCCCAAGTGGCACTGGGTGTGCATTGGGATAGTGGGAAATAAGCTGCGCTCCCGCTGCTGCATTACATTCACTATTTCTCGTTATAATTCTCAAAAAGAAGGGCAATTAGAGGCAAAAAATTAAATTTAATGCATTAGTTAGGGTTGTTCCTACAGCGACAAAAGTGAGGAAATTTGCTGTTAGGGTTGAAAACCCCCATTGGACCCAACCGCCCACCCCACAAACTGGCACTGGGGTGTGCATTGGGATCGTGGGTCCTATCCCCCGCTCTGGCCGCTGCATTACATTCACTATTTCTCGTTATGATTCTCAAAAAGATGGGCAATTAGAGGCAAAAAACTTCATTTAATGCATTAGTCAGGGTTGTTCCACAGCGACAAAAGTGAGGAAATTTGCTGTTAGGGTTGAAAACCCCCTTGGACCCCCATCCACAACCCCAACCGGCACTGGGGTGTGCATTGGGATCGTGGGTCCTAACCCGCGCTCCCTCCGCTGCAATACATTCACTATTTCTCGTTATCATTCTCAAAAAGAAGGATAATTATAGGCAAAAAATTCCATTTAATGCATTAGTTAGGGTTGTTCAACAGCGAGAAAAGTGAGGAAAATTGCTGTTAGGGTTGAAAACCCCTTGGACCCCACCCACCCCGCAAACTGGCAATGGAGTGTGCAATGGAATCATGGGTCCTTACCCACTCTCCCGTTGAAGCATTACATTCACTATTTCTCGTTATCATTCTCAAAAAGAAGGGCAATTAGAGGCAAAAAACTCCATTTAATGCATTAGTCAGGGTTGTTCCACAGCGACAAAAGTGAGGAAATTTGCTGTTAGGGTTGAAAACCCCCTTGGACTCCCCCGCTCACCCCCCAAATTAGCACTGGGGTGTGCATTGGGATAGTGGGAAATAAGCTGCGCTCCCGGCGCTGCATTACATTCACTATTTCTCGTTTTAATTCTCAAAAAGAAGGGCAATTAGAGGCAAAAAATTAAGTTTAATGCATTAGTTAGGGTTGTTCCACAGCGACAAAAGTGAGGAAATTTGCTGTTAGGGTTGAAAACCCCCATTGACCCCACCGCCCACCCCACAAACTGGCACTGGGGTGTGCATTGGGATCGTGGGTCCTAACCCCGCTCTCGCCGCTGCTTTACATTCACTATTTCTCGTTATGATTCTCAAAAAGATGGGCAATTAGAGGCAAAAAACTCCATTTAATGCATTAGTTAGAGTTGTTCCACAGCTTCAAAAGTGAGGAAATTCGCTGTTAGGGTTGAAAACCCCCCTTGAACCCCCCTGCCCAACCCGCAAACTGGCACTGGGATGTGCATTGGGAACGTGAGTCCTAACCCGCGCTCCAACCTCTGCATTACATTCACTATTTCTTGTTATCATTCTCAAAAAGATGTGCAATTAGAGGCAAAAAACTCGATTTAATGCATTAGTTAGGGTTGTACCACAGCGACAAAAATGAGGAAATTGCTGTTAGGGTTGAAAACCCCCTTGGACCCCACCCATCCCACAAACTGGCACTGGGTGTGCATTGGAATCGTGGGTCCTAACCCGGTCCCCGCTGCATTACATTCACTATTTCTCGTTATCATTCTCAAAAGAAGGGCAATTAGGGCAAAAATTCCATTTCATGCATTAGTTAGGGTTGTCTAGCGACAAAAGTGAGGAAATTAGCTGTTAGGTTGAAAACCCCCATGGACCCCCGCCCACCCCACAAACTGGCACTGGGGTGTGCATTGGGATCGGGGTCTAACCGTGCTCCCGCCGCTGCATTACATTCACTATTTCTCGTTATCATTCTCAAAAGATGGGCAATTAGAGGCAAAAACTCCATTTAATGCATTAGTTAGGGTTGTTCACAGCGACAAAAGTGAGAAATTCAATGTTAGGGTTGAAACCCCCTGGATCCCCCCCACCCCCAACTGGCACTGGGGTGTGCATTGGGATCGTGGGTCCTAACCTGCCCTCCTGCCTCTGCATTTCATTCAGTATTTCTCGTTATCATTCTCAAAAGAAGGGCAATTAGAGGCAAAAACTCCATTTAATTCATTAGTTAGGGTTGTTCCACAGCGACAAAAGTGAGAATTTGCAGTTAGGGTTGAAAACCCCGTTGGACCCCATAACGCCAACCTGCACTGCGGTGTGCATTAGGATAGTGGGTCATAACCCGCGCCTCCCGGCCACAGTGCATTACATTCACTATTTCATTACCTCAAAAGAAGGGCAATTAGAGGCAAAAATTCCATTTAATGCATTAGATAGGGTTGTTCCACAGCGACAAAAGTGAGGAAATTTGCTGTTAGGGTTGAAAACTCCCTTGGACCCCCCCGCCCACACCGCAAACTGGCACTGGGGTGTGGATTGGGATCGTGGGTCCTAACCCGCTCTTCCGCCGCTGCATTACATTCACTATTTCTTGTTATGTTTCTCAAAAAGATGGGCATTTAGAGGCAAAAACTCCATTTCATGCATTAGTCTGGGTTGTTCCACATCGACAAATGTAGAAATTTGCTGTTAGGTATGAAACCCTTTGGATCCCCACCCACCCTCCCAACCAGCACTGTGGTGTGCATTGGGATCGTGGTTCCTAACCAGCTCACGCCTGCATTACTTTCACTATTTCTCGTTATCATTCTCAAAAAGAACGCAATTAGAGGCAAAAATTCCATTTAATGCATTAGTTAGGTTGTTCAACAGTGACAAAAGTGAGGAATTTCGCTGTTAGGGTTGAAAACCCACCTTGGACCCCCCGCCCAACCCTCAAACTTTCACTGGGGAGTGCAATGGGATCGTGGGTCCTAACCCGCGCTCCTGTCGCTGCATTACATTCACTATTTCTCATTATCAGTCTCAAAAAGAAGGGCAATGAGGGGCCAAAAACTCCATTTAATGCATTAGTCAGGATTGTTCCACAGCGACAAAAGTGAGGAAATTTGCTGTTATGGTAGAAAACCCCCTTGGAACCCCCGCCCAGCCCCCAAGTGGCACTGGGGTGTGCATTGGGATCGTGAGTCCTAACCCGAGCTTCCGCCGCTGCATTACATTCACTATTTCTCGTTATCATTCTCAAAAAGAATGGCAATTAGAGGCAAAAAATTCCATTTAATGCATTAGGGTTGTTCAACAGTGACAAAAGTGAGGAATTTCGCTTTTAGGGTTGAAAACCCCTTGGACCCCCGCCCAACCCTCAAACTTTCACTGGGTGTGCAATGGGATCTTGGGTCCTAACCTCGCTCCCGTCGCTGCACTACATTCACTATTTCTCGTTATCATTCTCAAAAAGAAGGGCAATGAGGGGCCAAAAACTCCATTTAATGCATTAGTCAGAGTTGTTCCACAGCGACAAAAGTGAGGAAATTTGCAGTTATGGTAGAAAACCCCCTTGGACCCCCCGCCCACCCCGCAAACTGGCACTGGGGTGTGCATTGGGATTGTGGGTCCTATCCTGCACTCCGGCCGCTGCATTACATTCAATAATTCTCGTTATCATTATCAAAAAGATGGGCAATTAGAGGCAAGACACTCCATTTAATGCATTAGTTAGGGTTGTTCCTAGCGACAAAAGTGAGGAAATTCGCTGTTAGGGTTGAAAACCCACATTGGCCCCTACCCAGAAACTGGCACTGGGGTGTGCATTGGGATCGTGTGTGTAACCAGCGCTCCGCCGCTGCATTACATTCACTATTTCTTGTTATAATTCTCAAAAGATGGGCAATTAGAGGCAAAAACTCCATTTAATGCATTATTTAGGGTTGTTCCACAGCTACAAAGTGAGGAAATTCGCTGTTAGGGTTGAAACCCCTTGGACCCCCCCACCCACAACTGGCACTGGGGTGTGCATTGGGATCGTGGTGCTAACCCAAGCTCCCGCCGCTGCATTACTTTCACTATTTCTCGTTATCATTCTCAAAAAGATGGGCAATTAGAGGCAAAAAACTACCTTTAATGCATTATTTAGGGTAGTTCCACAGCGACAAAAGTGAGGTAATTCGCTGTTAGGGTTGAAAATTCCAGTTGGACCCCCCCGAACATCCCCTCAACTGGCACTGGGGTTTGTATTGGGATCGTGGTTCCTAACCAGCGCCTTCGCTACATTATATTCACTAATTCTCGTTATGATTCTCAAAAGAATGGCAATTAGAGGCAAGAACTCCATTTAATGCATTAGTTAGGTTGTTCCACAGCGACAAAGTTAGGAAATTAGCTGTTAGGTTGAAAACCCTTTGGACCCCCGCCCACCGCCAACCAGCACTGGGATGTACATTGGATAGTGGTTCTAACCCACGCTCCCGCCACTGCATTACATTCACTATTTCTCGTTATCATTCTCAAAAAGAAGGGCAATTAGAGGCAAAAAATTCCATTTAATGTATTAGTTAGGGTTGTTCCACAGCGACAAAAGTGAGGAAATTTGCTGTTTGGGATGAAAACTCCCCTTGGACCCCCCCGCCCACACCACAAACTGGCACTGTGGTGTGCATTGGGATCGTGGGTCTGTAGTGATAGTATAATATGTTGATTATTGTGACTCCATTTTGTATTATGTGACTCCATTTTGTATTGTGTGACTCCATTTTACATGCTGCTTCATTTAATTGGTGTTTTGCTCTTTAGATAGCCTCATTATTATGTTTTGCTTCAGACAGTGTATTTTGCTGACTTGAAGGTCGCATACAAGATGTTGTGAGAATCTCTGGCATTGTTTGGCTCATGATGTTCTGGACACCTGGCCAGTGCTTGAGGGCATGATGATCTAACGAATGCCAACTATTTATTATGAGAATAAGTGGTGTTTGTCATGCTGAACTCGTGATGTTCTGGGCACCTGGCCAGTGCTTAGGACATGATGGTTTAGCATTTCTAAATACCAGATAAAACATATAAATGTAGCTTTCTCAATGCCTGGTTTGAAGCCTCTCCTGCAGGGTGGACGCATCGCTGTGGGGCCAGTTCCCGGTTCGAGAGACTCCTAGCCAGGCTGACAAGGGGGCTTCCCAGCCATTGGAAGAGGGCTTGGATGATGCTTTATTGAATCGGTGATGTATAATCTTTTGTATTATATTTTGTTATAATAAAGCTTTGGCTTGCTGTACTTATTGTATTGTTATTGTGTGTATGTGAGTGTGAGTGAGTAAATAGCTGCTTGGTTTGAGTTGGAAGAACAGGGTCCTAACCCGCGCTCCCGCCGCTGCATTACATTCACTATTTCTTGTTATCATTCTCAAAAAGATGGGCAATTAGAGGCAAAAAACTCCATTTCATGCATTAGTCAGGGTTGTTCCACAGCGACAAATGTAAGGAAATTTGCTGTTAGGGTTGAAAACCCCCTTGGACCCCCACCGTCCCAACTGGCACAGTGGTCTGCATTGGGATCGTGGTTCCTAACCCGCGCTCCCGCCGCTGCATTACATTCACTATTTCTCGTTATCATTCTCAAAAGAATGGCAATTAGAGCAAAAACTCCATTTAATGCATTAGTTAGGGTTGTTCAACAGCGACAAAAGTGAGGAAATTCGCTGTTAGGGTTGAAACCCCATGGACCCCCGCCCATCCCTCAAACTGGCATTGGGTGTGCATTGGGATCGTGAGTCCTAACCCAGCGCTCCAGCATGCATACATTCACTATTTCACGTTATCATTCTCAAAAAGAGCAATTAGAGGCAAAAACCTCCATTTAATGCATTAGTTAGGATAGTTCCACACTACAAAGTAAGGAAATTCGCTCTTAGGGTTGAAACCCCCTTCAACCCCCACCCCAAATGTCACTGTGGTGTGCATTGGGATTGTGGGTCTAATCTGCGCTCCCTCGCTGCATTACATTCAGTATTTCTCGTTATCATTCTCTAAAGAAGGGCAATTAGAGGCAAAAACTCCATTTAATGCATTATTTAGGGTTGTTCCACAGCGACAGAAGTGAGGAAATTCGCTGTTAGGGTTGAAAACCCCTTGGACCCCGCACCCGCCAAACTGGCACTGGGGTGTGCATTGGGATCGTGGGTGCTAACCAAGCTCCGCCCGCTGCATTACTTTCACTATTTCTCGTTATCATTCTCAAAAGATGGGCAATTAGAGGCAAAAAACTACCTTTAATGCATTATTTAGGGTAGTTCCACAGCGACAAAAGTGAGGTAATTCGCTGTTAGGGTTGAAAATTCCAGTTGGACCCCCCCGAACACCCCCTCAACTGGCACTGGGGTTTGTATTGGGATCGTGGTTCCTAACCCGCGCTCCCGCCGCTACATTATATTCACTAATTCTCGTTATGATTCTCAAAAAGAATGGCAATTAGAGGCAAAGAACTCCATTTAATGCATTAGTTAGGGTTGTTCCACAGCGACAAAAGTTAGGAAATTCGCTGTTAGGGTTGAAAACCCCTTTGGATCCCCCCTCCGCCAACCAGCACTGGGATGTACATTGGATAGTGGTTCATGAACAGCTCCGCCACGCTTACATTCACTATTTCGTTATCATTCTCAAAGAAGGGCAATTAGAGGCAAAAATTCCATTTAATGCATTAGTTAGGGTTGTTCCACAGCGACAAAAGTGAGGAAATTTGCTGTTTGGGATGAAAACTCCCCTTGGAACCCCCCGCCCACACCACAAACTGGCACTGTGGTGTGCATTGGGATCGTGGGTCTGTAGTGATAGTATAATATGTTGATTATTGTGACTCCATTTTGTATTATGTGACTCCATTGTGTATTGTGTGACTCCATTTTACATGCTGCTTCATTTAATTGGTGTTTTGCTCTTTAGATAGCCTCATTATTATGTTTTGCTTCAGACAGTGTATTTTGCTGACTTGAAGGTCGCATACAAGATGTTGTGAGAATCTCTGGCATTGTTTGGCTCATGATGTTCTGGACACCTGGCCAGTGCTTAGGGGCATGATGATCTAACAGATGCCAACTATTTATTATGAGAATAAGTGGTGTTTGTCATGCTGAACTCGTGATGTTCTGGGCACCTGGCCAGTGCTTAGGACATGATGGTTTAGCATTTCTAAATACCAGATAAAACATATAAATGTAGCTTTCTCAATGCCTGGTTTGAAGCCTCTCCTGCAGGGTGGACGCATCGCTGTGGGGCCAGTTCCCGGTTCGAGAGACTCCTAGCCAGGCTGACAAGGGGGCTTCCCAGCCATTGGAAGAGGGCTTGGATGATGCTTTATTGAATCGGTGATGTATAATCTTTTGTATTATATTTTGCTATAATAAAGCTTTGGCTTGCTGTACTTATTGTATTGTTATTGTGTGTATGTGAGTGTGAGTGAGTAAATAGCTGCTTGGTTTGAGTTGGCAGAACAGGGTCCTAACCACGCCTCTACGCCTGCATTACATTCACTATTTCTTGTTATCATTCTCAAAAAGATGGGCAATTAGAGGCAAAAAACTCCATTTCATGCATTAGTCAGGGTTGTTCCACAGCGACAAATGTAAGGAAATTTGCTGTTAGGGTTGAAAACCCCCTTGGACCCCCCCCGCCCACCGTCCCAACTGGCACAGTGGTCTGCATTGGGATCGTGGTTCCTAACCCGCGCTCCCGCCGCTGCATTACATTCACTATTTCTCGTTATCATTCTCAAAAAGAATGGCAATTAGAGGCAAAAAACTCCATTTAATGCATTAGTTAGGGTTGTTCAACTGCGACAAAAGTGAGGAAATTCGCTGTTAGGGTTGAAACCCCTTGGACCCCCGCCCATCCCCAAACTGGCATTGGGGTGTGCATTGGGATCGTGAGTTCTAACCCGCGCTCAGCCGCTGCATTACATTCACTATTTCACGTTATCATTCTCAAAGAAGGGCAATTAGAGGCAAAAACTCCATTTAATGCATTAGTTAGGGTTGTTCCGCAGCATACAAAAGTGAGTAAATTTGCTGTTAGGCTTGAAAACTCCTTGGACCCCCCGCCCACCCCAAATGGCACTGGTTTGTGCATTGGGATCGTGGGTCCTAACCCACTCCGCCGCTGCATTACATTCACTATTTTTCGTTATCATTCTCAAAAAGATGGGCAATTAGAGGCAAAAACCTCCATTTAATGCATTAGTTAGGATTGTTCCACTGCGACAAAAGTAAGGAAATTCGCTGTTAGGGTTGAAAACCCCCCTTCAACCCCCCGCCCACCCCCCAAATGTCACTGTGGTGTGCATTGGGATTGTGGTCTAATCTGCGCTCCCGCCGCTGCATTACATTCAGTATTTCTCGTTATCATTCTCTAAAGAAGGGCAATTAGAGGCAAAAACTCCATTTAATGCATTAGTCAGGGTAGTTCCACAGCGACAAAAGTGTGGAAATTTACTGTTAGGGTTGAAAACCCTTGGACCCTACCCCCAACTGGCACTGGGGTGTGCATTGGGATTGTGGGTCCTAACCAGCGCTCCCGCCTCTGCGTTACTTTCACTATTTCTCGTTATCATTCTCAAAAAGAAGTTCAATTAGAGGCAAAAAACTCCTTTTAATGCATTAGTCAGGGTTGTTCCACAGCGACAAAAGTGAGGAAATTCACTGTTAGGGTTGAAAACCCCCCTTGGACCCCACCGCCCACCCCGCAAGCTGGCACTGGGGTGTGCATTGGGATCGTGGTTCCTAACCCGCGCTCCCGCTGCTGCATTACATTCACTAATTCTCGTTATCATTCTCAAAAAGAAGGGCAATTAGAGGCAAAAAACTCCATTTAATGCATTAGTTAGGATTGTTCCACTGCGACAAAAGTAAGGAAATTCACTGTTGGGTTAAAACCCCTTTGAACCCCCGCCCACCCCCAACTGGCACTGTGGTGTGCATTGGGATCGTGGGTCCTAATCTGCACTCCCGCTGCATTACATTCACTATTTCTCGTTATCATTCTCAAAAGAAGGGCAATTAGAGGCAAAAACTCCATTTAATGCATTAGTTAGGGTTGTTCCAGCATACAAAAGTGAGTAAATTTGCTGTTAGGCTTGAAAACTCCTTGGACCCTCCGCCCACCCCAAACTGGCACTGGTTTGTGCATTGGGATCGTGGGTCTAACCACAGCTCCACGCTGCATTACATTCACTATTTTCGTTATCATTCTCAAAAGAAGGGCAATTAGAGAAAAACTCCATTTAATGCATTAGTTAGGGTTGTTCCACTGCGACAAAAGTGAGGAAATTCGCTGTTAGGGTTGAAAACCCCCCCCCCCCCACCCCCAACTGGCACTGCGGTGTGCATTGGGATTGTGGGTCCTAACCCGCGCTCCCGCTGCTGCATTACATTCACTATTTCTCGTTATCATTCTCAAAAAGAAGGGCAATTAGAGGCAAAAACTCCATTTAATGCATTAGTTAGGGTTGTTCCACAGCGACAAAAGTGAGGAAATTCGCTGTTAGGGTTGAAAACCCCTTGGAACCCGCCCTCACCCATCTGGCACTGCAGTGTGCATTGGGATCGTGGGTCCTAACCCGCACTCCGCCGCTGCATTACATTACTATTTTTCGTTATCATTCTCAAAAAGATGGGCAATTAGAGGCAAAAAATCCATTTAATGCATTAGTTAGGATTGTTCCACTGCGACAAAAGTAAGGAAATTCGCTGTTAGGGTTGAAAACCCCCCTTCAACCCCCCGCCCACCCCCAACTGGCACTGTGGTGTGCATTGGGATTGTGGGTCCTAATCTGCGCTCCCGCCGCTGCATTACATTCAGTATTTCTCGTTATCATTCTCTAAAAGAAGGGCAATTAGAGGCAAAAAACTCCATTTAATGCATTAGTCAGGGTAGTTCCACAGCGACAAAAGTGTGGAAATTTACTGTTAGTTGAAAACCCCTTGGACCCACCCCCCCCACCGCAAACTGGCACTGGGGTGTGCATTGGGATCAATGGGTCCTAACCCGCACTCCCACCGCTGCATTACATTCACTGTTTCTTGTTATCATTCTCAAAAGATGGGCAATTAGAGGCAAAAACTCCATTTCATGCATTAGCCAGGGTTGTTCCACAGCGACAAATGTAAGGAAATTTGCTGTTAGGGTTGAAAACCCCCTATGCCCCCCCCACCCAAACTGGCACTGGGGTGTGCATTGGGATCGTGGGTCCTAACCAGCCACTCCTGCGCATTACATTCACTATTTCTCGTTATCATTTCTCAAAAGAAGTTCAGTTAGAGGCAAAAACTCCATTTAATGCATTAGTCAGGGTTGTTCCACAGCGACAAAAGTGAGGAAATTCACTGTTAGGTTGAAAACCCTTGGACCCCGCCCACTCCATGAAGCTGGCACTGGGGTGTGCATTAGGATCGTGGTTCCTAACCCGGCTCTCGCTGCTGCATTACATTCACTATTTCGTTATCATTCTCAAAAGAAGGGCAATTAGAGGCAAAAACTCCATTTAATGCATTAGTAAGGTTGTTCCCAGCGATAAAAGTGAGGAAATTCGCTGTTAAGGTTGAAAACCCCTTGGAACCCCACCCTCCCACCCAACTGGCACTGCGGTGTGCATTGGGATCGTGGGTCCTAATCCGCACTCCAGCCGCTGCATTACATTCACTATTTCACATTATCATTCTCAAAAGAAGGGCAATTAGAGGCAAAAACTCCATTTAATGCATTAGTTAGGTTGTTCCAGAGCATACAAAAGTGAGTAAATTTGCTGTTGAGCTGAAAACCCCTTGGACCCCCGCCCACCCCCAAATGGCACTGGTTTGTGCATTGGGATCGTGGGTCCTAATCTGTGCTCCCGCCACTGCATTACATCAGTATTTCTCGTTATCATTCTCTAAAAGAAGGGCAATTAGAAGCAAAAACTCCATTTAATGCATTAGTCAGGGTAGTTCCACAGCAACAAAAGTGTGGAAATTTACTGTTAGGGTTGAAAACCCCTTGGACCCACCCGCCCACCCGCAAACTGGCACTGGGAGTGCATTGGGATCGTGGGTCCTAACCTCGCACTCCACCGCTGCATTACATTCACTGTTTTTGTTATCATTCTCAAAAGATGGGCAATTAGAGGCAAAAATCTCCATTTCATGCATTAGCCAGGGTTGTTCCACAGCGACAAATGTAGAAATTTGCTGTTAGGGTTGAAAACCCCTTGGACCCCATACCCATCAAACTGGCACTGGGGTGTGCAGGGATCGTGGGTCCTAACCAGCGCTCCCGTCGCAGCATTACATTCACTATTTCTCGTTATCATTCTCAAAAAGAAGTTCAATTAGAGGCAAAAAACTCCATTTAATGCATTAGTCAGGGTTGTTCCACAGCGACAAAAGTGAGGAAATTCACTGTTAGGGTTGAAAACCCCCCTTGGACCCCACCGCCCACTCCGCAAGCTGGCACTGGGGTGTGTATTAGGATCGTGGTTCCTAACCCGCGCTCCCGCTGCTGCATTACATTCACTATTTCTCGTTATCATTCTCAAAAGAAGGGCAATTAGAGGCAAAAACTCCATTTAATGCATTAGTTAGGGTTGTTCCACAGCGACAAAAGTGAGAAATTCGCTGTTGGGTTGAAAACCCCTTTGGAACCCCCGCCTCCACCAACTGGCACTGCGGTGTGCATTTGGGATCGTGGGTCCTAACCCGCGCTCCCGTTGCTGCATTACATTCACTATTTCTCGTTATCATTCTCAAAAAGAAGTTCAATTAGAGGCAAAAAACTCCATTTAATGCATTAGTCAGGGTTGTTCCACAGCGACAAAAGTGAGGATATTCACTGTTAGGGTTGAAAACCCCCCTTGGACCCCACCGCCCACTCCGAAAGCTGGCACTGGGGTGTGCATTAGGATCGTGGTTCCTAACCCGCACTCCCGCTGCTGCATTACATTCACTATTTCTCGTTATCATTCTCAAAAAGAAGGGCACTTAGAGGCAAAAAACTCCATTTAATGCATTAGTTAGGGTTGTTCCACAGCGACAAAATTGAGGAAATTCGCTGTTAGGGTTGAAAACCCTTGGAACCCCCCGCCCACCCAACTGGCACTGCACGTGTGCATTGGGATCGTGGGTCTAACCCGCACTCCGCTGCTGCATTACATTCACTATTTCTCGTTATCATTCTCAAAAAGAAGGGCAATTAGAGGCAAAAAACTCCATTTAATGCATTAGTTAGGGTTGTTCCACAGCGACAAAAGTGAGGAAATTCACTGTTAAGGTTGAAAACCCCCTTTGGAACCCCTGCCTCCCACCCAACTGGCACTGCGGTGTGCATTGGGATCGTGGGTCCTAACCCGCGCTCCAGCCGCTGCATTACATTCACTATTTCACGTTATCATTCTCAAAAGAAGTGCAATTAGAGGCAAAAAACTCCATTTAATGCATTAGTTAGGGTTGTTCCGCAGCATACAAAGTGAGTAAATTTGCTGTTAGGCTTGAAAACCCCTTGGACCCCCTAGCCCACCCCCAACTGGCACTGGTTTGTGCATTGGGATCGTGGGTCCTACCACGCTCCGCCGCTGCATACATTCACTATTTTCGTTATCATTCTCAAAAGATGGGCAATTAGAGGCAAAAACTCCATTTAATGCATTAGTTAGGATTGTTCCACTGCGACAAAGTGAGAAATTCGCTGTTAGGGTTGAAAACCCCTTCAACCCCCGCCCACCTCCCAACTGGCACTGTGGTGTGCATTGGGATTGTGGGTCTAATCTCTGCTCCCGCTGCATTACATTCAGTATTTCTCATTATCATTCTCTAAAAGAAGGGCAATTAGAGGCAAAAACTCCATTTAATACATTAGTCAGGGTAGTTCCACAGCGACAACAGTGTGAAATTTACTGTTAGGGCTGAAAACCCCTTGGACCCCCACCCACCCTCCAACTGGCAGTGGGGTGTGCATTTATGATCGTGGTACTAACCCGCGCTCCCGCTGCAGTACATTCATTATTTCTCGTTATCATTCTCAAAAGAAGAGCAATTAGAGGCAAAAACTTCCATTTAATGCATTAGTTAGCGTTGTTCCACAGTGACAAAAGTGTGAAAATTTGCAGTTAGGGTTGAAAACCCCCCTTGGACCCCATGAAACTGGCGCTGGGGTGTGCATTGGGATCGTGGGTCCTAACAGCGCTCACCACTGCATTACATTCACTATTTCTCGTTATCATTCTCAAAAGATGGGCAATTAGAGCAAAAACTCCATTTAATGCATTAGTTAGGGTTGTTCCACAGCGACAAAAGTGAGAAATTTGTGTTAGTGTTAAAATCCCTTGGACCCCATACCCCCGAACTGGCACTGGGTGTGCATTGGGATCATGGGTGCTAACTCTCACCCATTCTCCTATATTTCTGCTGCTTTTAGAAACCAGCCTGTGCGCTTACATTAATGTTACTGTTGCCCTTTCTGCTTGCAGTTCCGTACCCGTTTAACTTTCCGTTGATGTCTGTGCCACCATGTGTTTTATCCTTTGCGTTTTCATTTGCGATTGCTTTTCTGTAACTTTTTTGGCATTCGTTTCTACCGTACTGTTTCTCTTTCTGTTTCACTTTGCATCACCATGCCCATTGATATTTCCATTTACAGGCACCATGTTACTATGTGACAAGACATCACGTGGCACAACTGTTCCCGTCTACTCCACCGTGTTCGTTATCCTTTCTGTTCTCATTCATGGTTGCGTTACCTTGTGCGCTACTGTTAGTACTTCTGTTTGCGTTGCTGTTCCTGTTAGTATGCCACAAGACATCATGTGGTGGGAGTGCGGGGCTCCTGCCACTGCATTACATTCACTATTTCTCGTTATCATTCTCAAAAAGAAGGGAAATTAGAGGCAAAAAACTCTGTTTAATGCATTAGTTAGGGTTGTTCCACAGCGACAAAAGTGAGGAAATCCGCTGTTACGGTTGAAAACCACCCTTTGACCCGCGTACCCCAACTGGCATTGAGGTGCGCATGGGATCATGGTTCTAACTCTCACCTCATTCTCCTATACTTTTGCTGCTTTACACACGTGATGGGGTGAGAGTTACGTCTAACGACAACCAATGTGCATCCCGGTCTTAAACCTTGTTCAGTAAATGGTTTACCTCATCATGTATGTCAATAAAAGATTAACATAAGGCTGTTAGGATGTTTGCAGGAATTACAAACCTCCATTTAACACATCACGTGGCAGATCATTGTTATCTGTGTCACTGTGTGAGTTGCCGTTTATGCTCTCATTTTCACTTCTGTTACCATATGTGCCACTGTTAGTGCTTCTGTTTGCATTGCTGTTGGTGTTACTATGACACAAGACATCACCAGCAGGGTTGGGTAGGCAGTGGAGCACCCAATGTCAGACAAAGTTAGGTAGTATATTGTAATTGTAGGTGTAGATGACCACACAGATGTATTTGTAAACTGAAGCATACTGTATACCCTCAGCTTGTATATGTACAATTGTGTTCTCTTTGATCTACTGTTTGCTTTCCGGGTCACCCCTGAAAAAGGGATGTCCGGGGACTTGTGGGCTATACCGTTATTTAAATTCAATTAAGCAATAATGCATGATGCAGGGTTATGTTAATGGTCTGTTAATCACCTTTAAGGGGTGTACTGTGGCACAAGGTGTAGCCGAGTGGCATATGTCCAATAGGGTGATTAACTGACTATTATCATTGCCATTAGTAATGCCTTATTGCTATTATAATAAAAATGTTTTTAAACTGTTTAAAAACTTGTTCAGGAAATGGTTAACCTCTGTATGTATGTAAATAAAAGATTTACAGAAGTCTGTTAGAATGTTTGCAGCCAGTCAGAAAGCTCAGTTTCTGAGACCCTTTTTATAATTTATTAATAAGGCATGACAAGGGGTTATGTTAATGGTCTGTTAATCACATTCTAGGGGTGTGCTGTGGCACGAGGTGTGGCTGAGTGGCACATGTCTCTATAGGGTGATTGACTGACCATTAACACAATTCTTGGGAGTGACTTATTGCTATAATAATGAAACATGTTTTTAAACAGTTTTAAACCTTGTTCAGTATATTGTTAACCTCTTCATGTATGGTAATAAAAGATTAACATAAGGTTGTTAGGATGTTTGCAGCCAATGAGAAACGTTCATTTTGTCAGACTCTGAAGTACACATAGTAGTGACTGAATAGTACATTTATAGTCACAGCTGTGACCTGTTGGGTGCTGATGTGTGGCATCTTGGTATAGTAATAATGACTGCATAGGCACAGGAAAAGTAAGTACATTGCTGAGTTTTTTACACTGTTAGGAATTCTGTCAAATGTGACATGCAATGTCCAACATCGTTGCATATGCTGTGATACTGACTGTATGTCATAGGTACCGAACAAATTGATGGAAGTATAGTTGTAGCAGTATTAGTTAACATTGATTTGTATGCTTAAGTCATTGACACTTATTTTTATGTCATAATGGTATTTAAAGTAAGGAGTCGACACAGGTGGTTATCGTTTGAAAAAAAATATTGCCAATTTATCAAATGGAGAAAAGGTCCAATCAAGAGTGAAATTTAGTTAACAGAAGCAGTCTCTCAATACAATCTTTGTATGTGTGCAATCATTGCTTGTCATATATGTAAATGTGTAAGAATAATAAGAACTGTATAATATGGATTGGAGTAAGTGTGTGATATTATAGGAAACTAATCAGGTGTTGTGTGTTTCTAGTTATGTTTCAGTACTCACTACTCTTTATGTGAGGAAGTAGTTTCTGACATTCAAAATGGAATTCTAATAGTCAGGCTGAAGCTGTGGCGCTTCATTATATATTTACCATTGAATGTGAATGCAGTTTGTAAAAAAATGTAACTTTTTTAAAAATGGTTGTATGTTGTAATTATGTGTAGTGCATTACTTGTGTGGTATGTTGATATGCAATGTCAGTAGGTTGTGAAGTGTGATTACACACATGATAGACAAGTGTTTTGTTGTAATTGTGTGACTGCTAATGTGGATGTTCCTGGGGTGAGGGAAAACCATATGATGACTGTCTAAGTAGTACAATATACAAAAATGTTAGTTTTGTGACATTTGATTGGTATTATTTAATAATATGTTACTGACTAGGGTCAAATGGAAAATTCCCACCCGACCCCTCAATTGAGGCAATCATAAATATTGTCAGGAACAGGTATGCAGTGTGTTGTGATCAGTAACAGTGTCTGATTTACAATTGTCAATATTTTTTACATACGGTAGAATTACTTATGTGACAAGTTTAAAAAATATTATATTTTTACATGAACAAATTACATATTATCAATTCTTACATTGGCT
Source organism: Neoceratodus forsteri (assembly GCA_016271365.2). Lineage (NCBI taxonomy): Eukaryota > Metazoa > Chordata > Ceratodontiformes > Ceratodontidae > Neoceratodus > Neoceratodus forsteri. The sequence continues at coordinate 92,705,873 of CM057456.1, read as the reverse complement.
TCTATGTAAATTCTTAACTTGTAAATACTAAAACTGTGCATGGAATGCATTTTTTAACAAACTTATGGTTAATTAAATGTAGTTACTATAGTGCTGAATAATATGTAAAACATTCACTTGTACTTTAGTGCTACACTAGTATTTTAGTACAGGTATCAAACTAGTTATTAACAATGTACACCTGAATACAAATGTTTATATTATGTACAAGTAATTGCAAACACATGTAAAAGTCAGTAAATGAGATTCTGCAATTGGTTCTTATTTACAGTTGAGTAATTCAGCTTCTTGCATTATCAATAAAGGTAGTTATTTTTACAGATGTACAATACTAGTATTACGCATGAAAGCGTGATAGTTCTACACTGTTGCATGGTGACCGAATGATGTTCTCTATATGTCAAGAGTCAATAGACAAATTGAAGTGTTGATAGACAACTTGTGACAGAGTGGAATGTTTGCTGAATGTTAGAAGTGTAGCTCAGTTATTTACGATAGTAACTGAGAAGTTCTCTTTGCAAAGAGTAAGAGCTTATAAGTCATATCAATTTGTTGTTATGTATGAGTTGATACATGGATGCTTAAAAATATGTACAGAGGAGGAGAGCAGTAAGTCCTCAGTTTTTAGATGTACAATCTTTGATACATATGTAATCATGGTTTCTCTAGTGACTGTGAATATTGTTGGCGCCGATTGAAGCCACTACAACAACTTTCATGTAGTCACTGATCCACACAAGATCTTACATGTTACACTGTATGGAATGTCTCTGTCAGAATTCCATTTTGTTGAAATTTTATGGTTTGTTTAGAGTCGTACATTATACAACATTGTAATGAGCTATGAATGTTTTTGGGACAAAGTAGTCATGTTTTAAATGGAACATGTTTTGTCCTATTCTTCTGAAATATGAAGGTTATCATAATTGTTCAATATTAGAAGATCAAATGGAAGTGTTGGTAGACAACTTGAGACAGAGTGGAATGTTTGTTGAATGTTAGTAGTTGCTTAGTTATTTATGATGATAACTGAGAACTTCTCTTTGTTTGCAAAGAGTAACAGTTTATAACTCATATAAATTTGTTGTTATGCATGAGTTGATACATGGATAATTAAAGATATGTACAGAGGAGGAGAGCAGTAAGACTTCAGTTTTTAGATGTACAATCTTTGATAGAGATGTAATCATGGTTTCCCCTAGTGACTGTGAATATTGTTGGCGCTGATTGAAGCCACTACAACAATTTTCATGTAGTCACTGATCCACACAAGATCTTACATGTTACAGTGTATGTAATGTCTCTGTTAGAATACCATTTTTGTTGCAATTGTATGGTTTATTTAGAGTCGTACATTATACAACATTGTAATGAGGCATGAATGTTTTTTGGACAAAGTAGTCATTTTTAAATGCAACATGTTTTGTCCTATTCTTCTGAAATATGAAGGTTGTCATAATTCATCAATATTAGAAGATATGCATTTTTCAAGTGACGTGGCAGTCTCTGTTTAAAACTGCTTGTAGAGTCGTCACACTCTAACCATCCAGTTCTGCACCTTAGTAACGAGGTGTAATGCCCAGAATGCATGGATTGACCATGGTGATAGATTATACTGTGAATGTCAAACACTGATTGGTTGAAGACTATTCTACTAGCTGTGTAATCTGTGATAGGAGTATCAACTCTGAGCCCGTTGGGGTCAAATCTGTGCAAGATAAGCAACAGATATTGAGATGAACTCCTGAGACGTATGGACTGAGTGCATCTGCCTCCACACCTTCCACAGGCATGACTACATTCAGCATTGGTGAATAGCTGTCTAAATTTGACATTTTTGGTTTCAGGGACAAAGAGAGTAATCCACAGCATGTCTTGTGTGGTTTCACGCTGTGAATTGCCACATGAAACACATACATATTTTGTAACATATGTTACTGTGAAGTACTGCCGTATTGGGGTGCCGTCTTCATCCAGGTTATTTATGACAGCCATGATAAACTCAGTAGTGTCTTGCTGTATGTCTGCAGCAAACGTACTACATCCAGCATATGTAGCTAACACCTGTCGTAGTGGTGTTAGTGACTGTACATTGTTAGAGTGGTCAGAAGTCATGTTGATAATCTTCTTCAAAGCGTTTGATAGAGGATTTTCTTGTGAAGCAGATATTGCCTGCACAAACTGTGGCATGTGTAGAAAAACTTGCATAGCTGAGTTAGCATAGCAGTTTACTCTACTGCTGTTGTCAAAGACTGGTACAGCAGCTACACCAACTGATTTCTGACGAATTGCTGGTTGTGAATGTTTACTTGAAGTTGTGGCCTTTGCTGAACTCTTTTTTGTTGAATCACTTTTGGAAGCTTGCTGCTGTTTGTTGCTACCTCTAGCTGTGACTGAATTGTGTGAGACAGACAGATATGTAGGCAGTGGTATTAAAGACATTTGTGGCTGATGTAGAGTACGTAACCTGTTGTACTCAAGAATACATCGCTTGTCAGCTCGTATTTTCTGAGGTGCTATACTAATGATGTGCAATCCAGAAAGGCTACGTACACGTGAAAGTGTGACGTAGCTCATGCCATCCTTGAAAATGTCTGTACCTATGTCTACCATTGCTGAATCCAAACTCAGTCCCTGAGATTTGTGAATGGAGGCAGTATATGCAACATATAATGGGAACTGTTTTCTGTTTACATAGACATCCTTGAAAACCTGGAATTTAACGCAGGTTCGATCTATGTGTACAGACTGCTGCGTGTTGTCAAAGTGCACTACAAGTGTCTCAATATATGTCTTCTGGACATTGTAGACAAAGTCAATGATGTTTCCCATGGCACCGTTTACCATACCTTGTTCTACATCTAGATTACGGCGCAGCATGATATGTGCATTCTTACAAACTGTGAGAACAGCTTCTAGGCCAGCTGTTCATGAAACATCTGACTTCAGTTCACTTAGTCGTTCAGTCATCTTTGATACTAGCTTTCGACTAAGAATAACGCCATCAACTGTATCAACTGCATGCAGAGTTAGAATCTCTTGGTTTTCTCTCTGCAGTATTAGATTGTTGAATTCAGTGCATTTCTTTAGTCATGGCATAAGACACACTATGTGTCTGCCAGTAGAGTATATATTGCTGAAGACATTACATGCTGTTTCTATGCATGTACTATGTACTGTGATTTTTCCATCATTTAACATACAAACATGTTCTGGTGATAGAGAACCTGTACGAGCTTCATCTAAAAGTGATTTGTAAGCTAGATCACCACTTTGGCGCATGTTCTCAGACAACTCAACATAGGTAAATAATTCCATATGTTATAGTCTGCAATGCAACGAGGATATTCTTAGCTTGCTTGTTAGTCAGAGTTGTAAATACATGCTCTGCATTGACTGTGCAAGTTGTAAAGGTCTCCCAACACAAGTATACTTTTGCCACCAAATGGCACTCCATCGTCAGTACCTAAGATCTGCTGTAGACGTAGATGAATACAGGCAAGCATGACACTGGAGACCATGCTGATTTCGTCAATGTTTAGTAACTGCATCTTTGTGAACATGGAACGGAGCTGAGATGCAACCTCAAATGACAGTTTACGATACTCTCCAGTTCTCCCATGTTCGACTGGCAACATAAAGAGACGGTGTAATGTTACTCCACCAATGTTGTATGCTGCTAGTCCTGTGGGAGCAGTTACAGCAACAGACATTGAAGAGCCTGTCACACTCCATACTTCTGCAGTGATGGCTTCAATCAGGAAACTCTTTCCTGTGCCAGCTGAACCGCTAACAAACATTAGTAGTGGCTTGTAATGAGTGCAGTCACATTGTTTTGTTTCATGTAGTATGCCATGTTGGACAGCTTCAACTACTTGAGAGTGAACTGTATGCTGCAGCTGATTTAGTCTTTCTCTTAAGTCAGCTGGGTTGACCATAGAGTGTGTGCCATGTTGCATGGCTGTCTCAATTTCTGACATTAACACTTCTGGGGCATTTAAGGGCAGAGGGTCACCTAGAACACCTTGTCCTTCTGGATCAAGGTTGTCTTGTGAACTAACTGGAGTGTCTTCCTGAAGTTGCTTCTCTGCCTTCTCAAGCTGTTCTTTCTCAGCTTTTAGTCTTTGTATATATGTCTGTGAGAACTCAGTTTGGAAATTCTCGTAAGTGAGATTGAACTGGTCTTCGAATGTGTCAGAGTCACCTTTTAATTCAGACTCACTCCTCCAGGGTCTAAATAGGAATAGGAGAGCAAAATAATAATTTTCTGTGCTCTCTGATGTGCCTAGATGCAGTTTGCAGTGATCTATAAGCCATGGCTTGTGTCTCTTCACGAGACAGTCATCTAGTCCATTGACCTTGTAAATGTGGCGTGTTGAGTCAGGTGCTGCACCTGTCTTGTAGTCATACCACTTAGCCACCTCAAACAGACACATATCATTCATGTTGTTGTGTCTACGTGGGTAGTATGTGTCTATCAGGTTATTCTTCAAGATATGTTTTGAAGAAGGTGTATTGACAGCGAGCTCCTCAGTTTCGGCATGAGGAATCAGTACACGCTTCCGTTTCTCTTTGTAGTTTACACTGAGGAAACGTACAGCGTCAGACATCTAACAAGCTCTTTCTGTGGAATGTTCAGTGTCTTTGTGTTCAGACATAGAATCATTTGGAATGGTTTCATTGTCTGAATTAGAATACATTCAAACATATTCAATGTTGAAATCTCACTTGGTGTAACATCTGTTTCCATGTTGTTTAGCATTGAGCTTGCTGGCAAAGTGTTACACTTCAGTTTTGAAAAACAGTGTTTGCATAGCACAATGGTGTCTTGTAAGTGAAAGTCAGATTTCAGCAGCAAGAATGCTGCCAGACGGAACCACATGTCATTGTATGGTGACAAGGTTTCTAGGTTGACTGTGACTGTTTGTTTTGTGTAGCACAAAAGGTTGCATGGCACACATACAGAATCAAACTTCTGAGACTTTGCAACCTCAAACTTAGCAATTTCCTTCCCCGTACTGTTTCAGAATGTCATTTTCTAACACTGAAACAGATTTTTCTACAGAAGTGTTACACTGAAAATTAGTTGTTTCTGGTACAGAAGTAATGTGTTGCAGTTTTTTTAGGAAAGTGATGGCACCCTGCATGTCACCTGACTGCAATAAGTCATTTAAACAAGTGTACTGATGTACAGCTCGCTGTACTTCATATACTCTGTAGACAAAGTTTTGCATGCCTGTTTGATGCACTGCAAGCATCCGCATGTTGTGAAAAATACTATCACAAACACCACTATCGAGACATGCAAGTGAGTGACCCATGAGTCCAGTATGTGCCAGGATTTCACAATGGTCAATTTTTGTAAACAGTTTATGTCTCTCTTTGTGATCTGTTATTACAAATAGGTTAACAAAGTGTTCTAGGTTTTGAAATGATGATTGCCTACGGTTGCAGGTATCATCACATGACCATGTCAGGCAGTGCCGTTTATTGAAGAGTGTGGTTGGATCACAGTCATCATCAGTATCTAATTGATTGTCATCAGAGATACTGAGGACATTTTTTAGTTTGCCGGACTCATCAATACTGGACGTCTGTTCTTTTGTTAAGTAATGATAAGACTCTTCCCAGAAATATGCTTCTGAGTGCTGTGTGTGCAGCCACTGTCCTGTGAAAACATGACAGAAGTTGTCAACAGTCAAACAAGGATACTGTTGAAGCCTTTTTTTAATGGCATATACAAGTTTCCTGAATTGTTCAAGCACATGACACATCTTACGCCACAATCGTTGTAGTACAAACAGTGCTCTGTTGACAAAAGTTCGTACTTTCAGACGTAAATTCATCAGAGAAAGGTGACTCTTGCTCTTTTTGCGGGTGTGCCATAGCACAGCAGCGATAAGTCTTTCGATCTTAGCTTTACTTGCTAGTGATCGGAAATACTTTCTCTTTCTGAGTTGTAAATCACTATTTTTGAGTTTCGGTGTTGTTTTGAGCATTTCTTGATGGTTACACTCAAAATAGTTGTGTTTCGTCTCAGAGATCGACACAACATTTGTGATGGTATACATTTTTTCTTTTCTGTTAAGGAATTTCGTTTGGTTGTGCAGTGACTTGATGTAGGGGTCACTGTTGCAGTAAAGCTCTGTTGATGTTCATTTTTTGGTGTGCCTTTACTGTTTTGTTTGTTGCCTTTATACAACAGTGTAGTACTATTATACCGCTCTCGTTTTGAGACACATCTACGTCTGTATTTAGTTGGCATATTTTGCTATTATGGTTGACAGTGACAGTAAGCAATCTTACAGAAGTATCAGGCAACTGTATGAGAGAGAAAAAAAAGTTTTAGAATAGGCTTCAGTAAATTTCTTATAACAGTGTGTATTGATAGAATTGTATGTTAAGTATGTTAACAATTTGGTAAAAACATAACTAAACAATAGTTTTTATGAATGTGCATTGCACAGCTGCTACGTAATATCAGAAGTTTGAGCATTCTCAACATTTCTAGTCCACATTTAAAAGATTTTTTTTCCCATGTGTACTTATGATTAGGACAGGTGTCATTTTTTACATGTGGACGAAAATGTGTTTTCTACCATGTAGCGTGTCATGGCATAGTCAGTATGCTAATTTACTATATTGTAGACCAAAAACTTGAGAGTGATAGTGTTCATTACCAAATCTGTAACAATTAGTATGTTTACAATTAGAGGGAGAACATGCCACTATTACTGTTGTGTGACTGCGTCTACCACAGTTGCTAAGTATGCTTGCATGTTAACGAAATTTCAATATCATTGCTGCATATTAACAACATTGTGTTTTTAGTACTCCTGTGTATCACTATTGGAGCTGTTATTTTTAACAACATGGAAAAAATGTTTTTCTGCACATGTACTGTGCAATGCTGCAGTTGATTGACGAAATAACTGTATGGGGCACAGTCACAAAATTACAGTGCCTGTGTTTATGAGCAGACAACTTAAAATGAATATGTCAAAAAATTGGTGTGAGAATTCTGAAACATTTCTGATTTACAAGCTTGCACAGTGCAGTTCACATGTACACTTGTAAGTTTGTGTATTGTCATACTTTTCAGTTGAGAATTTACAATTTTGCTTTTAACACATAACCTTATGAATAGTACAGATCGCATTTTCACATCTTGACAAAATTGTGTTTCTGGTTATGTGCTGCATTTTGGGTCAGTTGATGTGAGAAATGACTATATGGTACACATGTATAACAATCAGAGTGACACTGTTATGATGAGAGGTCTTAAAATGGCTATGTTTAGATTTGGGTGTGAAAATTACAACAAACAACTGTTTCACAAGTCTGCGTTGCACAGTTGTTATGCAAGCTGGGAACGTTGTAAATGTTAAATATCTGAAGTGTACTGAGTTAGAAGCAGCTATGCAGCACATAATGTGTTTATAATTGAAAATTTAGCTATTTTCCCATTAAATCTGAAATTGTGGCAATAAATAGACAGTCTTGGAAAATTGCTTCCGTGAGCACGAAACTTTCACAAAAAATACTTTCGTGCATTGAAAGTGTCATAAATCTTACTTTGTGCATTCGACAATATGGTCAAAAGTACTACTCGAACTTCGACACTTCATAAATTTTACTGTCGATGCATCGAAAGTGTCAAATGTACTTTCGCATTACACCAGTAAAAATTAATGTTACACTTGGGAGTGCCAAAAACATTCATTATCGAATCAGAAAACAGTCTGTTTGACTGACAGCTACATCTACCAATGTAATTTAAGATTTGTCAGGCCATTTCTGAGAACCAATCAGAGACGGATAACACTGAAGAAGAAGTAAACAGGAGCCATTTGCAATATTGCTGACAGAGCAGTTTGAAACTGTAAGTACAGTCTATCTTCAAATGATTAATTCTAGTATTAAAAAAACTTATAACAACATGTAAATACTATTAATAAAAACATTTTTGATGTTGAATCTCATAGTGTTATTTGTTATTGTTTAGCAGGCTATATTCTTAACAAAAAATAGTTTAAAGTGAGAAATCATTTTTGTACTAACTTGTACAGATACAGCTGCAAATGGAGGTAGATAGGAAGGTGCACGTGGAGTTCTATGAGAAAATGGAACCAATCAGACTTTTTTCTGATGTTGTCATTGTTTAAAACTGCCTATGAAAAGAATGCATTTTCAAAATTGTCAGTGGTTGCAGATTTTTGCAGGAACATAGGTCTAGTAATACTGAATGCATCAGTTAGATTGGTTAATGAAGCCAGAGCAGCAGGGAATGTTTTTTATTTGATTTGTGTGTTTTGTCTGAACCCACTGAAGCTAGCTTGAAATAAGGAGGGAAAATATCAGTTTGATTTTCAGTGCTGTCTGGTCACTGCAGGGTGAACACTGACTTTCTTTGTAGCTCTCTATACAGTTCTGAGTTTTAAAACTTAGAATGGCAGAAAATAGCAAATTGATTTTGTGGATAGTTGGAAGCAGTTACATAAGATGAGCAGCTGAGTTTGCAGTTCATAATAATTTTGGGAGGGACCTGCAGCTCCCCAATTGCTATGTAAGATGGTTTGGTCATGGTGGCATGAGATGGGAACATCTTATGCCAACCATGGACAGACTTTTGATAACTCACTCTCCTCCTGACATACTGCTAATACATCTTGGAGGCAATGATTTGGGCTCAAAACACTGGGTAGATTTAGTCGCAGAGGCAAAACTGGACCTTGCTTCTATTATGTCTATGTTGCCTGCCTGTATTATCATGTTTTCAGATATTACAGAGCGTAGAGTCTGGCAAGCAGAACATCATATGTATCTGATTGACAGAGCTCAAGAAAAGTAAATGTACAGATAACTGCTTTTCTACGCATGCATGGAATGTATACTATACGTCACCCCGAAATAAAATACTGTAATGATTGGCTATTCCTACCAGATGGTGTACATTTCTCGCATGCTGGCAATTGCCATTTTCTGGGAGACCTTCGAGATGGAATCCTCAAAGTCCTTTAAGATTGTCAGACTGTTTTAGGAAATATTACAGTATACACAAAGGTTCTTTTCAGAACCATATTAATGTGGTAAAAAAAATAGATCAACTGCATGCATCACTCACATACATGCCACATATATGGGTTTGCTATATTAGGATAGTGGGGAAACACCAATAGTAATTTACCCTGCTGCTGTCAGTTCACAATTGTATGATGTTGTTATGTCTCAACATTTAAGCAATAAGGTATGACCAGGGTTTAGATTAACTGTCTGTTAATCACCCCTAGGGGTGTAATGTGGCACAAGGTGCAGCTGAGTGCCATATTGCCCCTAGGGGGTGATTAACTGACTATTTATGTAACTCATGGGACTGCCTTATTGCTATTATAAAAATGTTTTCGAAAAGAAGTGTTAAAAGTATCTGTTATTAATGTTTTCCTGATTTAGAGGGAGATTTTTAATAAAATAGTTCTTACACCAGCAGTTTAGGAATGCTGGTTCAAAATCAGAATGCATCATTACACACATTCAGCTGTGCTAGAGGATGGAATGCTGACAGGAGCAATCCGTGTACCATGGTGATCAGGCTATACATGACAGTATAACATGGATTAATGTAAGGCTGTTGGAATCCTAACAGCCAATAAGATTGCAGCATTTTTCTGAGAACCTTTTAATAATTGTATATAGTTTGAGTATGTTAAATGACTGTAGCATTTACTGTGGTCTTACAGTATTGTAGCTGTTACAGTATGGTATGTGTACAACAACAATAAAACACAGTGGTGCTGTTCAATGTATATGTTTCTTTACTGGTATGTCAGGAAATAGAGTTATTTTGAATGTAGCAGATATGGGTAGTAATTAGTATATAGCTACCATGAATGTACAACGGAATTATCATACTATTTAACTTTCAATCGGTTTGTTAGCAGTCTTCACATTTATTAAGTATATTTCTAGGTGTCTGCACAGTTGTGCAATGTGTGGTTCATCTGTGTTCAACATCACTTTGCTATGGTGTGTGAACAGTTCAGTGTAGTAGACATGGATATGTGATGGTGTATCCAATGTCATGTTCGATGCAGTAGGCCCCCACCCCCTGAGACTACTGGATTGTATGCTGGTGGGACATCATAGTGTAGCAGCAGTTGTTGTTACTGTTGAGGTGGCTGAATCCTTTCTAGGCCCTGCATAATGCTATTGAGGTGTGTTTCTGCTATGTTGAAGGACATGTGATCTTTAATTTAATTAGTATTATATGGAATTCGTTTAAGAAATGATTGATATTGTTACATGATACTAATGTAGATATTTGTTTCTGTTTGTATTTCAGAACTAAACAATTCTAAACTGAGATAATGAGGCAGTGGACCTTGTGAGAGGTGTGTGCACTGCTTGAGGCAGTCCAGGCTAGAGGGAATCCAAAGGTTTTGATGAGGAGTACAAACCGGAAACTGGATTCGATGTGGAGGCGCATAAATAGCTATTTGTACATAGTTTTTAAAGTTAAAAATAAGACTGTTGTACAGCTAAAGAGGAAGTGGAAGCTGTTGCACCAACATTTCTACGTTTGAAACAACGTGAGGGGATACCGGACAATGATACGTGCTGGTACTACCTCGCATACAAGCTTTGGGAAGCTGTGAAATAATGAGGCGCTTCTCTCACCGTAGTAAATCAGCACAACTTTTCATAATAGTTGTGCATGTATTCAGAATTTGTAAAAATAATTGTATACTGCATGATTAAGCAATAGGACATGAGGAGGATTATGTTAATGTTGTGTAAATCAGTGTTTATTGGTGTAATGTGGCATGAGGCACAACCAAGTACTACATGCCCCCACACAGTGATTAAGTGACCATTAATATAAACACTCAGAGTGCCTTATTAGTATTATCATACCAATATTTTGTAAATAGTGTTGAACATTGTTTTGTATGTGCTTAGTCTCTACATATATGTTAATCAAAGATTGACATACAGCTAATAACACGTTTGCTACTAATCAGAAACCTGTATTTCTCACATGAACATTGTAAATTAAACAAATTATCGATAAAATGACAGTCACATTCAAATAGGCAGTGCACAAAACTGTACTGCATTCCTGGAAATCAGTAAGTGCTCAAACAACCCATAACTGGTATTACGGTTCCTCAACCGCCCTGCGGTTGATTTTAAACCCACTCAAAAAAAAATACTAATTAAAAAACATTACCCAGTTCCATATTGGGATCTTAGTGTGTGGACTGCTGTACTTTCCTGAGAGGGGGTGGGGGTGCAACTACTAAGTGTGGTACGTTGTGTGCAGCTGCAATCAGGGATGTGTACATTTGGTGTACATGGCCTCAGTTTTGCTGTTGATCTCCACTGAGCATGCAGTACCTGGTCAGGAGGGGTTGGGAATGTCTCGTAGTACATTTAGACAATTGTTTGTTATTTCTGTCACCTGCTGCTGGATGTCAGTCATTGGTTGTGCTGACTTGGTCCTCCCCCATACTTGCATGTGTGTGTGTGTGTGTGTGTGTGTCTGTGTGTGTGTGTCGTGCTGGGGGGGGAATTCGGAGTTAGGGTTTTCAACCCTAACAGCAAATTTCCTCACTTTTGTCACTGTGGAACAACCCTAACTAATGCATTAAACGGAGTTTTTTGCCATGAATATATATATATATATATATATATATATGTTTAGATATGTGAATTAATGTTTTTTACATAGCTTGAAAGGATTAATTTGCACAAGAAATACTAGCTACTTTTTGTGTTTTAGACACTTCTTTTATTTGATCCCCACTGACAAGATATTGTGAATTGCTGGACTACCTTAGCTTTTAGGAATATTTAGTGCCATTCCTTTTTGGTGTTTTAAAATAGGAAGTGATTAGTGAAATTGAGCTGCACTTTATCTACAATACTGCCCTGTTGTCTGTTTTCTCCTTTCTAAGTGGAAACCTCAGTGCACTGGAGTTTTCAGAAGACCCTTGCTAATAATTTCAGCAATGTCTCCAGTGAGAGTGGCACATGGAGAGCCAATAAGCTACTTCCTACTCCTAAAAACCTTGGACTAGAGGAAGGATAAGGAGAAATGTAAAAGACTAGAAAACTCATGAAGTAAAGAAGAATGACGGAGTGTTCTGTGAACAGTGGACTTTTCTGTACCCCAGTTGGTAATACCATTGACTTCCCAAGTGATTCACTGTTGAGTTTTTAGAACCTGCAGATTATTTTTACCATACTGAAGACTGTTTGAATTGTAGAATATTTCTATGACTAGTGAAATTTGTAGAGAAATAGGAACCTTCATGCTATTGCATCAGTTTTAACTTGCTAAAGTTACACCTGGTTGTAAGATAAGAAATATTTCATTTTATAGGTCCATTGTATGAGCCTATAAGTGGAGGAATCCAATATAATTTGTTTGTTAAAACACTATTAGTTAAGGTAATTATTCAGACTGCTTTATGGGGACTAAGAAAAAAACAAGTCCAAAAGGGCCAAAAAAAGAAAAGACAAACAGTTATAACAAAAAAGGAGATTCCAACTAATTCTAAAAAAGATAATACATTATTTTGTTACACTGGGATGTCAGCTATAGTTTATAGGTCCAGATAATATTGTGAGAGTTAAAGGTTCCCTTTTACAAAGGAGAACATCTTCACCAATTAGAAAGAGATGTTCCCTCTCTCTATCCCTAGAACATCTTCTCTTAGCAGAGATACATAAGTTGGAGGGAAAAGGGTGTGAAAAGGTACTAAGCAGTGGAGTTGAGAATGAGTTAAAACAGGAGCAGAACTTTCACCTATGAAACAAGTTGCTCCAAAACAATTAGAGATGGAGGAGAGAAAACAAGGTCTTGACTTAGGCATACAGAATAATACAAACAATATAATAACCAGAAAAGCTTTTTTTCCTAGATTTAGAAAATCCCATCTCTCCCTACATGGAAAGGATGAACTCTGACCCCCCAACCACATTTACACCTGATATCCCACAGTTATTGGAAAATGAAAATCTAGAGGTGAATGAGTGGGTAGGGTCTGAAGACATAGTGGCTAGGGGAGATGGTAACAAAGTTAGTCCATATAAGGAAAAAGATTGTGAACCCAGAGTAACAGGGGCAGACTATAGGCAAGTAGTCTGTGAAGAAATCTCAGTAATTAAAACAGTTGTAGTGAAACAAAACAACATCCTAGCACAGATTTTTGAGATACTAAGAGATAGATGGATTTCTAACAGTGATGAGAGGAAATATTATAGAGACTAACATAGGGTAACAAAATAGACAAAAATTACAAACTAGAAAAGAACAAAGAACACATTTGAGCCACAACAGAACTGATAGCAGAACAAGAAGATATAGCCACACAAATGTTGGTGAAAGATATTAGGAAAATAAGAAAGGAAAATAAAAGTAAGAGAAAGGTTCACACCAAGAATACTGTTATTGGGACCCAAAACAAGGCTTTGGTAAAGGGAAAGGAACTAAGTAACAACCAAATGATGGAAAGAGATAAATTGAGGTCTAAGGAAAAACAGAATAGTGGAAATCAGCATATTAATAATGGGAATAAGAATACTCAAACTAGGAGAAGCTTGACACCAGAGAGGAGGGAGCCATGATGAAAGAAGGAATTAGATGCCCAAAGAATACAATATAGTAATTGTATGACAGCTAGGGATAAAGAGACTGAAATAAATCAAGGGCTTAGGCTACCAACAATCTTTCTGGATGGTATACTTAAGAAAAACGAAAATCCATTTGTACTCAAATTGTTAACTTATAATTTGTGTAAAGGTGTACTTGGATCAAGATTTACATGGAACGATATAAGTTCAATTTATAGGTACCAAGCAGGATTAATCAAAGGTATGGTTTCCCTAGGCCTGAAGTCAGTTAAATGAGAAGGTATATTCTGAGTAAAAAGGATGAGTTCAGAGAACTGGGAACTAATTTAGATAGTACAATGGATAAATTGGTGAGAGAAAGAGACAAAAGAAAGAATAGTCAAAAAATAGAAAAAGATCTAGAATTAGTGGGGAGATCACAGAATTAAGTAGTATAAAAATACATGTTCAAATTCAACAGCCTATTAAGTTGCAAACCAGAATTACTGTTTACATAAGACCAACATAATTTATACATACATTAAGAGGAGAATGAGACTCTGTACAAACTAATTACTTTAGGGGGAGGAAGATTCTTGACAAAAGAATAAACTCAAAGTTGGTTCTGGAGGTATCTTCTGACACCGAGGACTCGGTACAATTACATGAGGATGATGATTTAGAAATGGATAGTACTAATATGGCAATTTCTATAGACTCAGATTGACTGCGAAGGGCATTGTCAGTCATAAGCTGGACTATTGCCTGCCTATCTGGTAAATTTACAGATTATGGATGGATGAGAAATGACTTTTTTATCACAGGCTAATCAAGTTGGGCTTAAGGAGACACACAAATTCATACATTTGGGAGGCCAAGAGGTCATCTAATTACTATGGTGACAACTAACAAGGTTCTAGACTACTCTCAAATAAAATTTGACAGCCCTTCGATTTTGATAGTCAAACTTACATTAACACATGATGACATCCTTATAATCATGAACTTTATCACCCCCTATTGTTGCTTCAGAAACAAAAGAGATGTTGGACAGTTTTTCAGGAGGCAATTACTTACAGTATATACAAAATAATCACCACCTTAATCGTGAGAGACTTTAACGTCAGGTGGGTCTATCCATGGAAGCATATGAAGTAGGATGGCATCTGGATGATGTATTTAGGATACCAATAAGGCATTCCAAAGATAAATTTGTTCATCATAAATGGAAAAAATTACTGAATGTCACAGCGGAAAATAAGTTGCATCTACTGAATGGAAGGACTAGGGGTGACAAGATGGGCGAATGTACATTTCCCACAGTTAGAGGAAGTAGTGTGCTGGATTTGGCACTTATTGACATTTTTTCCTTAAACAGAGTTAATAAATTAGTCATCATTCCTATGTGGGAAAGTGATCATTTCCCAGTAATACTCGAATTGAAGTGTACAGATAAAAGACAGCCACGTCAAGCAAAAGAGCCACAGGACACTAAGGAAAATATCACTATAATTAACAAACTACTAAAATGGACCCCACATTTAGAACACCTATATAAAGAACTTTATGCAAAAGTGGGAAATAGAGCAAAATAAGCAAATACAATGGATGGAGATTAATAGAAATCCTGTTATAGATTATGATAATATGGTTTCTTATTTAAAGGGCCATTTTCAGGAAAGAAAGAAAAATGAAAGTGACACTAGGAATAAATTCTGGAGATAACAAGCTGCATGGTATGATAAGGAATGTGAAGAAAAAAGTAAATTACTAAAGAAAATTGGTATATACTCTAAAAATATCATTAGAATGGACTACAAACATTACATTGAAATGGCTAAAAAAGGAGTATGACAACCTCATTAATTATAAAAAAGAACCATAAAAAGGGATTGTGGCAAGAACTCTAGGAGTGTATAGAAAATAAAGATAGTAAAAGTTTTTGGGAACTAGTAGCACTGGGGACAAAGAATATCAAGTTCAACACATATTCAGTCATACCTCCATATGTCTGGGTAGAGTTCTTCCAGAAAAAATATGAATATGCAAGAGAAAGCTATAGGGTAAGGCAGATAACTTTGGATGGTGATCAACAAGCTAATAACATGTTCACAATTTCAGAAAAGGAGGTTCAGCAGGCTATCATGGCGCAGAAGAGAAATAGAGTAACTGGAATAGATATGTTAGGTACAGAGATCTTCCAGGCTCTCTCTCTGACTGGTGGGCTAGTAAATTATGTCTCCTATTCAGTTTCATCCTGGAGAAGGGGATTGTACCAGAAGACCGGATTGTTAGCCTAATTGTCCCAATATATAAAAAAGGAGATTTAAATGATCCCAGAAATTACAGGCTGATCAGCCTGTTGAGTATAGAGGAAAAAATATTCTTAAGAACTATCTTAGATAGCTTAGAGAATTGGGTGACATTAAATAACTTAATCTCAGAAGAGCAAGTGGATTTTAGGAAAAACAAATGCACAATTAAGTATATCTTCACACTAAACTATCTTATCAAAAATATTGTTTAATTCAGAAAGGTGTACTGTATATGGCATTCTTAGACCTAAAAGCCACTTTTGATAATCTCAATAGGGACATGCCATGGGAAATTTTACAAGAATTTGGTATACATATACAATTTCTGAACATCTTGAGATGCTTACACGATAATAACACTGCTCACATTAGAATCACAAGGGAAGGGTATGTCTCTGAAGCAGCACATATAGAAAAAGGTGTCAAACAGGGTTGCCTTTTGGCACCAGTTTTATTTAATTAACTGATGGAACAGCTGATCAGGGGAAATGAATGTAATGGACTATACTGCCCCGTGTATTAATGGGAAGAAAGTAGACATTTTAATGTATGCTGATGACATTGTACTTTGTTCACTAACCATAACTGGACTAAAACAGGCAATTAGAGGCAGCACAGACATCTTAAAGAAACTAGAATTATCAATTAACCCACAAAAATCAGCTATTCTGATATTTGGTAAAAGTATGCAGAACAAGGAATACCAGAATTGGGATATTGACAATGTAACCTTCAAAATTAAGAAGGAATACACCTATTTAGGCGTTGTATTCAATACAAAGATGTCCTGGGCAGAGCAGTTTATTAGATCAAAGAAACAAGGTTTAAGTGCTGCAAGGGCTATTACGAGATTTGGTAAAAAATGTGCAGCTAATTCATATACTGCTCTTAAAAGAGCATTTGACTGTAAGATAATTAGTTTCCTACTGAATGGAGCAGAAGTCTGGGCCTTCTCCAAAAATTCTAAGGAGTTGGAGGTGGTCCAGAACATGTTTTATAAACTAATTTTGGGTCTACCATAGCAGACTCTGACAGCTTTACTTAGAACTGAATTACAAATGAAATCCATTGCACTCAAAGCCCAATTAGTAGCTTTGGGACTATTTCAAAAAATTGTGTTGGCACCTCAAGACAGTCTATTGGCTGACTCTTCATTGGAAGTTAAGGGAAGATTGCCAAGTAATAGCTGGTTCTTTGAACTAAGCCAATGTTTGGTTAAGTCAAGTCTGGTGCAGATTTGGGACAACCAAGTTAACATAAATGTAAAACAATGTAAAAGTAGAAAAGCAAAGGCTCACTGACAATTTATTTCAGAATGAGACAAGCACACTGAGAGAATTCTTTTGTAGAACTTATTTAGAAAATAAACAAACATTCAAAGACAGAACGTATTTGGCATTTTGTGAAGATAGCTCACAAAGGAATGCCTTCTGCAAATTCAGACTGGGTTTATTAAAACTTGGAGATGGGACTGAATCCATCTTTGAAATCTTAAATCATGTTTGTGGATGCAATTTAACTACCACTATCACAAGTAGGCATTTGATATTCGAATGCCCCAAAATGGCAAAACTAAGATAAAAATGGTTGTACCCAGTATGGGGGAAGTTAAGATCTAACACTGGGAAGAATTACATTAAATGCATGCTCTGTTGTGATAAATTAAGTCATATTTTTGTCACGGCAAATTTTGCTAAATATGCTCTTTATAGTATTACTGGTGGGCCAGCTAAATAAGAGTAGTGGGACATAAATTTTAATTATTCTTATTTAAAAGTTGTTTTTATTTGATATAGCGATGTGCAGTTAAAGTGTGTGATTACCATATGCATTGTTTTCTCATGTATTGTATGTGATGTTATGAATTTTATCCATACTGAATAAAGAAATGAACTGATGAGCTGATGAAATGGTGTGGAGGGAGTCAGAGCTCCTGGTCCACCTGTGTGCCACTGCCCGAGAAGCAGACGTACAGATGTGTGGTGGACGTACATGCCGCACAGGTATGTGCCACTACACATGACAGGTGCAACAACATTCTTACACAGATCCTGGTCATGTCTGGCTGCAGCACTAACATGCATACAACTTTATTATGTCTCTACAAGCACTGAAGCATCTGGTGTTGAAACTGTATGGACAGGGTAGGAACATCATCAGGCCATGGAGATAGAGGTGCCCAAGGGCATGGTCACAGTCATCCAGCTGCACAGCTACATCACAGTACAGTGTCATTGCATGCCATAGTTGCAGAATGGCCAATAGATCAGGTCACACACAGCACTAACATGTATGCCCTCTTTTTATATCTCTGCAGGCACTGTACCATCTGGTGAGGGTGTGATTAGGGCAGGCACATCATTGGCTCAAGGGGACAGAGGTGACAAAGGGTGTGGTGCACAGTTGGCCAGCTGCACAGTTATGCCAAGGTGCAGTTTAATTGCATGCCATAGTTGCTGAATGGCCAGTAGAGCAGGTCACACAGTATACACACATGGGCACTGTGGTGACAGGGCTGCATGTGTGTGTGTACCTATGGCTACACTGTAACACATGCACACATGTGGGCAGCACATGCACAGTGTCATCATTCATGGCCCTGCCATGGATATGCATGCTTGGTATTAGAACCCAAACATATGGGGCCACAGGTAGTGGTGTTGCACATGTATGCCCTTGATGGGGTGTGCAGCTGTACCAATTAGCATGTCCTACACAGTGCCACCATATGTGCAATAGCAGCAGGTAAGGCCACAGGACAGTGTCTGCCAGTGTACAGCACAACTTCCATATGCGTCTGACTGGGTATAATCCCATACATTCATGACACTCAGATTGTTTACCCATTACCCCTGCAAGTACCTGTGAACCACCAGTGGGGCTGAACATGGAACAGCGGGTGAGATGGAGGAGCCTGGAGCATGCCATGAGGTGGCAGAAGCATGGCGATGCAAGGGCATATTTGGAGAGAACCCACCAATGCTTGCAGGTCGAGGGTGTGTTAGCTGAGCAGTACACGGGTGTGGGAGAGGAGACAGTGCAGTGAGCATCCGTGCACAATACTCAACAATCAGCCAACATTGTGGAGTCAGAGGTGGAGGCTGGTGGATGGCCTTAACCACTGGCAACATACAGGACACGGACATGCCTGCACCTGTGCCTGCAGTTGAAGTTGAAGTTGGGACACATGTGGTGATGGAACAGGCATGCCCAGAGGACATTGGAGGTCTTCACAGTGCACAAGACACCAGTGACCCCAGTGAAGTTGCTGTTGGTATTGTTCCTGTGGTGGAAGATGCAGGGGATGCTTCAGTGGAGGACATCTGTGTGGATTTTGGTGTCATTGGGCATGTCTCAGAGACAACAGCAGATGACACTGCAAATGAGAACAGAGGACATAATGTGGTTTTCCTGTGACCTCACCATGATGTACCTTTGCCCAACTGCAAGCCATCTAGACATGCTATGCAATGATGTGGCAGCACTCATGGACTTTCTGAACACATTTGAGACTTGCATTTCAGAGATACAGTAAATTGTTTACACCTGTACTGTGTGATTAGCCTATAGCATTTTAAAGTGCCTTACCACATACTAGTCCATGGTGTGCTGTTTAAAATTCCATCTAGCAGTGCAGTATTGTACAGTGTGTTAGGATGGGCATGGGATGGGTCTGTGTGTCACGCCATGTCCTGAGGGTGACACAGACATATCAGTATTCATCTGTGTCACAAATCCACTCTCTGGGTAAGGACCTCTGCTCCCAAAGTGCCCAACCTTGAAGTGCTATTCGTGATCAGGGGACAAACAGGTACACCCCCCTATTTGTTTTGGGTCCTAGCAAACTGCCAGTCTGAAGTCCTGGGGTCAAATATGAACCCTTTTGTAGCTAGCATACCGGGTAACAGGTCCAAATATCACACTCTTTTCAGGGAAAGCAGCACAATACTTGACCTAGCAGGCATACAACCAACCTGGTTCACAACCTCCTGCTGACTCAATTGAGACTTGGGTATTTTCTTACCTTGCTGGATCTTTACACAGATCCTTGTTGGCATGAATGCATATGATGACACCCTAAGCAACTTAACAGTTATGTCAGAATTATCTATACTGTTCCACCATTCACACTCAAAATGAAAAAAAATGTCTCAGGCAGGTTTAAGGAAAAACAAAGTTTACTAAAATTAAAAATAGTAAATACAGTACATAAAACAGACATATATACAGTAAGGTTACAATCAGAGAAAGAAATAGAAAATTTAAAATTAAAGTGCCTTGCAACTGATTAGCTAATGCTACCTTAGAGTTTATTTGGCAAGGGGGTTCACACTTGAATTACCAGTCTTGGCAGAAGTGGTCTCTCTTGAGTCCAGGAACAGAGTGTCCCTTAGAAATCCAGAAAAATGTGTCAGTTCTTTCAACTAGCTTGACAATATCAAAGAGGCCAGAATGTCCCTCCCATCCTGTGATGTCACAGCTCTTGGCTGCTGTCATGAGGTCACACTTAGTTCTACATACTTAATTGTAACATGCAACTGCATAGGCAAAACAGGTCAGATTACTACTAAATTGAAATCTGAAAATACAGCAATATTTTTCATTATAACAAGGCAGGCTGTCTGCATCAGAGTATGGTTTTATGGCAGGTTACAATATCCCTTTGATCTTTGAGAGAAACATCCTGGAAACACTTCCCATATTAGTTTGAAGTTTCACAGAGCTCTATCAGAAATGGCTTCCTTCTTGGTACGCCATAAAATGTAATATTTTATGACCAGTTGCCTAGGTTCAAAGTAGTGGCTTGTTATAACCTGGTTTTTATAACAATCTCCAAGAAGTTTAGCAGATAAGTGTTAGATTTTCTACAAGCCAGCTGTGCCTTTTAAGTCAGCAAGATGACAGAACATTTTTTCTTTAAAAAAAAATCCATTGTCCCATGATGTCTTGTGCTGACTGTCATGTTCCACAAGCAGAGATTAAAAAAACAACATATATTTATAGCAAAAATATATTACAAATAATAACAGGCAGACTGCTATTGCCACAATCGGTACTGTGTTGGGAATCATGTTGTGTAAGGATGCCATGTAATGGTGCTGCACTTGTCTTGCCATGCTGCACCGGTCCTACAGGTGAGTGGTGCACAGTGCCATGGCACATTATGATTGTTGTGTGTTACACATACCTGCAAAACTGTTGTGCCTAAACAGATCCAGTTGGGTGTCCTCATCAACGGAGTGTGCACTGATGTATGCTGCCACCAGTTCCTCATGGCAGCTTAGCATTATTATTTGGCTAGAGCCACCACTTGTTCCACTGTTGCATCACCTGTTGTGTGCCAGCCTTTTCTTTGATCATTGTATTAGGTCATTGTATCGCTTCTGTAACTCATGTGGACTGCTTCGGCACATGGCCACAGCACTGAACTTTGTAGCTATGGTATCCCAAGCCTGCTTGAACTTGGCTCTCAGCTTCTTGTCACCTCCCCTTGACAGTAGCAGGTCTGCCTGTTGGGTAGAGTGCTACTGTTAGTATATGGTTTCCCTTCATTGGGCCCGTTGCCCTGCTTCACTGCCATTGTCATTCACTTACCTGCCTGTGCACCTCCTCAGTGAGGATGTCTGTCTCATCCATGACATTTCTCTTTTGTTTGTGCTTCCCACTGCCCTGTCCACCGCTCTCTCCCAGTGTCGCTGCCATGGCAGCTCTCGGTCATCCCTTGTATCGGAGTGCAGTGTGCAACCTCAGTGCAGGGTGCACCATCTTTTGACGATGCACCGTGCATCCCACATTGCTGTTTGCACCTTGCACCTGTATGTTTCTGAATAAGGCACATGGTGCTTGGTGTACCATGTTTTGGAGCACCGTGCACTCTGTTCACCTTGCACTGCCCTTACTTGCTTTTGTGAATCGTGCCTGCAATGTCCTGGTTTCACAGCCAGTGTTCTAAGTAGTTGAGTACTCTTCACCTCAAATCCAGCTGACCATGTTTGCCATCTAGGAGCAATCACTGTAGTCTCAGTAAATATCTGCTGAAGGAAAAGCAAATAATGAGGCAACCAGTGCAACGGTGCTTCCCTTTTGTTTTTTCCTAGAGTTTGTTGCCCTTCAATGGCACCTTTACTGATTACAGCAGCAGATCATGTATAGTATGTACTTAGAGTCACCTGAAGAAGTTGCTCCTCAGAGAAGCAGACTTGTCTCAGTATGTTTGTACAGACTGTCACACTTCTTGGTGAGTTTTGTGTTTTCTTGTTGCCAGTGTACTGTTTCTCTAACTGATTTTGGTAAAGAGAAAACTCAGAAGCTATCAGGGTTGTGTTTGACAAGCTCAACATTTCTTTTAATCTCTTTTTTGACAGACTTAGCCATTGGTGGGACTTCCAGAGATGTCTCAGGAGTAATGGCTGACTGAGGAGAGAGCTTTCCTCTCCAGCAAATCTAAAACCTTGTTAAACCCTACCTGCAACTTATGACAACTGGTTAAAACACTGGAGAAGGGGTTTTCAGAACAAGGTGAAACTGACCTGCTGTTTCTTACCTGTCTCAATGGTGGATGGTACTTGATCACAGACTAAGCAGTCTGACTTGGAACTATCACATGCATCTAATCTGGAGCAGCACAAGGAATTGCCGAAAAAAGCTAAACATGCACCCAGAAAGCAAGCTAAGCTGGATCACATTTACTGTATAACGAGATCCAAGCTTTCTGAGTGAAATCCAAAGACTCACAGAAAGAACTTAAAAAGGATGTGATGGTCTTAGAGTAATGGACTAATGCTCTCAAAAAAAAGGCCTCAGCTGCAGACAACAGGACTAATAAGCAGGAGGCCTCAGTAAAAGACCTGGAAGACTGTCAAGCCCAACCAGCAGCATGCCAGGTGGATGCGGAGAACTGGATCAGTAGAAATAATATTTGAATCTATGGGCTCCTGGAAAAATCTGAGGGAAACAGTATGAAAGAATTTGTAGAGAGCTCCTTCCAAACTATCATCTTGACGTTGAATGGGCACAACAAGCACTGGGCTTGAAATGATCTTCTCCAGATGCTCACCTATGCTTGATAATTGTTTCCAGAGATATGCCACCAAAAAATATTTGTTACAGTTAGCCTGGAGAAAAGAGGTGTTTTTTTTTTATGGCCAATCCCATCTTGGCATTGATAATGACTATACCCCAGCAAAAATTAAGTCCTGTAGAGACTATATACATTTACTACAGGCCCTCCACAAGCAACAGTTTACATTGTGGACACCTTATCCAGCCTGACAGATCATCCAATATCTGGATGGGCAAAGTGTATATCAGTCAGCGGAGGAGGCCAGAATGGGTACTTAGGCCAGAGGTATGTCTCTTGCTGATCTTCCTGCTTCCAGATCCACACTGGCCCTTCTACCCCAGCATTGGTAATCAGCAACAGTGATGAAACAGCATAAAAAGCAAACTGAATCTACAGTCACTTACATTAAGTAACAGCTGAAATCCTTCTGGCAGGAGCTTTCTGCCACCTGAGCTTGACTGGTGATAACTAAACCATTCTGTTACTCACATGGGTGCCTAGGGGCCAATGTTAGGTGCAGGTGATGAGTAGGCTGAGACCCCACAGCTCAGAGTTGGGAACTGGGAGCTTACTCGATACAGTTGTCTTATTTTCCTCCCCAGTCCCCCTTCCTCAAATTAGTTTATCATTCCTTCTCATAATCTGACACAACCTGTGGTGACAGCTGTTTGGAACTGGAGAGATGCACTTGCTTGAGGCTGTGACTCCCAATTTATGGAGAGTGCTGCCCTCCAGCCCTGACTCTTGCTCAGGTAAGAAGGGTTCCTTGTTTCACTCACATGCTTATTTTGGTTTTACTGAAGGGAAGTACTGTATATCCTCCTTGGCAGGATAACTTGGCCTTTATGGGGCTTCCCAGATTCCATATTTGAGTTCTACAGTACTTATATTTTATATCCAGGTCTCATTGCCATGTACCTGCCTTCCCTCCCAGTACCCTCTCATATTGTTATCCCTTTAAGCTGTCCATTACCCTACCTCAGTGGAATTTTGTGTTTTGGAGATAACGGACTGACTTTCTCTGTTGTCCCACAGTTTTCCCCATGACTTTCACTTAGTGCTGTGGGCATTCTTTCCTCACTTGTTGAATAATATGGCTTTGGACTCACTGGGCCACAGGTGGAAGCACCCGACTTCTACAGTGTGGGGGAAGTGTCTTTCATCCAATCTATTGGAGACAAAGTAACCTATACTCTTTCCCCTTGGCTGTTACAGTCTCCTTCCTCATTCTGTCTGGGCCTTTTTTGGACTCAGTTGGGAAGGATTTTATCAAGTTTGCTCAACAGGACTATATTTGAAGGGCAAAAGACCCACTGACCCAGCCTCACCTTTGCACTGCCTCTTGAGTTCCTATACTATCAGACAACATTGTTGGCTGGGCATTTTGTATAGGACACATTGGATATAACATTGCTCAGTTTTTTTATTGCTACATTTACCTGTTCTCCCTTCTCCTGTCCAAGTATACCTTTATACAGTGGTGCCAGCCAGGATGAAATGTTGTAATGCTGTAGTATATAGCAGGGTATGGGGTGATTCAGTGTCAATTAAGCCCTTTTGTCATGCAGTATTTTGTGACATATTATTTTCTGCAAGTTGCCATCCTGCATTGTGGCTGGCTCCACTGTAGATATTTTTGGACTTAGGGGGCCTTGCAGAAAACTATATTGTAGCTGATATATCCTTGCCTACCTTGGCTGTCGAACCTACAATGGTTCAGACAGGATATCTGTTCGTAGGTGCCTCCTGGGTTGGATGGACTACACCTCCAACCAACATAGTGCCTGGGTAGGCTTTGCAGTTTAATTTACGTGTTAATATTTTTGAATGGGGTGTATGTGCCATGTGTTATGTCTAGTCTACTGACACTTTTTCTACTCCCTCCTACTGTCTTGCTTTCATGTTATGATTTTCCTTCCCTTTTTCCCCTTTGATACATGTCAGTTTCTTTGGAGGCTCATGAGTTTGGGGTCAATGGCTTAAACTTCAACCTGGGGAGTACAGATCCATCAAAATGCAAACCTGTGCAATGCTTAAGGCTGCTGTTTCATGCAGCCTCTACCTTGGAAGTCATTTTGTTTATAGTTCTAATTCCCAGTTTCCCTCTCCCATGGGCATATTTCTCCAGCTGAGAATGTCTATTTTTATTGGGGTGGCTTGTTTTCACTGTTTTGCTGTTCTCCTTATCTCTAGTTTTCTAGTTGGTACTGTTTAAGATTGTAAAAATAAGAAGAGACAGGCACAGTTTTGAACTGCACTTTATTGCAATAGGGATATGTTTTGAAAAAATGTCTGACTGCTGGGGTGGGTACATCTTCCCAGGCAGTGGACTGGACTGCACATGGCACTCCAATGTCTCAGGTCCCTTGGGATGGGGGTTGGGCTGCCTGGTCTTCTGCTTGGGAGATTCTGCTCAGGTGGCTTCAGGTGTTTCTCTTAGTCTTCTACACCCAGTGTGTGTGGCTGCTGAAAATCTTATTTCCACCCATGTGGTACCCATGCTGATAGGCTGGCAGTATAGCATAGAGGTTAGAGTAACAAGCTGTGCACATGCATGGTACATCCAGCAGACCTAGGTTTCATTCCCACAACCTCCACTTGCATACCGTGTGACTCTAACAAGTCACTTAATCTTCCCAGTGCTCCCAGTTCACCTCTGAAAACAGACACTTTTGCCTAGTGGGCCTTGCCCAGTTACCAAAGAGTTATACAAAAAACAAATCCCTGCAACTATTTTGGACTTAACAATCCAGTAAAACACACAAAATTCTTTCAGTATCTGCAGTACCACCCTGCTTTTCTTCTTCTCTTCCATGTAGGAAATGATGTGGTGTTGCTACTTTGATCGCCTCCATGACACTGTTTCAGTTGACTCAAGAATATAGTGACCCTTTGGGATGCTACGTGATTTTGCAAGGTCATCTTTTCCAGTTTGAAGTAACTTTAGCCAATGTTTATTTCCCCCCTAGTTCTAATGTATCAGTTTTCATTACTTAAAAATGAACAATTCCACACCCTAATTGTGGACCGCTTGCAACAGCTCTTACATGATAATGTCTCTCCTGACATTAAAGAACCTATACTCTAAGGTACTTTTAATACCATTTTGAAGGGTACAATAATTTCTATGCTGCATACCAGCATAAACAGCATCTTGAACAACACAATTCTTTGTTAGAACAATTGCACACTTATTAAATACTCTATTCTTAGGGTGACAAAATAGTTGCATCCCACATTAAACATTTGAAATAAGAAAGTCAGGTTATAAGAGATTTAAGAGTTCAACGGGCGCTGCTCTATCTGAAACATTCATATCATGCAGGTGGTGCAAGGAGAACTCGTCTGTTGGCCCAGAAATGCTTTGCTCAAAAACTTACTGCATGTGTTTTGCAATTGAGAGACCCATCTACTGGCAAGCTTACCCATGATGCACGCCAGATTCACTGTATCCTTCAGGAATATTATCAGTCCCTTTACTCCAACCCTACACCTTCAGACCCAATGAAAACTACACTCTATCTCAATCCTCTTCATCTCCGTCAATTTCTGCATTTCAGCAAGGTTCTCTATCTGCCCCTATTCTTTTGCACAGACTGTGTCATGTCCTAAAGGAGGGGAATACACAAAAATGCCTAGACCCAGATGGTATCCATGGAATGATGATATGTCTTTTTCTGAGACTCTCCTACCACATCTTCTTTGGACATACTGTATACTGTGGTGGTGGCCAGTGAAGTTCACCCTCCTTCTTGGAACTATGTGACTCTAGTAGCAATTTCTAAACTGGATAAATATTTCTCTTCTCCTCATTCCTCATTAGGGCACCCCCTAATAGGCCTATCCCTACGGAGATGGTCCAGTATCGCCCTTTAAGGGGAGTAAATCCAGAGGGCCTAATGGCAGTACTGGACCTATTGGGTATTTCGGACGAGAGCATGGGTCCAGGGGACATGGTTATTGCCTATAATAAGGCGGTGACCGGGGTCCTGGATCAAATTGCTCCTGTTCGCGTTAGCCCACTCACTCAGCGCCCAAAGAGTCCCTGGTTTGATGAGTCTTTGAAGGAGCTGAGGAGAGTGGGGCGAAGGCTAGAGAGAGCATGGCGGAAATCCTGCCTGTATGCCAACAAACTTAGATTGATGGATCATTATGTTATCTATCAATCGGCAATATCCTGTAAGTCAGAATTCCTGTCCAGGGAGATTGCTGCTGTGAGAAACCGACCGGCTCAACTCTTTCGGACTGTTGACAGATTGTGCAATCCACTCTGTCTACAGTCTGGAAGAGATTTTTCACAAATAAAGTGTGATGAGCTTGCTCGATTTTTCGCTGATAAGATTGCCGGCATTAGGGTGGATCTCAGCCATGTTCAATCTACAAGGGCTTGCAGTGGTCGGCGAGGGGAAGCAAACACCTGTGTCACCTGGTCTGACTTTGGTAGGCCAGAATTCATGGACATTATGAGAATTGTCAGACTGTACGTCCAACCAGCTGTAGTTTGGATCCGGGCCCTCGCCCACTTTTATTAGGTTGCGTAGATATTATCTGTCCGATCATTGCTGAAATCGTCTGAAATCTTTGAAGCAGGGGATCTTTCCTGAACCCTAAAGGGGCGGTCGTTGACCACTCTAAAAACCTTCACTGAATCCGGACTGTCCAGCTAACTACAGACCTATCTCTAACCTCCCTTCTTGGGTAAGGTTATTGAAAAGGTGGTTGCACTGCAACTAGACGACCATCTTATAAATCATAATGTCTATGATACTCTTCAATCAGGATTTAGGAAAAGACATAGTACTGAGACTGCTCTTGTCCGGGTTCTAAATGATCTCCTGATAGCGAGGGATCAAAAGGCTTGTACTATTCTAGTCCTTCTTGATCTCTCTGCAGCTTTTGACACTGTGGACCATGGTGTGCTTCTGGAATGCCTGCGGTTCCATTGTGGACTGTCTGGTATGGTCCTACAGTGGTTTCAATCTTTTCTCACAGGGTGGAGACATAGGGTTATCACTGGAATTTATTCCTCTGGTGCCGTCTCCTTGCCTTGTGGGGTTCCGCAGGGTTCCATTTTGGCACCCATGTTGTTCACTGTCTATATGCTGCCATTGGGAGACATTATTAGGCAATATGGCTTGGGTTTTCACTGCTATGCAGATGACACCTACATATTTAATCCTTTAGCCCGGACGAAAGATGCAGTCTCTAAACTTAACAACTGTCTATCCGAGATCAGTGATTGGATGAGTGCCAGCTGGCTGAGGTTAAACCCGGATAAGACTGAGGTGTTGGTAGTGGACCCAGGTCGTCGTGAGGTGGGTTGTAGGGCTGGTCTTCCCTCGGGCATATGGATCGATGGGGCCCAGCTCTTGACCTCAGACAGGGTGCGTAACCTGGGCGTTATTATTGACGACAGTTTGACGCTGAAATTTCAGGTGTCATCTGCCGTCAAATCCTCTTTTTACCATCTGAGGAATATCGCTTGGGTGAAACACCTTGTTCCTCTGGCTGACCTTCCGACATTAGTCCATGTCTTTGTTACTTCTCGCCTTGACTACTGCAATGCCCTGTACCTAGGGATGCCGGGGGTTGATATCCGCCGCTTGCAGCTGGTGCAGAACGCTGCAGCCAGGCTTTTGATGGGGACATCAATGAGGAATCATATTACGCCTGTGCAGCGCAAACTGCACTGGCTGTCGGTTCAGTGGCGGATCACCTTTAAGGTCGGTTTACTGACCTATAAAGCCCTACACAAACAGGGACTGCGATATCTGCAAGATCTGCTTGTTCCCTACTGTCCCTCCCGCTCACTCCTATCACGAAGAGGATTGCTAGAGTTCCAGGGTTCGTTTAAAACATCTGGGGCATGGCTTTCTTAGCGTAACCTTACCCATAGCAATTCTCTACCTGGTCAGATAAGAAGCTGCCTGACTGTTGAAAGCTTTAAATCAGAACTGAAAACCTATTTATTTCAAAAGGCTTATGGGGAGTAGTTGTTGCACTGCATTGAAATTATTTTATTGTTGTTTGTTATGCTGTATGTATGTTTTATATGTATTTAATTATTGTAAAGCGCTTTGATTTTGAAAAGCGCTTAAAAATAAACTTTTACTTACTTACTTACTTTACCTTACTTACTTACTTACTTACTTACTTACTTACTTACTTACTTTTACTTACTTACTTACTTACTCCTATCACCCCAAATATATTCTCAGTGTCGATTATAAACATTATATTGCAATTTGGGTACATCATCTGGACTGAATTCTCCCTTCTATTATTCACCCAGACCATACAAATTTTATCAGACAATGACAAACAATTGACAATATTCATCGCACTCTTTTGTTGTTGGAATATGTTCCACAAAGACAGATTCCCATGGCCATCTTAAGTTTGGATACCGAAAAGGCTTTCAACAAGGTGTCCTGGAATTTTCACTGTGGCACCTGATGGCATTTAGTTTTCCTCCTTTTCTTATTTGACTGCGACAAATCTATTTGGAACCTAAGGCATATGTCTAAATTAATTGTTCCGTCTTCTCGTTTATACAGTTACAATGGGAACTAGACATTTTTTGTTTGCCCTGTATTTGTAACTTTGGAGGTAGCACTCCTCAATCAACTTCAAGTGAAAGGCATTATGCTAGGGGCAGGGGCATCACTAGGGATGGACATTAGGGGATGGAACCACAAATCTTTATGTGATAGCCCTGAATAAAAGATTCCCAATTCCAAAAACTGACCCTTGCCTTAGATGTTTGTTTTTCACTAGGCAGGAGGTGTGGGGCTCAGTCCCCTAATCTTTTCAGACTCCAAAAATATCTCTGGATGGGGGCACCAAATACATGGACTCATTACATGCAGATGTCCTCCTTACACTATTAAATCTAGAGGGTTCAATCCTGTCAGTGTGGTACCTTCCGCACACTTTCAGTACCTTAGGACTGTTTTTTTGGAAAGTGCTTGCCTGGATGGGAATATCTTCTTTTTTTTGATACTTTTGCTACTCATAAAATAAAATTGTAAATGCCTTATGTCTTTTTGTGGTTTTTTTTTTTTTTGTGGTACTTGATTTTATTTGTGTCCTTTGGACTATTTCCTGCAATGAAGAAAGATCAATCAAGAACTTTATCCACCTTTTGCAATGTACTTTGGTGAAAATTATGAATTGCACAATAATAACACGAGATTTATAAAATGCTCTTTTGAGTGCTCAGCTTTTTTAAAATGGCTGCACACGTTTGATAGCCTGGTGGGTTTTTCTATAAACATACATAAATCTTTTATTTTTCCCTGTCTCTGGAGCTTCAAACCTCCTGTCCTCTAAAATGGCACATTACCCATTTGAAGTTCTTAGAGGTATGCATCCTGAAAGGCTTAATAACTGTTTAATTTTAAACCCCTAACAAATATTACTGCTGATGCAGCTAGATGTGGAACTTATCACTCTCTTTTTTTGTCAGAATTGAGACTATTGGCATGAACATTCTTTCCTGTATTTTTTAGTTGTTCTAGACTCTTCGGTCGTTCTTTCTTCTCACTATTTTTCTTCCTGGAATAAACTAATTTCCCATTTTATCTGGGGTGGACAACACCCTCAGATTTGTTTTTCCCTGCTTTAGCTTCATTTAGCTCATGGAGAGGCCAACCTCCCAAGTTTGCTGAATTATGCCAAGCAGTGCATATTCATATACAGTGGCGTGAAAAAGTATTTGCCCCCTTCCTGATTTTCTCTATTATTGCATATTTGTCACACTGGATGTTTTCAGGTCTTTTGACAGAATGTAATATTAGATAAAGGGAACCTGGTGAACAAATAACACTTGTTTTTTTATTTTCACTTATTTAATGAAAAAAGTTAACCAACACCAATTGGCACTGTGTGAAAAGTAATTGCCCCTTACACTTAATAACTGGTTACGCCACATTTAGCTGCAATGACAGCAACCAAACACTTCCTATAATTCAATATCAGTCTTTCACATCACTGTGGAGAATTTTAACCCACTCTTCCTGGCAGAACTGCTTTAATTCAGTAACATTTGGTAGGTTTTCGAGCATGAACTGCTCGTTTCAGGATCCTGCCACAGCATCTCTATTAGGTTTAAGTCTGGACTTTGACTAGGCCACTCTAAAACTTTAATTTTACTTCTTTTTAGCCATTCTGATGTGGACTTGCTTTTGTGTTTTGGATCATTGTCTTGCTGCATGACCCAACTCGCTTCAGCTTCAGCTGACGGAAGGATGACTGGACATTCTCCTTAAGAATTTTCTGGTACAGGCAGAATTCATGGTTCCTTTAATTATGGCAAGTCATCCAGGTCCTTAGGCAGCAAGCGTCCCCACATCACACTACCACCACCATGTTTGACTGTTGGTATGGTGTTCTTACTGTGGAATGCTGTGTTTGCTTTACGCGAGACATTATGGGATCCATGTTGTCCAAAAGTTCCACTTTGGACTCATCTGTCCATAGAACATTTTCCCAAAGGCTTGTGGATCATCCAGGTGCTTCTTGGCAAATGAGAGACGAGCATTTATGTTCTTCTTGGTTAGCAGTGGTTTCGCCTTGCTACTCTCACATGAAGCCCATTTTGCCCAGTCTCTTTCTGATTGTGGAGTCATGAACACTGACCTTAGCTGAGGCAAGAAAGCCTGCAGTTCTTTGGATGTTGTTTTAGGATCCTTTGAGACTTCTTGGATGATTTACACTGCACCCTTGGAGTAATTTTGGCAGGCCGCCCCTCCTGGGAAGGGTCACTACTGTTCAAGTGTTCTCCATTTGGAATTATGGCTCTCACTGTGGTTCGATGGGTCCCAGAGCCTTAGAAATAGCTTTGTAACCCTTTCCAGACTGATAGAGGGCAACAAAATGTTTTCTGATCTTTTCAGGAACTTCCTTTGATCATGGCATAATGTGCTTGTTGAATCTTTGTGCTGGCAATGTGACTCTGATGGTAAGGGCCAAAATAAGTGAGGTTTATATTGAGCAGGGCTGGATGTAATCAAGCCTGGCTGTATTCAATCAGCTGACTCTAATTATCCCTTTAATTGGGCTGATTTAACTGGGGGCGATACTTTTTCACACAGTGCCAGTTGGTGTTGGTTAACTTTTTCATTAAATAAATGAAATAAGTAAAAAAAAAAAAGTGTTATTTGTCCACTCAGGTTCCCTTGATCTAATATTATATTTTGTCTAAAGACCTGAAAACATCCAGTGTGACAAATATGCAATAATAGAGAAAATCAGGAAGGGGGCAAATACTTTTTCACGCCACTGTAGTTCATAATTGGATTCTGTCTCAAATTACCACACCACAGAAACAAATTGAACTCATATTGAGTGATATTTTAATTGTTGGCCTACTTTTGTTTTTGTATAATTCAGACCCCCCTACACACACTTTCACTGATTTCATACCATTTACAGTCCACACTTTAAAAATCATGAATCACTTGTCCAGGCATGCACAATTGGTGGTGGCCTACTATTTTTGCAGGGTCCTAGCCAGGGATTAATATTTTATTTGTCATCTGAGATAAGCTTTGACATTTCAGCATTGGAGACAGTTGGGGTTATCTTACATTTATCATCAATTTCTGGATGATCAGGAAGTTTTGTCATCTGAAAGGTTACAACAACTATATGACCTGACCAGAAGGGAACATTTTTAGTATTTGCAGGTGAGAAGGTATGTCCTTCATAAAGCAAAGATGTACACAAAGTTTCACTCCCTGGCCCTGGTCCTGCAATCTTTATTCCTAGATGCCCTTAAGAATACCAGTTGGACCCATCTTATTGGCCTCTTCTATCGAGCATTGCAAGATTTATGCAGGGACTCCTACAAACAATCTTGGAAAAATGGAACCAAGAATTAGGAACTGCAACCCAGTGTAATCCTGGCTTAATTCTACTCTCCTGACACTAAAGGTAACTTCATCCACTTTAAAGAGGGAGATTGCACAGAAGTGCTATTTTTTTTTTATTTTGGAACTCCAACAATATTGGCAAAATGTATGCCTACCTCATATGAACATTGTTGGAGCTACTGCAGGCACCTGCTTGCAGACCACACTAAGATTTTCTGGCTCTTTCAGTTCTTAGTGTGTTGTGGCAGGACCTTTCTGAGCAGTATGTGGCACTGACCCTCCTGGCAGCATTGATTACACTAATGAAGGTGTTACTATCCATCCCTCTGCTGGAACTTAAAATTCTTCCTTACTCCCATACCTATGTTTATCTTGCAGCAGCAAGGAAAATGATTACATATTTGTGGATGCAAATTACCCCACAAACACGGTTTATACATAGAGGAAAATTGTCTCAGACATTTATGCCATGAGACATATAACAGCATTCTTAGCAACAGGTCATTTCAATTTAATATCAAATGTCAGGGTTGAGTCATTAAGATGCTGATTTTATTCCATAATTTAGATCTTTATATGTTTGTCCAAACTATAGTAGTTTATCATAGAGACAGAATAATTGGACAGAATAACATCTGTTGGTCTTTTCTTTGTTGTATTTGGTGTGCTAAGTGATTTGGCAAGATTATTATTCATGCCTATTTCCTGGGAGTTTATGTGGACAATCATTTATTGCAAATGTACTTGGCAATTGTTGCTGTTTCTCAATGTTTGGCTATTATATAACTGCCTGCACTGTTCTCTTTGCTTCAATAAAAATTGAAATAAAAAAAAAACACTTAGCCATCACTGGGTATCCCAGTGCACTCATATATATGCTTCTTGGTTCTCAGTCCCTGCTTTAGCTTTTCCCAAGACTGTAGGGTCCATTAAAGAACCTAATAGTTTTGTTGCACTATATTAAATTTTCTAGACTTACTCAATCTGTTATGAGATGTTCTTTTTCTTACCCTCCCTTCTTCCAAAGAATTGAATTGTTGTACAGTATACTGCAATATTGTTCTTTATTAACTGATCCAACTTGAGTTTAGAAGATTCAACACTCACCACTTCTTTTGAAAAATGTTCCATATGCTTATAACCCTCTGAGTGAATAGATGCTTCCTTATATAACTTTTACCCACAACGTTAGCAAAACCTAAGATAAGTGGTGCATGGTTTATTAGTGTTGTCTTTGGATCAATGGAGAAGGGTTCAATAATACTGTTAGGTCTGATTGTATCATATTTCCAGTTTTAATGTCCCATCGTGAAACACAAATCAGCAAATAATACAAGTTGCACAAACTAAAGCTTTATGTCAGTCTTAATAAAATGGTTAAAGAAGTAATTACATTACTCAAAGATTGCCACCAATATGGAATTCCCTACCTTTGTCAGTTGTATTAAGTGAGAATATTGAACATTTCAAAATTAGACTGGATCAGTATATGGGTGACAAAAAGTTGTTTTTCCTCCATTAAAGTATATAATGGTGGTGAGTTCACAATGGGCAATGCTCTTGAACTTGTATACACTTATGAACCTATGAACTTATTTGTGCATAAAGAGTAACGTAGATGCAGTCCTTTAAGAATTTGCATTAACCAAATGTGGCACTGAGGAAAATGTATTAAAGGCTGTAAATAACACAAGAAATACTCAAACATGCAGTATGCAACCAACTAGTGCAAACACTAGGGGACAGATTTATTAGGGAGAATTAAAGGGGGATACAATGAATAAAAATACAGTAAATAAAAGAGGATAACAAAGTTGTTTCCCTCACCTTGCTAGTGTTTCAAAATAGTTTCCAACCCTTAATCCCTAGGAGCTGCTGAATATTCCCCAAATGACACATCATTAGAGCTGGAACAAGGTTCTAAAAGGATAGAAGTAAAATCTTGTGCTTCAGTTTCAGCTACGTATTTTGGATCCATTTGATTATGTGGTCTTAGAGAGGTTCCCCATCACACAATGATGAGATTTGAAGGTCTTCACCATGGCTTCACTTGGTAACACAGCCCTACCCAGGACATGCAAAAGCCATGTACTAGCAAAACTAACTAAACTGTAACATTGCTGGGAACTGCCTTGTTCAGTATTAACAGTTTCCATGCTTTTCCCCTCAGAATTAGCCTGCAGCCTGCTGGATCCTAGAATACAGAAAACCAGATCTGTTACTTCTACTGGTGGTACCTACAGCTTCACACTTACCACTGGGTACCTGCCAAACAAACAGGCTTTTTCTGCTCTGATAGGAAACTATCCCTCATCCATTGAGAACACAACAAGCTGACTGGGTTAAATCTCTCAATAGGCAATTGCAGGGCCCAGGATGTTAAAATGTACTTGGTCTTTCCTTGTAACAACTAGTCTCTCACTCCCTGAAGGATATATTATGATATCTCAGAGGTCACAATACCTATGCTCAAAAGCCTGAGACCGACATCTTGACTTGCTGATTGCCTGGCTGAGCACCATCCCAAAAAACAAAAGCCTGACACTGCACTGATGCCCTGTGTGTAGGTGAGTGGGTGGGTGGGGGGCTCCACCTCCACACCCTCCATCATGGGGGGGCTTCACTCACCACACTCCCTGAAAATAATATAATCAACACTGAGTCTTGACAAGTTGTAGTGTCAGACTTTTGATGGTTGGGATGGTGGTCTGTCAGGCGAGCAATGTGTCAGGATGTTGGGTTTGGGATATCGAATGTTGGGATTTAAAATTTCAGCATTTTGTAATACTCCAGTCCTAGAACTCTACAGCATGGATCAGGGTCTGTCTTGGGAGTCCAGATATGGCTTTACTCACTCCCTTCTCTTCTGGCATTCTCCAAGCAACCTCTCCTCCTCCTCAGCCTACTTCAGCTTGCAGGTACTGCCTCTTTGAGCTCCAGTTTAGAGCCCCTCTTTAAATTCATGTTCTCTTGATTCTGATGAGCTTCATGTTAACCCTTGCTGCTACTCTCTCCCTTTCAGCTATTTCCTTTCTGTATCTTCTGGTAGGAGGGCTAAGACATTGGTGTACATTGCTGATCAGTCTGTGCATTCTTGGGCTTTCTGCTTCTCCATGTTCACCCTACGCTGACAAGTATGGGGTAAAAGGGTCACTATTTTGGTTCCCACCACAAGAAGCAAGCACTCTGTGTGAGATGTTACAGTGTTATTTGTGGCAAATTGATGTAATTGTCATTAGATTACTATGAAATCTTGCAGTATCCTGAAAGATATCACAGCAGCAACTGTGATAAGAGCACTTGATTCTGACTGTTGCGCTATATTTATGTCTGTGCTTAGTGATGGCTCCTGGTGTTGCCAGACCTCTGGGTTCATATGCCTCTGTAGGCACAAATGGTGGTGTCCTCCTTACCATTCTGATACCCTCTTCTTCTTCAAAAGGGATTTGGTGAGGCAGGTTGTTCAAATGTTTTCAGGGCTCCTGCTACCGTACTTCCAGGATTGGCCATGGTGATGTTTCACCTGCTATGTAACATTTAGGCTTCCAGGGATGAGAGCCAAAACTAAAGCCTCATCAGTAGGGGGCTTTACTCACATTACTCCATAAGCAGAAGATATACCCTCTAGTTCTATTGCATGGAACAAGCCAAAACTCATTGTTCCAATCTACCTTATCCAGTCGATTAAAATATAAGAAACTGGAATCATATCTCCTCTTAGGCTTTTTCTTTTCCCAGAAAAAAAAAACAAGTATTTCAAGACATAACTCATAGTTTGACCTCTCCATTCCCTAAGGGCACAATCAACAAGGTTTTCAGGATACCCGGAGCACCTTGTAGAGGATAGGGTTGCTCAGAGTTTCTGCTCCGCACATGTGGAGACCTCTGTAAATCCACAGCCTCCATTACTGTCTTCCACAAAGGCCTTCCCATACCCATCCTCTCCACTATTTGGGCAGATATCTGCAGTTTCACTGCTGTGGTGTGCCCCATGTATGATCAGGAACAATGGGGCAGTGTGTGCATCCAGCATGTGATATTGCCAAATGCATGACTTCTCACACGTGGTGATGAACATATGGTTTAAGGGGAACCAGGAAATTCCATA
Source organism: Neoceratodus forsteri (assembly GCA_016271365.2). NCBI lineage: Eukaryota > Metazoa > Chordata > Ceratodontiformes > Ceratodontidae > Neoceratodus > Neoceratodus forsteri. The sequence continues at coordinate 92,668,898 of CM057456.1, read as the reverse complement.
AACTGAGCTTGCTCTGGCATGGTATGGCACTTCTGTGGAGATTATACTGTCACTAGGGTTGTACTGGACACCCACATGGTGTCCCATGGACATTTGCATGCCATCAGAACACATATATCTTTGTTGATGATATTTAAGTAGCTAACTAGTTTTAAATTGAGCACAGTGTTGCTGACAATAGGTTTAAAAATGCTGCTGAATTACTGTGTCCAGAACATGCAACTGATTATTGCTTATATATTTTAAAACATTAGAACCCGTAGACCTTGAAAAGTAAAAAAACAGTGCAACATTGAGAAATGTTATTGCTGTGGCCTTGCTGAATCTCAAATAAAATTAAGACTGAAAACTTCTTTTGGAATTTAACTTTTCCCTGGTTGTTGTAGAGTTTGTGATAACCTATGAATGATTTGCTGGTGTTATTCATTGCCCAGACCTCAACACAAGTTGTATAAGCTGGTTTACAAATTGACTCCTCTGCTGCTTTTGGAGGTTAAGTGTGGGATTTATTTCAGAGACATTAAAGGGGCCATTTTCACAGCAATCATGCAAAGCTTGAGAACAGCTGCAAAGGGTAACAGGCACAAGAGATCAATCTGTTTCTTGAAGAACTCAGGAAGGCAGTGAGAGCCAAAAAAGGAGTCTTCTTTACCTAGAATGAGAAACAGGGAGATGAGAAATGGAGCAAATACCAGGTAACGATGAAAGAGGCAAAGAAGGCAGTCAGGGACACAAAGACAGGCACAGATCTGCACACTGCAGAGGCAGATAAGGGAGGAGAAAAACAGTTCTTCAGATACATCAGGAAAAAATGAAAGAAGAAGGGGAAATTGTTAGGCTGATGGAGGGGGAAAGGTAGTAGACTAGGATGAACAGAAAGCAGTCACTCTTAATGAATACCTACAATAATATTTACAGTGCAGCATAGCAGGTTTCTGCCAGAAGGTAGCATAAAGGCTGCTGAAAGGAGAACTGGGGCTAGTGATAATTACAGGAGAAAGGATCTGAAATGGTCTTGTTGACCTGAAAATTGACACGGCCCCAAGGCTGGATGGGATGAAACTAAGGTTGCTCAGGGAATTGGAACTGGAACTGGCTGAACTCCTGACCAGGCTATTTAATAGCTAACTATAGTCAGGGTTGATCTGAGAGATTGAAGGATAGAAGACATGGTGCCACTCCACAAAGGAGGGGACAGGAAAGATCCAGGGAATTACAGACACATCAGTCTAACCTCTACTGTAGGTAAACTGATAGAGACACTAATCAAAGAGGACCTAGTGAATTACCTGGAAGACAATGGGCTTCATGATAGTAAGCCACATCTGTTCATGGCAGGGAAGCCTTGCCATATCAACTTGATAGCATTCTTTGACTAGGTAGCAAGGGCAGTGGATGAGGGACAAGAAGTAGACTCACTTCACATCAAAGCATTTGACTCAGTGCCGCACAGAAGGTTGCTGAAGAAATTAGAGTATCTTGGAGCAGCAAATGACCTAGTTCAATGGTTTGCCAGTTGGTTAGTGGAAACAGTGGGGGAAACAGCAGAGGGTGGTAGTAAGTAGAGTCAACTCAGGGGAAAGGAATTTCATGAGCTGGGTACCACAGGGGCTAGTCCTGGAACCAGTTATTTTCAATATGTCCATCAGTGATGTAGGAGATTATGTGTCTCTTTGCAAATGACATCAAGTTATGTGGAATGGTAGACAGTGATGAGGGTGTAAGGGATTGCAGAGAGAGACCTACAAAGGCTAGAGTGGTGGTAAATGTTCTGGCAGTTAAAATTGAAACCAAAAAAGAGCATGGTGATGCACACAGGGAGCAAGAAATCCAAGAAGAAATATTAAATAGGAGGGGTTAATCAAGCCACAACTTCAGAGGAATGGGATGCTGGGGGTAATTATAAATGACTTCCTAAAACAAACTAGCCAGTTTGCTAAGACCTACAACAAGGCAACCAGAATGTTGGAGTGTATTGGAAGGAGTTTTGATAGCAAAAGGAAGAGATAATACCACTTTTCTTTTAGATACTTTGTGAGACCCCATCTGAAATACTTTGCCCAGTGCTAAAGTCCTCACTTGAGCAAATACCAAGACATGTTGGAGATGGTGCAGCACACAGTAACACAGAACCAAAAATGTTTAATGACCAAGGCAGATATTATGAGGATCAATTCTCTGATTTTCCAGCTCACTCTCCAACAGAAAAAGTTCTGCTGGAACTGGAGACAAACAAATGTTAATATCAAAGGCTACAGAAAACGTTCCTGCCTCCAAGTGGTGCTGGGTCCTATTCTCAAGATACTTCTGACCAACAAGAAACCTGGGGAGTGGTGACCCATTTTAGACCTCACATTTCTGAACAAACATTTGAAAAAAGAAAAATTCATGATGGTCACACTAAGGACAGTTATACCATCTGGATACCATCCGGAACCATCCCTTCAACACGCGTTGCTGTAGATGCACCTAATTAATCCCACTGTGGGATCCTCCTGTCAGGCTTCCTAGACTTGACAACATCCTCTGGACAGCCTATCCTCTCCCCCTCCATCTCACCCCACTCCCCATCCCTACCTCCACCCTCTCCAAGTATTATCTAGGTATGTCCAGGGCTGCACCCCCAATGTAACCCTTGAGTACCTTGTATTTGACTGTAACATATTATAAGTAACCTTATTATGCAACCAATGTGTACTCTATGTTTAATGTTCTGCACCTGTACTGTTCTCACTGTTGTAACCACACTGTGTAACTCTGTCTACCCCCCCCCATGATGAGGTGCCTTTGAAAATGAGTCCATGACTTAAAGGTTGTAAATCAGACTTTTCTAATAAATAAATAAATACCATCTTTGCAGAACAGACATTTGCCAGGATTAGTAGACCTGAAAGATACCTATTTTCATATCCCAGTCAGACAGTCTTACAGAGAATACCTCAGTTTCAAAGATGGGGAACTGCCAATACCAGTTCACAGCTTTTCCATTTGGTCTCACCTCAGCTCCAAGGGTTTTCACAAAGTGCCTGGCTGTGGTGGCAGCACATCTGGGAAAACAAGGCATGGTAGTTTTCCCATACCTGGATGACTGGCTAGTCTCAGGAAAAATAGAACAAGAGGCAAGGTGCTCAGTTCAGTTAGTGAAAAACATCCTGGAGAACCTGGGATTCTTGATTAACCTACAGAAGCCCCAACTAGAGCCTGTTCAAGTGCTGGACATTATAGCAACAGCGATAACAGCCTACAGGAAAAAGCTGCCCTGCCTCAGGCCAGAGTTTCACAGCTTTGATAACAATAGCAGAGTCTTATGCAGGAGGTCAGCTAAGACCTCCAGGAGACTTCCTACAGTTACTAAGTCACATGGCCACATCCACAGCTGAGATTTCATGAGACAGGTTACAAATGAGAGAGACCCAGTACCACTTAAGGGACAACTGGTCCCAAAGATGGGATCCACAATCAAAGCTAGTGCCAGTGATAAAAGCACTAGCGGAATCTTTAGATTAGTAGAAGGGAGAAGGCAACCTCAGAGATGGCATTCCTTTCCTTCAGCAATCACCAAGTATTCTTAATAAGGATGCCTCACTCCTGGGATGGGACGCCCACTTGCAGGACCTCACAGTGAGTGGCATACAGAGCCCACAGGAGTCACAAGAACACATAAACCTCGAAGAGCTCAGAACATTATTGCTATCAATGCGGTTTTTTTCCTCCCAGCTACAGAGTCAGACTGTCCAAATATGGACAGACAGCACCACAGCTATGTATTGCATAAACAAGCAGGGAGGAACAAGTGCCTCAAAACTGTGTACAGAGGTAATGAGAATATGGGACCTGGCTTATTTATTAAAAGCAAACATATCTACAGTGCATTTGCCAGGGAGGCAATGTTCTGGCAGATTCACTACACAGAATCAGCCAAGGAAATCACAAATGGGCCTTAAACCAGCAGGTACCTGCCACATTGTTCAGAAGGTGAAACACTTACAATACAGACCTGCTTGCATCTTGGGAGAACTTCATAAACAACATTGGAGAAGGCATAAAGTGAAAGATGTGCCTGTTGGCCAATGACACCAAACTCTATGGGAAGGTGGATAAGAGTTGAAGGGATACAGGATCTATGGTTTGACCTCAGGAAACTTGAGAGATGGTTGGGGCTTTGGCAACTTGGTTTCAATGCCAAGAAATGCAAAGTGATGCACATTGGTGCCAGAAATCCTAGGACCAAGCATTACCTGGGAAGGGTCCATGTAGCAGCAGCATCGGAGGAAGAAAAAGATCTGGGGGTGTTAATCACCAGTGATCTAAAGCACTCCACACAATGTAAGAAGGCAGCAGTGAAAGCAAGCAGGAACCTGGGATGTAGTGCCAGGGGATACAAAAGTAGGCAGAGTGATGTCATAATGCCCCTGCACAGGTCACTGGTGTGACCACATTGAGAATATGAGGTTAGGTACTGAAATCCATATAATAAGAGGGACATCAGCTTGTTACAGACTGTCCAAAGGAGGGCAATCAAAGTGACAGAGGGAAAGCAGGGGATGCCTTATAAGGAGAGGCTTGGAGCCCTAAGAATGTACTCCCTGAAGGAGAGGGGGAAGAGGGGGATGTGATGGAGACCTTTAAGTACCCGAAGGAAATAAAATGGATAGGGAAGGTCTCCTCAAGCCAAGTGATGACGGATCCATGAGGGGACACAGTTTGAAGTTGGGGGGGTTAAGAAGGATGTTGGAAATCATTTTTTCATGGACAGAGCGGTGAACAAATGGAATGTGCTTCCAGAAGAGGTGGTCTCAAGTAAGATGGTGGGAAGTTTTAAAAGTGCCTGAGGCAGACATAAAGGGTGCCCATGGGACAATGGAGAAAGAGTTATAAAGGAAGGGTACACAGGGGAGGGAAGTCAAGTTCAACAGCATAAGCCATGGATGCTGCATCACTTATGAGCAGACTCAATAGATCATTCTGGCCTTTTTCTGCTGGCTCTTTTGTATCTTTGTATGTTCATAATTCAAGGCATTGAGCGTGTACTCACTAAAGGCAAGAAGGGAGACGGGCAACATTTATTTACTTATTTGTTTCTATTTAAAAGAGTTTCACCAGGAAAGGCATACTGAGCTATTAAAAAAGCTTGTTTCCAGATGTGTCATGGGGGGGGAGGGATATGTACATAAATTAAATAACATTTGCAATAATACAAAATACAGTAGTTATACAGCATTTTACAGCAGTACAACAATTATGCAACATTTACAACATAGATGCAAGAGTTTGCGAACTGCACATTAGGGTTGCAAGAGTTTCAGCTTACACAAGATGATAATAATACTCTAATAGTTTAAATAGTAGAAATAGTTTAAACAGTTTAAAGCCAGCCAGGACATGGGAGAGGGATTATTAAGGGAGGGGAGGGGAGTGAGGGAGAGGAGAGGAGGGTAGCGGTTGAGAGAAGCCAGGAGTGAGTAGAGGCATGGAGAAAGGAAGTGTTGGGTGAGGGGGTGGGAATAGCTAGGGTCAGTTACAGGAGGGTGCATTGTGGACTTGCAGTAGAGAGGAGACAGTGTTTGGAGGAGGCAGAGTCAATGGTTAGGGGGAGTGAATTCCAGAGTTTGGGAAAGAGGGTAAAGAACGCAACCTGACTAGCAAGGGATTTCCAAGAGATGAGCAAGAGGGAGAGATAGCCTTGATTAGAGGATGACCCCCCTTTGCCCAACATCCCTGTTGGTGAAATGGAAAATGACCACTACAGCGACAGTCGCTGTAATGGTCCGATTCTGTGTTTTGCTTTCTCCCAGTGTCCTGCCCCCTCCCCAGACCAACTCCGGCCTAGAGCTGAGAATCCTAAAATCTGGGGGGTGCAGGGGGCAGAGCCACCTGGAGGGGTGTGGGGGGGTTGCAGACCCCCATAGGAAACACTGGGGGCTTGGGTGGCACAGTACCTGCATCAGTATTGTGTCATCGCTGTCCGGGAGGTAAACAGATTTATTGTTGACCAAACTTGGTGCTTCTGGGTTAGAGAGGTAGTAAGGGAAGGGAGACATAGGCAAGTGGAGAGAGCTCAGGTGGGGGGGCAGCCAGAACTTGGAAATGAAAGAGTCACAGTGGATAAGACATCAATCTTCCAGGGAAGGGAGGGAGAGTGTAGAAGCACAAAGAACAGTGGTGAGTATGGGGATGACGGTTCAGGGCAAAGCAGCAGAATGAGTGGAAAAGGGGGTCCAGTCTGACCAGGGTGGACGTTGGGGTAGCACCATAGACTATGTTGCCATAACTGAAGATTGCTCTGGATCAGCATGAGGCCACTGCCTCTCAGCTTTCCTGGAGTACCGTCAACTGACCGGAGTTTGTGGATGTCATGGGTGCGCGCCCTACGTGCTGTAGTTTGGATCCAAGACCATCCTTCCTTATTCTGGGTTGTATTGATTCCATCGGTTCAGTCCTAGCATGGATAGTCTGGTGTTCCTTGAAACAGATGAGTTTCCCAGCTCCCTGAAAGAGGCAGTGGTGACACCCCTCTTGAAGAAAGCTTCTTTGGATGCAGACTGCCATGCAAACTATAGGCCAATCTCTAACCTTCCCTTTTTAGGGAAGGTGATTGAGTAAGCAGTGGCTGTACAGCTGGAGAACCATTTGACCATCCATGACATCTATGAATCCCTCCAGTCCAGATTTCGAAAGAGGCATAGTACTGAGACAGTGTTGGTTCGGGTGACCAATGATCTCCTGATAGCTAGAGATCAGAACAGCAGTTCCATCTTGGTTCTTCTGGATCTCTCATCAGCGTTTGACATTGTGGACCATGAGGTTCTACTTGGTCACCTGAGATTCATCTGTGGACTGTCAGGTACAGCCCTCAGGTGGTTAACCTCATTCCTCATGGGAAGAACTCAGAGAGTGGTGTCTGGAGTTCATTCCTCTGACCCAGTTTCTCTGTCACATGAGGTTCCTCAGGGCTCAGTGTTGTCCCCCCATGTTGTTTGCAATGTATATGCTGCCCCTCGAAGACATTGTAAGAAGGTATGGCCTGAGGTTTCACTGCTATGCTGATGATACCCAGCTCTACCTTTATTTTGCACCTGACCAGGATGGAGCTCTCTCAGTCTTTAATAGCTGTCTCACAGAAATCCAGGAGTGGATGGATTCCAGTTGGTTGAAGCTGAACTCAGAAAAGAATGAGGTGCTGGTTGTGGATCCGGCATGCCGGATAGGGGGGTTGGGGGCTGGTTTGCCCTCAGGACTTTTTCTTGGGGTTGTCACCCCCGACCTGTGAACGGGTGCAAAACCTGGGGGTAATCTTTGACGAAAGGCTGACCCTGCATTCACAGGTTTTGACCATCGTGAAATTCTCTCGGTATCATCTGAGGAATATCTCCAGGATTAAGCACCTTGTTCCTTCCGGTGATCTTCCTATGCTGGTCCACACCTTTGTGTCCTCGCACTTAGATTACTGCAACTCCCTTTACCTGGGGCTACTGGGGGTTGAAATCCATTGCCTGCAGCTAGTGCAGAACGCAGCAGCCTGGCTTTTGACGGGAACTCTCCGGTCCTGTCATATTTCACCGGTGCTGTGGGGACTGCACTGGCTGCCAGTACTTTGGCAGATCACCTTTAAAGTTGATCTTCTGACTTTCAAAGCCCTACATGGACTGAGCCCAGACTATCTGAAAGAGATTCTGGTTCCTTACTGCCCTGAGCAATCGTGCTTCTCAGCCAGTGAGGGGTTGCTAGAGATTCCAAGGGTCGGTTTGAAATCTTCTGGGGCCTGAGCATTTATGCATGTGACCCCCAACCCTTTGGAATTCTCTACCCTGTCAGTTACAGGGGTGCATGCCTGTGGAGGGATTCAAGCAAGCTTTAAAAACATACTGATGGCACCAAGCATCTGGCAAATGACTGTGTAACGGTATTAGTAGTTTTATATAATTAGTGTTGCTGGGATGTCTTACTGTATATGTGATTTTAAATTTTGTTAGGCACCATATTTGAAAGGCACCATAAATATAAAGATATTATTATTATTATTAAGATGGGGAAGATCCTCTTAGTGATGATATAATGACAGGCAGGTAATGGAATGGAGCTTTTGCTCCTAAAGAGGGCACTAAGCATGGGGTGGAATTTTTTGTGAATGGCATCTACAGTATGTGCTGTGAGAAGTCAAGTTGTTGGTCAAGCCAGACACCAAGTTATTTGAATGAGGGCATGTTATCATTAGTGTTCCAATCAAGGGTGTGGAAGGAGGGGAGGGGAGGGATGGGAGCTTGGAAATCTTTAGCCTAGTGCCAAAGCACAGAGAGTCCATTTTCTTAGTGTTTAGGTATGCTTGATTTGACCTGAACCATTTCTGGACAGCATCAAAGTCAGGTTGAAGCTTTGATATTAACTCAGCTGGACAAGACCCCGAGGCAAACATGACCGTCTCATCAGTGAACATGTGGATGGACTCAGATGTGTGGGCAGAGGGAAGGTCATTGAGAAAAATAGAAAAAAAGTAGCAAGCCAAGGACTGAACCTTGGGTGATGCCAGTGTGAATGGGAAGGTGAGGGGATAGAGATTTACGAGTACTTACTGATTGTGACCTACCTATTAGATAGGAGCTGAACCAGTTTATTGTGGAGTCTGAGTGACCCTCTGACTTCAGTTTGACCAGGAGAAGAAAGTGAGAGAGAATGTCGAAAGCTTTTGGTAAATTGGCAAAGATGGTGGATGTGAGGAGGCCCTGGTTCATCCCTGCGTGAATGGCATCAGTGAGCCCGGGGGAGGGAAGAAGTAGTCGAGTGATGTTTGCGAAAACCAGACTGGAAGTGGGTGACGAAGGAAGAGGAGTCGAGAATGGGGCAGAGTTGGGAGAGAATTATGTGTGCTTGGAGTTTGGATAAAGTTGGGAGGAGGAGAGACAGGGTGGAAGTTGCTGAGGGAGGAGGAGTCACCACCTTTTGGCAGGGGTATAACTGCTGCATGCTTCCAGGTGTTTGGGACAGAGGCAAGGGGAAAAGGAGAGGTTGAGAAGGGAGGAGATGGGAAAGGCAATGGCAGGGGAAGACAGTTGAAGGAGCTTGGGGTCAATACTTTCAGGACACCACCTTTCTGGGGGTTGAGAGTGAGGAGGGCTCTTATCAAAGCTGCTGGGGTAACACGTGAGAAGGAGAAAGGAAGTCCAGGAGTAACATGAGCGGGAGTGGAAAGTGGGAGGGTGGAGAGGCGTGAGGATGATCAGGTGGCAAAGTAGGAGCTGAAAGTAGAGGCAACAGAAGGGGGTTCAGAGATAATGAAGTAATACATGATAGATCTTCAGGTTCCTGAATGGAATTAATAAGGAAAACTGTGAGGATCTACTCCATTTAGAAGGCATGGTGGGTGAAAAACAAGAGGATATGAATGTAAGATTTTGGGGGGATTTAGGAGGGATGCAATAAAGTTTTATATTATGAAGAGAGTAGTTAAGCCATTAAACAGCCTACTGGCAGAAGTGGTGGGCACAAAAAAAACATTAATAGGATTAAGCATGTCTTAGACAAAGTAAAGGATTTAATAGTTACTGGGGGATAGCAGCAAGGCAGGGAGCAAGGGGATGGGGCAAGGATGAAAACCACAAATAGACAATAGGTCATGGTGTAGAGTGGGGAAAAAACTGATCAGACTGCATAGACCAATGGTCTTTTTCTGCAGACATCAATTCTGCCTTATAAAATTCCCAGTACAGTGACACTGTAAATGGAAAACTTTGTGTTTAGTTTTATAGATTAAGGGTAAAAACAAAGGAAGCAGTTTCATACAAAAATGTGCCCAAAGTAAGACTTAAAAGGAATGTTTTTGTTTCTTTTGACAAGCTAGAGCTGTTAGAATGCTTTCACTTCCATCCTCTTAAATTAGGATTCCATGGTGACTTTGATGCTGTGACAGAGCAGTCACAACAGGAGCTGCTTTTAGTTTCAAATAAATTCACTTGGAAGGAGCCCAGAGAGCAGAGAGAAGAGGATTTGTGTTCAGGGGGTCCTAGCACCAGTAAGCATGGACAGATCAATAGCTACAGAAAAAGGGGATTGGGCCCTTAACCCATTCCCAGGAGCTACTATGTCAGAGTAGATAGGCAAGTAACCAAAGTAACTGACGGCATTTGGATTAGGCCAGGAGAAAAGAAGTGAGGTTCCTAGTTTAGAAGCAGTGATTTAGTTTTAATTAGTACTGTACTGTACCTATGATTATAAAGAAGGCCATTAGCCAGAAAGAATATCAAAGCAGCAGCCACATAAGCAGTTACATCACCTGGCCATTCACCATTTAGCACCATGCAGCAGTAAAGCATCTCATCAACAGCACAGGAGGTAACAGACTGCAGCATACAGCCTCTAAAGAGACTGAGTTACACTGAATCTTGCTGTTAGGAAAATTATTATACTGATACACATGTGGAGAACACATGTGATATATATGCCTTACATAGCAAGTAATGTGTCAGTGAATTTATGAGATGTTTAGTTTAAGTTTAAGTTTGTTTATTTGGGAGAAGTTAATTGAGCAAACACATTTACAATGATGTCCCATTGAGCAAAATCAAAAGAAAAAGGAAGTTCCATATAAAGTACAAAATATCAAACATACAAAATGCATCAACATTTAAGACATACCAAAATGTACAATACAAATTTACATAACACACTAATCACAAATGTGTTGCACAATTTAATCCTATGTAAATCCTTCTGTAAAATGTTTACATCTTACACAAGATGTTGCAATAGACATAAACTGTGTCTTTTAAATAACTTCTGATGGTTTCTTATTCCCCGTCAAGTTGAAATCTATCTGGCAAGGAGTTCCATTCATAAGAAATAATATGGCTAAAACAAGATTAGTTCTCAATGTGTTAGACCTACATAGAAACATAGAAACATAGAATTTGACGGCAGGTAAGGACCGCTTGGCCCACCCAGTCTGCCCATTTCCCTACCTAATGGATAAGCTGCAGCTCCTAGTTAACCAGCAGCATACTTCTTCCTACTCCCACCCGCTAGAATTGCCTTATGACTGTCCCATGTATGCTTGAATTCCACCACTGTTTTTGACTCCACAACCTTCTCCAGAAGGCCATTCCATGCATCCACAACCCTCTCTGTGAAAAAATACTTCCTTAAATTACCTCTGAACCGCCCCCCCATCTTCAAATTGTGACCCCTTGTTCTTGCACACCTCTTTTTTTGAAAGATGCTACCCTCATGGACTTTGTTGATTCCCTTGAGGTACTTGAAAGTTTCTATCATGTCCCCCCTCTCCCTCCTTTCCTCGAGGCTATACATATTAAGCTCCTTAAGTCTCTCGTCATATGTCTTCTGGTGCAGACCCTGCACCATTTTAGTTACCCTCCTCTGGACAGCTTCCATCCTGTCTATGTCTTTGTGGAGATTGGGTCTCCAGAACTGCATGCAGTACTCCAGATGGGGTCTCACCAGCTGTCTGTACAGAGGGATAATAACGTCTTGTTTTCTACTGGTGATACCTCTCCCTATGCATCCCAGTATCCCCCCAGCCCTCCTTGCTGCCCTCTCACATTGCTTGCCCACCTTTAGATCAGCTGATATGACTACCCCCAGGTCCCTTTCCATTTTTGTTGTTGTTAGTATCTCACCCCACATTGTGTGCTCTTCCTCTGGGTTTTTGTTTCCCAGGTGCACTACCTTGCACTTCTTAGCATTGAATCTAAGCTGCCATACATTTGACCATTCCTCTAACCTTATCAAGTCCTTTCTCATCCTTTCCACCCCACCTTGTGCATCATCTCTGTTGCAGATCTTTGTGTCATCTGCAAAGAGACATACTTTTCCTTCCAGTCCCTCTGCAATGTCGCTTATAAAGACATTGAAGAGGACCGGTCCTAATACTGAACCCTGTGGTACCCCACTAGTAACCCCCCTTTCTTCAGAGTGGACTGCATTTACTATTACTCTCTGTGTCCTATTCTCCAGCCAATTCTTTACCCAGGCTGTCATCTTGGGACCCACTCCCAGGCTGGCTAACTTGTATATTAATCTTTTGTGTGGGACTGTGTCAAATTCCTTGCTAAAGTCTAGGTAGGCCATGTCCACAGTCCTTTCCTGATCTACTACTTTGGTCACCCAGTCAAAGAAATCTATCAGATTTGTCTGGTATGACCTTCCCACTGTGAAACCATGCTGCCTTGGGTCCTGTGCCCCTCTGGCCTCTAGATACTCGACAATTCTTTCCTTCAGAAGTGATTCCATCATTTTCCCTATCACTGAGGTTAAACTAACAGGTCTGTAGTTTCCTGCTTCTGCCTTGCTCCCACTTTTGTGAAGGGGAATCACATCTGCCCTCCTCCAGTCCTCGGGTACCACCCCATCCTCTCATGATTTGTTAAAGAGGGTAGTCAGTGGTGTCACTAGTTCTACCCTTAGTTCTTTTAGAATTCTGGGATGAATCCCATCGAGTCCCATTGCTTTGTCCACCTTCAGTTTTAAGAGTTCTTTCAGAACCCTTTCTTCTGTAAATGGGCTGGTATCAACTTTTGTATCCAGAGTGTTTCTACTGTTTGTTTTAGGTACCTCCCCCTCTTCATTTGTAAATACTGAGCAAGAATATTTGTTTAGTATCTCTGCCTTTTCACAGTCACCCTCTGCCTACCCTCCCTCCCCTTTATTAAGCCTCAATATCCCTCCCTTGGTCTTCCTTCGCTTCCTGATGTACCTATAAAAGGTTTTATCCCCCTTCTTAACTGAGTTGGCTATCTTTTCCTCGGTTTGGGCCTTTGCTGTTCTGACTGCCTTCCCAGCTTCCTTTTGCTTTAACTGATATAGTTCTCTATCCTGCTCCTTCTGTGATTCCTTGTACTTCCTGAATGCTTTCTTTTCTCTTGAACCTTCACTGCCACTTCCTTTGAGAATCATAGTGGTTTCTTACATCATTTCATTTTGTTTATTTGCTTCACACAAAGGCTTGTTACCTCTGTGATGGCAGTTTTATTATTCCCATTGTTCTTCCACCCCTCCTTCCTGCCCATTTGCTAGTGCATTCCTCTAGGCACTCACCCATTTTGGCAAAGTCAGCCCTCCTAAAGTACAGTACTTTTGCCCTTGTATGGCTTGACTCTATTGCTGTGTTTATCGTAAACCATACTGTTCAATGGTCGCTAGTTCCCAGATGGCTACCCACTTCTACATCAGTGATCCTCTCTTCATCTCCATTTGAGAGAACCAGGTCTAAGATTGCTCCCTCTCAAGTGGGCTCCAATTCTAGTTGTCTAAGGCATGCCCCTGTAGGGCATCTAGAATAACCCCACTCTTCGAAGTGGCTGCTGCAACTGCACTCCAGTTAACATCTGGCATATTCAGATCACCCATCAGCAATATCTCCCCTTTTTCTGCCATTCTAAGTATACTTTCTATCATTTCCTTGTCCATTTCCTCCTCCTGAGAAGGGGAGCTGTATACAACCCCTGTGCAGGAACTTGGAGACCAGCAATGGCACCTAGGGGTTGTCAATTCCACTAAATCTGAATTTCTTAAATGTATTTTCCTTTCCCTATACTGTAATTGCTCTAACAAATAATCAGAAATATCTCGTCGTATGCACTTGGATTCAAACAATATTTGGTGTAATGTATGCCTTTCTTGTAATGATGATTTCAGCTGTGAGGACAACTCCACCTTTATTTAATGATTTTTGGGAGAGGGGATATAGTGACAGGTGAGGGATTGTGTAGAAGATCTCATCTGTAGTAGCAGATGCCAAAATGGGGGATTGCATGGATGATCCCACATCTGATAGGTACTGTAGTGGTGTGTTGCCAGATTTTTAGGGAACAAATTAGAATTTTGGGGAAAAGCAGTCATGTTGCTCTCCTGATTTGCCTGTGTATTTTACTGGAGAATCATTTAGGTAGCTGTAGTAACCCTGGAAAAGTCTAACACCTCTATGCATATGGGTTGTAAGAAAAGGGACAGAGATCCATTTAGAGAGCTGCAAACTTATACACTGCTGGTGAAGCTGGTGTGATGTTGCGAACTTAGAGCTACACACATTGTAGCAAAGATTGTGACTTTTGGCCCAATTTCATTTGGCAATTCTTTTTCAAGGTTTACCTGCTCTCCACCCATTGTACAGCATTTCCCACCCCTTCCTACCTTCCAGATATGCAAAACTAAATTGTTCTTACCTTGTCACATGTTAGCACCTGCCTCCTTCCTTCCCCTCAGTTCTGAGTAACTCATTTTATTTAAATAGTAGTATTAATACTGGCTGTGGCAAGATTTATAAATCCCTTCCCACCAACCATTTATGCTAAGTCACCAATCATCTACTCAACCCTGCCAAGAAGCCTGCCTCCCTAAACCATCAGGTAACTCTCAGCCCCTCCCAGCAGTGAGAACCCAGCCTCTGTCATCCTCCTCCTCCCCAAATTCTTAAAGTGGAAGTATATGTTAACAGTGGCACCTAAAAATAAAATACATAAATGGTCCTTCAGTGGGGCCATCCATTCTCTTTAGTGTCATTCAATACAAAAAATGAATGATGACATCCTCTTCTGTAACACGTGATTGGCTGACAAGTTCCCCAATGTGTTCATTCACTCATCCATTCAGTCATACGTTTATTCATGTAGTGAAGAATACTGAAGATAGCATGATTATTCCTCTAAGGATGTTTTCCTGTTTTCTTCTAGGTGCTTGATCCACATGTCCTTCAATTTTTGGGGCTTAGTGAAAGGAGGGATGTTTTGTTCTAGAGGGTGGGAAGGGTCATGGCTACCTCATGATTTAGGGAGTCAGCAGGGGGATTAATGCAGTGGAAAGAGGTTGGTGGTTCTTGATTTGGTGTTTGTGGGGGAAATAAGTTCTACGGGCAGATGCCATTATAATAAATAATTTTAGTGGGACTGTGAGTTGGGGGAGGTGGGTGTTAGAGGGGAGTATGATGGGGAATTATTTTTAAAGGTCTTAGAGGTGAGACCCTGTAGGATACCTTTGCACAGTGAGTGGGGATGGGTACATAGTAGGAAAAAGGTTTGAATAAATAAAAAAAAAATGTAAAGCTATCTTGGAGGCCAAAGTCAGAAACTTTGTTATGTACATGCAGCCTAGGGTGTCGAACTGCACCCAGGCTTTGCTGGAAAAGTTTAAATTTGCTATATCTTCACTCACATCCCCTCACAGAACTAATACAATAACTTGGAACTGCATCCTCTGTTTTGAATATTCATTAGACCACACTATGTCTCAATGTACTTATGGTACATGGAAGTCCATTCCATTTGTGTATAACAGACTCAAATGACAACAGCTTACAAGCAGATGTAACTTCCCTGTAAAACAAGTAAAATTCATTGTCTTTATGTTCACTTTGGCAGGCACTACTCCACCCACAAATCTAGTTTTTTTTATAATGAAGCATGTAAATATTTAAATATTTTACAGAACTACTGTAGTAGTGGCAAAATAGAAGACAGCATAATTGTGTTACCTTTCAAATGTCACCAGTTGCTACTTTTATTCTGATGTAATTTTCATGTTCCATTTGCTCATTAGAAGTTTTTCTACCTAGTTGTATTAGGTGTGGTGTGAAGGGCTGTTCTTTACTTGGAGAATGACAAAACTAGTTTTATTCCTCTTCATACCTCATCAGCTTTATGACCTCACTTAGTTTTCTTTCACACATAATTAATCTGTTAGCATATGATTGGTTCTTCTTGGTCAGTTCTGATGTCACAATCAGTAAGGTTACATGGCTGATGAAGCATGAAGAAGAATAGAACTTGATATGTCAGCCGCCAGTTATATTATTGTCCCACACATCACCCCACGCATTCTCAGGTAAAATATCTTCTAATTAGCAAAATAAAAACACAAATCAGATATAAGTAACTGATGACTGATTTAAAACATTGATTTTTATTTCTGTTAGTATACTGTACTAGCTCTTTAAATCCTTAGTTTATTAATCATTTCTAGTTTGTTATTGTACGCTGCTTCAAAACTGTTGAAATCTGTAACTCAGTATGCTAGGAAAACTTTTAATTAGTACAAGTTTGTGAAAACCTTCCTGTCAAAGCCACATAACACTGAATAAAATTGTATTTGGTGAATATTACAGGCATGTAACTCAGTACATTAATAGCTTTAAAACCAGCAAGCTAAGCATCATTTTGATTTTTGAAGGGAACAGTTTTTTTTGTTCAATTAAATATCTTGGAATACAAGTTTTTAGGCTTTTAAGGACATCAACATTTTAAACACACACTGCATTATGTATTTTAAATGAATTTCAAAAGGTATACAGACTGAAATATACACACACCCTATAATCTCACCACTTTTTAGCATTTTGGAAAATTTACATCATTTAAATTTCAAATCTATATTTTATATGTATTTGTTGTTGTTGCAACCATTTTGAAATGAAATATTTTATAAATATGCTGTTATGGGAAGCATGTATGAATAACTGTGGCTCAACTGGTAACAAGCCTCAAATTTGTTTTTGTAACAAAGAAAGAAAGCCAAATTAAAAGACAAACAGAAAGACAGACAAATAGATAGATAGATAGATAGATAGATAGATAGATAGATAGATAGATAGATAGATAGATAGATAAGTTGATTGGTGGAAATAGTTTTTAAACACACAATGAGGCTACTCATTAGCTCAGAAGCAACTACAGTAAAATAGTTTGTTTAAATAAGTGTCTTCATTTCTCTTCTATTGGTTCCATTTTTATCCTCACAGCTTAGGAGCATTCTGTAAACATACTGATATTCTTTAACATAGAAAACAGAAAGCTGGCATGATCATGGGTTTCTAAAAACTAAAGGATATAGAAAGGATAGAGTATGCAGAGATATCTGAGCTGTTGAGTGTAAGCATAACTAGCATGGAGGCAGAATAAGGGGAACATCAACAGGCATTACTTCACAAAAAGGGTAGTTAGCATGAGGAATGACCTAAACAATTTGTGAAAACTATCACTGTTCATGTTTTCAAAGCAGAACTAGACAGGTTGCTGAGAGAAAATGGCATTAAAGAGTGTATAGCATAAGGAAGGGTATATGGCTGTGTACAGCTGAGGAGAGGACAGGAAATTCACATCAAGACCTTCAACTCATGGTTGCAGAATGCACAGAGAGGAGGGGTTCAGCTACATTGAAACTGGGGACCAGCATGAGAGGATGTGGTCCTGTACAAAGGTGACAGCATACATCCATCTAGGAGATAGACTGCAGTCCTCAGTGGATAGTATAGCTGTTACTTTGACAAACATTTAAAACAGCTTTGGAGCAGTGGAAGATAAATGGAGGCACATAATGCCTACCCCCATAAAAGGAAGATGACGATAAAGAGAATCTTAGGGAAGGAAACTCCCCATGGCATGTGCCAGGCAGAAAAATGAGATCTGGAGACCAAAGGGAAAAGGAAAAGCATAATAATACAATATGGGAGAATGGGGCAGGATCAGGATCAAATGTTGGAAGTGAGGGTTGTGTATTTGGGTGTGTGGGGGGTGGAAAACCATGTGTGCAAATGCAAGAAGTCTTGGTAATAAAATGCCAGACCTTGAAACTATCATGGCAGAAACAGAATTTGACATAGTGGCCATCACTGTGTCATGGTAAACAGGAAACCATGATTGGGACATGGCTATATCACAATACACAACATTCAGGAAGGATAGGGAAGGAAGAAAATGAGGTGGTGTTGTGTTATATGCCAGAGTGCATATCAAGGCAACAGAAATGCAAAGGGGAAAGGAGGGGTTGGAGATATTGTGGGGCACTCAGGATACAACAGCTGGACACTCCATTCGCACTGAGGTGATTTACTGATCTCAAGCACAGGGGAAGGATCAAGACAAGGAGGTGGGGGTAGACACTAGCAGAATGGCAGACAAGCGGGAGGTACTGCTGGTGGGGCACGTTAATCTACCTGATATTAATTGGAGCTCCCTGCTGTGGCCTCAGCTAGAAGCAAGATCATCTTGGAGTCCCTGGAGGGGGCATTCCTGGGTCAATTAGTCAAATAACCTGTTTGTTATGGGGCAAAACTGGGCCTAGTGCTTATGAACAGGAACACCTGTGGACCAGTGATCACTGGACAGTGCAGTTTAACATTAGGATGGCAGTCAAAGTGAACCACGCAAGAATGAGGTTCCTGGACTGCAGGAGGGCAGATTTTCAAAAAATGGGATGATGCCACAATGATGCACTGGCAGTGGGAATCACCATGGTGGGGTGGAGGGACAGTGGGCCAGATTAAAGGATGGAATAGTGAAGGCAACAAACCTCTGAACAAAAGACGTGTGAAAAAGCAGGTGGAAAAAGAGATCATTATGTTTCTCAAAGGAGGCAGTAGCAAAGGTAAGGGAAGAAAAGGCAGTGTTTACGAGATAGAAGGAGGCACTGAGGGAATTGGATAGAGAGATGTACCAGCAACAGCAGAGGGAAGTGAGAAAGTCAGTGAGGGGTGCTAAGGAACAAATGGAGGAAAGATAGTCAGAGGGTTAACAAAGGAAGACAAGACCTTTTTTAGGCACGTAAGTGAAAAAAGAAAGATGGGGCAATTGTGAGGTTGAGGGGAGCAGAGAGAGAGAGAGAGAGAGAGAGAGAGACTGTGCACACGATGATAAGGAAAAAAAAGATATCTTGAGCAAATACTGCTGTTTAGCCTCACAGTGGAAGGCAAGGGTATGGGACACATATAGGGTAGAGAGCCAGAAGAGGATGGAAGATACACACTAGTCCTGTCACAGAGGAAAGAGTTCTGAAAGGACTTGTGAATCTGAGAATGGACTAGGCAATAGGGCCTGATGGGATGCACCCAAGGGTTTTGAAGGAGCTCAGAAAGATACTGGCTACAACTCTGGCATCCCTATTCAATAACTCACTAGATATAGCAGTGGTCCCAGAGGAATGGAAAAGGGCAGATGTAGTCCTGCTCCATAAAAATGGCATCAGGGAAGAAGCTAGCAACTTACTGGCTGGTTAGTCCGATAGCAGTAGTGGAGAAACCAATGGAGTCACTTCTAAAGGGAAAGACTCATACATTACCTTGCTTCCAATGGGTTGCAAGACCCAAGGCAGTATGGGTTCCCAGCAGGGAGATCATGTCAGTGTAACCTGATTGATTTCTTTCACAGCGTGTCCAGAGAAATCGATCAAGGGGGGCAGTGGACGTTGCCTACTTAGACTTCAGCAAGGCCTTCAACACTGTGCCACATAGCAGGCTTGGGGATGGGAACCAAAGTGGTACACTAGGTACATAATTGGTTAACAAATAGGCAGCAGAGGGTGGTGGTAAATGACACTCATTCAGGGAAGAGAGAGAGTGATCAGCAAGGTTCCTTAGGAATCAGTACTGGGCACATTCCTCTTTAATATCTTTGTAAGTGACATTGCAGAGGGAATGGAAGGTAAGCTGTGCCTGTTTGCAGATGACACCAAGATTTGCAATAGGGTAGACACTCTGGAGGGGATGTAGAAAATGAAAAGATCCCTGAAAAACACTCATGGAATGGTCAGGAGTATGGCAGCTGGGGTTCAGTGCAAAAAGTGCAAAAGCATGCACCCTGGACTGGTAACCCAGAAGCAGAGTATAGAATGGGGAGGGATCGTTTTGGCAGTTACCAAACAGGAAAGTGACTTTGGCATAATCATAACAGATGACCTCATGGTGGTAAGGCATTGCAACAAAGCAGGAAAAGCCAGTGGGAAGTTGGGTGCATTGGGAGAGGTATCACCAACAAATGAAGTGAAGTGGTGTTGCCACTTTACTAGTCATTGGTGAGCCCATGCTTGGAGTACTGCATCTATTTCTGGAAGCCACACCTCATAAAGGACACAGACAGGATAGAAGCCATCCAAATTAGAGCAACAAAAATGGTGTAGGTGCTGTTCCACATGTCCTTTGAGGAGAGACTGAGATTTCTGAACATGCACAGCCTGGAAGAAAGGAGGGAGAGTTTGACAGAAACCCTTAAATGCCTTACAAGGGGTGAATAAGGTACATGAAAGGACCATTTTTCAGAAAAGGAGGTGCACAAGGACTAGGGGGCATAATATGAAGCTGGAGGAGTTAAAAATTTAGGAGGAATGTGAGAAAGTATTTCTTCACTTACAGGGTGATGGATGCATGGGAGAATCTTCCAGCAGGTATGGTGGGGCAAAAAATCTGACAGTTTCAAGCAGTCATGGGATAGGCACAAAAGGAAACAGGTATCAAAGTGTGTGTATGGGTGGGGGGATGATTGGATACCAGATAAGGTCTGTGGTGATAGAATAGACAGGGAAAAAAATGACTGACTAGGTGGACCAAGCAGTCCTTATCTACTGACAATTTTTATGTGTCTAAGGGTAACATTTTGATTATCAGGCTATCAAAAAGATTGAGGCAATCTGGGAAATAGGCTCTTTCCATAGATGTGCTTCTAATTCAGAATCTCTTCCGCATTGACATTTAAGCTATTCCCTAAGTATACGCAGTCAGACTGGGGCTTAAACTCCACATTTTTCAGCTTTAATTCTAGAGATATCAAGGGATTTTCAGTTCTAAATTTTTTCTTTCAGCTGTGATTCTATTCTCCTAACAGTCTGCCTAATGATTTAATCAATCAATCAGTCAATCACTATATTTAACCAGGCATAATTTACTTATTTATTTATTTATTGTTACATATTTATTTATTTGAGCCCTGGATTTATACAAAATCCATGGTAATTAATTTCTCCATATAAATGTGTTTATCATCTTATATTGTATGACTGAGCCCTTGTCCACCTTGAAAAAGCCATAATTTATTTCCCCATATATGATAGTAGCCAAGTAGCATATATCGTACCAAAACCATCTATAACTGATGGTAATTAACTAACATTAAGTAATTACAACATTCTATAAGACTGTAATTAACACTCTATTACACATGTGGACAAAATATATACATGTTAAATAATTATAAGATTTTGTTACATTGTAATTAACACTCTATTACAAGTGATATATATATATATATATATATATATATATATATGTTATTACAGAACTATTAACATGTAACAACAACCTACTAACCACCCACATTACAGCCCTAACAGCCTCTCCATCTACAGCCCCTGGAACAAGGAAACAGCTCCCTCCCCAAAATCAATACAAACCTGTTTTACAGTTGCTTCCATATCACTTTCCAAACTAATAGCCACTCATGAAAATCAAAGCTAACCTGTTTAAAGAATGTGTCCCTCAGCAACAAAGCCAGCCCCCACCCCAATCAGAACCAACCAATGTAGCTAATGTCTCCATATCACTTGCCAAACTAACAACCACAATGGAAATCAAAGTAAAACTGCATAAAAAAGGCCCCCTGAATATCTTTCTAAACATTTTACATGCACAGGACTTTGTTGAAAACAGGACTTATAACCCACCAAATGAAATTCCTGTATAAAAATACATTTTATCAAATCAAATCAAGTCAGATTTTGCTAACTGCGTATAAAAGGCCATTTGAATCACATTCCAAACATTTCACAAGTTCCACTCCCTTTTGCTAATTCTGTAAGGAAGACCTCCTGAATCACTTTCCAAACATTTTACATGCTCTGCTCCATTTTGCTAACTGTTAAAAAATGTCTCCTGAACCACTTTCCAAACAATTTAATGCTCTGCTCCATGTTGTTAACTGTGTAAGAAAGGCCTGCTAATCACTTTTCAAACATTTGACATGCTCTGCTCCATCTTGCTGTTTAAAAAGCCTCCTGAATCACTTCCCAAATAACTTATATGCTCTGCTCCATTTTGCTAGCAGTGTAAAAAAGGCCTCCTGAATCACTTACCAAACAATCCACCTGCGTCCTTCCTTATGCAGTCTTGAACAATAGTAAAGTAAAAACAGGTCCAGCCTGCCTTCCTTATATAAAAAGTCACTGCACTGTGGAAACCCTAAAGGGTCAAAACTTTGCAGCAATTAGAAAGAGCCAGTGTCTAGAGAAAAATACCATGGAACTAACCACCCACATTACAGCCCTAATAGCCTTCATCTACAGCCCTTGAACAAGGAAACAGCTCTCCCCAAATCAATACAACCTTGTTTTACAGTTGCTTCCTATATCACTTTCCAAACTAATAGCTACTCATGAAAATCAAAGCTAACCTGTTTAAAGAATGTGTCCTCAGCAACAAAGCCAGCCCCCACTTTAATCAGAACCAACTAATGTATAATGTTCCATATCACTTGCAAACTAATAAACAATGGAAATCAAAGTGAAACTGCAAAAGGCCTCTGAATATCTTTCTAAACATTTTTTATGCATAGGACTTTGTTGAAAACAGGACTTATAACCTACCAAATGAAATTCTGTATAAAAATACATTTTATCAAATCAAATCAAGTGATTTTGCAATCGTGTGTAAAAGGCTATTTGAATCATATTCAACATTTCACAAGTTCCACTCCTTTTGCTAATTCTGTAAGGAAGACTTCTGAATTACTTTCCAAATATTTTATATGCTCTGCTCCATTTTGCTAATTGTTAAAAAAATGCTCCTGAACCACTTTCCAAATACTTATCGTTTTTCATGTTGTTGTTCAGGTAGGTTTGTTACTTTTCAAATATTTGATGCCTGTCTATCTGTTGTTTGTGTCTCCTGAATCATCTAAATGCTTGCGATTTTTCAGCATTGTAGGGTTGTCTCCTTTTCATTATCACTATTGATGTTTTTCTGAGTCTTGAATAGTAGTAAATGGTTTTCCTTAGAGTGTGAGTGGTAGTGTGTCAAATAGTCAATACGAGATATTTGGGGAATAGAACCGTAGTATTTTCTGAATTTCACAGTTCTGTTGTGTTTCCTAGTGTTTTTCCATGGTATTTTTCCGTATTGACTGGTTTTCAATTGTTGCAAAGTTTTGACCCTTTAGGGTTTCACAGTGCAGTGACTTTTATATAAGGAAGGCAGGCTGGACCTGTTTTTACTTTACTATTGTTCAAGACTGCATAAGGAAGGACGAGGTGGATTGTTTGGTAAGTGATTCAGGAGGCTCTTTTACACTGCTAGCAAATGGAGCAGAGCATGTAGTTGTTTGGGAAGTGATTCAGGAGGCTTTTTAAACAGTTATCAAAATGGAGCAGAGCATGTCAAATGTTTGAAAAGTGATTAGGAGGCCTTTCTTATACAGTTAACAACATGGAGCAGAGCTGACAGTGTCCTTTAAGCAAATACACTACACAAGCTACACAAAAAGCACAATTTATCTTATAGAGGGACTCTGGTCAAAAGTGCTACATTGCAGAACTAGAATAAGCATCCCCAGTAAATGTCATACCAAAATTAAATTTCTACTTTACTTCATTTTAAAGTTATGAGCTATTTTGTAACCGTGATTTCACTACCTGTTCAAAAGGCCAGTTTCAGTGAGGAGCTGCTGAAGATGTCATCTCCTGACTCATAGTCTAATCTTCCTGTCAGCAAGCTTATAGGACCTGTTTCTCCAACGTTTTAAAGATCACGCGGTTGTTTTCAAAAGGAAAACAGGCAGTACCAATCCAAAACATTGCTATAAAAACTATGGCAGGATTCACAAAAGGGATGCTCCCAGCACATCCAAGAGCAATGGCGCATCCCTGACTTGCTCACTGATGCAATTCTGGTAGGGGCTGATGTGCTGGTGCATCCCCAATGTGCCAACGTATTGCAGATGCACTGCATACCACCCATAATGATATGTGGTGCATCTGGATGGGCTATGAAGGGATGTGCCCATGCATATGGTGTGCAGCCTCATTGACAGCCTGACCAGGAGGCACATCTCTGGGCCAAGTCTGGCGATGCACCTCCTAAAGATAAGTCTACAACAAGTAGACTTGTTGCTTGCCACCCACAGGCAGGCTGCTGAACTGCAGGCAGCAGCACAGCAGACTGCCCACCATGCCAGTCCAGAGATTCTCGCCTGAACCCCCAGTACATATGCCACACCCTGCAGCAGTAGAGCCTTGTACATTGGAACCCCCACCCTGCCCATAACCCTATGTTCAATGCTGCACCCTACAGCAGTAAATCCATGTATGAAGAAACCCCTTCCCTGCCCTTAGTCCTGTGTCCAAGCCACACCTGTGAGGTAGATCCTTGTACAAAGAATCCCCCCACTCCTCCCAACACGCATGCACTGCTGGCAGTGCACCAAATAATCCCCTTCAGTTCAGCATACCCACAACCCCCCACCACTGAGGCACCCTCACCCCACCCCATTCCCCTTTCCAGACAGGTCCCAAAGGTCAGCAGGCAGCACAATCACCATATACCTCCACAGCTGTCCACTGACAGAGCAGTTCTTGACTGACAGCTACTGTACTACTGACAGACCATTGATCGACCCTGTCAATCATGGGGTTGCAGTGAGTATTGATCTCTGTCATTCACATGAATGACAGAGTACAGTACTAACTGCAAGCCCATTGGTTGACAGGATCACCAATGGGCTGTCAATAGTACAGCAGCTGTTTCCATCAAGGACAGCTCTGATGGTGGGCAGCTGTGGGAGGTATGGGTGGATTGTGCTGTCTGCTGACTTTCAGAATCTGCCAGGACGGGGGAGTAGGGTGGGGAAAGGGTTCCTGAGTGGGTTGGGGTGGGGGCCTGCTGGACTGACGGGGTTATTTGGTACACTGCCGGTGGTGCATGCATGTCAGGGAGGGACGTGGGGCAGATTCTTTAGCAAGGATCTACCTACTGCAGGGAGCAACTTGGACATGGGGCTATGGGCTGGGGGTTCTTTTTTTAATTAAATATACTTTATTAAAATTTTACAGTAAAACAGTCTACAACACAACAAAAATAACATTATCTTATATTTCTTTATACTCCTCCTAGCAGTACAGATCCCGGGTCTCCGGCTGCCAGCACCCACACCTCCGGCCCGGTCTGACACCCCACAGAGCTGGCCATTGTCGCCACGCACTCTGTGGCAGGATCCTCTTGGGAACCAGGGGCACTGGGCGTGGTCATCAGCCGCCGAGATCATTGCTCCACCATGTTTCCGCTGATTTTCTCCCTTGCAGAGTGGACGCACGACATCTGAGGCACAATGTGCCAATGTCTGCCCACTCTGCCTCCCTTGCTGACATCACTTGATAGTGCCCCTGGTCATCACCAGGGCCGCTACACAGTGGTGGTTCCTGATCCCTCTCCAGGATAGGAGAGCAGTCCACCAGATGCTCAATCCTATCCCTCCCTGCCAACCCCTGGCAGCCCGGCTTATGTCCAACCTGGTCGCCAGCGTGGCACGAGGTGTGCGCCCAGCACCTCAACCCTCAGTGCCACCAAGCCAGTCATACAAAACAACATTAAACAACAACCAACCCCCCAAAATCAAACTATCCACACCTCCATCCCTTTGGATCCTAGAGCACCAAAAACTCCACAAGGGGTGTAGAGGGAGCCAAACTGGAATGAGAGGACAAAGCACATAATTAGAAGAGACCAGTGGAAGGCAATCAAAAATAACAAGTATATTTGAACACAAAACCATAAAGAATGGTAAGGACTCAATACCCTTAGGGAGAGACAGTGGTGCGGCAGACACTAGGATGATTAAATTCTCGGATGCCATTCCACTCCCAGCCAACAATAAGGCATACAGAATTTCCAAGCCTCTGGCACACATGTTCTCTTAGGGCCTTTTTCAAAAATTTGCTTTTCAACAGCTAGGGCTCGGAGAAGTTTTTAAGCCACTCACCATAAGAAGGTGGATCGTTATCAAGCTAATGCCTCAAAATGGCAGTTTGCCATTTGGGCCCTATGTGGATTGGAAAAATAGAGGAATAATCCCCAAAAGGCAGACCTCTTGAGTGAACGCCTGTTCCAGTCCCATCAATGGGTCAAGGGAGTCCCATATTATACACCATATAGGCTACATCTTGGGGCAATCCCAGAGCCAGTGGAATAGGTCCCCATGAAAAGGTGGCAGTGTGAGCATAATTGAGTTGGAGATTTCCATCTGAAAAACTTTAGTGGGGTAAAATATAAATCCTGCAGTATCCGGAACTGTGTCCATCTACGCCTATCCCATCTCAGAACTGATATAGGTCATGCCAAATGTCATGCCAGCATTCAGAAGCATACCTCAAGGCCAACTTGTGTTGCCAAAAATATGTGATCCCTGTCAGGGCATTGAGGTCCTGACACTGAAGAAAAGAGTAAAGGACAGAAGCTGTGTGAAGCTGCTCCAAGAGTTGCAGTAGAGTGGGCAGTAAGTCTCCTCCAGTGAGGGCCAGGGGTTGCCCCGAGGAAGGCACTCAAGACCTTAGAGAATTGTAAGTACCAAAACAATGAAAAGTGGGATCTGAAAGGTCTCCTGAAGATCAGCTAGAGAGATAAGCCTGCCCTCTCAGAGAAGCTGCAGTACTGGGACACCTCACAGCTGGGGACAAAAGGTTTTTGGCAATGGATGACCAGCTACCAAGAAATGGGAGTTACCCAGTACTGGCTGAGATAACTCCTGCTCCAGTCACAACGATATAATGGTGAAGCTGTACACAGGCTTTAGGAACCAAACTAGGGAGAATAACGAAGACCTTGAGGTAAAGAACTAGGAGTAAGATATAGAAGGCTGAAAGGTGACACTCCCTGCCTGCACAGATCCTCCTCCAAATGGAGCCAAATGGAGCAATACCTCTAACAGCCACATCTGCTGAGGAATGGTCCCATTGAAGCAATTTAGAACTGTGCTGGGCTAGGAAAGGAAGAAGTTAGGGAGCCAAATTCCACCCCATTCCTTTGATTGAGCTAACTTGCCATAAGCTCGACAGATCACCCCTCCCTTCCACAGGAACCAGTTCAGGAGCCGTTTCAGCTGGAGAAACATGGACTTGGGCAGGTACAATCCAATCATTCCTAAGGGGTACAGGAGACATGCGAGAACATTCCTTTGATGATACTAGCCCTGCCCTAAAGGGAGCAAGGAAGATCTGCCCACCTTTGAAGGTCTTGGGTAAGGGTCTGCAGTAATGGGATTAGATTAGCTTTGCCAATGCTGGAGAGAGATTTAGGAATACTAATCCCAAGATATGTTATCTCTTTCAGAGCCCACGCCAGGCCCAGGTTTTGTATGTCTGTTGGGTAACCAGATGATTCAGGGGAGCACCTGAGACTTATCAAGGTTCAATTTATACCCAGAAATTTGAGAGAACTGCCAGAATTCATCAAGGGTGCTTGGACAGAAGTATTGGGGTTTTCAGGTGGAGCAGAAGATCATCTGCATAAGCACAGAGTGTGTACCTCTCCTTTCCTAACAAAATCCCAGTCACCCAGGGAATAGTATTCAACCAGTAAAGAAAGGTCTCTAGATGTAGGTTGACAAGATAAAGGGACAGTGGGAGAAGGGGGATTTCTTCATACATGGATTTACCACTGCAGGGTGTGCATTCGAACGGGGGTCAGGCAGGGAGGGAGACCACTGACCACTGGGGCTCAATTGTGGGCATCCTCATGGCCCTCGGATGGGCTGGGGATGGAGTGCAGGGGTGCAAACTTCCTCCTGGGGCTGTGTGTGGCCCATAGCCATTGCAGTGCACTCGGCAGAGTCTGACAGGCACAACTCAGCAGGCACATGCAATGGGGTGAAATGACATGCAAATGGCCTAATTGTGCCTTGCATGCCTAATGGCTCCATTTGCATGACCATGGCTGTGAATAGCAGCTTTCAGCACAGCACATTGGGAGATGCGCTGCCCCACTGTGTATCCAGCCTGACCAGGGGTTGCACTGCACATCCTAGGCTGGGCGCAAAAGTGGTATTCATAGAGGGGTGGGCGGAAGCATCCCGTGCATCTCCTGTGAATTCCAATGTTGACGCCGGTGCATCTATTTGCACCGGGCATCCGAGATGCATTGAGCGCAAGCCCTTTGTGAATCCTGCTCTATGTGTGTTTCAGGTTCTGTAACAAAGTTGGCAAATTTGTATATTTAATGCCTTTTAGTGTGGTCCATTTTCAGTGGTTGTTGGATGCTAAGCCAGCATGCCTCCAGACTGCTGATACCATTTAGGAGCTATTCTACTGTGCCTGTTAGGAAGTTGTATTGCTACTAGTATTGTAATATTGTAATTTCATTGCTGTTTGCCAGTGTCTGCTTTACAATAAGTTTTAATAGGGGCCTTACATGTGTTAATTCCTACTAGGGTGGAATATTAGCCCTGGTAAAATAATCATTTTAATAAAGAGCACAACACTGATGAGCTTAAATGTAGGTCATGTAACAGTCTGATGGGGAGAAAAATGTGGGCTGGTTAATGCTAGAAGCTCATAATAAGGTTTCAAAACAGCATTACCTCTCCCACCCCTATTTACAGGAGATGGAATAATTGTTTTAAAGTGCCATCCTGAGAAATCATTTCAATTGAAAGACAGGCGAATGATTTCAGGGTTTCATCACGTCAGCGTTATCCAGTCTGCAAACCTCACAGCTGTGTGCTATGACTCAGCATCCAGCAACCCTGGAGAAAAGGACCACAACAATAAGGCACAAAAAAAGGAACAAAGTTGTTAAAGGATGTTTATTGAATGGTGCTGCCTATTTCACTTGTGAAACCATTGCACATAATCTTAAAAACTTTGGAGAAACTTTTCCTATAAGCTTGCTGACAGGGAGAGCTATTGGATTTATACTTTAGGAGCCTGTGGAAATAATGGCCTTAATGATACTATTGAACTAGTAGCCTTCCTTAAAAAATATAAATGAGTAGGACCAGTATATAGATCCACGCTTATTTAGGGAGAATTTTTATATTTATAAATAAATAATACATAATGGATACAGAGTGACTTTTAAATGTATATAGCTTTAAGGATCTTGGGGGTCTAATTAAATATTAAAATGTATTTCACAGCTATTGGTGCATGAGAAACCACATGTTGGGGTTGAAAGGATATTTAAACATATGTTCTCATTATATGTCTTTTACTCTGAAGAAGCTTGGCAGTCGGCCAAGTGAAACGTCAGTTTTATGTGCCTAGTGTTGGTCTTTAATAAACGTGTATTGTATTTTCGTATGGTTGCTTTGGGGTGCTGGACGTTATTTTTTCACTGACAGGGAGAGCTAGACTGTGAGTTCAGGAGATGACATCATCAGCAGTCTTTACCGATACAGGCTTTTTTGAACAGGTAGTGAATTTAGGGTTGAAATGACTTGTAACTTTTAAACAAAGTAACTTAGAGATCTCTATTTTGGCAAGAGTCTGACTGGGGCTATGCTGATGCAAATTCTGAATTTATTGATGCCAGAAATTTTGGCCGTAGTCCCTCTTTAAAGCAAAACACGCCTGCCTAATGTAATATATAATAATAGATGGTAAAGTCCGCATACTATGAAATTATACATCTTGGGGTTGAACGAGATCATTAAGGCCACTCACCCTTTGGGCACATGGCATTGTGTCTTGTTCAACCCCGAGATGCTATTATTTCTCGTATACTACACTTTGCTATCTTTTTATTTTCCTTATCTAACCTCCAGATACACATTTATTTAGAGGTTAGATATGTCACTATCACCTTTATTGAGCTTTGCAGAGAATAGAACTTTTCAGAGAGCAGCTATCACTATAGAAACAACATTTAATGCCAGATAAGGATCACTTGGCCCACTTGGCTGCCCTTTTTCCATGCTTACAGTATCTCCACAGAGCTAATTGTACTCTGCCTCTTTTTCCCTCCACAAATCCTTTCCACTAAGATTCCTTTATGCCTATTCATGCATTCTTGAATCCCACCACCAGTTTTCACCCCCAGCATCTTCTCTGGATGACTGTTCCATGAATCCACCACTTTTTCTGTGAAGAAGTACGTATTCACATCATTCATGAATCTTGCCCTCTTGCTTCATAGCATGTCCCTTGTTCTTGAGCTCCTTTTCTTCTGAAAACAGTTCTCTCTTTAACTTGTTTACCCCATGAGTTATATAAAGGTCTCTAGCATATCTACCCCTCTGTCTCCTCTCTTCCAGGGTCCTTTAGTCTCTCATCATAGGGCTATTGCTGCAAACACTGCTCCATTTTAGTTGCCCTTCTCTGGAATGCGTCCACTCTGTCTGTGTCCTTCTAGAGGTGGGGGTCTCTGTTTTCAAACATGTCAGAATGACACAAGGGACTTGAGCCAAAAGAGTTTGATGCAAGTGGTGACATGCGCCACTTGTGTCAAATGTGATTTTTGAAAGAAGCCAGCATCAAACCTGAAGCCGCTGCACTAAAGCCCCTTGCTCCATGGTTGCAGCAAACAACCAGGTGTGGTGCTAGGTCACAAGAAGACTTGTACCACTGTGTGGCAGCAACATTCCTTCTTTTGGATTTAACAAGCACTGCCATGGATCTAGCATTGGGCACCACCTAGACCAGCCTGGAAGTGGTCTAAGTGGCTTACGCCAGTGGAATGGGATCCAACAATGGTCAGACAGGTGCAGAAGGGGCATGAGAGGCATCTTTGGGGGTTGTGGAGACAGTTGGACAGCAGTGGGAGTGATGGCTCCTGTCAGGTGCATTTGCATTGTACTGTATGTACAGAATAGTCATTGTACTGAAATAAAAGTATAGTGCTCCTTCTTGGTAATCTAGCGGTTCTCCCATGATCCCAATGTCCTCCGTACAAAATGTCACAACATCCTTGATGGACTTCGGACCCCTCATCCCTGATGTCCCCCAGAAATAGATAAATATCTGCCATGGTAGTCTAGCACCCACCCCCAAACCTGATGTCCTTCATACAAAATGTCAAAACAACCTTGGTGGACTAGTGGATCCCCATCTCTGATCTCTCCAATAACAGAGCTGTAACATTCCCTGGTGGTCTAGTGGAATTCCACCCCACAACCCGGAAGGCAGTGCCCCACCACCCTTCTCCCCATACCAAACCCCAGTCAATGACCATCACAGCCCTCTGCTCACCACCCTGACTGGTCGCCCAACTGATCTCTCACTGAGCATGAACTGTATACAGTAGGCACTCAGTGTTTGACAGCTCAGTGGAACCAGGGAATTTTATTGCACTGTTATTGAGAGAGATTGAGATGGGGGGTCCTCTAGTCCACCAGGTTTTTTGACATTTTGTATGGGGACATTGAGATCGGGGGAGCTGCTAGACAACCATGGTAGATGCTTATACATTTCTGGAGAACGCTGAGGATGGGTGGGTCTACTAGTCCACCAGGGATGTTGTGACATAATGTAAGGGGGACATCGGGACAGGGAGGCTGCTGACTACCAGGGGAGTACTATACCATGTACAGTACAATGACTATACTGTACATATAGTACAATGCAAACAATCCCACCAGGTGCCATGACTTCTGCTGCTGCCCAGCTGTCTCCCCTGACCCCCATGACACCTCCCATGCCCTTCTGCACCTGTCCAGTTCC
Organism: Neoceratodus forsteri; assembly: GCA_016271365.2. Taxonomy (NCBI): domain Eukaryota; kingdom Metazoa; phylum Chordata; order Ceratodontiformes; family Ceratodontidae; genus Neoceratodus; species Neoceratodus forsteri. The sequence continues at coordinate 92,637,497 of CM057456.1, read as the reverse complement.
TGTCCAGCAGTTTCACCCCTCACCATCCTGGCCCCACATGTGTTGCTCCTGGTGGGGATCAGATCCTGCCACAATTTCCACAGGTGTGCCACCTGTTTTGGTGCTGCAGTCGACTTGAGGCAAACCCAGGAGTCTGGTGTGGGCACCCTGCTTTTTCCAAAATCGGGATCAGGGTCCCTGATGCACCCTGAAGTTGCCTCAGCCCTAGATCAATGCAATTTGTGCTGATCTCTGGAGTCTCTGAAAACCAAGCCCATGTTCTGCAGAACTGAACACAGAACTCTAGGTGGGGTGTTACCAATGATCTATACAGGGTATCACCACCTCCCTATTTCTGCTGATGATACCACTCTCTATGCACCCCAGCATGCCAATAGCCTTCCAACTGCCTTGTCACACTGCCCGCAGCCTTTATGTCCTCTGATATGATTACGCCAAGTCTCTGTATTGCTAGGTGGTCATCAATACCACTCCACCACTTTTACTCTGCTCCTGTGTTTCTTTGCCCTAACTGCCTTATTTTGCACTTTTTGCACTGAAACCCAGCTGCTATACCTTTGGCCACTCTCAAGCTTTCTCAGATCACTGATCATGTTTTCCACCCTCCATCCCTGAAGTATCCACCCTATTGCAGATTTTGGTGTCATCCACAAAGTGGCACACCTTCTCTTCCAGTTCCTCTGCAATGTCACTTATAAAGACATGAAAGACAACTGGTCCTAGCACTGATCCCTGAGGCACCCTGTTGGTCACCCTCCTCCCTTTCTCAGAGTGAACTCTGTTTACCACCACCCTCTGTCGTCTATCCTATAAACAATTTCTTACCAGTTTACCACCTTTGGACCCACTCTAAGCTGCACAGCTTGCTTATTACTATCTTAGTGAAATGTGTAGACAGCCTTACTGAAATATAGGTAGGCCATGTCCACTGCTCTGCCCCGATCTAATTCATTGGTCACCCAATCAAATAAATTATCACATTTATTTGTCATTACCTTCCACCTGTGAATTCATGCTACCTTGGGTGTTGTAACACTGGATTCAAGATATTCCAATATGCTTTCCCTCAGCAGTGATACCATTAACCTTCCCACCACCGGGATGTCAGGCTGACTGACTGACTTATAATGTCCAGCCTTATCCCTGCTACTACATTTGTGAAGTGTGACTACATTTTCCTTCTCCAGTCCTCCAGAAGCACTTCTGTTTCAGTGAACTGTTAAGTAGGACTGTGAGGGATACAGCCAGTACCTCCCTGGGGTCCCTGAACACCTTTGGATGCACTGCGTCTGGACTCATTGCTTTGTTCACTTTCAGATTAGTGAGTCTCTTTAGAACTCTCCTCTGAAAAAAGACTAATGTACACCCCAAGCTCCTGAACTTTTTGTGACCCCTCCTTCTTTTTCTTCTGTGAACACTGAGCAGAAGTATTTGCTCAGGATGTCTGCCTTTTCCTGGTCCCCCCACAGTCCCCCTTCCTTTTTAACCTTACAATCTCTCCTCTGGTCTTCCCTTTATGCTTATATACCTAAAAATGTATTGTCCCCTTTGTTACTGCCTGGGCTGTTCTCTCTTATGTTTGCACCTTCACGCACCTTACTGCTTTCCCTGCTTCTCTCTATTTCCCTGATACACCTCCCTATCCTCCTCCTCTGTGTCTCCTTACACCTTCTGAATGCTACCCTTTTAGCCTTTACCTTTTCAGACACCTCATTCGATAACCATAGTGGTCTCTTTTTCCTCTTGCTTTTCTCACTTGCTTGATGCAGTGATTTGTTGCCTTTACTATGCCCCTTTTAGATTCACCCATTGTTTCTCCACTCCAACCAGGTCATCCCTCTGCCAGGTTATCCTGAGGCATTCATCCATCTTTATAAAATCTGCCCTCATGAAGTCAAGGACTCTTGCTCGTGTGGTTTGATTCCCAAGTGCAGTGATTACTGATCCCCAGGTGACCTGCCATCCTGACATGCAACACTGTCCCTGTTAATGAGTACCAGAACCAGTATTGCCCCATCATGACTGAGTTCACTGAGTAGGTTGCCTGAGGAATGCCCCTGCAGAGAGTCCAGGATATCCCTGCTTCTAGCTGAAGCCACAGCTGGGAGGCTTCAATCTACATCTGGCAGACTGAAGTCCCCACCAGTAACACCGCCTTTTCTGCCATTGTAGCTAATGACTTCCCTCTGTGCCAGAGGTCTGTTGATCACACCAGTGCAACTAGTGGCTCCATTCCTTTTCTCAAGGGTGAACCACAGTACCTCTGCCTCCCATATCCCTGTATCTCCATCGCTTTTATGTTTTCCTCACATAAGAACCACACCCCTCCTTCCCTTCCCACCCTGTCTTTGCTGAACAGAGTATAGCCTGGTATTGTTCAGACATACTTTTCAGTGCACCATGTGTCAGTAATTGCCACATTATCCAAGTCGGCCTCTGCCATGATAGCATCAAAGTCCAGAATCTTGTTTTCTAGACTCCTAGAATTCACAAACATGGCCTTCAAGATTTTGTAAGCATTCAGCTTGTAACTTCCCTTTATTCCATTTTACCCTCCTCCCTCCCTCCCTCCTTCCCTCTCTCTTTTTAGTGCTGCTGTTCCCAATCCCTTCATTTCTGTTGCCTTGCTTCCTTCATTAATTTGAACCTTAGGGTTCCTCCCCTTTTACTTCAGTCTCTGGGAGGGGAGTTTTGACTCCTGGTATCCAGTGGTAACAGTGACCAAATATGGGTGACTATCAAAACAGCGACTCTATATTCGGTGCTATTGTGATAGGCAATCATTAAGGGTAGCAATTACTTCTGCCATGAGGGTAGGAGAAGGCTACTGGAAAGGGGAATGGTGAGGGGAAGGGAGGATAGGGAAGAGGATATCCGAGGAAGCGTGCCTGCTGCCGCTGAGCCAGCCATGTGGTGTGGTGGTGAGGGAGGCTGGCTCTGGCACAGTATGTACTGTGTTCAGTGCTGGGGACTAAACACCAGGGAAGGCAAGGTTAGGGGGCTACTCTGGTTGCTGGCGGGGTGGCGGATGGGAGAGGCGTTTTCGACCCCAGGGTTGACAATATTTTCCCCAACCCCCGGCAAGACACCAGGAGATCCCTTCCCCTCTCACACCCTGAACCACAGAGTAAATCACTGCAAGTTGTCAATGAATGACTGCATGCTTGTACAAGCACGTGCTCATTCATTGAGCTCAGTCAGGCGGCTTCTAGCCATGGAGGTGAGTGGAGGACTGTGCCAGTGGCCCTCTCTGGTCGGGGTTTGGGGTGGCGGGTGGGGCACTACTAGACAGGGTGGAGGGATGGGGGCCACTAGACACCAGGGAAGGAAATAAATAATTTTTTTTAACATGGATCAAACTCGGGTTGGGAGGAGTAGAGTGAGGTTACTAACAACCTGACAGGGTACATGGGTGGGGGCCACCAAGGGAATACATTTTTTTCCATTGATTGGGCTCAGGGTTGGGGTTGGGGAGGCCACTAAACACCAGGAAAAGGATAAAATAAATAATTATTTTTCATGGATCAGACTCTGGGGTGGGGGATCGGAGTGGGGAACAACTTGCAGGGTGGGAGGTGGGGTCCACTAGACACCAGAAAAGGGATTAAATAAAGTGATAGTATTGCACAAAATGATGAAGAACCCAGCAGTAACAGCAGCAGCAGCAGCAAGGCCCCAATTACTGTACTTTAGTCAAAGAGAATATGAATCATGTTCTCCTGCTCTTCCAATTATCAAAGAAGAAATTTAGTAGTAGGACAGTATGGCATTAAAGCAGGACTCTGCCGAAAAGCACTTAACTCAGAACTGGGAGCAGCAGATTGACAAGAAGTACCATGCCAAATTTGAGATCTCCAAGTTTCTTTCTTTAAAAGTCATAATACAAAGCTGGCCTGGTGGAGAAGAGGGCTGAGGCACTGGTGCCTTACCTCATGCTATGCCAGTGACCGGGTGGGAACAACCTTGGGTCCTGAAGAGCCAACTGTGGGGGTGGGCTGGAGAGATTGAGCTTGCTCTCCCCACCAGGGTGGCTGCCGCTCATCTGTAGTCCCGCACCCACCAGGTGGAGGTCCGATGGGTGCGTGGGCAGTAAGGAGCTGTGACGCAAGTCAGGAAGAGGAAGAAGGCCACCAGATCCTGTGTGTACGCGCTCATCGCCGCGCACATGCATATGTATGCCATGGCATCTGGGGAGAAAAGCAAAAACGTAATAGTATATATGGAAAAAAGTGCAGTACAATCATTTTAAGAATCTTGATTTCACTGTTCAAAACAGTTGGTTTCAATACAGAGCAACAGGTTATGTTATCTCGGCAATTCACAATGTGTTCCATACTGATAGCAATGCTTCATTATGATTTATAAGGCGCAATGTTAATAATCTCATTTCAACATCAGACTCATTTTCATCTTCCTGTTCATACTTGTCATAATTGTAATTCAGGGTGTGCAGTCTGACTTAAAAATGCTAGGGCCTGATTTTCAAATGATTAGCAATGGTGCACAGTGCTTGCACCAACAAAGAATAACACAAGGGCATCTTGCAATCCACTGTGTGCCATTCCCAGTTTTCAGATGCTGCCTGTGCCAAATGGGGTGGGGGCACCTGCATCTGCTAGATTTTGCCACTCTGTGGTGGACATATGTCTGTGCCCTGGCAAACGTAGGCTTGCACCGTGGCTGATGCTGACATATCCCTTTTCAGGATTCTGCAAGAGCCACAATGGGTGCAGGGATCACTAGGGCTTAGACCAGTACAGAGCTGGTCTTACACCCCATGCACTATTCCTGGAGCCATGGCTTGGTGGGATGTGGTTTATGCCCCCGTTGAGGCTGGCACCAGTAGAATCCCACAGCCACGTTGCACCCTGAGCACCTGTCTTGCAATCAGTGGAGCTGCAGTTGGTGCCCTCCAAGGCTACCTCCCCTGGCACCAGGAAAATGACTGGCCCCTACACTGCCCAGTCCCTGGTACTGAGGCAGCTATGCCCTGGCACTGACAGGGATCTGCTGCCACCCCCAACCCATCCCCTTCTTGCATGCCACAGGTTCTGCTAACTTTCTAAATGCAAAACTGGCAGGTCTATGCCATTGCCACCACTGCCACACACATTTCCAACAGCTTGCGGCCTCCCTCCATGCACCATATGTTTGGCACACAGAATGACTTACAGCAAACTCAGAGACTTTCGTGCCAGGACCTTGTTCTTGGAAACCCAGCACAGCGTCCCTGGCACACCTGAGTTTGCTGAAAGCTGGGTTCTGTGCAGAATGCCACTAATCTAAGGGGGCTTTGAATATCAGCCCCAGTAGTGTACAACATGTTTAAGGAGAAGCACAGATCAAGTTGGAGAAAATATATCACTAGTGTTGCTGAATATCCTTTTGATGGTGTCCTGGAGGTGAGCAGCCACGGTAATAGTGTGGGTTGTCCTTGATGACAACTTCCTTAAAGAAATAATAGTCTTGGTTTAGAGAAATCTGGATGCAATAAATCCACAAGCAGTGAAAAAACTGAATCCACTCCCAAATTAAATAGCTTTATCTCTCATGTCTCTTAAATAGCAACTCTCTATTATAAAAAAAGCTTAACAAACATTAGATATTTTGTTATGTTTTTGCTTTCCCTACTGTTGTTCCCTAAATGTTGTAAGTAATCAAGCACTTATTTTGTGTCATCACAGTCTGTTCCCATGGTGAGCACTATGATGTCATAAGCAGAGGCACTGTGAGATTAACAGTGGAGAGGCAAATATTTTCAAATATTTTCTATACAGATTTTAGATGGACTACCAAGATGTGCTGTATGTTTTGGAAAGGAATATTGAAAGTGAAAAAATATGAATTATCTAGTAAATTGTAACAACTGAAGCATCTTGTTTATGAAAACAAATGCTGAAGTGCAGAGTTGCTCTTTAACCATACAGTGGTTTCTAGTTACTGTAGCTTACTGAGTCACCTGTTTTTTTTCTTCACTTAATGTTCTGGTGCTTCTCTAAAGTGAAGAAGGTCAGCGACTTCCCAAGCTAACCTGAAAACCACCATAAGTTGCAAGAATAAAATGGAGAGGAGACACTCCTCCTAACCTTTAAAGAAAACACTAGTAATCACCTCTTGTAGGAGACAGGACAGGAAATATGACTGTATAGCACTGAAATTGTAGACCTACAAATTGCCCGGACAAAGTGGTGTTTATGACCATGAAATTTCAGCTTAGCCCTCACCGTGTGGTGACAATCAAGTTATTTAAATAAAAAGTTAGCATTTTATTTCATTCGGACTGAATCTTCTCATTTTTACTTACAGACAATGTGATAGGTATGGAATTGAGCAAGAGGTTTTATTATACATCCAAGGGCAATAGAACACATAGGACTCAGGACTGGGCTGTCAAGCTTTATAAAGTATGCAATAAACATTTGTTATACATCATACTAGTTTGCTTTGTTTAGCCTAGTTTGGTCAGTCTGACTAAGTAAGTCCAGTTATTAACATGGTCTTTGCTGCTCATCATCTTCAGCAGTAGTTCCTGTGGGTTATTTAAGTGATAAGGCAAAACATGGTGTGGGTTATTGGGGAGTTACCATGCCTCATGTTGTATGTCATAAGGCATAGCTGAGTGACATAACAATGCAAGAAGTTGGTAATCCTCCACTTACCTATGTTCTGGAGAGCCTTATGATTATAAAATTGACCAATGGATAAAATCAGTGGGTTTAATTTAAGGAATAATGCACAACAGGGTGTGTGTTGTTCTGACATAACAGCATGCTTCGGTGGTTGGGCACAAGACCGCAGCATCCAACATCCAAGAAGTGACTTTACCCCAGCATGACATACACCCTGGAGTTCATTATTTCTATTTTACAATGACAAGAAAGAATCCTGGGCTCTGATTGGTCAGGGCTAGACCCGTCATGTTATCCACATACAACATCACGGATCTAGTCCAAGCAGACAGACATGACCTCATGACTTGTCATAATAATCACTACATTAACATGTCCAATTCACCCACACTTGACATGTCTGCCCTAAACTTTGCCAGTACTTCCGATTATGAAAAATACATGAATGTTTCCTCCACAGTTTAAATCAATGAAAGTATACTTAATTATTTACTCATCAAAATCTCACCCAATCCTTCACCATATTCCTGATTTTGACCAAAATTTAAAAATGAAAGTGAAGCTGTTAGCACAATCAGCTTTGTTGTCCCTCTCTCTGCAGCTGGCTTCAGCTTACCGCTCATTAGCACATAGCCTCCTTAAGCATGCCTTCATTCAATAAAATTCTGAAACGGAGACATAGATTTTTAAAATACTGCTGGTACTGCCTTCACTTTACATAAAAAGAGATCTAAGGCGGCCTGGTGGTGCTGAGTTTTGAGGCACTGGACACCACACTCACACCACACCGGTGACCCATGTTCAGGAATGAGCATGGGGCATTGCTGGTCGGCAGAGGAGGAGAGGATTGAGGTGCGTGAGCATGCTCGGGTCGTACTGGACATCATTGCATGTCCAGGCTCCAGGGATCATGCTCACGATTACTGGAAACCCCGTTGGCTGAGGGGAAGATGTTGCCTGCCACCACCTCCAATGTCAGACCCTGCCCACTGGGACCTTGTCTCCCACATGCCTCCACCAGTAGGGAGCACTGGAAGAAGTGCCAAGGAGCAGAAGGTGGCCCTACCCAGGGGTGCAGATTATGGGGGGTTTGCGAATGTGTCGTGGGTGATAGTGGATTGAGGTGCAGATGGGAGGGTCTTGGACAGAGGGGATTAGGTAGGTTGACTGATGGGGCCCCAGCCAGTGGTGACGGGAGGAAAGAGAGCTGACAAAAAGAGCTCTACCACAAAGCCATCAGCTTCAGTGATATCAAACTTCCCACTATGCTTTATGAGCATGTGTGCTTTTAAACAGCACAGTGCATTCTGCTCACCAGCCATCACCTTTAATATTGCACCAGAGTGGTACCCTATGTCCTACAGCAACAGCGTGTCACAGTCATAAAGGAACACCATTTAAATTAGGACAACAGTAGCGGTGGATACCAATCAGTTCAGATACATGCAGCGGATAGGGCCTAGCTGTGCACACACATGCGCTAACATGCACACCTCTGTATACCCAGAACAAGCAGTCACACACACTCACATATGACACAATGCATGATAATTACATTTTCTTGCACCTGAGAACTCTACTCTTCCTCCCCAGTGCTCTCTATGGTCCCAAGTAGCCTCCTCAATTCCTCCTGGATCACCCTGCTGCTCCTGACAGGATAGGCTAGCCCATCTCCCTGCCTGGGGCCTGGTGGGTGGTTAAGGAAAATGGGACATGTGAACAATATCAGCTAGTGGACAGCGTGTTACTGTAGAGGACAAGGTGGGCTGCCAGCTTAAAGTCAGCCCTGATTGTCAGGAGTTTCCTGACTAATATAGCAGGGAGGATGTTCAGGCATAGGTAGCTTAGGTAAGGAGAGGATGAGGAGGGAAGGGAATAAGGAGGGGATGGGAAAGGAAGGAGGAGGAATTAAGGGAGGAAGGGCAGTAGAGGAGAGGAATCATGGGAAGAAGGATGGAACAAAAGGGGAGGGTTCAGGAAACTAGGTCAGGGATAGGTGGAGGTGAGCACGGGAAGGACTACAAGTGAAGGGTATTTAAGGGAAGCAAGGATAGGATCACCAGTCTTATTTTGCTAAAGAGCAGTTTGCCCACCCTGCCACCCTGTGATTTAACAAGCTAAAAGGAAAGTGAATGGGAGCTATTGGGGTAAGCTGCTGGAAGTGGACAGTAGCATTGACCAGGATTGCATGGAAACATGGCGCCACAGGACTGCTGAAAATGGACATCAGTTAGTTGGCTAAGACTGCTGAAGGTGGGCAGTGTCCAGGGTCAAGAAAGGAAAGAAAACTGGGGCCACAAGGGCAGCTAAAGGTGGTCAGCAGTGGGTGCCAGGAAGATTTCATATGGCAGGAACAAGATAAAGGGTTTGCTGAAGGAGGTTGAGGAAAAGATCAGGAATGGCACGAGGAAGGGAAGAAAAGGGGAGGGGAAGGGGAATAAGAGACAGGAGAAGGATATATGGGGCTCTGGGGGAATGAACCAGGACACAGGCTGGTGTGCACCAACCATGTTTGGCCAGTGTGGGGTTGCATCCCAGAGGGCTGAAAGTTGACATCAGGTATGCACCTGAGCCCAGAGTGTGGTTAAATGGATGGGTGAAAATGGATGTACATAATGTATAAGGTATATAAGGATAAAAGGATTCTGGTGATGTAAATAAAATGGGTATGGATTTATAAATAAATAAATAATAAAATATGCCAACTGAGCACCACAAGGTTGTGTGTGGTGGTTATTTTGGGAAGGATCCTTGACAAATGCAGATGTGTGTACTAGCAGATGTATACAGTGGCAGATGAACATGTTGCTAGGTGTCCCACAGGCTTAGCCTCCATGCAGGGACATTATGGGCACATGTGGATGCAGTGCCCCAACCACATATGCAAGGAACTGTGGAGATGAGCAGTAATGGTATGTGCATCCACACATTCAGGCATCAGGCAACTCGAGGATGAAGACCAACCTGACAGCATGTCATAGTGTCACATTGAAACCTCTATGGCGAAATCCCCAAAGTGACAATTTAAACAGGTTTTGAAATTGTCGCTTTGGGGAACCTCTTGGTGAAATTTTGCCCTTTCATCATGTATTGCCCTCTTCAAATCAACTGACTCAGAGTTGAAAATCATTTAGAAGGGGAGAGCTACAGTCCCCGAGAGAAACACCCCAATGTCGGACAAGAGAAATTTCACCTGTCGACATTAGATCTTGCTATGCTTAACGTCGACAATGGTGTTGTCACATCAGCATAGGTAAACCCTGCATCTACCATACTATGCATACCTGTTGCAGTACTGCCATACACTGGCACAGTGTTGCTGCAGCCACATGTGCAGCATAGTGATGGACATGTACTGTTGGAGGTGGCACAATGCAGACATCAGTTACAAACTCTAATAGGCAACCTGACCACTGTGTCATGTTCAGATGTTGTATCAATCAACCCATACCACATACTGTAGGGAGACCAGTGGTATGTGGAGGAATGACAACCCAGTTTGCAGAGTGTCATTTTGCAGGATCCCACAGAGACACAAGGCCACCACTGTCTGGTGACCTGTATGGCAGGTCCAGCACCACCATGGGCTGTTACCTGTGCATAGAGTAGGGGTGGTCTCCCATCGTGACATGACAGCCACACCACTGCAGGGTAAACTGGGGTACAAGGCCCATCTGGAATGAAAACACAGGGTGTCATGCTCAGGTTAGTCAGGTCATGAAGCAAGAATGAGTTCTTCCTCATGGATATAGAGTGCAACCCCAAGCAGGCCTTGTGGTGAGGGGGCAATGAAAGTTCCCAGAAGTGGTGGATGTAGTCACCCAGCAAGGAAAACAGGAGTTGTACTCAGAGGTCAAAATGAAGCATAAATTTTATTTAGCAGAAAATTTGTCGTGGGGAACAGAGGCAGGTTTTCATCAACAATAACAAGCAGTATAGTTGGCAATAAATAACTAACTATGCAAATTAACAGCTGAGTAGAAACAGAGACTGAGGTACACCTCAAGTGTCTACTATACCTGCTGCAGCTGCAAGTATTTTACAGTACTGTTTCCAAATGGCTGACAAGGTTCTAGCCTATACTTTATGGATATAAATATATGTCACTTTAAATGCATCAGTTCAAGACAGTCAATCAAGTCACATTGGAGTCTACAATGACCAGGACACTTTGGAAGAATTTGGCAGAGAATCGAGACATGAACAAAACACCTGGATCACAAGGAGCACTGGTTACAACAATGGGACTAATACTTCAGTTAGGCCTCGGTTAGACCATCGGGACTTGAGAAGGTCTTTGCAATTGGAACACATATTCATTGGTGTCAAAACTTCCTGGACTGCCAAAACAAGGAGAAATTGGGATACAGCTTTGAAGATTAGTTGGTGCAAAAACTTTCCTTGGCTGTTGGAACAAAGAGAAACTGGAATGCAACTTTGCAGAAGACTTGTACAAATCCACCCCCACCCGAGCCACTGGGACAAGAATGAACTGGGCTGAGACCTGAAGAAGATACATCAGTGCAAAGGCCTTCAGGGTCCACTGGGACATGAAGAAACTGTTTTGCAGTTTTAAAGAAGATTTGCCAGTGCTAAAACTCTCCTGGGCACTGGGACAAGGAGAAACTGGGTGTAACTTTAATGAATATTCATAATTCAAAAGCCCCTATGGGCTGCTGGGACAAGAAGAACTGAGCTGCAACTTTGAAAAGAGGAGACTTTGGTCTTTGGATGCTGGGCCAAGGTGTTTATCTTCAGATGATGGCTCTGGATGCAGATCTTCAGATTATGGTCCTGGATGCAGATCTTCAGATGTCGGCTTTGAATTCAGATCTTTGGATGATGGTCCTAGATGTGGATCTTCAGATGATGGTTCTGGATGCTGGTCCTGAATAAGAAAACTCCATGTCACTGCAAGACAGAGACCCTCTAGTAAGTCGGTGCAGCTTCTATACTTTTCTTTACTTCTTCTCGGGATCAGGATGTAGCTTGGCAATGTATAAAATAGTGCCTTTGCTAATTATCACCCAAAAGCTAGCTGGGTCAACTGCCCCAAATTGTAATAAAGATAAAAGGTGGGTGTCACAGGCAGATATGAAGAGACAGCCTACAGTGGGTGTGATACCTAGACAGTCTAGTGGTAGCTGCAGAGAGCAGCAAAACAATTTACAGCGGAGACTGGCTTGCCAAGCAAGGTGGTTCTGTACCAGGTGCTAGAGGTTTAAGGCAGTTTTTAGAAGGGGAACCCTGGGCAATATTAATTTGCAACATAGTACACCCAGAGCTGGTAGAGTAATAGCTGGGCAAGTGGGAGGTTACTGGATCATTACACAGTTCAAACAGGGCAGTAGAAGGATTAGGCAGTCTCTAAAAAGGGTACTATAGATTTAATGCAGTCACTATGGAGCACCACAGATTTAAGGCAGTCACTAAGGGTCCACAGATTTAGAGCAGCTCATTTAGGGCAAACTGTCCACCACACAAGTTCAGGCAGTTTGTTTAGGACAAACAGGTCACCAATACAGGCTGTTTGTTTGGCAAAAGGCACTACACAAGTTCAGGTAATCATTTAGGGCAAAGGGACATAATACAAGTTCAGACAGTCTGTTTAGGAAAAGGCACCAAACAAGTTCAGGCAGGTTGTTTAGAATAAAGGGCACCAAACAAGTTCAGGCAGGTTATTTAGAAAAAGGGCACCACAAGTTCAGGTAATCATTTAGGGCAAAAGGGACATAATACAAGTTCAGACAGTCTGTTTAGGGAAAAGGGGCACCAAACGAGTTCAGGCAGGTTGTTTAGGATAAAAGGGGCACCAAACAAGTTCAGGCAGTGTGATTAGGGCAAAGGAGGCACCCACAAGAGTTCAGGTAGTTTGTTTAGGAAAAGGTGCACTACAAGCTATGGTAGTTTGTTCAGGACACAAAGGACACCACACAAGTTTAGGCAGTTTGTTTAAGACATAAAGGCACCACACAAGCTCAGGCAGTTTGTTTAGGAGAAAAGGGCACCACACAGTTCAGGCAGTTTGTCTGGACAAAGGGGACATGTGAAGCTGGTGGGGAGTGGGGTGGACTCAGGAGATGTGAGGAAGTACTTCTTCACAGAAAGAGTGGTGGATGCCTGAAACAGCCTCCCAGCAGAGGTGGTGGGGCAAAATGATAACAGGCTTCAAGAATACAAGGAATGGGCATAAGGGAACCTTAGAGGTGGGAGGTACAGCTGGAGATCAATGGAGTTTATGAATTGTAGTCCTGGTATTTATGTACATACATGTGTAGTGTTTTCCTGTATAGAGTTTTGCTGTCGATGAATTTTATCCCTTGTATTTATGTACATACATGTACAGTGTTCCCTACGTCAATCTGTACTCTATGTAACTATGTCTGTATTTGAATATACTACCTGTTTCCTGATCGAGGCACCTTTGTAAATGAGTCCCTGACTCAAAGGTTTGCAATTCTGATTTCTACTGAATGAATAAATAAAGTAGGGTCTCTGGTGTTATATTAGGTAGGAAAATGGACAGACTAGGTGGGCCAAGTGGCCCTTATCTGCTGTCAATATCTCTGTTTCTATGTAAGGGGTATCACACAAGTCCAGGCAGTTCTTTGACTAAAAAGGCAGTGACACCTTAACTGTAGTTCAAAAGGCAGTCTCAGAGCCAAGGTACTGTCACTTTAAATGCAGGTCACTACGCAGGCCATAAATATTCATCAACTGTGCAGCCGAATGCTCCTCAGCATCAGCTCCTGTGCAGCCACACCCCACTGAATCTGCTTCTGTTGACCCTGTGTCCACTGTACTGGCTCCTATGGTGCCTTAATTAGTTTGCCCTATGGGTACAGTAGTTCTGATGCCTGGTTAAGTCCACCCTCAGTCTTGTTCCTGGAGAACCCTTTCTTTAATTCCCACCCTATGGGCAGTCTTGTTACTGAGGCCTTGCTTAGCCTGAATTAGCCCCCATTGAACTTGCTTCTATTCTGCTGTATTGGTGGTATTTTTATCTGAAGGGTCCTCTCCCCACCCACATGGTTTCAGCCACTCTGACTATGCACCTCCAGTGCTGTTTAATTAAATAAAAATGTTAAACTGTAACTTGGTTCAAGTGGCAGGCACTGTCTGGGTGTGCCACCACCACTCACTACTACAACCCAAGCTGCTGTAGCTGGAGGAAGGAGGTGAGGGTTAAACATAAAGCCCTGGAGGTGGATTCATGTGCTGAACTGAAGGAGAATGACCAACAAATGAGGGTGCTGCTACTACAGAAAGCCACCAGACTTTCTCCACTGTTACTTGGGGTTCTCTGGGCAGAGAAGCCACCAAACTGCTGTACCAGACCAGAGACACAGACAGGAGTCAACAGACCTGCTTCAGCCTCTTGCCATCAGGTAAGTCTGGGTCACCATTGCTCCTCTATCCACTTCCCTTGCCGACTGCTTCTCTCTCTCTTACTGCACAGTTGTTGAACTGGTCATTTCTTCAAGTCTTGGGGTTCTAATGCTTGAACACCCAGCTCAAGAAACAACTGTGCTGTAGTTTTGAAAGATGCCCACATGATGTGCAGAGACAGCAGTCACAACGTGTGGCTCTCACCTCATGCTGCATGCTTCTGAGGGGTGGGGAGTTCTGTGAGCAGGCAGCAAACACAGACATTGAGAAAAAAGGTAAACGCAGCCCAGCTTTGCACTGGTAGGGGAAGGATTGCTATGGTGCTTCTGAGATTCTTGACTGGAGGAAAACTATGTGCTGGGTGTACTGCAGGGAGGGATCTCTAATGCCGTGGCTGCTGCTGGAATACAAGGATGCTGCAGGGGACAGTGGGGATACTGGCTGATGATTGAGGAGTACCTGACTGTAGGGGATTCTTAACTGGGGATACTGGGAATATCGGCTGCTGGGTATTTACAGTGGGCAGAGTGCCTAATAAACCCCTGACAAACAAATTAAAACCCTCCCTGAGCTCACTAGGGGCCGATTGGGTCTTTGAGCACCAATGTGCTCTAACTGTGAGCCCTGGTTTTGTTTCTGTAGGGCCTCACTCTGTGCACTACGAATTACCACCTGGGGAAACAATGAGGGAAGATCCAGGGTGACACATATAGCAGTATTCTACATAAGAATGATGCACTAGCACTGTGTTAGCATCAACAGTTATGTGCAGTGCCCAGAATTCCCAATATGCATAGCAAATAGTTGCTAACTTACACAGGGTTACAGAGTGTAGTAGGTGTCAGGTACCCAAAATAGGGAGACCACATGGAAATAGCCAGCTGTTCAGGTGTGCATGACCAACACTGCAGCACCACTTGCATATGGGGGTTCCCACAGACACAGTCCTGCTGTGACCACCGCCTCCTGTGTAATACTAGTGCAGACTGCACATGCACGGCTCCCATGGGCCTATACTATGTAAAGACATGTCAGCTAAGTGAGCACATCTAGGTTGAAGGCCTATCATCAGGTGCGATCCAGGACTGTACAAATACACAACCATACAGTATATACAGCATACAGCAGATATGAACCAGACACCTAGAATACAGCTACACAATATGATATGCAGTGTACAGCTGAACCTCGACTAATGGTATACACCAAAGAATATGACATATACAACAAAACCTAACAGTAGCCAAATAACCAATACTAAGCATATTCCTGTGGTACTACATACTCATGGTGGGTACTGCAAACAGTACTGTACACCAACACCACAGTATCCATACATGCATATGGCTATGATCACCTGACCTTGGTATGGTGCCATTCTCTACCAGAGCCTTCAGCTGCTGCAGGTGCCATGGCTTCCTCCTGGACATGTCGTTCTACCTGTCATAACACTGGTCACCATCCTCATGTATGTATGTTGCAAATTAAAAATTTGCACGTGAATTGCAGTGAACTCGTGCGCTATATGCTAAATGAATTATTTGCATGATACACACTATGCAAATTCACTGCAACTGTGCAAATTGTACCTCTCATTACATAGTTCACACTTTGCAGCAAAGAGTTGACTCAGATTGCATCAAAATTTACCACAAAGTAGAGAATTGCATCAATTCACGTAGTAAGATTTGTGAGTTGTGGCAAATTCGTACCATGAATTGATGCAATTTACTACACTTCACGAATGGCAGAATTTTTAAATTCTCCCAGACCTATCCTCGTGATGCCTGCTACAGGTCAGGTGTAACCTCACCAACCCCTACACCTCTCATTTTGGCCTGGATGATGCGCAATGTCATAGTGCTGTTACCTGCACAGCACTGTGATGCATGGTCACCACTGCGCTAATGCATTAATGCTCAGCACTTAACAGTATTGAACCAATATGCAATTACCTCATTACACCACCTGTGCTCTAAGGCTCACATTCCATGTCATTACTGGAAAGTGTTCTTTCATTTACATGCCCAGTTGCTTCCAGAATATATATGAAGAGCAGGCAGCACCACAGCTCCATATAGTTTACACTGAAGCACTTCAGCTAGTTTGAGGTGACTCTGTTTACTATGGCCTGACAAAATGGGATCAATGTTTTGCTTTGTGTATACCATTCTTGTGGCTGACTGTTCTCCATTCCCAACAGGTATAATGGTAGATGCAGAAAGTATCTGAGGGCAAAAGATGAGTGCAGTGGAGGTTATGGCCCTGGCCTAGACCTTCCTTGCCAGGGAGAGTCTGTTGGCCTGCCTCAAGTGCACACCAGCCTAAATTAAACAGTACTGACAGGAGGTGACTGATGCAGTCAACACTAGTGGTAGTGGAGGCAGGACAGTCCAGGAATCTAGGAACCAAGCAAGTGGACTGCGTGACCCACACAAGGGAGCTACTGGCACAGGTACAGGCAATCCTGATGGCCTATGGGTGTGGCCTGTCCACAGAACCTGCTTTGACCGTGAGTGAAGAGATGATGGCAGCCAATGTAGGACTGGCCATGACAGAAGTCCTGGGGAGGGGCTATGAGAGTCAGGTTGACTCATCAGAGCCACGGAGTGACTACAGCAGTCCCTGCACCTTGAGAGCTCTACATGTGTACAGGCAGGGTGTGCATGTCACAATGGTACCATGTGTTGTAGACTATGAGAAGGACTGGATGGGCCCAAATGGCATGCTGATACAGGCTACAACTGGGCTATCACTGAGGTTGGCAATGAATGTCCAGCATGCATCAGTATTCCACCAACAGTTACTACAGTAGCCCTGGGATTACATCTTGTATGTCATGGGTGTTGGCTCTTGATGATATATGCCCTGACTGTGATGGTGTGCTTGATAGCCTGGTTGCACACAGGAGGAGGACACTTGATGATTTCCAGGTATCCTGCTGGACCAGTCATCTGTGGGGTGATTCCTACTATGTCACATATGTGGTGTCTACTGTGCAATCACTGGTGATTTATGGTGTGTTATTGTACAGCACTGTGTGTGTGGACCATGCATTACAGGGACGTATGTGTATGGCTATCTACAGTACACTGGGCCTGCATTTGGCATTGTCTTATCACTAGTACATGCATTACTCAGCAATGTCAGCCTTTTCTCTAAATAGCCCAGTCCCTATCCAGTTCAGAGATCATCCAGGACACAAAGTATCCTGCCATTGTGGTACCAGCCCAGTGCACAATGGCAGACCCCTGGTTGTGGCCACCCTGGATTGTATAGGACATTAAATGCCACGCTCCACACCCCATGCATGCCATACAGCCTTGCCCAGGGGAGCTGCTGCTGACCACTGGCTGTGACCTGCACATTACCATGGCCCCTATACCACGGGCTATAGTTGGTGGCATGAGTGGCAGACACCATCACCACACTCTTCCCCCAGCAGGGTGGCCATTCCTCCTGCAGATCACCCACCCATGTGGCAAATACCTGCCCTGGTTCATGTTGGGTGCATGGGTCCCACATGAGGTTGCAGGGCTATCATTTAGACCGGTCCCTTTACACATGCCCCTTGGTCCAGCCAGACCATCCCTCATCAGGATGGCCGTTATTCACATAAACCTATTCCTTTGGGCCCCCTACCAGGATGGCTGTTATTCACATTAACCCACGCCATTCGGCCCCCACAAGGATGGCTTTTATTTATGTTGACCAACTCCTTTTGGTCCCCAGCCCAGATGGCTATTATTTATGTTTACAACCCCTCTATCCCTCCCTACCAGGATTGCTGTTCTTCTTCCCCATATGTTTACCCCCTTTATAGTTCTGTTTGCTGTGTATTCCACATTTTCATAACACATTTTATTACATCATTACTGTCTACTGTGTGCTTCATACTTGCCAACTGGGTCCGAAGCAAACTGCAGTAAGCCTGTTCTGGTACTCCCTGGAACCCCTGGCCATCCAGGGTCATGCTTCTCAAGCTAATCCTTTGGTCCACTGGCTTTACATCCACTGCAATGTTGCCCTCTAGGACCTGCAAGCATATTCCACAGTTCAGTTCCATGTTGTGTAGTATGGAACAGGTAAAGAAAATGCCATGGGCCTTCTGCAGGCTGTATTGCAGGAAACCACCAGATCAGTCAAGGCATCTTATCTATGGCATAGGAGAGGCTAGGGTGTTCCGCACCATGGGATTCAATCAGTGGTTGAAAAACTGGTGTGGAGCTCAGGATTGGCTTCATTGGGGACTGGGGGTCCACCTGGAGTGATGCAAGCCTATACTGGCATGATGGGCTGCATCTGTCCAGGAGGGGAACCAGGATCCTAGGTGATAGGTTTAAATGATTCATTGGCAAGCTTTTAAACTAGCCAAGGGGAGGCACTGGAAAGGAGCAGGGAAATCTAGCCCCCAAATAATCACGGTAGTAAGTGCGGCAAACATCAACATAGAGGTGTCGATAGGGAGAAGGGCAGGGGTAAATGGAGAAAGTGACAAAGGCAAAAAGGACAGGGATGAGACAAAAGGAATAAGGCCATCAGGAAATGGAGGGTAATGAGTACCAATGCCTGTAGTCTGGGCAACAAGCTCCCTGAGCTGGTGGCCTTGATGGAAGAGGATGCCTGGATATCGTAGCAGTCACAGAAACATGGTACACGAGAACCATGACTGGGATGTTAACATACCAGGGTACATAACCTACAGGAGAGACAGGCAGGGGAGAAGAGGGAGGAGTAGCTCTCTATGTAAAGGAAGGATAAAGCAACTGAACAAAACAGTAAACAGGGAGGAGAGGAGGCACTGTGGGTCACCTTGGAGACTGGAAGGCACCACAATCCGCACAGGGGTTGTGTACAGACCCCATGTCAGGGAGGAATGGACAAGGATATGATAGAAGGCATTCTTAGAATGGCAGAGAAAGGAGAGATACTGTTGATGGGAGACCTGAATATGCCAGATGTTAACTGGAGCATATTTGCTGCAGCCACATCTAAGAGCAGGGCCATTCTTGATGCCCTACAGGTAGCAGGCCTTAGACAGCTGGTTCGAACCCACTCATGAGGGAGCAATCTTAGACCTTGTCTCAAAGCGGGGCAGTGAGAGGATCTCAGATCTAGAAGTGGGTTGCCATCTGGGGACAAGTGACCATCAAACAGTGTGGTTCACGTTAAACTCAGCTACAGAGTCAAGCCATACAAAAGTGAGGGTACTGGACTTTAGGAGGGCTGACTTGGCAAGATGGGAGAGAGCCTCAGAAAAGCACTAGCAAACAGGCTAGAAGGAGGTGTGGAGCAACAATGGGAAATCATCAAAACTGCCATCACAGAGGCAACAAGCCTTTGTGTGAAGCAAATAAACACATCAAAACGAAAGAAAAAGCCACTATGGTTCTCAAAGAGGTGGCTATGAAAGTCAGGAAGAAAAGATAGCATTCCGGAAGTATAAGGAACACAGAAGGAGCGGACAGAGAGCTGTACCAGTTAAGGCAGAAGGAAGCAGGGAGGAAGTCAGAATAGCAAAGGCCCAAACTGAGGAAAAGATAGCAAACTCAGTTAAGAAGGGGATAAAACCTTTATAGGTACATCATCAGCGTGAGAAAGACAAAGGAGGGATAGTGAGGCTGAATAGAATGAACAGTGGGTGGGCAGAGGGGACAGTGAAAAGCAGGGATACTGAACGATATTTCTGCTCAGTATTCACAAAGAGGAGGGGAAGTGCCTAATCCAATTAACATAAGCACTCTTGATAGGGGTCGATCCCAGTCCTTTCACAGAAGAAAGGGTTCTGCAAGAACTCCTAAAACTGAAGGTGGACAAAGCAATGGGTCCTGATGGAATTCACCCAGAATTCCTAAAAGAATTAAGGAGGAACTAGTGAAACCACTGGCTAATCTTTTAATAAATCATGGGAGGATGGTGTGGTACCCGAGGACTGGAGGAAGGCGGATGTGATTCCCTCACAAAAGTGGGACTAAGACAGAGGCAGAAAACTACAGACCTGTCAGTCTGACCTCTGTGGTAGGGAAAGTGATGGAGTCCTTCTGAAGGAAAGAATAGTTGAGTACCTAGAGGCCAGTGGAGCACAGGACCCAAGGCAGCTTGGGTTCACATGAGAATGTCATGTCAGACTAATCTAATAGATTTCTTTGACTGGGTGACCAAAGTAGTAGACCAGGGAGGGGCTGTGGACATGGCCTACCTAGACTTTAGTAAGGCATTTGACACAATCCCACACAAAGATTAATAGTCAAATTAACCAGCCTGGGATGGTCCCAGGGTGGTAGCCTGGGTAAAACATTGGCTGCACAACAGGACACAGAAGGTAATTGTAAATGGAGTCCACTCTGAAGAAAGAGGGTTACTAGTGGGTACCGCAGGGTTCAGTATTGGGTCCAGTCCTTTTAATGTCTTCATCAGTGACATTGCAGAGAGACTGGAAGGAAAAGTATGCCTTTTGCAGATGACACAAAGATTTGCAATGGGGTTGATACACAAGGAGGCGTGGAAAGGATGAAAAGGGACTTAGCAAGGTTGGAGGAATGGTCGAAGTATGGCAGCTAGGATTTAATGCAAAGAAGTGCAAAACAATGCACCTGGGAAACAAGAACCCAGGGAAGAATACACAATGGGTGGGGAGGTAACAACAACAAAAAGGAAAGGGACCTGGGGGTAATCATATCAGATGACCTTAAGATTAGCAAGCAATGTGAGAAGGCAGTAGGAGGGCTGGGGTATACTGGGATGTATAGGGAGAGGCATCAGCAGCAGAAAACAGGAAGTTGTTATCCCTCTGTACAGACAGTTGGTGAGACCCCATCTGGAGTACTGTGTCCAGTTCTGGAGACCCCATCTCCGCAAGGACATAGACAGGATAGAGGTAGTCCAGAGGAGGGCAACTAAAATGGTGCAGGGTCTGCAAGAGAAGCCGTATGAGGAGAGACTAAAGAGGCTTAATATGTATACCCTGAGGAAAGAAGGGAGAGGGGGACATGATAGAAACTTTTAAGTTCCTCAGTGGAATCAACAAAGTCCAAGAGGATAGCATCTTTCAGAAAAGAGACTTGCAAGAACAAGGGACACAATTTATAGATAGAAGGAGGGCGGTTCAGGGGCAAATGTGAGAAGTATTATTTCACCGAGAGGGTAGTGGATGCATGGAACAGCCTTCCTGAGGAGGTTGTGAGTCTAAAACTGTGGGAGAATTCAAGAAAGCATGGGACAGACATGCAGCAATTCTTGTGGGGGTAGGAAGAAATAGGCTGTTGGTTAACTAGGAATGCGGCCTATCCTGTAGATAGGAATGGGCAGACTAGATGGGCCAAGCAGTCTTTATCTGCTGTCAAAGTCTATGTTTCTATGTTCCTATATTGAGCATGCCAAAGACATGCTCAATAACATTGTGGATTGTAATATGGACTCGTTAAACCTGTCTCATACAATGGATGTGTGGTGTAGGGCCAGGCATTAACAGCCATGGATGCAGGGGTATATACCATCTTCTGTGTAGACAACATCCATTGGTTAATGTCATCAGTGGCAGCTATTATCTATGGAAGGGCTTAGGGCATATACTCATCAATGAATACTCACTAGGTATATCCTCCTTTGAACTTCTGGCACAGGGTGGACATATGCCAGATAAAAGCATTGAGGGGCCCTTTCAGGGTGCCATAACAGGATATTGATGATGTGCACTGTTACAGTCACACCACCTAAAAGTTGATGGAGTGGAAGCTCTTTCTGTTCCTATAGCCCTCAACCCCGTCCCTCAGGGTGCACCAATGGAAATATGCCTGCAATCAATGGTACTCAGAACAGCTCATAAGTGTGCAACCTGATAGAATTGCTGCATGGTTTCTGTTCTCCAATTGTGTGATGGAGAATATGAGAAACTTCCCAGCATGGGCCAGCAGGGTGGTGAGGAACTGGCTCAACAGACATGAGGTGGAAGACTATGTGATACAGGTGGTGTCACCCCGCAGTATCTGAAATGTTCCAGTGGCCTAGAAACACAATGTTGCAGTCACCTTGATCTCAACAGATATTTCATGGCTGTGGTTGGTCCCTGTCCAGAGCTCATCATGCAGCAGCTCACACAGCTGTATGAGCATGGGCCTGTTGAGATAGTAACAGCCCATAGTCTGCCCATCATAAAGCTCTAGGAACCTGACTCAGGACCAGCATTGTCTGTTTGCAGAATTGCTCCTCCGAGGTCTGCAATGTGGCCCATGGGATAATTTCCTTCTCCTCATCCCCTTGGACAGGCTGCATCAGGTACAGGACGTGTGGTATGTCTGTGCTGCATTTTCTTTCCTTCCTGTCCTGTGGATTTCTGCTGGGATAAGGACAACCTTATGAAGTCCTTATTTAGAGTTGCACTAATGGGCACAACCGGCCCATTAGTGCAGCTGTATTCATTTGGATACCAGCTTGTGCATCATATTCATGTTATCTCCGTTATTAGTGCTGCCAGGTGTCGATCTTAACATTAATTTACTAGCCCAATTACTAGTGCAGATTGTCGAGGCTAGTGCAGGATCTCTGTCACTTGCATGGTTCAGCTAGTGCAGTTCCTCCAGTGGAAAGTTGCATTTCCATTCTCTGCCTGTCGTGCTGTGTGATGCTCATGCAGTTGCAAAGAAAAAAACACCACCATGAAGCGCAGTCGGAGCAGTGAGATCGCAAAGAAGTAAAGCAAACAAAAAAAAATGGGATCAGACAACTGACTGAGACCACAAAGGAGCTCCAGTCAAACTGAACAACACCCCAGCAGCAGCATTCAGGACACAGTGTGGTTTGAAAAGTGAGTCCACAAACTGTACATAATTAAAGACAAGCAGCTCAGTTTTTCAGTCAAGACTAGTGGTAGGGCAGCATTTGCACCATAATGTTTGGTCAGAAGTGAATCAAGACAGACTGATGAAGCTGAAATAAAGTTAGCTTAGCTAGTAATGCACTCCAACCTCATGTCCGCCATTCCATTTATTTTAACCTTGTCCCTGTCGACCTGTGTTGTTGTCATCATCTGAGAAGCTGTTAGCAGCAGTGACAGCAGATAATATGTGTGAGTGAGAAAACGGGCTCCTCCAAAGGAAAACGTGACTGGAGCACCCCCAACACTGAACAGTCAACATCCTGCAGCATTAGAGTCAGGACATGGCATGGTCAGAACAGTAAGATGACTTGTCCTGACCCTGTCACCCTGTGGTCACCATCATTCTGAGAAGCTGCTTCCAAAACTCTGAAGCAGCAGCTGCAGCAAATATGTGCCAGTGAGAAACAGGCACCTCTGTCTTAACTGTAACAGCTGTTCTGTATCTCCACAGACAGTAATAGTACAAAGACAGACCCCAAGTCTTACTTCCCCCAAAGTAAAACAACAATGCTAGATTTGCAGCATTCACACCAGGGTACGGTTGGAACAGTGAGAGACCACGGGCTAATCAAATAAGAGACTAACAGGCTACAGCCCACTAACGAGGAAAGTTAAATCAGCATTCCGACCTCTGCTGTTTTTCAGTCTTGTCCCTGTGGTTTGTCTGAGCTGAAAGTGATTGTGATAGTGATACAAGTATGCTTGAGAGTGAGCCACACTCCTGATACCACACAATCCAACAACATTTAAGGATCCTTTGACTTTTATATTAAGAACATTAAGACAATGACATTAAGACACTGACTTCACTGAGTGTTTTATTATATATATATATATATATATATATATATATATATATATAAAGTATTTTATTTCACAAAGTTCAGTTGTAATTTAGGTTTCAAATAAATTCAGACACGTGCTTGATACATTTTGATTTTATTTGTCTTTTGTTTAACAAATCACTGTGAACCATACTGACTGTGGCTAGTGCAATTTCTGTTTCACTAGCCTGGCTGGCTAGTGCAAAAAAGTTAAGGTAGACCCTGAGTCTGCATATAATGTCTTAGTTCTTTACCTATCGCTCTGGCAGTGCAGTGTTAGTGTTTCATTACCCTGTGATATTTGCTGTGAGTGTGGCACTGTTCCATTCCATGCTGTTCTAAACATTTGAATATGGGCAATTTGTTCCTTTAGAAGAGTCTTCATATAAGATAATTTATTAGTCTTGCAGTTTCTAAAAAATGTTTACAGCATCATACAGTAGTTGAAACATTGGGGTATAAGTAAGGCTGTTTAACTTTTTGTAAATAAAATGATCATTAAAATATGATATGCTTAAAATCTAATACATGCATACATATCTGCAATTTTTCAATGAGTTTGATGGAAACAATGGAAAAGGGCACAGCTTTACCTAGGCACTACAAACATTCTTGATTAGTGCTGTCAGACAGTAACATTTTAAAAAAATCATCTAATTGATTTTTAGTGATTTAAACAATGGCCTTCAACTTTCACTTTCTATTGCTGGCAGCCACCATTTCATGAGTAGTAGAGAGCTTCCTGAGCTCATTTTATGCTGATATGTCCTGCCAACTAATAGCTGCGGTCAAACAGGCATATAGCATACAGTGAGCTCAGGAAGCTCACTGCTACTATTAAATGCTCGCTGCCAGCAACAGGAAGTGGAAGTTGTGGTAGCTGTTCTAAATCATTAAATAATGTTGTTACTGTCTGAAAGCACTAACTGAGAGTTTCTGTAGTGTCTGTGAAAACTTTGTCTTTTCCATTGTTTCCCTTT
Organism: Neoceratodus forsteri; assembly: GCA_016271365.2. NCBI lineage: Eukaryota > Metazoa > Chordata > Ceratodontiformes > Ceratodontidae > Neoceratodus > Neoceratodus forsteri. The sequence goes on along the minus strand of CM057456.1, from coordinate 92,612,800 downwards.
AACCAGACGAGTAAGTATTGTAACAACACTACACAAAAATAGTAAGATGTGCAGTATGATTACAGGTTTTGTCCTTTAGCTGCATGGAATAAAATGCATGTCTAGACCTTTGTTTTCATGAATAAAACATGTTTTCTCATATTATTAAGCCATATAACAGAATGTGTCTTTGGCAGGCCAAAGTTCAGCCATGATTAAAGCTGCAATGTAAATTTTGGCATTTCCCACTTGTTAGCCAAGGTCTCCAAATGCTGTAACTTTAGTGAATTTTGATTGAGTTGGTTTAAACTTATAATGCTAACTTCTGAATACAGCATGCAATTAAACATTTTGTCCTGTTGGATGAAACATGTAATATGAGCAGCATATTCATGAATACAGTGTAGTCAGTGACACAATGCACTATATTGTGTATCCAAATATATCTGAAATGTCAAAGGAAACCAATTGCAGTAAATGGAGATGGTCTGTGGTATATCCTGATATACCTGGATATGCTGCATCCTGTTACTTGATACCATTGTACAGTGATGTTTTATGTCCTATAATCACATGGATTACTAAAGTATGTGAGTTTTATTGGCCCAGTATTTCTATGTATCTTTAAATCTAGAAACATGTGCCTCGGTTGTTTTGAACCCTGATCCTGAGCGTAGCTTCTCTCTCTCATTGCTCTGTCTGTGCTCAACATTTTAATCTGTGGTGGGAGGTTTGGGGCCCAAATCATTTTTTCTGTTGTAGGTGTCAGCAGTCCTAGCTATAAATTGTTTTGACTCATCTGCTCCACTCCCTGAATGATGAATTGATATTCATCAGTTTTAAGGAAAGGGTTATTGCTAATGCAGAGTGATTTCCTCCCATGAACTAAGCATGAGCAAAGTCAACCCCAGAAGACACCTCTTCATTCCTCTTATTTTTCTTTCTTGTATTTCACCTTTATTTAACCAGAATATCCATCTGAGATTAAAACTTCTTTTGGGAGAGGAATATGACCAAGATGATAGCAATTTATGAAAACAAATCAACATAAAAGAACAATATTCAACTATCGAAACAAAAAAACTCATGTAAAATATAGATTCATTACAAACTATGTTTAGGCACCCATTAAAGTTGAAGCACAGACCAAAATCATAGGAAATGCTAAAGCCTCCTTTACCTTCAGGATTACTAGGTGAAAGCATGAGAGAAGTAGGTCAGAGTCATCTTCAGTTCAGCTTTTAGATGGGGTCTGAAAAATCAGTTTGCTTCATCACGTTTGGCTGAACCACTTCACTTCTCAATGCAGTAATTCACATGAGATTAAAAGATCCAAATACAGGGAACTCTGAGCATGGCAATGAATATTTTATTACTTCACCTTACTAGTGGCAGGTATTGTTTGTCACTGCTGGGGATTGGTATGTTGGTGGCAGTTGGACACCATGTGCAAAGAATATGACTGTTGGTTTAAAGTTCTGAGCTGCAACACAGGTTGGTATTCATGGCTAACCTGAAGGCCTACCTCTGTTGTCTCTATTATACCTACATGCCAATTTGTACTATCTCACTGGTCCCATAAGTTTTCCAAATTTATAAAAATACACCCTATTCAAAATATGTGTCCAAGAATATAAACAAAATTAATAGGCAATAAATTTAGGGCATTACATTGACCTTCCCAATGTTTCAACATGTGTGAATGCAGAAGTTATTATTTTCTTTTCTTATCTTGTTTAGTATTTTTTTTATATTGTTTGAATTGAGTAATAATTAATACAGCTGCTGCCCACTGGCATGGAGGACGTTTTGGATCTGTGTGTGCCATTGCTAATGACTCATTTGATGTTGGAGATGTCATTGCCATCCCTTGATGGTGGGTGGGTGACATAACAGATCTTATTTTATGGATAATAACTTGGTGTGTATCTCATACCTGATCACCCCATGCTTACTGTTGATGATGTTGTAATAGCTGTACTGTCTTCAGGAGGACTTCAGGAGGAGGTATGCATAATAGTCCTTATGCTGCCAGTGATGTTGTGAGTGGTGAGCCAGACTGAAGAGCTGCCAATGCATGAAAGAGCCTGTGGGATTTGCCAGCAGGTGGTAAAATAGAGGAATAGGAGTAGATGTGACTTTTGGACATGGGAATAATCAAATGGATAGCTGAAGTTGATACTTGGTAAGATGAGTTTGACAAATTATAAGAATCATTATTTTCAGGAGCTATCCTGGAGCAATGTGATGAGACAAGATCACTAGTTGTCCTGAATCATCTTACCAAAGTAACACATGCTGGAGGTGTCTGCATACATACAAAGATAGTTTAGCTAGTGCTGTCCAAATGACCTTCCTGTCATGACAGAATATGATAGGATCACTACTTTGATTTAACAGGAACCCTGCTAGATAACACTCCATCATGTATTCTGTGAGATGTCTGTTCCTTCCCAAAATGTCTGCAGAGCACTGGCAGTCAAAGTTAAAAATCTCCCAAATGTCCTTTGTTATCCGTGGATCATCACTATTCAATTCTTCTTCCATGATAATGGCTGGTTCTGGAAGCATTCAAAGTGAGCTGGGGAGGAACAGTACTAGCAATAAGAGGTTGATTCCTGTTTATTTATTCATGTTTTCTGGCTTGCTATATCTGAAGTGTATGCATAGTTACTGTGGCTTGACACCATCATTATGTTCAGAGAGAATGCATACAACTTTATATCTGGATCAAGGTTGTGTTGCCATTCCAAATTGTGTGCCCAATCTAAACCTTTGAAATCTGCCTGCAGTTTGCATCAGACATATCTCTGACACCTTCTTAATGATTAATGCATCCTCCTTCTGCTACTGCTGAGATGACAGATATACTAGTTGTGTCATCATCATGTCCTCCACCACAATCATTATCACTGCCATTCTCACCACCCTTAGCATTATCGCTACATCAACAACCACCTCTAGCCTTGTTTAGTTGGGTTGCTGTAGAAATCCACAGATAATGGAGCATGTGTGAGAATGTTATTTAAGTTGACACAAAAAGAAAATGACTATGTTAAGGGATGCAGATTCAGCACTCTCATCTCTGGTGGCCTGTTCACAATGTCTTAGAAGTGAACAAGCTTCTTGCAGCGCACATCACTGCACTCAGGACTGTAGGCATCCTATTGACCAAACTGTCAAATTCCATAGCCACTTTGTGAAATTTTGTAGCTAGAAACATAGCTTGTTCCATAAGTCTTTTCAGCATATAAAAGACAGCTTTCCACCTTGTGGTCATGTCTTTAAATATGCAGTTCTGCAGATTATTGTGCTTTTGCTGGCACTGTCAAAGGAGCTCAGTGCATATGGGAGAACAGTAGAATATCTTATAGTGTTCCACACAGTGTCAAGTATTTATTTTAGCTGCGCATATTTGTCAAGAATGAGATTTACCACCAGAGTCTGTGTATGGGTAAAACTAGGTGCATGACAGAAATCTTAGTTATCTGTGGCCTTCAACATGTTACTCCCAAAGTACATCACAAATATTCCCACCTTCAGACTATGGTGGTATATCTAGATATCTAGCAGTGATTGAATGATCTGCAGAATTATTCTCCTCTGTGCTCCCCATCTATGAACAACACATTGAATAAGACAGTTCCTCTCTTGGTTTGCCTCTGTGATGCTTTTATCAACCTAACTCTCTGCAGGTGCTGTGGTGATGGATATGGGGCAGAAATAGTGTTTGTACTGCTTGATATGGACAAAACCCAATAGGCAGCGAGACTTTGAAGCTGTGGTTTGCAGTATTACTTGGATAGCACCTGGGAACTGTACATAACCCCTCTACCTCCTTCAGAACTGTTAACATCTGCATGCATACTTATTCATTCTACTAGGGATAATACTGTGTGCCTTGAAAATGTGAAGCATGATGAAATGTTATATTTGGGCTTCAACTGATGTAATAGACTTTAAAACCCAGCCTTCTACTATGGAAAAGGCTGATGATCAAGGCCATCATCTCCTCGATAACTTGCTGGATTTGGAAGATGATAGGTTGATTTCTCAACAGTTTAGAGTGGGCACGTAAAGACTTAAAGCATTGAAGTTTGTTTTGTTCCTAGCGGGTAGAGCAGTGATTTTGATGCAGTGTTTGCACCGGAGTATGCATCAGTTGGCTGCTGCGGCTGCCAAGGTGACTGCATTACTTGAACAGGCTGTCTTATCCCATCCTCTTGCTTAATTGTCCCTGTTGGTGCTGTTACTGCTGGCCCATGTAATTTGGTGTTTACTGGCAATCAGTGTGACTGTTAGGAAGATGCTGTGTTTGCACTTAAGATGCTCAATCACAACACTGCTTCCCAAAGACTGAGAATGGCGGCCCAGTTCGTCTTTGTGTCTCAAAATTGTAACATACTTTAGTACATTTGTGAGATCATTGGTAAAATACTCATACACTGCGAAGATCTCTGTGTTTTTTAGCTACAGTACATGACTGGACTACTTTTGTTCACTGGGAGAGAGAGGTGGCAACTGCAAGATGATTTTTCCTACCACATTGGAATGTTCAGGCTGGATTGGATGTCCTGATAGGGCTGCACTAACAGCAGTAGCACTAGGGTTACAAAGAGGCTGATTATCTGGGGTGGGGTGGGATTGGCCTTTAGTTGTACCTGCATGATCAACATGCTTTTTGCTTTTACTTTTGAATTTTTTTTTATTTTGGAATCTCTTTCCATGATGGCTCCATTCCTTTTCAAAACAGAAGAGTGGTGACATGCTTCTCCACAGGTTGAGTGCTCCATGCAAGGCTAATAATCTGAAAAAATGTAGAGTACACCCCTTGCCATAGCTGGAGACAAATATATAGGCACACCAAACTATAATGTTACTGCTTGCAAACTTTATTTAGTGCATTAAAATTCACTTCACCTCATCTGAAGTCTGCTGCAACATCATGTAATTTTTATCAGTTCAAAGTTGCTAGGCATTAGTGTAAAAAATTATAAAAAGTAACTTACTTTACTCTATATGAAAGAATTCCTGCTTATGAAGCCACCTCTGGTGTGCTGTCTTGAGAAAAAGGAAGCAGGTTTATAGACTCATGCAGCACTAGAGATATGCTGAAACCAGCAAGGTCACAGGAGATATGAAGGTATCAACACAGTGTAAGAGGGTGACAGGAAGGGCAAATCAGATGCTGAGGTGCATTGCCAGAGGATCTCCTCTAGAAAGGTGGAGGTCATACTGCCCTTGTATTGATCATTGGTGAGGCTGTACTTAGATTACTGTGTACAGTACTGGTGCCAATACCTCAAGAAGGATGTGAGATTACTGGAGGGAGTGCAGCGCAGGGCTATAAAAATGATCATGAGTCTAGACAAGTTGCTTTATGAGGAAACATTGAAGGAGCTCAACATGTACTGCTGGGAGAGAGGGAAAAGGGGGACATGATAGAGACATTTAAGTACTTGAAAGACATAAACAAATTCAGAAAGGGAGGACTATTCCACTGAAAAGAGGGTAGGGTCACTAGGGGGTACAGTATGAAGTTGGAAGTGGGAAGGTTCAGGAGGAAAATGAGGAGGCACCTCTTCACAAAGAAAGTCATGGTGTGATGACAGATGAGTTAATCAAATTGAGGACAGTGGATAGCTTTAAGTGGGGTTGGATAAAGTCAGGCAAGGTAATACAGACAAGTACACAATGGGGAAGTACCGGGAGATGGGATGGAGGGAAGAGATTCAGTGGAGGGCAGCTGCAGTGGTATTAAACTGAGAGCTGCACAATCGGTCAGACTTGATAGACCTGTGAGACATTTTCTGTTGGCAATTTGTATGTTCATATGTTAATGGAACATTCAGTTTGTACAGGAACTTACACTGTTTTTTTTGTTATTTTGTCCAGAGGAGTTTAACAGCTTATTGACTGTTGTGATTTCTATGATCTGCCTCCATGTTGCTCTGATGCACTTTGCCTGATATTTGACACTAGCAAGGAGTATCAGGTCCTTTGTCTGCTTCCCTAGTAACACTGTGGAGTCTGCTGTCATTGCCACTTTCATAAAAAGAGCATATTTTTGTACAAGATTAACCAACAGAGTTGCATCCCATGTTATCAGAGAGATAAGTGCCCTATTGTTCTAGTTGTTCTATTTATTGTAATGCCTACTCTCCCTTGCTCTGGTTTAGAGAACTGTTGGTTCTGGACTCAACACCAGGAAGACAAGCAGGTTTAGAGTTAGGAGGACTTTAAGGTTTAGCTAAGATACTACCGGTCTCTGAACTGGAACCACTACCTCATCAGTATAACATCCCTCTTCTTTTTATTTTCTGGTTCCCACAGGGATCCATTGCATCATCACTGGTACACAAATATCCTCTTCAACTGTATCACCCTCTTATTCACCCTGCACACCCACATTTTCAATTTCAGACTGCTCATCTGCTCCTCCATCTCAAGCTCCACAGCTTCTACAGGAGCACACTAATCAGAATCACATGGCTCCAACACAACAGACAGCACCAGTGGCACCAGCGGCACATTAAATACACACATCTTCCTCCACTTTGACTTCTCCTGACATTTTGTCACCTCATGTACCACTCCTGCATCCATCACCTCCCTCAGCCCCAAGCAACACTGATGCCACAGCCATATGAGAAGAAACCTTTGCAATGCTCATGCCACCATTACTGTTGAACTACTACCTGCCACCATGGAACATGCTGCTGTAGTCTTAGATTTTAACCTGCAGCAGGTGCAGCTTTCTACTCCTGCCATCTTTGATACCTGCCCTGCACCTCTCCCTTTAACAGACGCCTTCTGTTTTCACTCATTTAAATATAAGTCACACGGATAATATCAAAACTAAACTCAGAGCTATGTGATTCAAGTTATCACAATTGAGCCACTCAGATCAGAAATTTTAAACTGCCTGGCCTCAAAAATATACCAGAAATTATTAAAGAGAAATAAAGCAAAAGAGAACACAATGCACACAATTAAAGAAAACATATATTTTAAACAGATACAGAATTTGTAGGTATGGTACAGTGCAGTTAAAGCACTGGACAACGCATCTCCTGAATGATCAGTACTGCTGACTGAAACAAATGGAATGAAAAGAACTTACTGAACTAGTAAAATGAAAGCAGTATAATATTTTTTATAACCTGGTGGTCACAAGTCATACAGTACATTAGCTCCCAGCAGCTACATGACAGAGTACTTTCACTTTAAGAACTCAACAAATGTTGTAAAAGGTATATGTTGAAACAGAAACAATTATTTCATTTAACACACTCAAGTCTGTTTAATTCACAACAATTAAATAACCTCAACAAGTGTAATAGGTCATTGTGACATTAACAGAAAACCCTAAAGAGAAATTCAGTGACACAGATTGAAAATAAAAATAAAGCAGCAGTATGTGTTAGTTGCAAAACATTTCATCATATAGTTTTAAGCAAAAAAAAATGCATTCCATCATTTGTAGATTAATCCTTGGTGTACTTTAAATTTTATCATATACAGTATTATTAAAACAGCTATTATACCTAATTTTGTGATTAATAACTCAAGTCATTAAAATGGTTGCCAGTCACAATTTTTAAAACTCTCTTCCTCTGAGGATACCTGGTAAATACATTGTTACCTGATAAATAGTACATACTAGATTCATATTGTGCATGTACAGGGTGGTGTATCCTCATGTTTCTGATGATAAACAACACAGCACTGTGCAAGATAATGTTATTTTATTACAGGCATGGTACAGGAGCAGGAACTTTTAAGAACTTCAAAATCCCATTTCTTAATTTAGAAAAGAAAGAAAATGAAAAGAAAATGTATATACTGATATTTTACAAGAAAAAAATATTGCTGAAAAAAATACATGGTGACTATCAACTCCAGCTCTGCTGGACATATCAGACTCATTCACAGCTCATTATTCTAACCTCTAGCCTATTCTACCCACCTCAGATCTCTATATTTAAATGTGAGTTATATGCTTCCAAACTTTCAGAAATTTAAAATTACATTTTGCAGTTATGTAAACTGCAGAACTGTAAGCCCATAACTTTAAAACTAGAAAACAGAATATCACTAATTTTGTTAGGTTCATTGACCCTAAATATTAGGCTTTGATGCCACCACATGGCCCAGCAGCATAGTGCCATGCTGCCATGTTGATGACCTTGGTTCAGAAGCAAGTCTGGGAAGTCATGTCATGAGGTGAGCTGTGGCAATGGCAGCTGATGCTCAGCAGTTTATCTCAGTCATGAAGGGTTGGTGGTGGGTTCCACCAACACATCAACCCCTGCAACTGAGCCAATGAGGTTGCTCCAGCCACCAGGAAGCAGTGATTGTGCAAGGCTGACTGAGGCAACACCACTGGCAGGAAAAATTGGAGGAAATATGTTTGAGAAACCTGATAACCAACTGAATAACAGCTGGGTTCATCCTGATCAGAGTATATCTCTTTGAACTGGTATATCCCTGAGAGACAAACTACCATCCAAGATAAAAAAATATGGAAAAAGAGGTTGTGTGTCAACTCTAATCTCTTTCTCAAAGGTTGACCAACTTATAAGCAGCCAAAGTTTCCAGAATAACATCAGCAGTGCATGGAATCCTTCACTGTCAATCAATATGTCATTTATTAACTTGTACTGTTCTGTTACCTGTATGTTATTTTCTTCTTTACCCCCAGGTCAGCCCCAGAAAAGGGACATCCAGGGCCCAGTGGGCCTACCAGTCAACAAAATTCAATAAATAAATAAATGATAGCAGTGAATATTCTGACCTATATTTATTTACCTTATTCTGACTTGTATGATACCCTTCTTTCTCCATTTTGATTCTGCTTTAGTACTTTTTCACATTTGAAATAATAAAATAATTTGGAGCATGTTTTCATTAGTATTCTCAGCTGTTTTTGAACACCTTTTGTGCCATAAGGTTACGGACCACTGCTTGCTGCATGATAGTTCATGTTAGTCACAACAAGTTATTTTAAACGGTTGATGTACAAAACAGCTGAAATACAGATGGAAACCTGGTCAAACCATATTAAAAGGAACACTACCTTTTATTATTTCATACAGTATGTGAAAAAGTACTAAGACAGACTCAGATTGGGAAAAAATGGCTTCATTCAAGCCAGGAGATAAGGTGCAATCTAAAATAGAATAAAAAGTATAGGTCAAAATTTTCACTGCAATCATGCACTGCTGCTTTAAAGTTCAGTTTCATCAAATTGTGTGAAATTGTGGAATGTTGTGATACTTTTGCCATAGCCAATACATACATTTTGCCCAGTCATACGTACTTACTTGAGTTGCCATTTTTTTATTTTATTTATTTATTTATTTGTTCTAGGATTACAAATACCTTTGAGCCGAGGCTCTTTACAAAGGTTCCACATCACTGGTACAATTGAGACAATCATAAGCAAAGATACCAGTTTATAAAATTAAAAAAAACATAGTCTTGTAGATAAAAAGAACAATAAGGTGAAACTTTGGGAGGGGAAAGGAAAGGAGGAGGGTGAAATCAGGGAGACTAGTGGATGGGAGAAAATGGGAGGTAGGTTGGGGGACAGAGAGAGGAGAGGTAGAAGGTGGATAAGAATAGAGGTAGCAGCCGGGTGGCATTTGTCATGGGCCAGCAGGGGAGGTGAAGATGGGGGGGTGCTGGCAAAGTGCAGGAGTAGATGTGGATCCAAAAGGCATCTTCAGCTATGGAACCAAAGACATGTTTATCCACAACAGTCACAGAGGTTGGAGGCAATGAGTGTTAAGCGGAGACGAGTCTTAAAAGTGCTGAACCATAGTGAGGATGAGATGTCGCTGGAAGACCATTGTACCAACTAGTGGCCCGTAAGCAAAGATCTTTGGCTTTGTGTTGTGCGGACAATGCGGGACTTGCAGAAGCTGAGGTTTCGATCTGGTATGTCAGGTGTGGATTCTCGGTGCATGAGGGCACAGACTCCAGGGGGCAAGGCCCAGCAAGATTTTCTTAGTAGTAATACAAGTTTGGTGTTTTATTTGATTGGCAAGATTCAACCATCCAGTTTGAGAATAGAGGTCACAGGTGTGAGTTAGGCATTGGGAGCCAGTGACAAGTCGACAGGCCTTGTTGAGGCGGTGGATACATGTTTGAGTGTGGTGGTTGTAGCAAAGCCATAAATGATAATGCCATAATCAATGATGGATATGATGGAGCTCTGGACAGTGACAGCAAGGGCTTCGGTGTCAGGTGTTTCTATGACGGAATAGCAGGCCTAGCGGGGAGTTAGCGGCTTTGGCTACATGGTTGATGTGGGCAGTGTAGGAGGTGAGGGTCAAGGGTGATCCGAGGTATTTAAAGTTTTTGAGGAAGGTTAAGGCTGGGTAAAGCGGCAGTAAGGTAGCATTCATGGAGGCGTCATAGTAAAAGTATAGTGGTGTCAAGTGTCATCTCACGGTATTAAGTGAGGAATCATGATGAATAGTCATGAGCATCACTGTGCACTAGCCTGAATTCTTGCAATATGCAGGTAATTACTAGAGCTCACTGACATAATGACTTGTTGATGCACATGCACTTGCAGCATTGTTCTGTACAATGCCACCTATTGACTCTTTAACAACCCTGTAGATAACAATGCATATTTTTACTATTTGATAACAGTGGCACCAAGTGATGCAAAGCCTTAAGACTAGTATCAAATTAGGCCATTGTGACAGAAGTATCTGGATATCTTTAGTTGTAATAGAGCATGATGCTGGGAATCACTGTTGCAGGACTGTTGAGGGTATTACATGGCTATGATGCTAGTGCCAAATTTTGAGTGTATACCTGCAATAGCAGCGAAACTATAAACATCCAAATATTTTGACAATTTTCACACATTTTAACAAATAATTACATTTTGAAATTTTGAACTCCTGGATATGCAAAATTGCCAAATTTCATTCTGTGAAATATTTTGCATAATTCAGCCATTTCAGAAAATGTTTCTTGAAGCAAAATGTGGAATTTTGCCTATGGAGTGCAAAATTTTGCCAACAAAATGGCGAAATTTGCCACTTGTGGGTGAAATTTCGCCATTTTCTGATGAAATCTGGTATTTTGTGGGTGAAATTTTGCAACTTTGCACCCTGCAAAATGTTTCACAGAACGGCTGAATTATGCAAAATATTTTGTATGGTGAAATTGCATTTCGTGGGAATTGCACCAGTGAAATTTAACTTTGCTAACATCTGTAGTAACTTACAATTTACACAACCAATTGCCTCTCTAGCTAGTAGTTTCCATGACTCTTTCAAGAAAGTATGCATGTTTATTTTAGTTATCTAGCTCCAAAGGTGGCTGAGTTGTAAACATAGAAATATTTTCAAAGAAATGTTCAGATGAACAATACATTTCAGATCTAAGCCCTTGTAACTTCCCTGTCCCTCATCCAGATGTCATAAAATTTGCCATCCTGTTAGGGCCCCTTCAGAACAATAATAATTTCATTTTCAGATCACTCACTATAATAATGACTGAGTTCTGATCAATCAAAAATGTCAGAAAATTCCACAAAAGTTAATGAAAATTTGTGGAATTTGTGAAACCACAAAATGTGAATTTGCAAATCTTACCCAGCCCTACATTGGGCTACAATAATGGTGCTGGTGAAGTTTTCAGTTTCCAGCTTCAAGAAGTGTACACCACCTCATGAAGTTCCCTTTACCTAACCAGTTAACTTTGTGAAGTGGCAGTTCTTTATGAATTAATTTGCAAAGAAAACTTTATGAACTTCACACACTTCCAACCATGACAGCACAACAACATGTGCTGGCGATAGATGAAATATTGAATAATTTAAATAATGTCTCAAGATAGTGACATTGGGCTCAATTCATGGATGAATGTTGCAACTTGCCAGCACTTACAGCATGTGGGTTGTGCCACACAGAGGCTAACACCATGGACATGGCGTAATAGCCCCGCATGTCACAAGTTGCACCCACAACTGATGGCCCCCAGAGCCACCCACATTGGAACATCACGGCATGCACCAGGGGTGGGGCAGGACCGTGGCAGAGCAGTCTGGGAGGCACAATGCAGAATGAACCCTGGGGATCCCCAACATTCGGAGTGGTGGAGGGTATGGCTGTGTTTGTGGGGGGCATGGTGAGCAAATTAGTACCACTGTCATGGTGCTGTGAAGTGGGCATCTGATGGCTGCCACCATCAGATGCCCCTTAGAACAGCTCCAAGCAGTTCTAAGTACACTCCACCAGTGTGGCTCCTGGAATCATGGAAGCAGGTTACAGCAGCCACCCTCTTGGAATAGGGTGGAGTTGCTGCCGTGACCCATCCTACGCCCACGTCGTTGTGGGCTGTGATGTAGTGGGTGGCATAACCCATGGCTGGCGTAGCCCACAGACAAAAGTGCCTCTTGGAATTGGGAGTGTAATGCCAGGTGCAAGTCTTGGGTCACGCCAAAGGGTTTGGTGTATCTCAACTTTGCCAGTGTATGCTGACTTGGAATCGGGCGTGACAGATTTATTTAACTTTTATGTTTGCTGCATGCATGCGCACAGCAAACATTTTATTAGAGAGTGGCTTTTGAGGGTATGACACTGTCAGGTCAAAGCAGACCGGTTTGTCAGTGTCACACCAATCATCAGCCAGATTGATCATGACAGTATGCCAAGTTCAACAGTTTTCTGCCACAACCATTGATGTAGAGTCAGTGCTCACCACTTCAAAGGGCAGCAAGTCCTGACTTATACAGGAAGAAACAAAGCTGTTTGTGGTGGCACTCAGACAAACAACATACAGTGTGTAGCTCGGCAAAAGACAGAATTTATTAAACATCAAATAAACAAAATAACAAAGCCAAACAAATGGTTCACAATAAGCACTACTCCAGCATGCCACATTCTACACTAGCTGCAAGTGGCTGATATCAAACCTCGGTAACCCCAGGTAAAGGCGTTGCAGTAGTCAAGGTGGGAGGTAACGAAGGCATGGACCAAAGTTGGAAGATCGTCAGAAGGAACCAGGTGCTTCACCTGGGTGATATTCCTCAGGTGGTAAAGAGGCTTTGACAACTGCCGACACCTGAGATTTCAGTGTCAAACAGTCATCAAACACAACGCCCAGGTTCCACACCTGGTCTGAGGTACTTAGCTGAAGACCCCAAGCCATAAACTTGAAGGTAATCCGCCAACAAACCCACCTCTCGAGACCTGGGTCCACTACCAACACCTCCGTTTTTCTGGGTTCATCCGCAGCCAACTCACATTCATCCAATCCTGGATTTCGCAAGACAGTTGTTAAAGACTGAAATGGCAGCATCTTGGCCGGGTACTAAGGACATGTACAGCTGAGTATCATCTGCATAGCAGTGAAAACTCAAGCCGTACCACCTAATAATCACTCCCAATGGCAGCATATACACCACAAACAACATGGGCACTAAATGGAGCCCTGCGGCACCCACAGGATAGGAAGAGTGATGCCAAGGAAAAATCCCAGACACCACTCTCTGAGTTCTACCCTTGATGAAAGATCGAAAGCAACTGAAGACTGTACAGACAGCCCATAGATAAACCACAGGAGCTCCAATAGCACACCATGGTCCACGGTGTCAAATGCTGCAGATAGATCAAGAAGGACCAAGATGGAACGGGTCCTTCAATCTCTCACTATTGAGAGGTCATTTAGTACCCGGACAACAGCTGTCTCAGTACTATGTCTCTTCCTAAATCTGGACTAGAGAGAGTCATAGACATTGTGGCTGGTCAAGCGATCATCCAGCTGCAACGTGAACACCTTCTCGATAACCTTACCCACAAAGGGCAGATTAGAGACAGGCCTGTAGTTAGCCAGACAATCCAGGTCCAAGGAGGACTTCTTAAGAAGGACTGCACCACAGCCTCCTTCAGAGGATCAGGAAAGATTCCCATCTCCAAAGACCTCCATACTATCTCGGCAAGGACTGGTCCGATTTTATCCACACAGCCCTCTAGGAGATGTGTGGGGCCCGGTCCAAACTACAGTTGGTCGGACGCATGACTGGATGATCATCACAATGTCACTGACTGTGGGAAGGCTGAAGTCAAACCACAAACTGGTGTCCGACATCTCCTGCCAACTGCCACATCTCCCATTAGGAAGGGACAAGCGGATACTAGACCTGATTGTGGCAACCTTATCTGCAAAAGAATTGAGCAAACTCCTCACACCGTTCTTGAGAAAAAGCACTTCCAGGCTGAAGACAGATTGGATTGCACAATCTGTCCACAGTTTGGAAAAGCTGAACTGGTTGATTCTGTGCAGCAGCAATCTCTCTGGACAGGAATACTGCCTTCTTACGGGTGATTGCTGATTGATAGACCACATAATGGTCCGTCAAACTAAGTTTGTCACAATCCAGATTAAATTATGAAGAAACAAATTGTTCCAGCATTTACTCATAACGTTATTTTTTGCAGATTATGGACCCTAATATTCAACATATCCTATGTGTTACCCCACCTCCTGAACCACGGCAGTTGTCATTTTTCAAATCCCTCAAAAACTTGTTGCCACAGTCACACAGCAAAATCACTTCTAGGATGGGATTTTAAAATTCCACCTGTCTTGCTCATAGCATCAGGTCATAAAAAGACTGTTGGACATTTGGGGTCAAAATGTGAGAGTCCACTTAAAAGTAGATATTGCCTCTCAGCTGTCCAATCCTGGGTAATTACAATCTAACAATATGTCGAAGCAGGAGACCACTGAAAATGAGAAACTGCATCTCATCTGCTGTATCGAAATATATTGTAAAATGTGTACAAGCAAGGCCTGGTACAACCGAATGCCAGCAGCAAATATTCAGCATCGACAAATGCTTGTTTCTATTTTATTCACTCTTCCTCTTTTCTGCATTGGCTTCATGTTTCTTCAATATTTTGTTTCCTTTATTTTCTCTTTACATCTCCTGCTTGAGATTGTGGTTTACAATGTTGTTGTTGCCTCCTCAATATCACACACACACACACACACACACACACACTGGCAGCAGCATTCTGCCTCCCTGTTGTATCATGGGCATATCAGCCTACAGCCTTCCTTTTAATCCCCAACCATCTCTGCTCTGCCACCATTTTAAAACCTCCCTACCCATCTCAGCTCAGCCACCATTTGTAAGGCTGCATGGGGCTGACCACGCTGCTGTATTGCTATCATGTAGAAAGAGATGGGGCAGTAACATGTGACCAGATATCTTCCTTCTATTCTTCCACAGTGGTGTGGTCAGTGCATTTCTGTTGTTTCTTCACCTTCCTCCCCATCACAGTTGCATTAGCCCCCAGGCTCACCATTTTATTGCTGCCCATCACTTCGTTTCAGTTTCACAGCTTCAGTAAAAAAAAAGAGCCCACCATGCCCAAGATGGCTACCATGAGTTCAGTGACCTGAGTGACTTCACTTCTATAGCTGTACAAGTGCAAATTCACTTCTGCATTTGAGGTGAAGTTGTGCATGTGCTTTGAGCTCATGGCTGCCATCTTTGTTTTGTCCTCATGAGCACTCTTAAAGCAATGTAACAGCCATGTTGTCTCTGACCAGAATTTGCTATTGTTCATTTTTCACTTGGGAAAGGAAGGATTGACAATACTGCCTACAAGAGGGTGATGCAGATGCAAACCAATTGAAATTTAGCCACAAATGTAGTGAGAAAGAAATAATGTGCCGTAATGGGAACTTAACCCAGGCTCCAAGAATTCCATCCCAGTGTTCTAACCACTGAGCTACAAGCTCACATAGCTGGATCTGGGGTTCCCAGAAACACTTCCTTTTTCTGGTATTACATATCTTGCAACTAGGAATAATGAATATAACCATTAGATGTGTTGGTGCAGTATTAGCCACTGCTAAGCAAAATAAACCGCTAACTGAAATGAAAAAGAAAAAGAAATTATGCCAGATTAACATGATGCTGGTATTACAGTTAATTGAGAAAATTTGGCAGACACACTGTGGTAATTCTCATTCCTTTTGAGAAGTGCCATTTTATCTTCAATGCCCACTGAAGTGAATAACCACCAGAAAAGGTTGACATGGCCTCAGTTTAACATCTCATCTGACTTACGGCACAACTCAGCAGTACAGCATCTCCTTTGTACTGCACAAGGGCACCAGTGTTTATGTTATGAGCCCAATCTGAATGTGGGACTAGACTCATGACCTTCTTTCCAAGAGGCAAATGAATGACCAACTGAGCCAAGCTAGCACCTTTTAAATGAGTCCCACCCATCTCAGTTCAGACATCCTTTAAAAGTCCCTTACCTATCATAGGTCTTCTATACTCCCACAGCACTGAGCCAATATACCTAAAACAAAACAGCAATGACAATAACAGCTAAGGAAATACAACATCGGCAAACACAGCTACCTGGCAAAATACTGACATGCAAACACTGAAAACACTCAAAAAAAAAAAAAGAAAACACAAATCCAAAGTACTCCTTGAAACACTTTATTATCACACCTTCATGGATGAACTATATGCTATCCCCTTCAAATATTCATAGGTAGTTCTGTCCCCATAATCTGAAATAATACAAACAATTCATTAAATTAAATCCTTATATTTCTTTTCCCATACGACATCTCCTTCCAGCAACTAGGTGGTCCAGCTTCATTTCTGTCAGCCTAAACCAATAATCAGCACTCAAAAATAAGTAATTAAAACAAAATAAAATACAATATCCAACCATCAACATACGGAACCTCAACCAGAACCAGACAACACAAAGCTAAACACCAGAAAATTCAGAGACCAGACGAGGCTCAAAACACCAACCCCTACATTAACACTTCTAAACACCCTACCCACAACACATCCTACCCACTATGCCAAGATGCCAGCACAGCTCCCACCACAGGAAATACACACTTCAGACCAAGAACAAATAATATCTATGCTTATGGGAGGGGCTTTGACCCTCAAGACTCTTATGTGGGGGTCTGTCCCCACACCCCAAACTATTATATTCTAACTCCAGGTCGAACTACAGCCCACTACAGCAGAAATACCACATGCACTAAAGCTACCTATGGCAACAATACCAACGGCAATATGTACTGTGCACAGTTTTTCCTTGTGTTATTATTGGCACGCTATTATTCAGTTGCGCACATTGCTTAGACATATTGACTGGGTACCTACAGTACTCCCACACAGTCCTTATCCCCCATCCTCACACCCAATACTTCACACACTATTCAGTCACCTCTTCTGAGCATGCTAATGTAAAGCACTACTACGGCATAAAAAGCACTACAGGGCTAGAATACTGGCACTTGGACATGGTGCTGAAAGCATGAGGATGAGGGTCTTTGAACTGTATGTGACCATTTAGTCCCTTTAATACATATATCCATTTTGGTATACTGGGACCAACTGGTGACTGAATGGCTGCATATGACAGAATGCAGGATGGAAGGGTGGGAGATGAGATGAGTGAGGAAGTGTGCCAGTCCTTATTAAAATATTTACCAATGGTGTCACATTCTACCATTTTATGCCAATTTATATAATTTAAAGCCAAATGGCAAGGTGGCAAATATATCACACTAACATTGGCACTGCCCCACCACTAGGACTCTAGTTTCTGTCCATATTCCTTCTCTGACACCAGTATTTAAAGAACTAGTATGTAGTTGAGCTTGCTGGATGAAACCTTTCTCTGTGCCTTTTCTACCACCTGAAACCCTTTCTTCTCCTGTTCTTCTTTTAATGATTTCCAACCACACAATGGCAGATGCTCACACAAACATACCTGTTGCCTCAGTGACAGCCTCTTGATTCCTCCTAACCCTTAGTGAGAGACCTGCAGGAGTCTGCTTACTTAGTTTTTCACTTGCAGACAAAAATTAAAACAAAACAAAAATGGGGTTTGGTGCCCCACCCACCAGCAGTCAAATTGTTTGTCAAATAATCCTTCACTCTTCCCATATCACCTTTCCTAGTCCCGAGGTATTTAAAGTTTTTGAGGAAGGTTAAGGCTGGGTAAAGTGGCAGTAAGGTAGCATTCATGGGAGGCGCCATAGTAAAAGTATTGTGGTGTCAAGTGTCATCTCACGGTATTAAGTGAGGAATCATGATGAATAGTCATGAGCATCACTGTGCACTAGCCTGAATTCTTGCAATATGCAGGTAATTACTAGAGCTCACTGACATAATGACTTGTTGATGCATTCACTTGCAGCATTGTTCTGTACAATGCCACCTGTTGACTCTTTAACAACCCTGTAGATAACAATGCATATTTTTACTATTTGATAACAGTGGCACCAAGTGATGCAAAGCCTTAAGACTAGTATCAAATTAGGCATTGTGACAGAAGTATCTGGATATCTTTAGTTGTGATAGACATGATGCTGGGCATCACTATTGCAGGACTGTTGAGGGGTATTACATGGCTATGATGCTTAGTGCCAAATTTTGAGTGTATACCTGCAATGGCAGCGAAACTATAAACATCCAAATATTTTGACAATTTTCACACATTTAACAAATAATTACATTTTGAAATTTTGAACTCTTGGATATGCAAATTGCCAAATTTCATTCTGTGAAATATTTTGCATAATTCAGCCATTTCAGAAAATGTTTCTTGAAGAAAATGTGGAATTTTGCTTCACGGAGTGCAAAATTTTGTTAACAAATGGCGAAATTGCCACTTAGGGTGAAATTTCGCCATTTTCTGATGAAATCTGCATTTTGTGGGTGAAATTTTGCAACTTTGCACCCTGCAAAATGTTTCACAGAACGGCTGAATTATGCAAAATATTTTGTATGGTGAAATTGCCAATTTCGTGGGAACTGCACCAGTGAAATTTAACTTTGCAACATCTGTAGTAACTTACAATTTACACAACCAATTGCCTCTCTAGTTAGTAGTTTCCATGACTCTTTCAAGAAAGTATGCATGTTTAATTTTAGTTATCTAGCTCCAAAGGTGGCTGAGTTGTAAACATAGAAATATTTTCAAAGAAATGTTCAGATGAACAATACATTTCCAGATCTAAGCCTTGTAACTTCCCTGTCCCTCATCCAGATGTCATAAAATTTGCCATCCTGTTAGGGCCCTTCAAAACAATAATAATTTCATTTTCAGATCACTCACTGTAATAATGACTGAGTTCTGATCAATCAAAAATGTCAGAAAATTCCACAAAAGTTAATGAAAATTTAGGAATTTTGTGAAAATTCCACAAAATGTGAATTTGCAAATCTTACCCAGCCCTACATTGCTACAATAATGGTGCTGGTGAAGTTTTCAGTTTCCAGCTTCAAGAAGTGTACACCACCTCATGAAGTTCCCTTTACCTAACCAGTTAACTTTGTGAAGTGGCAGTTCTTTATGAATTAATTTGCAAAGAAAACTTTATGAACTTCACACACTTCCAACCATGACAGCACAACAACATGTGCTGGCGTATAGATGAAATATTGAATAATTTAAATAATGTCTCAAGATAGTGACATTGGGCTCAATTCATGGATGAATGTTGCAACTTGCCAGCACTTACAGCATGTGGTTGTGCAC
This sequence comes from Neoceratodus forsteri, assembly GCA_016271365.2. Lineage (NCBI taxonomy): Eukaryota > Metazoa > Chordata > Ceratodontiformes > Ceratodontidae > Neoceratodus > Neoceratodus forsteri. Next base: position 92,593,244 of record CM057456.1, on the reverse strand, counting down.
ACAGAGGCTAACACCATGGACATGGCGTAATAGCCCAGCATGTCACAAGTTGCACCCCACAACTGATGGCCTCAGAGCCCACCCACATTGGAACATCACAGCATGCACCAGGGGTGGGGCAGGACCAGTGGCAGAGCAGTCTGGGAGGCACAATGCAGAATGAACCCTGGGGATCCCCAACATTCGGAGTGGTGAGGGTATGGCTGTGTTTGTGGGGCATGGTGAGCAAATTAGTACCACTGTCATGGTGTTGTGAAGTGGGCATCTGATGGCTGCCACCATCAGATGCCCCTTAGAACAGCTCCAAGCAGTTCTAAGTACACTCCACCAGTGTGGCTCCTGGAATCATGGAAGCAGGTTACAGCAGCCACCCTCTTGGAATAGGGTGGAGTTGCTGCCGTGACCCATCCTTATGCCATGTCGTTGCGGGCTGTGATGTAGTGGGTGGCATAACCCATGGCTGGCATAGCCCACAGACAAAATGTGCCTCTTGGAATTGGGGCTAGTGTAATGCCAGGTGCAAGTCTTGGGTCACGCCAAAGGGTTTGGTGTATCTCGACTTTTGCCAGTGTATACTGACTTGGAATCAGGCGATTGTGATTTATTTAACTTTTATGTTTGCTGCATGCATGCACTGCAAACATTTTATTAGGAGAGTGGCTTTTGAGGGTATGACACTGTCAGGTCAAAGCAGACCGGGTTTGTCAGTGTCACACCAATCATCAGCCAGATTGATCATGACAGTATGCCAAGTTCAACAGTTTTCTGCCACAACCATTGATGTAGAGTCAGTGCTCACCACTTCAAAGGGCAGCAAGTCCTGACTTATACAGGAAGAAACAAAGCTGTTTGTGTTGGCACTCGGACAAACAACATACAGTGTGTAGCTCGGCAAAAGACAGAATTTATTAAACATCAAATAAACAAAATAACAAAGCCAAACAAATGGTTCACAATAAGCACTACTCCAGCATGCCACATTCTACACTAGCTGCAAGTGGCTGATATCAAACCTCGGTAACCCCAGGTAAAGGCGTTGCATTAGTCAAGGTGGGAGGTAATGAAGGCATGGACCAAAGTTGGAAGATCGTCAGAAGGAACCAGGTGCTTCACCTGGGCGATATTCCTCAGGTGGTAAAGAGGCTTTGACAACTGCCGACACCTGAGATTTCAGTGTCAAACAGTCATCAAACACAACGCCCAGGTTCCACACCTGGTCTGAGGTACTTAGCTGAAGACCCCAAGCCATAAACTTGAAGGTAATCTGGCCAACAAACCCACCTCTCGGCGACCTGGGTCCACTACCAACACCTCCGTTTTCTGGGTTCATCCGCAGCCAACTCACATTCATCCAATCCTGGATTTCGGCAAGACAGTTGTTAAAGACCGAATGGCAGCATCTTGGCCGGGACAAAGGACATGTACAGCTGAGTATCATCTGCATAGCAGTGAAAACTCAAGCCGTACCACCTAATAATCACTCCCAATGGCAGCATATACACCACAAACAACATGGGCACTAAATGGAGCCTGCGGCACCCCACAGGATAGGGGAGTGATGCCAAGGAAAAATCCCAGACACCATCTCTGAGTTCTACCCTTGATGAAAGATCAAAGCAACTGAAGAATGTACAGACAGCCCATAGATAAACCGCAGGAGCTCCATAGCACACCATGGTCCACGGTGTCAAATGCTGCAGATAGATCAAGAAGGACCAAGATGGAATGGGTCCTTCAATCTCTCACTTTTAGGAGGTCATTTAGTACCGGACAACAGCTGTCTCGTCACGTCTCTTCCTAAATCTGGACTAGAGAGAGTCATAGACATTGTGGCTGGTCAAACGATCATCCAGCTGCAACGTGACCACCTTCTCGATAACCTTACCCACAAAGGGCAGATTAGAGACAGGCCTGTAGTTAGCCAGACAATCCAGGTCCAAGGAGGACTTCTTAAGAAGGACTGAACCACAGCCCTTCAGAGGATCAGGAAAGATTCCCTCTCCAAAGACCTCCATACTATCTCGGAAAGGACCGGTCCGATTTTATCCACACAGCCCTCTAGGAGATGTGTGGGGCCCGGATCCAAACTACAGTTGGTCGGACACAATGACTGGATGATCATCACAATGTCACTGACTGTGGGAAGGCTGAAGTCAAACCACACAAACTGGGTGTCCGACATCTCCTGCCAACTGCCACAACTCCCATTAGGAAGGGACAAGCGGATACTAGACCTGATTGTGGCAACCTTATCTGCAAAGAATTGAGCAAACTCCTCACCGTTCTTGAGAAAAAAGCACTTCCAGGCTGAAGACAGATTGGATTGCACAATCTGTCCACAGTTTGGAAAAGCTGAACTGGTTGATTCTGTGCAGCAGCAATCTCTCTGGACAGGAATACTGCCTTCTTACGGGTGATTGCTGATTGATAGACCACATAATGGTCCGTCAAACTAAGTTTGTCACAATCCAGGCCCAACTTTCACCAGCTCCCTCTGGCCTTCGTCCAACTCTCCTTAACTCCCTCAACGTCTCATCAAACCAAAGAGACCTGGGGTGAAGAGTGAGGGGATGAACATGAACAGGAGCAATGAATCCAGGCCCCTGTCACTGCCTTATTATAGGCTAGTACCAGGTCCCCTGGATCCATGCATTCACTGGTAAACCCAATGGTCCAGTACTGCCATCAAGCCACCTGGGAAACACCCCTCAAAGGCAGTACCAGACTATCTCCGTAGGGGCTGGCCTACTAGGGTGGCCTCAAAACTGAACCCAATGGTATGAAGGTCAGACCACCCGACTGGTTCCACCACCAAATTGAATATCTCCATCCCCAGTAGGAACACCAAGTCCAATGAATGACCACCAACATGGGTCGAGGAGGAAATAACCTGTGTGAAGCCCAGTGAAATCATTAACTGGAGAAGTTCTGACCAAAATGCGAGAGTTAGTAGTCAACCCGTGCATTGAAATACCCCAAAACCAACCATCTGGGGATCCCAATGTCAGGTCAACAATGAGATCTGCGACTTCCCGCAGAAAATTCTGTCACCTGGTGGATTTGTAGATGAGAAGTATCCTGCACCCCACACCCTTGCCCATAATACATTCAAAGGAGTTGGTAGTTCTCTGGTACCTCCATTAGGCCCAGTTCGGATCTAAAACAGATGACAACGCCCCTCACCTAAGATCCATCCTAGGCGGTGTATCAATGGTACCCAGCCAGAATTGCTGATGCCAAACTGAGCCAGCATTCTCATCCAGCCAGGTCTCAGTGATGCATGCCAGGTCAGATGATCCAACAAAATCTGCTATTATAGCAGTTTTGTTCTAATAGACCTGGCGTTGCATAACACCACCCGAGTAGGATGAGAATCCAGGATGACCATACTACCTGCCTGCTAAGCAGAACCCTTGGGTATGGGAACCAGGCAGGTAGGACCCATTTCCTGGACCCATTTTGCCCCAGGGTGTCTCCTTGTCCCCACTATCTCTATCCGCTCACTCCTTTCCATTCCCTCCAGGCCCAGCCACCGTCCTCCTCCTCCTCCTCCTTCAAACAATCCCCAAAGCCCTACACCATCTTAATCCTCTGGCGACAGTGGAGGACAAAAAAAGGATGGAGGTCCCTGAGTCTGGAGGAGGAATAATACCCGACCGTCCCTATGCCTTCCCAACACATTTTCACCACAGTAAGCAAATACCAGCAACTAAACAATCCCAAATACAAATTAACCCACACCCAAACATACAATACTCATATACTTTCCCAAAATTAAACAAATACAATACCTTATACAAAACGTTTAGCAGCACAGTGTAAGTCCAAATCGGAAATAGTCACAGTCAAAATATGTCTCACAGTTTTTAAGCAATTATGGTCTAAAGAGCTCCCACCCCTTTAAGACATGACTAGATAAGGTCAGCCAGATTCAACACTCACTTTGAACCTGACCAACCTAGCCAAAAATTTGATGGAGAAAATAAGATTGTAGGGCACTCTCACTGCCAGTATATTTCCAGAATTCACAGAGTCAATCAGTTCCGACTCTTAGTTTTTAAGGTTAAAGGTCCTAGCTCTAAATGCATAATAGGAAATCCAAAATAAGTTCAGCTGTCACTGAACTGACCCACGACTCCAACGAGAGTCCTTTATGTCTCCAGTATTAAATCCGAGTCCAATATACAGATCTTCTTCAGAACTTCAGATCAAAAGCAGGTTCCACAAAGTATCTAATGCCCCACAGCTGCCTCCACAGCTATCGGGGTGAGCACAAACAGTAACCAGGGTAAGCAGAAGACCTCCCAGCACAGACCCAGGAGATAGCCACCTCCTCACCTGCGAGCCACATTACAGCTCCCAGACTAAGCCAGCCCACTAGCTAACCTCTCTGGGATGCTTAGGAAACAAATGAGCCTCTCCACACACATATATATATATATATATATTATATATATATATATATATATCCTGTAACAAAGAAAATGTCCATCAATGTCTGTTGCTGGTGCCCCTGTAACTGCCCCCACCCCAATCCTCCCTCCCTCCCTCTCAGCACCCTCAAAAACGTAACACTGATAATGGGGTGCCCAGTTCCCAGTGTTACCACCTGAAATAAAGAAAACCGTCCCTCATCATTTTTTAACCTGTAAGAAAGAAAGCCATCCATCGATGTCTGTTGCACCATTAGTCCCCAACCATCCCACTCAACACCCACAACTGCACCCCCAACCCAAAAGCCATTATTTACTCACCAATGTTATGATCCTGTCTGGACCACAGATATGCCTTCACCATTAAAGCCGGACTACAAACTGAGAAAATCAGATAGGCGGTTCAATGTATTTCAAAGGAGTTTTGAACTTAGTGTCATAATTTGGTAATCTGTTTATATTTTTGCCCCAAATATTCAACATGCCTGTTTTGGGACCACATCTCATGAACAATGCCAGTGAAATTAGCCAAATATGTCCTGAAAGGTGATTTTGTAGTCACTGCATGAAATCACCTTTCAGGCAGGAGTTGAACATTTTCTGTGCCCTTGTTCATAAGGTAGGGTCTTAAGAAGGCTATTTTGAAAATTTGGCATAAAAATATAAAAAAAAAAAAATACAACAATGTTATGAGCCTACATTGCAATTTGCAAATGTAAGTTCATAACTTAGGTAATTTTGAATATTTTGACCCCAAATTTTCAGCACAAACATTTCTTCACAGCACCTCATGAAAGTAACAGCTGTCATTTTTCAAATCCTGGCCAAATGTGTTTTCGCACTATGCATGAGGTCAGATTTTGGGCAGGATTTGTAGATGTTCTCTGCACTTGTTTGTGAGGTGGGCTCATAAGAAGGCTATGTGGGTCATAAGAAAGTCATGTTGAAAATCTGAGTAAAAAATATGAGAAAAACAACAAACATTTGAAGTTCATATAACTAGTTATCAACACATACTCATAACTGGTAATTTTCAATATTTTGATCCCAACTTTTCAACATAGCCATTTTTGACACAACCTCATTAATATGACAGCTGTCATTTCTCAAATCCTTCCCAAAATGTGTTTAACATTTGTAGTGCAAAATGATGTTTCAGTCATTTTTTCTATAAGTGACACCTGTCATGCTCAGAAGCAGTGGACATAAAAGATTATGTTGAAAATTTGGAGTAAATACAATATGTGAAAAAACAATTAAATTATGAAGAAACAAATTGTTCCAGCATTTACTCATAACGTTATTTTTTCAGATTATGGACCCTAATATTCAACATATCCTATGTGTTACCTCACCTCCTGAACTAAGGCAGTTGTCATTTTTCAAATCCTCAAAACTTGTTGCCACAGTCACACAGCAAAATCACTTCTAGGATGGGATTTTAAAAATTCCACCTGTCTTGCTCATAGCATCAGGTCATAAAAAGACTGTTGGACATTTGGGGTCAAAATGTGAGAGTCCACTTAAAAGTAGATATTGCCTCTCAGCTGTCCAATCCTGGGTAATTACAATCTAACAATATGTCGAAGCAGGAGACCACTGAAAATGAGAAACTGCATCTCATCTGCTGTATCGAGAAATATATTAGTAAAATGTGTACAGCAAGGCCTGGCACAACCGCAATGCCAGCAGCAAATATTCAGCATCGACAAATGCTTGTTTCTATTTTATTCACTCTTCCTCTTTTCTGCATTGGCTTCATGTTTCTTCAATATTTTGTTTCCTTTATTTTCTCTCTTTACATCTCCTGCTTGAGATTGTGGTTTACAATGTTGTTGTTGCCTCCCCAATATCACACACACACACACACACACACACACACACACACACACACTGGCAGCAGCATTCTGCCTCCCTGTTGTATCATGGGGCATATCAGCCTACAGCCTTCCTTTAATCCCCAACCATCTCTGCTCTGCTCTGCCACCATTTTAAAAACCCTCCCTACCCATCTCAGCTCAGCCACCATTTGTAAGGTTGCATGGGGCTGAGCCACGCTGATGTATTGCTATCATGTAGAAAAGAGAAGGGCAGTAGAAACATGTGACCAGATATCTTCCTTCTATTCTTCCACAGTGGTGTGGTGTGCATTTCTGTTGTTTCTTCACCTTCCCTCCCATCACAGTTGCATTAGCCCCCAGGCTCACCATTTTATTGCTGCCCATCACTTCCGTTTCAATTTCACAGCTTCAGTAAAAAAAAGAGCCCACCATGCCCAAGATGGCCACCATGAGTTCAGTGCACCTGAGTGACTTCACTTCCACAGCTGTACAAGTGCAAATTCACTTCTGCATTTGAGGTGAAGTTGTGCATGCCTGAGCTCATGGCTGCCATCTTTGTTTTGTCCTCATGAGAACTCTTAAAGCAATGTAACAGCCATGTTGTCTCTGACCAGAATTTGCTATTGTTCATTTTTTACTTGGGAAAGGAAGGATTGACAATACTGCCTATAAGAGGGTGATGCAGATGCAAACCAATTGAAATTTAGCCACAAAATGTAGTGAGAAAGAAATAATGTGCCCTAATGGAACTTAACCCAGGCTCCAAGAATTCCATCCCAGTGTTCTAACCACTGAGCTACAAGCTCACATAGCTGGATCTGGGGTTCCCAGACACACTTCCTTTTCTGGTATTACATATCTTGCAACTAGGAATAATGAATATAACCATTAGATGTGTCGGTGCAGTATTAGCCACTGCTAAGCAAAATAAACTGCTAACTGAAATGAAAGAAAAAGAAATTATGCCAGATTAACATGATGCTGGTATTACAGTTAATTGAGAAAATTTGCAGACACACTGTGGAAATTCTCATTCCTTTTGAGAAGTGCCATTTTATCTTCAATGCCCACCTGAAGTGAATAACCACCAGAAAAGGTTGACATGGCCTCAGTTTAACATCTCATCTGACTTACGGGCACAACTCAGCAGTACAGCATCTCCTTAGTACTGCACAAGGGCACCAGTGTTTATGTTATGAGCCCAATCTGAATGTGGGACTAGACTCATGACCTTCTTTCCAAGAGGCAAATGTATGACCAACTGAGCCAAGCTAGCACCTTTAAATAATTCCACCCATCTCAGTTCAGACATCCTTTTAAAAGTCCCTTACCTATCATAGGTCTTCTATACTCCCACAGCACTGAGCCAATATACCTAAAACAAAAACAGCAATGACAATAACAGCTAAGGAAATACAACATCAGCAAACACAGCTACCTGGCAAAATACTGACATTCGAACACTGTGCAAATCACTCAAAACAAAAAAAAAAAAAAAAAACAAATCCAAGCCTTGAAACACTTTATTATCACACCTGCATGGATGAACTATATGCTATCCCTTCAAATATTCATAGGTAGTTATGTCCCCATAATCTGAAACAATACAAACAATTCATTAAATTAAATTTATATTTCTTTTCCCATACGACATCTCCTTCCCAGCAACTAGGTGGTCCAGCTTCATTTCTGTCAGCCTAAACCAATAATCAGCACTCAAAAATAAGTAATCAAAACAAAATAAAATACAGTATCCAACCATCAACATACGGAACCTCAACCAGAACCAGACAACACAAAGCTAAAACACCAGAAAATTCAGAGACCAGACGAGGCTCAAAACACCAACCCCTACATTAACACTTCTAAACACCCTACCCACAACACATCCTACCCACTATGCCATGATGCCAGCACAGCTCCCAACCACTGGAAATACACACTTCAGACCAAGAACAAATAATATCTTATGCATGTATGGGGGCTTTGCCCCAACACTCTTATGTGGGTCTGTCCCCACACCCCAAACTATTATATTCTAACTCCAGGTCGAACTACAGCCCACTACAGCAGAAATACCACATGCACTAAAGCTACCTATGGCAACAATACCAACGGCAATATGTACTGTGCACAGTTTTTCCTTGTGTTATTATTGGCACGCTATTATTCAGTTCGCACATTGCTTAGACATATTGACTGGGTACCTACAGTACTCCCACACAGTCCTTATCCCCCATCCTCACACCCAATACTTCACACACTATTCAGTCACTCTCTTCTGAGCATGCTAATGTAAGCACTACTACGTGGCATAAAAGCACTACAGGGGCTAGAATACTGGCACTTGGACATGGTGCTGAAAGCATGAGGATGAGGGTCTTTGAACTGCATGTGACCATTTAGTCCCTTTAATACATATATCCATTTTGGTATACTGGGACCAACTGGTGACTGAATGGGCTGCATATGACAGAATGCTGGATGGAAGGGTGGGGAGATGAGATGAGTGAGGGAAGTGTGCCAGTCCTTATTAAATATTTACCAATGGTGTCACATTCCACCATTTTATGCCAATTTACATAATTTAAAGCCAAATGGCAAGGTGGCAAATATATCACACTAACATTGGCACTGCCCCACCACTAGGACTCTAGTTTCTGTCCATATTCCTTCTCTGCCACCAGTATTTAAAGAACTAGTATGTAGTTGAGCTTGCTCGATGAAACCTTTCTCTGCCTTTTCTACCACCTGAAACCCTTTCTTCTCCTGTTCTTCTTTAATGATTTCCAAACCACACAATGGCAGATGCTCACACAAACATACCTGTTGCCTCAGTGACAGCCTCTTGATTCCTCCTAACCCCTTAGTGAGAGACCTGCAGGAGTCTGCTTTACTTAGTTTTCACTTGCAGGCAAAAATTAAAACAAACAAAAATGGGGTTTGGTGCCCCACCCTCAGCAGTCAAATTATTTGTCAAATAATCCTTCACTCTTCCATATCACCTTTCCTAGTCTGTAGATTTCTACCGAGCTCCTGCTGTAGAGTACAAAATAAAAAAATTGGATCTCTGAGCCCTCTACACCAACAGAACCCATAATAAATATTTGCTGAAATGGTCCTCAAATCCAAAATAGCATGCTCAAACCTTTTAAGTTGCTTCACACACTAGAATTCACATTGTTTCTAAGGGTGCTGAAGATAGTGGCAAACAACAAACAATCCAAAAGTACCAGTGCACCCCCACACACATACAACACACCATATTTAAAACTTTTCACTGCCAAAATTGGCTATATTTACTTTTAGTTCCATGTGAGGAGTGTGTCCTCTTAGTTTCAGACTGAAATTCCAATTTGAGTAGCTAAATCACCAATATCAAGGTTGGACCCTTGATTTAGTCCCTAACTTTAAAAAGCCTCAATGGCTAATGTATCTAATTGGCTCCTTTTACGCACTGTGCACTCATTAAGGATTTTATACAGGTGTTCAAAGGAGAATGCTGAAACAGAGTACCACAGACTCGTGAAATCAGACAAATCCAAATACCATGCTTAAGCCTTCTAAGTTGCTTCACACACTAAATTCACATTTTTCTAAGGGTGCTGATAGATAGTGACAAACAACAAACAATCCAAAAGTACCAGCACACCCTGAATCAAAATAGCATATTTAAACTTTCCACTGCCAAAATTGGCAATATTTACTTTTGCTCCATGTGAGGAGGGTCCTCTCAGTTTCAGACTGAAATTCCAATTTGAGTAAGCTAAATCACCACTGTCAAAGTGGTATCCTTGATTTAGTCCTAACTTTTCAATGCCTCAATGGCAGACTGAAATTCCTTTTATACACTGTGTACACATAGTGGTTTCCTTCTTTTTCCTTTGGCTGCTATCCTAAAACATTGGTTAGTTACCTCCACTATGGCTCTTTTAGTTTCCCCACTGTCCCTCCATTACCTCTCCCTTTTCTAGGGCTGCTCTGAAGGATCTATCCATTTCACTGAATCCACCCTCCATAGTCTAATACTGTTTTCACTTTTACTGTATCTCTGACTTACCTTAAACTTTGCTTTTCCCTAAAATACCTTTTTTCTTAATTGTTATGCTCATCTTTGAACTCTAATACCTCTACTCTACTCTACTCTGGCTACTACTTTTCCACATACTTACCTCTTTTCTCTTTATTTCTACTGGTCTGCTAGGATGCCAACCTCCTGCCTATCAGATAAGTATTGTGGTTATCCCTATGTGTCATATTTTCTTCCTAAAGGACTATGCATTCTTTGTGATCCTATGACTATTCTAATTTCACAGGTACTACTGGACGTTGACCACAGATCCTCATCCAAGGCTCTTCAAGGAGCAGGGAAGGATCCCATACTTGTTAACTATGCTAGGCAGGTAAGCTGTCAGCCACAACTCCCATTTCTGTCCTGTGAGACCCAGGCTGAGTCAAGTGGTGGAATCACTCAGATGGAAACTTCATATAGCTTACTGATGCTAAAGGACCCCTTAGAAGAAAGTAGATTACTATGGTGAGTAATTTTTCTTCTTACTTCAGGAGTCCTTTAGCATCAGTAACTTTTTTGCACTTAGCTGAAAGCCTGAGAAGCAGGGAAGCTGTGGCATACATTTTCTTTGCCTGAAGTAAATTTTCTTGAATCCTTGTCAGGGGAGAGGCAACAAGGAGACTTCAGCTTTCTCACAAAGCTGTCTGCTGCATTATGCTCTTGTTGTGGCTATGGTGTGCAGATAGGAACTCAGTAACATTTTAGCAATTTATATTTTCTCAAGCCTCTTATGAACCCCTGATGCCAAAGTGTGGTGTTGAAGCACCTTCATGGTATTTTTCTAAATGCATTATAGATAGGGATGACCAGGGTCTTTGAGGATGAAAACCCTTAATTTCCCTATCACCTTCATCTTCATCAACATCCTGGTTGGGCTCCTGCATAAGGAGGCAGGGTATCCAGCATATCTTGTATAAATGTAAACATAGAGGAAGGATCCTTGTGGTCACCGGGATCCCCAGGTGAGAGTTTGGGGAATCCTGGAGCTCAAGTCCTCAAAATCCATATCAGGGGCATCATAAAATTGATCATCATCTGAGTCACCCTCACAGTCTACAGAAGAGAGAACTGTGGAAAGAGTGCTTGCCAGCCCCAGTAAATTGAGGACTCATCTTTGAAGGGTCTGAAACAGTTGCCATGCTTTTTCAATATCTTGCACTGACAGAAAAACATGTGCAGTTTGTAAGTGTTTTGTTTTTCCTGTATGCTTTAAGCTGCCTGTTGTCTCACTATTGTTTCCAGGAGCAATGGGAGCATATCTGTCTTGACAGAGTTTCTTTTAGCCACTTCATCAGAGGCTTGATCAAGCTTCCTTTTTTGTCACTTTTATTATTTTTCAATTCTGTGAGGAACTTCATCTTTGGAATCTTTATTTTTGGCTGGGATCTGAGGGTTCATCAGCACCTCTGCTTTTGGATATTAGTACTTTTGAATGGCCCTTGTCAGAAGCCTTTGATTTATCCTCAGCCATAATAATCAAAGGTTTGTCTGCTATGTTGCCAATTTAAGAAAAGCAAAACAGTTCTGGACTTACAAACTGAGTGCAGGTTTCAGTGAAAATGCTACCGGCCAGTCCTGCCCCAGTTAATAAACTCTGTCTATTACTAGTGCCTTTTTTTGGCTGTAAAACTGGGATCTATACCAGTGCCAACCTTAATAGAACCAGTAATACTCAATTGCGCACAGGTGCCTGCTGGACCCTTACGACAGTCCTAGCACAGATGATACCAGGTCCAGTAATATACCAAAAAGCTTTCTTCATAATTGCCAATCTAGAGAAAAACCCGGCACTGTTAAAATTTGAAATCACTGCAGGTGCCGTGATAAATCCCACGAGGTCTGAGGTAAAAAACAAGCAACTGTCCCTAATTCAATGGTTCCCACAATAATTTGCCCCAAAATGAAGGAAACCATTGTAAACAAGCAATCGCGATAAAATTAGGCTTTCAACTAAATAGTTGTGGTAAAATAAAATCAAAATAACACCGTTGTGTTAAAAATAAAAAATTTGCGCATTGCTAATGAAAAGTAAACTTTCACTCAGCACACTAAAGGAAATAAATTCTGAGGAAAACTTTACCTAGATAAGCACTAGGAGGCTGTCAACAAGGAAAGTTGGGAGATACCTCTGAAGAAATATTGCTCAGTCCAACAGAGAAAGAATTCTGAAGCAGTCAGCAGCTCTCACTCAGCCTCACACCTCCTGTCTGATGGTGATGTGAGGTCCCAAAGACCAAAGAACTTTAGGGAGGAAGGCCCGACTTCAAGGAGAGAGAGAGGCATCACTGGCAGAGAAGAGTAGAGGATGATGGTAGCAATTAAAATCAGAGTGTTTGAGGGATGCTTGAGCATGTGTACTTTATGTACCACTCACAGAGGGGCATGGTGAGTGTTGCTCACTGCACCTCTCAACTGTAATCAAAGTCTTTAATTTCAAAGGTCATTGCAATCCTTATCTAGGAATCAATTAACACTGAATAAAGACTGAGGCTATTAGAAAGTGGTATGTAACTGCTTGTGTAACTTGTTTGAACTTTAGCATACTTTTCTCACTGTCCCCTGTTGCAGGACTACAAATCTGTCCTGTTGCCACAAGGATGTAGGAATCCTCAGAAAAAGGGTCCAACCACTTGAGGTATCACAGGAATGAGATCCTTGAGAACAAAGGTACCTTAGGGAAGAGGGCCCAAAAGACAGCAGCAAAATACCTAATGTATTCTTCCCAAGGTGAAGCCAGAATAAAGACAGACTGCAAACATAGGGGGACCACCATGCAGCTCAACACTTAATGGAAAACTTATAATATAATAATTACTGGTGACCCCTTTATCACACAGACTAGAACCAAGTTTCAAATGCCATAATAACAAATAGAACAGGTTATTACGCATTTACTGTCAATCATCTTAAGCGTGCACAGCTCATTGGCTCTTACTCCATGTGTGGGGTGGGGGAACAGGTCAACAAACATTGCAACAGTTTCTCCGTTGCCAAGGATTGAGAACCACATTTATTATTTGACTGTGAATCCTTAGTAATGTAGAAGTTCTTAATAGTATTTATATAGCTGCTTCAATAACATCCTTTGGCATTGACTCCCTTGCACCAGTAATTATAAAAATAATGCCTGTGCAAGGTTTAGCAGAGGTTTTCACACTCCCTCGGTTTGTGATATCCTCATAAACCCATCGAGCTTCACTCTCAGAGTTTATAGATTATCACACACCTCGGCATGTGGAAAATCCTCATAAAACATACCTGCATGGACATTATTCTCTATATAACCTTAGGTGTGAAAGTGAGGAAACACACTTTGTGGAGGAAACTTCTGGGAAACTAGGTCACGCGCCATCCTCTCCATGCTAGGAACAGGATTAGTGATGACTCAAAGGCTACAATGTAAACATACAACACATGGTAAAACATTTTAGGCAAGATTAAAGGGCCCTCTCTCTCAGGGAGGAACCCTGCCTACAGGGCATGATTTGAAGAAGAGTATAATATTCTGAATGGGGGTCACCCCATCAGAGCACTGCAAGAACCTGAGATTGAATAAAAATTAAAGGAAGGGGAACAAAGAGATACCTGGTGCTTTGAAGGCAAAAGCAGGAAAAATTGCTTCATGAGGTGTTACCTAATCAGTCTGAATTACTGAAGAGATCCCAATGAAGAGGATCTCACCATCAGCAAGCACAGGCCATACATACAACACCAGAAGGTGCTGCTGAGTCAATGTACATGGCCAATGGGGCCTTCAATGGTGAGAACCCTACCCTTAAGACATTAGGCAACAGGGTGGGTGGCTGGATGCCAAGAGGTGCTGCTGAGCTGATGTGCACCATCAAAAGAATCCTGCCTTGTTGAGAGCCCTAACCTCCATGAGCAAGCTTTGGCAGCAGCAAGAACACTTCAAGTTTTGGGTCTGTATGACCATAAGGGTATACAAAAGAAGGCTTCGAAGCACAGTAGAAAGGGGAGAATAGCCAGTAGTGAATAGGTGAAACCCTGAGGTACATCACTATACTGTACAATATGGACAGAAAGGCTCAGTAATCTGAAGACAGGGTGAAGGCAGAACTACACATGACAAACATATATAACCAAGTAGGCTGAGCAGCAAGAATCCAGGTACAATATCAAAAGTAGGACAGCAACTGGGAATATCAGGGTTAGCAAATGGTGTGAGAAACTTTAGGTAAATTAAATGGATGGCAAGCAGAAAAGAGAAAGATGAAGGGGCCTGCCTACAAGTCATGATTTTACAGGAGAGTAGAATATGCTGAATGGGGTCACCTACCTGAGCACCACCAGTGCTTCTACTTGAATTAAAATTCAAGGGAAGAGAAACAGAGAGAAATGAAGACCAGATGACTTGTAGGCAATGTAGGGGAAGACAGCTTCAAGAGCTGTCATGGAGTAAATCTGCCTTACTGAAGAGGCACCCATTAAGAGGGTCACTCCTCAGGAAGCAGAATCACAGATAGATCCCCAGAAGGTGCTGCTGAATGAATCTACATGGCCAATGGATACCCTAATGATGGCTGTGGACATCCAATGTCCCTCTGAACCTCAGCCAAGGTCTAGCAGTCCAATAAATCTTGTAGAGCTCTTTTCACACATTTTCAGTCTACTCAATTTACTCTGTCCGCTTCTACTTCAGGATTTGCAGATATCATTACAGGTTCACACTAGAGATGTGTAAGTTGCAGAAAATTCGCAAAGTTTTCCATCATTCACAAACTTCTTTTGATTTGCAAAGTTGGCACTTTGCAGAAACAATTTTTTTCTGTGGGATAATCTTTCCAAAAGAAGGTTATCCTTCAGAAAAATGTTCAGCTGAATTCAAAAGTTGGCACTTCATAAGAAAAATGTGTGTTTTATGGAATAGTTTTTCTGCAAAATGGTTATCATTTGAGAATAATATTCTGTGAAATGTGAAGTTTTCCATGAAGCACAAATATCCCACTTTGTGGACAATTCTTGAAGTGTGGCACTTCACAGAACTTTCCCAACAAAGTTCAAACTCTGCACCTCTAGTTTACACTGTGCACTCTCCCTCTCCTCTGCAGCACAATGTTTCTAGCCTGCCTGCCTGGAACTACAGTTTAATGTAATGAATTAGCTAAATACATGGAATAAAAGTGTATGATTCTCTGATGATTTCTTAAGTTTTCA
This sequence comes from Neoceratodus forsteri, assembly GCA_016271365.2. Lineage (NCBI taxonomy): Eukaryota > Metazoa > Chordata > Ceratodontiformes > Ceratodontidae > Neoceratodus > Neoceratodus forsteri. The sequence goes on along the minus strand of CM057456.1, from coordinate 92,577,723 downwards.
AATCAAACATCACTCTTCTATACATAAAAAGGGTTCCTATATGGGCCTTTTTCTGGTGACATTTTCTATGATTCTGTTTCCATGTCCTTCTCCTGTTCTCCTGTGAGAGAAGAGAGAGAGAGAGAAAGAGAGACTCCTGAAAATGCCACTGTGGTATGCATAGCATGAGAAGTTCTTTATCTCCATCATCGCTGATTGGCTGCTGCTGGTCATGTGGTTTATTTACTTTGTTTTTACAAGACTATGGACTGGATTCAAAATTCATTTTCAGCATGTCTAGAGATGAGTGTAAAACAACAGGAATAGTTAGGAATATATTTCCACATATAAGTATAGTACAAGAGTAAGTACAAATGTTTATGCAACAAAAATACAACATAATCAATACAGATAACCAACAACAGTTGGCAATAAGTCAACCAGCACAGTTGCAATTGAAGTTGCTTTTTAAAGGATCTCTGACTACTTGCTTGACAACAACTTGGACATTTTCAGTATTTGCAGCCTGTAAAAGTGCAACACCATGAAGTTTAAATGATGAACTGCCTATACAGAGGTCCTTGAACTTGCTTCACTGGTGTTCAGAACTGCTGATTTCAGTACACTTAACAAATACAAATTCAGCATAAAATAATCCTTATTAATTTCAAAGTACAGAGTGCCCTACTATATATGGTATTTGTCAATTAGTTGTGGTTCTTTTGAATGCATTTGTGCAGCACAATCCAACAGTGTTTTTGCCTGCTGCGATGGTATACTTAACTGGATACTACTTTTATCACTGCATTCAACACATAATAAAATGCTCCCCATCATCATCATCAAAGTTTTTGCTACACAGCAATCAATGCAAACATGTTTGGGCAAAATGTTCATCATTTTAAAGCTGCACAGTATCAGAACTATGCTGATGTATTGCTGACATATTGCTTAAAAGGTCTCTAGGACGTGACTTTTTTCAAGTCCACCCTTCATCTTTTTTCAGAACAGCTGTTCTACACTGTGAAATAAAGAAATGTAAAAAGAAATATACAACATATGACAATCTTACAGTGCCTACTGTGTACTCCAATAGCAAGCAGTAAGACTTGATCAGCTTTCTTATCATCTGGGGGCATGGCTGTGGCCTGATACCACATACAGCATTTTGTTTGTTCCGCATTTCTGCCCAGTGGAGTTGAATCACATTTAGTACCTCATGAATCAATACTCTTTCTCTGTACCCCATCTTGTGTTTCTCAGAACAGCCACACAATTATTTGTAATTCAACTCTACTGGGTGGGTCTCCAGTACTCTCTTATCCAGATATTTTCTGTCAGTCAGTCTTTGTTGCTTTCTACACGTTCATGGGGATGTGGTCTAGCAACATGGTAATCACCATTTCTCAATCATGAATTGTACATTTGGTACCACTGTCCTGCACACTCACTGAGCATCTGGCTTTCCTCTCAGCCTGGAACTCACAGAGGAACTCCTGGAACCCCTTGCTGACTTGTCTGCAGCAGCTCCTGCTCCAACAGTTCTTTTTCCTGAGGAGAGGATGTGAATTTTATCATCTTTAAGGATGAGCTGACTTCAAGTAAGTTATTGCTTTTCTTACATCCAGCTTGGTTTAAACTTTTAGTCTGACTAGAAAAGTCATGTTGGTCTCGGTTTGCTGGTCTCAATTGCTTCACCGTTTCCCACATTTATCACTTTTCCTCACGTGGCTTGTAAAATTGTGGTCCAGAGTTTGTTTTTATCTGCATGCTTTAGGTCCTTCTGATGACACTCAGAACACAGCAGGACATCTTTTGCTTAGTTAGTGGAGGAAGTGGGTCTGTACTGAGTGGGGCTTTGTATTCAAGACTGATGGTTTAGGGCCTCAGAGCCTTGAAGGCTCTATCCATTTCTATATTAAACTCTGCTGGGGACTGTAAATGCCCTTAAGGAGCATTTGAATGAATTTAGCCATATTGAGATTCTTATGGTGTTCATTCTGCATCTGCTCTAAGCATGTGGATTTGGACTGTTTATTCTGGCTCCCTGGCCAGAAAGTACAGTGCAAAATGAGCCACGCCTGCCTCTCAGCCACTATCGAGCTCTCTGACTTTATTTATTTTTACTTGGATTACAGGACCTTTGAGCTAGAGGCTCTTTACAGAGATTCCGCATCCATGAGGGAACAAATACATACAAACAAATCAAAACAACAATGCATACAAATTGGGATAATTATGCTCAGTACAACTATATAAAAATGACAATTTGAGTAAATTGAACAATAGCATAGACAGTAATTGTTTAGTCAAACAGAACATATAGGATGGGGTAGTATTTGGGGGGTGAATTGAGAGCAGACAGAAATGGCCTTGTCGATTGATAATCTCGGGGATAGGAGATGATTGCTACGCCATAACAGTGGAGGATAGGGAGGAGGTCTGGCCTTGTCGACATGAGTTAGGGGAAAGAGAGAAACTGCTAACAACAAAGGGTGGAGTAAAGGAGGAAAACAGTAAGGTCTACTGGGAAAGACAAGGAACATAGGATAGGTGGTGTGCTTAAACATAACTGGCAAGGAAGTAAGAGTGAATTAGTGGAGAGCAATCAAGGCTGCTAAGTGTGGTGAGATGACATTGCAGTTCACTTTGAATGGGCCTAATTTAGGCATTGCCAGGAATGTAGCAGGGAGGTCATTCAGCATATGGGTGCCCGGTATGCAAATGACCAATGTGCCTGTGTTGTATATCAGCAGGGGACTTGAGACTTTGTTGTGCCATACCACTTGTTAGATGTAGGTTTGTTGCTTGTTTAAGGAGATTCTGTATAATAGAGGGGGTTTGGCTGAGGCAGGCTTCTTTTTTTTCCTGGAAGACAAGTTTAGTACTTCACCCTCCCCATGAGATTCAGCCAGTTTGCTTGTTTGTACAGGTCACAGGTATGGGTGAGACAGTGTGCTCCTGTAATTAACCTACAGGCCTTATTGAGTGCAATGTGAATTCTTCTTAGTGTGGAGTCAGCTGCGCACTGTAAACAACTAGTCAGTGTCAGTGGCTCAGTAGGTAGCACACTCGCCTCTGAGGCCGGGAGATCTGAGGGCTGTGGGTTCAGTCTCTACATCTGGCGCCACAATATCCCAGTATTGACGCTGTAGTGCAGCATGAGAGGGTGCTGCACTTCTGAGGTGCCGCTTTGATGAGACGTTAAACCGAGGTCCCATCTGCCTGGATTGGTGGTAGTTCAGATGGATGTTAAAGATCCCATGGCACTTATCGAAAGAGTAGGGGAATTTTCCCGTGTCCTGGCCAAATTTCCTCATTCACTAAAAATACCACCAACAGCTTAATCTGGTTCAAGGTCAGAGGCATTCATCTGTATCCTCCCGGTCGTGCCTGAAAATAGGCAGGATTTGTCTAGTGCACTTACCCAGTCAACAAAAGCTAAATAAATAAATAAAATAAAACTAGACCGTAGTTGATGATGGAGATAATTGAACTGCTAACATCCAGCCGGAGTGCATCCGGGTCATGCAGCACCTGTGCTTGTATATTAGACCGATCCTTGTGTTTACCACTTTTCCAACTAAGTCCACATGGGTGGTAGGGGAGTGAGCAGTCCAGGATTACACCCAGGTACTAAAAGTTTTGAACTTGCTCTAAGATGTTAACCATGGTGTTGTGGATCATTAGCGATGAGATTTGAATTTATTACAGGGATTTGCAAATTGCATATTTTAGTTTTTTGTAGTTCATGAGCATTTTATGCTTAGTGAACCAGGTTTCTGTAGACGCAATATTATGTTAGAGTTGGCAAGGGGCTGGTCAGGTTGACTGGAAAAGATAACGGCATCATCTGTGGACAGCAGCATGTTGGCTTTGCACGCTAGGGGAAGGTTATTCAGAAAAGACTGAAAAGTAATGGGCCCAGAATTGAGCCTTGCGGACACTGGAATGGACTAATTGGCTTTCAGAGGACCCCATTATTATCCACCTGCTGTGACCTGCCCCTGAGGTAGCTATCAAATCATCTAACAGCCTCAGACAAAAGCCCAGTGGTGGAGAAAGAGTCAAGCAGGATATTGTGATTTACAGTATCCAAGGCTTTTGTAAGGTCAATGTACACCACCCTACTGTGTGTCCCTGATCTAAACTACTGTGTATGTAACTGGTGAATTCTAATTGTTCAGTGGTGGTACTGTGTGCCTTATGGAAACCATGTTGCTATGCGCATTGAATATGGTACTTTGTAAGGTACTCAGTTAACTGGTCTGATACAAGTTGTTTCAGTGCTTTCGAGGGGATTGAGATAGGGCTGTAGTTTGTATGAAGGGACACAATCCCTACTTTTGTGAATGGAGATGACTACGCAGTCTTCCATCGCTAGGGAACTGACAAAGACACAGGGAGCAATTTAAATGTTTTGTGTTAGAGGGGTGAGGACTTCTTCAGCTAAGATTGAGGAGTTTTAGGTCAAGAGAGTCACTACTAAATCTAGAATTTTCCTAAGTCCAGTTCCTGAGGTGGCCTTCCATGCTGCCTCCTTCCCTTCCTCCTTCCTGCCCATCTTAAAAGTTCCTTTCCCCATTCCCACCCTTCATCCCTGTCCCACCTTTGTCTCTGACAGAGTTTGAACCCAGACTGCTTTTTCTTTTCTAAGGTTGCACTTTGAGGCAAATTTTTTAAACTCACAGCAATAATCCACATGAATACTTACCTAATTATTGTTTAAAACATGTTTATCCTACAATAATTGATGTTCTTATTTTACCCCATTAACTTCATGTAATTGATGCTTGTCATCAATTCAGTATGTTTTACCATTTGTGTTTTGTATTTTCTGTTCCACGATGACCCTGTATATTTGTACTGCTGTTTTGACATGGAACCTTTATAAAAGAGCCTCTGGGCTCAAAGGTATTAATCCGAAATGTGAAATAAATAAATAAATAAATAAATAAATAAATACATACATACACACATACATACATACAGTAGACTTGCTTAGTACCCTTTGGTGTTCCTGGCATCAAGCCTAATGACTTTCTTTTTTTTTTTTTCATATGTAATTTCTGGGTATTTGTGGATTTTCTCCTGACCCCTAAACCCAAGCCGCCCCCGACATAGAACGTGAGTGTTGAGGCATGCACGCACACCATTTGGGATGCCCTCCTTTCAGTCACACAGTTGACCGCATGCATTGGCACCAGACCTCCGCACAAAGACAGCTGGACTATGGGCTGGTGACCCCACCCCTTACCTGGGAGATGGGAGCCATTGCTCAATCCTGCTCCCCCGTTGGCACCATGGTGACCCGAGGCATTCCTGAACCAGAGCTCGGCATAGCATGAGGTGTGGCATCTAGCACATCAGCCCTCAGCACCACCAGGCCGCACCTAGTGGCTTTCTTTTGAAGGAAAGGGGTGGGGGTATGGGTGCCAAGGACTGTTTCTTTATCCTATGGTACAGGTGCATCAAAGAAGTAAGGTGGGAGAATGCCACTAACATCCGAGAAGGCTGAATTAAAAGTACAGGTGATCTGTTTGGGGTCTTGAGTGATTTCCCATTGACAGCATAGATGGGGAGGATTTACTGTTTCTGCCCATAAGGTCATGCATGTTTCTTTACAATGTCCTGCTATCTCCCCATGTGTTGGAGAATTCCGTCTTGAAGTGCAGGGTGTTAGCCAAGCAAATCTCCTGAGTATTAAGCATTTCTGGCTGCTTTGTAATGCAGCCAGTCAGCCTGATTCCCAGTAGCTCAGGCACAGTACCACAGGTTGTCCCTGGAGGCCATGCTGCTAAGCAACGATAGAGTAATCCAGCCGTTGTTTATTCCTTTGACCTTACATGTTCTTATCGGGGCATAAATGTCACAAACAGTATTAAACTTTGAGATGAAGTATTCAAGGGCCATGTCAATAGTATGGGCAGAGTCAATGGGTGACCAATCAGTTTGCCTGAGATTGGTCTTCAGGGGTTCAAGGTGCCCAAACTTTAGGACCCGTGAGTGATTGTTCTAGATGGCCGCTTAGGGGCCCTATTTAACCATTGGCAAAGGATGGGGAGTGGTCACTCAGTCAGTCAGGAAAGACAGTGGTGTTTAAGATTCTCTGTAGATGACTGGTTAGAATCTAGTCCAGCAGAGTACTAGAGCCAGTCCTCTGAAACTTCGGTTTCTACTTAAGAGGTGCATTTTCAATTTTGCCATAGTCCTTTCTGTAAGATGTTACAGTCCTTTCATTTCTATTTACTGTCATTGCACTCTGTTTAATTTCAGTAATTAGGCCATTTGCATGTCTGCCTCCTTGACCTGACTGTCCTCATGGTCCGATCATGGCCCAGAGTCTTGTTCTTGGACATGGATCAGCTGTAATCATTTTTTCTCCACGATCAGAAGGTCCTTTAACTTTTGGCTTGGGTGGTTTGTTTGAGAGTTTTACTGATTCTACTAAGGAGTTCATTGTGAACAGCAGGATTGTATACAACTGTGTTCACCATGATGGAGGTGCAATGAGTTCAGATAATCACTACTTCCTGATGTTACGGAAGTCCCCAGCATACTTTTTTTAGACTACATCTGTACTATTTAATGCCTTATTGTACAGAACTTCTTGCTGTACTTTTCCAAACGCCCATTTTAAAATCTGACTACATTAGGCACCCTCATTTGATTCTTTATACTATAAAACAAGAAATATTCACTGTCATGATATTTTCATCATATTTTTTCCCTGTACCTTATCTAAAATGAATAATCATTTTGTTGTGTCAAATTTCAGCACTTAGGAAACTGTGACCTTTATGGTTGCTAAGGAGCAGACAAACTGCAATTTTTCCCTTCATTAGCATTATTTCCTCCTTGTTTAGTTCTAAAAGAATACTTTTTAAGTAAAAGTTACAGGTGCTGTGAGTAAATTGGATTCCCCCATGTCTCTGTCTCCCCAGGTAACCTCCTGTGGTCCATAATCACAGACTCCTCTTTGTGTCTGTTTCTCTGTTCTCGCACTCTGCCCTACTCTACCCCTTCCCTTTCTGACACTATTTTACACCTCACTGTTTCTCTGGCCACAGGCTCTGCAGCTACTGTTCAGATCCCCACCTTCTGTCACTCTCTTTTCTGCTCTGAACATTGGTTATTAAAGTCAGCTAATCTGCAGCACTTGATTTCTACCACCACCCCACATAACCTTCACATTCCAAAAAAAAACCATGGAGGACCCTGTGGCCTTTTATTGCAGGACTTAAACCAGACACAAAGAAAATTGTAGACTCGGCACTGGAGCGGGAGGATGTCATAGTCCATCAGTGCTGGGTGACAATTTTAATACAGCTAATGTATATAAACGTGTACACAGAGCCATTCTTGCTTTGCAGATTTTCCTTCAGCAGTTCTTAGAGTTTTGCTTGTTAGCATGGCTTGACACATTAGTAAAACAGAAATAGAACACAGTCTGTTGTAAAGCAGGTACAGCTCTTTAATATTTATAATTGTCACAAGGGTCACTGACATTGCCAGGTTTTCAGATAGCTACTCTGTGTCACTTGATCCCCTGTGTCAGCTGCTTTATGTCTGTGGCACAGATCCGCTCATGCTGGCAGGTCTCGTCATTGTTCTCTTCTGCTCCTCCTTCTTTAGAACCATCTTCCAGTTGCCAGACTTCTAGACTGAGGTAAGTAGGGAACCAGCACACACTGCTCTATATTTTCCTTCAGCAGTGACAGTACAGCCCCCAGCAGCACCTCCTCTGTATATGTGCCTTCTCCCTCCCAACACGCACACACTGGGCAGGATGCAGGTGACAGAGACTGCTGTTTCCAAGTAGCCCTTCCGTCTCCAAAGGTGCCCTATCAAACAGCTGCCACCAGCAATTTAGTATGATATGCAAGTCCATGCCAGTGTCAATAGAGGCTAGGAAGGGGCTGATGGGGTCGAAAGTGACAGGGGCATGGGGCAAAGATAAATAGCAAGTTAGGGTCAACTCTGACCTCAAGGGCTATAATAAATTCAACTACAGGGTACTGACAAGGAAATCTGCATTTGTTTCTTTGTTTCAGTCTCTTTCTCTTGCTCCTTGTTTTTACGACCGTGGGCAGAGCCTCACAGGAGTATTGCATGTACAAAGGAGTGATGTCATGTTTTCTGTCCGTGGAACTGACTGAAGGTGTAAATAGTCTCCTCTGCCTTACCCTCTTCCAAGCAATGTTTGTCGCCTCAAATAAATACACTTTCATGTTAGTCAATGGTTGCAGGGTACTATTTTCTTCTTAAATGGGTGGTACAAGAACTGGAACCTGAGTAGTGGAGGCAGCATTAGGCCTTTTTGAGTAAGATCCACCTCTACCTCCGCCTCCACCCCAAACTTTTTCTGATTCATGTGGAGGGGCATGAGATAGCCTCTAGCATGCTATAACGAGATACACTAGTTTGGGACCTTATTAACCAATAGACATACCTTGGCAGTGGAGAACAGAACAGAAGTTATTTAATGCCTTCAAATTGACTTAAACATCCTTTGAACAAATGATTATCAGAGCCACCTGGGGCCTCAGAAGGAGACCTAGACACACATCTAGCCCTGTAATAAAATGTTCATTTTTTTTTGTTGTGGGGGCTGTGGATTCAAACTCAGATCTAACTGCCTAGATCATCAATGCTATAAAATGCTATCATTAACAGACTTAGTTGTTTTTCACAGAACCCCACTCAGTTAGATTTCAAGTATTTGCTAAATTATAAATGTAGGTATCAGCATATGTTAGTAGTTAGTGCTGATTGTGGTCTGTGACAAGATCATTTTTTTTTTTTTTACAAATGAAATGTATGGTAGGAAGCTAAAACAGACTTTGATGATAGAGTGTGTTTTTTCTTTTAAGTTTGAGATGTATTAAAAACTTTGAACAAAAGAAAACAATTGGTGATTTTAAAAGCTATTCTGATCAGAGGTGACATAAAAATCTTAACTATTTTTATTTTATCATGGACTCTAGAAATAGGATGTCAGCATTCACTGCATTAAATCTATTTTTCAGTTTTTTTATAGCAGCTTGCCAAGGTGATCTTCCCAGAATGCAATCTGTCACGGGGAGGGGTTGAAATTGTTTTAATCATGAAGCATTGGTGTTGCTAATGCATTTAGAAATACAATTTTAATTGTCTTTTACAGTTAAACATGCAGTTTCATGAAAGGGCACATTTTTTGAGGGGTTCAAATTACTTTAAACATGGGCACAGTACTTGGTAACTACAGACTTTAATGATAAAGTGTATTTTTCTTTCAAGTTTGAGAAGTATGTGTTATATATAACTGTAACCATGTTGTAAATGGTTAAGTAGGCAGTGGTTTAAGGCTCTGAGCTACAAACTTGGAGACCTGGGTTTGACTCCCACAGCCCCCACTTGCATACTGTGTGACCCTGCAATTCACTTAAAGTAGTAGTCCACCCAGAATGTGCAAAAGACGTATGTTATATAGAGTGTTTTTGATATGTATGTTAAGTCCTAGTGTGTCCTTCCTTTGTTTTCTATTTGGAGTGTTTCTAAATTGCCTGATAGCTGTATGGTAGTTTTATGACCCTGGGGATACATAACAAATAGTTTTATTGACTTTCTTTCTCCTACGATGCCCCCTTCTCATGTGGAGTAGAACAGTGAAACATTCTAGGGAGGTCAAGTCACGGAGTCATGTGTGCAAATGCCAGGAGCCTTAGCAACAAGATGGAAGATCTGGAGGCTGTCATGGTGCAGTCAGACCTGGACATTGTGGCCATCACTAAAACCTGTGTAATGATAACCAGGACTGGGAGTTAGCCATACCTGGCTACAACATATTCAGAAGAGACAGGGCAGGCAGGAAGGGAGGAGGAATGGCACTGTATGTGAAAAATGACATAAGGGCCACAGAGATCCAGGAGGAACAAATGGGGAGAGATACTGTGGTTAAGCTGAAAGGAAAATGGGGCCAGCCATCCACACAGGTGTGGTCTATAGACCAGCAGCCCAGGAGGAAGAAACAGATAGGGAGTTGATGCTAGCCATCCAGAGGATGGCAGACAAGGGTGAGGTAGTACTGGTTGGAGACTTCAATATTCCAGACGTGGACTGGAGCATCCCAGCAGCAGCATCAACTAGAAGCATATTTATCCTGGACTCCCTTCAGGTGCCTTCCTCAAGCAACTGGTCATGGAACCAACTCTGGCAGAAGGCAATACAGGACCTTGTGCTCACAAACAGGGACAGTGTGATGGGGTAAGAGTGGGAGCACCTGGGGAACAGTGACCACCAGTCACTGTGGTTTGAAATCACAGAAAGAGCAGAACCAAACCACACAAAAACACGTATCCTGGATTTTAGGGGCAAACTTTGAGAAAATGGGGAGATACTTGAAAGAGGCATTAAGGGAAATGGGCAGGAATCAGGGTTGAGGAACAGGAAGTATTTAAATGGGGATTACAAGAGCAACAGAATTATGTATTAAGCAGGTTAGCAAAAGGAAAAGGAAGAGGAGACCATTATGGTTTTCCAAAGAGGTAGCAAAGAAAGTGAAAGCCAAAAAGATTGCATTCAGGCAATACAAAAAGACACAGGCAGAAGGGATAGGGAGAAGTACCAGGAGAAGCAAAGGAGGCAGGAGGTCAGTAAGGAAGCCAAAGCTCAGACAGAAGAACACATTGCAAAATCAGTGGGTAGAGGGACAAAACCTTTACAGGTACATAAGTGAAAAAGAAAGGCAAAGGGAGGGATAGTGAGACTGAAGAGGAGGATGGGGCTGTGTGGAGGATGACAACAGTAAAGCTGACATATTGAACAGGTATTTCTGCTCAGTCTTTACTGAGGAAGAGGAGGGTAATGGGTCTTAATGGAGTACAAGGGTGAGAATGGTGCAGAAATGGACACAAGTCCCTTTACACGAGAAAGGGTCCTGAAGGAACTGGAAGTAATAAGAGTTGATAAAGCAATGGGGCCAGATGGGTGCACCCCAGGGTCCTTAAAGAACTAAGAGAGGTGGTGACTGAACCTCTTGCTATCCTGTTTGGCCGATCACTAGAAACAGGGAGGTACCCAAAGACTGGAGGATAGCAGATGTAGTCCCCTTATGCAAAAGTGGGAACAAAGAGGAAGCGGGAACTACAGACCAGTCAGCCTCACCTCGGTAGTGAGGAAGATCATGGAAGCACTACTGAAGGAGAGATTGGTGAACATCTGGTTGTCAATGGACTACAGGAACCAAGGCAGCATGGTTTCACCAGGGAAGGTCATGTCAGACCAACCTCATCAGGATCAGAGGAGGGCAGTGGACATGGCCTATCTGGACTTCAGCAAGACCTTTGACACTGTGCCACATAGAAGACTATTGCACAAACTGGGGAATATGGATGTGGGCAGGACAGTAGTGTGGTGGGTAGTTAACTGGCTGGGCAGCAGGACACAGAGGGTGGTGGTAAATGGTTGTCACTCCACAGAGGGAAGAGTGACCAGTGGGTACCACAGGGATCAGTGCTGGACCGGTACTATTCAATATCTTCATCAGTGACATTTGCAGGACCTAGAAGGCAGAATTTCACTGTTCGCTGATGACACAAAGCTCTGTAATAGAGTAGACACACCAGAGGGTGTAGACAGAATGAGAAGGGACCTGCAGAAACTTGAAGAATGGTCAGGGTTTGGCAGTTGAAATTCAATGCAAGGAAGTGCAAGATAATGCATATGGGCACAAAACCTTGGCACAATATATCAGTTGGGGTGAAGATAGCATGCACCATGCAGGAAAGGGATCTTGAGTTATCATCTCTAGGACCCCAAGGCAGGGAAACAGTGTGACAAGGCAGCAGGTAAAGAAATAGGATGCTGGGATGCATAGGCAGGGGCATCACCAGCAGGAAAAGGAGGTCATAATTCCACCATACAAGACACTAGTGAGGCCGCACCTGGAGTACACTGTGCAGTTCTAGAGACCATACCACGTAAGGACATAGACAGGGTAGAGAAGGTTCAGAGGAGGCAACAAAGATGGTGCATGGATTGCATCACAAGTCCTATGAGGACAGGTTGAAGGCACTGAACATGTACTCCTGGAGGAGAGGAGGAGGAGAGAGGGATATGATAGAGACATACAAGTATCTTACAGGGAGGAACAGGGTGCAGGAATGCACTATTTTTAAGCGAAAAAGATGTTCCAGGACCAGAGGGCATGGGATGAAGTTGGAGGAGGACGATTCAGAGGAAACATGAGGAAGAATTTCTTCACAGAACAGGTGGTGGACAAGTGGAACACCTGCCAGAAGAAGTGGTGGGGGCTGAAACAATCACAGGATTTAAGAATGCATGATAGACATAAAGGAATTCTGGAGGTCAGGGGTAAACAGACTTCCTGGCAAACATAAACTGAACTTACAAACTTAAATGGCAGACTGGGTGGGCCATAGGCCTTATCTGCCGACACTGTCTATGTATCTATGTATGTATCTATGTAGCCATGCCCTTAGATTTAGCATGTACACTGCTTTAAAATTAGTTTAGCAACATCAAAGCCTTGCAACTGTTCTTATCCAGGGAGCACAAATGTCAACGGTTAGTTTAGCAGATGCCTGAAAGTTATCTAACTGGGGTTTCTATGGAAATAGTGCTAAATAGCTCTAATTCATTATTTGTGTTGTTGATGTTAAACACTCCTGCTAGCTAGATCTGATGCACAGAGAAAACAAAATAGTGAATTAGAGCTATTTAGTAGCTGGTGTCTTACAGAAACCCTAATTAGCTTGCTCAAAGGTTTGTAAATCTGATATTTTTAAATAAATATATAAATAAATACATGTTTATGTTTAAGCCCATGAAACACCCTTCTCTAGTTAATGCATTCACAGTCACAGTGGCTCTGCCAGAGTTTGTTTTTCAGAGTTTCTAGTTCTCTGATACATAGATACATAGAAATTGACTGCAGATAAGGACTGCTAGGCCCATCTAGTCTGCCCATAAGCCCTATACTTGTATGCAGTCACTGACCCTAAGTGATCAATGGCTTTTCATCCTCCCTCACCCAATGTTCCCATGTGCATGTCCCTTGCATGTTTAAACCCTCCACTGTGCTTGCCCCACTACCTCTTGTGGCAGACTGTTCCAAGCATCCACTTCCTCTCTGTGTAGAAAAAGTCCCCTCCAATTTCATATATAATGTGCCTCATTCTGATATATTTCCTACATTGAAAAAGATCCCCAACTGCACCTTGTTTATGCCCTTGCAGTATTTGAAAGTTTCTATCGTGTTCTCTTTTCTCCTCTCCTCTAGTGAGTACATTTTGAGGTCTCTAGTCTCTCCTGATATGTTTTGTGATGCAAGCCATGCACCATTTTTTGTTGCCCTCTCTGGATTGCCTCCACCTTGTCTATGTCCTTATGTATGTTTGGTCTCCAGTACTGCTATAGTACTGCAGGTGAGGGCCACCAGTGTTTTCTATAATGGCATCACCACCTCCCATCTCCTGCTACTATTGCCTCTGCCTATGCACCCCAGCATGCCACTAGCCCTCCCTGCAGCCTTTGCACACTGCTTTGATACCTTAACTTCATCAGATATGATAACCCTCAGGTCCCTTTCTTCTTTAGTGACAGTCGGCACCTGTCCCCATTCTGTAGCTCTCCCAGGGTTCTCCTACCCAGGTGCATTATCTTGCACTTTTTGCATTGAACCTCAGTTGCCACACCTCCAACCATCTTCAAGCTTCTCCAGGTCCGTCTTCATTTTCTGCACCCTTCTGGAGTATCCACCCTGTTGCAGATCTTGGTGTCATCTGCAAATAGGCAGACCTTTCCTTTCAGCCTCTCTGCAATGTCACTAATGAAGACATTGAACAGGACTGGTCCCATACTGATCCCTGTAGTACTCTGCTGATCACCTCTCTCCCCAGGACTGGATCCCATTTACCACCACTCTTTTCTTCTGTTGGTCAACCAGTATCTAACCCAATAGAAACACAGAAACATAGAATTTGATGGCAGATAAGGACTGTTGGCCCACCTAGTCTGCCCATTTTCCTACCTGATGGATAAGCTGCAGATTCTAGTTAATCAACAGCTTACTTCCTCCTACCCCCAGTAGAATTGCCTTATGCCTGTCCCATGCATTCTTGAATTCTCCCACTGTTCCTGACTCCACAACATCCTCTCGGAAGGCTGTTCCATGCATCCACAACCCTCTCTGTGAAAAAATCTTTCTAACATTACCTCAGAGCCATCCCCTCTATCTTCAAATATGCCCCTTGTTCTTGCACATCTCTTCTTCTGAAAGATACTACCCTCTTGTACTTTGTTAATTCCCTTGAGATACTTGAAAGTTTCTATCATGTCCCTCTCTCCTCCTTTCTCAAGGTATACATATTAAGCTGCTTTAGTATCTCCTCATATGTCTTCTGGTGCAGACCCTGCACCATTTTAGTTGCCTCCTCTGAACAGCCTCCACTCTGTCTATGTCTTTGTGGAGATGGGGTCTCCAGAATGCACACAGTACCCCAGATGGGGTCTCACTAACTGTCTGTACAGAGGGATAACAACTTCCTGTTTTCTACTGTTGATGCCTCTCCCTATGCATCCCTGTATCCCCAGCCCTCCTTACTGCTTTCTCACATTGCTTGCCCACCTTTTAGGTCATCTGATATAATTACTCCTAGCTCTCTTTGATTTTTGTTGTTGTTATTAACTCACACCCCATTGTGTACTCTCCCACTGGGTTTTGTTTCCCAGATGCATTACCTTGCATTTCTTTGTATTGAATCTGAGCTGCCACATATTTTACCATTCTTCCAACCTTGCCAAGTCCCTTTTCATTCTTTCCACCCACCTTGTGTATCAACCCTGTTGCAGATCTTTGTGTCATCTGCAAAGAGACATACCTTTTCTTCCAGGTGCTCTCCAATGTCACTTACAAAGATATTAAAGAGGACCGGTCCCAGTACCGAACCTGCAGTACCCACTAGTTACCTTCCTTTCTTCACTGCAGACTCCGTTTACTATAACCTCTGCATCCTGTTGTCCAGCCAGTTTTTATCCAGGCTACCACCTTGGGACCTACTCCAAGGCTGGCTAACTTGTATATTAATCTTTGTGTGAGACTGTGTCAAATGCCTTGCTAAAATCTAGGTAGGCCATATCTACAGTCCTTTTCTGGTCTACTACTTTAGTCACCCAGTCAAAGAAATCTATTAGGTTCATCTGACATGACCTTCCTGCTGTGAAACCATGCTGCCTTGGGTACTCTGCCCAC
Source organism: Neoceratodus forsteri (assembly GCA_016271365.2). NCBI lineage: Eukaryota > Metazoa > Chordata > Ceratodontiformes > Ceratodontidae > Neoceratodus > Neoceratodus forsteri. The sequence goes on along the minus strand of CM057456.1, from coordinate 92,562,491 downwards.
TGGCCTCTAGGTACTCAACACTTCTTTCCTTCAGAATTGATTCCATCATTTTCCCTACCACTGAAGTCAAACTAACTGGTCTGTAGCTTCCTGCCTCTGTCCTGCTCCCACTTTTGTGAAGTGGAATCACATTTGCCCTCCTCCAGTCCTCAGGTACCAACCCATCCTCCCATGATTTGTTAAAGAGAGTAGTCAGTGGTGTTACTAGTTCTACTCTTAGTTCTTTTAGAATTCTTTGGTGAATCCCATCAGGCCCCATTGCCTTGTCCACCCTCAGTTTCAAGAGTTCTTTCAAAACCCTTTCTTCTGTGAATGGACTGGTATTGACCCCCTATTCAGAGTTTCTCCCTTGTTTGGTTTAGGTTCCTCCCCTCCTCTTCTGTTGTGAATACTGAGCAGAAATATTTGTTCATTATCCTGCTTTTTCACTGTCACCCTCTGCCCACATCTCTCCTTTATTAAGTCTCTGTATCCTCCATTGGGCTTTTTCACTCCCTAATGTACCTATAAAAGGTTTTATCTCCCTTCTTAACAGAGTTGGCTATATTTTCCTCAGTTTGTGACTTTGCTATTCTGTCTGCCTTCCTGCCTCTTTCTGCTTTAACTGATAAAGTTATCTGTCCTGTTCCTTCTGTGTTTCCTTATATTTCCTGAATGCTATCCTTTTCTCCTTAACCATCCCTGCACTTCTTTAGAACCATAGTGTTTTTTCCTTCATTTTGTTTTGTTGATTTGCTTCACACAAAGGCTTGTTACCTCTGCAATGGTTGTTTTGATTATTCCCATTGTTCCTCCACCCTCCTTCTTGCCTGTTTGCTAGTGCTTTTCTGAGGTACTCTCTCATTTTCCCAAAGTCAGCCTTCCTAAAGTCCAATACTCTTGTTTTTGTATGGCTTGACTCTATGGCTGTGTTTATTAGAATCACACTGTTTGGTGATCACTTGTTCCCAGATGGCTACCCACTTCTAAATCTGATATCCTTTCTCCTTCCCATTTGAGAGTACCAGGTCTAAGATTGCTCCCTCCTGAGTGGGTTCCAACACTAGCTGTCTGAGGCATGCCCTCTGTAGGGCAACAAAAATGACCCTGCTCTTGGATGTGCCTGCAGCAAAGGTACTCCAGTTAACATCTGGCATATTCGGTCCCCCATCAAAAATATCTCCCTTTTTCTGCCATTTTAAGGATGCCTTCTATCATTTCCTTGTCCATTTCCTCCCTGAGATGCGGGTCTGTACACAACCCCTATGCAGATTGTGGTGCTAGTTCCTGTCTCCAGGGTGACCCATAGTGACTCATCAACTTCCTGTTTACTATTTAGTTCTGTTGCTTTAATCTCTTCCTTATATAGAGAGCTACTGTATCACCATATGCCCCATGCCCCAACTACTCATCTTGTTAACCAGCCTTCAGTGTGGGATGGTATCGAAGGCTTTGCTGAAATCTAGGTAGGTGCTATCTAATGCCCCTCTCTGATTCACTTCCCTAGTCACCCAATCAAAAAAATCTATCAGATTTGCTGACAAGACCTTCCTGCTGTGAATCCGTGTTGCCTCAGATCTTGGGCACCATTGGATTCCTGGTGTGCCACTATCCTTTCTTTCAGCAGTGTCCCCATGATCTTCCCCACCTCTGAGGTGAGGCTGACTGGCCTGTAGTTCCCACTTCCTCCCTACTGCCACTTTTGTGCAGTGGGACTACATGCACCCTCCTCCAGTTCTCTGGAACCATGCCTGTGTTGAGTGACTGATAGTTCCCTTCTCAGCTCCCTTAATATCCTCAGGTATATGTCATTTGGCCCCATGGCTTTATTAACCTTCAGCTTTGTGAGTTCCTCCATAACTGTCTCCACTGTGAATGGACTAGTGTCCACTTCCCACTCCCATTCCCTCTACTCCCCAGCTGTGGTCCTTGACCCTCTCCCTCCTTAGTGAATACTCCACAAAGTATTTGTTCAGTATTTCTGCTTTGTCTAGATCCCCTCCATACACTCTCCCTCTTCTCCTTTGAGCCTCACTATCCCCCAGTTTTCTTCTATCACTGATGTGCCTATAGAATGTCCTGTCTCCTTTTTTCAAAGTCCATGCTAAACCCTCCTCTGTCTGTGCCTTGGCTTTCCTAACAGCTTTCCTGCTTCCTTAGACATTCAAGGTACACCTCACTGTCCTCCTCCCTTTGGGTCCTCTTAAACAGTCCTTCCAGAAACTTGCTCTTTTAGCCCTTTCTTTGTCTGCTACCTCTTTAGACAACCTTAGTGGTTTCCTTCTTCTTTTCCTTTGGCTGCTATCCTAATACATTGGTTAGTTACCTCCACTATGGCTCCTTTTAGTTTTTCCCCACTGTCACTCCATTACCTCTCCCTTCTCTAGGGCTGCTCTTAAACATCTAACCATTTCATTGAGCTCCACCCTCCTGAAATCTAATAATGTTTTCACTTTGACAGTATCTCTCACTTTCACCTTAAACTTTGCCTTTTCCATAAAATACCTTTTACTTAATTGGTATGCTCATCCTTGAACTCTAATACCTCTTCTCTACTCTGGCTACTACTTTTCCTCCATACTTACCCTTTTTCTCTTTATTTCTACAGGTTTGCTAGGATGCCAACCTCCTGCCTATCAGATAAGTATTGTATTAATCCCTCTCTGTTATATTTTCTTCCTAAAGAACTATGCATTCTTTGTTATCCTATGACTATTCTAATTTCACAGGTACTACTGGACGTTGACCACAGACCCTATCCAAGGCTCTTCAAGGAGCAGGGAAGGGACCCCATACTTGTCAACTGTGCTAGGTAGGTAAGCTGTCAGGCACAACTCCCATTTCTGTCCAGTGAGACCCAAGCTGAGTCAAGTGGTGGAATCACTCAGATGGCAACTTCATACAAGCTATAGTCAACTTGAACACAAAACGTCTCAGGGAAACAATCATGTTTTAATGATAATGTCTTCAAAAATAACCTCTGGTCAGAATTGAGCAGCTGCTATGTATTAGCCTGATAAGAGAAAAAGCAAAGCTGAACTAGACCTACAAGCTTGTGTTTTTGTTTTTTCATGTTCACTGGCCTGAAGCATTTCAGCATGCTGTTGGCCCTCCATTGACAGTCGTGCAAATAAACATCCCAGCTCTTATTTCTCCCACAGAAAAGTTTGCACTGCTGTCCGGGGGCTAAATGCCTGCTAGGATACATCAGGCCACTGGAACATAAATAAACCAAGTTTTTAGGTCCAGTCATGCTTTTATTTCTAATATCAAGTTAATGAATAGCAGCTGTTTTGGATCAGACCAGAGTTTGTTCTTCTAGTGAAGAGTTCTGTGAGTTCATGGCCTGTGCACTGTCTGAATTTATTGGTGCAAAAATGTTGTAGGTGCCATATTGGTCCTTTTAAGAACATATCCAGAAACAAATGATTTGATACCTTTTATTGGACCAACATGGATGTTACAGAAAAAACAAAGTGCTGTAGCTTTTGAACCAACCAGGTCCTTCTTCAGAAGCTATATGGCAGTTATTTTGAAAATCCCATACTATTAACACCAGATTATGTTGAAAAACAGAAGTAATTCTCATTGGTTTAATATATAAATTTAAAACATAACAGAAGATTATGTCAGAGAAGTTTTCATTTAGATTCCTTAGATTGATTCTGTGCATTTTGTTATACACTGACTCTGTGTTGAAATCTGCATATCAGGCTCATGGTCTCGTTTTCTAGGGGTCCTTGACAAGTATTTTATTTGGCACTTATACTTACAAGTGATACTATCATGCATCATGTATATATGTGTATGTTTAATTTGGGGCTTGTTTTCAACTTGCAGTTATACCTAATTTCAGGATTTTGTCTTTCATTATCTGTTCTTTAATACACCAGTACACTTGGAATGTAAGTTGTAAGCTCATCTTACATGTATCAGAGAGAATGCTATCCCAAGGTTTTTATCACTAGAATGCTTTCTTAGAATACTGAGACATTTTAAAATGTATGTGAGAAGAACTCTCTGGTTGTTGAGACTTCTTGATAACCTTTGCCCTTCTGAGGCTTCTTAGTTAAAAGCATACTGGTGTTAATTAGCTTCTCTGACATAATCTTCTGTTGTGTTTTAAACTTGTTAGGAAAAAGGTTCTCCATGACAGCAGTTCCAAAGTTGGCACCCTATTCTGGACTGTATTTCTAAACAGTGGTGCTTTGTGAAGGTAGGTACTGTTTTCCAGGTAGCTGCTTTGTAAATATCTAAGAATGAGATGCCCTTGAGGATGCCACAGAGGCAGAAATATGCCTTTAAGAGTGTGCCCTAAGCTTTTGGTGACACTTTCACAGCTTTTTCATAGCAGAAATGAATGCAAGAGACAATTCTTTTGAGACATAGATCTCTAAGTAACTGGTTTGCCTTTGCTAATGTCACCACACATGACAAAAGCTGGGTGCTGTAGGACCTGACACCTTTGTCTGGTTCAAGTAGATAGGACTCACTTTAGGTCCAGGCTATGCAATTTTTCCTCACCTGTACAAGAATGCTTTGGAAAGATTACAGGGATGGTCACTGACTGATTCAGGTGGAATTCAGATACCACATTAGGAAGGAATTTTCTGTTCATTCTAAGAACTACTTTATCCCTGTGGGGAATTATATATTTGCTCTATGCAGAGGGATTGCAATTCACTTTCACTTCTATCAGAAGTCACTGTGACCAATAATTTGGTTTTCCATGTGACATACTTCAGATCAGCAGTTTCCATAGGCTGAAGAGAGCCTTCATGAACAGAACAAGGCATATACAGTATTGAGGTCCCAGGTGAGACAGGGTCCCTCTCTGGTGGGTGAAAGTGGTTTAAGCCTTTAAAAAAACTTTTAAGATGGGTTGTGCAGCCAAAGACTTCTCCTTGCCAGCTGATGTGTATACTGATACTGCTGCTAAATGCACTTTAAAATTAACAGCCATAGGTGTAATGAGTCTATGTGTAGTAGGTATTGCAGAATTATGGATAACCCTGACTCCACTGGGTTTTGTTTTCTAGGGAGCACACCAGAAAGAAATCCTTTTCCATTTAGAGGCATAAGCCTTCCTGGTAGTAGGTTTTCTTGAAACCTTAAGCACCTTTAGGACTTATTCTCTGAGATCCAGATAATTCCAAGTCCTCAAGAAGCATCCATCAGGCACAGGGTTCTGGGATCTGGGAATGTAACTCTGCCCTGGTACAAAGTCAGCAGACTGTAACTGAGTGGCAAGCTGATTTGATTCTGGTTGGGTGGACCAAGAGCATTGAGTACCAGGCCTGGCTGGCACAGTCTGAGCTATCATGATCTTTTGTAAGTTCACCCTGAGTTTCAGGAGTACTTTCTGAAAAAGCAGAAATTGTGGGAAGGCATACAGAAGCTTCCTTACGCAATCAAGTAACAGGTCATCCTTTGAAACTGTTCATTTGACTGGTGGTCTGCAACAAAATGTGGGAGCTGATAGTTTTCCCAAGATGCAAACAGGTCTATATTGGGAGTACCGCACCTTCGGAAGAATCCGCTGGTTTTCATTCCATTTTCATTTATTCTTCGTTAACGGGCAAGAACACTGGATCAATAGTCCTTTTCAGGCCTAACCGGACAGAAAACATTAATACAGAGTATCACAAAACAGACTACAACAAAAAACAACATTACATTTAACATTTTCATACAGAATTTTGTAGTAAATACTGTTTCAATTAAAGGCCCATTCATGATTTCCTGGCTGATTCTGCTTAGTCAATATGCTAGGACATTGTCTTTGCCTGAGAGATATATTGCAGATATGTTTGCCTCTAAGGAATATGCCAGGTTCAAGATCCTCATTGCCTCTGTACACAGTTTTGAGGATCTTGTTCCTCCCTGCTTGTTTATGTAGTACATTGTTGTGGTGTTGTCTGCCTGATTTGAACAATCTGACCCTGTAGCTGGGAGGAGAAAAACTGCATCTCTAGCAGTACTGCTCTGAGCTCCACGAGGTTTATGTGCTCTAGATACTCCTGTGGGCTCCATGTGCCACTCACTGTGAGGTGCTGTAGGTGAGTGCCCCACCCCAGAACTGAAGTATCGAGGAAAGAATACTTGCTGGTGATTGCTGAAAGAAGGGAGTGCCCAGAGGTTGCTTTCTTCTTCCACCATTGTAATGACTAGGGATGGGCAAACCAGTTCTGGGGCATTTCTGACCACCACCCCAACATGGACAACGTGACTTGACTTGAGAATACCAAGCCTTTCTTGGCTCGACTTGAGTTGTTAAGTCAGTCTGGTTTGGAAATGCAGTCCAGTTTCTGGAATGAGGGCTGGTACTGGGTGATAGGAAGTGGCATGCTGGAAGCCTACTACAACAGGAAAGTGGGGTAATTTTCAAGAGATATCAGTGCGCTAGTGGCAGTAAGTAAGTTTACTACCACTACCACACTGATATCCTGACATTGACCAGACTATACTGATGTAACAGGTGGCCAGCATGTCATTTCTCAAACTTACCACCATCTAATGATCACACCGAGCACAGCGAGAGGTGATCTGAGGACAAGTCAGAGGGAGGGAGGAGAGGAGACCAGAATACAACAGCAGCAGCACAGCAGGTGGTGGGGAGGAGAGACCAGAATGGAACAGCAGCAGCCGCATGAATTAAGAAACAAAGTAGTCAAATGATAGATAACAACAATTCACTCACCATAAATCTTTCTGTCACTGTGAGAAAGAGGTCAGGTAAGGGGTTGAAAAAACTAAAAATATATTTTTTTTTAATCTTGTTGGCTAACCATAACTTGAGACCAACAAAGTCACACTCATGGGCATTGGGACACTGAATGTAGCCAGCTAATTCAGAGTTCTTTGGGGTGACTGACATTTGTGCTAGCCAGTCCTTTGTGCCACCCAATACATGGCCCTCATAGATGTGCTGTTCAGCTCATTTGGAACTCCATAATTTAAGGAAGCTGATGTGTGTGTCTCATCAGAGAGAGACTGTGCAGTTACTGCAGTTTAACAATTCAGCAGCATAAAGAGAGACTGTCTCTGAAAAACAACAACATTTTTCTTCCTCTAAAAACCTGTTAGGAAAGGAATGTGATGTAAAACAAAAACATGCAAACAACCAAAACAACAAAACAAAATAAATAGTATTGCTTCTTAAGCATGGTCTGGCCTTGCACATGATGCAATGCAATGAGGCAGACTTGATAAATCAATTCAACAACTTTACTGAACAGACTGAAAATTGTTCAAGTGATTGACTTTAACAGTCAAAACTTTTATTTTGAAAAATTATGAAAAACAATTGATTGATTAAGAAGACTAGGGAGGAGGATGTCACAACTCAGACTCTGTGTTCCCAATCTCTGTGCCTGCTGAACTACTACTAGGTCATAGTGCCATACTGAGGTTTTGAAGGGCTGTCAAGTCTCAGATTCTGTGTTCTCCATCTCTGCATCTGAACTACTACTAGACCACAGGGTCTCACTGTTTTTGAGGTGTGTGTAAAGCAATACAAGTCAACTTAAAAAATTCTGAAAAAAATCAGAAAAGCATATAGCGTAATAAATTTAATTACACCTCAGAAATAGAAATACATTTTTACTTGATCATTCTTTATGGATGCTGAGGATTGTCCACTGAATTCTATATAAATCATTAAATGCCATTGTCGTCCATCTTCAAACACCACCAAGGAAACCCCTATTATTAGACACCTGTTACAGCTGTTCATTACCATGGCTTTTATGTTCCTGACTGTGTTCATTGATTTGAAAAGAGAATTTATTGAGAATTACTTTCAGGAAGGTAAGATGCTGTACATTTTCAGGAATAAGCTTTGTGCAGCTGTCAGAGACAACATTTCCAGCTGTGCTAGATATATGCTCACAGTAAACACTGGTGGGAGGTCACTAACAAACTTTATAGCAAAGACAGGTACTACAGATCAGGGGCCAGATATAGGAAGGAGAAGCAGGGTGCACTGAAAATTTTGCCACAGAATGCATCCAATTCAAGGCGATCGGGCACATTAATGCCAATTTACCAATTTACAGCAGCTTATGCAAATATTTGGCACAAGCCTGGTAAAACAGGTACCAAGATTACCACACGCTAGACCAGAAAAGGCTGTCCTAACTTGTGGCAGTTGGTGCACAGGATCAAGAATCCTATCATTGGTAGAGGAATGTTGCAAGCCCAGTGTGCCATATGTTCAGCACACCTGGGGCATGCAGCATTCTCAGGAGGTTTCAGAATCTGCCACCTGATCTTTTCTTTTCCATACAGTGAACAGTAATAGTGATGAGTAGTTCTCTTAAATAGGCATCCTCAATATCAGACCAAAGACAAAGAAGGTTGCTCTAGTCTATGACATCTACATCAGAATGATCAATTCCCATGAGGTCTGACCAAAAAGTATGAGATTCATTGGAGTGCTTTTCAGAATGGCAAACCTTATTTAAAGGCTATTAAAGCAGACTTTCTGCATGATTACCTGAGGTTGATGATGGAGTAAGGCAATTAATTGGAAATTATTGCTGTCACCACCAATTGAAGATGTTGCATCATCAGCATCCATATCACTCCTATTGTCAAATGCAGCTCCCTTTTTCTGTGTAATTTCTGAAATCAGAATGTCTTTGTATTTGAGATAAGAGTGACCAAGATCGAAGAAGGCAGCTGTTGCAGCCTAAACCAAGGGTCAAGAAGAGTTGAAAGAAGAAAAATGTTGTCGTTGTAAAATTGGTGAATATTGTGAATTTTAGAATTGCTGTATCTGTCAGTACATAAGAGATACACCAGGTTTGTCTCCTTTTGGCCAAAACCTTTATGCACCCTCCTGACTTCCTTGCTCAATAAATTTATAATGGGAATAACCAGACTTAGAGTAGCATTCTCTTTGCTAATCTGTTGAGTTGCTTCCTCAGAAGAAGTCAAGAACAATGGAAAATGATTCATAAGTCCCTACTGGAGTGAATTCAGCACAAAACAATCTGCTACATTGTGCTACATGGTATATTCATGGACTGTCTTATTTTGTGGGAGAAGTCTCTCTCACACATCTGAAATGTTGAGTCCCTTCTTGTCAGAACATCTTGTTTTGGTTGTTGTATTGGTAAGCTTTTTTCATTTTTTCTGGAGGTCACAAGATACCACGTGATTTTACAGAGTAGCTAAAATAGCCAAAGATTTTCTTTGCCATTACCTCAAGTGTTACTGTACTATTGTCACTGGAAAGGAAAGCTCATACAGTACAAACAGATTTAATGAGTGTGCAGAATATGGAATTTGAGTAAACTACCACATTTCAATTCACTAACAATGTTGACACTATTGCCTGAAACCACAAATTCAACACAGAGTACCAGGGGCTCTAACGACTCAAATATTTTGTCATGTGTCTGTTCCAAAATATTGTCAGCAGTGTGATGCTTATCAAACACGCTGATGCAAAGAACTGCCATTATTTGTTTTCCTTCCTGTACATTGTTGCTTCTGGTGACAATTTAAAGACAAATGTGACACTCACAATAGTATATGGTTAGGCTTTTTAAATATGGAATTCCATGGGTCTCAAAACCTGTTGTGCACATTCTTGTACACATTCTAAAGATGCTGTTTTGCACATTTTCTCATCAAGTCCACCTGTGTCCCTGATTGACTTATCCCACCTGAAACCCACTTTCATTTCACTGAATGCTGCCTGCTCATGCTGACTCCACTTGGCAGCCTGCTTTCATTTCACTGAGTGCTCTCTCTTTCTCTCTATACCAGCACTTGGTGCCACTTACTAGTTCCCTTTACAAAACCATATACTATAAAAATAAACTATGGGTGATGATAAACAACTGCCTTGTATTTCCATCACAGGGTTGAGAAGACAGCATGGACCTCTTGAACTTTGCTGTCAAAGTTCATATGCTGTTATCTCGACCCTCTATGGAAACACAAGCTTGCTGTGTATGGTCTCCCATACATTATTCCTTATGTGCTGTGATGCACATAATGCTCAGGTTTGAGAACTCATTTACGTGTCTGTAGTCAGGTGCACAGTAGCACTTTCACTGTCTTTAAGAGTCAATTTTATTTTACTTTGCATATATTCATACATTTTGGAAACAGTCACAATTGTGAAATATTTCTGACTTGTGCGTTGTAATGTGAGGCAAAAAAGACTCAAAATCCTAATTCCACATCACAGAAAATGACTTCAGGTCCTTGGCAATAAATTCAGCTATTAACATTAGTTTTTAATGTTGCTTGGTGTGAGCTACTGTAAGCAGTTTTTGTTAAGCATCACAGTAATGGTCTGCTGTTTAGTTCATGCAGGGGGCAAAAACAATAGGATTGCAGTGGCAAAGCTGTACTGTAGTTCGTCCAAATAATTTTGTTAGTGAAGTCAAACATGTTTTTTCTGCCCTGTTTCTCAGTCTCTTCACCATCACTATTGTCTGTAAAATAATTTTCATTACATATATTTTTCCCTTGGTCTGAACTGCTGTCCAGCCAAATGGTTGGATGTTCTCTTTGCAGATGCCTTTTCAGTGATGCTGTCCTGACCTGGCTACTCACTTTCTCCTGCAAACTTCCTGGTGACAAAAGGTGCAGACAGCAAATTATTTATGTTTGGCACTTACAGAAAATAGCACCACACAACTGAGGTAACACTTGGTCATCATGCCAAGAACTGTAGCAGTTTTAGTGGCTGGCATTTCCTACCTTGATTCAAGCACAATGTAGCTGTCCCCAGTATGATTGTTATTATTTTGCTAGATTTTTTTCACCACTGGCTAGCAGTGGTGTACACTGTATGTGTATTTTCTGTTTGGTTTGGGTACCCAGGTGATATCTTCTACTTCATTGGTATCACAGTCTGCTTCATCACTTTTGGATGAGCATGACACTGATACATGATCTTGTACATGTACAATCTCTTCACCAGAGTCCCTGTTTTCTGATGATGGAGTAGGATATGCATGAGTGGTATATGGTGGAGTGCCACATCTACTAGTGGTACTAGATAGTGCCTTTTCCTTAATCATTGACTTTTATGTCTGTTTTGGCTACCTGTTTTGTGTTTTATCTGACTTTTTGGCAATGCCTACAGTATTGCATTACTTTCATTAGAGGATTCCACAACATTCATTTATTTTTCTGGTTCTGTTGTTTCATTTTTATCAATTGTATTAATTGTATCTGCAGCAGTACATTTCCCTTTTTTCTGAATTTCTTTTCTGGGATTTTTTTCATTTACCAGTTACAGCAGTACTGCCAGTGCTGGACACATGTCCCATAACAGATTCGGAATCCATTTTGAGGATTTACTTAATAGTTAGCTCAGGTTCGGAGATGGGGAACACAGAGTTTGAGATGTGACACCTCTTCTTCAAAATCAGTGAGGCACTAAAGCCTATTAATAGTTTGCATACACCAATGGTGAATACAGAGTCTGAGACATGACACCTCCCTGAAATTCAGTGAGGCACTATGACCTAGTAGTACATCAGGCACAGGGATTTGGAACACAGAGTCTGAGATGTGACCACGTCCTCAAAATCAGTGAGTCACTATGGCCTAATAGCAGTTCAGGTACAGAGATTGGGAGCAGAGAGTCTGAGACCTGATCATCATCCCTCTAAAATCAGTAAGGCACCCTTCAAAAGGGTGGGAGGGATGGCTGGCGTCCCATTACATCTCCTGCTCATGTTGTCTGTCTCCCACCACAAAGCATGCCAGACACGAGAAGGAAACAACATGAAAATACAGACACAAAACATTTTTAGAAAGTTATATTTTATTGTTTTCTTTAACAGAGGGATCTAAAATAATAATACTGATGCATTTCTCATACTCAAATAAGCTAAAAACAGGTCTAATAGTCGTCAAAGTACCTCAGTGCAAATCAGAACCTTTTTAAAATAAATCAGTGTCAGAATCAGAACGGGTCACAGTCGACCCTCCCATACCTAATAATGACTCCACTAGTGCTTTTGTCACTGGCACTACTTTGAAAGTGGATCCCATCTTTGGGACAAATTGTGGATCCCATCTTTAGGACAAATTGCCCGTAAGTGGTACTGGCTATCTGTCATTTGAAACCTGGTCCATGGGACCACAGCCATGGATGCAGCCATGTGACCTAGTAACTGCAAGAAGTATCTCAAAGGTCTTGGCTCACCTTCAGTGAAGGACAATGCTGTTGCTAGCAAAGCTGTACCTCTGGCCTGCAGGAGGAAGGCTTTCCCTCCAGAGTTTTTAGCTCTGCTCCTACGAAGTCCATTACTTGAACAGACTCTAGCTAGGACTTCTGCAGATTTAGCAAGAAGCCCTGGTTCTCCAGGTGCTTTCTACAAACTACATTGAGCACCTTGCCTCTTGTCCTGTTCTCGCTGAGACTAGCCAGTTATCCACGTGAGGGAAAATCACCATGCCTTGTTTACTCAGATGTGCTGCAACCCAGCCAGGCACTTTGTAAAGCCCTGGAGTTGAAGTGAGAACAAATGGGAGAGCTGTGAACCAGTATTGGAAGTTCCCAGCTTGAATCTGAGATATTTTCTGTGAGACTGCATTATTAGAATATGAATATAGGCATTTTTACATCCGTGATCCCCAGCCAATTTCCATGCTGCATAAATCGTATCACTGTTCTTTGTGTGACAATCTGAATCATACTTTTTCTAGAGTTTGATCAGGAATCTGAGGTCTAAAATGAGTTGCCACTCCTCATTTTTCTAGTGGGTCAGGAAATATCTTGAGAATAGGCCCCTGCCCGACTTGGAGGCTGGAACTTTGGCTATAGCATTTGATATTAACAGTTTTTTTATTCTAATTCCAGCAGACTTTTTCTGTGGAAAATGCACTGGAAAACATCTGTGTTTTGCAGGTTTGGAAAGTTCTTGAAATGCCGAGACAGTACACAATCCATGGCCTACCTCCAACACCTACTTGTCTGTGCTAATGTTTCCCATTCCTGGAAGTAGAGTGGCAGTCTTGGCAAAGTGGAGAGTCGCATAAGGATGGTAATGCACCAAAAATCGCAACAACCACAAACCTTCATTCAGGCACACACCAACCTGTATAGAGGGATGCCAGGAGTCAAAAATCAATTAAAAAGTCATACTCTATTGGAAACACACAGCCTGCTATGCGTTTTGGACCGCTTGTGGTCCATTTTCAAAGGTGATGACTCATAAAACCATGACACTTAAATACTTTAAAAATACATGTGACTCCATGACATCATATCCAGTACCCTTGATACTTGTTAGATTTTTCAAAACCTTAGTTAATTGATTTCAAGCACCCTAAGTGTATAGCCCTAAAACACCAATAAAACATTAATGTATATGTATAATCCTAAAATGCATCAATAAATAACTAGTAAATATAAACCCTCTATGTTATTATAAATACCTGGTGTTTCAAGCATCAACTATATTTATAAACACATATAAAAACCTGAGGATGGGGAAAGGAGGGAGGAATGGAAGGAAGGAAGCAGAAGTTTTAAAATCAATTTATTTCTTTACATGTAATCAAGTTGTACTCCACATAGACAGTAATACTGCACTTGAGTTTCCAGGAGCCCTGACATTGTAATATCATCCTGTTACTTGTAACTATTTTCACAGTTTCAGATTCATTTTTTCATGCAACTCAATCACAAAGAGCTCCTCTAATAAATGCTGTTCTATTTCTTGAAATCCACCATCTCAACATGTTTTTATGTTGATTGTTCACAGTGCAAGAAACATATTGGGACAGCTTGCTGAGATACATGCTGTGAGGCAGGGCACTGTTGTGGCCAATGCCCCCACAGCCTGCAAAAACTTGTCCCACTTCCCCAATGCCATGGCAGGCTGCTGGTGACACAAGGTTGGAATGTTTGCACCAACTGACAATTTAGCTCGCTGCAATCAGGGCCGCCTCGTCATTGCAGCGTAAAGCCATCCGCTGCAATGAGGAGTGACCCGTCATTACAGGGTGGGATGTAAAAACCCTGATATTGTTTAGAAAATGGCGGCGGCTTGCCACTGTGTTTACAAACAGTATTAACCCCTCCACCATGTTTGTCTGCTGATGGGAGGCCCTCCCAGTTGGCATAATGTAGCCCTCCCTGTTTAACTGTCTGCCGATGGGGTGCCCAATCCCGTTGGCAAAAATAATTCCCCACTTTTGTTGTTTGTTGATGGGGTGCCCAGTCCCCCGTCAGCTACAGCTGGCCCACCAAAGAAAGCCATTGGTGGCATGCTGGGAGCCCACCCCAGCGTGCCACATGGCCCTGTAAAGGAAAAATGGTCCCATGAAGTCTTTAGTTTTTTTTTGTACCTGAAAAAAGGAAACTGTCCCTCGTAGTCTTTGGCCCCACCTACAACTCAGATCCACCCACCTGTGCACCCTGCCTCCCCACCCCCTCACCCCATACTTACCTCAAGAGCTGGGTGCAATGATCTTCAGTGGACCGAACACATCTGCACTCTTCAAAGCCGACCACAAACTGAGGAAATGCTGGTAAGCTGTATAATGTAATAAACAGGGTTTTTCCAACTTAGCTGCATATCTCTGGCATTTTGGAATTTTGACACCAAATTTTCAACATGGGTTTTTGGATCCCTCCTCATGAATACTGTTACTGTCATGGTATTAATCGGGCCCAAAGGGTGATTTTGCGGTCACTGCGCAGAAACACCTTTGGGAGCTGATTAAAGAAACAACAGTGCCAGTGTTCATGAGGTGGCTCTCAAAAAGCCTATGTGCAAATTTGGTGGAAAATCCATAAATGACTAGTGTTATGGAGCGTGCACTGCACAGTTTGCACGCACACTGTAACTTTGTGAATTTTAATATTTTCACCCAGATTTTCAACATTGCCATTTTCCCACACCTACTTATGAACAGTGCAGCTGTCATTTTTCCCATCCTGGCCAAAATGTGTTTTGCAGTTCCAGCGCAGAATAGAGTGGTCATGGTGGGAAATCACTGTCCTGGACAGATTAATAAAATTACAGTGATACTGTTCATGAGCAGAGGTCCTAAAATGCCTATGTTGAAAATCTGGTGATGATAGCCCATCAAATGAGTTGTTGCACACTTGTAACACCCTTTGTAATTTTGCAGATTCATAATATTGTTATGCCACATTTTCAACAATGGCATTTTTAACACCTGTTTATGAGCAGTGCAGCTGTCATTTTTCACATCCTGACTGAAATGTGGTTTCACAGTTGCAGCACAGAATAACATGGTTGCAGTGGGAAATCAGTGTTAGGGACAGATTAAGAAAATGACAGTGACACTGTTCATGAGCAGAGGTCCTAAAATCCCTACATTGAAAATTTGGTGACAAAACTCAGAATATGACTGTGTTACAAGAGTGCATTCTACTGTTTCCACGGACCCTTGTAACTTGGAAAATTTGTAATATTTTCATGCCACATTTTTAACAGTGGCATTCTTTCACCCTCCTTATGAACAGTACAGCTGTCATTTTTCACATCCAGCTAAAATATGTTTTTGCACTCCTGACGGAGAATAGCATGTTCGCTGTGGGACATCAGTGTTTGGGACAGATTAAGATGGAACAAGTGAGAGGGAAGAGTAACCAAGCTCAACTGAGCTCTGTTGGGACTGCTCTGGATTTGTTTGTGGGCAGAAAAAGGCCCCAACGCAAGAGGCCAGTACAAAAGGGCAACCTGCAGCACTGGGAGAAACAGAACAGAGAGCAAGTGAGGGAGGAGGAGTGAGCAAACTCACTGGAGTGCTGTCAGGACTGTTGTGGATTTCTTTGTGAGCAGGAAAAGCCATTCAGGCAGAGGCCCAGTAGAAAAGGCCAGCCTGCAGCAGTGTGATAAACAGTACAGTGAGTGAGACAGGGGGACTGAGTGAGCTCATCGAGCTCTATCAGGACTGCTGAAGATTTCTTTTCTGGCAGAAAAGGCACCAATGCAGGCAGGAGCCCCATACAAGGGGCCACTTGCAGCGCCAGGACAAACAGAATGAGCGCGATAGAGGGAGACTGAGCGACCTCAACGGAGCTTTGTTGGTACAGTTGAAAATTTCTTTGTGGACGGGCAAAGGTGCCACATAGCCAGGAGCCCTGTACACAAGTACTGCATGCAGCGCCAAGAGAAACAAATGAGTGAGTGACAGAGCGGTAGTGAGCGAGCTCAATGGAGCTCTACTGTGACTGCTATGGATTTCTTTGTGGGCAGAAAATGCGCAACGCAGGCAGGAGCCCAGTACAAAAGGACAGCTTGCAGTGCTGGCAGAAACGGAATGAGGAGAGAGAGACGGGGATTGAGCGAGCTCAATGGAACTGTGTGGGACTGCTTCAGATTTCTTTCTTGCCAGAACAAGCCACCAAATGCAGGCAGGAGCCCAGTACAAAGGGCAGCCTGCAGCAGCAGGAGACACAGAATGAGCGAGTGAGGGAGGGGGAGTGAGTGAGTTCAATGGAGCTCTGTGTTGACTGATGCAGATTTGTTTGTGGGCAGAAAAGGCAGGAATGCATGCAGGGGCCCAGTGCAAAATGATAGCCTGCAGTGGAAGGAAAACCAGAATGAGCAAGTGAGAGAGGGGAGTGAGCAAGCTCAATGGACCTGTATTGTAACTGCTGCAAATGGCGGCAATGCATGCAGGAGCCACATACTAAAGAGTAGCCTGCAACGTGGGCAGAAATGGAATGAGCGAGGAGAGAAGGGGAGAGATCGAGCTCAACGGAGCATTGTCAGGACTGCTGCAGATTTCTTTGTGGGCAGAAAAAGGCACCAACAGAGGCAGGAGCCCAGTACAAAAGGACAGGCTGCAGCGCAGGAGAAACAGAATGAGCGATGACAGAGGGGCAGTGAGTGAGCTCAACACACCAACGCAATCAACATTCGCATTGACAAATGCTTGTTTAGATAAGGTCTTACATCTAATTTGTGTTGATATCTTGGGCCAGCTTTTCAAACTTGGATGCAGGACTTGCATCCAGCCCTGCACCATGGGACTTTAACTGCTGCATTATGCAACCCTTTTGCTGCAACTGCACACAATTTCAATCCTCGGGTGCAGTTGCGACCAATTCCATGCCTTATGGCTGCTTGCACCAATGCTCTGGTGCAAGCACCATTACTCAAACTCCTGGGGGTGGCACACGCTAGACCACATAACTGTGGTCTAAGCTACTGCAGTCCGGTGCAAGGATGGAAAATCCAATCAATGACAGGGGAATGCCGAAGCTTCGTGTGTAATATGTTTGCCGCATGAGGTGGCGGCATTCCCAGAGCATTGAAAATCCATCCCTGGTCTTTTATTTGTCTTCAAAGTCAAGATTCAGAAATGTTCTCTGACCAACATCAAGCTGTCATAGTCCCTCCCCTAGACCATGACTCACTTGATCTATTGCCAGGAATTTAAAACGTGTTGCTTCTCCTGTGGCTCTCATGATATGAGCTGCTGTGGCATATGTGTCATCTCTGTTTACAATCACCCTAAGATGTTCTCCAAATGATTTTTAAACACCTTTTAGTTTTCTCCACATAGAAAGCGTCACAAGAACATACTGCCAAGTATATGCAGTGCCAGTGGCTCAGTAGGTAGCACATTCGCCTCTGAGGCTGGGAGATCAGAGGGCTGTGGGTTCACTTCCCACATCTGCCACTTGGGTTAATATCCCAGTACACTGTAGTGCAGCATGAGAGGGTGCTGCACTTCTGAGGTGCCGCTCGGATGAGACGTTAAACCAGGGTCCCATCTGCCTGGATTGGTGGTAGTTCAGGTGGCTGTTAAAGATCCCATGGCACTTATTGAAAGAGTTGGGAATTTCCCCAGTGTCCTGGCCAAATTTCCCTCATTCACTAAAAATACCACCAACAGCTTCATCTGGTTCAAGGTCAGTTGGCATGCATCTGTATCCCTTTCCCTGGGTCGTGCCTGAAAATAGGCAGGTTTGTCTAGTGCACTTGCCTGTCAACAAAAACTAAATAAATATCACCTCTTCAGTGTTACAAGTCATACATTGTTTATATAGTACTGTTTCTGTGTTGCAGCTCTGAATTCATTTCCTACCAATACTGGCTACAGAAGACTCATCTCTTGCACTGAAAACATCCTCTGGTTTGATTCAACCGAGTAGTTGAATTTCTTGTCTGAAAGTGACTATGTACTAATAGATCCTTTAAAATGGGAGTTCTCCTGTAGCACATGCATTGTGGTTGTTGGCTTGCTGTTGCTAATCCTGCATCAGTTGCTAGGATATGCCAGTGTTTCTTTAGAACTGCTTCTAAAGGAACTGCTTGGGCTGAATCCTTTGTCACAAAATTAAATCTTTCATCCTGCCTCTCTATCATTTCTTTATCTTGCAGTAATCTGTCTCTTGTTATTTTATTCACTTCCTCTCTAGCTTTGCTGATCTTCCCAGTCCTATAGCCCTCTGTTGTAGCCTCTTAGTTAGTTCATTAGCTCCCTTTTCAAAACTTTTATCTGTTGTACAGTTACATTTGATCCTAGTAAATTGTCGTTTAGGAATATTATTAGCTCGTGTGGTGGATGGCAACTGGATGCTAGAAGCAGTGTTTGCCATACACCTCCTTTCTGTACATGTCACTAATCACAGTGTCCTCTGGTGTTCATTTCAATTTTAGATCTAAATAAGAAATAGAGTCCTTACTGCCCTGTTACGTAAATTTCAGATGTGGACTTGTGCTGTGTAGAAACTACAAAATCTTGAAATTCTGACAGCTCTCCTTCCATAAAACTAAGACATCTATATATTTTCCAAAGAGGTTTCTATATCCATTCAAACTACTTCTCCTCCCACTGTCCCCCATACAGGTTAGCTATGGAGGTGCACATATCAACTCATATTAACCCCATAGCTGTCCCTTTTACTGTAAGAACATTTCTTGGTCAAAACAAATGTATTACAATTTCAATACCATTTCTAACATTTTAATAGGAGTTCTGTGGGTGGTCGATCTGTCTCTGTGGTTCTATTCAAGAAAATGCTGCTGCATCTAATGCTCCTCAAGGGAATATTAGAGTAGAGTGATTCTATGTCCATTGTAACCAAGTGGATATTTTCTTCCATGGACAGAGTTTTAATCAAGTTCAAGACCTGTTTTGTGTCTCTTATATAGAAGGAGTCCTCTACCAGGGCTTAAAAACAGTCACAGTATTGTGAGAGAGGGTTCAGTTAGTGAACCTATGCCCTCACTATCAGCCATCCAGGTTGGGGGTTCAAACTTTTATGTACTTAAGGAAGTACATAAAATGTGGCTCTCACAGGATTTTTGTCATTAAAATTCTTTTGTTTTGATATCTAAATCACCTTTATTACAAGTATCCATTAGCATTTCATCTATTTTGCATTTAAAATCTCTAATGGGTTCTTTCATCATTTTGCAGTAAAATATTCTGTTATTTAACTGCCTCTGTACCTCAACAACATATTCTTGTTTATTCATCAGGACCCTGCTCCTCCCTTGTCAGCTTGATTAATTATAAGTTTTGATCTTCTTGCTGACTTGTAATGACAGCCCTCTCTGCATTTGTGATATTGCTAAAGGTTCTCAGTTGTGGTTCTGAAAATAATTTTTCTATATCACTTTCCACAGTTCTTTAAAAGTGGTTACAGCCACACAGAAGTGGGCAAAGAATGTGGAGGGTGACTTGAATGTATCATGTATTTTACTTATTTGCCCTTCTGATTCATTGTTTTGTTTATTAAAAAACTTTGCAAGTTCATTTTCTATAGCAGAGATTCAGGATGATTAATGTTTGTTCCTATCCATTGGTGTGGTTGGGGCAAAGTTAAGGCCATTCTTAAGGAGGCTTGTTTCTGCTTGTGTTAAATTATGACTGGACAAATTAATATTTTGTACATTCTGGACAGCATCACTTACCTTGTCCATCCCCAGTGCTGTCTCCTGCTATAATTCCATCCCCAGTTCTGGTAATAATAGCCTCCTCTATTGCTGTCCATGTCTCATCCTCTTCCTCTGCCTCTGTAGAACTCTTGTGTGTTTTTCTGTAATCTTGGACTTATCTTCAGTATTACCAGCATCTGCTGGGGAGTTGACTGTGTTTGCTGTGGCTGTTGTTGCAATGGAGGTCTGTGTTGTGCCTGTCCCAATATAACCAAGCAGTTGTCAATGCCGAATGTTTGCTTGCTGGCATTGGCATTGGTACTGCAGGAATTAGAGATATGCATAATAGGAATGGCAGTGAAGTATTGAACTAACGCCAACCCCCAACTGCCACCCTGCAGAGACAGACGGGCATTAGGGGTGTGCCTTTGATCATCGGCCATAATGCTTACACCATTCCACCTCACCCCACCCTGCAGAAACTGACAGGTGTCACAGTGTGCCTTGGGGTCTTCAGCCCTTACACGCACCCCTTTCCATAATGAAATAAGCAGAGATGGGTGCAGTATAGGAGAATAGGGTGAACATTATGGCTGAAGACCCAAGGCACACCTCAATGCCTATCAGTAACTGCAGGGTGGGGTGTGGGTGAAATGGCATACATTACAGCCAACGACCCCAAGCCACACCACCAGTGCCTGTCAGTTCAGACAGGGTGGGGCGCTATGGTTGGAAACCCTAACACCCCAGGTGTTTGTTGGTATTTTCACCCAAATTTCAACATGGGCTTTTTGGGACCCAACCTCATGAACAGTGGCAGTATTATTTTGTTACTCAATCCCAAAGGTGATTTCACACAGCGAGTGTGCCATTCAGCACCACAAGTGTGAAAACACATTTTGAGCAGGATGAAAATGACAGCTGTACTATTCATGAGGAGGTGTGAGAAAATGGTATTGTTTAAAATCTGGAGTGAAAATATGAAAAAGTGGCGAAAGTTACAGTGTGTGTAGAAACTGTGCAATGCACACTTGTAATACAGTCATTTTTTGATTTACCATTTTCAACATGCCTTTCTGGGACCTCCTCATGAACAGTGTCACTGGGATTTCATTAATTTGTCCCAAAAGTTGATTTCGCACAGTGACCATGCCATTCTGCACCACAGGTGTAAAATCACGTTTTGGGAAGGACGAAAAAATGACAGCTGTACTTTTCATAAGGGGTGCAAAAAATGGCAATGTTGAAAATTTAATGAAAGTATTAAAAATTTATAAAGTTACAAGCTGAGTACAAACTGTGCAATGTACACTTGAAATGCAGTCATTTATTTGGATGTTTTCACCAAACTTGCGACATGGGCTTTTCGGACTCATCTCATGAACAGTGGCACTGTCATTTTGTTGATCGATCTAGAAAGGTGATTCCATGCAGCAACCATGAAATCTACGTTTTGGGATGAGAAATGACATGTCAGTGCTACTGTTCATGGGTGGGGTCCCAGGAACCTCATGTTGAAAATTCTGGGACCAAAACTCCCAAAATGGCTAAGATAGCAACCTAAGTTGAAACCCCCCATTGATTGCCATTATAGGGCTTACCATAATTTTCTTCAGTTTCGGGCAGCTTTTGAAGAGTGCAGACATGTTCCAGGTCCACAGAAGATCACAGCGCAGACCTCCAGAGGTAAGTATGGGTGAGGGGTGTGGGGAGGTGGGGTGCACAGAGGAAGAGTTGCGATGGGGAGGGGTGGCAAGGACGATGAGGACCATTTTCTTTCTTTAGGTTTAAAAAGAAACCTTGGGGACAGTTTT
This sequence comes from Neoceratodus forsteri, assembly GCA_016271365.2. Classification (NCBI taxonomy): domain Eukaryota; kingdom Metazoa; phylum Chordata; order Ceratodontiformes; family Ceratodontidae; genus Neoceratodus; species Neoceratodus forsteri. The sequence continues at coordinate 92,540,845 of CM057456.1, read as the reverse complement.
CTTTTACTGGTGAAATACTATGAAAATAAATTTCAGCACACTGGGGTGGGCTCCCAGTGTCCAGACTAGTGGAGGGGATCAATGCCAACCTGGGATTGGGCATCTTGAGCTTGGCTGAAAAAAGGGGTGTGGTGGGTGCATCCTACACTGTGAGTGGGTGTCCGTGTCAGAAAATATAAAGAATTACTTTGACACACTGGGTGGCTCCCAGTGTGCCACAATAGTGGAAGGGGCTTGCAGAGATGAGGATTGGAGCACCCCATTGTCGGCAAAAGATATATTTTGGGCTTGAGGGGGCATACCGACATGAGAATTGGGCACCCATTGTGGGTAAAAGATATGTTCACTGGGAAAGGCACACTGAGCAGATGAGTTGCTCATAAATGCCATGCGCATTACTTTGCACAGTAATGTGCATGGTTGGAATAACACCTGGTTACTTGGGAAGAGACAATCTGCCGCTGCAATGACAAACTGTCTGTGATTGGAGCGGCAGATTTCTTTCAAATCTGGTGCTCATTCTGAAATGCCATCATCAACAGCTTCCCTGTTGATTGGTGGCTGAGAGACGTGCCCATTAAAGCATCCCCTACATAGGCCACAACACAAGCATGCCTCTGCAATGCTTTACTAACCTTAATATGTTTCTAGCACTGGTGAGCACAAGCAAACATAAAAAGGCTTGCTCTCAGGGACACCGAGGTGAGGGGGGGCGGGGAGTAGGGCTATGCCTGCCAGGTCTGTAACTCAATAGAGGCCTATCAGGGCTGGACCCTACTCCCTTGCACACCGCATGCCTGGTTTGCTGTCAGGGTTTTACCACGCCTTAAACCTGAGCCCCATGTGGTTCGAATATGGGACTGCTTAATGGATCCACCAGTATACTAGACTTTTTTCCTATTGTGTTGTATTAGCTACTATATTTTATTACAGGAAATCAGCTGCACTCCATTATTTGAAATCTCAGCTTCTGTTATGGACACATTTCTGCATGCTTTAACACCTGATATAAGACTGCAACAATTTTTGGGGACTTAGCTACATCAGCTGTTAATGGTATGGGGGAGTCCTGGGGTGGAAAAATTTATGCTGGATCTGGGGTCCCCAGGAGGCTTGATCTCTCTCTCGTTGTATATCTTGAATTGCCTTGAATGATTTGGGGAAGCACCAAATTTTGGACAGACATCTGAGCACTTATTGGGCTGTTCTGTAATACTTATGTGTCAGAGGCAGTTTTCCGCCCTTTGGGTACTCAGTCTGGAGGTCCCTGGTTGGATCCTGTCTCAGAGGTACTTACTCCTGCAGAAAAGTAACTCTTATTTATTTATTTTTACACTCCTGAAGTAAACTGGTCTTGTGAGAGTGCCGGTACTCAACCTGGCCTTATATGATGACAGAGACGGCAGCCAGGAGGCTAATCCATGAAAGTAAAGGGGTTTCTGTCGATTACTAATTAAGGAGGGAGGGTTATGGGAGGGAGGAGTAATTGGTGTCATTACATCTTGTTTTTTAGGGTTAGTAGAGTTTTCAGCATCTGTTGCGCTTAGTACATAGTCCTTTGAGGTTTAAATGCCTCATAGAGGAAGGTGGAGACAAGTGTTTATTGGGGTTTGGGGTGGGAATAGAGGGGTTGATTTATAGTTATTTTAAAATAAAAATGTACAAGGGTCATGTGTGATAGGAATGGCATATGTACGTGTTACTAGGTGCAGGGTGGGGAGTTCAGAACAAGACCATGGATTTGTGCTCCAAGATGGCTAGTGTAAGGCTTCTATACTGGTTTGTGAATGAACTTAAAATGGTAACAAAATGGAAATGAGTCTGGTCTTATGTTAGAAAGATGAAGGCAGATGTGGTTATGCTGCAGGAACTTCATTTGACACAAGAGGAGGTGACTAAGCTGGGAAACTCAAGAGGGGCACTCTGATAGCCTCTCATTTTACATCCAAGGCTAGAGGTACTGTGCCTAGTTTCACTCAGGGTCAGGGTCCAAGTTCACTCCTCCCAAGTTGATGGGCAAGGGAGATATGTAGTAGTTCAGGCCACTGTGGAGGAAGAAACATTAGTGCTGGTGTCCCTTTATGGTTCTGCTTTTGACTGTCCTAAATTTTTGAGCATCTAGCCCTCACACTATCAGTGTTCCCGATAGGCTGATTATACAGTAGGATAGGACTTTAACACCTATTGGGATCCTTGTTAGACCATTCTAAGCCTCAATTCAGGCACTTTCCTAAGAGTGTGATGGCCCTACAAATCTAGCAAAGAAAGGGCCTTACAGGAGGTTTGGCGATTTAAACATCTGATTCAGATGAGTTTTCCTTCTACTCCCACACCCATAAAACTTATACCAGGCTAGATTATTTTCTGGCCTCTCCAGAATTCCTGAGCCGTATCATCGTGGAGATATAGTATGGTCCCATCCTTATCTCAGACCATGCCTCCCTTTACCTGGAGCAGGAGCGAGGGATGAATGAGGTTGGAGCAAGGTGGTGGAGACTGGACCCCACCCTCTTGAATGACCCCCAATATATTCAACAGATTTCCAGGAACCTTGTGGAGTTTTGAAGCGAATAAAGTTGAAGATTCTTCAGCAATAGGAAGACCTTAAGGCAAATGTGAGGAGGAGTCCATTTCCACGCTGCATTTAAAAGAAGCAGGATGGGGTAAAGGAGCGAGAATTAGAGGCCTGCATTTTGACACTAGGGATGCAGGTCATGCATTCACACTCCACTAGAGATGTGGTGCTGCTGAAAGGCTGAAGGGAGAGTATATCCAAATTAGCTCTGAGTGCATAGAGAGGGATATAATGTTGTCTAATGAGGGTAGTACTTCAAGGGATAAATCGAAGAGTGGTTGGCATGGATAATCAAGAAACAAAGGGTGGAACGATCCATCATAGCCATTGAGAAAGAAAATGGGAATGTACCACCAATACCCAAGAGATAAATAGTGTCTTTCAAATATTTTATAAAAAGTTATACGCCTCTGATGCCCCTCAAGACAGGAACCTGACGTACTTTCTGGACAGTGTTCTGCCCACCCCACCAAGTGGACAATGATACACTTGGCCAGGAACCTACACCTCAGAAGGTCAAGGAAGTGATTTGGGCATCAAAATCAGGTAAGGCCCCAGGTCATGAAGGACTATCCCTGGAGTTTACAAGAAATTCTGGGGTAGCTGGACAGGCTTTATGGGCATACTCCAGGTAAGGATCCCAAAAGTGTGGCTCTTATTGCCCTATTTCACTGCTTAACACAGATTATAAAAATCATAGCAAAGATCCTGGCAAGAAGACTTGAGGGTATCCTCCCAGGGTTATTCACCCAGACCAGGGGTTTGTCAAGGGCAGGTGTTAGGCACAACTTAAGGTGGGTTTTGAATATCATGTGGCATGGGTCAAAAGGGGGTCCTAGAGGTCTCCCGGCCCTTGATGGAGAAGGACTTTGATTGGGTCGAATGGTCATTTATGTTTGCTGTATTAAAAATTCGGTCTTTATCTGTCCTTTTGCTGGTGGGTGGTGTGTCTGTATCAGTCCCTCTGGCTGAAATATTAACTAACAATACTCTTTAAATCCTTCCAGCTCTCCAGAGGTACTCGTCAGGATGCCCCTCTTTCCCCTGTTGTATGTCCTCACTATTGAGGTGCTGGGTGCCGCTACAATTAGTCATCAGGAGATCAGGGTTTTGTGATCAAAGGGACGGAATATGTCATTTCACTTTTGCAGATGATGTCTTGCTTTCTTTGCTGACCTGAAGAGAGCTATGCCCTCCTGACCTCTCTCTTTAACAGTTATGACCCTTGTCAGGACATAAAATCAACTGGCATAAAAGTGAGTGGCTCCCCTGGGAAATGTCTGCCAACCAATCTATATTGCTGGAATAGACGCCTCCCCCACAACAGTGATAAAATACCTAGGGGTACAACTTCCCAGCAAATTAACAGAAGTGGGCCATGTAAATTATAAGCCTCTGGCAGTTAAAATTAAGGAGCAGTGGAGATGGAAATCACTCCCCTAACACTCTTGGGAAGGTGAACTTGGTAGAGATGTAAATATTGCCTCAATGTCTTTATCTCTTCCAGGCGTTGCCAGCGGTGGTTCCCTCCTGTTATCTACGGTCATTGGAGGCTCTATAACCTCTCTCTTCTGGGTAAACCACAGACCCAGAATCAGAAAAGATATCTTGCAGCTTCCAATTCGAAGGGGGGCCTGGCCCTCCCCAACCTAACTCTACGACCTTGCAGCACAGCTATCACAAGTTCTGGACTGTCTGGATGAGGGTGATAAGATCCAGGCTTGGGTACATATGGAGTCACATTTCTCCAGAGTCTCCTTCTTGCTCAAAATCTTTACCCTGAGAACTGGGGAGCGGGACGGGGAGCAACCTCGGAACCCATTTACTAAAACTACTCTTATATCCTGGAAGTAGGCTTTGCAGATTATGAGGGAGGTGGGGTCACCAGAGGGATCCATTCTCTATAGTCTATGGGAGGATGGAGAGGCTCCTCTCCCAGTCAAAAGGGCCCCTGGCTAAGTGGGAGAGGAAGGGACTTTTCCTCCTCTCACATTTATTTAGGATTGAGTCCCCTACAATTTTCCGACCTAGTTCAAATCTATAGGATTCACCCTTCCAAGTATTTTATATATCTTCAGCTACAGGTCAGACTGGCTAGGTCCATGAGGTTTGGGGGGGCTGGGTCCCTTTGACTAGAATATCCCTGGAAGAAGTCCTCCAATACTGTAAAACACACAGAAATATTAAACCCCTAAGATCCATATATAATGCCCTTGTGAAGGCCCAGCCAGATGTGTTGCAGAAACTGAGAGATAGATGGAACTAGACTTACAGGAAATACCTTGTCCAGGGGTGATTGGAACTTGGCTCTGGGGGAAGCTTGTCTAGCTCAGTCAATAATAGACTTAGAACCATACACTATGATATTATCCATAGAGCTTACTTCACTCCTCCATTGGCACATAAAATAAACCCTCAGGTTCCTGATCTATGGCCCAAATGTTTTTCTCAGGGTGTTCTTTCTTCCACATGGTATGGGCATGCCCAAAGTACTGGCATTTTGGGATGAGATACATTTTCTTCTAAATAAGGTCTTGGAATGTGATATCCTAGAGCCAGTGGATATTCTGCTGGGGTACATAAAGGTGGTAATGGCCCAACAAAAGCCTCACATACTCTGAGAAGGTTAGCCTTGGTGGTGGGCAAACAGACACTGATACAGAACTGGATGACCCAGTCCTCACCCACCATCTCTCAGTGGATAAAAACACTGTTGAATAATATGAAACTAGAACATATTCAATACAAGGTCATGGGACTTCTTCACAGATATGAACAGGTGTAGTCCCCATGAAAGGGCCCTTGGTGAATCATGGTTTCCACTTTTTAAAAATAAGACTTACTGCAGTGATAGTTATCATATATTAGTTGTCCAGACTTGGAGAATTATCCCTGAGGTGTGTCACAAGATAAAACCATCTTTCATTCAAAAGTGAGATGGGTGTTCTGTTTATTCCTTTTCTTCCTTATGCAGCATGTGGACGTACCCCTCAGGGGTTGACTTCCTTAGGGATTCAGAATTTGTGATATCTGTATTGAATGATTAATTAATTGTTCCTGAGCCCATACCTGAGCCTGTAAATGTATTGGATTATACTGGTGTAATGTACTTGCCTGTTCCTGTCTACTGACTCTTTTAATAAATAAAGTTTTTAAAAAAAAAACCTAAAAAGGGCCTCTTGTGGTTTCTTCATTATCCGATTCACTCTGGTCAGTGCTAAAGTCAAAGACACCTTTCTTTGTGTTTTAAAATGCCTATTGGATTCACCTTTTCCAGCTATACTCTGTGCCCCTCTCATAATCATCTTCATCATGGACAAATTAAGTTTTCTTAAGTGCTTCTACTTCCTGGTCCAGTTCTGTATGGAGTCTTGCAATCTTTTGTTCGTTCTGTCAAAGTCATTATGGTTTCTAAATTTCAAAGTTTCTGATTCTTGCAGTTTTAATTCTTCCCATAATTTTATCTCTCATTCCTTGATGAATCTGATTTAATAGACTAATCAATTTAAAACTGGCTTCCATTAATATAGTCTCCCATTCTTGTATAAAACTGTGTTATCCATGCCATATGCTGGGTCTTTCAAAATGCAGAGCCCTCTTGGAATTCTCTTCATTTGTTCATAGGCTTCAAGGGTAGTATTATTCCAATAAATTCTCCGTAACTGGTAAGTCAGCTTTTTCAATTTTCTGAATGCCTCCAGTAGTGACTGAACCTCTGATCAAGTGATCTCAGCTGCATTGTCCTTCATCAGAAATGGGTTTACAGTCATTGTAGTACTCAATAGTCTGTTAACATATTCAAGTGGATTTTCCATATTAACTTGGTTAATGCTTGGAAAAAATTATTTGGAGTACTCTCTAATGATCCCTCCCACTGGCAATGGTTGGGCAACCTGGGCAAATTGTCAGGGGTTGTGTTTCAGCTAGGGCTTATGTGCTGAGCTGCAACAATGTGCTTGGAAGCCATTTTCCCTTCCCTATATTAATCTCTTTGTGACTCATAGTCACAGGTGATGTAGGAGACATAGGCTGCAGGGTAGTATCCCTGCCTCTACCTCTCCTTCCAAATGACCTGTATGAAGTAAAGGCTTTTCCTTCTCATTGTTACTTTTGAAAATGGTTTTATATTCATCCACTTTCTTCATGTAGGCCTCTGTCTTGTCATTAAATAACACATCTCCTTAAAAGGACAAATCTGGGTGGCAGAGTCACCAGCCTAGCAGGACAGACATGTCCCAACATGGTTCTCTAGGATCGGCAAAGTTTTTGATTTAAAACTCTTATCTACCTGTAGCAAGCTGACTGTATTCACTTTGGACTTACTTATTTTTATGTGCTGTACTGGATGTTTCAAGTATTTTTAAAATGGGATGTAACCAAGGACAAGGAAAGTAGGTTATTGCTGGAGGGGTCTTCTAACCCACCCACCATGCCAAAACTGGGGATGCTCCCAGAGAGAAGCCCACAACCCTTGAATCTCTGTAGCATGCTGTTAATCTTCTAAAGCAAATGATTCAGCATTTAGACAAAAAACTTGGTCAGCAGTGAAAACACTTGGTTCTTGTGGAGCAAAAACAGATGCTATGACTAATTCTGTGGTAAAAGCAAGTCAATTGATGGAAAAGCACTAGCCGTCTCAGCCAGTATGATAAAAGAAGCGGCAGTATGGACTCAGCTGGAACAACTTGTAAATTTAGCCTGGGCTACCAATGTTGCCTTCTTGGGGGTCTCAGAAGGCACTGAAGAAGGGACTTGATAACAATCCTGAACACTGACTCCCAGGGGTGATCAGTCTTGGTTACGCATTCCTATCTTAAAGGCCTACAACAACACACTACACAGGGCAACAACATCACAGAAAGGACCCAGAACTATCACTTTTTCAGCAACCGTCAAAACTATGTGATCAAATTTTACATGCAGCAAGAGAGCAAGCACCAATTAATACCAGGAGTCGAGTGCTATTCTTCCTGGATTATTCCTATGCTACAAGCTCCTAGAGGAAAGCCTTTGATGAGGTTTCAGTGAAATTGAGAGCAGAGGGCATTAAATGCCAGCTGATTTTTCTGCACAACTTCAGTTTACCATTCAAGATAAAACATACTGCTTCACAGACTAAAAGCTGCAGGGCTCTTTGCTGCAAAGCTCTCATCACTAAACAGACACCCAGATATCGGCGACCAGTCAGACAATGGGCTACTTGAAGTGACTTTATTCACTATGGCTCAGACTTTGATTTGCTGTCTCTCACTTCCTGCCATAATTGTATGAACTCAGGTTAGCCTTGCTGATTGTATGGACTATTGTGGTTTGTAATGTGCTATGACCCACTACACACTTTCATCCAAGCATTTTTGTAAGTCTTTCCTGCTCTTTAGTGAGATAGTAGTGGATGGGCGGAGGGTGCAAGCTGGGCTATGATTATTTGGCTAAGACTTTCTGGGGCTCTAAGATGTGATAATATGGGGTTTTCTGGAGGATGCTTTTGTGGCATCTCAGTGCTGCTCTTTTTGTCGGTGTTTGACATTCGGTGACAATGCTTTTCACAACTCCAAGCTGTGTCATGTGCCAAAGCCAGAGTGGCAGAGTGCTTTCACTCACAGCACCATGTGTTGTGGGGTCATCCACAATAATGCCTCTGACACTTCTGGCAATCCATTTTCTTTCTGTTTCTGGTACTAGGTAGTTGGGACAGCTTGTGCTGATGCCAATTATTTACTTAGTTGCCATTTGTTAATTCCCCAATTTCATTGTTAAATTAAGTTTTACGTTTACTCCCTTTTATCTGTATTAACATTTATAGTTATGCCACAATGTGACATGTCCATATATTGTTTGGTTTTAATACTTACTGTTGTATTATGGAATTGTCATGAATAGCTATAGTTAGAGGAACAATTCTAGAGGCGGTTTATCTGTATTCCAAAAGCATTGCTGCAGGATTGCTCCTTCTGTGATTTCAATTGAGCAATTTCTTGTTTGCTTCCTCCATGTTGTAACACTAAGATCATAGACACTGTACTTGCTAGATTATCTATGTGTAATTATCTATTATTATGTTTGCTATGTCTGGCAATGCATGTATATGCCTCTCTGTGCTTGTTTGTATTTTAAAATACAATAAAATATAAAGACAAAAAGGACAAATCGATGGCCTTGTTTTGAGTATCCTGGAAAGGATGGTAGTCCTCAGTCAAGAAATCTTTTGAAGGACATTGCATGAGCCACAACTCTGGCAGCAGTGTCACTGGTATCCACTGCAGTGCAAAAAGATTTTTGTGACATTCAAGAGCTAATCTTGCTGTAGCAATCAGTTCCTGTGCAAAACCATCGTCTACTGTTTTTGTTAGTGTAAAATTGTGTTCCGATGTGTTTTACGGTACTGTGGTATATGTGCTGAATAAGCTGCCTGCCTGATAAGCAGGGAAGCTTTTGTATAAACTTTCTTTGCTGAAGTATCTAATTTTTTAGTCTCTTTCAGGGGCTGCACAGATAGCGATTTTTGCTTTCTAACAAGCTGAATCCTGGACTACCACATGATGATCAGGGTAGTTGTACAAATATTTTACTCTTTGACTGTCCACCTGTTATTATCCCTCAGTTTTTTGTTGATTAACTGTAGCTGAAATGGGTGCAGCCATGACTTATGCTAGGGCCCTTTTAATATGTTTATGGACCAGAATTCAGCAGGATTTTAGCAATGTCCAGCTGTGGTTTCGCTCCAACCAGCTACACCTCAATGCCAAGAAAACTGTCTCCATGACACCGTCACAAGGCAGAGACTTTCGAGACTCCCCCACTATCTTACCTTCCACACCTGAATGGGGCAACTCTGGAGGATAGCTCCTCTTTCAGATATCTTGGGGTCTGGCTCAAACAGCACCTGGACTTTTCTGTGCCTATTGATGCCATCCACAACAAACTGCACCCCAGGCTGGGTGCTCTTTACCAGAATCATGGAAGCATCCTGCTGCTGGCTCGCCATGCTATTGTACAGAAAATTATCCTGCCAGTTATTAACTATGGCGATGTATGCTACAGTGCCACCCCCAAGTCCTCCCTGGCCAGACTGGACTCTCTCTTCCCTCCTTCTGTTGTTTCTCCCTTGACTGCCCTACCGTACCCATCACTATGCCATCTATCAGTTACTGTCTCTTCCCTCATTACAGGACTGCTGTCTGATGCACTGCATTTGCCTTGCAGCCAAGTTTTGTCACAGTCCTGCCCGCTTACTTCTCTCGATTATCTCTGCCTCTTCCCAGCCTACCTACTCACTCAGGAGCAATGATAACCATCTCTTCTCCATCCCACACATGTCCACCACAGCAGGCCAGTCCACCCTCAGATATAGGCTCCTAATCTGTGGAACTCCCTCCTGTGGTCATTTAGCACACCCACACAACCCAGCAACTCAATGCACATCTCCTACTCACTTCTCCTCCACTTGCACTTGACTAACCTAAACTCTGCCTCTCTCAGCAACTAGCTAAACACTCGTTTATCTTTCTTTATGTCACCTGTTCATTTTACTCCTAGTATGCCATGTTGCCCTGATTTGTCTTTTACCTTGACCTGAACAGTCTTTATTGGTTAAATTGTTTATTGGCTTATTATATTGTTTATGTATAATTATCATTTTGTTGTACTGACTTATCAACTGTATCTATTATACGCCCCCTCTCCCCAGGACACATCTGGAATCGAACAGTACTCTGCTCAGCATGCCTTCCTGGTAAAACTCTTAAAAAAATAAATATATGGGATGTAACATCCTTCTTGGGTAGCAGGTATTATTCAAATTTCTCATGGCCTGGATTGCCTTGAAAAATTGCCATATTTTTGATGTGTCCTCTGATGAGGGCATTTTTTTTGCCATCTGCCTGCTCCTTTCTCCATTCATCCTGAATGGAGAAAGACGAGCAGATAACAAAAAAAAAATCATCCTGCATGGTAGCAACATTATTTTCTTTCATTTTGGCAGACACCATTTCCAGTGCCTCATGTTAGGGTTTTTTATTGTTGACACCACTGGATTCAGGCTTCCCTCTTGGACACCCTGATATGTGAACCATCTTTACTAAGCCTTTCTGATGGCCGTGCAGCTTTATCTTTTCTTGTGGCTTGTCATCTTTTACATTATTTGTTGTAGTACATGAGGAGTAGACCCTTCAGATACATGCTTTCCACTACAATTGGGACCACCCTCAGATACTTTTTTATTATTTTTAGGTGACACAGAGCAAACTGAGAAGGTATGCTGCATTGTAAAACGTTACCCTTTTAAATGAGTTTTTGGCAAATAAATATGACAAGACTTACAATTAATAAAGTTGTATTGTGAACCTAAACACTTTCAACAAAGCGTGTGACAGTCTGCCCTTGCCAGGAGCTGAAAAAATCTTTACAATTTTCTGATGGTCCACAAGGTCTCTCTTACATACCCAATAGAGAGAACCCTGAAATAATCAAAAGGATTCCCCAAAATGATACATAGTAAACAAGCATTTGACAATGCTGAACATTTTCTTGCAGGTATATATTTGTGCAGGTTTTTGGTACAGATAGGCACTACACACAAAGGTTGTTAAACAATTCTTCTTTTATTTTTTATTTTGACCCCAACATTTGAAGATATTTGTTTTAGGATTCACCTTATAAACATGACATTTACCATTTATAGTATATTGGCTGAAATAGTATATTGGGTGAAAAGACACATGTCTAGGATTTAAAAATGACACGTCACATTTATGAGGTGGTGAGCAAAAATGGCTATGTTGAAAGATTGATTCAAAATATTAAAATTACCAAAGTTAAGAGCAAGTATAGAAAAATTTCAATGTATGTGCACAACATTACCATTTTTACATATATTTACACCAAATTTTCAACATAGCCTTCTTATGACCCACCTCATGAACAAGGGTGGTGAAAATATTCAGATCCTGCTCTAAAAGTGATTCTGCAATGATCATGAGGTATGGCTAAATAAGGCCTTTTGAAAAGTTAGACCCAAAATATGCAAAAATCACAAAGTTAAGCATCACAGTTCAAAACCTCATTGAAATACATAGAACTGCATTTACCTTAGTTTTCAGTATTGCAGTTGGCAGCTCCAGCAGCAAGATGTATCTTCCATCGAGATGGATCTTCACCCTGGGATCTGTTCAGGTGAGTAAGACTGTGTGTGGGGGGATAGTGGGGTGGTGACTGCTGAGTGAAAGATCAGGGTGGGGTCAGTGGTATGTGTGTGTCTGGGGAAGACTGGTCAGGGATGGTTTTCTGTTTTACAGGTTACAAATAACAACAAAAATTGAGGATGATTTTCTTTATTTCAGATACATTTCAACACTGGAATTGGGCACCCAGTGTCAGGCTTGTTGGGGAAGGGGGCAGGATGATCTAGAGAGGAGGGTCAAGAGAAGCAGTATTAGAGGGTGGGCATGCCAGACTGCTTACATAAAAAAAATATATATTTACAGTATAAAGATGGGAAGGACAGGTGAGTGACTTGGAGGATGGGAATAAAGGAGATAGTGGAGGTGGGTATCCCACTCCTCTTACATTTAAATTTTTTATAAAGTTGGGAAGGGCAGGGAAGGGTGATCATGGTTGATCAGGTGCCTGTGAGGAGGCTGTGACATCATGTTCTGTGATGACAGACCTCTGAGATGGTTGGGTGAAGGAGCACCGAATATAGCAGTGGGAGATTTGAAACTCCAAGAAACATCAGTGAGACAAGTGAACTCCCTGGGTTTTGTTCATATTATCTTTCTTAGAAAAAGGTTACATCAGTTATGTGTACCTGAATTAACAATGATCTGCATCTTGTGAGAGAACTGAAATGCCGAGAAATGTTAATGTGGCAAGAGTGAATTAAAGAAGTGAGATGGTTCTAACATCAGGAAGCTAATATTTCTGTCTCCTATTTTGGTTCATTTTATCCACGTTTTTCCCCTGCTGTCTCCCCTTTGAGGCTAGTTGGCTTTAAATGTTTCCTGGGATTGGCACTGGCCTTCATTTGGTGAGGTCCTTACTCAGAAGGGAAATAGGTGGCTGAGCTTATACCCTTGTAGAAATGTTCTTTCACTTTTGCTGTTATAAGCGTGCCAAAAATGTTCATCACACACAGATTGGATAACCTAGCCCAACCAGTGAGAAAGAAACCCCAATACCAGCACTACAAAAAGGTCGGAATCCTCAGATTTCACTGAATATTCGGAAGCACTTCATATAATTTGAATTTGAATTTGATGGCAGGTAAGGACTGCTTGGCCCACCTAGTCTGCCCATTCCCTACCTGATGGATAAGCTGCAGATCCTAGCCAACCAACAGCTTACTTCCTCCTACCCCTACTAGAATTTCCTTATGTCTGTCCCATGAATTATTGAATTCTCCACTGTTCTTGACTCTGCAACCTCCTCAGAAGAGCTGTTCCATGCTTCCACATCCCTCTCCATGAAAATACTTTCTAACATTACCTCTGAGCTGTCCCCTCTATCTTCAAATTGTGCCCCTTGTTCTTGCACATCTGTTTTTTCTGAAAGATGCTGCCCTCTTGGACTTTGTTAATTCCTTGAGGTACTTGAAAGTATCTATCATGTCCCCCTCCCTCTTTCCTCAAGGGTATACATTTTAAGCTACTTTAATCTCTCTTCTTATGTCTTCTGGTGCAGACCCTGCACCATTTTGTTTGCCTCCACTGAACAGCCTCCACTCTGTCTATGTCTCTTTGTCGAGATGGGGTCTCCAGAACTGCACACAGTACTCCAGATGGGGTCTCACCAACTGTCTCTACAGAGGGTACAGAGTCTGTACCTCACTCACTCCTCTCACTGCTGGTAAGCCCAGAAATACAAAGCATCAAAAGGTAATATGTTTTCTATCTTTACAAAAGCTCAGTTTAAAAATCAATGGATGAAACTAAGGGAGGTTTGGAAATGAATCCAGGTGAGGAACCAGTTGAAAATCTGGTGCAGGAAAGCTCTGAAATAACTGGGCTGGATGCCAGGTATACTTGGGTAGTGCAGATGGGCGCGGGGTGAAAAAGAATGACATCCTACATGCTCTGTAAGTGGGAGGGAGGGGCCTCAACCGCAGTTGGAAACAAGTGAGGTGTGGATGCCTCCATTGAGGGAACTGGAAAATGGTATTATTAATGAATAGAGTGAGGGAAATAAAAATACTCAAAATTAAGAATGAATACAGGAAGAAAATCCATTATTTCATGACAGGACTGGGGTCCATAAGAGGCATTTTCCTTTAAAACCACATTTTGGATGTGATGGGGAGCTTAAGCATGGATATGCTGATTTCTTTGGGGAGATAAAGGTTAAATCAGAGCAATTTCAAAACTTGTTCAGAAGTCTCTTTGAAATTACAGTCATTAGCCTCTAGAACCAAAGATTTAGAAGCTTGAGTTTCATTTCTTGAAGATAACATCAACAAACTACCTCACAGTGTGGTTCAGTTAGAGAAGCAGCTTTAAGAATTACAACTTCAATTCCAGAACAAAGAAGACAGCGCAAGGAGAGTGAATATTAGGCTGTGTAAAATACCAGAGGGACCGGAAGAGCCTGGACATGTGGTCTCATATTTTGGAAAGTTCCTCACTTTGGCACTTGAAAGAAAATATCCAGAGGACAAAGTTGTTCTGGATAGAGTCCACAGAGCAGGCTCTTAAATCCCAAACTTCAATTTTCCCAGAACTGTTTCTGTGAAACCCTCAAATATCAGGATAGGAAAGCAATTCTGCAGAAGGCCCATGTACCTAAAGGGCTTAAGGTGGATAACCTCCACTTTAATGCTTATCTGATTTATCCAGTTATACTACATAACAAAGGAAGTTGTTTAATCCACTTAAACAGAAGTTATTTGCAGGGTATTTGTTTCTCAATGCTCTATCTGGCAAAGAAATGCGATTTGTAGTGAATAGTCATTTACAGACCTACGATTGCCCAAGATGCAAAAGCAGCATTTATAAAAGCTTATGAGACAACATAATCTACCCATTCTCATAACCTTTCTATTCCCCTTTATTTTTATTTTCTGGGAAGAAGGAGGAAGAAAGAAAGGGAGCAAAGGAGATGAGGAAAATGGAAAAGTACCGAATAGAAGGACAAGAGGAAAGGAGGAGGAAGAGAAGAAATGGGAAGGAGAGAGGGGAAAAGAAAAGGAAAGAAAGAAGGAGAGAGCAGAGAAAAGAAAAAAGAATAAACAAAGGGAAAGAATAAATAAAACAAAATGATGAAAACCTGGAGGAGAATGTGAAACCATTAGAAAGACAACACATGAATTAAGGGGAAATATTAAAAAGATACTAGGGTTCTTCTCAAGGCATGCTGCATGCCAGTGTACAGAGATGAACATGGGTTCATCTTGTCTGCAGGGGGTCAATTTATCTTTATTCTAGGACAGGGGTAATAGTTGGGGTTATTTAGGAAATGGGGAAGGGCTATATACAAACTTGTAAGTTAAATCAGTGGTACAGAAGTTTGTAAACTTATATATGACTATTTTTTAAAAGAAAATTGGATAAGCGGGGAGCCGGTTTGTTCTCCTTTTTTTCTTTTAGAGATTAAAACTAAAGTAAATGGCAGATATGATGGCATATCTATTTAGTTTGGCCACCTGGAATGTGAAAGAACTGCAAGATAGATCGAAGCTAATAAAAATTCTGATGTATTTGGAAAAGAAGAATGTCAATGTTATGTTACTGCAAGAGACATTTACTACAAAAGATATTAAATGGTTGGAAGGAAGGTGCAGGAAGGTGTTCTTTCTGAATTTTCATCTAAATCCAGAGGGGTACTGATTGCATTCTACAGAAGACAATGCCTGCCATAGACAGATACTGTGTGGATCCACAGGGTAGATTTGTGTTGGTACAGTTGAGGCTATATGAGATAAAATTGACATTGTGGCTTTATATGTACCAAATGAGAACAACCCTAGAGTTTTCTTAGACTTCTTTTAGAACTAATTATGAAGTTCCATTTATTATAGGAGGGATTTTAATTTGCCTCTTTGCCAGACAGACAAATCCTCTACACTGGTCAGATCACATAGAACCTGAAGGATCACAGTGTTAAGCTTTATGGCAGATGTAGGCCTAATAGACCCTTGGAGAGAAAGAAATAAAGACAAAAGTGTATTCTTTTTTTTCTTCAACACACCAAGTATATTCTTGGATAGACTATTTTGTAGTGTCAGAATCATTGCTCCATTCAATTCAAGATGTACAATATCTGGGGATCCATATATCTGATCATTCTCCATGCATTATGGATATAAAATTAATATAGGGATAAAATTTACTAAAAGTTGAGAATGAATGTCTTGTTTCTGTCTAAAGCGTATTACAGAAAGAAAATCAAAAAGCCTGTGAGGAATATTTTTATTTAACAATACAAGGACACTAATATATCAACAGTTTAGGAGGCATATCAGATTAATAGAAAAGGATCCATATTGAACCTAATGGTCATAAACAAAAACAACGAGACAAATTAATAACACAGACAGAGCGGGACATCCAAGGGTCTAACTAAGATTCATAGTTCTACATTTGACTCAGAAATTTATAAGAAATTACTGCATAAAAATATTTTATAATCATTTAGTAACTGAAAAAGCAGAAAAACAGATTCTGAACACAAGAGCTAATTATTTTTTACTACGGATAAACCGTTAAAATTATCTTGGCAGACAAAAAAATTCAGCAGGAAAATTTAATTATACATTTGAAAGATGACAAGAGATTACTTATTAATAAAACCAAATATATTTTAGATCAGTTTACTCTTTATAATAAAATTTGTATACTTCACAAGTTAAAGGAAATATGGAGGCAATAACTTTTCTGGATGCTGTACAAATTCCAGAGTAACATTTCAAGTCTGAGAATTACCTGAGAAACCAATCACTGAGAAATAAATTGACTGTGCTATATAACATCTGGCTATGACTAAAGCACCAGGCCCAGATGGCTTTGGGAACATATTTTATAGAAAGTTTAAAGATATTTTATTACCAGTTTTGGTTCAAGTGTTTAATTCATTCTCTCAAACAAAATGTTTACCAAAACCTTCTCACAAGCTTGTATACAGGTTTTCTTAAAAAAGGAAAGATCCACTGAGCTGTGCATCCTACTGCCCTATTTCTCTGATAAATACAGATTACAAGATCTTTACAAAATTATAGCAAATAGGTTAGAAATATACTACCAAAAATCATTCATTAACATCAAAATGGTTTTATAAAAATAGGTCAGTGATGTAGAATATTAGATGTACAATGGATATTATGGAGATAAATTGAGATCAAGAAGCTGCCTTATGGCAACAGATGCAGCAAAGACCTTTGATAGGCTTGAGTGGCCTTATATTTTGAGATTTTGCAGAGAATGAGACATGTGCACAGCTCAGTGGATCGGTAAATGCATATATGATTCCACATCAGAGGTTATTAGAATTAATGGGTTGATCTCTGAACAGTTTATATTAGGCAGAGGAATGGGACAGGGTTGTCCCTCTCCCTACTTATATTCACTCTGGCTCCAGCCATTAGCTATTGCCATTAGAAATCATCCAAGTATTATGGGAATCACAATAGGGCAAATGCAAGAACAAAAATTAGCCTATTTATGGATGATATATTGCTGTATATTTCAAATATAGCCTCATCAATTACATCCATAATCCAGATCACTAATCTCTTTGGCTCATTTTCAGGGTATAGGATCAGCTGGTCAAACACGAACTTTTGAGACCTAATCCAGATATAAATTCAAGAGATTTATATGTAATGAATCATAACATACAGGTACCTAAAAGAATATAACATATTTAGGGATGTATCTTACACCTAAAATAGAAGCTCTTTATCAGGCTAATTTTGAGTAGTATTGGCAGACATTGAGGGATTTGAATAGATGGAGTCTGCTGTACTTAATCTTAATTGGAGGAGTTAATTTAATAAAAATGCTTATTTTGCCCAAAATCATATTTCTTGTTCAAGCTTTGGCAATTCAGATCCCACTAAGTTTTTCTTTTTTAAAAACTAGATAATCTGGTAAATATTTTTTATGGAAACATAACAAGGTTAGAATTGCAAGAAAGACCTTAGAATTGCTTAAAGAATGTGGGGCTGTCACTGCTGGATTTCAAATTATATTATTTGGTGTCTTAACTTACTCATATTTGGGATTCTTTAAACCCTGGTAAAGATAAGAAAATCTTGAATAAGACAGAGACAGCATTTCAACCTTATCCAACACTATTTAATTTTTATATTCAGCAACCTATTAAAAATTTAGAGGGTTCAATGCCTCATGACGGTTATAACTTTATATACCAGCTGGTTAGAACTTCAAAAAAACTAGGAGTCAATGATCTTATTGCAGAATATACTCCTTTATGTAATAACTATAAGTTTGCAACCATTTAGTCAATTGAAAATGAATACAAAATTTCAAACATTCAGGAATTATATTATTTACAGGTGAAACATTTTTTGATTAAAATAGAGTAAAATCAAATTTCAGAACCTCCAATTCTGTTGAATACTATGTAGAATAATAAAGAGGAAGAAATTAACATCAGGTATGTATTATGTATTGAGTGAAAGCTCTGTTCAGACTAGATAAGCTTAGACAAAAGTGGCAAAGAGTTTTGGGATTAAATCTGACATCCGAACTATGGCAGGAGAGCTTAGATGTATATATACACAGTATACATTCTGTTACATTGCAGTAAATTCAATTTAATACAATGCATACAACATATTATACTCAGCATAGACTACATCTGTTTAACTTTAACATCATGGATAAATGTC
The DNA here is from genome assembly GCA_016271365.2 of Neoceratodus forsteri. NCBI lineage: Eukaryota > Metazoa > Chordata > Ceratodontiformes > Ceratodontidae > Neoceratodus > Neoceratodus forsteri. Next base: position 92,522,432 of record CM057456.1, on the reverse strand, counting down.
CTAGATATGTGACAACATCAGTCACCTTGATTCACATGATTCATTCTTGTCCACAACTGTCCAATTTTGGTCAAAAAAGAATCAATTTGTATCTTTGGTTTTAGCACAGCAATCATCCTCAATTCATTGACAATCATGATGGGTATATATCCATTTGATAATAAAGGAATAATGCTGGACAGGGTGGGTTTTATGCTGGGGTAACATCCCACCTTGGGTGGCTGGGCCGAGGCCACTGACTGAGGCATCAACACTTGAGAAGGGATGTTATCAGCATAACACCCACCCTGGAGGGTGTTGTTCCTATTATACAATGGCTTGTTGTTTTATACAGAAAAAATAATTTTAAATAATTTTATTTAGTGTTTAAAAATATTTTTTAGGAAAAGATGAAAGCAATGCTCAAGGTCCTCAAGCATATCATCAGCAGGGATGTTATGCCAGGATAACATCCCTGCTGTGATGGCCAACTAACCAATCAGGAGCCAGGATTATTTTTGCCATTGTATAATATATTGGATACATCTCAAAGAAAATCACTATCCCTTATGGTAATGATTGCAAAAAGAAATCTATATTGCAAAAGTGGAAGGACTCAACCCCTTCAAGAATTGGCTAAACTTGATGATAGATATCATTAAATTGTAATATATATGGTATTGTAAATTGGATGTGAAAAGAACACTATGAGAAAATGTGGCAGTCATTCCAGTTGGCATTAACCAGATAGTTATCTAAAACTATCTATTAATTAATAAGAATTTGTAAATAGGTAATAATTAGGAATACCCATGGCTCCCCATCCTATATATATATGCTGAACCTCAGTATAAATAAGCCTGAATAACATTACAGTGATGTTAATGGGCCACTGAGCTGAATCTGAATAGGGGAAAAGAAGAAACAAAAAAAAAAAAAAAAGATGGGACGTGCAGGAGAGGATGGGGAGAAAGAAGTGTCAGCAGTAGTGGGCACCTGCTCAACAACAGAAGATAGATAGATAGATAGATAGATAGATAGATAGATGAGATAGATAGTTCTTAGGCTACCGTTGTTGAAAGCCAGTCAGTTCCTTGCTGACTGACTTCATGCAAATGAAAGGACGAAGCACCCTGTGACTGGGTGGCCTTCAATCCTTTCAACTACATGAAGTTTCCACCCAGCAAGCAGTGGTGGAATCACAACCACAGTGCATGGTCTTGGTCTGGATTGCCAAGCTCCTTCCAGTATGAGCTACAGTGGGGTTTATATTTATAAAATGGAAGGAGGCAACTGACCTGGATGGGGTGGGGAGAAAAAGTGGTAGTGGGTGGGCATCCTCCTCTTACATTAAAAAAAATGTTTATAAAAATAAGAAGGGTGGGTGGGATAGCAACCTGGAGGAATGTGGAGAAGGAAGCATTAGCAGGGGTGGACAATCCACTCCACTTAACAGAGACAGATAGATAGATAGATAGATAGATAGATAGATAGATAGATAGATAGATAGATAGATAGATAGATAGATAGATAGATAGATAGATGGATGGATAGATGGATAGATGGATAGATGGATAGAGAGATAGACAGATAGACTGATAGATAGCTCTTATGCTACTGTTGTTGAAAGCAGATAATTTAATTGCTGACTGTTTTCATGCATATGAAAGGACTAAAGCCTCCTCTGATTGAAGCAGCATTGGTCCTTTCAACTCATAAAGTTTCAACCCAGCAAGCAGCATGTGGTATCATAACCACAGTGCATGGTCATTAGTCTGGATTTCTGAGCCCATTCCAGTATGAACCGCAATGGGCTCAGTGACACACCTCACAAATGCCGGTAAGTGTAATAAACGTTTCTTGCGTATGTGCAAGCAAATGTCTCTTTACTGAAGAAACTGTGCCAATGTCAAATTGAGGCTCCTGAAACAGGAACCAATTAATTATTGTGAAAGCACACAGACAAAACATAGAAACATAGAAGTTGTAGTCAGATAAGGATAACTTGGCCACCAGTCTGCCCTAAATTCACTACTTATAGTGCCACCAGAGACCCTACTTGGACTCCAGCTTACACCCCACTCTTGCTTCTAAGATTATCTTGTGTCTATCTCATTCATTCTTAAGTTCTGTGATTGTGCTAGCCCCACCACTTCTGCTTGGGAGGCTGTTCCAAGTCATCCACCACCTCTCCATGAGGAAGTACCTCATGTTTCCTTTGAGCTTCCCCAGCTTCATTTATCTACTTATTTATTAAATTCTTTGACCGGTAGGCCTGCTGAGACTAAAAGTACCTTTTTCAGGAGCAACCCGGAGGTACAGATGGTAAACAATTGAAATTGAACCAGATAAAGTTGCTAGTGGTATTTTTAGTGATTTTTTGTGAATGGTGGAAATTTGGCCAGGACACAGGGGAAGTTCCCTACTCTTGGGTAGGAGGGACTGTTTCTGGTGATGGGATGGAGGAGTTCAGCAGTTCACTGGCAACTATGGATGAGAGAGAGGTATGCAGTCCCTGAACAAGGAATGGCTGGGATGCACCCACTGGGTGGCCAGCAAACTGCTCTTGAATCAGAGGATGATGTGCACAATCAAATGGAAGCATCATATGTGGATGATGTGGATGAAGGAGATGAGAGGTACGATACTCCTGGAAAAGAATTGAGCCTGCAGGAAAAGCAAAAATGCCTTATGATGGAGCACAACAAAATAAATCATCAAATTCTGAAAGCAAAAAAGTGGATTGCAAAAGGAAAGAGAAAACTCTCACCAGGTACACAAGAGTCACAACTCCGAACAAGTTTTCGTAATCAGCACTCCAGAATGCCGGATTCAGAACAGAGGATTGCACCCTAAACACAAGCGGGAGCTGTGGAGCAGCAAAATGAGTGGTCACCAAAATTGACCTTACAGAACACTGGCTGATCAGAAACTGCTACGGGAGCTGGATTCATAGTGAGAATGCCCTGATCATTGAGGTGGAACTCAAAATTCAGGTCACAGAACACCTGAGCATATGAAGGTTGATGCAGCAAGTAACTTGGACATTGCTCAGATCCCTACAGGTACTACTTTTTCCAGTATACATGAGACTGTAAATACAACTGCTGAGTCACAGGAGGAATAATACTGAGGCCATGGAAGAAACTGTAGAATCGCCCCACCCCAAGCTAGAAAAATGGGCTCAACAGGAGGGAGAACACTAACCCATCGTTTGCTAGCCTTTTCCACAAGCCTAGAGATAGCAGTAAGATGGAATGTGATCAGACTGCGTTATTTAGGTTCTAGAAACTCAATACCAGACAGAGTTTTATTGGCAACAACTATTAAAACAGTCATTGAGTTTGCATCCTCAGAAATTTATGCCCTCATACATACACCAGAAGAGGCATCTTTTCACATCAGTTTTAGAACACCAGCTATTCAGGAAAGGTTCTGGTGTAAATATACGAACCTTAAAACAAATCCACTGTGGACAAATTTCATTGTTATTCCCTTACCAGACAACCATTTCAAGTCATAGCCATCTTGTTCAGAAATGAAGGAGTGAATATCACTGACGCCCAGTTTTGACTAGAAAACACTGTTTAGTTCAAGGAGACCCTATTTCTACATTAGGTGAGGAAGGATTTTGGACAGGAGGGTGGAAAATAAAAGTCAAACTGCAACAAACAGTAAATGACATAGTACACCTTCCTAATTGCTTCTATATAGGAAGAGATAAAGGGGTCTTGTTCTATCTGGGTTAGCGAAGGCCATTTTAAATGTGGCTCCACAGACATATCAGCAAAACTGTGATAAAATTCAATGTACTCATTGTGGTGATCTTGGTCATCCGAGTGTACATTGTTTTAAGGAACCCAAATGCAGTCTCTTTGATGCCTTAGGCCACAATTTCATGGCTGCCCCTGGGCAGGAAGAGATAATGAAAGTGCAGATTTTGGGGTTCAGGATTTTCATGTGAAAACTGCAAAAAATCTCATGATGCTAATTTTCAGCTGCCTGGCAGATGACCCAGATATGAACAATGCACAAACTACCCAGGAAGAAAACCATTCAGCAGATGAGGCAAAAGTAGGCCAACAAACAATAGGGAACCAGTACCCACTACAGACATTCTGCAGGAAGAGATGCCACCCCCGAGCAGTCTGTACACACTGAAGCTGGGTACTCCACAGTCAAGGAAAAAAGGTAAAAGAAGGACAGGCCTATAAAAGGAAGCAGGTTGATCAGCAGGAAACATTGAGACCACAAACAAATATGGACCTTTAGAGTGGGAGAACTCTGAAACTGAAATTGAGGTAGATTCGACACATCCTCAATTTTGTCTTCACAAAATGAAATGGTAGTTGACTCAGACCTGAAAGAAAATACCAGACCTAGGAGTCAGACAGTAACCAGGTCCACTAGAGCTTCATATAAAGTAGAATGACAATCCTCTGAAGGACCTACATTCCTATACTCTTTATATAGCATCTTTGAATGCAAATAGTCTTCTTTTGGAAAAGAAGAGACATAGTACATTTGAGAACTTTAACAACTCTAATCTAGACATCATGTTTCAAGACACTAGACTTCATAATCGTTGTGATATAGAAGCGACAAGCAGGAACTGGATATGGGGTCAAAGTTTCTGGTCACAGGGTATTGACATGGTTTTGGGGTGGGGATTTTTTTCTTTCTCCTGCTAAAGTTTTAAATCAAATTGCCATTCTTCCTGAATGAGCTTTAGTCATAGATATGAAATTAAAGCAGATGGAATTCAGGATAATAAATGTGTACACACCTCATGCTAAGTTTGATAAAATAGAAATTTTAAGAAAATTAGACCTTTCTCCTCATATCTAAAAATGTCATTTGGGGAAATTTTAATTGCAGCTTGTTGGAGTCAGATAGAGGTTATAGACCAGCAAAATGTTCTGTGATACAAACTATCTTAGAAGTATGATAAATAACATGGACTTAATAGATGTCTTTCAAGCTCAACAATCTCCACCACCACACACTAATTCCTGTGGAAAATGATCTACAAGGATAGATTATTTTTTATATCTGTACATTTGGATATTCAAAAGGCAGAAGTCATTACTGTAGCCTCTTCAGATCACAATTACTGATACTTAGCCTAGGTAATTGCCCAGAGCAGCTAAAGGACTAGGGCACTGGAAATGTAATTTAAACCTTTTAGAAAAACCCTTAATTTTGGAAGGCCTTAAGTATGTGCTTGAAGCCCATCTTTCTGTTTTTTCCTATATGATAGCACTACTGATTGGTGGAGGACACCAAAAGAGATAACTGATTATTTAAGAAAGATGGGAAGGCTGAATGGAAAATATAAGACAGCTAGGCAAAAATTCTTAGAAAAGACTTACAAAAACTTTCTCTGTTACAATATGAAGGAAAGGAATTTTATTGATAGGATCATAGAACTTAAGGACGAACTGGCAATGCTACAATATGAAAAAATGAGAAATCTAGAGAAGCAACAACAGTATTATTCCATGACTTTCAACAGAAAGGTGTTTTTAAACCTGATGGTCTTCATTTAAGTTATCTGGGTACTAGGATATTGGGCAAAGGGTAAACAAAATCATTCAGTTTCATTTAAACTGGGTCAAGGGGAGGGAAAACTGGCAAAAGAATTCCAGAGTGTTCAAGACAAGTTCTCCTTAATAAAATTGTTTGAGTGGAAGGCAGTACTCATAAATGCTAGGAGCCTTGTGGGAAAATACGATGGACTTTGCCTTCTACTGCATTCCCAGAACATGGCCTTAATTACTGAAACCTGGTGGGACAAAAAATATGTGGAAAAAATTGCCCTGAGTATAAAGTGTTCTCTAAATCTAAAACACATAGAAAAGGGGCAGCATTGCAATGTTTGTTCATGAAAGTATTAAATGTGACCAAATACTGTGGGATATGTCTGACCTGGAGTTTTAATGGATTAGGCTATTCCCCATAAAGGGCCAAAAATCATATTGAGGTTGCTGTATAGAGTACCCTCTACAACCTTAACTGACGATATTAAAATACTTTATATAATTAATAACTTAGATCTCTTGGATAGAGTAATTTTGGCAGGTGATTTTAATCTGCCCAATATAGACTGGAATTTATTTCAGGCAAATGGTACTAATGAATAAACAATACCTGGATATCTGTGAACAGATGGGACTGGAACAGCTGGTACATAGCAGTACCAGGGGATCAAATATCCTGGACCTGATCCTTACTAATATGAGTAATTCAATTAATAACATGTCAAGTAAAAGTCCGTTAGGAACAGTGATCATTTCACTGTTCATTTTGATATCTCTGATGTTGGTATCGGTAATACGAAGTATACCAAAACTGAACCTTGGAACAGCAGTTTTGTTGGCTGAAAGAGTGAATTTGCTAACTGGGACTGGGTTAATGAGCTAACTGGCAAATCTATTCAAAATATGTGGGACATATTGCTAACCAGGATTAAACAACTTATTAGCAAATTCATACCATATAAAGTAAATTGTACTGGACCAAAAGGAACAAGCCAATATGGATGAACAGATCCATTACAAAATTACTAAATAAAAGAATAGACTGTTCAATAAATACAAAACTTATGGATCACCCTAAACCACAGACTATACAGAGAATGTCTGAAACAGACTAAGGCCCAGATATTCAAACTGTGCCATTCTGAGGCGCAAGCACCTGCACTGCTCAAAATAGTTGCTTTTGAGGGTGTGGCCGGTGATATTCAAGGAGTTGCGCTGTTGAGCATCGCTGAATATCACCCCACTAACACTTGCCTGCGTGTGGGTGGGGACACTAGACACCAGGAGATGTTTGGGGGTGGGTTGTAACGCGACATTCTGCCCGCGATCGGCTTTACGGTCCACTGGACCACCAGGGAGATATTCGGGTTGAGGGTTACATTCTGCCCGCGATCGGGCACTGGGGGTTCATAATGCTCTGCCCGGTGTGATTGGGCACTGGGGGTTCATATACGCTTCCCACCAACACGGGCTGTGGGAGATGTGTGGGGGGGTCTATGTAACTGTAATGCCCGTGATGGGCTCGGGAGATGTGGGTGGGGGTTCATGGAACTGTAATGCCGTGATTGGGCTGTGGGAGATGTGGTGGGGGTTCTGTGTTACTTTATGGCCGCTGATCGAGCTGGTGGAGGGGCAGGGACCGAGTTGGGGGCCAGCCAGGGTGGCAGCTGCTGTGTTGCGCCTGCACATGCAGCAGCTCACCTGTGGGTGGCCCTCAACTGATCCTTTTTTTGGCTCAAGGTTGTGCAGGCGCAGGTTGGGGGTTGCGCATGCACAACTCTGCACAACCCGACTGAATATCGCGTTGCGCAGGTTATGCATGGTTCCTCCCCCTCCTGTTGAGCATGCATTCATTTGCATTGCTCTTTTGCGCAACCTGTTGTCAGTGGAGCAACTGCCTCCTGCTGAATATCGCAGAATGGCGCAATGTAGGACTTGCGCATGCACAACCCTGTTGTGCATGGAGCAACCCTTTTGAATATCTGGGCCAAAGAATAAAATCAAAAGAGCTAAAGCACATTTTGAATTGACTCTTGCTGTCAAAACCAGGGATTGCAAAAAATCTTTTTATTCATATGTTAATAACGAAAAGAAAGAAAATAACATGATAGGACCCTTCACAAATACTTCTGGACTTGAAGCCACTCTTGACGAGATGGCTGATGTTCAGAACAATTACTTTTGTTCAGTCTTCAACACTGGTAATCAAAATATACATCTAGGTAAATACAGTTCAAGTCCTGGAGAAGTTATTGTGGAAACCAATGATGTTTGTGACAGGTTATCCAACCTAGATATTTCCAAGACCCCTGGCCCTGACAATGTACATCCTAGAATCTTAAAAGAACTGGCAGATGTACTGCCACCCTTGTATATGTGTTCCAGACTTCCTTAGATCAAGGATTAGTGCCTAAAGATTGTAAACATGCTATAGTTGTCCCCATTCCTAAAAAAGGAGACAGAACAAAACCAGAAAATTTCAGACCAATAAGTCTGACTTCATTAATGGGAAAGATTTTAGAAGAGGTTATAAATGATTATATCCTAAGGCACCTAGAGACAAATGGCTTGTTGGACCACTCCCAACATGGGTTTACTAAGGCCAAATCATGTCAGACAAACCTTTTGGCCTTCTATGAAAAAGCAAATAGAGAGTTAGATCAGGATAATTCAGTTGATGTGGTGTATTTAGACTTCGCAAAGGCCTTTGACAAATTACCCCACGCTGAGTTATTAAAATTGTTAGAGAAGATCCAATTAAACCCTAATATTTGTAACTGGGTCTCAGCATGGCTACAAGGGAGACAACAGATGGTAAATATTAAAGGTACTTTGTCCAACTGGTCAACTATTTCTAGTGGAGTCCCACAAGGTTCTGTTTTGGGACCTTGTCTGTTCAATATATATATAGTCACCCTACAAACAGATAGTCCTAGGGTATGGTTATACAAATTCATTGATGATTGTAGGATCGGAGCTGTTTTGAACACTCATGATGGGGCATTGGAATTACAGAACATGATTAATAAAATTTCTGACTGGACTAATACTAATAAATTGGTTCTGAACACTGCCAAATGCAAAATCATGCATATGGGTAAAAAGAACAAACACAACAACTATACACTTGATAATATACCTCTCACTGGCACCACTGAAGCAAAATATCTTGGAGTCATAATGTGTCCTGATTTCAAGTTCAGTACACACTGTAGATTCCAGATAAAAAAGGCAAATCAAAATCTAAATTGCATTTTACGATACATTGCCAGTAGGGAAGCTAAAGTGTTGATACCACTATATGTAGCCTTGGTCAGACCTCATCTAGAGTATGCCATACAGGTATGGTCTCCTCAAAATAGGGAGGATATCGACTAAATTGAATCTGTACAAAGAACATTTACGCGCTATTTATGTCAAGGAATCTCTCCCCATACTAGCCCTGCCTGCTCCCATCCTTGACTCCAGGGCCCAGGCACTTACGCTGAAACTAACCCCTGACTCTTTAAAGGGACCCCTTTATCTGACTACTGCATACGTGCCCCCCAGGGACCAAACGCAGGCCATTGCCTCTCTTACAGAATACCTTTCCTCACTACTTCCTTCCGCTGATCAAACTCTGGTGGGTGACTTAAATGTCAACTGGCTCAGCCCCTCCTCCTCCTCCTCTACCCGAGACTCCTTTTCTGCAATAGACCTAACGCAACTAGTTACCCACCCTACCAGGACTAACCCCAAGAGAGGCTCCAGTACCCTGCTTGATGTGGTACTCACCAACCGCCCTAATCGGATCCCCAATGTGCAAGTCCTCCCAGACTCTCTCAGTGATCACTCCCCATTTTATTCCACTAGTCATCCTCAGTCCCCAAACCCATAGCACAGTCCACATGCCGGCGCCTAATACCTGGCGGACTGATAAAACTTCAAGGAACTTCTGTCCCAAATTGACTGGTCTCCATACAGGCAACTCCTGACATCGACACAGCCTCTCCTTCTTTATCCGAACTTTTAATAATGCCTGTGATATCTTTGCCTCAATGTTGACCCGCTGCCTAAAAGGCAGAATGCCCCCTGGGTAACCCCAGCTTTGATCCACCAACTCAAACATAGAGACAACCTATGGCACCGTGCCATTGAGACTGGCCGGCCCAGTGACAGGCAGTTATATGCTGCCACCCGAAACAAGTGCACTCGGGCCATCAGAAAGGCCAAGTCTGAGCACTATCGGTCCTCACTCACTGCCTCATGGGGGAACCCCAGAACCTTCTGGGATAACATTAAACAGTTAAATGGGAGTGCACACTCCCCCCATCCATCCAGATCAACATGAATGGCGTGATCTCCTCAGACCCAGCCCTCATAGCCAACCACCTCAACACCTCATTCACTGACCTTAGCCCTATCCTCCCTATAAATTTTTTTGACCTGCCTCCCCCAGCACCTGCCGTAAATCTTTCTCACCCTTATTTTCTCCTCCGCCGTGTTTCTGCCCAAGAACTTAGGCCGCACCTTGTCACTGCCCTCAAGAGTAATAGTACAGGCAGTGACACCCTGGATCCATGTATCCTACGGCTGGTCTTAGACACAGTCCTTACCCCGATCACGTGCCTCATCAACCACTCTCTTTGCCTGGGGAAGGTTACAACTGCCTGGAAAGTCACCACTGTCACCCCTATCTTTAAAGGTGGTGATAGGACTGTGGCTGGAAACTATCGGCCAATCTCCATTCTCTCCCTCTCTCCAAGGCCTTGGAAAAAGTGGTGGCCTTTCAAATTTCTGACTACCTCTCCACCTACAATGTCCTATGTCCTGAGCATGGCTGGAGTGGGCCACAGTACCAACACAGCCCTCCTAGGTTCTCCAACTTTCTCCACCTCCTTAGACACTGGTTCTCTGGCTGGTGTGGTCTTCATTGACCTCTCTAAAGCTTTTGACACTGTCTCCCACCCCTCCTTCTTGATCCCTTAGTCTCTCTGGTTTTGCTGCTGGGCCTATCTCCTGGTGCACCAGTTATCTGTCTGACCACTCACAGTGTGTAAAAATTAATGGGACCTCAGACATCTGTCCCATCTTTTCTGGGGTTTCCCAGGGCTCCATTCTGGACCCCTTACTATTCTCCCTTTACCTTAACACCCTTCCATGCTCTTGCTCGAGGAACATTCTATTGTATGCTGATGATGCAGTCATCTTTGCCTCAAGTCGTAACCCTATTGCCCTTCAAACTCCTCATTCACTCTGGGTCCTCTTTCCCAGTCGAACAAGTTTGCTCCTATAAATACCTAGGGATCCATTTTGACCCCTCCTTCTCCTTCCATGGACACATCGCTGCCCTAGCCACTGCCACTAATATCCGATTGGGCATATTACATTGGTATAAACACTGCCTCCCCGCGGAGGCTCTTCGACTCGCAGTCACCTCTTCTATCCTGTCCCTAGTGGACTATGGACTGCCGGTGTATGGTGCTGCTGATCAGACCGCACTCCATAAAATTCACACTACTCTGAATAAGGCCTGCAGGTTAATTACTGGGGCACCTAGTCTAACACACACCTGTCTACTGTATGCTAAAGCGCTGGTACTTGATCTTGATGAGTGCCTCAAATATCTGACCTGTACCCTTACAAAAAAGACCCTCCTTGGGCTATCCCCACCAGGATTGACCACCCCCATACGCCACTCTGTCCCACTAGTTCATACTCGGACCTCTGGGAAAACCTCTCTTGTTATCCCTAGAGCTAGGACCTCTCACGGCCAAAGAGCCTTCAGCTTTAGGGCCCCCTCCTGGTTCAACACACTGCCCCCCTCCATCTCTGAAGCTCCTACTATATCGTGCTTCAAAACTTCCTTACGTAACCACCTTATTAACACCTGAAGCTGTAATTGCCACTAGTCAAAGCAGTACTCAATACTTATGACAAAGCTTACTACTAAGCTGCTAAGGACAACATAACTCTGGTATTGTTTGCATCAATCCTACCTGTACCAGCTTGTTCGTATCTATGTCTTAAAGTTACTGTTATACTGTGTTGTACTGTAATACTGTGTTTTTTCATTTGTCTTACTGTGACAAGGTACCTTTGTAAATGAACCTATGGCTCAAAAGTTTTCCAAACTGCTGTTTAAATAAATAAATAAATAAAATAAATCTATTCAGGGGATGAAGACACTATCATATCCATCTAGATTAATGTCTCTAAACCTATATTCATTACATTATTTAGAGGGGATATGTGTCTCTTACATAAGGCGACTGGAGATTCTGACTATTGCCATGAGTTGGGTATTTACCCTAGAATGGATGAATATGGTATTAGATGGTATAACAATCAACTAATACAACCTAAATGGAAACATAATATATGCAAACACTGGTATAGCCAGAGGGTGGTTTCTCCTTGGAATGCCTTACCTAGGGCAGTACTAGATAGTGGGAGCATGAATATATTTAAAAATAATTTGGACCTTCATTGTGGAGATATGAAAACTAAGTTTTGATATTAGGTATAAAGGACAAGCTTTAAGGACTCAAGTCTATTTACTTGAAAACATCTATGAAATCCATGAAAAGGAAAAAAAACTACAACTGTCCCTTTAAATACTTGTAAATCTATTAAAGAGCAAAGGACTATTTCTTATTTAATGAATGAAGCAGGGAACACAGTTTGAAATCTGGCAGATGTACTGCAAACCATAGAAAACTTCTATACCACTTTGTTCAAAAGTGAAACACTCTCCTTAGAACATATTGAACAATGGTGCATACAGTACAATCACCCACAAATTCCACAGGAGATGAATAATATCTTAGTTACACCAATAGCCCAACAAGAAGATAAAGATGCAATTTATTCTTTGGGTACCGAGGTTACACCAGGATCGGATGGCCTACCGCATGAGATATATAAAATAATTTTTGACATGTTACAGACTAAATTAACAATAGTCTATAATGAGGGCCAACAACAGGGGGTGCTACTGGGCACAACAAAAATATGAATATTATTATTGTTGTATAACTCAGGTGAAAGGGGACATCTCAAGAACTGTAGGCCTTTAACCTTAATCGACACAGACAGCAAAATATTAATGAAAACTTTTTGCAATAGGCTATCTTCAGTTTTAGATAAAATAGTACACCCTACACAATTTAGTGAAGTCCCTTCTCAGAAAATACATGATGCAATAATCTTACTTAGGGAAATTTTAGCTAACGGCCAAAATGAGGAATTAATGTGATACAATATTTCTATAGACCAAACAAAGGCCTTTGATAGAGTAGAATACCAATACCTATGGGCAGTAATGAAACCATATGGTTTCCCACTGCAATTTATAGCATGGTTACAGACCTGTTATAAAACCTTCAGAATTATCCCCAGTATTAACTGAAGGACTGGAAAACAAATATCTGTAAACAGAAGAGTCCTGCAGGGGTGTCCATTGAGTCTTCTTTTATATATCCTCACCCTTGACCCATTTCTACATGCTTTAAACCAAACTTCTCCTATAATAGGCCTGTCAGTAGGATCTGATGATAGAAACATTTGTTCAATAGCATATGCAGATGATCTCAGCATAATAATAGCAGACAAACAATCTGGGAAGTGTGCATCATGACTTATTATAGAATTTGAAACAGTTTCCAGTTCACAGATTAAGCTAGTGAAAAGTCATGTTATCCTTATAGAGCAAATGTAGCACCAATCAGAAGAGTTCCTGGGGTTTCCAGTTATTACAGAATATCATAACATTTTAAGTATTTATTTTGGCATCCTGGACCCTCAAAAGTATAACTGGGATCTGAAATTGGAACAAGGCAGTGACATAGCTGCCAAATGGAATAAATGGAAAATGGGAAAGAAAAATGTATTTTTATGGTTAAAATCTTCCTATTGCCTATATGTACTTTCTTAAGTATAATCTTCCAACCCCCTAAAATGTTGGATACTATGTTGTACAGCATGGGCTGGATATTCAAAAGGACTGCACCATGCGCAATAGGGTTGCACCTGCGCAAGTCCAAAATTGCGCCATTCTGCGATATTCAACAGGAGGCAGTTGCACCCCCCAAGTCATGCTGAGCAACAGCGCAATGTTAATGAAGGTATGCTGAACCTGAGGGGGAGGAACCATGCATAAACTGCACAGCCCAATATTCAGCCGGGCTGTGCAGAGTTGTGCAGGAGCAACCCCCAACCTGTGCCTGCACAACTCTGAGACAAACAAAAAGGATCAAGTCAAGGGCCACCCACAGGTGAGCTGCCACATTGCAGGGCACAACACAGCAGCTGCCACCTGTGGGTGGCCCTCCACTTGTTCCCTGTGTCCCCCCCACAGCCTGATCACGGGCAGATCTCACTCCCCCTGACTGGCCTGATCGCAGGCATAACAGTATAGACACCCCCACTGGCCCAATCGCGGGCATAACAGTAATGAACCCCCCACTGGCCCGATCTCAGGCATAACAGTAATGAACCCTGAATGGCCCGATCGCAGGCAAGATCAACCCTCCCAAAGACCAATATCCCTGGTGGTCCAGTGGACCGCAAAGCCCAATCACGGGCATAAGGTCAACCACCCCAAAGTCCAATTTCCCTGGTGATCTAGTGGCCTCCCACCCCACCCATCCATGGAGCCTTGCTCCCCCCAGTCAGATGGTGGGTGGCAGCACCCAACCCGCTTGCTGCCCCACCGTCCTCTGACTGACAGCTTGATAGGGCTGCAAGCCCATTGGTTCAGAGCAAGAGCCATGGGCGCAGTTTATACCATACAAGGCAGTCCAGATATGTGAATGAATGAATTCATTCACAAATCTGGACTACCTTGTATGGGATGCATGCCCATTAGCTCTTGCTCTGAACCAATGGGCGTGCAGCCCTATTGAGCTGTCAGTCGGCGGGCGGCGGGGCAGCAGGGCCTTTACCTTAACACCCTTCCACACTCTTGCTCGGGAACATTCTATTGTACTGATTATGCAGTCATCTTTGCCTCAAGTCGTAACCTATTGCCCTCCAGGACTCGCTGCAGAAGTCCTTCGCAAGCTTCAGGCTGGTTCAAGGAACATAGATTGGTGATAAATCTTAAAAAACAAAACCATGTTCTTCACTCATCCTCAAAACAAGTCCTGCAACTTCAAACTCCTCATTCACTCTAGGTCCTCTTTCCCACTCGAACAAGGCTGACGGGGGAGGAGCAGGGTGTTTGGGCTCCGTGGGTGGGTGGGGGCGACTAGATCACCAGGGAAATTGGACTTTGGGGGGTTGACCTTATGCCCACAATTGGGCTTCGCAGTCCACTGGACCACCAGGGATATTGGTCTTTGTGGGGGTTGATCTTATGCCCATGATCGGGCCGGTCGGGGAGGGTTTCATTACTGTTATGCCCGCGATCGGGCCAGTCGGGGGAGGTTTCATTACTGTTATGCCCATGATCGGGCCAGGGGGGTTTAATACTCGTATGCCTGTAATCGGGCCAGTCGGGGGAGATTTACTTCATGCCCATGATCAGGCTGCAGGAGGCATCAGTCCCCAATGGCTGCTGCCTGGCAGGGCGTCAGGCACAAGCTGTCGGGGATCGGCACACCTGCATGCTAATGGCATGCAAATGGGGCCGTAAGTAGATGCAAATGGCCCCCCCCTGCGCCTTGCATAACTTATGGCCCCATTTGCATGTCACCTTTTGAATATCAGAAATTTGCTCATGGCGCAATGGAACTTGCACTACCGCATCTGAATGCTCCACTCTGACCACTTGTGGTGGTGCAAGTTCCACTGCACCATGCACAGAGGCTGTGGCCCGGGAGCGATATTCACAGGAGTTGCTCACTAGCACAACTCCATTGAATATCACCCCGGCCACACCCCAGCACAACGTTTTTGAGCAGCACAAGGGCTTGTGCCACAGAATGGTGCAGTTTGAATATCCAGCCCCATATGTTTTCAGTGTCTATAAGGGAGTATGTTGAACCCCTTGAAAAGAGATACCACCTATCTACCAATAGCAGACGGAGGCCTGGAAATGATAAATCCTATACTTTTCTTAAATTGTCTTTTATATATCATAATATTGTCCCTTTACTACAAAACAAAGAAAATATATGTGGTCCTTGAGTCTAGTACAGCCTGGAGAATAGTGTGCAAAGTTGGACCCTCAAGGTCCCTATCCCAAAGCAGAAACATATGACAGGTTTCTTACCCCATTTTCTGGAAATGTTTGGTAAAATAAAATATTAGGCTATAATAAAGAAAGAGCTTGTGCAAGATAATAGAAAAACTCTTTATAAGAGAATTTTAACCACTCATTTTATAGCGCCAGCCTGGTATAAAGACAGGCCACCACAAGAATTAGAAATCATATCTAAAAAATTAATATGTCAAAGAACCTCTGTGCACATGTGAGATTTTTTATGACTCTGTGGTCACCTAAAGTTAGAGATCAAAAACAATTTAAAGCATAAATATAAAAGTGAGAGATTATGCCCTAGAGGAAGAGATTGTGCTGTATAGTATGAAACAATGGAGCATATTTTTCTAGAATGTCCCTATGCTACTGCTTTCTTGGAATATTTACATATGAAATGGAGACATAGGGCCAGGTTCTAGAAGGGTTACACCTGGCATAACAGCAGTTGCGCCAAGTAGAATGGCGCATGTAGCAACTTACACCAGCAGTTTCGACATGTGTGATTCTACAAAGTGGCCTGTGACATGTCGCAGGCCACTTGCGCTGAACAGCAGTTACGACGCATAATCCCACTGCGACATGACGCTATAGGGTTTATGGCAGCAGCTGTGCCCCATTCTAGAAGGGCAGCCACAAAGTTCCCACATCAGGATTCTACAAGAACCCCAGGAGGAGATCTGACAACATAAGTTACACCAGCATTTAGCTGGTATAACTTATGGATGCCCCAGGGGGTCCTGTAGACCTGTCGGCTGTCCAGAAGTCAGTCCACAGTTGCCCTCTTCCCATGCCCAGCAAACCCCAGTAGGACCCCACAGGGCTACTCATACCCCCAGCCCCCTGAAACACCCATTGGCAGAAGCCCCACAGTGTGGCACTGCCATCTCCCCACCCATGTCCCAAACTGTGAGTTGTCTGCCGCAAATGCAGTAAAAAGCATGCCCTGGTAGTCCTACCAGTCCTTGGTAGTCTAGTACCCCCCCATCAACATAAAATAAATAATGTCCTTCATTCCCTGGTAGTCTAGTGGCCCCTCCACCCAGCTGTGCCAGCAAACCCAGCACACCCCCACCCATCTCCAGTCGGCGACTGGCACAGCCCACCTCTCACCTCCATGGCCAGCCGCTGACTGAGTTCGTGTGGCGCTAACTGTAAGGCGCACTCCAAGATTAATTTTCTGAGTGCATCTTTCCAGTAGCCTCATATCAACTCAATTGAGTGGCTGGCTGTGGAAGTAATGAGGGGACTGTGCCAGTCACCGGCTGGGGACAGGTGGGGGGGTGCTTGGTGGGCTGGCATGGCTGGGTGGGGGGTCACTAGGCTACTAGGGAATGAAGGACATTATTTATTTTATGTTGATGGGGAAGGGGGCCATTAGACTACCAGGGAATGAAGGACATTATATATTTTATGTTGATGGGGGCACTAGACTACCATGGAATGAAGGACATTATTTAAATATGTTCAAATTCAAGTTCAAATTTATTGAGCGGTCAAAGACCATGACAATATACACAAGTAAATTACAACAATAATAAAGAAAAAAAACAAAATACAGAAAACCTAATACTTTAAAAATATACTCTCTTTATAAAGTAGATAAGTACATAACTATCCTATCTAAAATATAAATATATAACAATAGTAAATATAAATACT
This sequence comes from Neoceratodus forsteri, assembly GCA_016271365.2. Taxonomy (NCBI): domain Eukaryota; kingdom Metazoa; phylum Chordata; order Ceratodontiformes; family Ceratodontidae; genus Neoceratodus; species Neoceratodus forsteri. Next base: position 92,505,071 of record CM057456.1, on the reverse strand, counting down.
AAAAATAAGAAATAATTTCCTTTATCTCCTTAAAGTGCATAAATACAAATACAAAGACAAAAAATAAAATGAGTACAATTTCCTATAAGCATAAGACTCATCCTTACAGAATATACAAATTCTATCCTAATTAGAAAATATATAAAAGGCATATTAATTCATCTTTATTTCATTTTTTTACCAAGACGTATTCTAGAAATATTTACCAAATATTTGGCCACAGCCTTAATTACAATATCATCATTAGTGGTAAAAAAAAGTAATAAGTAAAATGCTCTGATCTATTGTTATTTTATGTTGATCAGTGGGTGGGGCACTAGACTACCAGGGAATGAAGGACATTATTTATTTTATGTCGATAGGGAGGCCACTAGACTACCAGAGAATTGGGGGTTTTCAAATCTATACATTGCTTGGTGGGGCACTAGACTACCAGGGAATTGAGGATTTCATTATTTATACATTGATGGGGGGACACTAGACTACCAGGGAATCGGGGTGTTTAGTAAAGGGGTTGTCTAGCCACCCTACTGTTGCAGTTTGCGACATGCTGCTACTTCAGAGTGCGCCCGCAGTTTTAGCGTGCCTAGTCACATATATACTTAAGTCGCAGGACTTAGCTAGATGACCCTGCCCCTTCTAGAATAGGGTGCAGGGTCATTGTCGCAGTTGTGGGTGGTCCAAGTTGCATTTAGCGGTGACTTACACCACCCTTCCAGAATCAGAGCCATAGTCCATTTAGTTCTATTACTCCTGATATGATTTTTTTAGGCATTATCCCTCAAAAATGGAAACAGTATGATACTAGCACCCTACAGATCCTGTTACTAAGTATCATTTTTCCATTATGGCTGGCAAGAAATGCTTTAACCATAAGGCAGCAGTATAAATCTATTAAACAAGTTTTCTTTTCAGTTATGCAGGATATACAAAGAATCCATAAAAATGAAAAAAAAAAAACATGTCTTACCGGAGCTTTTCTAATTATGGTTGAGAAACACTACTTGGCTTGATATAGGATGAGCATCTCCTTCCCTAAGCATAAACCTAAAAACTATCATGTATGTTTTTTTTTCATACAGTTAGAGCTTTTTTGTCTTGCTGAAATTAATGTTTATCCCCTTTTTTATTATGCTTTAGTGTGAACTAGCACTATTACATACATAATTTACTGTTTCAGGTATATATATATATATATATATATATATATATAAAACCTTCCCTACCTTTTAAGGGGGGATGAGGAGAAGGGGAAAAAAGAGAAGATAAGGATGAGTTTATATGATGTGTTTTACTTTTCTATTAAGTATACTTTTATTTTTTCATGTGGCTTACATCATGTAATGTTTTTTGAGTTTATATTTGAGTTAATCTGATTTTAGTTTCAAATAAAAATTCCCCTATTATTTTAGCGGGGGGCCTGTTTTCAGCATTTGATTAATAAGTTTTGGAATTATGAAAATCAGATATTGTATTGAATGTATGATGAACTACTTATTTCTGCTTGCCTTTATTTAGCATTGTTCTTTTGTGTGACTTAACACTTATTTTTTGCTTACAAGTTATTATAAAAATTCCCTTACTCTTTCATGGGTGGGGTCTGTTTTTAGCATTTATTAATAAGTTTTGGGGCTATAAAAAATAAATTGTGTATTGGATTTATGATGAAATATTTATGTTCACTTTTATTTCACATTTTGATTTTGTATGATGTAACACTATTATGTATATATTTTACTTTCATATTACAATTAAAAATTGCCCTACTCTTGCCAGTAGGGGGAACCCTTGTTGGCAATGGTGGATGGCAGTCTGAGAGAGGAGTTGGCTGGTGTACCTGCAGGGGAATTGATCTCCATCACTGCGGGTCCAGCACAGGAGATCAGCATGGTGGAATCAGAAAAACTGGACAGCACTAAAGGAAAAATTATTGAACCAGAAGAAATCATAGCTATGGATTTGGATGAAGCTGAGCAGAAACTGCAGGATAGCTTAGCAACAGAAGAGAAATGACTTGCAGACATCCTCTCGAAAGCAGAATGACAGTATAATGAAAAGAAAAGCAGACTCGATGAAGAAAACAGTAAAGAAAAAGACTTGCAGCTAGTCCGAAGGTTACTTCAGGCAAGAAACTTCCAACACCTGTCTTCCAATTCAGGGCACCACACCTGAGTAAAACCTCAGGACTGGAGGACAGCAATACAGGGACAGAGGTAAACTGGACACCAGGGATGGCTCTGTAGAATGTGAGATGAATATAGTCTAAAGCAGGTACCTGAATCCCAGACCCAAATGTGCTGCTACCAGGAACAAGCAAAACTGCTGAGGATCTACATCTAATTTCAACATAGCCTGGCAATGAACAACAAAATGGTCACTGTAACAAAGACCCAGATCAGAAGTGTCCAGAGAAGAAGGACATTATACCAGACAGCCTGGAGGAGCCTACAGGTATAGAAAATGTGGCCGCAAATGTTGAAATATCAAACGAGCAACAAACTGATATTACTGACAGTCAGATTCTTTTAGTCTCTAACCCAGAGACAGAAAATGCCAATAAAACTAACACTGACTCATACTCAAGACAAAAATCCAGCTTTGCAAGTATATTTCATTGGCCACCATAGAATGCAAAAAGGAGACATGCCGTGAGGATCCGGTACAAAGGAGGCTTTGAAGATCCACCTGATAGAACTTATGTTGGGAAATACCTCATCAAAAACTCTACGATTTTCCCTTTCTGAAGTTTTTGTGTTCATACATGCTCTGGGAGAACAGAGTTTTGATATTAGTTTTAGGTCAGCCTCTTTATTAGATCATTTTTGGCAGCAATATTAAAGGTTAAAAGAGAGCACTATACAGGCTCCTTTTTTGCAGTACCCCTATTTAAATCCACTGTTAAAATAAACATAGTTTTATTGAGAAATGAAGGGGTTAATGTTAAGGATATCCTACACTGGCTTGAGTAGAGGTGTAAGGTTCAAGGATTACCAGGCCCCATTATCAACAGTGAAGGCTTCTGGACAGAGGGTTGGAAGTTCAAGATCCAACTAAAGCTCAGTGGCGCAGGAATACAACACCTCCCTAGCAGTATTTTTCTTGGGAGGGATCAGGGGATTTTGTTTTACCTGGGGCAACCCAATCTTGTTATAAATGTGGTTTCCCAAGGCATGTAAGTAACAGCTGCGAGAAGATAAGATGCTCAATGTGTGGGATGCTAGGGCACCCAGGGATACATTGTACATTTACACCAAAATGTAGTTTATATGATAATGAGGGAAACATGTTTATCACATGCCACTGGGCACCCCATAACACTGTGGATGCAGATTTTGCTGAACACGAATTCGATGTGAACACAGCAATAAATAAAAATAGCCAAGCACCGATTAGAACAAACCAAACCCCCCATCCCCAGAAGCAGGAAAGAAACTTCACAAACTAACAAACAAGATAACACAAGAATAGAAACCCCATAAAAGGGATGAAAAGGGAGAAAAAACAGGCACAAACCCCAGAACCAGCAAAAACTGAAGAGAAAGCAGGTACTAGCACAGAACCTGCCCCCCCAGCAGAAAAAAATGAAGAAACGGTGTCTCCACCAGATATGCCAGCCCTGGATTTAAAATCCTTTCAGTTGGTGACACAGGGGAAATGGAAGGGAAGACCTGAGAAGGCAACCCAGAATGTGGTGCAGACATAAAATAAATATGAAATTTTGAGTGAGGGGATACCAAGAAGGAGGATCAATCAGATACATCATCAATAGTTGAACATTCCTCAGAGAATGAGGAACCCACTGGAAACAAACCAAAGGTTAAAAAAAAAACATTGGGGCACCAGATCAAAGGCAAAAATGATACATCCTACTTAACTAAAAGGAAACAAATGAATACAATACATCCAACTATTTGAACTATAGGTTGCCTCTCTTAACACAAACAGTATAAAAATGAAAAGAAAAGGAAAATGTTTTCATTTTTGGAAAAAAAAATAGGTATGATGTAATCTTTTGCCAAGACACAAGATTTCATATGCAAACCGACGCAGCTAGAGCTGCAGTAGATTGGAAATGGGGACCTAATATTTGATCGTTAGGAACAGAACTGTGTAGTGGGTTAGGCATCTGTTTTCAGGATTCTGGAATCAAAATATTAAAAATTGTAGAGATTCATCAGGAGAGCGCTTTTTTGCTAGCTATTCGCTTTAAAGAACAAGTCTTTCACTTAATAAACTGCTATGCACCACAAAGCAAGATAGCACGCATAGATCTATAGAAAGAGATACAACTGTATCTTTTTATAGCAAAAATTGTACTGCTTGGGGGAGATTTTAATTGCAGGCTTTTAAGATCTGATAGAGGAATTCGTACTGACAAAGTATTCTGTGATGTAAATTCCCTTAAATCTATTAGCGCAAACTAAATTTAAAGACATTCTGGTGTCCTGTAAATCTCCCCTGTAAACACTTTTCACAAAGGAACCTTATCCTTGAGGACTGACTGTTTGTATCAGAAAATGTGCCAGTAAGAAATTATTTCAGAGTAACTCTAAGGATATCCACCTTCCAAACAGTTTCTTTTTAGGCAAAGATAGAGGTGTGTGCTTTTGTGGAGGACAGCCCAGAGCGTGTTATATGTGTGGGGTCAAAACTCACCTAAGTACCACATGAAACATGCTTAAGTGCTCTGTGTGGGGAATTTGGTCATGCCAGTGAGTTATGTAAAAATATATTTCAATGTAATCTGTGTGATGACAAGGACCATGTTTTTCATTAGTGCCCATGGGCAAGACATAATGGGAATAAAGAGTGGGATCAGGATGATCATGTGCAAAGCGCACAGGATAAAAAAAGGGGCCCAACGCCTTCTGCATTTCCACACCCTTCATCTAATAATACCCCTGAGTAGTAAATCCACTCAAACTACCAGGTGGAAAAAAGACAAAAAGAAACTAGGGTGAGTGAGGAAGAAGAAAGGAATACCCAAACTGTAAACAGCCCCCCCCCCAACTCCTGGGAGGCTCAAGGTGAGGATAACACACAGAATGAAGTATTTGACTCACAGGAATGAGTCTTGGTGGAGGCAGTAGATAAATAACAGAAAATGCCCCCACCCTTAAGAAAAATAGCACAAACCAACTTTACAGTAACCAGAGCAGCAGCCAAACACCTAAGCAATTTGTTTTGCCTACACAAAATGTATATACCCCTTTGCAGAAAGAAGGGGGGAGTAAGATCAGGAATCTGAAGGGTCTACTAGATCAGGGATTACCTCAGAAATAGATGAAGAAGACAAAAGGCAGGGAGATATAGAAAAAAGAAGAAAGGGAAAAAAAGCTATACAAAGGGAAACTGATTAATCATATTTTCCAAAATGACAATAAACCACCTTTAATGTTTGTAGTGTAAAAAACAATATCAATCTTGTCAAATGTTAAGCAGTTAGAAAATGGCATGGTGTTTCTACAAGAAACCAAATTGATTTACCTATTTGAAGTAGAACAACTAAGAAGTTAGGTATAGGGACCATTCTTTTGGACTTTTGGTACAGTGGTAGCAGATGGGATTGGGATTTTATTTAAAGAGACTCAGTTTTCAGTAACAAGAGTAGTAGATATTTTACCATGGAGGACTCTGTTACTAGATTATAAATACAGTTTTTTTTCTTTAGATTTATAAACACCTACGCACCTCAAACAAAAGCCACCAGAATAGAACTGTCTGATGCTATAAAGCCTTATCAATTTACTTGAAACATGTAGTATGGGGAGGAGATTTTAATTGTAGTTTGGATACTAAATCTTCAGGAGATATAGAAAGAAAAGTGTACTGTGATACTAATATTATAAAACAAATTTTAGTTGGGGCTAATTTGAAGGATGCCTATAGACAGCCTAGGAAAGACCCAGGTGCTACTTACAATAGGCATACATATGCCACACAGATAGATAATTTTTTCACGTTGAAATTTTTAGTACCTGTTAAAATAGAAACGCAACCCACTGAGTTTTCTGATCATCACATTGTCCCAGGAAAATTTAGTTTAGCAACAGCACCACCTAGGGTTTTTTCTCATCACAACATTGGAAGTTAAACTCTTCACTTTTAGAGCAGACGTAGTACTTAGAAAAGCAAGAAGAACAACTTTTGGAAGCTAGATTCTCTACACTGTGCATGTATGATGATTTATGTGAATGGTGGTATGATACAAAACAAGACATGAAACAAATGTTTATAACATTTGGTTGTGAAAAAAACAATTCAGATTATATTAAATACTTAGGGTTTTATAACCAATTGTATAAATTAATGTCCTTTCCAACTAAGGATCAGGTAAAATATAAGTCACAAATTGTAGAAATAAAAAAAAACAAATGTTTACATATCAGGATGATAGGGCAAAAACATTAGAAGCCGAACTGAGATTTGGAACGATAAAACAGTCAGCTTCTGACCTTTACATGGTGTGTAAACAGAGATTGGATAATCCAGTTATTATGGGCCTATATAAACAAGATAGTTCACTAGTAACATCTGACTTAGAAATGTTAATAGTAGTGCAGGAGTCCCTAAAAAAAGTTTTTTCTAGTGCAATTACTGCAAAGGAGAATTTTTTTCTAATTTTCTAACTGTACCAGTACCATAATTAGAAAGTGATGACCAGGTCTTTTAGAGAAACCTATCACACAAGATAGAAATTTACAAAATAATTATATCTTTAAAGACTGGGACCTCTGTGCCAGCCTGGTAGCGCAAAAGACTGAAGCGCTGGATGCCTTACCTCGCACTACACCAGTGACTTGGGTTCAGGAACGACCTCACATCATCAGGGTGCCTGCATGGGGGGGAGGGAGGAGCAGGATTGAGCAGCCTTACAGAAGCTCTCCTCTCCTGGATGAGGTGGTCACCCACCTGTAGTCCTGCAACCACAGAGTGGAGGTCTGGTGTTGGCACAGGTAGAGGGGGCGACATGAAAGGATGGTGTCTCAACACACAGCATGCACATGCCTACACACACACACACACACACACACACACAACATGTGCCTGAGATGGGAGTGGGAGAAAATGGGGGTTAAAGCCTACAAAATATATATTGAAAAAAAAAAAAGAGTGGAACCTCCTTGGGCTTAGATGGCTTAACAAATGAACTACAGTATATAGAAAGTCTGCAAATGAGATCAGTCTTCTACTGGCACAGTACCTGTATTTAATTATATTTTGGAGCAAGAAAGGGAAATTCCAGAATTTGGGAAAGCTATTATTGACTATATATATAAGAATGGAGATAAACATAATATTTTGAAATGGAGACCTATAAGTATTCTCAACTGTGACTACAAAATCCTGTCAAAACTAATCTGTAAAAAGTTACAACAGGTAGCAAAACCTCTCATACATCATGTGCAAATGTGCGCTTTTTCACAAAGGAAGATTCAACATAATTTGTACTTATCTAGGGAACTATTTGAAACAAGTAATAACTATAATGTATCCGGTTATATAATGACATTAGATCAATCCAAAACCTTTGACCATGTGGGACACCAATATCTGATGCATGATTTATCATCTTATGAAATTCCAAACAAAATGATAGGGTGGATAAAGGGATTATACCAAAGGGCCTATTTTGTGCCCTTGGTTAACAGTAATTTAGGAGAAAGTTTAGATCTAAAGAGAGGGGTACAACAGGAGTGTTCCTTAAGCCCCCTATTGTAGATCTTCACACTTGATCCAACTATTAGACAAATCAAATGGGATAACCAAATCATAGAGTTGGCTCCACATAGTAGCCTATGTCCAGAAATGATATCTGCATATACAGATGATGTCTGTGTATTTATAAAAAATGTGGAATCAGGTGAAAGAGTAATACAAACTTTTCAAGCCTTTACCCCAGTAGCAGGAGCACAGCTTAATCTAGAAAAAAGCATACTTATGCCATTAGGGGTCCCTCCCCCACCACGGGACAATATAAATGAAATTGCAGGGAATAATAAAAAATATTGGGCATATGGTTTGGGAAAAAACACTTAGCAGCATTGAATTGGGAAAAACAGTTAGAAATGTGTGAAATGAAAGTAAGAGTATGGAAAACTGAAAGTCAGGGCAAAAAAGAAGTTTAATAATACAAAATTCTTAATACCTATTTTTACACACCTGAGCTATGTGTATGCACCACCAACACAATTAGAAACCAGGATACTGAGCAATTAATTTTCAGATGCTCTGAGGAAGTGGTCTGAATATGGTAAAAAGGGATTTCACATATTTACCTTACAAGGAAGGAGGATTAAACATGATAAATCCAGTAGTATTTTATCACTGATTCTTTATTAAAAATACCTTGATGTGGGGCTAGAACCCAAGGCAGCATACATGGCAGTCATGGATACAACAAGCCCTACTAATATATATGTCTAAATGGGAACAGGAACCGCCAAAGATCCTAGTAAATTACAAAATATCTGAGTACACTATAGAGTCCTTACGAAAATTGAGACAATGGAAAATAGAAAGATTCTGGCATTAGGACAAAAACAATTATACAATCATATTGCATAAGAAGTTCAAAAAGTAATAGTTTTCCTAGAATGTGTACCTTCAAAAATGCCTCAGGCATTCGTAACGTTAACTGACAGCAGGGTTCCCCAGCAGACATAGGACATTTCATGGTTATATAGTATGGGCAAGTTAGGGGTTAGGGGAAATCAGAAGCACAAAGCTATTCAGGAAAGATTTTGTGCCAGACTCATTTGCAATAATGTAGAGGAAAGGATACATCACTTTTATATAACCTGCCCAAATAGTACGCAATTCTGGGCAGAGCTGGCCAATAAATGGCAGTGGCCTTTTCTAATTAGGATATCCTACAACACTTTGGGTCTGATTCAAAAATGACTTATGCATGGCACAAGGTGCTTTATGCCATACCCTATGGAGTAAATCACACCTTGCACCATGCATTCCGCAAGTTCGAATTCAAAGTTGTGGCTTTAGCCATACCACATGTGGGTTGTGCCAAAGGTGGGCTACTCCACCCACTTCACTTGCAAACCACCGCGGCATGGTGCAAGGGAGGGTTATGGCAGCAACTAAGCCCTATTCCAGAAGGGCGGCTGCCTTAACCCACTAATGCCATTTTAAGACCTGCTATGGTGCTGTGGACTTAAACCAACATGGAGGTGATCTAATGGGTATCCATCCTTTCAAACTAACAGATGCCCACTCCATAGCACCATGGGAAGCACATAGCCCTGCTCCACATCGTCCTCCCAGCAAGGTCATGCCCCAACCCCCCGAATGTCGGGGACCCCCCGGGGTCAGTTTACTGCACTGCCCCCCCAAACTCCTGTTTCACCTGGCCATCCACCCCAATGCCCCCAGATGGATGCAGGTGCATTTTGGGGTAGGGGCTCCGGGGGAGCAGTAAGTTGCTGGCTGCAACTTGCGGCACCCAGGTCCATTGTGCCATTCCTTTGGCACTAACCTGCTACTGCTGCAAGTCACAGCACATAGGTGCCGGGGACCCGTCCTCTCTTGGAATATGGTGCAGGATCCCCGGTTTAGCACCACATGGTGCAACTCACATATGCCCCCAAGTTGCACCATGCGACTTGGAATAGGGCCCTTTAATTTTAGAGGATTATTCTGGAATCTGGATGAATTTTCACATAAGCATTCTGCATGTGATTTTGTCTATCATAAAATACTATCTCTAACAGTGTAGATGCCTGTATTTATTACAATAGATTCAACAAAAAATTTATGTACCGATTACACAGATCGAGACAGCAATCCTGAAAGATAAAGAAAGGGATAAACAGAAGTATCCACCGGAAAAAGTTATTGATTTGTGGAAAAATCTGGAAACTTTGTTTTAAGGAAAAAATGAAGAGTAATAAAGGTGATACTTAATTTAATATTATGTGGAGAATTTATCAAAAGACAACAAGGAATGTAATATTAAAAGCTATTAGTAGAAATGTTTTTGAATCTTTTTATCTTTGATGTATAAATTTGATCTTTATGTTGTAAAATGCCTGTTTTCAAACATGATGTAATATTTATTTTCTTTTTCAATAAAAATTCCCTTACTCTTTTCTAGAAGTGCCATTTGATGTTTAACGTCTATCTGAGCAACCAACAGAACAGACAGACAGGACCTTGGTTTAATGTCTTATCTGAAAGATGACACCTCAGGAGTGCAGCACCCCCCTCATGCTGCACTACAGTGTCAGTATTGGGATTTAACCCAATTGCCTGGTGTGGGGATAAAACCCACAGCCTTCTGATCTTCTGGCCTCATAGGCGAGTGTGCAGCCTGCTGAGCCATTGACACTGCTATAATCATATTGTGACCCCTTGTCCTTGATCATCTTTTTCTTTGTAAAATGCTCCCTTCCCTTACCTTGTTTATTCCTGTGAGGTATTTGAATGTCTCTATCATATCCCACCATTCTCTCCTTTCTTCATGGGAGTACATATTTAAATCCTTAAGCCTTTCTTCATTGGGGTTCAGATGCAGGCCTTGCACCATTTTGCTTGCCATCCTTTGCACTGCTTCCACTCTATGTCCTTTCGGAGATGGGGCATCCAGAACTGTTCACAGTACTCGAGGTGTGGTCTCATTATTGACCTATACAGGTGTATTATTACCTCCTCTTTCTGCTGATGATACCTCTCCCTATGCATCTGAGCATTCCACTAGCCTTTCCCACTGCCTTGTCACACTGTTTAGCTACCTTCAGGTAATCAGAAACAATAACACCCCTGTCTCTTTCTTATTTTGTGACTGCTAATATCCCCCCCAAAGTTGGTATGTTGCCCCCGAGTATTTGTACCTTAAGTACATGATTTTGCACTTTTTTTGCATTGAATCTTAGGTGCCAAATTTGGTCCATTCTTCTAACTTCTTTAGATCCTCCCCCATTCTTTCAACCCTCCTCCCCGGTGTGTCTACTCTGTTACAGATTTTTGTGTTCTCCATGAATAGGCATACCTTCCCCTCCAGTCATTCTATAATGTCGCTAATAAAGACATTGAAGAGGACCAGACCTAATACTGACCCCTGTGACACCCTGCTAGTCACCTTGACTTTGCCAGAGCGTACCCCATTTATTACCACTCTTTGGCTCCTACCACTAAGCCAATGCTTCACCCATTTTACTTTGGTTCTATGTCAAAAGGATGATTGCTGAATGCGAATCATCCTTATGGTGAGTGTACATCACCGAAACTCAATTTTGGCAATGTGCAACTCCAGCGCCAGTGAAAGTGGTGCAAAAAAACTTGCAATATATTCTTTTATGTGTCCCTACTGTAGATACTCAGCTCCAGGAGGGGTGCATGTCAGAGGGGTGCATCCATGCAAAAATAAAAAAAAATCCCTGTCTCAGGCTGGGTGCAACAAAATATGCCAGTGCCCGGACCCGAACCCTGCATCCCCACCACCCCAGGCCAGAACCCACCCCACCACACCAAGGCACCAGCTCGGCGGCAACCCGTGGCACCACCTCTCACAAACCCTCCCTCCTCTCGCTCGGCATGCTGACTCCTCCCCATGCACGTATACACTCGCGACATCCTGTCGCCTTTCGCGAACCATCCCCATCCGGTTACCCCCCCACACCCTTGTCGTTGGGGCAGTTGCCACAAGTGGGTCGCCATTTTGGTAGGTGCCCACTTGTGGTTAGCCAAACTCACAGGATACCTTTTACTACCTACACCTAGGCTACACAGATTGTTTACCACTGTTCCATGTGGAACAGTGTGGAAGGCCTTGCTGAAATCCAGATAGACCAAGTCAACTGCTCCTCCCTGGTCCACTTCCTTTGTTACCCAATCAAAGAACTTGATCAGGTTTGTCTTGCAGGACCTCTGCCCTGTGAACCCTTGTTGCCTTGAATCCTGTAGACTACTGGTAACAAGGTATTCTCCAATCCTTTGCTTCAGTAGTGATCCCATTACTTTGCCCACTACCAAAATCAGGCTAACCAGCCTGTAATTTCATGTCTCCTCCCTATTTCCACTTTTGTGGAGTGGGACTACATCTGCCCTCCTCCAGTCCCTCGGTAACTCCCATTTTCCTAGTGACAGGTTAAACAGGGCTGTCAGAGGTGTAGCCAGCTCCTCTCTGAGTTCCCTCAGCACCCTGGGATGCACCACATCTAGACCCATTGCTTGTCTACATTTAACTTTGACAACTCCCTTATGATTCTTTCCACTGTGAAAGAGCTAGTGTCCACCTCCCAACCATTTATGCTCTTTTCTTGTAGCAAAGGTCAATTTCCTACCCCTTCCTCAGCGAATACTTGTTCAATATGTCCACTTTTTGGTGATTCTTTTCTACAGAACCACCTCCCCTTCCCCTTTTAGTCTTACTATCCCTCTTTTAGACTTCCTCTTTTCACTAACACATCTAAAAAATGTGTTATCCTTCTTTTTTACTCATTTGGCAATATTATCCTCTGTTTTCATGTTTGTGCTCCTAACTGCCTTCCCTGCTTCCCTTTGTTTTTCCTGGTAACTCTTCCTATCCTTTTACTTCTGTATTCTTTAGTATTTTTTTTTTTTCATATACATTTTTTCACCTCCTTCTTGCAGGACTGGCAGGCAGCTCCAGCTCCTCCCTTGGAGGGGCACATTCTCTGGCCCTTGCATCCCGCACCACTCCTACCCTGGGAATTCCACATGGGTTGCCCTCATTGGCAGGGCCAGGGATGAAAAGCATTGACTTTTCTCCCCCTTCCCGGAACACTCACATCTAGAATCCGAGGAGGCTGCTGCAGGTGCAGCTGGGCCATCATGGAGCCTCCCAGCTCCATTTTCCATTCCTTTTCTTTCCTTCCTCCTTGCCGTGGATGCTTGAGCATGTGTGGAGGCATGCACAGGCAGCAATCCATGGCACCATCCATACTCTAGCTGCTCACTGCCTGCACTACTCCAAGGCCTCCACCTGGGGGCAGCCCTGCAGCAGGAGCAATTGAAACCCTCCCTGGGAGAGAAGACCTGCCTTGTGGCCACTCAATCCAGCTCCTGCCCTCTCCCCAGCTGACCCCCAATGACCCAGGCTCGGTCCCAAACTTGGGTCGCAATCGCAGCACGAGGTGTGGAGTCCAGCACCTCAAGCCTCAGTGCCACCAGGCCAGAAAATCTGTTCTCTGTAAATTGAATAGTAAAAAAAAATAGTAAACTACAAAATTTTGAAAAAAGAAGGTAGTTTACAAGTCGCAACAGTTACAGTAGTCAAGTAGGATACTTACTTGTTCCTGGGAATCAAAATGGAACAAGAGAAACACAGATTACAGAAAACCCTATCTAAAACGCAGAGTAACAAGAAAAAATAACTAGCTACACTTTTTTTAATAACTATCAAATAAGAACCCAACTGGAAAACCAGCCTTTACCAGAGTTCACTATGGGGTGACTTCTCTCTTTAGGCAGGGATACAGTTCTTAGCAGCAACCAGAGTGGAGCACAGAGGCAGAGTTTGAACCTGGATTACAAATTCTAAAATTTGCATAGGTTCTGTTTCGTGGGAGGGTCATCTTTGGTTGAGATGACTGCATAAATGTATTTATTTAACTGAGGGATTCCTAGAGTTAGAACATATACTTTCAAAGACTGTTTTTGTTTGTGTTCTGTGTTTCAGTTTAGTGATTGTGAAAAGTGCTGGATGAAAAGCTCTGGAAACTGAATCCTACTATTTATTCACATGACAGATAAAGCACATGTGATTACTTTCCTGACACTGCCCTGCCAAAGTCCCTCAACCTTGTCATGGAGGAACCACTACATAAGCGAAAGGTCAGTTTAGACTTCATGACCATTAGGTCCTTAGCCTCTCCTGCGAGAAAGCCAACAAGGGTGTCAATTAGAGTCAGGTATGTTTTTTCTTTTTTTTTAATGTGGACAGCTGCCCACTGGGAAATGGCCTGAGTCCACCACAAATCATTTCACATAAGCGTTTGAACAGTCCTAAAGTGATAATGGCCTTTAACCACTAAAAACCTGGGCTGGATTTGAATCTGTGGCCTTGACATGAAATATTCCTTAATACTGCTATCAAACAATTGAGCCACCCAGTTCCCTAACAAACACCTTTTTAGTTATTTTAACACTAAAGTCAGCTTAGTTTATTTGTTGCCTATATGGCTGACACATGCAAAACCAGGATTACTGATAAACATGTCTTGATAGGCTTTAAATTATGCTAAAATTTGCTCTGGAGTGGGTCTACCCCAGAAGAGGTTAATTGGAGTAAAAATGAGACTTTCCCTGCAACACACACTGTGCAGTTAATTCAGTAAGCAAGCAGTTTTTGTTCTCATGATTCACTGGATTTTGGAATTTCCTTTCTTTCTAAAAGTTCATTCAGTTCTACTGGTACAACTGTCAAAGCCAGTGCCCTGCCTTAAGAATGCACAAGTAACACTGACTGTGACATATATATAGCTCACAGGAACAGAAACATAGACAGTGAGGGGAAGGCATGACCTGAAATCCATTTAGTCTGGCATATGTTCATAGGAAATAAAGGTCTTATAAATATAACATTTTACCTTGAACGTATGCAACTAATACATTTTCATGTACTGAGCAAAACAACCCCTTCTCCATGTAGGATAAAAGGAGGCAACAACAGTTACACAACCTACATGTGAGTGCTGAGAACAGAGTAAAACTGAATGAAATTGGAGGCATCTACTGTGGTACTATAGTACATCACAGAGACAGAGAAAGAAAGAGAGAGAGAGAGAGGGAAGGAACTGTTGCTTCAGCTGCTGCTGCCAAGGAAGTTAATAAGGCTGTTGCCCATGGAGTTTACCATCATAATTACATTTTTGTAGGTTGTACATAACTTTAATAAGCCTGCTCAGTTTATCAATCACTTCTGAAGTGTGATGTACTGTAAATCATGTGATGGATGAAAGTGGATATTAACCATACCCAAAGGATATATATACTGCCTTCAATTCCTGCTGCTGGTGACATAAAAATTAGACAATAGATGTGATAAATTACCTTCAATCTCAAATGCATACTGTATAGAAACATAAACTTTGTCTGTAGAAAATAACCACTTGGTCCACTCAGTCTGCCAGTTCCCATATTCCTTTTTTTCTGGTACCACTATAGTATATGGAAATACAGCCTGCTCAGCATCAAGACACTTGTAGAAAGTTAAGACACCGAAGTTCCCATTGTCCCCTGATCCCCTCCCAGAAATAAACTCACACCACACCTGCTAGATTTGGCTGCTCGCTGGCAATTATTTATTTTGGCACACAGATAATATTTACATTCCCACATTCCATATTTTATCACCATAAACAATACAGTAAATACATCATTACATTTCTTCAATCCAGAACTTTTCTTCCTTCTTGGTGCTCTTCCTTCTCATGCTGTGCTTCCCGGTCCAGACACTCTGATCCAGCCCCCCCCCCATCACCAGAACCAGGTCCAAACTTACCCGGGCCTCACCCATCTAAGTCCGGACACTGTGATCCGACCCTAGATCTATCTCCTTCCCTCCCCAGTTAATCCCACACCTGGGTTCCTTTGCCCCAGCACATGCTGCCTACCCTCCCTCTTTCCTTCCCCCTTTCTCCCCTCACTCCCTCCGCCTTTTCCACTGCCCCATCTCCAGCTTGCGAAGGACAATGGGGCTCCCCCCTTGCGGGCTAGTATCTCAGATCCCTCTTAGCTATTTTTCCCTACTAGGTCCCCTATAGGTCTCAAGAAAAGGCACATGCCAAATTCCGACAAATGTTCCCCATCCAACCATTACACATCCACCTGATTGAAAGAAATGTCCTTATGTTGTATGTGCACCTCCCCTATCTTGATCACCACTCTTGCCACTTTCTGTTCAGGTGCTTCCTCCCTTTCTCTACTGCCCTAACCTCCTTGGCACCTCTCCACACCCAGCAGGACGTAATCTCGTATCAGCCGATGATCACCCCCAACCACCACCCCTTCACCTTCTCTAAATCAGCTGTTATGGCCTGCACCATTATCCCCCCATGGTAAGTCCCCTAAATCATTGCCCCCCAAATGAATAATTATACAATGTAGCCTACACACTGTACCCTTAATTCCTCCAGCAAAGGCAGCAGCTGGGCCCACCTCATGTCTCTGATGCCCTTCAAATTCACCCTTGTGTGCTCCGTATCAGTGCGTAACTGCATCCCTCCATCCGTGGTGGCTTCAAACCTCTCTGTCCAATAGATGAAGGAATGCCCCAAGAGCCACACTTTCTGTTTGGAACCTGCCAGGGGAAAACAGAAACAGCATGAGTTAACGGGCATCAGTACCTGACATACCTCTTGTAACAGATGGATCACCAGCACCCCACTCGCTTCACCTCCTCCTCAGATTCCCCCTTTCCGCCACATCTGAGGCTGCCCAGATCCAAAAAGAGTCGGGGGGGTGAACTCCTCCTGATCTTCCCCAATGAATGCTAAGACTTTCTTGAGGACTGCTCCCACCAAGAATCCTGTCACGGGGCAGCCATCCCTGTGGCAGAATCATGCCCTCCTGGCCACTCCCCGAGACCTCTTGTATTCCTCCAGAGCTGACACCATGCAGACATTGGCCTACTGCTGCCAAAACAGAATCACAGAGGCCCCTTTACTTTTCTGGTCTGTTTTGGACCAAGAAAGCTTAATAACTACCCTATCCCTCCCCACTCCACATTTTCATACTGTACTACCTGGGTGGCTGCCGCCCTCTGAGGGGCCACTACCTCCCCCACTCTAAAAGCTCCTCCAGCCATGACAGCAAAAATTGCTCTGAACAAACAGGCCTCCTTTGCTGAGGTGCATACATGCTGCACCGCCGCTAACACCCTCTCCAGCAGCTGCCCCATAATGGGTGTGTCCTTTCTCTCCCCTTGGCCACTCTGCCATCCTGCGACCATCTGCTTGACCTCTCTCCCTGTGGTGGTGTCTGGCCACCCCTTGTCCTGGCAAACCCAACCTATGCCTGCTAGCTGAACAATCATTGTGGCGTGGGCCACCCTTTTCTTCCATCTCTCCACTATATATTGCCTCATCTGCTCGTCCCAGGACGGCTTTTCCACATCCCATCCGTGCCTGACCCTGAACTCCTGGAAACTCACCCACCCACCTTCATAGGCCCTCAGGGTGTTTGCTCACCAGGATCCCTGGTACAATGCCCTGGCTTTGTCCTTCCAATTTCCCATAGCTGGTCCGGGACCCTGGTCCTGTGTGTTGGTGCGTGTAGTGCCAGTTCCCAAAATCTTCCTAGCTGCAAATGGGAAAGACCATGAGCCACATCATTCTTAAATCCTTCAATATGCTGAGCTTTGAAAGATAAGTTCAACTGCAGCCTGAGGAGCACCATGCACCACAAAATCCTGCCCACTGACCAAAACAGGATGCGCTTCCCCTTCATTCTGTTACCCCATACCTCCAATGCTATCCAAATAGGACATATTTCCAGGAAGGTAATGTCCTTCAAGACCCCACCTGCCTTCCAATGTGCTGGCCAAGCTTCCGACATCCATTCCCCTTTGAAATATACACCCATCCCCAAGGCACCAGAGGTATCAGTGTACAACTCCTGATCAGTATTGTATGCCCACTCCTCCTGCCAGAATATTACCCCATTGTACTTTTCCAGGAATTCCTCCCATACCTGGAGGTTCTCCTGGACCCCTCTCATGATGTCCACTGAGTGATGTAGTTGCTTCACCTTTCCTGTGGCCCTTCCCAACTTCCTGGTAAATGCCCTGCCCAGGCTTATGGCCTTGCAGGCAAAATTAAGGTGCCATGGCAGCTGTTGTACCTGTACCAGTGGCACCCTCCTCCTCCCTGCCACCTGACCCATCAGACCCCTGAGCCGGGATACCTTGTCCCCTGGCAGACAGAAGTATTCCTGCTCTGTGTCCACCTCAATTCCCAAGAATTTCAATCTGTGGGCTGGGCCCTCCATTTTTCCCTTTGCTAGCAGGATTCCTATGCGCCCACAAAGCTCCTTGGAATCGCCTAGCATTGCTTGCATCTCTGCCTGGCTGGCCCCTATGAGGAGGAAGTCATCTAAATAATGGACCACCCTCCCGTGGCCATATCTAGCTCCAAATACCCACTGCACCCATAAGCTGAAGGCCTTGAAGGCTGAGCAGGCCACCGAAAGGCCCATTGGCATAGCCTTGTCGAAATACGTGCTGCCTCGAACTGGAAACCCAAAAGGTCCCAATCTTCCAGTCTGACCGTAAATAACTGAAAAATTGACTCAATGTCTGTCTTTGCCAGCCAGGCTCCTTCCACCACACTGATCAGTACTACTACTGCTGATCCAGCGAGGCATAGGAAACTGCCATCAGGTGTTCGGGGACACCCTCGTTCACGGAACTTCCTTTCAGGTAGGACAGGTGTTGGATAAGCCAGAACTCACCTGCTTGCTTCTTGGGCACCACCCCCAAGGGTGACACCCAGATGTTGGGACATGGTGGTACTGTAAAAGGCCCTTCCACCCTACCCACCATAATCTCCTTCTGAATTTTCACTGGCACAATGTCTTCTTTACCCTTACTGACCCCAAGTTCTTGGCCCTTATCCCCTTTTGTCCCCCAGTGAAACCTAGCAGGAAACCCTTCCTGAATCCTCCCCCCAGGAGCTTGGCCCCCTGTAAATTCAGGTAATCCTGAGTCCAAACCTCCACTACTCCAAGGGCGATAGGCTTGCATGCCAATGCAGATCCCCACCGCCCTTCGCCACTTACCCCTTCAGTTCCACCTATAGTTGGAATTGTATCCTCCACTGCTGTTTCCTCCTCGACCCCTGTCTGGTGTCCCACCCTGCCCCCCCCAAGAGGGCTGCTTCTGGTATTGTCCACCCTGGTGTGAAACCTTGTCCCCCCCTTTGTCTGCAGCTTATTACTGGGTGTGAACCCGCACATCTTGAGCAAACGTGCCTGAATTTGCAGCTATCCCATGTGCATGACACCCTGTAAAAGCCCTAGCAGACCTTTGCTCCAGGCACCACTGAGCTCTTCTTACTTTGGTCCCCCACCAGCCTGGTCACTGGCCCAGAGAGAGTTATCACCCACAGCTCTGAGTGGGTGTAATCCCATCTCAGGTCCCCTTTTCTGGCCATCCACTTCCTGAAAGTCTTGACATATTAAAACCACCTATAACCTAGCTTCACTTTATAAGCATCCCTGATGATCGCTGTATAGGTAAAAAGGGGGACAGCTAGTTCTGGCTGCTTCTCCAGCACCAAAGTGCTGTACGTAATAAACCCCACATGCCAAGTATCAATGTTCTTCCCTTTGTACTTCGCTTCCTCTGCCTTGTGCCCAACCACCACCGATGTCACTGCCATCTCTGACTTCCTCACAGACTTCTTCTGCTCGTATTTCTTGGCGGTGACCTCATCCACCAGGCTGAAGATGTCCACATATTCTCCCTTCCATATTTTCTCTTTCAGTGAGGTATGCACATGATCCCCCAGCGTGAATCCCGTAGGCCCCTCATGTAACTTATTACCCCCATTTTACCTCCAGCCCTCACATCCCCCTCCTTGCCTCCTTTCTTTATGGCCTGCAGTACCTGCTCCATCTTTTCAACCCCCTTGTCTCCCATGTCACCAAGCAGACCTTCCAGATATTCTCTCAGGTCCACCTCATTAGTGATGTCTACATCATCCTTACCCCATTACAGGGCCTGGTCTCCCTGGAACTGGCTTGGGCACCAGTGCTGGGGTGGATGAGGGGCTGGCTACAACTCACCTGGGCCTCTTCCTGGCCTTGTCCTCCCCCGAGAAGTTGTCCATCTCTTTCCTTTTCTTCAGTGCCTCCTCCTCCGCCTCTCTCCGCTTGACTGCCTCCACCAGCTCGTTCATCTGGTTCATCAACTGGGCCACCTCCTTCATCATCTTATCACTGGAAACTGGGCTCTTCCTCGGTGCCATCTTCTTGAACTGAAGTACTAAGGGTAGAAAAGGCAACACCGTGAGTTCGGAGTATCTAGCTCTCCCATTCCATACCATGTGGTAACGGGGGTACAACTGAATGTCTGAACCCCCTGCCCATCCCATCCCATCCTGGGTGCCCTCCAACCAGGTTGGCCCCATGCTAAGCACCCAAAACAAGTTTGCCTTCCCTTACTGCAAGCCCAGAGTGTGCCCAGTCACCTGCTCACCTCCTCCTGAGGAGGAGTGGTATAAAGAGGCAGAGAGAAAAACACTCAGGCCCACCCCATGTGGGCCCTGGCCCACACTCCTCCTCCTCCTATGCCCCCGAGTCTGTTCCGGTCCCGTGTCACCATGCACTAACCCCCCAACATCCCCAGGCACCTCAGCTCTAAACTGGCATTGCCCCATCTCACCCCCCGCCCCACCCCATCACTGGATCAGGCCCTCAGTGAGCCACAGAGCTGCTCGCACCTGGCATCTCAGGGCTATAATCTTGCATCAGGCCCCTGTAAAATGCCCCTTTCACTGTGGCGTTTCCCCCAGCTCCAAATTCCCCCACCACTTCCCTTTCATCATAATGTCCTTTTTCTTATTGCCTTATCTTTAGTTCTGTTACTGTATCCTCCCTATTCCATATGCTGTGAGTTTTTCTTTTACAGTTGTTTCCATGTGTGACCTGGGGGCCCGAAGAGGTTAAGAGACTTGCTCAGAGTCGCATATTGTGCGCTTAGGGCTGTGGGATTTAAACCTAGTTCTCCAAATTAGGACTGCAGCTCAAAGCATTAAACCACAGTGTATACTGCCTTTCAGGCCAGAAAAACAAAAACACTCCATGGTTTCCTGTTGCTTCCCACTGGGAAACTTTGCTGGTGGCTATTGTGGTCAAAACGCTGTCCCATTCAAGGCCCCCATGCCTCTGCCAGCCAGCCCCAACTGCTTCTCCATAACCACTTAAAAATACTAAAATCCACCTTCCCCTTTTAATTCATCTTGCAGTGAGCTTGAAACTCACCCCCGCTTTGCAAAACCAAATCTCTTGGACCTGTGCCAACCTCCATTATGCCACCAATGATCCACCTGTGCCTATTAGGCCCAGCATAGGCATCAATCATATCCCCCTGCACCCCGGACCACAGCCACGCTGAGCTGGCTGCCAGGCCCCTGGCTCAGTTGATATTCCCGAGGTTCACCACTTCCTTAAGTTAATTATTATCACCTGCCATCTCTGCAAGGACCACTCTGATAAATGCCTGTAATTTATTCTGCTCCTTTACTTCGCTGCCCTTTGTCCAGGTCACCAGGCCCCTGCGCGCCCAGCTGCTGCCTACCCACTCTGCAAGGCCTACTTCACCAGCGGGCCTCCCACTGCTGCCAAAGGAAAATCTCCCTGCACCCATGGCTCTTGAGCCTCAGCCTGGATGCCCCCCCTCTCACCCCCCACACCGGTCTTGCACTGGCCCTACCAGCGCCCTACTCTTACTGGCCAACGTGGCCGCTGCCTCTCGCTGGACACCAATATTGGCAGCTGCATCCTCTGCCCCATTGCCCACCTCTGCACAACAAATAGTGCCCACACGGCAAGAAAGAAAATGGGGTACACAAAACCTTCCTGGCATCCCTGGCCCTCAAGCCACAGCCTGGCCACCCATATCTCCCCCACTACTGAGCCAGCCCACCCGGGTCCATCTAGTATGGGCTCCCACATGGCCAGTGCCTCTGCCGGTCACTCAGTAATGATGCCAGCACTCTCTGCCATGTGATCTGCCCTCTGCCGCACCAGGCCGCCTCACAGCCAGAACCACCTCCAACCTTAGGCTCCCTCCATGTGGACTGCATCCACTCTGCCCCTACAAACCGCAACTCGCTGCATCCTAAAAGAAATTACACAAACGCTTCCCATCCTCATGGTCCTACAGCCTGGGGGCAGCGCTTCTATTATTCCACATGCAGACTGCCCAGCAGTAAAGCACTCTACCATCTTTTAGAAGACAGGGCCTTATCCAACTACTGCAAGAAAAACAATTCTTTCTCTCATCTCTTTTTTTTTTACAACATTATGACCTGTAAACAAAACTGCACTGGAAACCTGCCTTATCTAAATCACTTCTCCCTACCACCACCTATCATCATCTATCCAGGTACACCACATTAGAAAGCTCATTCTTTACAAACCATCCAACAAGAAGAAATGAAAGAACCACATGGTCTGCATATGCCTAGCAGCCCCCTGAGCCTTTGCCTTACCTCCAAATTGCCAACGATGTGCTAAGCCTCTGAATTTCCTATGAAAAGAGGGCTAACTATGGGCTTGCAGCCCTTAAATACCCTCTAAGGACCCCAGCACAGAACCACTGCCAGCTCCTTCCCCTAGCCAATGGCTTTCGATCCCTGTCCCTTAGTCATTTTACCCTCCTCTGACCTCACTGTTGATGTCACCACCCCTCCCCCACCCTCCTTCCCCCCACCCTCTCTTTTGTCTCTTTCTGGCAGGGGTCATGAGACAACCTGGCCTGCCTTTTAGTGGCAAGCCTAATTATCAATGTCAAATAAAATTGACAAAATAGCTCTCCCCCACTAAACTAAAACAATTATTGTTTTAAAAACCTGCATGTGAGGTCTTGTGGTCTGGAGATCTGATGCAAAAGAAAATGTTTGCATTGATCAATTAAAATAGTGCCAGCAATATCGATGGTATGGGAATGCTATAGATTTCTCTTAATTATGCTGTCCCCTCCTGGCAGGAAATAAATTCATTTCATTCTACTCAAAGCTAGTGAGCAGATAACAATGTTTCCCTTTCTTTTCCATTATATCACAAAATGAAACTGTCCATGTGTGTGATGTGCAGTACTGAAAAAGTCCTTTTATATGTCATGACACAAGAAAAAGTAAGTAGTGTTTAAGCTGCCTGGATCCAAACAGCATTTGGCTACACTTTTCCATATTTAGCTGTGAATAGTACGGTTTAAATCGTTGAATGGCTACAGGGACCACAGGCTGAAGATCAAATGTCAGCGATTTTAATATAGTTTGCCTTTGTAATTTGGTTAAATGTTTTAGGTGACAAACTAACCAAAATGCTATAAGATTTCAGATGCCCAACTTAAACACTGAGCAAGGACTGCCAGGCTGCATTATTTAAGTGTTGCTTTGCATCAGGTATACAGTATATTGGATATAGAGATGCCTACATAATGTTCACCTACTGATCCATCATGGAAAACTTTGAAGCATTATTTTATATTTAGTTATTTATTTACTTATTTATGACTTTGTTGACTAGGTAGAGTGCACTGACCCAATGGACCATTTTCAGGCATGATCCGGGCTGGAAGGCATGAGCAGAAAAAAATGACAAATTGTAAAGTAATGATACAAGTTGGTAAGAGCAATGTATAATCCAATAAGCAAATATGCAGTTGCAATAGTGCATAAAAGTACAGTCAACATTCCCTGGTCAAATGGCACTAAAACAACAAATGGCAGAGAGATAACATGCAACAGCAATGACAAAAAAAATGGCAGACAAAGTAGCAAGCAGAGCAAGAAGGCAATAAGTTATAAGCAGTAGACTGGGGATCCAGGCAGCAGAAACAGAGAACCTGTTTCAAACAAGTGTGAGAAACATGTGCAATTACAGACAACAATAAGTAGAAGAAGTTACAACTTTGATCCCCGCCCCCTCCCCAAGTCAAGTCCTGGCTGCCAAAGACCAGAGTAAGATCAGAGAAGGATATTTGAGAATAAGGTTGATGGGGGGGGGGGGCTTGGAAGATGGGCATTACCTGCCCAGACAGGTGTAGGTGTCCCTAGCAAGGATCCAGGTTTTATAGTCACTTTTGAAGGCATGCTGTTTGTCAGTGGATCTGATCTGAGCATCCTTTATGATATGTAGAAGGCACTGCAGAACAGTATGCAACAAGTAAAATAATTTATTTTAAAAGGTGTGTTGAAACAATGTTAGGGTTCTTGTTTAAAATGAAATAGCAGGGTAATGTGTTGGAGTTCACACCAACAGCTACATGCTCCTTCCAACCGTTGCAACAGTACAGCACCTTTGTTTCCCCAGCCATTACACCTTTTACAGTATACGTTTGGTGACCTCCCTCAACTAGGGCAAATTTATCTCTTCAGTATCTCTTTAGGCTGATCCTCTCTATAGCAGATAATCTTTGGTTGAGGAGAATGCTGGGGCAATGACTCAGAATCAAGTGAATAGGAGGAGGGAGTTCCCTTGGGAGGGGTTCCCCTATCCAAAAAGTTATTAATTTTGTTCACCACTATGCCCGGTTTGATTAAAGAAGTGGAGCTACTGAAAACATACAAACACTGTCCCTTAAAAGGTTGTTGAAGGGAAAACAGTACTTTATCATATTATTTGTAAGTGAAAATGTTCCAGTTGGTGAACTTAAAACATGCTTCTTAAAGTAGTACTATGACTGTAACTTCTTTAAAAGAATTGCACAGAATTTTCTGTTTGCTGATTTTTACAGTACCATCTCTTTAAGAAATAAAATAGAATGGTTTATATTTAAATACTGATCTCCAGGATAGACACACTGAGCCAGTGTTTGTTTCCAGTTGTGACCTGGGGGAAGGGGTTACAGCAGGAAAAACTGAGATACATCAATAGTTGTACTATATTTTTCAGTTAACATTTTATTCAGTAGTAGTATTTTTTTTTTTGTAGTAGTTTTTATTTTTATCTGGCACCCTCCCTGGCAGCTCAGGACACCATTAAAAGACATTTTACATAAGTGGTAGATTAGGAATAAAATACAACAAGCAAACAAAGAGACCATCATAGAACAATACATAAAACAAATAAATAAAATTGAAAACAAGGGCCTAGACCATTTAGAAGATCTAGTTCAGTTAATAAATAATACAGAATCAGTTGATGGAGATGGAGGGACATTGATGGAAACTTGTCCCCAAAAGCTTGTATAAATAAAAATGTCTCAAGGCCCTTCTTAATGGCCTCCACTGAGGGGCTTCCCAAAGGAGTGACTTCCACAACACTGTTCCAGCCACCTCAAAGGCCCAGTCTCACATGTTTTTCAGCCTGGTTCAGGATTTCACCAGAAGGCCCTCCTTAGTGGAACAGAGAGTGTGCAAGGACACCTAGAGATGCAGGAGATCTGTCAGACAGACCATGACTAACCCATGTAGGGACTTACAAGTTAGTAAACCAACTTTAAAGGAGATATGCCACTTTACCAGCGGTGCATATCACACAGTTCTGAAGAGACATGACTCAACCTTGAAAGGTCAGTCAGCAACCTAGCAATTGCATTCTGCACCAGCTGTAATCATCCAAGTGTAATCCATGCATGTACTAGTATCACCAGGTATGCAGGGAGGATAAGGATAAGGATGGAGGATTTAAATGTAAGCAAGGATTTATATGTAAGCAGGGTTATGTGCTTGACTAATGGTGTCTTGAAATGGAGGTCCCATTATTGCCTTTTGGCATGATCACCAGAGGGTTTCCAGCTAGTCAACTGACTCTGTATTAGCCAGGAGAGACTAAGACAATTTTTTGCAGCAAGGTGGGAGCATATATAAATGGTGTCAATACACTCACTGCTTTGTCTTTGTGGGCAGAGGTATGTGTGGTGGCAGTGATAAGTGCAGTGTGGCCTTCAACTGCAGCAGGCAGAAGCAGTAGCCAGGATACAGAAGGTTACAATTAGGATCATTGGGCAAGACAGAGACTGCTGCACACGCAGAATAATGTGATAAAAAAATCATATTATTGACTTTTGTAAACACAAGTATTGGTACTTCAAGAGAACTTTACTGTAAATATACAAGTATTAACACACTGTAGCTCTGTTATTCAATGAATGTATTGGTTTATGCGAAGCCAGAAATGTTATATCCCAAATACTGTATATCATCGAAAAAATGAATTTCACATAATGAATAGGTGTCTAACTTTTAATTTCTGCCATATGTATCCACACATCAACTACAAAAGGGTAGGAAAATATGCATGGGCTGTTATAATGTGAATGTTTGCATTTTCAAACTCGGTAAGCCTGTATTAACATTATCTGCATCTATGGTCCACTAGTGTATCACAAGCCCATCTTCACTGTCCACATTTGGCAGTTTCCTACAGGAACCGATGAATATTGTGGGCTGCTTAGCATCACAGCTTTCACAAATGTGCACACACATGTGCTGACGGCAGTGTGAGTTGTACAGCTGATGGGTTTAAGAGGAAGAGGAGACAGTGGCATCCTTTTTGTATGAATGCCATCACCCACACTGGGAGCCAGGAAATTTCTGGGTAAGCATGGAACTGTATTAAGCATTTTACCCTCTTTGGTTAAGTAATAACAAAAAAGATTGGGTTGTATTGTAAAATATTGTTTGTATAGCCCCTTTTCTCTTGGAATTAGTAAAGTCTCTAAAAATTGGTAGAATGTGTGAAGTGTAGGCAGCTTTCTAAGGCCAGACAGGAATGACAGAAACAGACATAGTCAGATATTTCCAGAAATTTCTGTGATGCAGTATTTCTAGAGAAATCCCCTGCTTTCTGCATTTCCTCAATAGAGGCAGCAAAGAGAAACTCTTTAGAAATTTTGTGAAATATTTGGAAATATCTGACCATGTTTGTGGCTACTACTGTACCACTGTTCTCCATTCATGGGGTTTTAAGGCACATGTGGTGCCTTGTTGCATGATGGAATGTACCTGGTGGTAGCAGTTTATATCAAGTACACATCAGAGAGTGCTGAATGAGAGTTTACAGATTATTTTTTGTTTGATAGTTTTTACAGCTGTAGAAGACAAAAAGGGAATGGTTTCCAAAAATCCAGAACCTCATTGATTGAGCCTTCTCCTTACCTGTGATTAAAATCCACAACATTATCACACATGAGAAAATGTGCCCGTCAACAGGTCCACCTGTACATATAGGCAGCCAAGCTAAAGTCACAGCCACACAGTAGAGCTCAAGTCACCATCAGTAGCAGCCCCAAAACAGCTGTTTATCCAGTTAAACTGTAATCTTTATACCCTGTTAAACACAATATCTGGTGGCCAGCTCTAACTGTCACACACTCTACCAGTCAACCCCGCCCCCCAAAAAAAACAATCACAGATGCTAAACCTGCTGCTGACTGTGGCAAAAGTTTTACTTCCTGAATGTAACCAAAACTGTTGCTGCCAGGCCATGGTTCATTCAGTGCAAATAATAAACATAATTGTTTGCATAATGCCCCGCATTACATGCTTACTATTCTATCTTAGGGTTTTACAACTCTGTGAAAGTCTGAACTGGCTTCTCCCAGCACCAACCACGGCTTCATCACAGCCCTCAGTAGCAGTGAATCACCTGCCTGCTTGAGTCAGTCCATATGACACTCTCCATAACAACATAATTTTTCTTCAGTTACATGGCTTCTGTATGATCTTGGTGGTGGAGGGGGCAAACTCTGTGCACATTTACTGCCAGAGACAGAAAACATGGGGAGACCTCACAGCAGGTTTTTTCTACCACCAGGCAATAAAATTCCACCACCTGCTGACGACATCCTGCATACACAGAACTATTTTTTTAAAACTGTATCATATACTACCCCCAAAATATTTTTCCATATTTCAAGAAGTGTTTATTTTATTTTTTTTATTTACACAATTTTTAAACCAGTTCATAATAGCAATAATACACTCTAGTGTGCAGTATATAATGGAATATCATCACTTCTCTGGTGCATGAGGCACTTGGCTTGCAGCCACATGCATCACAATGCACTTGAGGTGTGACAACATCCCATGATATACCACACCCCGTTGTGTATTATTGCATAATTATACAATGCAAGGAAAAACTCTAAGAAGCTGATTGGCTTCTGAGCCCCAGACACAGTGATGTTATTTCACAATAACAATAGTCTATCTATGGCAGGCATTAAAAGGACCACAATGCCAGTTCAGAAATCCCTCCCTAATCTCTGTTCACGCAATAGAAAAATAAGTCATGAGCAAAACTGTATGAGCCATCATGCCCCCAACACAGACACAGACACACTGGCAACAATCAGGACTCGCCCCCCCCTCACACGCACAAACACACACATTCACTCCCTCAGGCCTCGTTTTGTTTTTCCACACTGTCAATGTCTTTAAAATAGCATGTTTTATTTTATAAAAAGGCAGCACTGTAACTTCTTTAAAGGAGTGACTGAGTGATTGGTTCTTGAGTTACACTAACAATCACAGTCGCTCTTCAGAAACCAAACTTTTAGATTTTATTCACTGTCTCTGAAGGTTTTGTAAAAAAACCTTAAGTCTGACCAGCAGTGTACTCAGTGGAAGAGAAGAACTTCAAAAGAACAGCACATAGTTGTTCCTTTCAGTTTACTGCTCCCACTTGTTCATGATTCCATACAGCAGTAGTATGTAAACAGCTTCAACGGCTACACACCACAGGCACAAACATCAAAGGCAAAAAGGCAAACAGAGAAACATTTTCTCACAAGCAAATTAGAAGAGGAAGTGACTGATTGGGTGTTCCACTGAGACCTACTAGTAGCAAGAAGCCTGAATTCAAATAGTGTTTTTTAGAGAGGTTACTTAAATACCCGGAACTGACTCTAATGTTCGAGGTATTGCTTTCAGACTTTTTAATTTATTTTGAAAATTTGATGAATATGATTGTGTCTGAATATAGCAAAAGGAAGTTTTAATAGTAGTCGTACGGTGAAGTGGCTATAATTTTTTATTACTTTCTTGGTCTGAATCCTGGTACAAGCAATTATGAAGCCAAAATAATCAAAATATGGTAACAGTATGTTTAGACATGGACTTCAGAAACTCATAAAAACACAAAGAATCAGATGGACTCCTATGTTTAAATGAAGTTTAATTTTACCTTTTGGTGAAATTTATTTTCTGTTTTTTGTATATTTATTTTTAATGCCAAGAAAACCTTAGAGAAGTGAAATTGTTTAACAGCTTCTGCACTTTATTATGCTGTGTTTCAATGAATACAATTTATGTATTTTAACAGTGAATTGTCAACTAAGGAGATGCTATTTAAATCATTGTGATTGCATGCGGTGAGTTTTCAGGATGAAAACTAACTACAATACTGAGTATTTAGCATCATGGTAGTAAAAGCACTCATAGAGATAAAGGAGAATACAGATATGCAGAGAAGTTGTGCAGGCATATATGTTGATGCTCATTGGTAGAAATTATTAATATGTTTAAGATTCCCCAGTTTACCAGAAAATTGATTTTAAGCATG
This sequence comes from Neoceratodus forsteri, assembly GCA_016271365.2. Classification (NCBI taxonomy): domain Eukaryota; kingdom Metazoa; phylum Chordata; order Ceratodontiformes; family Ceratodontidae; genus Neoceratodus; species Neoceratodus forsteri. Next base: position 92,475,857 of record CM057456.1, on the reverse strand, counting down.
CATATTTATTCATAGTATTGAATGTTGCTCTAGTAGGACCATTGTATAGATTGTGGATAGATCATTGAATGCAATTTAAAGATCTATACTAGAACTGCATTATATTGGGAGATACTGAGTCAGATCCATGATATACTGAAATGTTTTACATTTGATACTAGTCTGACTGATGTGATTAGACTATTTGCGATATACTGTATAGTACCTAAGTGTTACTGGAGGCCAATTGATGGGCTTGTAGTAATGTACTGCCTGTACAGATATGTTCATTTTTTATGTTTGTTGTCTTTTGTAAAATTGTAATGACCAAATAGGTCAAACAATAAAATCTAATCTAATCTAAACAAAATTATGGGTAGGCACATTTCCATTCAGCAGAAAAAAGAGCAGATCTCCATGGAGCTAAGGAGCAAGCAGCATGCAATGCCAGCACCACCTACATGCAGAAACAAAAACTGGGGTTTTCTTTTAACATACAGCTACACATAAAAAATGGAATAAAAAAACAATTTAATCTTTTTTTCTTCATCTTTTTGTTTTTCAAATAAACAAACCATTGAATAATAGCAATAAGGCACTCCAGGGATGTGTGTTAATAAAGGAATGATACCCAACAGGGTGGGTGTTATGCTGAGATAATAACTGCCTCGGGTGGTTGGGCACAAGGCAGCAGGCCAAGGGTGTCAAACTCCCAAGAAGGGATGTTAACCCAGCATACCACTCACCCTGGATGGCATTATTCCTATTATACAATGTCTCAAATTCAAAGAAAAAAGGAAAATAATATTAAAAGTTTTATTGAAAATGTTTTTTTTTGTCATTTTGTACAGGGCAGGAATACATAGTAAAAGAATAGTGCTTAGCTTTGGTCTTTGCCAATAGGTGAAGCTGCTGTAATGTCACTGTGAAACTGTGGCTCTGCTATGGATCCCCAACCTGTTGTTCTGGTGCCACAGTTTCTGGAAGAAAAGGGAGAGAGTGTGCTGTACTGTATTTTTTTTTGTTTTTACTTCAAAAAGGTATAGGAGACTTAGTTGTTGCTTTTGTCTTGAAACTGGAAGTATGCACTCCCCCCCACTCTGGTCCATGTTTTTCAAATGAGTATGTGGCTGTCCTTGTCCCGTTTAGCTAGCATTCATTTTTAGTGCGATGGAAAAAAAACTGAAGAGGACTTCAAAAAAAAGAAAAGCAAGTAAGTGATTTAAAAAAAAAAATTGTATTGCAATGGCACACACACACAGCTGTCCACTCTGCTAGTTTGTGTTCTGTCAGGATGTCACATGGTCAGCTGCCCAGTCTCAGCATTACAAGTTCTGAGTGCCTTTATGCTTCTCCCGGTGCATATGTTTTCTGTTTTGTACTGGGAGATTAACAGTAAGCGAAACACGTTTACCATGGGCACTAACTGTCAATTCTGAGAGGGGCAGGTGGGAAGCACACATTCAGAGTGGAGCAGGGAGCACAGATTCAGAATGGAGCGAGGAGTAGTAGAGGTGATCGTCGGGATGGCTGTGCAGGGATTTTTTTTTTTTAATTTAACGCAACCGTTAGTATGCTGGGACTAGAGCCGAGATGTTATGCTGGGATAACATCCCGGATCCAGTCACAGTTTGACCAATCAGGGAGCAGGATTATTTGTTGCCATTGCATAACATGTATTATACAATGGGGGCTGAACATTTTTGATTCTGATTGGTTAATTGGCACTTTTTACCCATGGTAAATCCTACGATATAGCAACGGAAAAAGATGCCAATTGCAAGTCAGCCACAGCATGAGCATCCCTTAAAATCACTCCGATCAAACCCAGAACAAAAAAAAAAATCAATGCAGCACCTACAAAGCAAACCATCAAACTTCATTCACACTTCTACCCAACCCCACTGTAAGCAGCATAAATATTTTTTCTCCTACAATACGTTCTGAACTTGTACACCTATCATGTACCTGCAAAATGAATGCAGCTCAGGGGGACCATGTGATGCAAGGTACCGGGCAGAAGTTCCTCTGTGCAGCTCAAGCCTCCTGACTCACTAAAAGTATATTTAAGATTGCTTAATCTGCCTAAAACACTATAATTTTACTGCAATCTGCCCTCCTATCATTGGGTGCTCCTGTTTTGTGGATTGGAGAAATGATGGAGGTGTATTGGAAGAAGGCGCCGCAAAAACACACTCCACCGGTCACCCCTGAGAAGGCCCCGAAGAAATCACAGGCCTCGAGTGGGGTAGAAAAGCCAGAGGGTGCGAATCAGGCCACGGATCAGGAGCCACTTATGCTGAGCAGATTCCTAGAGGAGTTTAAGCCTTTCCACGAGGAAAATAAAGAAATTGCTTCAGAGACCAAATTTTCTGTCCAGGAAGCTTGATAAGATCTCAGTCTCTACCTCGGACCAGTCAGCCCAAATCTCTTCTCTGGTGAAGCGAGTGGAAAAGTTTGACCCCGGGCTGGTGGCTATGTAGCAGAAGCTTGCATGATTTGAATCAAAATTAGAGGACCTCGAAGGTCGTAGTCGTAGGAACAACATTGTCATTCTCGGACTGCCAGAGGGAGAAGAGGGCCAGAATGCCACAGCATTCGTCCAAAAGCTTATGGAGAAGATCGCTGGCCCCTCTCCCTTTGGGGCAAAATATATTGTTGAGAGATCCCACAGATCCCTAAGGCCGAAGCCCCCCCCAGGAGCTACACCTCGTCCCATAATATGCCGTTTCTTGAATTATTTAGAGTGGCAGCATTTTCTGGCTAAAGTTAAAGAAATCCAGGAAGTCAGATGGGAGAATACAAAACTTAGGATAGCGCAAGACCTACCGGGCTCTGTTCATTTGAAATGCACAGCATTCCACCCTATAGTCTCTAAGATCATCGCTGCTGGGCTTAAGTTTTGGATGTGGTATCCAGCCAGGTTACAGGTGCAAGTGGCTGGTGCCTGGGCAATTTATGAGGATCCTGAAGCTGCGCTAGCTGGCTTAAAGTTGGCCCTGCCTGATCTTTTCAGGGATACATGAGATACACCTTGTTTACCAAAGGGAAGAGTTCTGGTCTGGAGGGATGAGACTGCTCTTTGAGCTATATGTTGCGGATGTGAGCAAATAATCGCCCAAATATGCGAAAGGCCGACTGGAGGACTGAAGGGATATAATCTCTTTTAAGTTTACTGGACTCTTTATGGACTCTTTATGTCTTGCTTATGTCCTAAAAATGTCTGGGACTGATGCTTCCTTTAGGAGACTGGTTAAATTTGAATATCTGTTGTTTATGGGGAGAGCATTTTGTAAGGGATTTGTTTAGCACATTCCTGCAAGTATACAAGGGGGATTGTTATTGTTCAGGTCTCAGGTTCGTGCCCGACACGGCATCAATGTTAATTATATGGGTGACTGTCTTGGGGGCGTGCTGAAGTCTTTCCTTAATGGTGTGCTGTGATGCACTTTCGCTCCTGTAACGCCAGAGGGAGCTCTAGATTCATTATCAGCTAGCTAGGGGTTTTAATGTCCCGCGATGCGTTTTTCTCGCACAATCTGTTCATAGCTGGCCAGGGCTTGGCAAGAACAGCTCTCTCTGGGCATTTACATCCGGCTGCGTGTATGGTCTTCTTGGTAGACTTGTTGCATCCTGTAAGGCCTGCCACTAATAATATACAGGGAGCTGAGTTTCCCTCAGTAGGTAATGTGTGCTGTTTCGGCTTTTCTAATACACTCCCTTGTGTTTATGCCTTAAGATATTGTGTCACTCCAGCTGGCCATCAGGGGCTGATTACCAAGCGAATTTGTATGGAAAACAGTTTTCTTTTCTGGTTATTTACCCTCTACTTGTTTTTCATGTGGGGGTTCACAGTATTTCTCTGGGTTTGGGAGAGTAATGTTGGGGGGCTGGGAGAGGGGAAAATAAGTGGTTTGTCGTTGAGCGTCGTTTGTGACAGCTGGGGGACAGGAGGTGGGGATTAATGGTAGACTTACCGGTTTATTAATGTTACGCAATTGTTGGGAGTTATGTGGGAGGTGGAATTGGGATAGTTTTGGTTGGGTTGGGAGGGTTTGGGGTTGGGAGGGTGGCAGAGCAGTAATAATGGCACAGTGGTATCTGGATCATAGTTGTAGTAAACGCCAGAGGTTAACCCTGGGTTCACTCTTACCAACCTAGGTGGCTAGCAATATCAATCTGGCTACGTGGAATGTGAAGGGAGTAAGGAAAAAACCTAAGCAATATTAGGTGCTTAAACACCTGAACTTGTTGCGTGCCCAGATAACGTTTTTGCAAGAATCTCATTTGCTAGATACCGAAGCATTACAACTCAGGAGGCAACAGGTGGGACAGGTGTTAAATGCCTCGGGGTCCACTAACAGTTGTGGGGTCATGTTACTTGTTAAAAGAGATGTTCCATTTATTCCCACTCAGTTTTTCAAGGACCCAGAGGGTAGGTACATCCTGGTTCAGGGTACCCTTTGGGCCATGCCACTACTGCTCGGTAGCATCTACGGGACAAATGTGGATGACCCCAACTTTTTTATGAAGCTAATTACCACTATTCTTCCTATGCTTCCGATTCCCATTGTTATGGGCAAAGACTTCAACTTGGTCTCGGACCCTAATATAGACAGGTCTGGTAATGGGTCGAGAGAATTGTCTTCTGGGCAAAGGGCCTTTAGGGATTTGTTAGATCAGTGTGGGCTGTGTGATGTATGGCGAGTTTTGCACCCTAATTCCAGGGAATATATTTTCAGTTTGCCAGTACACGGCTTGCAGTCCTGCATTGACTACTTATTAATTTCCCAGGTGCTCTTGCCGGGGGTGCTGTCCCCCTCGATTCAGCCTGGTCCCGTATCGGATCATTCCCTGGTGATATGCAATCTGGCTTTTTTTAATATCCCTAAGAAAGAGACCCGATGGAAATTAAATGAACAATTACTAAAAGACAATAGGTATTGTAGGCTGGTGTAGGACCAGATTGATGTCTTTTTTTCTACTAACCCAATAGAAAGCACTGCACCAGATATTTAATGGGGCGCTTTCAAGGCCTACATGTAGGGAATCCTCATTAGTTTAGCTACAAAGAGAAAGAGGTCTCGGGAAGCGGAGCGATTGTCATTATTGTCTCAAATACAGTTACTAGAATCTAACCTATCCCCTAGTACTCTTAAGGAGGACCGGCAGAAACTTTTAGTAGCTAAAGATAGATATTTAGAATTGTTAAGGGAAAAGGCAGAGTTAGCCATTATCCGTACTAAAGCAAGTTTCACTGATCAAGGAGAAAAAGCAGGGCATATGCTTGCTTTACGTTTAAAGCAGCAAGAGTCTGCAAGATTCATCCCTCCAGTCAGGGCACAGGCGGACGGGTCCCTGAGGGTATCCCCTGCGGAGATAGTACAGGAGTTCGCCACATATTATGAGCAACTATATAGGGATATGGACAGTCCTCCTCCTTTGGAGGAACTGGAGGAGTACCTTAGGGATTCTCACCTCCCTTCCCTGTCAAACTCCTAGAGGAATTTTTTTATCCTCCCCACTATCCCTGCAGGAAATCTTGGAAGTTATTAAGGCCTTGCCCTTGGATAAAGTTCCGGGGCCAGATGGGTTTTCCTCTCTATTTTATAAAGTTTTTTGAGAACAGTTATCGCCTGTGCTTCACTGGCTGTACCTCCATATTCTCTCCGGGGCAGTTGTTGATACCCATTTGTTTGAAGCCCTGATAGTCCTTTTACCTAAGCCAGATAAAGACCCTGAACTGGTTCAGAGTTACAGACCAATATCCCTGTTGAATCAGGATATCAAAATTCTTTTGAAGATATTGGCTGACAGGCTGACTCTGGTCCTTCCGGATCTGATCAGCATGTCTCAAGAGGGGTTCATGAGGGGGCGTTCATCCTCTAATCATTTGCGCACCCTTTTGCATGTCTTCTCAGAGTCCAGGGATGCCACCTTTCCTGCAGGGTTGGTCTCCCTGGACGCCGAGAAGGCATTTGACTGGGTGAACTGGAACTTTTTATTCCAAGTTCTCAGAGCATTCAAGTTTCCCTCCATGTTCATAGACTGGATCCGGGTGCTATACCAGTCCCCTTCTGCTAGGATCTCAGGTAATGGTGCATTTTCTAAACCCTTCCTTTTATACTCAGGTACGAGACAGGGCTGTCCCCTTTCCCCCTTATTATTTAATTTATATTTGGAGCCCCTTATTCAAAGTCTACTTAATAATACAGGAATAAAAGGTATCCTGATTAGGAATAATGCAGTGAAGATTACAGCATATGCTGACGATCTTCTCCTTCATGTGGCCCATCCGATATCATCCATTCCAGTTGTGTTAGGAGAGATTGCCAAGTTTAGCCATTTCTCGAATTACAAATTGAATGCAAATAAGACGTCCTTTTTTCCCCCTTAATCACAAGGTCTTCAAGACCGACATTGTCTCTATGGGATTGTGTTGGACACCCTGCATCCTTAAATACCTAGGTATTAAGTTAACACACAATCCTTCCCTATGGTTCAAAGAAAATTTAGATCCTCTTTCTCAGTTGATTGTGCAGGACTTAGAGAGATGGGCTAAGCTCCCGATCTCATTATGGGGCCACATAAACATAATTAAGATTAATGTATTTCCCTGACTTTTTAACCCCTTGTCACACCTTAACTCATTTGTTCCTCTATCCTGGTTTCAGAAAATGCATAAAATCTTCATCAATTTCATTTGGTTTAATAAACACTCTCGATTGGCTTAGTACAAGTTTTGAGATATAATCCGAGGTTAGACCTGTCTCAGTCTATCTGGAATTCTCCGGCCTTTATCATAAATATGCAAAGAATTCCCCATATGTGGTTGCCCCAGTTAGGAGAAGGGATAGCATTCTCATTTCTGGACGGTATGGGGGCTTGGCTCCTGGTCACTGAAATTATCCAAAAATTCAATATCCCTGACTCTCTTCTATTCAGGGTCTTTCAACTAAAACATTTGTTAACTACTGTCCTTGGCAACACCCCTCCCCGCCCAATGGCATTTGCATTGGTACCTGAGCTTTCTTCCCTTCTTGAAACCTCAGGAGTCATCGTTAAGATATATCAAGTTTTGTACCACTGGTGGTTTGGGAGTTCCAATGGTCCTACTGGGTTTTGGGACTAAATTTTTCCCCAATCTACTCTCAACTGGCCGGCTTTGTGGAGATTTTGTCATAAATATGTGTTCCAAGGCAGATTACGTCTTATGCAATTTCACATTTTGCACAATATGTACTACACTCCAGTTAAGTTGGTGAAATGGGGCCTTTTGGAATCAGATAGGTGCACTAGATGTTCCCAGGAAGCTGGGACGCTTTTTCACATATTATGGTCATGCCCCAGGATAGCCCCGTTGTGGGATTTAATCAAAGCTAATCTGGACCCCTTACTGGGTTCACAGGATTGCTTCACACCAGGTATTTGCCTCCTGGGAGACTTGTCTTCCATCAACGTCAAAGCTCAGAGATTTCACATATCTATGATTGCACTCTTGGTTAAAAAATTATACTCAGGCATTGGAAAGATGGGATTTGTCCATCATACCAGGAATGGATACATGAAATTTTTGCAAACCTTTGCACAGAAAAAGCTATAGCAAGCCTCCATAACAGGTTACAAAGGTATAAGCATATCTGGGATCCCCTTCACACCTTAATCATGACTGCTAGGGTTTAATGTGTAATTGGCTATCTGTTATCTTATCACATATAAGGTTACCACGAAAGGTTTTCTATCTACAACATACAAGAGAACTGATTTGCCGGGGGGAAGGGGGGTAGGGGGGTTGGGGGAAGTGTCAGTATTGTAATACAAGTAGGTTGAATATGTCTGTATCACTGCCTCCTGTATTGTGGAACATTTTGTGAATAAAGTTTGAATTGAAAAAAAAAATGAATGCAGCCCAGACTTCAAACACTGATTTCCATCAACTCTGTGCCCCGTTCCCTGATAGCTCCTCAGTTGCTTGCTCCCTCCTCACTCCCTTGAAGTCAGTACCCTCTGATCTTGAACCCTCTCCACTCTTCCGGGTTCTGAGACAGAGGCCAAATAAAACAAAAACACTGGCTACCAAAAAAAAACAAAAAAAAACCATTTTTTTCACTTTTCCTCTGCCAGGTTATACAAAGTAATGGCTCGGTTCCATTGAAACAGCTGAGTACTCTCCCAATCGCTGCAGTCCCCCGCCCCCCCGAAAAAAGACAGAAAAAAAACACAAACTGTCACTTCCTCAAAATTACCCACCTAGTCTAATGAACAGGGAACAATTTTTTTCTGGCGAAGAATAAATTAAAAAAATTATTTAAACTGCCAAATGAGTTTTTTTTCTTATTTGTTTCTTACAAAAACTAAAGGAGACCATTGTATAATCACAATAAACCACTCCAGATTGAGGGTTATGCTGAGATTTACCATGGCTGACTGAGAGTTGACCACTTGGCCTGCAGCCTCATGGCCAAACCACGCCAGCCGAGGTAAGTTCCAGCATAACCCACACCCTGTTGTGGTTTATTGCTTAAATAACATCACTTCTCAGGTGTTGAACACATTCAGCCTGCAGCCTTGTGCTTTAACCACCCAAAGTGTGAAGTTATTACATGTTATAAAATGGATCAGGAGATTTCTGTGTCCTGATTGGCTGAGAGGTACCTTTGACCATGTCCATGCCCTCCTGTTTAGTCAAGCCTTACCAGACACTGTCTATTAGTATTTATTTCTGGGATAGCCTCTTAATGACTACCATATTTTGACTGTTTTCATACTATCTTGTTTATTTATTAGTGTTTTATTTATATATGTGATGTAGTTTTTATGATTAGTTTGTATTTATTTGTATGGCACCTAGAGCCTCCAGGATTGGGTTCCTTGAAAAATAAACTTTGCCTTACCTTGATTTATTAGGGCATATTTTGCCAACTGGCACCTCTTCAGTCAAGCATGATGGAGAACAACACAGATCACTATGCTAATCTCTGTCTTGTAGTGGCCAAGCTGGACACCCCCCCCACCACACTCTAAAACACAACCCAAGTGTCCTACATTACCCTCCCCACTGAAGTACAGTAAGCCACTTGTATAACAAAATGTATGACCTCTACTTCCACCCAACTCAGAAAAAGCCACTGAGGAAATCAGAATAAAAAAAAAAGCTGCCAGCAATCCATTGAGTGTCATAGCACATGCTGCCAAGAAACGGCTTTCAATTGAAAGCTGACACCCATGCCTCCAACAGCTCTGTCAAACAATGTATAAACAAAATAGGAAAAAAAAATTCCCTAAATCAATTGTTTTACTTTCTATGTAACCCCAAGCAAACTGCTAACATTCACTTATTCAGCACTTGGACAAAATAATTTACTACGGTGGCTGCGCTCTCCCAGCAGACTCTGGCTGCAGCTGCTCTGTTTCCCGCTGTGTTCCTTCACTCCCTCTCCATGCAGCTCTTCTCTGTCCCCCACTGCATTCCTCAGCCCTATGTCCCTTGCTGACAATGACCAAAACAGTTAGCCAATACGCTATAACTCCTCCAAATGAAAAATAAAGTTAAAATTCCCTACCTGCAATAGCAACACATAGCAGAAGATACGGTTTCAAAACCACGAAGCAGGAAACTACTCTGTACGGCAGCTGTTAAGAGACATGCTCAGTCAGCCACTGGCATAAACTTAAAAACAAAGCCTCAATATAGCTAAATTAAACTAAATTAAACAAAAGAAAAAAGTGTTTGTGTGTTGGGAGAGAGACAGACTTGGTAGGAGACTGACACCAATGTCCTCTAGTGACTGGATATTACATATGCTCTGCAACTCTGCACTATAGATGGACTATTTTTCTCTGTTTTGTGTATTTAACACTTTTTAGCTTACTTTCTTAAATATTTATTTTCCACTAGGGGGTTTATGGGGGGCATCTTATAAGCAAAATAAGACACTTTGAGGTGTGGTTTTAGGGATGATAAGAGTACTTCTCAGGTGCTAAAGGGTCTTGGTGCAAGCACTTCATGCCTCATTACACAGCTGGGGTGTGCTCTTCTCACCCCATAAACCACACCTCATTGTGTCTTATTCCTTGCATAACACATACCAAGTCATGCCTTATTGCTCAAGTATATACCAAACAGGATTTAACTAAATGACTAATGTGCACTAAAAGGTAGAACAGCACTTTTCAGTACATTCAGTACTATATACAGTTTTTTAAGAACCTGGTCATGGATCACAAGACTGTTCAAACTAAGCTAATGTTTCTCTCTTTATGGTATGAGTTATAGAATTAAGAAAAGCTCCACTGAATAAGCCATATGCTATACAATATTGAAGCTCTTTGAATGGAATATACTTAAGAATATCATTTAATTTCATTGTATTTTTTATATCAGGTAGGCAGACTGGATTGCACTTTACTTTTTCAGGTATGACCTGGGGACAAGGCATATACTCAATACAAAATATATGCATTATAGAGATACATGGTGCAAAGTTTATAATAATCAATCAATTAATCAGTAATAGGAATAAGTATTAAGAATTTTAGGATGTTGGGACACAGCAGAAAAGAATGAGTTATAAGTTGAAAGATGCTTAATTTGATTTAGTAAAGTATTCTACAGTACAGCTGCACCATATGCAAAAGATTGTTGGTGTTTCACTTGAAGACTGTGAGGCAAAAGTGGGAATATGCCTAATCATAAGATTATTCTAACAGCTAGGGACACCTGAGTTTATTACTTTAAAGACAAAAATAAGATAAATGTAGTTTATAATTATTCTGAACTGTCAACCAGTTTAAATTCCCCAAAATGTGACAATGATAAGTGTGGTTTGGTGCCAACAAGCCAAATGTTCCAATCTTTTGGTGCTTTATTTCTTTCTTAGCCAAAGTACTGGCTGTCACAGAATCAATAACAATAGACGCATAATGCAATACTGATAGAAGATTTTGTTGTGTTTTATCCAAATGAGATTCTTTAGATATAAAGTTCGAAAATTCTATAAAGAATACATTTTGTTTAGAAAATTTAGCTGATTTTTGTCTAAATGAGGACCAAAGTTCAAAACTGGGTCTAATATAGCCGCAGTATATTTAAAGAAATTGACTTGTTCAAGCGGCTTATCATCCAAGGTCAAGATCTTGAAATCACCAGAATATATATATATATATATATATATATATATATATATATATATATATATTTCTTTTATTATTGGAGCAGTGCTAAATAACATGACCTTGTTTTTTGATATAAGATCAAGTTGTTATGACAGAACCCGTCCTGTGCTTTGTCAAATTCATTGGTCAGAATTGTATTGATCATATTAACTGGAAGGACTGTGAAAAGAATATAACATTATCTGCATATAAAAGTAGTTCACAATCTTAAATCATGCTAGGTATAGGATCAATAAATAAAGAAAAAATGTAGCGCACCCAGTATGGAGCCCTACAGGTCCCCATACTCTACTCTCCTACAAGATGACACTGTCCCTCCAAATCTGACATACTGAGATGTGTCACACAGGTAATCACCAAACCAAGATAGTGCTGATTTACCAACATCCAAGTTTTTTAAACAATTTAACAAGAAAGGGTGATCGACTAGGTCAAATGACATGATTAGGTCCAATGAAACAATCTTTGCAAGGCAGCCATCTTCAGTTGCCCCATGAATCTAACCAAGACAGTCTCAGTACTGTGGCCCCCTCTAAACTCATGTTGATTGTGGAAGTAAAATTACACATTTTAATATAATCATTAAATTGGTTGTATATAGAAAATTATTCCTCTGAAGGTGTGTGTTATGAGGATTTATCACACATCCAAGGTCTGCCATAATCCATAGACCCTGGGAACGAGGCAAGGCCATCAAGCATGAGTGAGAAAAAGTCCTCATAACACACACCTTGCACAGGCAATATTTTTTATAATAACTGGTGCAAGATTTGACAGAGACAAAAACTGTAAGCTGTAGTTGTGTGTGTGAGCATGTCTCTGAGCAACCATCATAGTCACACAAATACAATGTGGTTTCTAAACCTAGTCACATATTTAGCATTGCTCTCAGAGCCACAATTTAAACTATGCAGGTACAAGAAATGGATGCACCTTACCAGGACAAACCTGAAGGAAAAAACACTCTCTGGAACACCAGAAAAAGGGAGGTCAGCACTCTGAGGTATTCACAATACCTTGTTTATATCAGTGCACATGCAGTTCTATCAGAAACATATAGTAGCAGCAGCAGCACATTCCAAGAGCTGAGCAAAAGGCATGACTTTTCTCAGATGTCCATAAGAGTCTATCAGGTGGCATAATACTGCAAGCTTGTATGTGAATTTTAAACATCTTGTACCCCCCAAGTCAACAAGCACAGGCCTGAATGCCATCAGAAAATCAGTTTTTTTTAATTCACAATGGACTTTGAAGTGCGCAGTAAAGAAATGAAAAGAAGATTTTTCCAAATGTCCCATATGTTATCAATAAAGCTTACAGTAATGCAAGTAAAAATGAACTGGGCAGAATTAATCAATAAAACCACTGAACCTATAGAAATCACCTCTAGTACAATACAGAACAGTCCCCCAGAGATCACTTTTGTTACCCAGTACTTTCCAAAAGCAAACAAAATTGTGGATATAGTAAAGAAGCATTGGAGTATTCTGAAAGGTGAGAAAAAGTCTTATTCCATTAGTGCACAGTTACCCAGAACTGATTTCCATAGGGGATGCAATATTAGAGGCATGTTGGTGCATACAATATTACCAAAACCTGAAAAACAGTATGCATTGGCTACCAAGAATTCCAGTTGAAAATTATAAACGCGGCGGACATTGCACACATTGCAGTGGTACAAGAAATATTACCAATTTTGCACATCCTAGAACTGAAAAAAAGATTCATTATCCAGCAATTCATTAACTGTAGATCAGAGGGTGTTATTTGTGTATTAACTTGCCCATGTGAAGTATACTATATGGGACAGATGAAATGTGCTCTGAAACATAGACTTGCAGAGCACATGACAGCTGTTAGGACAAATAATGGAAGTTATGCAATAGCTAAGCACTTTGAAGAAGTACGTCATATGTCTATATCTGTTTTACATTATTTTGGACTAGAAAAAGAAACATTGGTTCAGAGAGGAGGAACTTTAAAAGATAAATTGTTTAGCAGAGAAGCATTTTAGATTACTATGCTGGACACTGTTAAACCTAAAGGACTAAATGATGCAGCATCTTTGCACAACTTTTAAGTCTGTAAAGATGATTCTGTTGCCATTTATATAATATACTATTCATAAAGTATTTAATTATTTATTTATTTATTCCACCATCTGCTGCCCATTATATTCTGTTTTATTGCTGTTGCACTTTGACTTGTATACACTTCACTCTATTGTACTTTAAAAAGTGTTTTTGCACTGTCACTTTAAATGTTTAGCTTTTATGCACATCATGTCAGTAGGAATCACATGTTCTGATGATGGTGTAGTTTGTTATGCTGAAATGTAAATGGATTTTGTGATAGCGTTCGGGCCTCTGGTTGTCAAGTCAGAGGGTACAATATATTTAAATTTCATGTATAAGCTTGCAGTATTATGCCTCCTAATAGACTCTTATGAACATCTGAGAAAAGTTGTGCCTTTTGCTCAACGCTCCGAATTTACTGTTGCTGCTGCTATATGTTTCTGATAGAACTGCATGTATACTGAAAACAAGCATTTGTCAATGCCAAATGTTGCTTGCTTATATGTGCTGTTTAGGCATTTGGAAGTGATAGTTCCATGCCTTCCTCCCAAGACATCCACTGTGTCTTTCCGTTCAGAATTCAGAGAAGAGTGGGAGGGGCAAGGGCCACCGCAGTACAGCAGTTGCCAAGGGGGTGAAAAGGTGGACAATAGTCCATTCAAAGGCAAAATAGTCCTGCAGGAGCTCACTAAATTGAAGGTGGACAAAGCAATGGAACCAGATGGCATATGCTTAAGGATAGTAACAGAACTGTGAAGGGAGATAGCAGTACCTCTGGCAGCCATGTTCACTGAGTCATTCAACATGAGTGAACTGGAGGATGGCACATGTGGTCCCTCTACACAAGTCCGGCAGCAGGGAGGAGGCAGGGACAATAGGCTGTTCAGCCTCACCTAAGTAGTGGGGAAGATCATGAAGACATTGCTTAAAGAAAGGATAGTGGGGCATCTAGATGCCATCAGAGCCCAGGACCATAGACAACATGGATTCACAGTGGGGACATCATGTCAGATAAATCTGGTTGATTTCTTTGACTGGGTGACAAAGGAAGTGAATCAGGGTGGGGCAGAGGACAACGCTTACTTTGATTTCAGCAAAGCTTTTGACACCATCCTATATAGAAGGCTGGTAAACTAGCTGGGTAGGCTGGGCATGGGGGAAAGAGTTGTAAACTGGGTTAGAAACTGGCTAACAGACAGGAGGCAGAGAGTGGTGGTAAATGGTGTGCAGTCTAGGGAGAGGGGGCGACCAGTGGGGTGCTGCAGGGATCGGTCCTGGGGCCAGTTCTGCTCCATGTCTTCATTAGTAATATTGCAGAATGTCCGAAGGGAATTGTTTCACCAAATTTTCAGCATAGCCATTTTAAGATCTCTGCTCATGAACAGTGTCACTGTGATTTTCTTAATCTGTCCCAAGCACTGATTTCACACACCGAATGCGCCATTGTGCACTACATGCACGGAAACACATTCTGGGCGATATGTGAAAAATGACAGCTGCACTGCTCATAAGGAGGTGTGGTAAAATGGCAATGTTGAAAATCTTGAGTGCAAATATTAAAAATTTGCAAACTTACGAGCGCATGTGAACCTCACAACACACGCCAGAAACAGTCATTTTAGGGAATTGTTTCACCAAATTTTCAACATAGCCATTTTAAGACCTCTGCTCATGAACAGTATCACTGTGATTTTCTTAATCTGTCTCAAACATTGATTGCGCACACCGACTGCGCCATTGTGTGCTACATGCACAGAAACACATTTTGGGCAACATGTGAAAAATGACAGCTGTACTGCTCATAAGGAGGTGTGGTAAAATGGCAATGTTGAAAATCTGGAGTGCAAATATTAAAAATTCACGACCCTACGAGAGTACGTAGGAACTGCGCAACGCACGCTCGTAAAACAGTCATTTTTAGGAATTTTTTCACCAAATTTTCAACATAGCCATTTTAAGATCTCTGCTCATGAACAGTGTCACTGTGATTTTCTTAATCTGTCCCATACATTGATTTCGCACACCGACTGCGCCATTGTGGGCTACATGGGCGGAAACATGTTTTGGGTGATATGTGAAAAATGACAGCTGTACTGCTCATAAGGAGGTATGTTAAAATGGCAATGTTGAAAATCTGGAGTGAAAATATTGAAAATTCGCGAACTTATGAGCATGCGTAGGAACTGCACAACGCACGCTCGTAAAACAGTCATTTTTAGGAATATTTTCACCAAATTTTCAACATAGACTTTTTAAGAGCCCACCTTATGAACACTGGCAGTGTCATTTCATTAATCAGTACTGAAAGGTGATTTCATGCAATGACTGTGAAATCACCCTTCCGGCCCAATTAACGCCATGACAGTGCAAGAATTCATAAGGAGGGGTCCCAAAAACCCTATGTTGAAAATTTGAGCCCAAAATTCCCAAAGTTGCCTGAGATATGCAACAAAGTTGAAAAAACCCTATCTATCCCATTATACAGCTTACCAGCATTTCCTCAGTTTGTGGTCGGCTTTGAAGAGTGCAGACGTGTTCCCGGTCCACCGAAGATTGTCGTGCCGAGCTCCAGAGGTAAGTATGGGGTGAGGGGGGTGTGGGGAGGCAGGGTACGCAGTGGGTGGGTGCGGGTTGTGGGAGGGGAGCAGGGAGAAGTGCCGAGGGACAGTTTTTGTATTTACAGGTTTTTTTTTTACTAAGACTACCAGGGACGTTTGTCATGCTGGGGTGGGCTCCCAGCATGGCAGCTGGAAAACTGTTGGGGGACTGGAGCAGCGGGGATTGGGCACCCGTTGGCCATAACATCAATTTGCCATGCTGGGGTGGGCTCCAGTGTGGCACCTGGATGCTTTGGGGAGTGTGCAGCCAATGGGGGATTGGGCACCCCCGTCGGCCATAAAACATTTTGCCACACTGGGGTGGGCTCCCAGCGTGGCACCTGGATGCTTTGGGGGAAGGGGGGGCATGCAGCCAGTGGGGGATAGGGCACCCCCATCAGCCATAAAACATTTTGCCCTGCTGGAGTGGGCTCCCAGCGTGGCACCTGGATGCTTTGGGGGAGCGTGGAGCCGATGGGGGATTGGGCAGCCCCCATCGGCCATACAGTGTGGGGGGAGGGGGAAGGCGCATGAGCACGCAGTGTGCGTGCGTGCGCATATGTGTGTGTGTGGAGGGGGGAGCTCTGCTCAATCAAGCAGAGCTCTCCCTTTCAACTGTATGCCACTGCATTTTCAACTTGTCATAGACAGCTGCAGCAGTGATTGGGGAACTGGGGCCATGCCTGCAAACACACTGACTGCATTGGAAGATGGGTGCCACACCTCCGAAAACTCGGATGATGGCACTATGTTTCTTGCACATGCATGCAAGCAACATAAAAATATGGTATTGTGAATAAAAAAACAGATTTTATGATAGCGTTCGGGCTTCTGCTTGTTCATTCAGCAGATACAATATGTTTAAAAATCATTTATAAACTTGCAGTATTATGCCAACAGAAAAACTCTTATGGACATCTGAGAAAAGTCGTGCCTTCTGCCAGTGCTTGCAATTTACTGCTGTTGTTGTATGCTTCTGATAGAACTGTATGGCCCAGATATTCAAAAGGGCTGCGCCATGAGCAACAGGGTTGCGCCATGCGCAAGTCCAAAATGCGCCATTCTGCGATAATCAGCAGGAGGCAGTTACGCCACTGGCACCAGGTTGCTCTAGAGAGCAATGCAAATGAATGCATGCTCAACAGGAGGGGGAGGATCCATGCATAACCTGCGCAACCCGATATTCAGTCGGGTTGCGCAGAGATATCATGTAACCCAACCTGCGCCCGCACAAGCTTGAGCCAAAAAGGCTTAAGTCGAGACCACCCACAGGTGAGCTGCTGCATTGCAGGGCGCAACACAGCAGCTGCCACCCCTGGCTGGCCCCAACTCACTCCCCTGTGCCCCCACCAGCCCGATCGGGGCAGTACAGGTACATGTCCCCCACACTCCCACAGCCCGATCGCGGCAGAACCTGCATAACCCCCAGTGCCCGATCGCGGCAGAACCTGCATAAACCCCCAGTGCCCGATCGCGGCAGAACCTGATAAACCCCCAGTGCCTGATCGTGGGCAGAATGTAACCTCCCCCAACCCGAATAACTCCTGGTGGTCCAGTGGACCGTAAAGCCCGATCGCGGGCAGAATGTCACAGCACAACCCCCAAACATCTCCCTGGTGTCTAGTGTCCCCCACCCACGAAGCCCCTCCACCCGCTCCCCGCAGCCGGGCGACAGCATCCACCGCCTGCTCGCTCGCTGCCGCCGACTGACTGTTCGGTAGCTGCTATTGGTGCAGAGCTACAGCCAATGGGCGCAGCCCATACCGCGAATGACAGTCCAGATTTGTGAATGATCATTCACAAATCTGGACTGTCATGTACGGTATGGGCTGCATGCCCATTGGCTGTAGCTCTGCACCAATGGGCGGCAGCCCTACCGACAGTCAGTCGGGCGGGCGCGGGCGGCAGGCGGTGGATGCTGTCGCCCGCCGCGGGGGAGCTGTGGAGGGGCTCGGGTGGGTGGGGGACACTAGACACCAGGGAGATGTTTGGGGGTTCTGCTGTGACATTCTGCCCGCGATCGGGCTTTACGGTCCACTGGACCACCAGGGAGTTATTTGGTTGGGGGAGGGTTACATTCTGCCCGCGATCGGGCACTGGGGATTGAGCAGGTTCTGCCCGCGATCGGGCACTGGGGGTTTATGCAGGTTCTGCCCGCGATTGGGCACTGGGGCGACATGTACGGATTCTGCCCGCGATCGGGCTTGGGTGATGTGGGGCTCGAACTGTGATGCCCGGCGATCGGGCTGCATTTCAGCATCGGTCCTCGACGGCTGCTGCCTGGCAGGGTAGCCAGGAGCAAGTCCTCGGGGATCGGCGCACCTACATGCAAATGGCATGCAAATGGGGCCATAAAGAGATGCAAATGGCTCCCCCTGCACCTTGCATAAATTATGGCCCCATTTGCATGTCACCTTTTGAATATCGGAAATTTGTGCATGGCGCAATGGTACTTGCGCCACCGCAAGTTGAATGCTCAACTCTGGCAACTTGCGGTAGAGCAAGTTCCACTGCGCCATGCGCAAGTGCTGTGGCTCGGTTGCGATATTCAAAGGAGTTGCTCAACAGCGCAACTCCTTTGAATATCACCCCGGCCACACCCCTGCGCAACTATTTTGAGCAGCGCAGGGGCTTGCGCCTCAGACTGGCGCAGTTTGAATATCTGGGCCTATGTGTACTGAAATAAATGAGGTATTGCGAATACTTCAGAGTGTTGACCACCCTTTTTCTGGTGTTCCATAGGGTGTATTCTCCTTCAAGTTTGTCCTGGTAAGGCACACCCATTTCTTATACTGGGCAGAGTTTAAATTGTGGTTCTGAGAGCAATGCTATATATGTGACTTTGTTTTGCAATTATGCTCAGAGGACAAGAGCATTTCTCTTGCATTTGCTCCTGGTAAACATGGCAGCAGCAGTTAATACTGACGTTCTCAGCATTTCAGATGCTGAAGGAGAGCAGATTGTTTTTTCTTTAGCACAAATTGAGGAATTCTTCAATGAAAACAGTAGACTGATGAACTCTAAAACTGATGCATATAATATAACCTAGAAGATTTAACAATATTAAAGAGTGAAAATGATACCATGTGGTCTCAGAATTCAAAAACCTCCCTCTTATGGCCTAGATGACAAAGAATTCATGGCAGAATGGGAAAGAGTAGTGAATAAAGGTGGTCTTCACCTTATTTTACTAATTGCAAAAAAAGCAAAGAAAGAATATGAAACAATAATTAAACAATAAGCTATGAGGGGGTGTGGGTTATCGGGGGATTTACCACGGCTGGTGTGGTTTGCCCACGTGGCGCAGCCAAGTGGGTAAATCCTCAACAGCCGTGGTAAATCCTCCCGATAACCCACACCCCCAAGTGGCTTATTGCGATTATACCATGACATCTTGGTATAGATTTAAGCTGAAATTATTTTATTTGTTTGTTCCTGTGTAAAAAAATGCATTTTATTAAGAAATATTATTGGACAAAAGAAAATAGTCCCTAGCTGATTCAAGTCTCTAGCTGATTCATATGAGCTGTCGAGAGGCGTCAAATTCAAGCTGCTTGCTGCAGAGACTGGAGCTGATGAGCCTGGCTGTGAGAATGACTATGCGATTGCCACCTCGCCACAGTCACACAGCACAGAGTGTGCTTTTGGGTTGGGTTTCTGGTGCGGGCAGGAAGTGACCGAGTTGCATGTTTTTTTTGTTTTTTAAATATATTTTTTTTAATATGGAGGAGTGAGGTAGCTTGGTAAACTAATGAGGGCAGAGACTGAGTGGACTGGAGACAGTGACGAGGGAACTGAGAGGTGCAGTGGGAGTCCTATGGAAGGATAGAAGGCAGACAGTGCCGGAGTGGACAGTGAGGTGAGGTGGGTGCAATTTCAGCGTTTACGGGGATATATATATATACTCAAGCGTGTTGTTTTTTTTTTGTTAAGCGCAGATCCACTTTTGGAGGGGGGTTGTGTTACGCGATGTGCTTTGCTGAATAGGATGTCATGGGAATTGGAGACCGACGGTTAGTGAGCGTTTCAACATGGCAGATCTCCGGTTTGAATTTCCCGGGTCGGATGATTTTTAAGAGATGCGGCTGACTGGCACCTTTTGCGGTGATTATCAGAGAATTTACAATTGTAGTAAGGTGCCAGCCTGCCATTCTCTTTGGTTGGTGTCCAAGGTCCATGGTATAATAAAAGATATTCAAGAATTAGAGAACAAAATGTCTACTATATTTTCCGCCGAGCAACTAACTGAAATTAAAATGAAGACTGACAATCAGCTAGACAAATTTATATTAGAATTAAAATATTATAAACAACAAAAACAAGAATGTGATAATGGGGACTATGCAGATGACATTATATATACATAGCATGGAAAATTGAAGAGATTCAAAATCAGGTGCTTTTCAGACAATGATCCAAATATTAATTTATCATATGAAGCAGAAAGCAATATATCTAGCTCCAGCTTTAATAGAAAATCAAGCCCTTTTTTAGGACTGGACCAACAAGTGGGAGGGCAACCACAAGCAGAAGGTCACGCAAGACAAGGAGAGGGAGGGGCAGGAAAAAGAGGCCAAAGCAACAGAGGCAACAGAGGGAGAGTGCGTGGACGAGGGAGTTGGAATCAAGGGACTCGACAGTGGAGGTCACCTCGCAACAGAAATCAGCAACAGAGGTTGTAAACCTGACAAATAAAAGTCTTACAGAAGCCCGAATCTCTGTTTTATCTAAAGGCCTCTCTTTCTTTCAAACAAATACTCCCAGCCTGTTTGGTATAAAAACTGACCTACAAAAATTTTTTAGACTGTTAAAAGTAAAATAATTTTATACCTCTGACACCACAAATAATACTTCATCTGAGAGTACCATGAAGACTCAGACCTCAGAAATAAATCTAAGTTCTGCCCCCCCCAACTACAAGAATAGCACTGCAAGCATATGTTTGAGCTGTTGAAAGGGAAACAGAATATCTGCTCAAAGAACATTACTGGAATGAACATCAAAATATTATCAATGCAGAGAGAGACAATCTTAAAGAACTAGAGAATATGACTTACATAATGATTCATCCTGCAGATAAAGGTGGGGCCGTAGTGATATGGAGTCTTGATGACAACATTATTGAAGCAAATCAACAATTAAATGATGTCACCTTTTATTCTGTACTACAAAATGACCCAACTCCAGAAATTTCTAGATGTATAAGAAGTCTTGTCAGTGAAGCTTTGACTAACAAATGGATCAGTGAGAAAGAAGCTGCATTTTTGATTGTGAAATAGCCACAAAAAAACATCTTCATATCTTCTGCCAAAGCTTCATAAAAATAAGATTCCAACACCAGGCAGACCAATAGTTTATTCAATAGGTGCAGCTACTGAACCATAGTCAAAATTTGTTGATGCCCATATTAAGACATTTGTGCCTATGCTTGCATCATATATTAAAAACACAAATCA
Organism: Neoceratodus forsteri; assembly: GCA_016271365.2. Taxonomy (NCBI): domain Eukaryota; kingdom Metazoa; phylum Chordata; order Ceratodontiformes; family Ceratodontidae; genus Neoceratodus; species Neoceratodus forsteri. The sequence goes on along the minus strand of CM057456.1, from coordinate 92,454,575 downwards.
CATGTGCAAATTTCTAACAGAATGTGTAATACAAGGAGAATACTTTTTAGTGTGTATAGACATATAAAGTCTATACACCAAAATTCCACATGAAGGTGGACTTGAAGCAGTCTCTAAATCTCTTGAAAACAGAGAGAGTGACATTACACCACCGTCTGAATTTATAGTAAATTGTGTTTGGACAGTGCTAGAATCTAACTTCTTTATTTTTAACAATAAACATTACACACAAAATAAAGGCACACGTATGTACACTGCACTTGCTCTAAATTTAGCAAATCTATATGTCAGTCAGTGGGAACAAATATGTATCCAAGACAACACAAACCTGTTTTTCAGTAATATTGGTGTATGGAAGCACTACATATATGATTGCTTCATGATATGGCATGGTTCTGAGAGTGACCTTTCACTTTTTCTGGAGTATATAAATTCATCTAGCAGACATTTAAAATTTACTATGGAATACAATCAGTAAGAAATTAATGTTTTGGACTTAACCATTTACAAATATAACAAAACATTAGAATGTGTAATGTTTCTTAAACAAACTGCAAGAAACATTATTTTACATGCAGACAGCTGTCACCCCAAAGTGCTTTTTGAAAATATTCTGAAAGGACAGTTTTTGAGAGCAAAACGAACGTGCAGCCAGACTATGGACTTTGAAGTACACAGCAAAAAAATGAAAAGATTTTTCTAAAGACGCTATGCCCCATATGTTATCAATAAATCTTACAGTAATGCAAGTAAAGTGAACTGGGCAGAATTAATCAATAAAACCACTGATCCTGTAGAAGCCACCTTTAGTACAGTACAGAACAGTCCCCCAGAGATCCCTTTTGTTACCCAGTACTTTCCAAAATCAAACAAAATTGTGGATATAGTAAACTGTAGCTCAGAGGGTTTTATTTATGTATTAACTTGCCCATGTGGGGCATACTATGTGGGACAGACAAAACGTGCTCCGAAACATAGAATCGCAGAGCACAAGACAACTATTAGGAAAAATAATGACAGTTATGTAGTAGCTAAGCACATTAAAGAAGCACGTCATATGTCTGTATCTGATTTACATTATTTTGGAATAGAAAAAGTAACATTAGATCACAGAGGAGGAAGTTTAAAAGATAAATTGCTTAGCAGATAAGCATTTGGATTACTATGCTGGACACTTTTAAACCTAAAGGTCTAAATGATGCAGCATCTTTGCACAACTATTAATTTTGTGATAGCATTCAAGCCTCTGATTATTGAGTTGGCAGGTACAATATGTTTAAAATTCATGTATAAGATTGCAGTATTAAGTCACCTGATTGACTCTTATGGATATCTGAGAAAAGTTGTGCCTTTTACCCAACGCTTGGAATTTACTGCTGCTGCTGCTGCTGTAAGTTTCTAATAGAACTGCATGTGTACTGAAATAAACAAGAAATTGTGAATACTTTGGAATATACATACTTTGGGGAATACCTTTTTCTGGTGTTCCAGACAGTGTGCTTTCTTTCATGCTTCAGTGAAGTGAGAGCATAACGAATAAAACACTATAATAACCCACTATCGAGTTATTATGGAATTCAGTGGGTTATTACAGCATTTTATCAAGACTGTATATCGAGTCATTATAATGGGTCACCAGTAATTAAACTAATTTTTCTTGCATCTTGGAGACGGCCAAAAGAATGCATATCAGATGGTAGTTACAAAAATCAGCCAAAGAACTAGACTTATGAACAGAAATTTCATATAGTTGTTACCATAATTTTAGAACCTGTCCAAAATGAAAAGACAAATAAAATAGGACCCTGACAGGATACGTTATTTCAGATGCAGCAATATCAGCATACTTGCATGTGCAATATTTTTTGAGTGACCCCCCAGTTTTGTGCTTTGTACATGTATATGCATTATCCTGTAGTCAGCTCCTATCTATCATCAAGTTCTCTTCTTGAGTTATTTCCTGCAATCACTTTGCATTTACAGGAGCAGTAAACTGTGCTAGCTAGTGATACTGGGTTAGCAGTTGCTGTTGGAAAATGTAATAGGGAAATGAATGTGTGGATGTATAGGATGCTTGTCATACAAACAGAACCTCTAAGTACCTTGCAGTCTGGGAGATGGTCCCTGGGATTCTTGTGAGCAGCAGATGTAAGCAGTAAGGGGGCCTTACAAGGTTGAGTTACAGCTTCAAGGGGCCAGTAGGAAGGGGGAACCACCACTTGACATGGAAGTTGCTCACCTGCAAGACAAATCCCTGAAGGGGAGTCAGGCACAACACTGAGGCCCTGGAGTGAATGTCTTCCCTAGTAACAGAGCCTTAGATGAAATTACAGACACATATTAGTGGTTGAGTGGTAGCTGGAGACCTCCAGAGTATGCTGCATTGGTGGTGAATTACCTCCTTCCTGGGTGTGCTTGATCATCTGCACCTGTCGTCTTGCAGCCAAACCTGAGAGGCTGGTCATCATAAAGTAGGCATAGGGGACTAGCAGTAATCAAATAAGGCTTATGTTTCTTGACCAGAGTCCAAAAGTGAATAAGGGAGCAAGATGCTTCCCGGTCTTATAATTATTCCCATGTTGACCATATACGTTTAGGATTTGCCCACCAGAGGTGGAAACCAGATAAAAGAGTAATAGGTTGGTGGAGTAACCAGATGGTGTGTAGCGAAGGACCAGAAGGAGTGGCATACTGGCTGGAAGCAGGAGAATATCTGAGTTACCTGATAATGATGTGGCATGACCAAATGGAGTGGCATAGCAGCAGATCAGGTCCCACCCACTCAGGAAAAAATGTACTATACATATCTCATCAGAAACACTGAGGGAAACCCTCCTCTCAAAGAATGCCAGGCTGTTACATTCCCTTTTGTTGAAGTTACTAAACAGTGCCCCTCTGATCTGTTGCTGTAGTAGTCACTGTGTGGGATCTGGACTTAATGTGATTCCTACTGAAGATCTGGTCATCACTCTAAAGGAATAATTTGGGACAATTTCTTGACTACTAAATTTTTGCCTCTTTGCTCTATTGTCTTTTCAGTTGTGTATTGTATTACAGTGTAATAATTCCTTTGATCATGAGGTGCTCATCACCTTGCTAGACTATACACTGTTGCTTTTTCTTCCCTTTTCGACATTAATTAAATGTGGATTTTCCTTTTTTCCTCTGTAAAACTGCTTTAGCTTTAGATTACTTCTTTGATCTGTAGTGAGTGGGTAGATTTAGGGGCAAAGGCTCTAGGATAAACCTAGAGATTCTCCTTTGCCTGCTTACATTTATGGTAGTTAGAAGAAACAATATGTTACTTAATTTTAACCTTTGGATGGTTGACCAGTGAAAGGTACCCTAGGTGCATAATGCAGGAATGGTGATAGTAGCAGCAATTGAAGCTATACAGGTCCACATGTCAAAACTGCAGTAAAACTCACAGATCATGCTGCCTGGCTCAGACAAGCTTAGGATGAGAAATGAGACAGATACGGGTCCAGCATTATGCACCTACATTGTATGTTTCCTGAGATATAATAATCCTGGACATCGAAGGATACTCAAATAAGCCAGACAATCCCCCAGTAGCCTAATGCGTATGACAGGCTAAATCTGACTGATAGGTCATGCTGATGCTTAGAATGGAAAATGCTGAGTTGGCGAGGGATCACCTGCAAGATCAGGCAAGGGAGACTATAAAGTTTCTGTTTTCCAAGGAGTCCACAGCCACAAATTATATTTTATAGGTACTTATGGCTGTTTCTGGGTGCAAGGTGCCTACTGGGACTTTACTGAGACCCTTGCTTGATAGCTGTCATTTCAGCAGAGGCACACTTGCCTTTGCACAGAAGGGGATGCCAGTAATACATGAGGACATTAGTTTATCAGTTAGCAGTGGTAGTTCACTGTTTTGAAAGCCTTTGCTAGGTCAAGGAAAATTGTACCTGTGCATTAGCCAGACTTATATTTGATGAGGATATGGTCCATGATTCATAGGAGAGAGAAGATGGTGGAATTGTTAATCTAGAAACCAGATTTGAAGTGGCTGAGAGAACAAGCTCTGTGGAAAAAGCTGGACAGCTACTCACTAACTAACCTTCTGAGTTCTATAGACAGGACAGGTAACCGAAAGATGGTCATACATTGTTCAACCTTTGTGGAGAAGTATGACTGAAGCTTGCTTCCCAATAGAGGAAGAGCTTACAGTCAATGAGAAATTAAAAATTTGGGTCAGCTGCTTAGCAAATAGAATTGCAGGCAGGATGAAAAATTAAGGGGAGATTCCAGAGTAAAGGACTGTGCTCTGAAAATAGGTAGCTTTGGCTTTCCTTGAAGCTTTGTTGCAGAGACAGCACAGTCTAGTTCAGGACAGCCTGTCTGATGGGTTACCAAAGAACTGGTGCCTTACCCTTGAATAATCTGTTAGTTGGAAGAGGTCAATAAGGTCATGTGAGGGATGTGGACACTTTTGACTCTAGACCTCTTAGTGGTGGCATGCCTGTCACAAACAGAGGTAAATGCACAGTGAATTGTCTTAGAACTACAGTATATCAGTACTGTGAGATACAGTAGTTCTGTTAGGTTACTGTCAGAAAATTGTAGGTTGTCCATAAACACTTTGGACTGGTTGCAAAAGGATCTAGTGATAAAGATTCAGGGAGAGGCATTTTGGGATGGAAATTTTCTCACACAGTAGGCTGTGTAAATCTCACTGAAAATGTTGGTTACTGTACCAACAGAAACAGTCCTAGGGGGTTGAGGTGAGAGAACATCAGCAAAAGGGTTTAGTTGGTGGTGGGCATATTGTGCCATATGGGATCCTCTATTAGTTGGGACAAGTATAAAGATTTATTCTTGACTTATAGAGTTGTGTATTTATTTATTTGAAAATCAATAACCAGGTAAGGCACACTGAGCCAGAGCTTGTTTCCAGGTGCTACCGGGGAAGAGGTTACAGAAAAAGGCAAGAGCAGAAGACAATTATAGACAGCAAGCAGAAATATAGCATATACAGTAGGTGCAAGAGAGAAAATATTCTTACAGTGGTACAAAAACCAGGTAAAGGGACATCTTCAGTAATTACTCAACTGCTAATCTGCAAAAAGAGACAAAATAAAGGGCTTCAAAAGTGCTATATATCAAAGAACAAAATATGGCCATGGCAGTTAACACAAAGAAGGGTTGAGATCAGTGGGAAGGGTGAGGGATAAGTTGACTGCTGGAGCACAGAGATAAATCAGCACCTGGGCCATGCCAGTTTGCACTGAAGTTCTCTAGCAGAAGGGGCTCACAGGCTCACATTGTGGTTGGTTTGTGTTTGTTTATGATGTTTCAGTTTAAGATAAGCTCTAAGGAAAAGACAGGGTATTTCCTCAAGATACAGTTCAGTGTTGGTGAAGTATGTAGTGCTTGGTGATAATGTGGATTTTGATTATTTATTATGTGGCTTTCCTCTATTCCCACCTTTGGCAGAAGGAGCTGGGTAGCTGTAGGGAATAGAGGCCCTACACAAGGATGGATAAAGTGCCAGAGAAGAAGGAGGTTGATGGGGAGGATGGTGGGTGAGTTCCTGATTCTAAGCACAAAGTGCTGCAAGAGGTGGGTTTATGAATGAGATGTGGGAGGAGCTATTCCCCCACATTGAACCTCAGGCTTAAAGCCCTCCCATTCAGTATTGGTGAAATATGTAGTTATTGGTGATACTGTGAACTTTGATGATTATTTATTATGTGTCTTTCCTCTATCCCCACCCTTGGTAGAAGGACCTGGGTAGCTGTAGGGAATAGAGGCCCAAAAGAATTACCTCCTCCAACTTCAGAGAGTGTGATCATGAGCACTCAGGAGAGGAAAAAAACCCTTATGGGGAAACCTCTGAGGATCCATGGCTATTAACCTGCTTGTCCTCTGAGCAAACTAAGAGGAGATAATAGAAAAAGCATTTCTGAGTTTGGAAGTCAGATTAGGGATGCATACTTCAAATGTAGATGATTTCCATCTTCCTAGTCTTTTGATGGCGAGCACAGGAATGTTATGATGAGACGCTGAGGTAGCTGCTCCTTTTCAAAAAGAATGACCTGAATAGGAGAATGGATCTAGTCTGAGTCTCTGGATAAGGATTCTTGTGTGGTCTAGGAGCCATTTGGATGTCATAGGTAAGTTGAAGTCAGAGGTTAACAGAGGAGAAGAAGGATTAGATCTGGCATGGAACAGCGTAAGCTTTGCTAGTCTTGCAACTGGACACTAATTGTTTAATGTGGAATAACGGGTTATGGAAATTCTGGAATGTAATCTATCAGTTTTCAAAGAAGGCAGAGTTAATATGTAACTGTCATTATGCTTCTTAAGGTTGGATACTCTGAAAAAAGCAGAAGAGTGAGATGATGATGTGGTGAATTCTCCAGAGCGAAGAAATCCATCAAAGGTGAGGGTAATTGCTGAAGACACCACGAGATTGGAATTAGGGTCAAATGGATTTGAGTCCAATAAGTCCAGCAAACTAGGAAATAGAGGTCCTTCTACTGGAGGGCATCGAGGATTATTCAAAATGGGGGATTGTTGAAAGCCCAATAAAAGTAGTTTGATTGATTGATTGGAGGACAATGAGGGTGAAGATGGAGAGTATTGAGAAAGAAAAATCTGGATGCCAGATAAATAGAATTTAATGGTACCATAAGAAAGATGCAGAGCTTGACAGCAAAATGTCAGAAATGCTAGTACCAAATTGACTGAGATGGTGGTTGGATGGAAGAATGATGAAGCCCAGAAGGAGACATATTTGTTCCAGGTAGCCGTATAGGCAGCTCTAGTGGTAGGAGCCAATGTGGACCACACGAAGAGAGATGCTTCATGATAATAATGACTTATGTCATGATGAGATCATAATATGATGGTGGAGGAGTCATGATGGTATCCACTGAAGGATGGAGATGATGGAAATCCTGAAAACTAAATTGAGAAAGAGCATCAGCTGCTTCGTTCTTGACACCAGGAATATAGTAACATGTGATGATGAAGTCATGGATGAGTGAAAGCCAGGTTAACCCTCACATGAATAACATGATGGAAGGTGAGGATGAGTGACCTTAATGAACAATGGCTACAGTGGACTGATTGTCAGAATATACAGATACTGATTGGTGAGATCATAGATGCTCCCATAGAACTCTGGCTGCTACGATAGGGTATATTTCAAATAATGGAGAAGTAGAAAACAAGTCACTAAACAAATAAACATCAGGAGGCCAAAGAGCAGTGAGCCAGGACTGAGAAAATAGGGCAGCATATCTGTGGGATGGAGAGGCATCTGTGAATATTCAGTGATGGACTTCAGGAGACAGATACTTACAGAACATGGAGCATCCATTCCAGCTGGTGAGAAAAAAGGGACTACACGGCTAGGTTGGATTTCGCAGATGCTGTGATACAGACGTGATGGTGAAGCTTGGAAACAGATGAAACTTGGATAAGAAGATAAGAGATTAATAAACAACCTTGAGGAATGATCCTCATTGTGAAATTTAGGTACCTCAAAAGGGAAAGCAGGTCATGCTTGGTGCAATAGGATCTGGTAGAGAAGGAAGAGACCAACTCCTGAATATGAGAGAGCTTATCTAGAGGAAGACATGCCTCCATGCAGTCAAAATCAAAGACAATGCCCATAAATTTGAGGGAAGTGGAAGGGCCAAACGTCTTCTCCACTGCTAGAGGGACTGACAGGTCCTCAAACAGCCGAATGAGAGCAGACATACCCTCTGCTGGGGGCGAGGTAGGCAGGTAGATGTGGAGGAAATCATCCAGCAAGTGAAGCACAGCAGGTTGATAGCAAACAAGGAGCAGAGCACAGCACAGGTCTTCAGCGAAGTGTCAAAAAACTTAGGGCTGCTACGGCAGCCAAAGGCAAGGCAGACAGCAAAACAAAAGGCATTATCCCATGACATACTGTAGAGGTGGCAGAGAGAAGGATGGTTGGGGAAGAGCTTGAAAGCATCAGAAATGTCTACCTTGGAAAGCCAGGAGCCACAGCTGGATCTTTTGAAGATGGTGATGCCATTATCAATGCTGACAAAGGACAAAGAAAAGTTTTCAGCAGGAATGAGGGAATTGATGCTAGGCATAGAGGAAACACTGGGTGCTGACAGGTTGATAACGAGTCACTTCTTACCAGAGAAATTCTGAGTTGTGATTCCGATGAGATTGATCCAGTAAACAGGGAACGGAGGATGAAGGAAAGTTCCCAAAATGAAGTGCTTACTAAGTTCCTTCTGGAGGAGGGAAAAGACCACTTCTGGTTCCTGGACAGTGGACTGCAAGTTGGCACAGAAGAAGGAGGAAGTAGGGAGAACTGACACACCCATATGGAAGCCATGGGTGAAACTCAAGAGGAGAGAATGCACCGACTCTGGAGAAGGATCAGCTGTCAGGAGATGAGCCAGGGCACACAGGTTGATAGGAGTGTAGGGATGGACCAGATGTCATTTGGATGGTTTCAGAGCCTTGGGGAAAATGTAACAAGCATGCACATCTCCACAAAGGCAGCACAGATGAAGGAAGGCACATCCAGGAGTGGTACAACCTTGGTCATTGAAATTGTTGCAGATGGATTTGCTCCCGATGACCATGCTGGTCCAGGCAGGCTCACTGACTGGAAACAGGGTGAGTCAAGCCTGAAGGGGAGGGATAATTGGGAGTGCAAGAAGGCCTGGAGATGAATGAGGAGGAGGACGAAGAAGACACAGCCAATGGACAGAGAGGAGTGAAATGGTTGAACGAACCACAAAGGGAACAAGAATATATACGTTGGCCCAGCAAAATGCTGACAAAATAGCTCATTGTCCAAGACAGCCCAATTCAGCTTTATGCTGTCGTGGGCTAAGGCAGATACCACCTTGACCAAAAAGGAGCGATGGTAATTGTAGAAGTGCGTGCCACCGTAATGCACACTGAGGTCAATCAGGAGGTAAAGATAAGTGTCCAGTTCCTCTCTGCAGACCAGGAAAGCTGAACAAATGATGTTCTGGTAGAGGCTGAAGGATAGAATGAATTCCAACATTGTCATCTTACAAAGGAGACAGGAGTCCTTAGACTTCAAGATGACTGACACATCACTACAGGAAATGATGCGAATATCCATGACATCATGAGAAGAAATGAGCAGGGACACCAAATTGATATCCTTACTGTCCAGGATGTCCCTGTGGAGGTGAGCTGGCACAAGATGAAAAGGGGATATGAAAGGAGGCTGAGGAATGGTGGGTGAACCTGAAGGAACTGCAGAAAGTAGCAACAGAGAAGGCACCATGGTCAGTGGAGGAAGTGAGGCTGGAAGAGAAAGGAGGCTCGTGGATGGCTTGCTGGTGGGCAGAGCAGGAGCCAGAGAAGAAGGTGATGGAGCTGGGGGCTGCCTCTAGGGAGGAAAGGTGAGATGGGATATCTGTAATTGAAGCAGTCATTTGAGTGATGAAATCTCAAATATCTGAAAGTGGAGCTGAGGCAGACTGAGGAATAGGCTGGCTGGGGCAAGGATGGATCCCCAGGCCAGAGATGAATGGCAGGAATAAGTCATAGAGCTCCTACTTTCAAGCAGAAGCAGGGTAGGAAATCCCTTTCCTGGAGAGTTCTGACATGAGACGAGACACGGTCCAGTCCTTCATGGAATGATGAGACTTAGAGGTGCATTTTTGGCTGGCAGGAGCAGCAGAAGGTGGTAGATCTAGTCAAGAGTCATCAACAGATGAAGCATCAATGGACAACATGGTCAGGAAGGAAACCTAGGGAGAAGAGAAAAAAAGGTGAAGGCAGGTGGTGCAGCAGGGTACACGTGATGGCATGGAAAGGAAAAATTTTGGATGAGCCGGGGAAGAGGGGAGAAAGGAAGACAGGGAAGGAGGGAGAAAGAGAATAAGAACGGAATGAAGAAGGGAAGGGGGGTGTGAGATCTTACCACAGGAAGATGTAATCCAGGCACAGAATAAGGCAGCATGTAAACCTGAGAGATACAAGAAAAAATGGGAATCGTTACACACGTTATTCTCACTCTAATATATCCACTGTGTACATTCCTGGCTCATTTTTTTTAGATTCATTGGTCTTATTTATTTGTTAACTTGTTTGAACTGCATTGTAAGTGGGATGGGTGGTGGGGATTTTTGTTGTTTTTGTTATTTTTGTTCTTTGTGTTTTTGGAGTTTGTTGGGGGGGAGGAGGGAGTATATGAGAATGGCTCCTGTACAATGTATCCCTACTCTTGTTACATTTACAATGTTCTTTTGGATCCTTTCTCTCTTTTATTTTATGTATGTATGTGTGTTTTTGTTTTTGTTTGTTAAAAACTTAATAAACTTTAATTGAAAAAAAAAGAATAAGGCAGCATGATAGGAGCACAAGTCAGGGGGCTCCAGCTGATGACAGCAGGCAATTCTCAGAGGACAGCATGAGAAGACCTTGATGAATACAGCAGCAATGAATGAAGGAGATGCAGGTAGGCAGGAGGATCAAACCCAGCAGATGAACAAGGAAGGGGGGTGAACTGCAGCATGCCTGTGGGGAGGGTTGCTGCAGAGTGACAGGAGAAGGCACACACAATCACACATAAAAAAATTAGGAAGGAAGCAAGCAAGGGATGAGATGCAGAGCAGTAGAAACTGAATGAGGCACACGCCATGAATGAGTTCAGGGGGAATGTCCCAGAGTGAATTCCTGATTGTAAGCATGAAGTGCTGCGAGATTTGGGTTTATGAATGAGATGTGGGAGGAGCTATTCCCCTACATTGAACCTCAGGTTTAAAGCCTTCCCATAACACCATATGTTAACTAAGGGGATTGCATGAGTAAAATTAGTTTGCCGTGAAGGAGCTCATTCATGTTTGGAATGATTTCCTGTAGCCAGCTTGAAAGGTTCAAGTAGAAAGTTATTTAGATGAGGATACAGCCACCATGTTTGCTCCTACCCAGGAGCACTATGGCAGACACATCTATCCTAACTGATAAACAAGTCTCCATAAAGATTAGAACATCAGTATATTTTTTCTGTACCCACACCCTAATTAAATCAGTGCTGGGGAGAAGAAGAGAGCTGTTTGAGTAGAAAAGGAGGCCCTTTGAAAGAGAAGTGGGTTCATGGCCGGTAGTTGGGGGGCAGATGGTGTGCCAGGATTAAGTTTACTGTGACCTACAAGAAGGAACAGCAAAAGGATTATATAGTTAATGAATTATAGGAAAACAGTGGAACCTCTGCTTGCATACTGTGTGACTCTAAGCAAGTCACTTAAACTCCCCAGTACTCCCAGATCACCTCTGAAAACAGGCACTTGTGCCTAGTGGGCCTCACCTGGTTATCAAAGAATACAAAAAAAAAAATAATTGTGCATATAGTAGAAACCCACAGTTTAAGCAATATTGCATGACAGGGCATGTGTCCTGCTGGGATAACATCATGCCTCATTTGGTTGGGCACAAGGCCTCAGGCTGAGTGGGTCCAACACCTGAGAAGTGACATTATCCCACACAGACACACACCTTGGAGTACATTATTGCTATTATGAAAACGCTAGAATGTGGGAAAAAAAACAGTTTTAGAGTACTTTTGAGCTTTTTTAAGATTTTTTAAGTGCAGGTATCCATATGTAAAAATAAGTGCTTAGTTGCTGATTTTGGCCAGTAGGTGACTCTTTGTGTGAGCTTGGTGTGTGTGCTCTCACATTGCCCCACCCTATTTGTCTTGGTCTCTACTGGCCAAGTTTCAAAGCCTCGGGAATGATGCAAGCTGCTTGCATCAAAGAGACCTGACCCAAGTGGCTCACTGCACCTTGTGTCATTCCTGATTTTTGAAGGGGACTTGTGGCAAACAGGGGTCAGCAGGTGCCAAAGTGGCTTGTGCCATGCTTGCACCACCCATCCTTTTGTGCCATGGCATAAAGTGGGCTTGTGCCAGGCCCTGCTGCATCATTCTTTTATCTCATATTCCTGAAGTGGTCCAAGTCCCCTTCAGGCTTAGACTAGCCCATGGATGGTCTAATGCCCCTTGCACCACTCCACCAACAGTGTGCCTGCAGATGGGTCACCATTGGATCCCTCCATACACAAATACAGGCCACCATAGGGAGCAAAAGTTCATGACAGAAAACAGCTATCCACATAATTCCATTGAGGATACAGTGCTAGGTCTGACATGAGGTTGCTGCACATCACGCCTGAATGAAGTACACATTCCTACACAAACCTGTTACATTTGTTCCTTGCTCTGTCTGCTGTTCTGTGCACACGCACATTTTCTTCATTTTCTAACTCCCGCTCACAGACTTGGCACACTCTGACTGTTCAGGGCTAAATAAGGCAATGCACAGCTGCTCCAACATTTGAAGTACACTGTCCTAAATCTGAACACAATAGAGTGTTTGACAATGGCTGACGACCAATGGGGGGAAGGTAAACAGTGTCAGTGGCTCAGTAGGTAGCACATTCACCTCAGAGGCTGGGAGATCAGAGGGCTGTGGGTTCAGTTCCCACATCTGACAGTTGAGTTAATTTCCTAGTACTGACACTGTAGTGCAGCATTAGAGGGGTGCTGCACTTCTGAGGTGCTGTCTTTCAGATGAGATGTTAAACTGAGGTCCATCTGCCTGGATTGGTGGTAGTTCAGGTGGATCTTAAAGATCTCATGGCACTTATCAAAAAAGAGTAGGGGAATTTTTATAGAACAACAAAATAATACAGAAAGCAAATGCCATCATATAAATATAGAAATGAAAAAAAATAGAAATGAAAATCAAAAAGAACATACATAAGTATTACAGCATACAGTAACCCCACCCTCCACCAACTCATTTTCCCTTACTAAAAAGAAAAAGAACCACATGGGGGAAAAAGTATAAACCAGTATTACATCATACAGGGTTATAAATAAAGAGAAGGGAAAACAACCAAAAAATATTACAATATGTATACATCTAAAAACAGAAATATGGAGTAGACTAAAAAAACTACTAACAGCATTAAAGTATTGAGGAAAATGGTACCAATATTGTTGATAAATAGCAGGAGTCAAGTTCAGGAATTCTTTTTCAGTATAACTTTTCAAATCTTCTAAAATAAAGGAAAATAATACTGATTGTGGAATGTAAGTTTTCTGTATAGAATATCGACATCTACTTTGCCAAATCCAGTATTTCAGATATGCAAATAATACCAATACACTACTGGGGTATAAAAGGCTCCACTGGTTCATTAGAAGTCCTAATACAAATATGTCGTAATTTAGAAATTGAAAGGGTAGACAAATCCAAACATGTTTAATAAAATCCCAGAGTCCCACTACATAGGGACACTCGAAAAATAAGTGTGGAATAGTTTCTAGAAGGTGTTCACAGCCAGGTCTAGGACAAATACGTTCCTTCAGTTCTTTATGTTTCAAATTATTTTTCACATTCAATTTATCATGTGCACTAAGCCAAATGACATCACTAGTTTTATGAGGTAATCGAGAATCATTTAGCATCCTACAAATATTTTGTTTCTCTGTTAAACATCTGTCTTGGAAAGGTTCTATTTTAAAATGGAAATCCATAATAGAATAATAAAATTGACAATGGGACAGATTAAAAAAAATGCTCTTTAAGGAGTGACCATGTTTTTAATTTATCTAAACCATATTTGTTATGCAAAGGGAAAGAAAAAGTCTTAAGATATTTTGATAATCATGTTGCATCACCCCAACCAGAAAAAACAACATTTAAAGTATGACAAAGCCATTGACACCATGGCTGGGAATTATTAGATAAGACAGAAACAAAATTGGTATAGAAAAATATACTGAAAGAAAAATACTAGAGGGTTAGGCATCCCTAGACCACCCTCTTTTTTTGTGCAGTAAGTAATTTCACGTTTAACCGGATTTAATCAAGATCCCCATAGGGCTGAGAAAAAACAACTAAAGACCTTGCATTCCAGGGATTTTGGAATAGGAAAAATGTGACTAATGTATAAAAAAAATGAAAGAAGTTAGGACTTAATCATGTAAATGCTTTTGCTTTTATGCATTTTCCATGAGTGCCAGAGCCATACTCTTATGTTCAGCTAATTCAATTTTTAAAGACAAATTATAGAAGGATAAATCTCCCAGTCCAAAGTAAACATCTACAAATTTTTGAGGACAGTAAACAATAGGAAAGTCTCCAAAGCAGGTTAGGAACTATTTAAAGGGGTAATTGATAAACAAAAACTTTTGTTCAAATTGAGCTGTGCTCCAAAACTTTTAGTAAGAGTTTGTAAAAAATGTAAAACATATAGAACAGAACTTTGAGTAGATACTGTTACTACTAAGTCGTCTACATATGCGCAGGCTTTAATAGGATGGAGCTGATAATGCTGAATACCTATAATCAGAGGATCCAAATATATTACGTGCAATACTGGGTCCAGGGTTAGGATGTATAACAGTGGACTTAATGGACATCCTTGGCATACTCCTCTCAAAATCTTGTGAGTGGTCCCAAAATGCCCATGAAGTAAAGGGCAAACTATAACAAAAGTCCCTTGGGGGGGGGAATGTTACAAGTCTCGATGGCTGAGAGGGACCTGGGGGTGGTGGTGGATGTCAACATGAACAACTCAGAGACTTTGTAGGAGGGCAGCAGCCAAGGCCAACAGGATGCTGGGATACATCCCTAGGGGGATCACCTCCAGAAGGAGGAAAGTGATACTCCATCTGTATAACTGCTTGGTGAGGCCACACCTCGAGTACTGCATGCAGTTTTGGAGGCCACACTTAAAGAGGGACATTAAACTCCCGGAGAGGGTCCAGAGGAGGGCAACCAAAATGATTTGGGGCTTGGGGGACAGGACCTATGGGGAGAGGCTCGAAGAGCTAAATATGTACACATAGGAAGTGAGAAGGGACCGGGGGACATGATAGATGTCTTCAGGTACATGAAGGGGTAAATAGGGGAGGAGCAGTCAGGGTGCTTCAAAGGAAGGAGGAGGGGGAAACTAAAGGGCATGGGTGGAAGCTGGAGGGGGAAGATTCAGGGGAGAAAGGAGGAGGTGCTACTTCACTGAGAGGGTGGTGGAGCCATGGAATGCGCTGCCCAGGGGGCTGGTGGAGGCAGAGACGGTGGAGGGGTTCAAGAGGGGGTGGGACAGGTACAGGGGAAGGGTTCTGGAAGCAAAATCCAGTGCAGCGAGAATATCCAGAACTGGGAATGGAGAAGCCAGAGAAGGCGAGGGAGGCAGCAAGGTCAGCTCCCAGGGTGGGGGCTGACCAAATGAGCAGACACAAAAGACTGTTAGGCCTATTCTGCTAGCATGTTAGTATGTAATATTTTTTTAAGATAGATACAAAAAAGTGGGGAACACCATATTCCAATAAACCTGTCCATAAGAATTTATGGGCTACTTTATCAAACGCTTGAGCCTGATCTAAACCTAACACAAAAGCAGGAACATTATAGGTGTAACAATGATCAATCAGGTTCCGTAATATAAGCAAAGTGTCCGAAATTTTTCAGCCTGGTACAGAACAGGTTTACGAAGGATGAATAACAGCTCTGAGTGCATTAGTTAATCTATTATTTAAGATTTTAGCGAGGATCTTTAGCTCTACGTTTAGTAGTGTAAGCATTCTCCAATTATCTAAGTTCAATGTATTTGCTTTTTCATAGAGAAAAAAGAGGGTACCAATATTTAATTGTTCTGGAATTTTATGTGCCTGTAGTAAATCATTGTAGACTTGGACCAGCTCTTTTAGCCAGTAAGACCAAAGCCATTTATAAAACTCAGAAGGCAGCCCATCACATCCAGGAGCTGTAGTCAAAGACAGAGAAGAAACAGCGGTTTGCAATTCCAGTTCAGAGATAGACCATACTAAAAGCTTTTGTTGTACTTGGGAGATTTTGGATAAATGTAATGATTTAAGCCATTCTTTGACAGTAACAGACATTGTAAAAGTAGTTCCGAATTGTTGTATAATATAACAGTCTATTTCAGACAAAAGAGCTGACCTGGTGTGGATATAAGATCCATCTGGCAATTCAAGTCAGTCAATATGTTTTTGTTTCCTCCTGAAGTTACAATTTTCATAAGGATTAGTCAAATAGGATTTCCCTTGAGTTCCCAATTTTTGTTCTTGTTCTAGTGATTGAAATCTGTTATGTTGAAGTTTAGTGAGCTCTTTTGTAATAACCCTAATACGTTAAGATATATGGCATGAAGGAGGCTCTTAATTCTGAAGGGTTTGCAATTGACGATATAGATCCTGGTATCTCCTATGTCTATTGGAATGGTATAACCTAGAATTGGTTTTTAAATGTGCAACGAAGTCATGCTTAGAATCTAACCACCAACAAACAGCATCATCATACAGGCAGAAAACTAATTTCCTAGCATCTAGTAGATCAAGCATAGGATTTTGGAGAGTTTTATAAAATAGAGCAGTATTTAGTCTCCAGGACCCTTTCCCATAAGAGGTCTCAGCTACGTCAGATAAAGAGATACTAAGTAAACAATGATCCAAAGTAGCTGTAACTTCCGTGTCACAAGATTGAACATGCACCCCAGCAGGAATAAAAAAATAATCAATGCGGGAAGATAACTTTCCCTTATGAAACATGTGGAGGGGCCTTGGAAGGATGGAGTGACATGCATCTTTCAAATTTGATTATGTGAGAATAGATTTTAATGCAACTACATCGCAAAACACCTTTTCTGTTTTCCCTCCTCTATCCGGACGTAATAAACTCCAATTAAAATCTCCTCCCAATATTACTATTTTGGAGGTAAAGAGAAAGGGTTGGAATTCTTTCCATAAAGCAATGCATCCTGTTTTAGTTTGAGGAGCATAACAATTAATTAGTCTGAAAAATGAATCATGGATTATCACATCTATTAAAAAATATCCTTCCAGGTTGGACCTCTACTAGTTTCAAAACTTGAACATTATGAGAAAAAAAATAAAATAGCAAGACCACTGCATAAATTGGAACCCAAAGACCAATTACTGGTTCCCCACTTCCGGTCAGTTTGGGCTACAGCAGCTTCTGAGCTAGTATACAGTCTAGTATCCCGTAAGAATAAAATATCTACATGGCTACTTTCAAACATGGCAAAAGTGGCTTTACGTCATAACCCATTTCTAATACTGTTTGTGTTCAGGGTTGCTACAGATAAATCAGGCATCTAAGAAGGTCAGGTAGTGGGGACAGAAATTTCTTTAGCTTTAGATCTTATACCCCATCTTTTCTTTTTAACTTTAGGTTTCACAGGGTCTGGATCATCCATTCTTGAGGAAACCTCTAAAACAGATGATGTATCAGAAATATTGTCCATCTCTGTGTCTCCCCATCTGAGTGGAGCATATTGATTTTGTAGTCAAAAAGGTTCAGCACCCTGTGTTTTCAGTAACTGTTTACCTCGACCCTGTTTCACAAGGTGAAAGGACTAAAGATCTAGGGGAGGCATATTTTGGGTTATAGGGTTTTTAGTAGGTTCTGCTACCAGGAGGTCAGTCAATTTTTCAGAGATAGGAGAGGGAGCTGAGGGTTCAGAGTCATCAGGCAAAGTAAGTGCTGTAATAGGAACAGAAGGGGGGGCTGCTGAGAAAAACAGTGGTCAGACCTTGATCTGGAAGATTTGTGGACTGCCGAACTGACATAGAAGTCGTGTTCAGCAAAATCAGCATCAGAAGTATTATGGGAGGCCCAGGAACATTCAGTAAAAGTGTGGCCCTCAGTATCACAATGACTGCATTTAGGGATAGCAGTGCAGTGTGCCCCTGAGTGACCCAGCATATCACACATAGAACAAGGGACTTTATCACAGCTGCTGCTAACATCATGAGGAGAACCACATTTAAAGCAAGTTCTGGGCATTCCAGGATAAAATAAAATACCTCTATCCCTGCCTAAAAAGAAACTACTAGGTAAATGTAAAATGCCAGCATTAGAAATCCTTAATTTAACCTTAAAGCACCACCCATCCCACCCAGTGTCAATGATGGGATCTGGGAGACCTTGAATTTCACATTTTTCTTCTAGCCAGTAAATAATATCTTTTACATTAACCCCTTCATTTCTAAAAAGAATAGTAACTGTTTTCAGGGTAGGAACAGTTAAAGGTAATACAAAAAAAAGTGTCCAAATCTCAGAGTCTTTCACTGTTGAGTATGTTTGCCAAAATTTGTCCAACAATGCTGCAGTCTGAAAACTAACATCAAAACTATGCTCTCCTGGAGCATGAATAAAGGCAAATACCTCAGAGGGAGAAAATCCAAGGGATTGTTTAATCAAAAAAGGACCTACGAAAGCTCTATCTGGTGGCATCTCTAGGTCGCTGGTGTACCTGATGCAAACAGCATGTCGGCATTTTGCGTTGACTGGTGACTTGTGAAAGAGGCTTGCAAAACTGGTCTTTTGCTCAGTTTCTGCAGTCGTAGGATTAGTAGAATCCTCAGATGGTTTCGAGGGAGTATCGTCTGCACCTAGTATTATTTGGCTGTCCGAAATGTCAGTTGTGAGAGGTGAAGTCGGATTTTGCTCTGTAGTATCCAGAGGTAAGATAGGCTGCTCATTCGTCGTGGAGGCCAAACCATTTTGAAGTTCAGGAGTGTGCTATAAACAAGGAACTGAAGAAGAAGAACCAGGCAAAGAGATATTAGGGTCGGGTGATCATCCACCTGCATCATCCGGAATCCAGACAGCTTGTTCTAATGCCTATTTTGGTGACCAATTTCCATCCTCAAAAACAAGATTTACATCTTTAGACTCTTTTTCTGAAATGGAGTTTGCTTCAGAATCAGTCATTGGAAATTTCTTTCCTTTCGTAGACTCAGGGCTCATACTCAACTGTTTACGTTTTTTCTTTTCTTCCTCAATTAAACATTTTTGGTGAGAAAATTTCAATTCAGCCTATGATAACAGTTCAGCCAACTGTTTTTTCTCAGAGAGCAGGTTATCCTGTAGAATTTGTTCAGCCTCATCCAATTCCAATAAGACAGATGTGTCCAGAACTGGTGATATAACAGTAGTATTCCTTTCATCGAAAGTAGAGTGCATCTCAAGTGCTGGACCTGCAGGAGCAGAGATGCATCCTCCTGCAGGTACACCAGCTGACTCAACTGACGGAGAGTCCATCAGCAAGGGTCCCCTACAGGTGAGTAGGGGTAACTTTATTAGAATAAACACATTCAGACAATACACATTAACATAATCAAATCAAAAAACAGCAAACTTCAACAATCCTGAAAAGGTAGAAAAAACAAAAACACTGTATCACAAATAAACATATTCCTATTACACAGGTTAACAAATTAAGTACAAAGGGACAGGATTATTCAAAATCAATAAAAGAAAGAAAAAGAAAACCCAAAACACCCACCATACTAGGCCTTAATATTTAATTATATACACTCTCCACCACTCTATACACTATATACAATTCACTTAATATATATAGCCTTATTTTTATCCTCAATATATATAGCCTTATTTTTATCCTCCTTAATGATATTTAATGAAGTGCAAAAATCCCCTCCACCAAAATCGTACTTTATCAGAGTTATATACTTGACATTCTTCAGTATAAATTCTGTTCAGAACATTGGTAACGTAAACTCTAAACCCTCCAAAGAGGGACGTTTCTGATATAATACCCATTGGCATCTAGTATGCCATAAGCAAAAATGCAGACTAGCCAAAATAGGCGTAAGTATTGTTCTCAAATCTACTCAGGTGAGGGGGAAAAACCCCAATCACCAAGATATCGTAGCTAATCTTAGCCAACCAAGGAAAGTCCCAAACCTGAGCCAAAAAACACCATAATTTAGTGGGAAAAGAGCATTGTAGAAAAAAGTGCTCCATCGTCTCTTCCATATTTATACATTCTGGATAAGGGCAAAATCTTTCCTCAATAGCTTTATGTTTAGCTGTACCCCTCACATTTAATTTTCCATACATTGTAAGCCATAGATTTTCCCACATGTAAGAAGTCTCTTATTATTAAGTTGCTCTAACATTTCTTGTGTTGTCATTTGAACAATTTTAAAGTTAGGTTCTAAATGGAAAAATTGTGCCATAATTTCATCATACAAACTTGTGGATGAGCATCTTAATATCAAATCTTTAGACACTTTCCACTTATACAGTTTTTGGGCACCAGATTTAAAATAACCCGGTACCCCCAATTTCAGAGACCATTTAGGTGCCTGAGGCCCCCACCTACTAAGATATAGCTTAAACAGATTTTTGAAAACTAACAATCTACTTCTGTAGAAGGACCCAAGCCCTTTTTTAAAGAAAAAGAAAAAAAAGAGTAAAACAAAACACCACTGGATCCACCATCCCTAAACCCCCTTGCTTTCTATTTAAATAAGTACAACCTCTCTTTACCGGGTTCAATCTATTTCCCCATAGTAACTGAAAGCATATGCTATATAGTTTTGTCTCGAATTGTAAAGGTAACGGGAAAATAACTGCCATATACTGTATTCTTGGTAAAATAAATTGTTTTAAAATCTGGATCCATTTCAGTTTTGAAAACTTAAACCTTTTCCAAAGTAACACTTTCTGTGCTATAGAGTCTAGAACCCCCAACCAATTCTCCAATGGACAGTTCTGATTCGAAAACGTCACCCCTAATATTTTTAAAGGTTTTAATGAAAATTCTACTGACTTAAAGAAAAATAATTCTCTCTGATGGTTACCCACTAATAACCCTTTGATTTATGTATATTTAATTTAGCATTGGCAATACTAGCATAAGCAGCAAAAATTGAGAAAAAGACTGGGAAATCCATATGATTGGAAAAAAACAGGCAAATATCATCTGCATATGCTTGAATGACACAGGGACTTGGTACCCCTGGCACCCTTATCCCCTGCCACATGGGGGGGTGCAAACCCCCCTTATCAGGGGTTCTAATGAAAAATTATATAAAAGAGGGCTTAACGGATACCCCTGCCGGACTCCACACTTAATGTAAAATCCCTTCCCCAAACCTCCATTTAAGACCGGAAAGACTTTTGCATTCTTATATGAACCTCGCAGTAGAGTTATAATATTCTGAGGGATACCAAACCAGTCTAAAGTAGCAAATAAAAATCCCTGTTCCACCCTATCAAATGCTTTCTCCAGATCTAAAGACACAATGACCCTGATTGTCCCTCAATCTGTACTTGTTCAATAATATCCTAATTGAACATAAAACTGAATGAATTCTTCTGTTTGGAATCCTACAATGCTGAATAGGCATGAAAATCTCCTCTGCCACCCCTTTCAGCCTATTATTAATCAAAGTAGCCAAAATTTTATAATCTGTGTTTAATAACGTTAAAGGCCTCCAATTTTTGAAATCCCCTCTATCACCTGCTTTAAAAATGTATATCTGACGTCCTTCTGAAAATGAGTTCAGCAGTGCCCCTCCAGTAAGGAAGAAATTAAACACCAAAACAAGACATTCCACTATTTCAGCCTGAAAAACCTTATAAAAACCATTAGATAACCCATCCAGTCCCGGAGCCACATTCAGTTTTAGGGATTTAATAACATCCCGGATTTCATCTTTCAAAAAAGGCTGTTCTAATGTACCCCAGCCTACCTTATCTCTTTTATCCCCTAAAGCTCTGCCTAGAAATTGACTAATCTGAAGAGACGATGGAGTATCTTTAGGCTCTAAATCCATAAAATGTTGCACAATAATTGCTTCTAGTGCATTGGTGGAATACACTTTAGTGTCTCCCTGATTTAAAAATTCCAATGCCCCCTGATCTTTAGTCAATTTACACAATTCAAATGGGTCCCCAAAAACAGACTTTTTTAAATGATTTTGGACTAGAGCTTGAAGCGTTTTTGCTCTGTCATACTGTAGATTCTTCATTTGACCTTTTATTTCAGCTATTTGATCAGTAAAATTACCTCTAGAGGAATTAGCCCATGTTAAAACTTTCTGAAGCTGTTGTCTAAGTTTAAGGTATTCAAAAAATGCTGTGTTCCTCTTCCGGATCCCATATTTTTTAAACCAACACATACAATCAGTTTTAGTTTCTTGCCACCATATGCCTAAATCCTGATATAAAAAGACCACTGACAACCTAGCTTCCAAAATACATCTAATAGAATTAATTACCACAATCTCCTGTAAAATCGAGGTATTTAGTTTCCACATAGTTCTATGCTTGACAAAACTCTGATAAGCACCCACTTTAATAACAGCTAAAGTGTGATCAGAGAATTCCATAGGAATAATCTGTGGACTATGTATCTGGATTTTTTTTGAAGTAAATAGGTAATCAATCAAAAAACTTTTCCCTTTTGTGAAAAAGGTACCTGTTAAGCCACACTCCTTAGTATTAACACAAGTAACTAAATCCGCTGTTTTTATAATATTAGCTAAACATATAGAATCACAATAAATCTTCTTTCCAGAGACCAGCCTATCTACAGCATTGTTCCCCCTTAAATTACAATTAAAGACCCCCCCAAAAAACGTGATTGTAGTAATCAAAAATGGCCGAACATCTGTGAAACACGTAACTCTACTTGCTTTAGATTGAGGCCCATAAATATTAATCAATCTAATTCTACTCTTATACCAGCATCCTTCTATAATTAATATTCTACCCGGACATACCTCGATTAATTTGTGAAGTGTAAAATTAAAGGAGTTAAAAAGGATCCCCACCCCATCAGCCCTGTCCTCCCCAAAGGACCAAAAAGAAGGTCCCCACGGCCAATCTTTAGCAAAAGTATAAACTTGATTATCAGCAAACATCCATGTCTCCTGTAAAAAACAGATAGAAATCCGTAAATCAAATATCAACTGAAAAACTGCTTGTCTTTTCCGAAAATTCAGAAGACCATGGGTGTTGAAGGTAGCCCATGTAAACTCCATCCCATGAACCTAACCAAAGCCATTATTAAACACTCATTTTTTTCTTCTCTTCTTTTTTTTCCTTTATAATCCTCCTTCAGTACTCTCCTTCCCTCTTGTACCGACACTTGGGAATCAGTATCAGCCATATCCATTTCTGAATCCCCCCATGTCAGCTCAGCAAAAGGATTTTTTGATTCAATACTATCTGAATCCTGAGGGAAAATATTTTTGGACATTCTACTAGCCCTCCTTAATGCTAAAGGGGCCACCGGGGGCTGCAATCCATTATCACTTGCCCTACCCTTCTCTTCTGGAGTCTCATCATAGCATACCGGTTGAAGTAAGTTAGGGACTACCTTTCCTATATTCTGTTTATGGACCACAGTATCCACCTCTACTACCTCTTCCTTCACCTTAACCAGGTTTACGACTTCTGGGGTCACCTCATGCTGAGACACACCAGCCTCTTGCACTTGTCAAATTAATAAATCAGAATCCCCACAAGACAGTTTATTTTGGGCCGCCCAGGGACAATCTTTGAAAGCATGATTCTGCTCTTCACATAAGTCACATTTTAAAGCATTTGAACAAAACATAGTGACATGGCCTACCTCACCACAATTGTCACACTTGGGTTGGTCACATGCACTAGATAAATGTGTTCTAGACCCACACCTGTAGCAGGCCCTGGGCTGACCACTATAGAAACAGACCCCCCTATCTCTTCCCAGCAAAAATGAGTTAGGAATGTGTTCTACACCTGCCGCCGATTGCCTCAGTTTAACTTGAACTTCCAACCCCCCGTCCAAAATAATTCTGAATCTAATATTGGATCGGGTTCACTCAACACTTCACATTTCTGGGAAAGCCAAAATTTTATATCTTCTACATGAACTCCCTCGTTTCTAAACATGACTGTCACAAATTTAATTAAAGGTTTAGATAATGGGATAACAAAAAAAGGGGTCCATAAAGGGGAAAATTTTACCTGGTTATATCTTTCCCAAAAGAGGTCCAGTAAAGCTGGGGAACGGAAGCTGATATCGTAGTTATCCTCCCCAGAAATGTTGATAAATGCAAAGACATCTCTGGGGGAAAACTTTAAGGAATCTTTAATCAAAGTTCTACCAGCATAAAACCTATTTGGTTTTTCTTTTAATCCCCCTTTATATCTGATCCTGACAGCATTTATCCTCGGGGCTGCTTCTCTCTTGCTCTGACTGAATAGGCTAGACAGTAAGGGTTTTCCGGGTTTGGCTGCCTGCCCCTCTACGTACTCAGAAGTCTCAGGATTAGGCCTCACTGCATTAACATCAGGCACAGTATCATTTAAATGCACAGCTTTTTCATTCTGCAAGACAACCCTATTAACATGAGCATGAGCCCCGTCTCCCCCCCCCCAGTTTCCATTCTGGAGTAGCAGACTGCAAACCCCAGGAATCATTCCAAGCAGAGCCTGCAGACCAAATCCCATGATCCATCTGTTTCCACCCTGCAGCTGATAAGGCCGCCTGTGGGGACCAAGTTTTATCATGTTGTCCCAATAAATCAGGAGACTCAGAAACAATAGTCTTAGGGAAACCCAAGTCCCTTGATTTAGGCCCCTGTAATAGTTTCTTATCATGCTGGTGTGTAAAACAAAATTCAGTTACTCCTTCCTGCACTCCAGCGTCTTTTTGATAAATTACAGGTGATTTCTTAGAGTCTTGGGCCACCTTAGGGTTGTACACAAAGCCAGCATCCTTAGATATAGGTATGGTAGGGAAGGCAAACGTTTTATACAGAGTACTTACAGGCTGCGAGGGAATAGCAGAAGGTCCCATGCCCCTAGCTCCTGTCTCCTGCTTCTTGCTTGCTGCATGATCTGCTTTCTCAGTAGCTATCAAGCTCCTCCGATTTCTATGCCCTTTCTCCGACTCTCGCTGCTCCTCCCGTAGCTTTTCCTGGGCCATTGCTGCTAGACTGCGTACCTGCGCTCCGCGCGCATTCACTTCAGCGTTGCCGGCTTCCCGACTCACCCCTGGTGCCGGTTTTAAAGGAACCACGTCCTTTACCTTCTCTGCTAACAAAAAGGGATCCTTCGCTTCATCAGCCTTTAAGGAACTCCCCGGTTCGTTGCCATCTGATATCAGCATGTTATCATTTCATTGCAAACTCTCAGAAACATCCGTGGTAATTTCTAAGCTTGCATTTTTCGATACCTTGCCTTCTTGCTCCAGTTCCTCAGCGCCTACGAGCGCCCTTTCCGACTCCTCCATCAACTGAGCCATGGCTAGCTCTGTCACAGCACGCCAACACCCATACTCCCCCCACAGGCTACTGAGACTCAGCAGCAGTAGGGGAATATTTTATTAAAGTAACATCAAATAATATCAAAAGCACAGATACATAATATGTGAAATTCACAACATAAACCATATACATACATACATAAAGGCAAAAGAAAAAAAACAACAATATCCGTAGTATTACTTCACACTACAACAAAAATTGGATCAGCAATTAGTATTAACATATATCCATTACAATACTTTGTAAAAATTATAAATCTATTGTAAATAATAATATTAACAAAACTCCTTCTTTTTTTTTTTTTTTTTAAATAGGGACAAAGCCTACTTAAATAAAAGGCAGAAACAAGAAATTATAAACCCAATACAAAAATATCTTAAATAAATACAAAAGCACTCCCAAAGAAATAACATTCCAATATCCCACAATGTTTTCAAAACCAAAAATCTCATTTATATTTAATAAATTTTGAAAAACCTTTCCACCATTCCCTCACCTTTTTCGAGGGAAAAAATGTAATATCATAACTATAAATCCTGAACATAGCCCCCTGTATTAATCTCTGAACAGTGTCATAAGGCATTAATCTTTGATAGAGTACCCATTGGCATCTAACTTGCCACAGATAATATACCAATGTGCTACAAAAAATCTGTAAAGTATCTCTATGGTATAATAACCGGAATTGAGGAACATGACCCAACACTAATATCTCATAATCCATACATACTAACAATTTCATATCCCATCATGCTGCTAAAAACGTCCACAGGTTATTAGCGTAGGAACATTCAAAAGAAAATGGTGAACTGTTTCCTCTTGTGCTACACACTCTAAAAATGGACAATTCCGTTCCTGCAATGATTTATGTTTGGCATTTTCTCTAACTCCAATTCGACCATATACCGTAAGCCATAAGGTGTCCCACATATAAGCAGGTAATCTTGGATTATTTAATTTACTTAAAACCTCCTCCCTATAGTCCTTATGACAGTTCTTAAACTCTGGTTCACTTGGATATAATTGAAATAAGACAGATTTGTATAACTGTGAACCTGAACTAGCTTTGACAACCTGTGCCTCTAACCCCCATTTAAACAATTTTTTTGCAATTGGAATGAAATATATTGGGAGTAACAGTGTCGGGATCGGTTTTGGTGGTCTATTGTTCCAAAGAGTATAATATCTCCCCATGACTTGTCTATGTAACAATCCAATGTTTCCCATGGTCGCCCCCCATCCTAATTTAATATTGGTTGAAATAAATAGAGTGGCGAAGAAAACAACCTAATCTATCATTCCTAGTCCACCTTTCTGCTTTTCCAAGTATGTAAATTGTCTCTTAATCGGTTGCTTACTACCCCACAACATCTGAAAAATAAACTATATAGTCGGGTTTCAAGAACAAAGGTAAAGGAAAATTAATGCCGTATATAGTAATTTTGGAACAATGAATTTCTTAATAATCGCAACCCTTTTAATTTTATCCAGTTTCCAATGTTTCCAAATACTAATTTTTAGGTCAATAGACTTTAATACTGTCGTCCAATTAAATTCTGGTACATTATTTGGTCCATAAATTAAACCCAATATTTTAATTGGATCACAAGAAAGACGAAGACCTTGTACTATTACGTCAGATATGTCATTGATTCCAATAAATACCCCTTTACTTTTGGTCTTGTTAATAACGGAATTTGCCAATACTGCATATTCTTCCATAAAATATAAAAAAAACCCTACCTGTGAACTATCAGAAAAAAAAACACATGAATCATCAGCATAAGCTTGTATATACCACTTATCCACATCAACAGTCCAACCAATTCCTGCCCACCGCTGTGTTTGTGTTAATGATCTAATCAGTGAATCAATTGTAAATGCATATAACAAGGGACTTAACAGGCAACCTTGTCGTACCCCAGTTGGAATATGAAACCCTTCCCGTATCTCAAGTTGTATAACTGGATGTGTTATTGCTGAATCATAAAGTGCTTTTAAAATGTGTATAAAACCTTTCGGAACTCCATACTTCCATAGGGATTCAAATAAAAAAGGGTGATATACTCTATCAAAGGCCTTCATTTGATCAACAGAGACATTACATCCTGATATCTTTTGCATTTTCGCCAACTCCACGATGTCTCTTAAGACCATATGAGCTTGGTGTATGTTTTTCCCAGGCACCCCACAAAACTGATATGGGGAGAGTACTATAACTGCTAATTGTTTCAATCTCTCATTCAAAATACTCATAAATAATTTATAATCCGAATTCAGGAGCGTAATTGGTCTCCAATTTTTTAAGTCAAATTTATCACCTGACTTATATAAAACAATCAGCAGCCCCTCTGCAAACCAACTTGGAAATTCAGGTCTATTCAGAAATGCATTAAATACAATAACCAAACATTTAGCAAATTCCATCGGAAAAGCTTTATATAACTCTGATGTCAATCCATCAATCCCTGGGGAAGTTCCTGTATTTTGTTTTTTAATAGCAGCAATTATTTCCTGCGTCGTAACTGGCCGAAGCACCTCTGATAACTCTATCCCATGGTCTGGTACCTCAATCTGGGTTAGAAAGTCCAGAATGTTCTGAACAGTTGGGGGCCTAGCTGGCATATATTCCCCAAAAAATTGTTTAATAATTGAAGAAAGTGACTGCTGATCTTGTACTAACAGACCCACCTTATTCCGAAGTGTAGTCAAGTGTGTGGCTTGTGTGTAAATTTTAAAGGCAGCATATGGATCCCCTCCCAGCTGCTTCTTAATCCCATAATGTAAATGTGCATTTAGGGTACTAGCCCTATTATACTGAACTTTCAAAAGCTGAGTTTTTAATAACCTAATCTGTGAATCATATTCCATTGAGGAAATATTGGCTACTGAAAATAAATAATATAATTGCTGTCTTAATTTTAGATAGTGGAGAAAATCACTATTTGCCTTTGCTTTTCCTTGTTGCTGCAATAGATGACAAATGTCATCCTTAGAATCCTTCCACCACTTACTCTTTGAGCTATATAAAAAGGCTACTGATAATCGTGCTGTTAACAACAACTGGATTTTATCCAATATTTCTTTTGAGGTCAATAATAAAGGGTTCAATTTCCATCTTGCTTTCTGATTTCTCAGTCTAACAGAAGGAGAAACAGTGCAAAGTAACATCAGATGATCAGAAAAGGACAATGGGCATGTTTTAAATGTAAAGGAAATGTTGTTAGATAAAAAAATATAATCTATAGTAGAAGTAAATCGATTCCTTTTATACGTAAACTTGGGCCCTGAACTCTGTTTACTACTGCCATTAATTAAACCTGCGGAATGAATCATTTTATAAAGTGCCCTAGTATCACAATAAATCTTTTTTTCCACCCCTCTAATTGGATTCTCAACATCTAATAAAGTACAATTAAAATCCCCACACAAAAACACCTCCAGTGAAGTCAATAAGTAAGGTTGTAACATATTACAGAGTTCAACCCTTTCTGCTTTAAGCTGAGAACCATATACATTAATAAACCAACAGGACCTGCCTTTCCACAGCCCATCTAAAATCATCAACCGTCCTGGCATCAGATCTATCAACCTAATTAAAGAAAAATCATAAGAATGGAATAAAAATACTATGCCATCCGCTGACTGCTGTCCAAAGGACCAATAAGACGGACCCCAGCACCATTCTTGTTGAAAACACCTAACTTGTGCCATAGTATATATCCAAGTTTCTTGTATTAAACAGACATCTAACTGTGCAGCATGAATTGAATCATAAATTATCTGCCGTCTCTTATAATTCAATATACTATGTACATTCACTGAACCTAACCGAAATTGCAGCATTACTATTCAAAGTTAACCTTCATCTATCTTTTTTTCTCCTTTTCTTTTTTTTCCCTTTATAATCCTCTTGTAAGCCTACTGAGGAAGGTGGACTGTCCGTTATCAACTGAGAATCATCCTCTGGTCCATCCATATCTGATTCTCCCCATTGACTGGTCAACAAGGCAAAAGAATTACTGGTTTCCACTTCCGAAATCGGCTGCTGAGAAAGATTTTTAACATTTCTGGAGGATCGTCGAACCGCAGCTACTACTGGAGTCCGAAAGGTCTCCTGTTGTTGTTGTCTTTCTATTATCAAAGTTTCCCCTGTATCTAGGTTTAAAGTGCTATTTTTTTGACAGGCTACCTTCTGTACTTCTGTCCCTTGTCCATTCAGTGTAACAACTGGGGTCAAATCTACTGTAGGCTGTGGGGAACCAACAGAGGCCTTCTCTATCAACAAATCCTGTGCTTTCTGAATTAATAGATCTGGACTACCACAACAACCTTTATTTTTTGCCGCCCATGTACAATCAGCAAATACATGCCCTGTCTCTTCACACAAATCACACTTTGTGAAGTTAGCACACTGAAAAGTAATATGCCCTACTTCTCCACAATTTTCACATCTTGGTTTGTCGCAGGAGCTTGATAAATGCATCCTAGCCCCACATTTATAACATGCACGTGGTTGCCCCGCATAAAAGCACACCCCTCTATCCCTCCCTAATAAAAAGGAATTCAGGATGTGCTCAATACCTGCCTCTGTCTGTCTTAATTTTACTTTAAAACGCCAACCCCCTGTCCAGAATTGCTCTGAATCCAATATTGCTTCAGGGTCACTCTGAATTTCACATTTTTGGCCTAGCCAGTAGATGATATCATCAATATGCACCCCCTCGTTTCTAAACATAACAGTGACATATTTAATTAAAGGCTTCATTAAAGGTATTATGATAAATGGAGTCCATAAGGGAGAAAATTTAACCTGCGTATATCTTTCCCAAAACATATCAAGAGCATAGGAAGAGCGAAAACTAACATCAAAATTATCCTCCTCGGAAATATTAATAAATGCAAATACCTCTCTAGGTGAAAAATGCAAAGAATCCTTTAATAAACTTTTTCCCACATACTGCCTGTCAGGTCGAACCTCCAAACCTCCCTTATATCTAATGCGTACCACATTTCTGCGAGGTGCAGCATCCTGTTTAATTTTAGAAAATAATTCTGACATTAATGGTTTATCCCCACTCAGTTCTCTACGGTCCTGTGCCTCCCCTTGTGCTTGTGCCACAGGTACTGGGAGTTCCTTTTCCCCAGAGATTGAACTCTCCATAGGAGCACCTCCCCCATTCACATTTATCCTCTTTTCCCACCCTTGTGAAATACCAGCTTCTTGTGTCTTGGGTTTCCAGGTAGGTTCATTTTGGGAGAAATTCAGTTTGGGTCCCAATCAGGCGTGGGTTTCAAGAACCACTATCCAATGTCAGCCAGCTTCATAACGCTCTCTGTGGGGACCAGTTGTCAGTAGAAATAGGTGCTATACAATTATTATCTATCACTGTCTCTTTTTCTCCCTGCTGAGCATTAATTAAATGTCCATCTGTTCCCACTATAGGCAGCACCAAGTGACGTTTAGCAAAATTCAACGCCATTCTTTTTTCCTTTCCTTCTTCTCCTACCTTGTCCACCATTTGTTTGGAAAATGTAAAGTCCGTTACACCTGTCTGTATTCCTGGTACCGTCTGATAAATGCAGCGTGCCTCTGGTTCAATAGTCTGCTTCTCCATGTTGCTTTCAGGCTGAAAGATAAATCCCCTCGAACTCAATATAGGACTTCCCTGTCCATCACGAAAAGCTTTCCCCTGTCCCGCTTCCTCTTCCACTACGACGTCCTTGCGCACCTTCAATTCTGGCTGTACACAGTTCCTGTTTTCCAGCTCGGTCAACATTCCAGAGTTCCGTGAAGGTATACCCATGGAACTTTAAATTGTTTCGGTCGCTCGATCCAACAAAACATCGCCTCTTGCAGTTTCATTGGAAACACCTTTCGAAAACTGTTTGGGATTTATTTCACCTGGAGCCTGTTCAATTTCTACATCATCGCTTGATCCTGTAAGTCTCCCCGCTTTTTTAATTGCCAATGCTTTTAATTTCTCAGCTACCGTCCGTTGTTCAAACTGCAATGATTCTAATTTATCCTTGAGTTGTCTCACCTCAGGTGTAAGCACCGTTGACTCTGATACCGGTAAATTTGTCAAAAAAGCAGTTGAATCCTCCGTTGAAACAAATAATTCTTTGTCTGCTCCGTCCACACATTCCACTGTATTCTCTGTTAATTCCAACGTAGTTGTTGGACAATTTGCAGCCTTCGGCTGCTCCGCTTGCTCCACCACCTCCATTCTCCTTGCGTGCAGGTCTCCAACTGACCTGCAATCCAGCAACAGCCTGTCCCCCTACTGACCGAGCAGTAGGGGGATTTCCCCGGCATCCTGGCCAAATTTCCCTCATTCACTAAAAATACCACCAACAGCTTAATCTGGTTCAAGGTTTGTTGGCATTCATCTGAATCTCCGGTCGTGCCTGAAAATAGGCAGGATTTGTCTAGTGCACTTATCCGGTCAACAAAAACTAAATGAATAAACAGGGCAGTGACTTGTCAGCTTTTAGTATTCATTGAGACACAATGGTTTACAGCATGGAAACTGTACTTTAATCTTGCTGGACTGTACATCAACATTGCTGGCACTGCCACTGGGTTGTTAGGCTGCCTTATTCAGACCCCTCCTGTGCACCACTTGTTCATCACACGACAGTGGTTGTGGCAGATCTGCTGACTTTGGCACTGGGACCCCTCCTATACTAAAATAAGGTGCAGTGACCCTGGTTTACCAGCAGTCATCGCAAGCTGCTGTTTGCCACAGCTTGATTTGATCTAAGGGCCACTTTGAAAATCCAGCCCTATGTCTTATTTGGGTGGTCGTTCCCAGTTTTCTACCAGGTGACTGAAGTTGCAAAGTGAATCTCTACTGGTTTTGGACTGGGACACTAACAATAAAAAGTGAATCTGTCTGTCCTCCTGACCACCAAACAGCATGCTGATCTGTAAGTACAGCACGCTCTGTGGGGCATGTGCTGTTTTAAACATCATGGATGTTTCTGGCAGTTTCTGTTGATTTTGTAAATTCTCCTGGTACAGTTGGTTGTATTTAGTGTTTGTGCCAGGAGACCACAAAGTGAAACGTGAAGCTGCAGGTTTGGTGACAGAGTGCTGCATGTTTTAAAAAAACGCACTATGTCCTTGGCTGCCAGTAAGCCACTAAAAGTGATGGCTTCACTTTTCATTTCGGGAGATTAAAAAAAATTAAAACTTTGTGCTAAACAGAACGGGAGCAGAAGTAGATTTATTGTGGAGTAATGTGGGGAATGTGACAGCGGAATTAATGTAGCTAGTACAGGTGTTTTGTGTGACGTGCATTCAGTGATATATAGCATATGTAGAACATGTGAAACAGTCATGTGCGTGCCTGGACTAGATACTGTGATGTGCCAGGATAACATCACTGTCTCTAGGGCTCACTAACCAACTGGATTCCTGGAAAACTTCTTTGCTAATGTTAATATTGACTTACATAGAAACATAGAAAGATAGACTTTGGCGGCAGATAAGGACAGCTTGGCCCACCTAGTCTGCCCATTTCCCTACCTAGAGGATAAGCTGCAGATCCTATTTAACCAACAGCCTATTTCTTCCTACCCCCCACAAAAATTGCCTTATGTCTGTCCCATGCATTCTTGAATTGTCCCACAGTTTTAGACCCCATAACCTCCTCAGGAAGGCTGTTCCATCCATCCACCACCCTTTCTGTGAAAAATACTTCCTCACATTGCCCTGAGCCATCCCTCTATCTTCAAATTGTTTCCTTGTTCTTGCACATCTCTTTTCTGAAAGATGCTACCCTCTTGGACTTTGTTGATTCCACTGAGGTACTTAAATGTTTCTGTCATGTCCCCCCCCCTCCTTTCCTCAAGGGTATACATATTAAGTTCCTTTAGCCTCTCCTCATATGGCTTCTCTTGCAGACCCTACACCATTTTAGTTGCTCTCCTCTGAACTGCCTCCATCCTGCCTATGTCCTTGCGTAGATGGGTCTGCAGAATTGGACGCAGTACTCCAGATGGCATCCCACCAACTGTCTATACAGGGGGATAACAACTTCCTGTTATCTGCTGGTGATGCCTCTCCCTATACATCCCAGTATACCTCCAGCCCTCCCTACCACCTTCTCACATTGCTTGCCAACCTTATGGTCATCTGATATGATTACTCCCAGGTCCCTTTCTATTTTTGTTGTTGTTACTACCTCCCCCCCATTGTGTAATCTTCCCTTGGGTTTTTGTTTCCCAGGTGCATTACTTTGCACTTATTTACATTGAATGCAAGCTGCCATACTTCTGACCATTCCTCCAATCTTGCCAAGTCCCTTCTCATCCTTTCCACACCTCCTTGTGTATCAACCGTGTTGCAGATCTTTGTGTCATCTACAAAGAGGCATACTTTTCCTTCTAGTCCCTCTGTAATGTCACTTATAAAGACATTAAAAAGGAATGAACCCAGTAATGAACCCTGCGGTACCCTACTAGAAACCCCTCTTTCTTCAGAGTGGACTCCATTTACAATTACCTTCTGTGTCCTGTTCAGCCAATGTTTTACCCAGGCTACCACCCTGGGACCCACTCCAAGGCTGGTTAATTTGACTACTAATCTTTTGTGTGGGACTGTGTCAAATGCCTTGCTAAAGTCTAGGTAGGCCATGTCCACAGGCCCTCCCTGGTCTACTACTTTGGTCACCCAGTCAAAAAAATCAATTAGATTCATCTGACATGACCTTCCCACTGTGAACCCATGCTGCCTTGGGTCCTGTTCCCCACTGGCCTCTAGGTACTCAACAATTCTTTCCTTCAGAAGTGATTCTATCACTTTCCCTACCACAGAGGTCAAACTGACAGGTCTGTAGTTTCCTGCCTCTGTCTTGCTCCCACTTTTGTGAAGGGGAATCACACCAGCCTTCTTCCAGTCCTCAGGTACCACACCATCCTCCCATCATTTGTTATAAAGGGTAGTCAGTGGTGTCACTAGTTCTCTGCTTAATTCTTTTAGAATTCTGGGGTGAATTCCATCTGGCCCCATTGCTTTGTCCACCTTCAGTTTTAGGAGTTCTATCAGAACCCTTTCTTCTGTGAAAGGACTGGGATAGACCCCCCTCTCCAGAGTGCTTCTGTTAATTGGATTAGACACCTCCCCCACTTCCTCTTTTGTAAATACTGAACTGAAGTATTCATTCAGTATCCCTGCTTTTTCACTGTCACTCTCTGCCCACCCACCAACCATTCTATTCAGCCTCACTATCCCTCCCTTTGTCTTTCCACGCTCCCTGATATACCTATAAAAGGTTTTATCCCCCCTTCTTAACTGAGTTGGCTATCTTTTCCTCAGTTTGTGCCTTTTCTATTCTGACTAGCCTCCTTGCTTCCTTCTGCCTTAACTGGTACAGTTCTCTGTCCTGCTCCTTCTGTGTTTCCTTATACTTCCTAAATGCTATCTTTTTCTTCCTAACCTTCACTGCCACTTCTTTTGAGAACCATGTTGGCTTTTTCTTTCATTTTGATTTGTTTTGTTTGCTTCACACAAAGGCTTGTTGCCTCTGAGATGGCAGTTTTGATATTTCCCCATTGTTGCTCCACCCCTCCTTCTAGCCTGTTTGCTAGTGCTTTTCTAAGGCACTCTCCCATCTTGCCAAAGTCAGCCCTCCTGAAGTCCAGAACCTTCACTTTTGTATGGCTTGACTCTGTAGCTGAGTTTATCCTGAACCACGCTGTTTGGTGGTCACTTGTTCCCAAATGGCTACCCACTTCTAGATCTGAAATCCTCTCACTCTCCCCATTTGAGGGTACGAGGTCTAAGATTGTTCCCTCATGAGTAGGTTCCTAAACTAGCTGTCTGAAGCATGCCACCTGAAGGGCATCAAGAATGGCCCTGCTTTTGGATGTGGCTGCAGCAAAGGTGCTTCAGTTAACATCTGGCATATTAAGGTCCCCCTTCAACAGTATCTCCCTTTCTCTGCCATCCTAAGTATGCCTTCTTTCATATCCTTGTCCATTCCCTCCCCCTGACATGGGGGTCTATATACAACCCCTGTGCAGATTGTGGTGCCATTTCCAGTCTCTAAGGTGACCCACAGTGCCTCCTCTCCTCCCTGTTTACTCTTTTGTTCAGTTGCTTTTATCCCTTCCCTTACATAGAGAACTACTCCCCCTCTCGTCTGTTCTCCCTGTCTCTCCTGTAGGTTGTGTACCCTGGTATGTTAACATCCCAGTCATGGTTCTCAGTGTACCATGTTTCTGTGACTGCTATGATATCCAGGCATCCCTCTTCCATTAAGGCCACCAGTTCAGGGAGCTTGTTGCCCTGACTACAGGTGTTGGTACTCATTACCCTCCATTTCTTGATGGCCTTGCCCCTTTTTGCCCTATCCCTGTTCTTATTCCATTTTTCACTTTCTCAATTTACCCTGCTCTTCTCCCTACTGACATCTCTATGTTGGTGTCTACCTCACTTAGTACCCTGATTTTTTGGGGGGGCTAGGATTTCCCTGCTCCTTTTCAGTGCTTCCCCCTTGGCTAGTTTAAATGCTTGCCAATGAAGTATTTAAACCTATCACCTAGGATCCTGGTCCCCTTCTGGACAGATGCAGACCATCACCTCAGTATAGGCCTGCATCTGACCAGGTGGACCCTCAGTCCCCAATGAAGCCAAATCCCTGAGCTCTGCACCAATTTTACAACCACTGATTGAATCCCATGGTGTGGAGCACCCTAGCCTCATCAGTGCCACAGACAGGCAGTACCTCTGACAAGGTTACCGTGTGTGCTATTTGTCTAAGTCCCCTCCCCATCTCCACAAATGCTTCTTGCACTGCTCTGATCCCTTTCTTAGCCAGGTAATTTGTCCCAATGTGGACAATGACATCCAGCTCCTTCCCCTGTGCAGCTGCTCCTGTAACCCTGAGGATTCGCTACCTGTCCCTCCAAGCCATGGCACCAGGCAGGCACCTTACCTCCCTCTCCCCTTCCTTCCCCAGTTCTACTTTTCTAACAGTGGAGTCCCCCACTAGGAGTTGTTTCCTTCCCCTGTGGGGTCCCATGCCACCCTCCTGTGGGTTTCCTTTGCAGAGGTTCCCAGCATCCTCCTTGGTCTCCACTGTTTGTGCCTCCA
The DNA here is from genome assembly GCA_016271365.2 of Neoceratodus forsteri. Lineage (NCBI taxonomy): Eukaryota > Metazoa > Chordata > Ceratodontiformes > Ceratodontidae > Neoceratodus > Neoceratodus forsteri. The sequence goes on along the minus strand of CM057456.1, from coordinate 92,418,336 downwards.
TAGAGGAACCACACTTTTCCAGAACGGCATAGAAATTGAGGAGAGGTACAACTGGAGGGATGCGCCTCTGTTCCACCACCCTCACCCTCCCTGAGCCCACTGTGGTCCAACCACTCCTCTTTCTTGGCAACCTCTAAGACAATGGCAGTGATTGTGGTGGTCCCTGGGTGGGAGAGGAGGTCCCACAAATCCTGGCCAACTCAGTCTGGAGATGAGCAACCTCCTCCCTCTGCCCAGAGAGGTGTCTTAAGCACTGAAAAGACATTCTTCTTTACCTTATATAGCAGGTGTGTTTTTAACATATTTCAGCTGTTTTGAATTCCTAATATGCAAACATGCTTGTGGCCATCTCTGTGATCAGCCAGTTTTCTGCGATCAGAATATGGTGAGTGCTGCCATCTAATGGGCAAGTTATCAGTTCTCATTAGCATATGCCAAGCACAGGAAGCCAACTGGTGCATGTGATATGGCCACAGGCTTGTTTTTATATCAGAAATTCAGTGCAGGTGATATATGATAAAAATTGCTATATATGGTAAAGAAAAATGTATGTTCAGTGCTTGAAGCTCTAAGTGGAGGGGGGGTCTGCAGCAGCTGTTGCAATATGTATAATTTGACCTGTTTTCCTTTAATGCAGATAAATGTAAGAGGAACATTCTGGGCCTGATTTTTGAAGGCTGATGCAGGGCTTGCATCAAGCCCTGCAACAAACCCATGTATTGGTGTAGCTGCGCCAAACTCCATTGATACCACTGCTCCCAATTTTAGTACATTAGGCACAGTTGCAACAGTTCACAATTTATGGCAGCTTGCACAAGATATTTGGCACAGGCCCCCAAAAATGGGTCAAACAAATTGTGCAAGCTAGACCAAGGAAAACCTGGTTTTACTTGTGGCATTTGACTCTCAGGATTGCAAATCTCCATGGGTGGCTGGTAGAATGCCTCAAGCCCTGTGCACCAAATGATTAGCACACCAAGTGCTTGCAGCATTCTTGGAGCTCTGAAAATTGAGCCCTCTGTCTGGTCTGCAGGGCAGCAGAATGGTTGGTGAACTGGGGCCTGAATCACTAATTTAAATACAGCCTCCATAGTTTGTGAAAGAATGGGGGTGGGTAGAGAGACAAGGTACTTCTATTAAAGCACAATGGGCCCTAGGTACAAACGGGCCGGAATTACGTACCAAATATGTGAATCCCACTGGTGTAGCTCCGTGGCCCTGGACAGGTGTGGGGTGCATGGTATTTACAACCTCAAGCACCCACGGGGCACCAGTCCATGGCCCTGCCCCCACAGTGTGCAGGACCACGCATGGCATCTGGGGGTGGAGTAGCTGACCCAGGCAGGCATCCAGTTAGATGCCCAGACCAGGCCCTAGAGTGGATCCCATATGTGGGTAGGTGTGGGTCCAGGTGCATGAATAGCCCCCGCAGGCATCTGAACCAGTGCTGCTATGCAACAGTGATGGGCAGTCCTCCCACCCAAAACATACCCCCATGGATGCACCCGCCTGGCTCACAAATCCCCCCCCATGCCGGACCACTGCAATATGGCAGAATGCCCTCCACCACTCAACCACCCAAAACCCATAACATCCAAGGCACCCCCCTGAACTCATGCCATCCCAACCCCGGTGGTGCCATATATACCCCCACCCAGAACATGGCAGCCCCGATCCTGGTGTATTACCAACCCTCACACAGGCACATACACGCAGAGGTGCACCTGTCAACTTCAGTCTGACCCCTGACCCCCGAAACCTTGTGGGAACATCAGAGGTTAGTGCCCACCACCCCTGTGAGTACTGACAACCCTCACCCTTAGTCCTCTCAGATTTTCCTCGCTGGTGCCACGGATTGAACAGCCAGTGGCACAGCCTCCGTACACCTCCTCAACCACTGGCCATCGAAATGATGCTGGGAAGGCACCTCTGTATATTGGCATTGCACTCCAAGCCTCAACTGGATGACTAGCGGCCAAGGAGGTGTGTGGAGGGCTATGCCGCTGGCCCTCCTGTGGCACAGCATGGATGGGAATGTACGGGGACTGGGGGAGGTGAGGATTGTTGGTGCTGCAGGGTGGGGTAGGGGCACTGGCCTCTAATGTTCTTGCTGGAGTTTTGGGGTCGGGGTTGGACTGAAGTTGACAAGGGCACGTGTGTGTGTGTGTGTGTGTGTGTGTGTGTGTGTGTGTGTAGTGGGGCTGCCATATTCGACAAGGTGACCGGGCATGCATGTGGATGGGGGGGCACTTCAGGGTGCCAATCCGTCACACCGGGACCCTGTTTTTTGTCTGTACAGGTGCTCGCCATATCAGCCACCCCAGCCCTGCCTGTTCTGCCTACTGGGCAGGGGCAGCATGTGTAGTCATATCCTGGTCCCACTGCATCCAGCGGGTATAGTCCATGTGGGGGGTGCAGTGGGTTATGGCAGGGTCCTGGCTGCCATAACTTGCATCCCCTGTACCTGGCACTATGCACCTTTGTGAATGGCGTGTAATGCACACACATCCCGACATGACCTCCACCTGCCCCCAATGCATTGCTGACCATGTGGCTAGTGGATCAGGCACATATTCGCCTTTCATGCGGATAGTGCATGCCATCAGTGATCCCATGTGCAGCTTTCCAACTTAGGGTTGTTTCACACCTCAGATATGCAGTGCGTAGACAACCTTTTTTTTGTGCATAGGCCAAAATAAGTACTGGAGGGATGATACATAGTAATTGGTGGCAGAAACAGGATTCAGCTTAGACACAACAGGGATGACTTTTTCCTAGAAATAAAACAAGGTATATCTTATAGTCTTAAGGGTACACAGTGGTTTGAATAGTTAAAGAAGAAACTGGCAAAAAAAAACAAAAAAAAACACAGTATTACAATGCTAGGAGGTAAGGCAAGGCAATTTTATTTTTAATTCACAACTATCTCTGAGGATCATAATGCTGTACAAAAAAATAAATTACAAACAAGACCCAAATCAAAATGTCAGCACAATAACTACTTAAACACAAGTAATGTTTGAAGATATTAATACCATGAATATTATTAAAACTATAAGCAGACTCCAAAAAATATTATCAGTCTTAAACATCAATCAAAGAAATGCACATTCAGCCCAATTTTAAATGACTTTACTGGGGAATCATTTTCCAAGCTGATGGGAAGGCCATTCTGAATAATAAGTGCAGCAATGAAAAAACCCTGCTCCCTGAATGCTTCAGTCTGGATCTGGAACTGCTAGCAAATTCTCCTTACTGGAGTGGAGATAGTGGGATAGAGCATATAGGGTTAAGAGATCTTTCAGGTAATTTCGACACAGTCCAAAGCAAAATTGCTTGCAAATCAATCCTGAAAGTGGCAAGCCACAGAACTGGTAGCCAGTGTAGTTTATCTAGAACCAAAGTGATTTCTCAGAGGTTTTCACTCCTGCAATCAATCTTGCCAACTCATTTTGCTGGTGGTGAACTAAATCAACAGACAGCGCTAAGTACAGAGAATCACAGTTGTTGACTCTGATGTTACAAAAGCATGAACTAGGGTCACCATGTCCTCAACATAGAAACATAGAATTTGTAGGCAGATAAGGGCCATTTGGCTTACCCAGTCTGCCCAGTTTGTCCCTGCCTACACTGAACCGCAGACCCTACCTATCTCAGGCTATTTCCCAGCCTTACTTTACTACTAAGATTCCATAGTACCTATCCCACACATGCTTGAAGTGAGCCTGTTCCAGGCATTCACCACTCTTTCAGCGAAGAACATCCTCACTTCCTTCTTGAATTTAGTCTTTCAGCTTGGTACCTGATCTCTTGTCCTGGTGCATCTTCTCTTCTGATAAACACCCCCCGCAGCTTGTTTGCCCTCTGAGGTATTTATGGGTTTCAATCACGCTTCTCTTCTCCCTCCTCTCTTTCAAGGTGTACATATTGATATCACACAGCCTCTCCTCATAGATCTTATGATGCTACCCCTGCACCATTATAGTTTCCCTCTTTTGGACAGTATCCCCCCATTTATGTTCTACCTGAGATGTGGTCTACAGAAATAGACACAGTACTCCAGGTGGGGGTCTCACCTAATACTGATACAGTGGTAACACCACCTCTCTCCATCTGCTGGTGATTCCACTCCTTATGTACCCCAGCATTCTGCTAGCATAATTGTTTAATTGCTTAATTAGTATTAAACAATTATGCATGGTGTATGCCTTGTTGCACTGCCCTGTCAACTTCAGTTCATCAGAAATTATAACCCCGAGGTGTCTTACCTATTTGGTGATCTTCAATATCACTCCCCCCATTTTAGAATTTTCCACTCAATTTCTGCAACCTAGGTTCACGATTTTGCACTTTTTTTAAAATTGAAACCTAACTGCCATATCCTTGACTACTTCTTTCTGAAATCCCTACTCATTTTTTCCACACTCTCCGGAGAATCTACCTTATTGAAGATGTTGGTGTCATCTGCTCAGAGGCACATATTCCCTTCCAGCTCTTGTGCAATGTCAATTATGAAGACACAGAAGAGGACTGGTCCCAGATCTGAGCTCTGAGTTACCCTGCTGGTCAATCTCCCCTCATTAGCATGAGTGTCATTTACCACCAACCTCTGTCACCTGTCCATCAACCACTTCTGCACCTAGATTACCACCTTTGTCCTATCCCCAAGCTGCCCAGTTTCCCTTATAAGCCTCCTGTGTTCTACAGTGTTGAATGCCTTGCAGAAGTCCAAGTATGCCATGTCCACTGCCCACTCTGTTTTATTTCCCTGGTCACCCAGTAAAAGAAATCGATCAGCTTCATCTGACATGACCCCCTGTCCCCCATGAATCCATGCTACCTTGGGTCTTGTAGCTTGCTAGTTTCAAAATGCTCCACTAACCTTACTTTCAATAGTGTTCCCATTAATTTCTGGACCACTGATGTTAGACTGACTGGCCTATAGTTGCCAGACTCCTCCCTGGTGCTGCTTTATGAAGTAAGACTACATCTGTCCTCCTCCAATCCTCAGCAACCACTCCTGTTTTTGGTGAGTTGTTGAATAGGGCTGACAGTGGCATAGCCAGTACTTCCCTACCCTCATTCGGCACCCTTGGAGGTATCCGTCTGGCCCCATAGTCTTGACCACTTTCAGATTTGCAAGTTCTCTAAGGACTCTTTCTTCTGTGAATGGACATGTGTCCACCTCCATCCAGTGCTCCTGCTGCTACTATGAGGTCTGTCCACCTTTCCCCGTACTGTGAAGACTGAGCAGAAGTATCTGTTCAGATTATCTGCTTTTTCCTTGATCCTCCTCTGCACAGTCCTCTCTTCCTCCCTCTTTCCCTCTTTATCCTCACAATCCCTACCCCTGTCTTCCTCTTTTCACTTATGTACCTGAAGAAGGTCTTGTTTTGTACTGCTTTGTTTTACATTTTGTACCGCTCGTAAGCGGCAGCTCTTTCACTTTCTGGACTTTCCTCTGTGTTTCGGGATGACGCTCATTAGCGGCTGGAACTGTGCACTTAGTCGGGACTTGCCTCCTACTTGCTGTTTGCTGCCCCTTGTCCTATTAACCCTGAACTGGCTAAAACATGGTGTGAGAGGCCGTGCTGATTTGCCTGATACCAGCTGGAGCTGGAGGAGTGAGTGGGGAGCATATTTTGCTGTGGAGGGGGCGGGGAGGAGTCTGTATAATAGGAAGCGCCGCTCGCAAGCGCAAGCATTGTGAGTGGTGCGAGCGCCCATCGGTGCCAGAATTATTCTGTCTGAAATGAGAGGAGGGTAGTGGGCCTGCTTACTGAATGTTTTAAATTGTATTCGTTAGATTACTTAAGGAAGGAATGTTTTAAATTGTCTGAGTTAGTTTAAATTAACTTCTATCTGTTTGCTTGTTTAAACTAGAAATGTGTAGGGGGTCTGTAGGATGACCTGTGGGGGCCAGGATCATCTACGGGAACTCACAGCTGCATGCTTTTTGTCCCTTTCTCCCTCTCCCTGTGTCTGCTACTACTAGCAGGCATTGCAGGGAAGTGGGGATTGAAAGGGATTACTTGGCTTACGGGCTGTGGGTTGACCAGGAGTGGGTTGATGGTAGGATAGAGGAGGTTAGGACCAGGAGACGCCCTGGATTATTTAGGGCATCTAGGCGAAGCCAGACATGGTTGGTGCCCATTCCCAGGGAGACCACCAGACCGAGTGGTCAGGCAACCTGAGGGGCTACGCCACCCTCTATATCTCTGACGGCAGTGCTGTGCAATGCCAGGTCGATCAGAAACAAGACAGCAATTATTGCTGCCTTGGTTTCTTCGGTTGACCTGACTTGCATTATGGAGACCTGGGTGGGAGATGATGCTGGCCCTGTTTTTGAGGCTGCAGTCCCCCCAGGATATACCATTGTGCACTGACCCAGAGATAATCGCAGGGGTGGCGGTGTAGCTATTTGTTTCAGATCTAGCCTGACCTTCACCGTTCACCCAGTGGGAACCCCGGATTCATTTGAGTATGTGGCCATTCGTGGAGGACTCGGCTTTGGTTGCAGGATTCTCCTCATCTATCGCCCTCCTGGCCCGATGGGGGGGTTTCCTGCACGAATTTGCCGAGTTTGTTGCCGACGAGATGTTGGACTCCCCCAGATGTGTTTTTCTGGGGGATTTCAATGTCTGGGCTGATGATAGAGCTCAAAGGTGCACCAGCAAATTTTTGCAAAATATGTCCTTGTTAGGGCTGTTGCAGTTTGTTGGTGCGCCTACTCATTGTGATGGCCACACATTGGATCTGGTGTTCTCACTGGGGATTGAAATTGGAGATCTTATGATTGATCAGGTATTCTGGTCTGATCATTGCACGGTGAAGTTCACGCTTGGGGCTCCCGCCTTTAGTTTTTCCCCAGCCGAGATGATTCACTGCCGCCCTTGACGTGATCTTACTCCTGAGGGTTTTATGGCGGCAGTCGATTGATCTAGTGTGGGTGGTGCATGCATCGGAGCTGTTGGCGTCGGTGTGGACACCTATAATAAGGTGCTATCTGACGCCATCAACTCCCTCGCACCTATCCGTGTACGACCCAGAGCTTCTTACCTGACGTCTCCTTGGTATGATGGAGATCTCAGGGAAATGAAGAAGATGGGTCAGAGATTAGAGCGCTGCTGGAGGAAGTCCCGCCTGGTGACGGACAAACTGGTCCTGCGTGCGCACTATTGTGCATATCAGGAGGCAATCAACTGAAAGAAGACAGCATTTCTGTCTCGGGAGATTGCTGCTGGGAGAAACAGACCAGCCTCACTCTTCTGGACTGTTGATAGACTTCTTCATCCTGTCTGTCTTCAGCCCGGAAGAATTTCCTCAAATGAGGATCGTGAGGATTTTGCTCAGTTTTTCTCAGACAGGGTGTCTTTGATCCGACGGGAGGTTTCTTCATCCAGCAATACCATTGCTGACAGTGGTCGCCAGTTGTGTGCTGAGTGCACTCCGCCTGGTTGGGGAGATTTTAGGCCAGTGGAGATCCGTGACGTTATTGAGGTGGCAGTCAATCTGAAGCATACCTTTTGTGAACTGGACCCAGTGCCAACGTGTTTCTTAATGAGATGCATTGACTCTGTTGGCCCGGTGTTTGCCCTGATTGTCCGGTGCTCCTTAAGTCAGGGTGTCTTTCCAGATGCCTTGAAGGAGGCCCTGGTGAGACCCCTATTAAAGAAATCTTCTTTGGACCCAGAGGTCAGGGCAAATTACCGTCCCATCTCCAATCTCCCATTTTTGGGGAAGATTGTTGAGAAGGTGGTATCACTTCAGTTGGAGGAACATCTCATGACTCACGAGTTATATGATCCTTTCCAGTCAGCTTTTCGGGCCAGACATAGCACTGAAACTGTGCTAGTTCAGGTGCAGAATGACCTCCTCAGGGCTAGAGATCGAGGGGACAGGACAATTCTTGTCCTTCTCAATCTCTTTTCAGCCTTTGACACTGTGCACCATTGTGTGTTGCTTCTCCGCCTGAGGGAGTTGTGTGGACTCACCGGCACTGTCATCAAATGGTTTGAGTCCTTTCTCACAAATAGGAGACAGCGGGTTGTGATGGGAAATTTCTCATCTACACCCTGCCTCCTTTTGTGTGGAGTCCCTCAGGGTTCGGTTTTGGCCCCAATGTTGTTCACAGTATATATGCTGCCCCTGGGGGGGATCATTAGGAAGTATGGTCTGAGTTTTCATTGCTGTGCTGATGATACTCAGCTATACTTATCCTTTGCCCCAGGAACACCAAACACAGTGGATGTGTTAAATATCTGTCTGGCTGAGATTAGTGACTGGATGGCCTCCAGCTGGCTTAGACTAAACCCTGACAAGACTGAGGTATTGGTAGTGATGTAGAACAGATTTCGTGATGGGTTGGCCTCTGACTCCGCAACTGGACTTGTGCTAGGAGCTGCGTCATTGATGGCCTCCCCTTGGGTGCGAAATCTTGGCGTGATGTTTGACAGGAATTTGTCCATGGAGGTTCAGATATCCTCCGTGGTCCGTTCCTGTTTTTTCCATCTTCGTAACATTGCCAGGATTAAGCCCCTTGTTCCATCTCTGGACCTCCCTACCTTGATACATGCCTTAGTCACTTCTAGGCTTGACTACTGTAATGCCCTCTACCTCGGGGTCTCTGGGGGCTCTCTTCGCAGACTGCAGCTAGTGCAAAATGCTGCTGCCCGGCTTTTGACTGGGCAAAGTAAATTCTGCCATATTACACCTGTGTTGCACGACTTGCACTGGCTGCCTGTCAGGTGGAGAGTGCTCTTCAAGGTGGGGCTTCTCACCTATAAGGCCCTACATGGACAGGGCCCTGATTACCTGTCAGTTCTCCTGGTACCATCTTCTTCTTCCCGTACTTTCCGCTCTTCTAGTGGTGGCCTCCTAGTTGTTCCTAGAGCGAGATTAAAATCTGCAGGCCACCGAGCTTTTAGTGTCGCCGCTCCTGCTCTCTGGAACTCCTTACCAGCTATAGTTAAGGAGGCCCCCACGATAACTGCCTTTAAGGTTCACCTGAAGACCTTCCTATTTTTGCAAGCTTTTGGGGTATAATTTTGTTTATCTATATTTATTATTACTATTTTATATATTCATGCAGTATGAAATGCTGTAAAAAATTTTGTGCGGCGCCCAGATCCTTTGGGATTGGGCGTCTTTTTAAATAAACTTGCCTTTGCCTTTGTTCCCTTTAGCTACCCCTTGGTTATCCTTTCCTTTGCATCCCTCATGGGCTTCCTTGGTTCCCTCTGCTTTTCCTGGCACACCTCCATATCCTGTTTCCTCTGTGACTCCTTGTACCTCCTGAATGTCACCCTTTTAGCCTTTATCTTCATAGCCACTTCCCTCGAGAACCATAGTGGTCTCATTTTCTTCCTGGTTTTCCTCACTTCCTTCACACAGAGGTATACTTACCTTTACTATGTCATCCTTTAATTTGCACCACTGTTTCTCCACCCAACCCTGGCAACTCCACCTTCCAACTAGGTCACCTCTGAGGCATTCACCTATCTTGTTCATTCTGCCCTACTGAAGTTTAAGATTGTGCACCAGAAAGTGTTCTCCCCTTGGGCCTTAACTTCCTGTGGCTTCAGTCTGGGGTGGGGGCAGTTTATGTCTTTACATTAGATAAGGCTTTATCTGTTTGATGTTCCTTAATTGGTAAAACACACTGCAGACCACTGCTGCCACATGATGTTGTAGTGACAGCTTGCAGTCCATGGTGACCCCCTAGTTTTTATCCCCATCCACAGCTCACAGGGGTACCCTATTTGTTCTGTTTAAAGATTGTATTGATTTTCATATTTAGGCATGAAACATAAAAAAAAAAAAAAACATCTTTAACCCAGACTTTAATTTGTATATAGTAAATTTTTACCTTTGGCATCCTAGACGCATACTAGCCCATTGCATCAATGGCATTTTGCTCAGAAACTTAGGCATACATGTAATCTTAAAAGGTGACCCTACTAGGAATAAGCTGAATGACCCTTCTAATAGGAGGTACTGGCAGAGCCTAGCTTTGCTATGTACAGCTGGAGGTGATCGCTTGTAGCCACTAACAGAACAGATATGCTATGAGGACATTAAACAGTGACTGAGTAGTTTGGAACAAGTAATCAGTGCTATAAACAGCTACATATTCTGGCTGTGAAAGACCAAAGTGAAACAGGTGAAAATTACATTTTGAAAACAGTTTAGTTGCTGGCAACCTCATCCAATCCCTGCTCTTGGGTGTAGATATATGAGGAATGGATCCTAACATGTGTGGTATTTTGTTACAGTGTTGGCAATGGCAATGGATAAGTGATCCAGAAATGCTAGTTGTGCAGAGGAGTTAAGAAGTTCAGGTTTGGTGGGAATGTCAGGCAATCTCCATCTGCATAGAATTAGCCTTTTTGACTGTATACTCAGAAGAGCAAGCTATCTCTTCTAATGTGGGGCTAACTTGGGGGGGACACCCAGTAGCCAACGCCCAGGGTTCAGAGGTATGGGTATACCTAGGATCTTGGAGGCCAGCTCACCTATTTTGTCCTATAGGGGTTGGATTAATGGGCAGTCCCATAAAATGCATTTTAGATCATCCAACTGTGACAGGCATCTCCAACAGTGGTTGTTGTCCAAGACCTTGGCCTTATAGAGGACAGAGGGTGTTCTGTATCAGTGGTAGAGAATTTAATTTTGAATAAGTTTGCTTTTCACATCTGGATAGGCATAGTGGGCCTGTATCCAGCAGGATGTCCATTGCTGGTTGGAAAGGGTAATGTTTAGGGCTTTCTCCCACTTGGTGTTTGAGCCCTGCCACTGTGAGGGTATTGAATTCCTAAGAGCTGCATATACCTTGCTGGCAACCCTTTTTTTAGGGATAGCCACTTTGTAAGTATGTCCTGCTTGGGGTGGGAAGCTTTCTTTTCTATGCAATACATAATGGAGCTCTGCAGCTGGAGGTATTTCCAAAAATCTTTCTTCGGAATATCCTGGTTGTTAGTCAGTTCCTGGAAGGAGAATATACCCCTTTTTTACTGGTATCATGTCCCCACTGAGGGTGATCCTCTTGGCTTCCCACTGTCACCAGTAAATCAGGTTGCGGGCTATGTGTAAATCTGCATTTCCCCATACGGGGGCCATAGCTAAGGGTAGCGGTTTGGTTTTTAGTTGTTTTTTTTTGTACTTTCACCCAGTATTTGATAGAGGGGCCTATTGTGGGATGGCCAGTCAGAAGGAATGGTTCTACAACAGAAGGGTTAGATTGTGAACCTTGGCATTTGTATTTTCCACATGTAGCCACTGCAGGGAAGCAGGTGTGATGGGGGAGAACCGGGTTAAGGTCTGTGCAGTGACAAAGGCCCACTTATAACAGCCAGGGTAAACACCAGCCCCCCCCTCCTTCCAATGAGCCCTGATCTTGTTTTAGCTATACTGGGGTCTGCTATTGTCCCACAGAAAATTCCCAACTATGGGTTGAAAGGGGGCAATAAGGGTAGGGGTGGTGTACAGGCCACCTCACCAGAGTGAGGAAGTGGATATGGAGATGGCCAGGGCCATACAGGAGAAAGCCAAAAAGGGAGTGATCCTAGTAGTTGGGGATCTAAACATGCCTGATGTGGATTGGCAAACCCCATCAGCCACATCAGAAAGAAGCAGGGACTTGCTAGAAACCATGCAGGATGCACCTTGTCTGTTCACTTTCAGCAGGTGAAAATCAATGAAGCCATCTCCAAAACCAGAGAAACCACAGTGGGGTTCCCGCAGGGGTCCATCCTGGGACCACTCCTGTTCAGCCTCTTTGTGAACAACCTTCCAGAACTGTGCCTTCCTCCAAGGTACTGCTCTATGCAGATGACATGGTGGTGTTCTCTTGAGGCTCTTGCCAAGATACACTCACTAAGGACACTGATTGATTGATTGATTAAAATTTCTTTTTTCACAGGAAATAACATTTGTTGGGACAAAATCCAATTTACAATGAAGTCCTGCATTCCAATCCATTATACAAAACAAAACAATTTACAAAAATATGATATAAATGCAAAAATACAAAAGGAAAATCACAACACAATAATTACTTTAAAAACATGTGCAAGAAGACCTTAAACAATCAGACAAAATATTTCTAAAAGTTTGTGTTTGTCTTCAGTGGTTCTGACAATTTATTCCAGCTACGTGCTACACTATTCTGGAGTGTGCTGTCACCCAATCTATTAAAACTTCTGTGCGTTGGAATACTATTTACAACTTTCCTTGTCTTAATATGTATTTCCTTAGTTGACTTTCTTTTTACTTGTTTATGTAATGGATGATTGTATGTTTTGTGTAAAATCTTATGACAAGTAACAAGCCAAAGATAATTTCTATAGGCCTCTGGTTGAAGCCAGTTTAAATTTTTATAAATTACACAATGGTGAAAGTTCTTACCACTGCCAGTAGCAAATTTTCCTATCCTATAATAAGCTTGATTGATCAGTTTTAAAGCTGATTGAGTCAAATTCATGTAAATTATGGAACCATATTTCATTACTGGTAAAAGCATCTGTTTTGCCAACCATTCTTTGGCTGCCAATGATAAACTACCCGTTACTCTTCTGAGAGCCCCTAATCTCTTATTTACTTTTTTGGTCTGAGTTGTTATATGTTCTATATATGTCATTCTTGAATATACTTGAAATCCTAAGTATCTGTAGCTGAGTACACTTTTAATTTTTATTCCATCTTGAAGGTGGAGTTGCATCTCTGGCCTATTTCCCGTATGTTGGCCCACTGAGAACAGCATACTCTGCATTTTCTTCGAATTGAGGAGAAGGCCAGAATCCCTCATCCATTTTTCCATTTGGATCAGGTCATGTTGAAGTTTGACTGTCATATCTGTAAAATTGTTGGCAGACGTCACCAACACAGTATGGTCTGCATACAATCTTACTTCACTGTGTTTAATAACTTGAACAAGATTATTAACATAAATGTTAAATAATGGTCCCAGAATTGAGCCCTGGGAAACACCTCTTTCCAGTTTCCCAGGGCCCGACACTAAGGTTCCACATGCTACACATTGCTGACAATTGGTCAGATATGACTTTAACCATTGTAACATTTTCCCTTGAATCCCTGTTTCCCTCAACCTTTCCATGAGTATTTCATGCTGGACCAGATCAAAGGCTTTACTGAGATCTACAAACACAGTACAACTTTGACCTACAGAACCAGCTCAAAGATAGCATGCAGTGCTCAACAGCAAAAAAAAATAAGTCAATGCTTTTTGTTGGAAGCCAGAAGAGGAGGTATACCACTCCCTTCTCAGTTTTGTGCAACTCCCACTCCATCCTTGAGCAGGTGCCCTCATTCTGGTATCTAGGGATTACAATCAATGAGTCCCTCTCCTTCAATGAACATATACAAAATTTTACCACTGCTGCCAATAGGAAGTTAGGGGCTCTATGTAGGCTTCGGTTCTGCCTTACACCTGAAGCTAGGGTCCAGAAAGTAAGAGGGACAGTTCTACCCATCCTGGACTATGGAAATGTGGTATATGGCACGGCCTCTGAAACCAGCCTGCACAGGCTCCATACTACCCTCAACAAAGCTTTCCGCTTTGTTTTAGGTGCAGATCGCCTTATGCACATGTGAAACCTTTATATCAGGACACAATGGCTTCCGATCATGGACAGAATCAAGCTGTACTCCTGCCTTCTAGGGAAGAAGGCCCTTCTAGGTCTTGCACCCCCCCTCCCTTCAAGCATTTTTCCATCCTGTCCCGGCTGAGCACTCTACGAGAAGAGTTACAAGACATGCCCTAGCAGTACCTTTCAGAAGAACTGCCTTGGGGAGGTGAACCTTTGCAGTAAGGGCCTCCACCAGGCTAAATGAGTTTCCCCAGGCCACTACTAGCCTTACTTGCCTAGGCTAATTCATATCTGAAATTCAGAAGTCCATCTCCCCTCCAGTACAATGTTGCTGTAAAGAACACCCTAGCCATTTCTAGCCCTCCCTGTGCCCCCTGACACAATATGGCTTGGCTGTGGTGGCCCGTGGCTCCTAAGACTCTCCCACTAATCCCCACCTACCAACCCCTTGGTCACACATTCCTCCCACCCCCTCACCCACTTAGCCCTCCTGACCCTCCATACCCCCAGCTCTGCACCCACTTAGCCCTCCTGACCCTTAAGCTATCACCCACCATTGTGCTCTCCCCCTCACCCGTCTAGCCAGTAGCCTAATCTCCCTTAATGGCTGTACTTGATGGTGGTCACATTAATTGTTCCCTCTGGGAACCTATCTAAGCTCTATAGCTGCATTCTGGGAATTCTCGTACTTTGTACATAGTTGGAATCTGCACTTCATTCACCTAATCTGTTAAGGGACTATTTTCCTCTGTATTATGTAACTAAGTGATGGCTTTTGCAATGTATTCTGTCTCTCCCCATCCTTCAATTTGTAAGGCTGTTTAGCCTTTTTAATGATGTGTAACTGACAATGCCTTCTAGCTGTTTCTGTTTTTCTCCACTGTCCATGTACTTGATGTTTCCCCACCCTCTGTTCAACGAGGATCCTTTGTAAATAAGCTTTTAGTTCAAAGGTTGTAATTCAGATTTTACAATAAATAACTAAATAAATCAGCTGGTCACAGAACCTACCTAGGGGCAACACTCGACATTGTATTGACCAACGGGGACATTGTGAGGAAGGTAGAGGTTGGAGAAACTTGGGAGACAGTGACCACTGAATGGTCATGTTTTCCATTTGGGCAGGGCCAAAATTGGGCAGGCCATCCACCAAGGTACTCAACTTCAGGAGGGCAAACTTTGGGAGGATAAGGAGCATCCTGAGGAGGGAAATGGAAGAGATCCACCACCTAGAAGAGGTAGAGCAGCTGTGGGGGGTAATAAAGGGAGGAATTCTAAAAGCCACAGACCAATGCATCCAGAAAATTAGCAAATGCAAAAGGGGAAGAAAGCCTCTGTGGTTTTCAACGGGAATTAGGGAGGCAATCAGGGAGAAAAAAAAAGGCATTCAAGGCCTACAAAATGTCACAGGGGATGAAGGAAAGGGCGGTCTATAAAGAAAAGATTAGGAAAGTGGGTAAAACAATCAGGAAGACAAAAGCAAGCACAGAGGAGAAAATAACTACGGAGGTGGAAAGGTGAAACAAAAAATTCTTTAGGTATGTCAGTGAAAAGAGGAAAAGTAGGCAAGGGATCTCAAGACTTAGAAGGGAGGGGGTTAATATAGTTAAAGGGGATGAGAAAAGGCGACCCTATTCAATGCATACTTCACATCAGTATTCATGGCAGAAAAGGGTGGTGGTGGTGGGCCAGTATTCGGAAGAAGGGTTACTGGGGGCAAGGAGGTAGACGCAAGTCCCTTCATGGAGGTGAGGGTGATAGAGGAGCTGAGAAAAATAAAACTGATAAGGCTATGGGCACAGATCAGGTACACCCAAGAGTTCTCAGGGAGATGAGGGAGGAGCTGGCAGGACCGCTTGCCAAGCTGTATAATCTATCCCTCAAAACAGGAAGTGTCTCAGGGGACTGGAAGAGGGCAGAGCTGGTGCTGCTTTATAGGGGGGGAGAAGGCCCTGGAAACTACCTCCCAGTCAGCCTTACCTCCGTGGTAGGCAAGCTGATAGAAACCCTCATTAAGGAGAGACTGGTAAGACACCTAGAAGAGGATGGGCCAAGTGATGACAACCAACACGGGTTCACATGGGTAGGTCTTGTCAGACCAACCTGGTAGAATTCCTTGAGGGTGTTTCGGAGGTGTATGATCAAGAGGAGGCGGTGGATGTGTCACCTCAAAAAGTAAAGGAGGCACATAGAGCTATCCACTGGAGCTACCTCATGGCCACAAATATCCAAACTAAAAGAGGAGCTACACAGTGACACAGGAGTGTTTAAAAATACACTCACAATTTATTAGAAAAAGTTAGCAATAAATATACACAGCAGCATATAATCCCAACAAGCACACCGACGTTTCACTTGTTACTCCACGCTTTTTCAAGGTGGAGTTACATGGCTAACACACCTCCTTTTTGTAAGGTGCTCATCTTTAAGGCATAATGCGTATTTATAAAACCAAACTTAAAAAACATCTCTAGCCAGTAACTAACACACAACAATCCTAACCTATTATACATTAAACTTAAACCAACACCATCCTATATACAAAGTGCTACATTTCATATACACATATTAATATACAGTTAGAACTCCATACAGTACTACTTGCATAGAAATACTACAGATGATGATAAATATAGGGCAGGAGTAGGAGAGCTGATGAATAGATTTGCCACACATGGATATAGTGCTGATAGCATCAATAAAGCTAAAATAGCAGTGGATAATATGCAAAGAACAGAGCTGTTAGAAAAGAAAGAGAAAACATCAGGTTCAGATCAGATAAATTTTATTTCTGACTTCCCCGCAGAGCTATAAAATTCGGTAGATATTACAAAAACGCTGGCATGTACTGGCAACTAAACCGAAGTTAAAAAATGTTGTCACCAAACTCACCTGGATGGTATTTAGTAGAGGGAAGAATGTTACTGATTTTGTAACCAACAGTTTATATAAAGAACCTGGTGGTGAACAAGGCAGACCATTGCCAAAAGGAACTTTCACATATGGCAACTGCATGTTTTGTCCACATATAATGAAGAACATATAGGATAGTGCATGAGTACCAGTTAACAACAGGGCTATTCTTTCACCGAGTTGGTACTATGATGACAGATTACCTCGAGAGCGCAGCTCGAGAGGTAATCAGTTGTCATAGTACCAATGAGGTGAAAGAACAGCCTTGCCATTAAATGGTACTCATGCACTGTTCTGTATAGTGTATAGTGGAATGTCGTGGCCTCAAAAAAAAAAAATACTACATCTTTCTTTTTAAAATAAGACTAACTATCAGATTGCTGCTCGAGGACACCATGTGTGATGTCCACACTGCAGCAGAATGAAAAGTCATTCTGCTGTCTTGCCGATGCCACTTTTTGGTTCTGCTGCACTACGGACGTCACTAGTGCAGCAGAACAAAATTTTGAGAGTGCTAGATTTCAGTGAACAACAATGTTCCACTATACACTATAAGGACTTTGTGCATCCTAGGACTGGACAAACTTATGAAACAAGAGATTTTATAAATTGTAATACTACACATGTAGTTTATGTAGCGAAATGTACATGTAATAAGATTTATGTTGGTAAGACTAAAAGCTGTTCTTTTGCTGTTGAGAGCTGGAGCAGGCAATTCCGGGGCCACATTGGTGGCTAGAGAGGATGCAACCACATCGGTAGTCGGAGAAGGAGTTTGTTGGCAGGAGCAGACCAGAGCTACATTGGCGGTAGGGGAGCAGGACCGGGCTGACTGGAGCCACATCAGTGGTGGGGGAGTTGATCAGAGGATTGCAAGCTGCTAAGAAGTGGAGGGGCCAATCAGCACTAAGGGCGCACATTTTTGACTGTGCGACTGGGCTATAAAGGCCATTAGCCCAGTCACAATCAGGAGAGCTGTTCTTGTCCCACACCACCCACCCCGGCCCTGAGCTTTATTAAATGGTCGGTGGGGGTAGTGCTTTGGAGAGGGGCAAGCTGTGAGTGGGTGATCTGGATTGTTGCTGATTGGGGAAAGGGGATTTGTATGCTGTGCCTGCTCGGGCACCATTGACTACCTGCTACCTTGGAGAGGGGCAAGCTGAGAGTGGGTGATCTGGATTGTTGCTGACTGGGGGGAAAGGGAACTGTATGCTGTGCCTGCTTGGGCACCATTGACTACCTGCTACCTACAGCTGAGAGACATGACAACTGTGAACTGATTAATACTATGGCTGATGAACTGGTTACAGCTGATTGGGGACAAGGATCCTGTATGCCTGGTTGCATGGGCAACATTGTCTACTGCTATCAGAGGCGGCATATTATGGCAGATTATATAATTGTGTATGCTGTCCACAGTTGAGGGAGTAGGCAAACTTTGTGAACTGTTATTGCTACTGATCACTGTTGGGTGGCAAAATTACTGCTTGAGAACTGAGGCTGAAAAACTGGCTGTTGTAGGGAAAAAGGGAGAATTGTAGTCATCTGAGTTCTGCTGGGAGAGGGGACACACAGCTAGGGTCCTTGTGTGCTACTGCCTAAATTGGTTCTGCAAGAGGGTTGTACTGCTCACACCAAAATGAGAGTGGACTTGGCGCTGGCCAGAGTGGGCATCTTCGGTAGGGTGACTGGGTGTATGGGGTGTGGGGCAGCAATAATCTTAAATTGGACATGGTGGTTCAGAGGGTGTTCAGTGTGTTTTCAGCTGACAGAACTTAGGGAGGAGGTCGAGGAGATCAGAAGAAAGCTGGAAGGCATGAGGGGGGAGGAAAGAAATGGAAAGGGCCTCACAAGAGTAGGTGAGGCCACTGCGGTTAACCCCAGGGAACAGGTGGACATGCACCTATCGGTACTCAGAAGGGGTACGTCATGATGTAAGCAATGGACGGAAAACACTTGTAGGAGGGTGGCCGATCAGAGGGATCAAAGGAGGGAGGGGGGTAGGAGAAAGCAAGTTGGGGGCAAGCATCACTCTTAGTAATCGATTCATCCAGGAGAGGAGGTGGAAGAGGCTGTCGGAGGGGGGAACAGGTGGACAGAGTGGATTGTCAGCAAGCCAAGGAGGGTTGGGGCAGGAGAGGTAGAGGAACAGGGGGAAGTAGGCAGACAGAGAGGATTTGGCCAGCAAGCCGGGGGGATGGGGGGGGAGTTGGCTACATCCACAAAAGGGGAAGGAGGGAGGTGGAGGGATATGAGCCGATGTTGGAGGGGAGGAAGGGGATGGAGAAGCACAGGACGAGGCCAGGGGAGGTAGCTGAATGGTGTCAGGCAGGCACTCAGGTTGAGGAAGCCAGCCAAGGAGAGGGGGGGTAGGGTACTCTAGAAGGCCAGCATCGGGCTGGAGGAATTGGATGAGGGGAGGAAGGAGGTTAGGGAGAAATATGCCAGGACGGGTGGGGAGACAAGATCGGAGGGGGGATGGAGGCCAGGAGGGAGCAGTAGAAGGGTGTCTGGGTAGGGACCTGTGATTCTGGCCCTGAAAGGGAGCCTGGGGTAGATCTGGGGGGGCAATAAGTGCCACCCATGAGGTTGGGGGGGACGAGGAGCAAACTGGGAGCCGCAGGCAGAAGAAAGAGCATGGTAGAGCACGCACAAACTAGTGATCCCCGGACTGAAGGGGATGGGAAGAGTAAGCTGGGGATCGATGAAATAAGGAAGAGCCTGGAAGGGATCAAAAGGGCCAGTAAATTCGGGGTGGGGGTGAAGGTGATCCTGCTGGGTGACTCTATGACCGTGGGCATCCAGTGGGAGGGGGTAGGGGAGGGAAAAAGCAGCCCAGTCAAGGCTAAATGTATCCCAGACCTACCCTTACACAAGGCCAAATTCCAGCTATACTCATTAGCATTGGAATGTGGGGGATCCTCAGATTTTCTAGTACATCTGGGCACAAATGACTTGAAGGGGAACAGTGAACTGGAAATCCAGGCAAGGTTTCAGGAACTGGCCAGGGTCTGCCACTCTATAAGAAGCTCAATCTCCTTCTCAGAGATTCTACCAGTACCTATGGCATCCAGGGTGACCAAGCATAAACTCAGAGGGGTGAACCTGTGGCTCAGGGACTAGTGCAGGGCAGAAGGGCATAGGCTGGTGGGGGGACTGGGGGTACACATGGGATGACAAGGAGTAATATGCCAGGGATAGGATACATCTCAACTTAGAGGGGAGGGAGATTTTGAAACTAAAACTCATTGGATTCATAGTCGAGAGGTGGGGTTTAAACTTATAAAGGGTGAGGGATAAGTGAAGGAATGGAACCAGGAGGGCTTCTTGAGGTTCCAGGTCTAGGGTGCGAAAAGAGGGCAGGTGACTGCAAAGTAAATACAGCCAGAGTTGTGCCGGAAAGGATGAATAGGGACTGCACAGGGCCAAGACAATTGGAGAGGGGCGGGGGATGGGAGGAGGATGGTCTTGATCAATGTCAGGAGCATGGGCAACAAAATGCCCAAGCTCTAGGCGATGCTGGCTGAGTGTTCAGCGGGTGTGGCAGCGATTATGGAGACATGGGCCACCCAGAAGAATGATTGGGACCTAAACTTGGAGGGATAGACAATATTCAGGAGGGATAGGGAAGAGGATAGAGGAGGGGCTGTAGCACTGATAGACAAAAATGGCATAGTGGTTAGTGGAGTGGAGGAAGCTGATGGGGGGGTGGAAGTGATTTGGGTAACCCTGCAAATGAGGGGAGGTAAAAGATTGAAAATAGGGGTGGTGTACAGACTTCCAGCGATGGATGAAGACCTGGAGGAAAACTTAGTTGAGAACATCAAGGGGCACTGTGACCATGAAAAGGGTAGGGTGGTGGTCATGGAGGACCTTAAAATGCCGTGGACAGACTGGGACGCTATGACATCAGCAGTGGCCAGGAGCAGAGACTGATGAATGTGTTCCAGGATGCCTTCCTGGTCCAGCAGGTGTGGTAACCTACTAGGGAGGGGAGATACTGGATGTTGTCCTTACAGACAGTGACCAGATAAGGGGTCTGGAGGTGTGTAGCCCACTGGCAGGTGGTGACCATGCCACAGTCTGGTTTATGCTGTGTCTAGGGAGGAGGATAACTGCTCTAGTACAGTAGTAGTGGACTTCAGGGGGGTGGACATCATGGGCATGGGCAGGATTCTACAGGGGAGTTTGGACAAGATTAGGCCAGACATGGATGCTGGTAGCTTGTGGGAGACCATTAAGAAAGGGGTGCAGGAGGCTTCTAGCTCATGCACAAGGGTAAGGCATAAGAATGGTAGAGCCAGCAAGCCGTGCTGGTTTACCAGGGAGGTGCAAGAGGTGGTGAAGGATAAAAAGGCTGCCTATGCATGTTTTAAGTGCTCTGGGGGGGTTAGGGAGAGAGGCGACTATGAGCTGCCAGCAAGGAGGGTCACCAGAGTGGTAAGGGAAGCCAAGGCAATGATGGAGAAAAACCTGGCTAGGGATATCCGGGGGGGGGGGGATTCTATTGATACATAGGAGAGAAGAGAAAAGGGAGAGCACAGATCTCTAGGATTAACACTAGGGAGGGATGGTCTCAGGAGGCAGGGATCAGGCAGAGGCGCTAAATGAGTACTTTTCTTTGATATTTATGGAGGGAGACAGGGGATCCATTCAACCTGATGGGAAGGTGGGGGAGACAGCTGAGTGGAGAGGTCGGATGGATTCAAGAGGACCGGAAGAGGCTGGGGCACTGGGTGGGCCAGACCTAGAAGGGGATGGGTGCTTAATTGAGGGGTGGATTAGGAGGGAGAAATCATAGAGGACAGGGTGAGGGAGCCCCTTCAAGCACTGAAAACTGATAAGGACCTGATGGGCTGCATCCAAGGATTCAGAAGGAACTGGAGGATGAACTAGCAGCTCCACTAGCTGCACTCTTCAATGCCTCTCTGCAGACAGGATAGGTGCCTCAAGACTGGAGGGTGGCTCATGTGGTGCCTATCCACAAAGGGGGTTCTGGGGAGGAGATGAGAAATTACAGGCCTATCAGCCTAACATCTGTGGTAGGCAAAATAATGGAGGGCATCATCAAGAAGAAGCTCGGGAGGCAACTGGAAAGGTTGGGGCACCTGGATGATAAATATTATGGTTTTGTCCTGGGGAGATCATGTCAGACCAACCTCATTGATTTTTATGACTGGGTGACTGGGACCCTGGACTGACAAAGACTGGTGGACGTCCTATTCCTGGATTTCAGTAAGGCGTTTGACTCGGTAGCCCACGTCGGGTTGTTAACAAAGCTGAGGGGGATAGGGGTGGGAGGACAGTTGCTTAGATGGGTAGATAATTGGCTAATGGGGCGAACACAGAGGGTAGGGCTTGGTGGGATAGTCTCCTCCCCTAGGAAGGTCTTCAGTGGGGTTCCCCAAGGTTCGGTACTGGGGCCACTCCTGTTCAATGCCTATGTCTCCGATATGGGGAAGGGGCTAAGAGTAGGATGAGCCTCTTTGCAGATGACTCAAAGCTGGGAGCACTGGCAGATGGGGGCAAAGCGAGAGAGACAGTCCAGAGGGACCTGGATACCCTGGAGGGGTGGTCAAGAAGATGGGGACTGAGGTTTAATCCAGGGAAGTGTAGGGTGCTGCATCTGGAGGTCAGAAACCCAGGTCATGTATACACCCGGGGGTCTCACTGCAAGCCATAATGAGTGAAAGGGACCTGGGGGTAGTGGTAGACATCAAAATGAATAACACTGAAAAATGCAGAAGATCTGCGGCAAAAGCAAACAGGATTCTGGGCTGCATAGTCAGGGGAATTACATCCAAGAGGAGGGAGGTGATCCTTCCTCTGTATAATGCCTTGATCAGGCCGCATCTTGAGTACTGCATGCAGTTCTGGAGACCTCACCTCAAGAAGGACATAGCACTGCTGGAGAGGGTCCAGAGGAGGGCAGCCAGGATGATTCAGGGCATGACAGAAAGGACCTATGAGGAAAAGCTGGAAGAACTTGGGCTGTACTCACTGGAGGAGAGGAGAGGAGAGATGGGGGGACATGATAGGGGTCTTTCATATGTGAAAGGGATAAACAGGGACAGAGCCAAAGATATGTTCAGGCTAAAGAAAGGGGGCACAGCCAGGGGGCATGAATGGAAGCTGGATGGGGAAAATTACAGGGGAGAACGTAGAAAGCATTACTTCACTGAGAGGGTGCTGGGACCATGGAATGCACTGCCTGGGAGTCTGGTGGAGGATGTCACAGTGGAAGGCTTCAAGAGGGGGTTGGGCAGGTGCATGGGTAAACTGAAGCCGAGATGACCCTCTGAGGGGCTGAGAGGGTGGGAGAAAGAGTGCCCTAGAGGGGCTGGCTACTGAGCAGACACAAAAGACCATCAGGCCTATTCTGCTGGCTTTTAGTATGTTAGTCTATTAGAATGTTTAAAGCCCGGACAGGAAAGCATTTATGTAGTATTGCACATGATGATAAGACAAATGCTTTGGCAATGCATAAAATGTGTAGTGGTGCAGAACATGTTTTTAAATTTCAAGGTCTACAAAGGGTAAGATTAGGCATTTGGGGGGGTGATCTAGATAATGCACTATTACAAGCAGAAAGTAGATGGCAGTATATTTTGAAAACAAGTGGGGATGGCAGTTTGAATGAAATGTTCAGCCTTGTGCCTTTCTTGAAAACAACAAAAAGATAAGATGTAATATGATGTGCAGATGAGATATGGGGCTAGATATCTGTGTATAATTTAGTGTTAAAATAGCACTTTAATGGTATGCACTGAGATAGTGATAGTAGTAAGAAATAGTACTGTATGGCGTTCTAACTGTATATTGGTATGTGCATATGAAATGTAACACTTTATATGTAGGAGGGTGTTGGTTTAAGTTTAAAGTATTATAGGTTAGGATTATTGTGTGTTAGTTACTGGCTAGAGATGTTTTTTAAGTATGGTTTTATAAATAGGCATTATGCCTTTAAGATGGGCGCCTTATAAAAGGAGGTGTGCTAGCCATGTAACTCCACCTTGAAAAAGCGTGGCGTAACAAATGAAACATTGGCATGCTTGTCGGGATTACTGTATATACTGTTGTGTATATTTATTGCTGATTTTTTTAAATAAATTGTGAGTGTATTCTTAAACACTCCTGCATCACTGTGTAACTCCTCTTTTAGTTTGGATAAGGCGGTGGATGTGGCCTACCTGCATTTCAGGAAGGCATTCAGTTCCGTCCCCAACAGAAGATTGGTAAACAAGTTAGCTAACTTGGTAATGGGGGCAAAGCTTACAAAGTGGGTGGAGGACTGGCTGGGAGGAAGGGCACAGAGAATAGCAGTTAATGGAAAGCACTCCAGGGAACTAGGGGTGAAGAGTGGGGTACCACAGGGATCTGTGCTGGGTCCAATATTGTTCAATGTGTATGTGGGGGATTTAGCGGATGGTCTAAATGGAAAAGCATGCCTGTTCGCGATTGACATGAAGGTCTATAACAGGACAGATATGCTGGGAAGGGGGGTGGAGGAAATTAAGCAAGATCTTGCCAAGCTGGAGGAGTGGGTGGAAAGGTGACAATTGGAATTCAATGAGAAGAAGTGCAAAATAATGCACATAGGATGAAATAATCCAAGAGCAAATTACTGCCTGGGGGTGAGCCACTGCAGGTCACAGCATAAGAGAAGGACCTGGTTATTTGGATATCTGACACATTAAAGGTTAGAAACCAGTGTGAAAGGACGGCAGGTAAGGCAACAAAAATGTTGGCTTGCATTGGGAGGGGTTTCACAAATAGGAGGACAGAGGTAATCATGCCACTGTATAAGACACTGGTTAGACCACAACTGTAGTATGGAGTACAATTCTGGAGGCCCCATTTACAAGGAGACAAGGATAGGCTAGAGAGGGTACAGAGAAGGGTGACTAAAATGATCCAGGGTCTGAATGGGAGACCACATAGGGGATAGGCTGGCAGAACTTGGTCTACATATACTGGAGATGAGAAGGGATAGGGGGACATGGTGGAAACGTTCAAATACATGCAGGGAATAAATAAGGTCAAAGGAACTAGCATCTTCAGACTGAGTGAAAACAAAACCACCAGTGGTCATGCATTCAAGCTGGAGGGGGGGGCAGATATCAGGGAGATGTAAGGGGGAGTTACTTCTCACAAAGGGTGGTAGGGCCATGGATTAAGTTGCCGTAATGGGTAGTGGAGGTGTATACAGTGGAGAAATTCAAAAGGGCATGAGATACTTAGATGGGGCTGGGCAGAGGTGGAAAGAGAGGACAGGGGGAGGGGGTAAAAGGGAGGGGGAGGTGCGCTATCATTTTTTTGGGCAGACTAGATGGGCTGCATGGTCCTTTTCTGCCAGCAGGTTTCTATGATTCTATGATTCTATGTTGTGAATGGTTTTGAATCATTTGGAAGGAAGATCTAGTGGTATATATAAAGCAATTTAGTTGCTG
The DNA here is from genome assembly GCA_016271365.2 of Neoceratodus forsteri. Taxonomy (NCBI): domain Eukaryota; kingdom Metazoa; phylum Chordata; order Ceratodontiformes; family Ceratodontidae; genus Neoceratodus; species Neoceratodus forsteri. Next base: position 92,393,366 of record CM057456.1, on the reverse strand, counting down.
TGATCATGTTAATTGCAGAAATATTACCTGCTAGAGTAAGGTGGAGTGATTTCCATCTCTCTAGTTCTATCTTAATGTCTGCTAACAGTGGTTTTAAATTTTGTTCCCACATTTTGGATAGGTCTGAGGTGATGTGGATGTCCAAGTATACTATTTCTTCAGGCCCCTAGTGTAGCCCATAGGGGACAACCTGCGTGTGGGCACAGTGTATATTCATTGGGAAAATCTCAGTCTTATTTTGGTTTATGGTGAGGCCAGAGTATGATGCAATGTCTATTAATAGTGTTAGTAAAAGGGGAAGAGAACTGGGAACATCTGACAAAGGAACAAGCAGATCATCTGCGTACATAAGAGTGGAGTATGACTCTCCTCCTACCGGGATGCCCTGGATGATGGGATGCTGTCTGATGGCTGCTGCCAAGTGTTCCACCATCAGTACAAATAGGAGAAGGGATAAGGGGCAACCCTGTCTGCTTCCCTTGCCTAAGGGAAAAGTGGTGGATAGGACTGAGTTGGTCAGAATCCTTGTGGTTGGAAGGTGATATGGTGCCTTTACCCAGCCCAGGAACTGTTCCCCAAAGCCAAATATCTCGAGGACTTCTATGAGATAGTCCCACTCCAGGGAGTCAAAAGACTTTTCAAGGTCAAAGGCAACTGCTGCCACTGGAGTGGGAAAGAAATTAGCTAAATGGATCAGATTAAACAGGGACTGAATGTGGTCCCTGATACAGTATAGCATCCAGGGACCAAACCTACCTGGGAAGGATGTATGAGTAGGGGTAGCAGGGGGTTAAGTCTGGCTGACATAATTTTGACGAAGATTTTGATATCAGCATTAATCAAAGATATTGGTCTGTAGCTGGAAGGCAGTTTGTGGTCCTTGCCTTTTTTTAGCAACACCGTTATGACTGCCTCTCACAGCGTAGGGGGGAAGGACCCAGTGGCTTGGGCTTCATTATACAGGGAGGTGAGCAGAAAGGATATAGAACATGAGAATAATTGCCAGACCTCTAGAGGGAAACCGTCTCCACCTGGTGCTTTCCCCTTATTCATGGAGTGAAGGTCATGTTCTACTTCTGTCTTTGTTATGGGAGCATCTAGGCAGGCTGTCTGTTGAGGTGTGAGCTTAGGGAGACCCAGTGAAGACAGAAACTCTGTTATTTGGCATCCATGTGCCTAGAGGAGGAGGAGGAGGAGTATAGCTTGGTTTAAAAAGTGCTTCATTAGAGTATTTATGTCCTGTGGCTTGGTCTGTGTTTTCCCAGTGTCATCCCGTAACCCAGGGATATGTCTCTCTGCTAGCTGCTTTCATAACCTATATTTATTTATTTGAATTTTGATGACCAGGTAGGTCAACTGAGACAAAGTCCCTTTTTCAGTGATGACCCAAGGAATAAAGCATTCCAAAAACAAAACATAATACGATAATACACATAGAACAGTACAGTGAGTCACAATATACAGTTAAGCCATAGGTAAATAACAACAGTACCCGAGCAGGCAATAACCAAAGAATTCAGGATTACAGACAGTTTGCAGGTAGCCAGGGGAGGCAGGAGGCAGATTAACATTTTATACCATGTGCAGGGACATTTATGCCATTCACATACCAGATGTCAACAATTTAAACAGCAAGATAACTAAGAATAGTCAGATTCAACTGCATTTGGTTAGAGACATGGGGTTCAGGTTACAGTCAGATGTTATTCTAGGTAAAGGAGGAGTCAGAAGTGGGGAAAATAGCTTGTCTTTGAGATAAGAAAGAAGGGAGGCTGTTTGCGACCATTGTGGAGATTGAGAGATGCGTAATATTAGTCACATGTGGCCTTACTTGTTAATAACAATTACCTCTGCATTGGGGGTGGTTTGAAGAACTCATCCTTGTAGAGATTTTTGAATCGGTTAATGGTTTTGCAGGAAAGTAAAGGGTGGGGCAAATTGTTCCAAATTCTGGGGGCAGTGACAGTGTAGAATCTTTGGCCTATCTTTTGCCTGGCCTTCAGGAGCTCCAGTAATGGTAGGCTAGATGATCTTAGTACACAAGGGGTAGGTTTTAGGGATAGCAGGCCCATCAGACTTGGGGGGGGGGGCTGATGAATCAACTTAAAGGTGGTACAGTGCACGGGGAAGTCAAATTTGTTGTCAAAGGTTGGCAAACTTAGTTTGCTAAGTACAAGGCAGTGGTGAGTATGGGCGAGGGCCAAGGCGGCAAAGTGAGCTATCCTATGGTATGTCTTTTTTAGTTTGTTTAGTAACTGGAGCCTTAACCAAGTGGATGACACGTGCTGCATAGAATATACCAGGGAGTAGGGTGGCAGTGGCCACTCTGGCATGCTTTGAGAGGTAGGGTGCTGAGCGGTAGAGCAGCCCAAGTTTTTGATTAGTGGTTTTGATGGTGTTGTTTATGTGTGTTTCAAGCACTAGGGTCTCATCAAGTGTGAGTCACAGGTATTTGAATGATGAGACATTTTCCAGTGGAGTACCCAAGGAGGTTTTTAAGAGGAAGGGTGTGTCATATTGAGTTTTGAAGGACATGTGACAAAAGGGAATAGTTTTGTTTTTTTTCTCATTGAGAACCAGTTGATTATTTAAGAACCAAGATTCTAGGGCATGGAAGTCTAGCTCAAGATTCGCAGTCAGGGTGCGGATATTCTTGGAAGATCTGTAGAGTACTGCATCATCCACGTAGAGTTGTACTGATGCACCACCACAGTTAGGAGGCAGGTCATTGATGAATATGGAAAATAGTAGGGGACCAAGTATGGACCCTTGCGGTACCCAAGTCAGTGATTGGTGCTAGAGGGGATAGTGTGTTTGCCCATTTGCACATTGAGAACGATTTGCTAGGTAATTTGAATACCACACGAGGGAGATATTATCCAGTTGAATGTGACGAAGTTTAGCTATTAGCAGAGGGTGATTAACAAGGTCAAAGGCCTTAGTTAGGTCTACAAAGACTGCACCGGTGGCTTGGCCCAGATCCCTGTTATTGAACAAGTCAGAGGTGATGCGAAGGAGGGAAGAGTCAGTTCCGTGGCGTTTAAGGGAAACCATGCTGAAAGTCTGTGAAAATGTTTGCTTGTTCAAGGAATAAGTACAACTGGTCATAGAGGATTCATTCTTGAATTTTTAAAATAGGGCAGAGGATAGAAATTGGTCTGTAGTTTTCGGCTATATCAACTGGGCCAGATTTGTGGACAGGTACCACACCACTGTTTTCCATTTGTCAGGGACAGAGTGGGTGATGAAAAATCGATTTATTAGCATCGAGATGGGCAGGGCAAGTGCTGATGCCCCAATGTGAAGGAATTTAGGGGACAGGGTGTCAAAGCCTGGAGAGCTATCACATTTGAGTCTCTTGAGCAACTTTAGGACCTCAAAATTGGTGGTAGTTTTTGTATGTAAGAAGGGATGGCTGGTCTCATGTTGATGTTGATTAGTATTGAAGTACAAGCAAGAGGGAGGAAGACCATGTTTGTAGGAAGTGAGGTCTGTAAAGAAGTTGTTTATTCCAGTGACAATGTCCAGATGTGTTGTGAGAGTGGCTCCATTAGCGATCATTGTTTTGGGGAACAATGCATTCTCTACCTTTTAGTAGGGTATTCATCTGGCGCCAGAAGCCTTTAGGGGTGGCCAGGTTTGTTTCTTGTAAAGATATAAGATAGTTTCTTTTGGCCACCTTTATTTTATTTTTGCCAATGATACATAATCCAATCAGTATGTACCCCAGATCTCTTAAAGGTCTTCCAGGCTTTATCACATGTGCGCATGGGACCCCTCAGGTCATTAGTTAGCCATGGGGCAAGGAAGCCTTTGGATCTTCTGGTTTTATTTGGGGCAAGAGAGTCAAGGGCTGCTGTGAACATTGAGATAAGATAGTCAAGGTCCTGATTTATATCATAGAGGGTGTTAACTGGTGACCAGTCAATGGAGGCTAGGCAGCTGTTAAATTCCTTCTTGTTGAACTTGGTCAAATCCCTGATTGATTATTTTGGGGGTGGATGGGGTGCAGAGCTGTTCCAGACACAATAGGTGGGTGAGTGATCACTCAGGAGTCTGGGTAGATGCCAGCAGCTCTGATGTTAGCTGGTGTGCTGGTTATGATCCAGTCAAGGACCGTGTGTCTCCCAGACTTCATGTTCAGTCTAGTGGGTTGTTCTATGATCTGCACAAAATTAATGTCCACCAGAGCAGAGTGGTACTGCATGTTTTCTGAGCCAAACCAGTTAAGGTTAAAGTCACCACATACCACTGTATCATGTCTAGGGATGTTGTCCAGGTTAGTGATAACCTCCTCATAAGAGGATGAGTGTCTGGGAGGCAGATAAATGCAGCCTAACACCAGCCAGGCACAGGGCTTCTATTGTGGGGCGGTCTGCAGCGCCGCTCAGTCGGCTAGCACTTTCCTCTCTTTTTCTCATCCTTCACAAAATTTGTGTCTTAACCTGAGGATTGCTAATTCAACCTTCCTGGCAAGCAGGTCATTTATTTCCATGCGTATTTTAACTGTTGAACTGCTAAGGGGGGATGGGGGTAGAATTTTGGAGTGACTTTGGCCTGGTTTTCTTCACGCTGGAGCTGGGCCACTAGAGAGCTAAAAAGCTGTTCCCTTTTTTTACAGCCCTTGGCTGCTTATCACATAATACTGCCATGCAAAGTGGCCTTACAGGCCTCCCACATTGCACTAGCTGATGTATCAGAGATTGGATTTTCCATGAGGTAGTGACTTACCTCTAGGCCTAGCCACTGTTTAAAATCAGGATCTTGGAGTAGCAGAGGGTCTTGCCTCCATGAGGTGGAACGGATGTGTGGACCCAAAGAAGATGGAGATGGACCAGGGCATAGTCAAATATAACTGTAGGCAGTATTTGTGAGCCCAGGGAGGTTTGTGCAGTATGAGCTAACACCAGTCAGTAATCCAGTCAGCTGAATGAGCCATGCACCAAGGACTGAAAAATGTATTCCCTCTCCCAAGGATGAAAGACCCACCATATATCAGATAGCCCCATATCCTGTATGAGTTGGTGCAGGGATAAATGGGCTCTGGGGTGAAGGTCTTGCCCACTTGAGCTCCGGCAATTTGAGAAATGAGTGAGAGATTAAAGTCTCCGCCCAGTAATGTAGGAACATTATCAGTAGCTATGGACTGCAAAACTTGCGCATCTTCGTGGAAGAAATCTGGGACTCCTCTTTATTTGGACATTAAATGTTACCTAGTAAGAGCAGCCCCTCTGGAGGGTCCATCTGGACTAGCACCCACCTCCCATTTGCGTCCTTTTTTAAGTTTTGCATGACGCATTTTAGGGACTTGTGAAACAGAATGGCAACTCCTCTCTTCTTAATAGAAGCTGGAGAGGAGAAGACCTGCCCTACCCATTCCCTAGCTAACTTAGCATAGTCAGCAGGGTTAAGCTTAGTCTCTTGTAAGAAAGCTAGACTGGACTGCAATTTTTTTAGGTGAGGTAATACCTGTTTATGCTTTATTGGTGTATTCATGCCCCGAATGTTCACGGTATGGCAATTTAACTCACCCATAATTTTGGTGTAGGTTGAAATTCATATTAAGGGGTTGAACTGTAAAAATACGGGTGGCTGCTGTCCACTCTAGCTGCACAGCTGTTGTAACTTCTAGCAATAAAATTCACAACATCAGTAATAGTATCCTCATATAAGCCATCAGTTCTACCTGTAGCATTACATGGTATCCAGAACAACGATCAACTATGGGCATTATGGCCTAACAAATAACCTGAAACAGTTGAATATTTACAGAGGCTGAAGCTATCTTTGCTATGGGGTGGTACAGAGAATGAGCCGGCACATACTGTGCCAAGAGATCCCCTGTCTACTCCTGCGGGTGGGGTAAGATTTGAGAACTAACAACCATACCCACATGTGGGTTATACATCACAAAAACTCGTAGGAAGAGGGCGATCTGCCCCTCCCTGGGAAACCATCGGGGGGGGTTGTGCAAATGCAAATATGCCTTCCTCGTACCATTAGGGAGAGCTCCCTTCCAAATTACTGCTGCATAAAGATAGAAAAGGGTCCCCCATCTTTGGGCATAGCAGAAGGGCTTTGTTGGAACATGCCCTGTTATTACATTTAGAGCTACTGATCCAGTCTGATTGGCATTACTGTAGGGTCCAGCCTACTGCCTGATATTATGATTGGGTGTTGGTTTAGTTCCCACCTGGGAGGTCCATTTGTCCACACTCCCATTTCAGAAATAAACCAAAAGGAGAGGGGGATACATAGCAGAGGGGGGGATGGGAATATTCTTCTTTGGCACTAAAAGCACTTAATCAATACAGCTGATCATTCCTATCACCTCCCGCTTGTTCCCTTCCCAACTGTTGTTTATGCAAAGTTGTGCACCTTCCATATGTGAGGGGTATAGAAATTCCTCATATGGCACAGTAACTAGTGCTGTCTAAAAAATATTGTTCATTGGCATTACCATTCCTTGACCCTATAATAGCTCATGATGCACCTTGTAAACATGATCCCCCCATAGAATGCATGCTGGCTATGCAATTTTGCATGATTTACAGGGCTGCTGTGCAAGGGAAGTTGTTAAAGACACTATTCTCAGGGTTGAAGCAACTATCCCCTTCCCTTCCACCATTCATTTTTTTTTCCTCTCCCCGCCTTTCAGTTGGGTTAGATATAGTCATTTTTGAGGAGGGAGGGTATGTTAGTACCGGGAGAGACATTTCTGCAGAATGGGTATTCTTCTAAGTATCACTAGCACATCTAGCATGCCTGTACAGAAGCATTCAGTAGTCCCAAAATTCATCCGGCCAGAGTTAGGGGCCTGAACAACTCCTGGCATTTTCGATCCTTTGTCGCTTATGCAGGCTCCGGAAAGTTCCAATTCTGCCAGTGTGAAAGTTTAATGGCCGGTGTGTTGCCTACCACTGCCATTATGTGTAGTCCTAGTCTATGGAACTGGCAGGCAGGAGGGGCTGGGAAGGGGTGACCATGGGAATGCGGCTCCGGTATTACCAAGCTGAGGCATCATGGCAATACCCTTAATTGACATATGTTCCCACCCCATCCCCCCACCCCCAAACAACTCCAATGAAAAGGGTAGCACTTATCTGACTTCAATCAACCATCGTCTGTCAGCTTAGTTGTAGTCAAGGTTAATAATAATAAAATAAAATAATATTTTATTTATATTGCGCCTTTCAAATTTCAAGGCGCATTCCAATAAAACAAGATAAAATACAAAGTACAAGGACAGTGATACAAAGGGATATTGTAAAACACATACAAACAATTAATTTACAGTCAACCATAAGCCCTTTCCCATAAAAAGGATTTGAGAGCCTGTTTAAAACTCCCCACGGTCGTACACTCCCTAGTCTGACGGGATAGAGAATTCCAAAGGAAGTGGGCTGCAAACATAAAAGCCCGGGCCCCAGATGATTTCAATATCACCCTTGGAATCTCTAGCAACCCCTCGTTGGCTGAGCAGAGAGATCTCACAGAGCAGTAAGGGATCAGGAGTTCTTTCAGGTAGTCAGGGCCCAGATCATGCAGGACTTCAAAAGTCAGTAATCTGACTTTGAAGGTGATCTGCCACTGAACTGGCAGCCAGTGCAGTTCCTGCAGCACCGGAGTAATATGGGAAGATCTAGAAGTACCCATCAGTACTCGGGTTGCGGAATTCTGCACTAGCTGCAGGCGGCGGATATCAACCTCTGGAAGCCCAAGGTAAAGCGAGTTACAGTAGTCCAGGTGAGAGGTCACAAAGGCATGGATCAAAGTTGGCAGATCACCAGATGGATCAAGGTGCTTGAATCTGGTGATGTTTCTTGGATGATAAAAAGATGATTTTACCACCGCTGACACCTGGGATCGAAGAGTCAGCCCTGCATCTAGTATCACCCCCAGATCTCGCACCCGTTCAGAGACCCGTAGCTCAACATCCCCACAAAAAACTCCAGATGGGGTGCTGGCCATAGGTCCCCTATCTGGCAATCCAGATCCAATACCAGCACCTCCGACTTCTCAGAGTTCAACCTCATCCAACTGGACCTCATCCAATCCTGGATTTCCTTCAGGCAACTTTTAAATACCGAGATAACTCATTCTTGGTCGGGTGCAAAGGACAGGTACAGCTGGGTATCATCTGCATAGCAGTGAAACCCCAGCCCATACCGTCTCACAATGTCTCTGAGGGGAAGCATGTACACCACAAACAACATGGTGGACAATATAGAGCCCTGAGGAACCCTACAAAATAGAGAGATGGGATCAGAGGAAAAAAACCCTGACACCACCCTCTGAGTTCTTCCGGTGAGGTAAAAAGTGAATCATCTGAGAACAATCCCAGAGAGTCCACAAATACATCTCAGGCGCTCAAGTAGTAACCCATGGTCAATGGTGTCAAATGCTGATGACAGATCTACTAGTACCAAGATGGACCATTTTCCCTGGTCTCTCGCTATCAGGAGATCATTGAGCACCTCAACCAGTGTTGTCTTGGTACTGTGCCTCTTTCGAAAACCTGATTGGAGAGGTTCGTAAATGTTTTGGATGGTCACATGGTTCTCCAACTGGGCTGCCACCACCTTCTCGATCACTTTCCCTACAAAGGAAAGGTTCGAGATAGGTCTGTAGTTAGCAAGACAGTCTGGGTCCAAAGATGCTTTCTTCAACAAGGGTATCACCACTGCCTCTTTCAAGGAATAGGGGAAAGTTGGGGAGGAAGCATCGTGCTGAGGTACACCATATGCTGTAAAGGCTGGTCTAGGAGGCAAGGTAACCACTGGTACTGAAGTGATTTCAATGGCTGCCATGGCATCCCATGTTCTAGATTCCTCCTTGGATGATGCTTGATCAGTTGGAACAGTCTCTAGAGATTCCTCCGGCCCAGAGGTAGTAAAATCGAACTGGGTAGAGCCAAAGCCGAGTATCTATTAGGTGAGTGGAAGGCCTGCAATGTTGTTGCATTCTCTGCAGTCTTGTTCTGACCACTTCCCAGGCTGAGTGATCTGGCTCTGTCTTCATAGTATCCTCGGCAGCTGTGGGTGGTGCAAGTGTGCTGCTTGAGGTTCTGGGGTGGAAGTTACCAGGCTGAGTCCAATTCTTCCATCAGGGAGGCCTGTTTCTCTTGGGGCCGATATTCCATCACTTCCATGTGGTCTTGAGACTAAAAATGGTGATTTCCCTGCAGTCCACCTGGTTGCCTAACTTCCCTCAAGTATGTTTTATGTAAATAATTCAGTAAAGCTTCAGTCTGAGAAAATAGGAACAGAGTATCATTTTGTGCAATGCACATTGTGGCAGGATAGCATAGAGAGAAGGATATATTAGGTGTGTGCTTGATTCGGTAGCGCTCTGTGTAGGCCTTCCATCAATCAGATAGCTCCTTCGGGTAATCTTGGTAAATCTGTATCCTTTGATTCTGCCATAACAACTGTCCCTTCATACAGGCTGCAGCTGTTATAAGTTCCTTTTCTCTGAAATCTAAAAATCGAGTCAGGATGTGCCGCAGTCTTTCTCCGGCCCTTGGTGGAGATAATAGGGAGCTGTGTGCCCTCTCAATTTGTAAATTAGAAAATGGTTAAGTAAATCCTAGCATTCTGACTGGTTAGGACAGCAACAGTATTGGTTGTGCATTTTTCAATAGAGCCCGCTGAAAAAAAGTGCCAATTCGGGGTACCCCATTACTTAGTGTTATCATTGGGCACCTTGAATTGCCAAAGTCTCCAGTCGCCATTTTTTCTCACTTACTAAGTGAGCTGTAAACTAGCAACCCATCTCCCCATGTCACCCCAGCAGATACTCAACAAAAGTATAAAATCAACAACAGTTGTGGGGAAAATGAACTCGGCTGAAAAAGTAGCACACAATGTTAAACTCTCCGGTAGCGCTAATGTGTATGCCAGCAGCCATACTTCCTTAGGTTTCCATACCATATATTGATGTGGTATGGAAAAGAAAGAAAGCACCACTCCTCTCACACACAGAAAGTACTGCCACCGGAGTTCAGACAGCTGTCACTACTACATTTACCATCAAGCGACACCTCCCACCCCACTCTGTTCCCTTCCTTCCTGTACTGCCTCACTGCAGCCTGTCCATCACAGGAACAACTTTATAGGCATTCACAATGGCTTTTAAAATCAAAAACTGTAGCACTGTCAGGTCGCACCCTCAGCACCACTAACTTATTGATACTGACTGAAGTCGCCATCGCAAGAAACAGAGTAGGGCAGGGGCTGAGCTTCTTCAGGGATTTGGGGTCCAAAAAAAAGTCGGTTTCATTCCTTCACTCTAGGTCTTTCCTCCACCATAATCACTGCACTCTGTGAGTGTCATATGGAGCAAAATTCTGAACTCATAATGATATGATACCCCCACAACCCACTATAGCACTCACTGCATATGATTGGCACTGAGCTGTATGACAACACAGTTAAAATGAATAAAAATAAAAACAGAAGATCATACAGTATTAAAAAACAGCGTCATGCCTATTTACACCCCAGGGCGGTCCGGTATTGCCCAATGTTGCCCAGCCTGTTGGGTATTATTACTTATGTAGGCAATGCTGGTAAATGTAAGCGCTCTGGGAGGGCTTGCTGTAGAAACTGAACAGCGTTGCTATGCTCGGTCCCCTCAGGAAAACCTGGGAACCGGAGATTCTTCCAGTGGCTCTGATTCTGTAGGTCATCTACTTTTTCCTGCATGACAAGCATGGCCCTGGTTTGCTTCCATAGCATTTCTTTGAGGTGTTGTATAGTGACCTCATGGGAGCCAATTCTCCACTCTGTTTCAAACAATCTGGCTTGACTAGATTGCACTGCCTGTGTATTATTGTTAGTAGCAATTGTAAGCTGTGCCATCTGTCCCATTAGTTGAGCAAATATATTCTCTATCCTTGCAGGGTCCCTGGCTGAAGAGGAAGACTGCAAGGCCATGCTACAACAGTTTGATACTAGCCCCTGTTCAGCAGAAAGAAGATGGGAGGCAGCTGGTAAGTAATATCTGAGTCACATTTGTGGTTTAAAATACTGTCCAATGTCTTTTGTAATGGCTGCTCCAATTTCCATAGTAAAATGTTCCCCACTGCAGGATGATGAAGGATTATGGCCCAGTGGATTCCAGAGATATTCCCTTATGCTGCCATCTTGGATCAGGGCTAAACCACCAGGGGTACCCCATTTAAAGATACATATTTATCATCCCTTGGTCATTTCAGCCCAATGGGAACCTCGTTCCACAGGCAGCACCTCTTTAATATGGATTACAGCACAGCTAACTGGAGACTATCCAGTCTGACATTTCATATAGACATTGATCTAGCACAGAAACTGCATGATGCCTGTCAGGTGAAAAGGATATATACAGTTGGATGTCATCTATATAACAGTAAAGCTTCAACCTGAGCTGGGCCACCAGTGCAGTGGTAGTGCTACCCCATGCAATACTGACAACTCAGGTTCAGGAACAGACCCAGAGTATGTAGGGGCCAGCCAGGGGGAGGTAGGATGTGCATCTGCTGGACTGCTCTCCTCCTCCTCCAAAAGTGTTGTAGGGGATAGGCTGTGGCACCTGGTGACAGGGTGACTCCCATTTAAGGCTGGGAGTACTATAGCCAGGTACCACACAAAGCAGGTTGGAGGTGTTGGTGGACATCAACACAGCCGCACCCCTCAGGAACCAGGAAAAGTTGAAAACCTCAGGACAGACACCGCTATGAAGCCCAAGACCACAGCCTATATTGTAAGCCTCAGTCAGGGTTTCAGGGTGATCTTGGTCTTCTCCTGCGGGAGCCCCTCCTTGAGGGGAAAATCATGGTCCTCTGGACTGGGCATCTGAGGGAGAACTGTGGAAGTGCGGGGGCTGGCAGGTCCTGAAGCAAATATAGGGTACATCCCTCTCCTGGCTGAACTAGAATGGGGGGGGGAATCCAACCTGTATCATCTAACAACTTCACCTTGTGTTAAAATGTGTTCAGCAAATTACATGGGAGATACTATTAATCCTAAGGGCACTCCAGATTGGATCCTAGCTGGCAACAAGGAGAATGTCCCCAGTGCAACACGCTGCAATCTGACAGTTAGAAAAGACTCAAAAGTTCATTTTGCCCCAGGTTACCCATTAAAACACTATTATCCATCATATGGAATGCCAATACTCTTGCTTTACCATTCTGGCTGGTCTGCTTACACTGAACCACTTGGAAAAGGAAGCTAGAAACAGAGCAAAGTGTGCCATCCTACCAGATTGAATGGCCAGGAATTTAACTGGCTGACACAAACAGCCAGCCACTCTTGCTGCCAACCACCAGTTTCATGTTGAGATTTGGCAATGATCATGGCAGGGGGAGCCCTCCATTGGCTCAGCAACCTCCTGCTGGGTGGGGCTAGTTCTCAGCTCCTACCATGCACTCCAGTCTTCAGCAGTAGAAGAGAGAGCAGGGTGCAAAGCAGTTCAGAGGATCTCTTTAAAGCATACCTTTTGCCACTCTCTTATAATGGATGGCTAACAGATTGGCTACGTTAGTTAAGACTTCTGCTAGCTTAAGTTTAATCTAAAGTCTTGGCAGTGATCTTGGAGGTAAGGCAGTCATAATAAATGTCAGCAAACCCAGGAAATGCCAAACAGAAGTCTGTTGCAGGCTGCCAGCTTTTTGATTAAAGAACAAAACATCACCTTCGTCTACAAATAAATCCATTTACTATGAATCCTTTCTTGGAATGTGAAAAGGTCTGATTTGCTATTTTCTTCTTTAGAGTGATCTTACAATGCTAATGTTGTAAACTGAGTTAATAATATGCCTACTTCTTGTCATATGCCTAAACTAATTTGCATACAGATTAGCATAATACTCACCCAAGTAGAGATGACAAATAGAAATGCATTATGTATGTGTTTTTCTTTTGCATGCATGCATGCACTTATTGAAAACAAAAACTATTTTAATATGCCTTACTAATGTGCCAACTTCTCAAATATTTACTCTTGGAGTTAATAAGGCATTTTCTACTGCAAGTGTTTATGGAGGCATAATGCACATCCAGTCTTATGGCTGGTGAAATGTTAACCCTTGAATCTCTTCACAGTGAAAAGATTATCTGTTTTGACCAAAGGAAAAAAAAAATTTTGTTTCACATAGATCCTTCCATACAAACTGTATCTCAAAGAGCTTTACAATCCAGGAGAGGGATGGGAGAAAAAGCTGCTTACATTGTTATTGTGCAATGTAATTAAAAGAGCATAACGATACTATAAAGAGGTCAAGTGTTAAGCACATGGAGGAAATATGGTTTCCTCAGGGTCACACCATAAGAAAGCAGCAACTATGGGATTTAAATGTTGTTCTCTGAAAATAACCAAACTGAAAATTCTTTATTTTCTCTCAGTCTCACTTAACCTCTGTTTGCATGCTTAATGGCTGACACTGGCTATTGATGCATGGTAAAGTGTTTTGTGTGATATGGCATGTACGAAATGCAAACCAAAATTATGTATTTGCTTTCCTTTCTTCCCTCTCTTTAGTTAGTGTTAATAAAACAATCCCTATATTACTGTTATATTACTCCTACAGTGCAACTAGCTAAGATTTATCATAATTGTATCCCAATCTTCTTAAGTGAGAACCTGCTAACTTTGACAGCTCCATTTTAATTATTGACCTATGATGTATGGTACAGCTGCGTGAACTAATTTGTAAAACCCAGCTCATTTTTCCAAGATATAGTTTACCTGTCATTTTTAATAGATGATTTTATCTAAAGGTAAAAGATTGTTGGATAATGTCCTCTTTTCATTTTTATCGTTATATTTTCCAGTTTTAGTTCAATGCATGCCTGGTAGACTAACCTCGGTTCACTAATTCTATTCTTTTTTTTTTTAATTCTGAAAAGTTTTGATCCTTGTATATTCTTTTTCCAAAAGATGGTGCAGCACTGTGTAAACAATACACTTGGCTGTTTGCGTTGGTGTATGCTGCATTGAGATGAAAGACAGGAATCCCATCAAAATCATCAAAATAAAGGGCTAAATTTAAGATTAGGATTCGACATACACCAGCAATGGCTATTTACATGTTATAATCATCCAAAGGAGGATATTAGGAGATTTGCATAGCATGTGGTGCAATCCTCTCTCTCTCTCTCTTTCTCCCCCCACCCATCTCTCCATAGATTTTGTAATTATGAGTTGATGCCAAATTTGCATTGAGTGAATGTGCTGTACTGTGACATTTTTTTGCACTTTGGCAGAGCAGGTCCAAAGAAACTCAGTTGCTCTTCGTCATTTTGGCATTGTGATGTCATGACACAGCACTTTTTACAGGGAGCACTGACCAAGCATGTCCAAATTGTTGACAAGACATATGACCTGCAGCAGGCAAGCAGTGATGCTGGAGTTCGAAACCCCCTAAAGCTGCACACATTCACATCTCTCTCTCTCTGTCACAAAGAAAGGATCCGTGGCAGAAGATTCTACTAAGGAGCTCATTTTATGTGAAAAAGAGTGACTTGATCAGAAAGCTTCAGAAAGCTTCTGAGAATTGTGCATTATCATTCCAGTTAGCTGATTCTCATTGTATTCATCTGTAGTTGCAGGCAAGCAGGTCAATTAAAATCATATGGAAGAATACAGGGTAAAGTACACACTGTTACCCTGCACTGTGTGCAGCAGACCTGCTGTAGTAGCAGGTAGAGTGAACCGAGCAGCCTGGATAGTCACAGAAGGGAGTTTTGAGAACTTTATTTGATATTTCCTTTTTATTTTGTTTAATGAGTGCTGGTGGTGTAGGGAGAACCGAAACCCATATTCTTTTTTTTTTTTTTTTTTTTTTTGTATTTTTTGTCTTCTGCAGCAGGAGCAAAGCAGATTGAAATTAAGAGACTGGGAAAGGAGTGGAAGGGCATTAAATATTTTTTTGCCAAATAGTTCTTTTAATGACTACTGGTTGTTCAGCAGGACACAGAAACCCATCTTTTTATGTTTTTGCCTGTGTGAGCAAGTCTGCCAGTCAGGTGCTGGGTGAGTAAAAAGTAAGGCAGACCACTGTGTGAGACACAAGGACTCTCACTGGTGTGGTGTGATATGTGGTCTGTCACTAGATGAGGGGTGGCCTGGTGGTGTCGCTCTCTCCTATCACCTCACAAGTCATACAGTACTATGCTTGTCCATGCACTGCCTCTCACATGGGTATTTAGGAATCATCAGCAACTATTGTAAATCACCTTGGCTAGCTTTCAGCAGTGACTGCATTCTGACATCACTCCTCATCTGATGTGCATGTTTTGCCAATGCATGTAGAGAACTTGAAAAGAAGAATAGGAGGAAAAAAGGGATACAGGGGAGGAGGAGGAGCAGATACATTTTCCACCCTACCTGTTTAGCTAAGTGTGATACAAGTTCTGTAAGCAGTTATAGCGGAGAAAGAGCTTGTCATGGTGGAACAGTGACTGGGAGTCATGGTCGTGGGGATGTGAGGATAAGGGCTGGGCAGATGGTAATTATATGCAAAGAAACCTTGGCCCATTAGCCCCAGCTATCCACTTGTTCCAATCACAATGTAGAATAAACACCCCTTCAAAGGTGATCATCAACTGCATCTGATGATAAAACTATCCTGAGCAATCCAGAAGCAAACTAGTTCCCCCTCTTCATTTGTCAAGTGCTTCCAGTTTCCATTTTGGGATTGAAGTGATCCATCTAGAAAAAAAAGTTAAATTAAGTTAACCCCCAAACAAAAATCTTGCATCAACTACTCAGTTGCTCAGCGTCCCTGACCCCACCTTTGACACATGTGGCTTCTGACAACAACATGAGGGTAAGGAGTTAAGCAAAACGCACATATCACACTTCATATCTTCAGTTTCATGATTCCTGTTTTCATGGTATATAAATATAAACATAATAACAATAATCATAGAAACAGAGTTTCTCAGTAGGAAAAGACAGCTTGGCTGACCCAATCTGCCAAGATATTCCCTGCCTAATCTGCATCCACATACCCTAACTGGTCTTTGACAACCCTCCTCTCTTCCTGCTTGTTTTCTAATACATCCCTATGTCTATCCCATGCATGCATAAAGCCCCCTTCCCCAACACTGTTTTTCCTTCCACCACTTCTCCTGGCAGTCTGTTCAATGTGTTTACCACCCTTTCAGTGAAGAAACATTTCCTCACAACCCCCTCAAACTACCCCTTCCTCCAGCTTCATTGCATATCTCCTGTTCCTGGGGCTCTTTGTCACTTGAAAGAGGCTTCCCCCTTGCGCCCTCTTCACCCCTATGAGGTACTTGTAGATCTCTATTATATCACCTCTTGCTCTCCTCTCTGCCATGGTGTACACGTTGAGATCTCTCAGTCTAACCTCATAGTACATTTCATGCAACCCCAGCACCATTTTAGTTGCCCTCCTCGAGACTGTATCCACCCTGTCTATGTTCTTTTTGAGGTGTGGCTTCCAAAACTGGGCATAGTCCTCCACACGTGGTCCCACCAGTGAGTGACACAGTGGCAACACTGCCTCTTCCTGTTGCTGGACACCCTCCCTATGCTACTCAGCATTGCACTGACCCTACCCCCTGCTTTTTCACACTACCCTGTCACCTTTAGGTTATCAGATATGTAAACCCCAAGATCTCTTTCTTGTTTAGTGACTGTCAGTTCCTTATCCCCTTTATACTAACCTCCTGGTTTCCTATTCCTTTGGTGCATGATTTTGCACTTTTTGGCATTGAACCCCAACTGCCACTCTTTAGACCCTCCTCAAGTTTGCCAAGATCCCTGCTCATTCTCTAGACCCCTTCCTGAGTGTCCACCCAAGGCTGCTGCAAATGTTAGTATCATCTGCCAAAATGAGTACCTTTCCTTCCAGTTTATCAGCAATTTTACTTATGAAGACATTGAAGAAGACTGATCCCAATATTGAGCCTTGCAATACCCCACCTGGCACTGCTCCATGATTCAACTGAGTTCCGTTTACCACCAATCTCTATCATTAATCTGTCAACCTGTTTCTAACCCAATTAATCACTTTGGATCCCATCCCCAGACTGTTCAGTTTCTTTATCAGCCTCCTGTACTACACAGTGTCAAAGGCCTTGCTGATGTACAGATAGACCAAATTAACTGCTTTCCCCTGATCTATTTCCCTGGTCAGCCAGTCTAAGAAATCCATCAGATTTGTTTGGCATGACCCCCCACCCCCATGAATCTGTTCCACCTGTGGTTTTGCAATCAATAGATTCAAGATTCACTGAACAGCCGTCCTTTAGCAGGGTTTCCATTAATTTCTACACCACTGAAATAAGACTGAACAGCCTATAGTTGCTAGCTGCCTCCCTGCTACTGCTCTTCTGTAGAGGGACCATGTCAGCAATTCTCCAGTCCTCCATAACCATGGCGGTTTCCAGTCAGCCGTTGAACAAGACTGTCAATGGAGCAGCTAGCACTTCCCTGATTTCCCTTAGTATCCTTGGGTTTATCAGTCCGGTCCCAAAGCTTTGTCTACCTTCAGAGCTGCAAGTCCCTTCTGGACTCTTTCTTCTGAAAATGGACTTGTGTCCATCTCCTCTCAACTCCTGTTTCTGCTATTTTCTGGTGCTACATCCCCCATCCTCCACTGCGAAGACAGAGAAGAAATACCTATTCAGGATATCTGCTTTTTCTTCATACTCGTTTGTGCTGTTTGCCCCCTTTTCCCTTCTGATCCTCACTATCCTTCCCTTTGGTTTCCTCTTCTCATTTATGCATCTAAAGAAAATCTTGTTCATCTTAGTACTCTATTTGGCAATTCTTTCCTCTGTGTGGGCCTTTGCTTCCCTCACTGCCTTGCCTGCTTCCATCTGCTTAAGTAGGTATACCTACCTGTTCTCCTTCCTCTGTGTTTCCTAATACCTCCTGAATGCCATCCATTCTTCCTTTGCTACTTCCTTAGAAAACCATAACCACCTTTTTCCTTCTGCTTTTGCTAATTTTCTTCACACAGAGGTTAGTTGCCCACTGTGTCACCATGCCTGACAATCTCCTCCCCCCTCAAAGCAATCCCTCATTTCATTAAATCCACATTTCTAAAGTCCAGGACCCTCATCCTCATGTGATTAGCCTCTGTTCCTATGATAATGTTAAACCACACTGTATGGTGATCATTAGTACCTTGGGGATTACACACTGTAATGCCCGCAATGCTGTCCCTGTTAGTATGCACCAGGTCCAGCACTGGCCTTTCATTAGTGGGTTCATTGACTAGCTGCCTGAGAAAAGACCATTGTAAAGAGTCCAGGATGGCTCTACTCCTTGCAGAACCTGCCATTCAAAAGCTTCACTCCATGACTCAGAGACTGAAGTCACCAACTAACAGCACCTCCTCCTTACAAGCCATTTTGATAATGTCTACCCCAAGTGCCTTATGCAATTCCTTACCCTGTGTTGGAGGCCTGTACACTGTCCTGGTATCAAGAAAGCAGCCACAGAGCCTGTCTCCAGGGTGACCCACAGTATCTCCATCCCCTCTTTTTCCTCCTGGTTCCCCTGTACCTCCATGGCCTTGATTCCCTCCCTCACATATAAAACAACCCCAACCTCCCGTCCTCCCTTCCTTGTCTTTCCTGAGCATAGAGTAGCTGGGTATGGCCATTCCCAAGTAATGGTGCTTAGTGCACCATGACTCTGTAATGGCCAGTAAATCCAGGTCAGCTTTCACCATTATGGCTTTCTGGTCTGGAATTTTGTTTCAAAGACTCCTTGCATTGAGTCAGGTGGCTATACACAGCTTACTGCCACTCTGCTGGCTGCTGTACTTTCTTTTCCCATTCCTGACTCTGTTTTTCCCTGAAGCTCCCCTTGATTTTCATCCTGTCTTTTCAATTTCCCCATTCCTTGATGCCGGTCAATCATTTACCCTCACTTACCCCTTTTCTTCTGGCTTGTCCCCATCCCTGCCATTCTACATACCTGTCCTTGGTGAGTTTGCTCCCCACGGGCACTCCTCCCTGCTGCTCCATCATCGGGTGGGGGTATTTGTTACTTCCTTTTGTTTTACTTCCTCTCCCCTTGGCTAGTTTAATGCTCGTCCAAGTGTCATTTAAACCTCCCACCAAGGACCCAGTCCACTTCCCAAGGGTGCAGGCCATCTCCATTATAGAGATTTTAGCAAAACAAAAAAAAAAACAGATGGATAAGTCTGTTGAAACAGACCTGGCACCCAAAGCAAACACAAAGTACAGTCACAGCCAAAGACATGATCAGATATTTCCTGAAATTTCTGTGATATTTCTAGAGAAATCTCCTGCTTTCTGCATTTCCACAATAAGGGCAGCAGAAAGAAACTCTTTAGAAATTTTGCGAAAGATATGGAAATATCTGGCCATGTTTGTGGCTACTACTGTAGTTTACTCACAAAACAGCTCTGCTCCACAGGTCACAGACTGGAAAGGAAAAACATTGTGTTGGGCATGGCATAGCCAGGCAATAAGGCAGACTGATTTCTAGCTCAGCTCCATCTGGGCAGAATACTAAATCAGTAAAATATACAAATTCTGAATCATCATTAACTAAAATAATTGCTTCCTCTAAAGATTAAGTCTATTGCTGCACAACAATATCAAAAGAAGCAGACCACCTTACCTTTCGAACTGACTCCATCAACTCCAAAATCTGCAGCTCCAGTGGAGGGAAAGATGAAACACAGAGCATGTCACCACAGGAAACAGCAGCACTGGAAATTCTGTCTCAGGTGACACCCTGCTAGTGCTACTCGGTATGATAAATAACCTGCAAAAAGAAATGAAGGAAGGTTTCACTAATATTACTGCAGAACTACAGCCTCTGCAAAATATTGTGACTGAAACCACAACAGCTCATGTCACAAACTCAATGAATGTGAAAAAAGGGTTTTTATTAATTAATTACTTTATTTATTTATTCAAGAGTTTCACCAGGAAGGTACACAGAGCAATATAGCTCATTTCCAGATGCGTCCTGTTGGGAAACGGAGGTGGAGATTGAACAGGTAAATAGTGCAGTACATGAATATATTTCGGACAAGGAAAATACAGTGAACAGCAAACATTGCAGGCCACTAACAATAAGCAGAAACAGGAAGTACAATCTGTTGAATACATCCAACAATTTGTACAGTATTACGTCATGAGTATAAAAAAACATAAATACAACTAAGAGTATTTGGAAGAGCATTACAGTCAATGTGAACTTGGCATGTAGACAAAGTGAATAGGAAAGGCAAGTTGCCATAGTTCTATGTTGGGCAGTCAATCGAACATAGCAGGATAAGTCCAAATCATGGGGCTAAAAATTATTGGAGGGGCAGTGTAAGCTGAGGGGTTGATAAGTGTTGATAAAAGCAGGAGGGGACTGTGTAATCACGTAGGAGGGAGGAGAGTGATTTGTGTGAGGTGGCAAAGCAGATGGGGGAGCAAAGCAGATGGGGGAGGGAAGGACATTAAACAATTTAAGACAGCAGAAAGAAAAGGCAGATTGGCCAGTGGAGGTAGAATGGTGGGGGATTGAGAAGGAGCAGAAGTCAGAGTTACCAAGGAAGTAAGTGCCGTGGGGTGATGCATGAATGATGGAAGAAAGATAGGAGGGGAGATTGCCAATCCAGAATTTGGCCATGAAGGTAGCAGTATTAGAGAGTCATCTGGACTCCAAGGATGGGAGGGATAGGGCTTTGTAATGGTCACAGTGGTGAGTAAGAGGGGGGCAGGATAGCACAAATGGACAGAAGGAGTTGAAGAGTGTGTCCAATCTGATGAAGGTAATTTTGTGGATGGCACTGTAGACTATGTCTGTATAATCAAAGGTGGGAAGGATTATTTTCTGCAGGATTGCTCGATGGGCAGTTTGAGGAATACAATCCCTGTTTCTATATAAAGCACCAAGCTTGGGGTGTAAGTTCTTTTGGATAGTAACCATGTGTGCTGAAAAGTCCAAATGGTGGTCTAACCAGACCCCAAGGAATCTGAAGTTAGTGATATTTTCAATAGGGGTGCCATCCAGGGTGTAGAAGGCGGAGGGGTAGGGAGTTAAGTTTAGATAGTCTCTGTCTAGTGCTGAAGGACATGGAGATTGTCTTTATGACATTCAGAAACAGCTGGTTGGACTGAAATCAGTGCTGAACCTTGTTGAAATCGTGTTGCAGCCTAGCCTCACTGGAACCAATGCTGAACCTTGTTGAAATCATGGTGCAGCCTAGCCTCAGCATCAGTGTGTCAGGTACTAGACATGTAAAGGACGGTGTTGTTCACATACATGTAGATTTGGGAAGTGGAGCAGGCAAACGGAAGATCATTGAGGAATATAGAAGATAATATAGGGCCAAGTACTGAGCCCTGCAGGATACCAATGGTGATGGGGAGAGGAGAGGAGGGGAGAAGGAAGAGGCAATCTGGACTGATTGGGATCTGCCTGACAGGTAGGACTGAAATCACACTGTGGCAGAGGAGTTTAACCCTACATCAGTGAGTTTTTAGAGGAGGAGAGAGTGGGATACTGTGTCGAAGGCTTTGCCAGATCGAAAAATATGACACAGGTAACGTGTCCCTGATCCATATTGGTGAGTATGGAGTCAGTGAGCCATAAGATGGAGGTGGTGGTGCAGTGGGACTTGTGGAAACCAGACTGAAATGGGTTGAAAAATGAGGTTAAGTCAAAGTAAAGGGGGAGTTGAGCAAGGACAATGCATTCTTGGAGCTTAGCTAGAATGGGAAGTAAGTAGATAGGGCGATAGTTCCCAGGGGTAGTGGGCTCACCACCCTTAGGTGAAGGAATAACAGTAGAGTGTTTCCAGGTAAAGGGAACTGAACATAGAGTAAAATATATGTTGTGAAGGGAGGCCAGGGGGGCAGCTATAACAAAGGCAGAGAGATAGATCAGATTGGCATCTATGCCATCTTGGCTCTTACCCTTGGATGGGTTCAAAGCATGAAGGGCCTTTAGAGCATCATTTGGTGAATGAGAGCAAATGAGAAGGTTTGGAGTGAGTAAGAGGTCTGGGAAGGCACTAGGCATACAGATGGGGAGGGTGAAGAGGAGCGAGGAAGCACAGGATGTGAAGAAAGTGTTGAAAATAGATGCAAAAGATGGAGGGTCAGAAAGTGTTACATTGCCATCGATGAGTGTTGGGATGGGAGGGTGGTAGCGATGACAGAAGAGGGATTTGAAAACTCTCCAGAACTTAGAGAGATGGCTTAAGTTGGTGAAGAAATATGCGGAGAAGTATTCAGACTTAGCATATCTGGAGGCCTTAGTGCAAGCATTTCTAAGTTGCCTGTAATGGAGAAGGAGAGAGTAGAATCTGGATTTCATGTGGGCCTTCCAGGCCTGGTCATTAGTATGCATGCGGGCCAGCAGTTCTGCGTTAATCCAGGGTAGGTGTAGTACATGAATAAAGGGAAGGTGCAGTACATGAATATCTTTGTCTCGAGTTAGCATAGGGGGAGCGTGTAGATCCCAAATTTCAAGGAATGTTGTCTGAAAGTAGCTGGGGGCAGTACCGATAGAGGATACAGTTGAGATGGGGGACCTGTCTGTGTGGTATAAGTCTTTTAGTAGTGGAGCTAAGTTTAGTGAGGGAAAAGAATGTAGATGGCTCAATTTTAGGGGGGGGCTTTAGTCTGGTGGGCTTTGTGGATGCAGTAAATCATGTGGTGGTAGCTAAGGGAATCTGGGAGAATACCAGGGTCTATTATGAGGTGTTGATGGGAGGCAAGGTCCCAGTCAATCAGGGTGTGTCTGTGATTTCTGGTTTAGATGAATTGAAGAGGTAATTAATTGTGTCAGGTTTAGGGAGTTTACTTTGGTGCATATTGTAGAGTTGGTAGGAAAGAACCAAGCCACATTCAAGTCACCTAGTAGGTATAGCTTGCCATAGGTAGTATGTGAGGTGACAGTCATGATGATATCAGATATGGTCTATGTAGGGAGACCAGGGTGACAGTGAGTGCTGGCTATGTATATTGGCAGTGTGAAAGGGAGGGATAGTTTGATTAGGAGGAGTTCGTATTGGGCTAGTGATGAGACAGACAGAACATGAGAGTATTGGAGATTGGAGGATGGATACCTTGTGGTACCTCAGCCCTTACTGGGTCTATCTTGTCTGATAAGAGTATAGCCAGGAGTCACGAGAATAGTATCAGGTATCTTATGGGACAGCCAGGTTTCTTAGAGTACTAGGACATCAGGATATAAATCCAGCATGATTGTCTGGAGGAGGGAGAGTTTGGGGAGTAGGCTTCTCATATTGAGATGAACAATTTTTAAGCCCTTAGGGAGGTGCGTATGGGGAGGAGGGTAAGTCCATGGTTAGATTCAATGTCACCTGCAGAAATGAGTAGTTTTTGATTGTGGAGAATGAGGGAGTGGGGGAGACTGGAGAGGAAAGGAGGGGAGTTTGGAATAATATTTAATATTTATTTAGACTTGGGGGTGGGGCAGGTAGCCAACAGCCATTTTAGTTAATTGCTCACTTTGCATTTGGAGCTAGAAGAAGAAGGAGCTTCAGTAGGTGTTCTTGGGGACTAAAGGGAAGTATTTATTTTTGTAGTTTGGTTAGCTTGTAGTTTGGGCTGGATAGTTTATACTGGGAGGAGGACTTATGGCCTGTTGTTTTTTAAGCAGGAGTTGTGTTTCTTTTTAAGCAGGACTTGTTTTGAATTCTGTCTGTGGCATTTACAAAATCAAATTCCAAGCAGATTTAGACTTGGGGTGGAGCAGGTAGCAGACAGCCATTTTTGTTAATTGCACATTTTGCATTTGGAGCTGGGAGAATCAGGAGCTACAGTGTGTGTTCTTGGCGACTAAAGGGAAGTATTTATTCTTGTAGTTTGGTTAGCTTGTACTTTGGTCTGGATAGATTGTACTTGGAGGGGGACTTGTGGTTTGTTTTCTCCAAGCCCTCGCTATCACCACTATTAAATAGGAAAGTGGACCACTCCCCATAGTGGTTCCACCTATTAGGAAGTGGCAATAGGTAGAGTAATTTAAAGGGGGAGAAATCTGGTTTAAAGTCTTAAAGAAATACTGATACAAATGTAATGGGTGTGCATTTTATTTTTTGAGGTAAGGGCTTTTCTGGGGAAAATGTTTTAACAGACATGCAGATTTAGAGTTCTTAAGTAATATGGATGCAACTGTAAAGATCTGTGAAACATTTAAAGCCTAGGGAATACAGCGGGAAGATGTGGAGTCCAGGACAAGGAGGCAACTGGATAAATGGGAGGGAAAAGTGGAGGGGTAGGGATGACTTGGGTTGGGGGCACTGGGAGGCTGGGAGAGTTGTGAGCTGCAATGGGTGTGGGGCAGCCTGTTTCTTGGAACCCGGTGGAAGGTGGGGGGGTGTCCAGTGTGCAGGCTGTTCAGACAGCTTACGCTGGAGATAGAGAGCTTGAGATGGGAATGAGGGGGAGGGGACAGGAATGAGATGGCGAGGAGGAGATGGGGCAGATGGGTAGGGAGGGCTCCATCTCAGGATAGACCAGGCTGCCAAGGGCCAGAAGGGGTGCTTGGCCAGGGGGACCAAGTCCACAGAGTCCTGGGAGTGCCAAAAGGGGATGCTGGCAGATAGTAGGGAACATGGGCAAACAGAAAGGAAGTAGAAAAGAGGTTCGAGGTAAGCAAAGGCAGGGAGGGATTACAGGGAGGGCTGGGGTAGGATGTTGAAGGCAACAAACAGATACGCAGTACTGGCTGATGAAACAGAGAAGGAGGTTGGGGAAGGCACCATAGAACAAAAGTTAGGGGACAGGGAGGGAAGGGGAAAGACAGGATACAAGATGAGAGGGAAGTCTGTGGGGTAGAAGTGGGGAGTGGCAGGGAAGCAGGTCGAGTTGGCATGAACACACTAAATAAAGGGGGAGGAAGGCCAAAACATGTTGGGGGGGAGTCAAAATGCAGGGGGCAGTGGGATGAGGTACACGTAGTTGAGGAGGAGGGGTTGTGGAAGGGAGTGAGCACAGAAGTGATAGAGGAGGAGGAGGAGGAGAGCAGGTGGAGGTACAACTGCAGGAGAAGGGGGGAAGGGCAGTGGATCAAAATAGAGGACACTGAGGAAAAGGGGTTCATTGGAGGGCAAACAATGGGGAAGTGCAAGGGATGGGGCAGTGAGCACTTGTATTAGGGGATTCTATGCTCAGGGGTTAAGATGGGAAGTAAGGGAGCAAGGAAGAGCCAAACCTGATTGGAGTGTATGCCAGGTATGACAGCAGGGAGAGTAGGGACCCCCTTAGGAAGAAATGTTGGTTGAAGCACAGGGGTTTCTGTGGCGACCTAAGTGCAATATCAGGCAATTATTTGGGGCACATTAAAACTGAGAGCTTTTTCACTTGCAAATCTTTGCTTGTACCATTAATTTGTTGTGTTGGTGAGTGCAATCTTTTGACTTTGACTGTTTTTTTTGGTTTGCTACCAGGTTTGCACCCCCCCCAGTTCTCAGGTGTATTGCTGGGTTTCTCAACCTTGCTTAGAGTAGGGCAGTGCATTCATAAATGTCTGAAGAAGGTAGGAGGGAAGACTCATATCATTGTGCACCTGGGAACAAATGACCTAGAGGGCAGTACAGTGGAAGAAGTACAGGAGAGGTTCAGAGAAGTGAAGGGTATCTGCAGTCGGGTGGGAAGCTCAGTGACATTCTCCAAGGTACTCCCAGTACCTAGGACAAGCACGGTGAGGAAGCTAAGAATGGGTGATTGAAGCGGTGGTGTGCAGAAATGGAGTATGGGGTATAAGGGGAGTGGTGTGAGACATGGAACAATAAGGGGCTTTATACAAAGGATAGGCTGCATCTCAGCATCAAGGGTACAAGGACATTGGGACAGGGGCTGGAGAAGTACATTAAAAAAATGACATAGATTTAAACTGGGGAGGGGGAGAGGGTTGAGTCTGATAGCAGGGAGGAGGCATCTAACTAGGGGAGACTGGAAAGCCTCTCCTCCTAGAGAGGGAGGAGGAGAATGAGGGGAAGTTACCAAAACAAAAGTGGAGAGAGGAGAGAAGGGAAGAGGAGGGGTGGGGCACAAGCTGGACTGCAGTATCTTTGAATGCAAGGATCTTAGCAAACAAGGTGGCAGAGTTCCACACAATGATGGTAGAGGGAGAGGTAAATATTACCGTCATCTCAGAGACCTGGGCCACCCTGTACCATGACTGGGATCTTACAATCCCGGGTTACAAGGTGTTCCACCAGGACTGGGGGGCTGGAGGGGTGGCTATTTATGTCAGGGAGGGGATACTGTGTACCAGGGAGGAGGGTGATGAGGGGAGGCCAGAAACCATATGCGTATTGCTCCAAAGCCCTAAAGGTAAGAAGCTCGGGTTGGGGGGGGTGGTGTACAGGCCACCCTCACAGAGCGAGGAGGTGGATAGGTTGCTGAGGGAGCAAATCAGGAAGGTCAGTGGCAAGGGAAATACAGTTATAGTGGGAGACTTCAACCTACCTGGGGTTGACTGGCAGTCAGTAACTACAGCACACGCCGGGAAACAGGTGCTGCTGGAGGCTATCCAAGACAGCTACCTAGTACAAGGGGTGACGGAACCTATTAGAGAGGGAAATATACTGGATTTGGGTGCTAACAAATGGTGATCAAGTCCAGGATGTGATAGTACAGGACCTTCTAGCAGCAAGCGACCATCGCTCAGTGTGGTTCCTTCTCAACACAGGAAGGGAGTCAGCTAAGACCAGGACAAGAGTGTTGGACTTCAGGAAGGCAGATTTTTCCAGAATGGGCACATCCTAGAGGGGTATTTAGCTAAAATTAACCAAATGATGGATGTTGAATGGAATTGGGCAATCATTAGGAAGGGGCTAAATGAGGTCACGAACACGTGCCAAACCTCAGAGTAAGCAGTCCAGATCCAAAAACTTTGCTGGCTCAGCAAGAAGTGGAGTAGAAGGTTAAGGAAAAAAGACTGGCCTTCATTAAGTTCAAAAAATTGGGGCGTGAGGAGAATACAGAGTTGTTCACAAAGGCATCTAGGGAGGTGACCAGGTCAGTCAGGGCAGCCAAGGCAGCAAAGGAGCTGAAGTTGACTCAGGGGATCAAAGAGGGAGAAAAGGGGTTATTTAAATACATAAGGGAGAAGAGAAGTTGTTAGAATCAAGAGGGATGAGGAATGGGCAGAACAAGGGGAAGAACAGGCAGAGGCACTCAATGAGTTCTTCTGCTCAGTGTTTACAAAAGAAAGGGATAGCGCAGTATCGCAGGGGAAAGGAGGCAAGGGTGAAGGGGGGGTGGATATAACAGATGGGGTCATCCAAGAGGACAGAGTTCTGAAGGGTCTTAAAGTCTTGTGGGTGGATAAGGCAGCAGGACCAGACGGTATACACACAAGGGTCCTAAAGGAACAGGCTGAGGTGTTGGCAGGCCTTCTGACAGATCTCTTCAACACCTACTTGGAGATGGATAAGGTACCCAGGGAGTGGAGGATGCCTCACATGGTGCCCCTTCAAAAGAGTGGACCCAAAGACCAACCGGGCAACTACAGACTGGTAAGCTTGACTTCCATAGTGGAGAAGTTGATGAATACCATTCTAAAGGAGAGATTGATAACCTTTCTTAATAGAAATGGTCTACAGGATGAGAGACAGCATGGGTTTGACTCAGTAAGATCATGCCAAACTAACCTGATTGACTTCTTCGACTGGGTTACTAGGATGGTTGATGAAGGCCATGCTGTGGATGTCCTGTACCTGGACTTCAGCAAGGCTTTTGAC
Source organism: Neoceratodus forsteri (assembly GCA_016271365.2). NCBI lineage: Eukaryota > Metazoa > Chordata > Ceratodontiformes > Ceratodontidae > Neoceratodus > Neoceratodus forsteri. The sequence continues at coordinate 92,365,651 of CM057456.1, read as the reverse complement.
TTGGTGCCCAATGGAAGGTTAATGAGCAAGCTGAGGGACATGGGGGTGGGGGAGAAACTGGTGGGGTGGGTTGAGAACTGGTTGCAGGGCAGACAACAGAGGGTAGTTGTAAGTCGGGAGACATCCAAGCCAAGGCCAGTAACAAGTGGGGTACCACAGGGTTCAGTGCTGGGCCCTATTTTGTTCAATGTCTTCACTGGAGACATTGCAGAGGGGGTCAAGAGTAAGATTAGCCTGTTCGCAGATGACGCTAAGATTTGTGCAAAAGTGGACAATGAGGAAGGGAGGCAGGCACTCAGGGAGGATCTAGCTAAACTCAAACACTGGTCTAGGGTGTGGCAGTTGGGGTTTAATGCTAAGAAGTGCAAGGTCATGCACCTTGGATCAAGAAATCCCATGACTAGCTACTGGCTGGGGGAGTGCAGGTAACAGCTTCAGAGGAGGAAAGGTACCTCAGGGTAATAGTCACAGGGGATATGAAGGTATCAGCACAGAGTAGGAGAGCAGCAGCAAGGGCAAATAGGATGCTGGGGTGCATTGCCAGAGGCATCACCTTTAGAAAGAAGGAGGTCATCCTGCCCTTGTATAGATCACTGGTGAGGCCACACTTGGAGTACTGTGTGCAGTACTGGTGCCCATACCTCAAAAAGGATGTGAGATTACTGGAGTGGGTGCAGCGCAGGGCTGCAAAAATGATCAACAGACTGGGGGAGTTGTCGTATGAGGAAAGACTGAGGAAGCTCAACATGTATTTGCTAGAGGAGAGACGGGAAAGAGGGGACTTGATAGAGACCTTTAAGTACTTGAAAGGCATAAACAAAGTCAGAGAGGGAGGACAGCGCCACTTAAAGTGGGAGAGGGTCACTAGGGGCACAGTCTGAAACTGGAAGGGGGAAGGTTCAGGAGGGAGATGAGGAGGTACTACTTTACAGAGAGAGTGGCGGTGAGATGGAACACACTGCAGGAGGAGTTAATTGAACTGAGGACAGTGGATAGCTTTAAAAGAAAGCTCTGCTTTGCAGGGGCTCCCTCCCCTGCCAACCTTACCCTCCAGTTTGGGTTTACTGAAAAAAGCAGCTTTTTCCTCTGGCCACAAAGTTTTTTAGTGTAATTTTCAAAAGTCTGCTACCTAGAAGTATGGCAGATGCTTGGGTGACTCCATTTACTCTAAAGGTGTGGCACCACTCCATGCACTTCAATGCATTTGTATTGAAGCACACGGTGTGGTGCCACACCTTTGCAGTAAATGGAGCCACCCAAGCTTGCGCCATACTTCTGGGTAGAAGACTTTTGAAAATTAAATAACTTTGCGGCACGGGGAAACCAAAGGTTAAGGTTTGCAGGGGCAGGAGCCCCTGCAAAGCAGAGCTTTCCTTTAAGCGGGGTTGGGATAGCGTCAAGGGCAGGTTTAGTACAGACAAGAACACAAAGGGGTGGGGAGACCAGGAAAGGGGAGGAATGGAGGGGTTTGGGTGGGTCTGGGGCAGCTGTAGTAATATAAAACTAAAAGCTGCATGATTGGACAGACTTAATAGACCTGTGGGCCTTTTTCTGCAGGCAATTTCATATGTTCGTAATTTATTTATTTATTTCTAGAATTACAAAACCTCCAAGCAGGTAGTCCATTTGCAAAGGTTCCACGTCATTTAGTATAACTAAGAGATGTGGGGGTAAGTATAGAAGCATAGGGAGGCCAGGTGTAAGTGACTCGAGCAGGGTGAGTGGAGATCGAATAGTGTGTTAGGGAGTAGATTGGGTAGAGTGGGGGGGGGCAGGAGATAGAGGTTTGGGATAGAGGAGATAGAGAGACCATTGCTGGGAGAACAGTGAGGCTGAGACAATAGTAGACAAAGCTATGCATTGTAGAGAGAGTGATATACTGTAGCACAAAGTTAAGTAACAAGCTAAAATAATGATCTGGTGGCACGATGAGGTGTAGTACCACTTCTGGCCACTGGGCAGTGAGTGATAACTGAAGGAGTGGAAGGGTGTTCCCTAGCAGGCAGTGTGGTCTAGTGGTTAGAGCAGATGACTATGGTGGAACTCTAATTTCAGAGACATAGGTTGTAGGCCACCATCGAAAGTGAGGAGAGTAATAGGGTAAATCGAGACTAAGGTGGGGGGGGAATTAACCCTGTTTAGATTGTCTATAAATGGGGAGGGGGGGATAGTAATATATTATATCCCATAGAGGGGTCGTAAGGATCAGTGAAGCTGAAAACACAGTCACGGATCTGACATGGGAAAGAAAGGATTTATAAGCAAATGTAGCAGCCCTCCTTGAAAAGGCAGATGACCAAGAAAACAGAGCAAGATGATTCAATCTATGGCTGGTATGTTTCCCTGAGGGGATTGAGAGGAAAAACCCATAAGAATCTGTGCAAAAATGGCTAGTGAAACAACTTAGCATGGCCACCAAAGCAATGAATTATGAGATCAAAAGATTGCACTGTACATGCCCGAACTGGGGGAGTGCCCCATGCATTGTCTAATTAAATATCTCAGGTATCAGGATAAGAAGAAAATACTAAGGGCAGCAAAATCACACAGTCCCATACGAACATATGAACGTATAAAATTTGCCAGCAGATAAAGGCCTAGAGGTCTATCAAGTCTGCTCAAATGTGCAGCTAGCACCCCTTATTCTGCAGCTGCCCCTCCCTTCCACCCTTCCCTTTCATTGACCCTCCCCCTTGTCCTGTCCCATCCCCTTTTGAAGCAGTCCACTATGCTACTGGATACCACTTCTGCAGGTAACGGATTCCACCCAGCCACCACCATGTCTGTAAAAAAGTGTCTCCTCATCTCCTTCCTGAACCTTCCTCCCTCCAGTCTCATATCATGGCCCCTGGTGTCCCTTCCCTCCCTTACTTTGAACAGCCCCTCTGTACCTGTCTTGTTTATTCCTTTCATGTACTTAAAGGTTTCAATCATGTCCCCCCATCCCTCCTCTCCTCCAGCGAGTACATGTTCAACTCCCTCAGCCTCCTCTTGTACGATAAGTCCCCCAGCCCCATGGTCCACTTTGTCCCCCTGCACTGCACCCTCTACAGTAACTTAATGTCCCTCTTCCGATATGGGCACCAGTACTGCATGCAGTACTCCAGGTGCAGTCTAACTAATGACCTATACAGTGGCAGAATCACCTCCTCCCTCCTCGAGGATATACCCCTTGCAATACAACCCAGCATTTTGTTGGCCTTTACAGCTGCCTTCCTACATTGTGCCGAGTTGTTCATTGACCCTGTAATGAGCACCCCCAGATCCTTCTCCTCTGTCTGGGCTAGCTGCACTCCCCCCAGCTGGTAACTCCTCCTTGGGTTCTTCATCCCAAAATGCAGCATCTTGCACTTTTTGTCATTAAACCCCAGTTGCCAGGTGTCTGATCAGGTTTCAAGCTTTGCCATATCATCCTGCAACCCCTGCCATCCCCCTAGGTCGTCCACCACCGCTCCTACCTTCATATCATCAGCAAACAGACTGATCTTGGTCTTGATGTCCAATGATATGTCTGCAATGAATATCCCAAACAACACTGGTCCCAACTCCGAACCCTGTGGAACACCGCTCATCACTACCCTTGGGTGTGAGAGCTCCTCACCCACCACCACCCTCTGTTGCCTTCCCTGAAGCCAGTTCCCTACCCATCTCAATAGCTTTGCACCCGCCCCTGTGCCTTCTAACTTACTTCCCAGTCTTCCATGCGGCACCGAGTCCAATGCCTTACTGAAGTCCAGATACAGGACATACACTGCATGGCCCCTATCCAGTTGCCTAGTTACCCAGTCATAGAACTCTACCAGGTTGGTTTGGTAGGATCTGCCCCATATTAAGCCATGCTGTCTGCTGTTCTGTAGTCCTTTGGCCTCTAGGAGGGTCACCAGCCTCTCCTTCAGGATAGTCTCCATTAGCTTACCCACGATGGATGTGAGGCTCACTGGTCTGTAGTTTCCCGGTTCATCCTTGGGGCCACTCTTGTGGAGGGGCATCACATGAGCCATAAAAATGTCTGATGCTGCAATTATATTTTTTCAGGAACTACAGCTGAAACACCAGCACTTCACTGGTGTTAAGTTGAAGCTTCACATGATGGACTGGGAGTTTTCTCACTTATAACCTTTTAAGTTGCAGATTACCAGACCAGGGAAGACACCTCACTACTTCTCCAAAGCTTAAGATGCATAGGAGTATGCAAATTACGAGGGTGCAGCTGTTCAGGGAAGATTGGATGCCCATTGCACAGCTCCCACTCTGCGACAGGTGTTGATGTTGTAATGCTCTGTGGGTGACTGTTTTGGTTCCTGGCCCCCATGTGTCCAGATTGCCATAGGTGACCTCACCTGCCATGCTGCCTCCCCCGTTTTGGAGCCAAAACAGGCTCTGATGGCTGTTGTGGCAACTTTCCACAGCTATATCTTTCTTTTGCCAGGGCTCAATCTCTGTGGTGTCCATCCTCAATTCCATGGCCAGATGTCTCCAATCAATAAATTAAATTTCTCCCAGTGGTTGCAGCCCCCCTTTCCATGTTTGAGGAGCTGTACTCTGCTTCATTGAAAGACCCCTTTTTCTCTCAGTCTCCATTATTGACCCATGCTGTTTGGTCTCTGGTCCTCTCTGTTTTGGGTGTCTGAATGGTGAGAGGATCACTCTGGGCTGGCAGTTTGTGACGCTGTTTGCCAAACAGGACAAACGCATGATGATAGTGGGCATGACCTGCTTCATCCTAGTGCTAAAAGACCTGTGGCCCTGCCACCCTTTGCAATGATCCCCTTTTAAGGTAGAATGTGCACAGTGAGCCCACCAGTGTTCCAGTGACCCCAGACTGTGCTAAATTACATTCCCTGAGAGTGCCAGTACAAACAAGAGATGGGGGAACAACCTAACATTTGCTGCATCTGAAAAATGCCATCTGTAGATGGAGTTGTCCCTCAAGTGACTCCACTATAAACCCAGGGCAGCAGTCGAATGCCAAGAGGTGTGGGACTGCCCCGAACAGTCACTATTAAGAATCTGTCATGTTTTTAAATACACAATGACTGTGGGATGACTATGGGGTTATGATGAGAGAAACTGTAATGTGTCCAGGTAGCACTGTTCAATTGCATGGTGACACTCTGGCTATGCGGATGATGGTTGACACTAAAAGGAGGGGGGGATGGGTACAGGTCAGCAGAGAAGGTGACCAGTTGTAATGGGTATGGAGGAATGGCCAATCAGATTTTACCTTTGTTGGCACCTTTTTGCTGTTGATTTCAATGGGCTATAGTATTGAACTGTTGCTCAGGGTGGCAAGTTAAAGCCAGGTGCAGGTTGTTGAGGTTTTGTGGATAGTTCTTAGATCAGAACCCACCTGTGCATCTAATGAAGTCTTGAAGATGCTAATGTGGGGAAGGGGGCAGGAGAACAGGTGATGAGGTTGCCTGAGTGGGTACCAGTCTGGATCACATTTTTGTAGCTTTGGAAAACTTCCTATCCATTAGTCATACTGCACTGGTAAAAGCTGCCTGAGACACTTGGGGCCCCTGCGGCATTCACAATTGTATGCCTGATCTTTCCACAGTATGACCGCTAGGTTAATGCCAGTGTTCACTCTCCCAACTACCAGCACACCCTGAGCAAGATTACAGGGGGTGTGTAACTGTCTTAAGTGTCCTCAGGCCCTTCTGAAGCTGTGGCAGCACCTAGATCATGGGCGGAATATGGAAGAGACACTGCCTTATTGACCAGGACATTGCAGGCCAGTTCAGGAGGGAGATTCACATATCATGGCAGCACACCCCAAGGTGGAGGGGATGGAATTAGATTGGAGTGGACTTCCTCACTGCATGGGCCATTTGCAGGGAAGCTGGCAGAGGCTTGGCTTGGTCTCGCACTTTGGCACCCTGAGACTGCCTTCATTGGACAGGAATTACTCTTGGAGTAGATGTAATTATTACAGTGCAGATCCTCATAAATCATACAAATGCCTGTTGGCACTGAGTGTCAAAACCTAAATGAGCTGACCAAGATGAAGTGGATGGGCTTGTCGGTATAGTCACTAGCAACCAGCTATTGCACAGCTGCCCGCTCGATTGTGAACATACTTGGAGGTGGCAGGCTGTGATGGCTTTTGGTTTCTGCCCAGGGAAAGAGAGATGAGATAAAAGTGAGCTGCCCTTTTCTTACGTATTGAGAGACTGGTATGGTAGAGATGTGGGTAAAGCATGGATGTGGGACAGTGTTATAATTACCTATTTATGAACATAAACTCTGCAGTGAGCAAGAGATGTGGGTAATGGGTTCCTCTCAACTATCAAAATGGTCAGAACCAGGTCTTCAGATGGGGGGAGGGTTGTGTTGAGGCATTGGAAAGTCCAGTTTACAGGCTGGCTTAGGGGGGCTGAGTTGGAAGCAGATCAAACTGTATGTGGTAGCACACCTGTATACAATATAGTACCATGTGTTCAAGGTTTCAAACGGAGTTTGATTATATACTCATTTTGTAGACCTGATTCTTATTCTGGATGTTGAAAACAAAAATGTTTCCTGATTTCTGTTGTAGGAGGTCAAGGAGTTCACAACATTCCCAAAATGTTTTGCCAGATAGCCTATAAAAAAAGAATATCGGCAGTTGGAGGAGGTAAAGAGAAGATCAACCAAGATGTTGAGTGGAATAAGGGATAAGCCCTATGAGGTTAGGTTACAGATGCTCAATATGTACTCTCTTGAGGACAGAAGGGACAGGGGGATATGATTGAGACCATTCAATATTTGAAGGGATTTAAAAATGTAAGTCTTGAGGGTATGTTTAAAATTAAAAAGGAAGGAATCACAAGAGGGCATAGTCTAAAGTTGGAGGTTCAGAAGGGAGATAGGGAGGCACTATCTCTCTGAGAGGGTGGTAACAGCATGGAATGCTCTGCTGAGGAACAGATTTCAAATGCATCAGTAGGGGGGATTTAAGGAGGATGGGAAACACCTAAGGGCAAAATCAAAATGGGGAAGGGGGAGATGTTAAACAGCAGGATCAATTGGTGGGGAGGGGGTGAGGTGGGGGGCAGCATCAGTGCACAATACTGAGAGCTGCACACTCGGGCAGACTCAGCAGACAAATAGGCCTTTATCTGCTGGCTTCATCGTATGTTCATATGTTACTGTTTAAGTAGAATTCTGGATCAATGAATCCTTCACTCGATCTTGGGGGGAAGGGGATGTTTTTCATCATTTTTTTTTTTTTATGTTTTATCTTTGTTGGGCGTTCAGGGTAATATAAGGGTGAGGGTGGGTTGGTGCTGTTACCTGTGGTTGTGGGAAGGTGGTTAGGAAAGAGGGTCTTTTGCAACTGAGAAGGATAGTAAGAAACACCTGTTTGAGATGACTTGGGGGGGACTGGGGTCATTATAAAGCAGCAGTGGGAATGGAGGGAGTGGGTATGGGTGTTTTGTGGGTGTAAAATTTCAGAGTTAGAAAACATTCTCAATACTACATGTTATGACAGGACAGTATGATATAACAATAGGGCTAAGAGGCTTAATTACAGTCCCCCACCTAGAGTCAAATATGGCTGGCACACTAAGCATCACCACTTGGAATGTTAATGGGCTGAAGCATGTGGTTAAATGAAAGGTCATGAGCTGTGCAAAGAAGCTCAGGACTGATATCTTACTGTTTTAGGAAACGAACATGACTCCACCTGAGGCAGCATGGACCTGTGCGGTGTGGAGAGGTACTATACCTGGCTTGCATCCTGTTTTACTTCCAGGAACAGGGAGTGTCCATAGGTTTTATTTTTTTTTTTTGATTTGGTAACCGGGAAAGGCACACTGAGCCAGAGCTCATCTCCAGGTGCAGCCCGGGGTAAGGAACATATAGGAAGACAGAAATACAAATCAAAATGAAAAGTACAAAATTATACAAGTCCAATTACAGCATACAAAACTAAAGTAACAGTAAGGTACGTAATATCAAAGGAAAAGGAAAAAACAGTCAATATACAGATAAAATGTGCAAAAACAACTTCAGGTGTAGCACAGACATGTAGCTAATTGGGATAACACCATGACCATTTTTTAGAAGGACGGAGGACTTGGTTCTTTGCCAGGGCATGGTGGGGTGGGGAGGGATAAGCTATGAAGCTCAGACATCAATTAAGGGGAGGCTGTCCAGGTAGCGTAGGGGTTACAGAGTACTGAGAGCAATGAGGAGAGGGTAGCAGCCTGAGAAGACTTTTGACAGCAGAGACGGAGGAGGATAGGCTGAGGTCAAAGGGAAGTTCATTCCAGAGTAGTGGGAGATGGTAAGAGAAGGCGGCTTGGCAATCGGCTGAGTGGAGATGAGGGCTAGAGAAGGTGCAAGGGTCTCTGTGGTGGATGGAGTATGTAAAATTAGATTTTTGGAAGAGGTGGAAGGAGAGGTAGGGGGGATAATCCCAAACCAAAACTTATCAACAAGAGAGGCACAGTGACTCATCCTTCTGTGAGACAGTGGAGCTAGAGAGGGAGCAGAGTAGAGAAGACAGTGGTGAGTGAGGTGAGGGGAGGTGATAGCAAAATGGAGGAAGGAATATAGGAATGTATCCAGTCTGGAGAGAGACATAGCTTGAGCTGTGCAATAGACCACATCAGCATAATCAAAAACAGGAGGAATCACTTTAGATACCGGCTCCTGATGGGTAGGGCGAGAAAGACTATATTTGTGGCAATATAGGACAGCTAGTTTTGATCTGAGTTTGGCATAGATGGCATCAATGTGGGTTGTGAAATTGAGGTGGTTATCCAGCCACACAACTAGGTATTTAATAGCTGGGACCATTACTAGAGGGGAGCCATCTAGAGTGGATAAAACTGGGGGGGAGACTAGATAGTGGCCAGTTTCTGTCTTGAGCCAAATATGGTTGCCATTTTTTTTTCTTTAGTTTCCGTTGGTTGGACTGAAACCATGACTGCACTCTGTTGAAGCCTTGCTGGAGATGGGGATTGAACTCAGGTGGAAGAGAGACCTGATATGGTTTAGGTCAGGTTTTCCAGGTGCAGTGTTATGCTACTCATTGGATCCCCATGGCAGGTCCTACATAAGGCCTTCTTAACTTACTTCAAAGACTCAGACAGAAGTTCAACATGTTAAATATGGCAGCTATTGAAAGGGCTATTTTATTTAGCAGGGCTGGACAGTACTTTGACGGGGCTAGGTGTGGGAAATCTCTGGCCTGGCAGATCCATCAAAGACAGGGGGACTGAGTCATCATCCAGATCTAGCATGCTGATCTGAGCATGGTGTCCTGTCACCGGGACGAGGGTGGTCCCTTCAACATATTCTTTAAAACTTTATACTCATCAGAAACCACCCCCTTGGTGGAACAGTATCAGAGTCTCTTCCAAAAGACCTCTGTTACCTGCCTACTGCCCTCTCAGACTGAGATCCTAGAACAACCACTCTACAAACAGCAGGAATGGTGATGCGATCAAGGTCCTGCAGGGTGACAAGGCAATGAGACTCGATGAGCTTCCTATTGATTTTATAAAATGCTTTGAGGAGACCCTGATGGGGCCCTATTCAGTATGATAGATGAGAACTTCTCAACAGGCATGCTTCCACCAGGGTGGCTACTATTATACAGTAGTGCTGCCCAAGCCAGGCAAGGACATTGCCCTATGCACCTTGTATCAACCAATATCCCTACTTACAGCTGCCTTAAAAATAACATCCAGAGTAATAGCAGCCAGACTGGAGCAGGGTCTCCCTTCTTGTATTCACCCTGACCAGATTGGGTTTGTCTAGGGGAGGCAAGGGGAGCATCACATCAGGCACACCCTTAATAAAATCCACATATGGGCAAAAGCCTCAGACATGCATAGAGCAGTGGTCCTTGCTCTGGACACTGAAAACTTATTTGACTAGGTAGAGTGGGGGTATATGTTGAAACCCTAAGAATGTGTGGTAAGAAGAAGCAGATTGCTCAGTAGATTGGTACCTTATTCAAAGGGCCATGTGCTAAAATCCAAGTCAATGGGGGGGGGCATTCTGAAGCAGTCTCCCTGTCTTGAGGCACTAGACAGAGCAGTCCACAGTCCTGTATTTGCTATCTTTGAGCCACTGGAGTCAGCAATTAGACATCACCTGGGACTGGAGGGTTGTTTCTTGGGAACAAAAGAGTACGGGGAAGCTCTTTTAGCAGACAACCTTCTGCTGTACCTGCACAGGCTAGTGGACTGGCTGTTGGTTCTGCACTCTCTACTCCAGTAATATGGCTTCTTGTCAGGGCACAAAATCAACTGAATTAAAAGTAAATTCTCCCAGTGAAAAGAGGCAGGCAGAAAGTGTTGTGCACAACTCCATGGGGCTACAAGTGGTCAAAGCGGGTGAAAATTCCAACCTGCCTGTTCCAGTGATACAAGCGGAATTTTCCGTCTTACTGGATGGAGAAAAAGCAGAGTGAGAAAGCTGGGAGACACTGCTACTCTTCATCATAGACGGGTAACATTGTCAAAATGTGCACACTGCCTAAACACCTGTACCTGTTCTAATCCCTTCCTATCCCTATGCCTCAGAGGTTTTTCACACAGCTGACCAGAATAGTACACAGGTTCCTGTGGCATGGTAAACCTGCCTGGATTAAATGAGCTGTCCTGCAGCTTCCAGCACATGAGGAAAGATATATCCTACCCCATTTTAAAAATGGCTACACAGCTTCGCAAATCAGTTATCTTTATACTGGGGCATTGTCTCAAACACCAGCATGGGTGGGAATGCAGAAGAAGGAATTGGGCTTGATCTGAAAAGGGGTTTATTGTCAGATAGCTTCAAAGAAATGGTACTTCCCCATATCTCAAACCCTTTCACAAGGAACCTTGCAATGGTATGGATGGTAGCCCATAAGCTGCAGTCCTGGACACATGGTTCCTAGGGGCAGACACAGCTAAGGGTGGCCCTGAAAGGTATGTCTCAGTATAACATTTTCCTGCATTGGACTCTTCTCCATTGGGAGAAGCAGGGTCTTAATAATCTTAACCAGCTGTTTTCAGGGGCCATCTAAGGGACTTTAACAGTCTCTGAGAAGAATTGAATCTGCCCCCGAGGGGCCTCCTTCCTTACCTGGCAGTGAGGCTTATGTGGTCAGATGGTTCACCAGCTAGGGAGCCAAGTAAGCAGACCCTAACAGTTCCTGCAACCCCATTGGAGGAGGAAAATTATAAGGCTCAACCTCTCCAAAAGCCTGTCTGTGTGTACTAGAGCCTACTGTATGGGGTAGGGGTGTCCTTCCTCCCACCTTGACCATACATAGTTGATAGGAGAAGGATCACAGTGTCCCACTCTCTGATGAAATATGGAAAAAAGCAACCATACATTTGATGACTTGTTCTAGAAGCAACAAGTGCAGTTAAACTTCCTCTGTTGTGCATACTATTCTCCTACCCAGTTGCATAACAGATGTTCCAATAGACCCCCCCCAATTGCCCCAAAGGCCAGGTGGAGGAGTGCACATTTATACACACTATATGACTCTAAACAGCCACACAATAACTGAATTCTGGTATGCAGTCTATGACAAAATGGAGCAGGTACTGCATACCAAACTCTGAAAACCTCACCTTGGAAATGCTGTTGGGAACTGATCAGAAGCAGGAAGGGAGGGAGGGCAGTGCATCCACATTGTGTTCCACTGATTAATGCTTGAAAAACAATAGCCTAACAGTGGTTATCTGGGACACCTCCCACTATTGCACACGGGCAAACTGTGCATAACTGCCTAAAACTTAAATAGGAACTGTCATCTACAGGGTTTCTTAATGCATGAAAGCCATTAGAAAGCTAATGTAAGTGAGCTATTGTGTTTATCTGTGAGTCTTTGCAGTCCAGAGTTACTCATATGTAAATCAGCCTGTAATTAAGGGCTGGTAGCAGCCATATGCTTTATGCTTCTGACAGGAAATGATGTCACTGAGGGTCTTGGCTCTCCATTTACTAAAGGTTAAATAGGAAATTGTTTTATTAAGTGTGTTTTAAGGTGTTATTACAACACTTTCTACATTTATAATTGTTTTGTAAGTGCATTGAAACTAGTGGGTTATCACCTTTTCATTTCAAACTGTTAGCCAAAATAATCCATCTTTAGGATTATTTTAACCTCTAGGCAACCCTATGAAGTCTTTTATTGTCAAACAACACTGTATTTACCTGAGTGTACTGATCTGTTTACCTGTATGTAATTTTAACCCCCAGGTCGCCCCTGAAGAAGGGACCTCCAGGGCCCAGTGGGCCTACCTGGTCATCAAAATTCAATAAATAAATGAATATATACTGCCAGCAGATCATCAAAAACTGTACATCTCAAGGCTGGCTCAGTATTACCAAAAGGTATTGGGGCCCCATATCAGGATTTCTAAACTTTGGCTTTGTTCACGTCAGTACAGTTTTCTGGGGCTGCCACAGCACCAACTTCTGTGTTATTCTGTTTCTTCTCATAAAGCCTTTTCTCTCACAATTGTAGGTGTGAACTCAGGTCCACAAGATGCAAATGTGGCTATGTAACTACTGGCCTGCCATCATGGAGCCAGCCTTGAGATATGTAGTTTTGGATTATCAGCTGGCAGTAGAGCCTAGAGGTTAAAGCAAAGAGCTGTAAACAAGCTTCATTCATCAAGCAGAATTAGTTTTGATTCCAACATGCTCTACTTGTATATTGCATGACCTGGGCAAGTTGCTTAACCTCTCTGTGCTTCCAAATCACACCCTGGAACAAGCTGTACCTGTGTGCCTTTTCTGCACACATTCTGCTGAATGAATGAAGCTTGTTCACAGCTCTTTGCTTTAATCTCTAGGCTGTACTGCCAGCTGTTAATCAAAAATGACACATTTCAAGGCTGGTCTCATGATGGCAGGCTGTTAGGTACATAGCTACATTTGCATTTTACAGACCTGAGTTGATACCATAAATTGTAATAGAAAAGGCCTTAAGAGAGGGAATGAACTAAAACAGAAGTTGGTGCTGTGGCAGCCCCAGAAATCTGTATTGACATGAACAAAGCCAGAGTTTAGAAATCCTGATATGGGACCCTAATACTTTTGACACCACAGAGCCAGACTTGAAATATGTAGTTTTTAGTGATCAGCTGGCAGTATAAGCTAGATGTTAAAGCAGTCCTAAAGATGGATTATTTTTACTAACACTTTGAAATGTAAGGGTGATAACTCACTAGTTTAAATGCATATATAAAACAATTATTATAAATGTAGAAAATGTTATAATAACACCTTAAAACACATTTAATGAAACAGACAATTTCCTACTTAACCTACAGTCAATGGAGGGCCAAGACCCTCAGTGACATCATTTCCAGTCAGGACCCTAAAACATACGGCTGCTCCTAGCCCTTAATTACAGGCTGATTTACATATGAATAACTCTGGACTGCAAAAACTCACAGGTAAACACAATGACTCACTCAAATTAGCTTTGCATGGGCTTTCAGGCATTAATAAGCCCTGTAGATGACAGTCCCCCTTTAAGAAGGGCCCTCTGCTGCTAATGTCAAAATTACTCCTTCCAAAAAATATGAGATCCTCTTATGCAGCAATGGAGTCAGGCATTTGGCCTATTTGACGTGACCCCTGCTGCAGCCTTGTGTTAGCCAGTTTTCTAAAGCTATGGAGTACATCAACCCCTCATGATTATTTATGAGAACAGGTTAAAGGGAAGCTCTGGGTGAGGGGGTTAATGATGAGAGGTTAGGAATATGTCATAACCTCTTAGTCACTGAAAGAAACTCATACGTCCAGGTACTACTCAGTTTTGTACAACAAAGCTCATCCAGGGTTCATGTGTAACTGTGTTTCATGTTCTAATGCATTGCCTGTTTGTTGCAACTATGTACTGTATGTTTACCTTGAAGTACTAGTTGTAACCTGTCATTCCATTTTACTTTGTTCAATAAAGATTGTTTTAGAAAAACCAGTATGTTTAGTTGCAGGATCATTTTTTATTATAAGATCAGCAGTGGCTCTGACACCCTCCCAACTGGCTGAACATTTTTGCATCACACACTGATGCTTTCTCAAAGCCCAACATCAACTGACTGTTTCAATGTTTTCAATACCATTTCATTTAAATACACAGTACTTGAATCTGTTAAAGTGGCAGTGCATACGTGCAAACCATAGTGCTATGTGAAAAACAGCTACAAACTAAAGTACTCTAATGAATGACATATAAACCAACATATAGTGCAAAGGAAGATACAAGTACCTTATAAAAAGAAAAGAAAATAGACAGTGTAAGGGCAAAAGGGGAGGGATGTGTGTGGGGGGGGCAATAAAGGCACACAAATGCACTCTACAATGCTATGTCATCCTATATAAGCATATTACTAATACTCCCATAAATATGTATTATTTTCATTACACTTTATGGATGAACAATTATACTAGTCAGTTCCATATTCATTCATCTGTGCAATAAGTGTCAACATGCACAATGTCCTATATCTGAAAGTGCACAATATCTAAAGGTTCTCAAAAAGACTAACCCACATTCTGAGCAAATATTCATTAGAAAGCAGCTAGCCGGAAGTAGTTGTTTTGACACAGGATAATTGAAGTTAATTTAAATTGCCAAAAAGATTCTCTTTGCAACAATTTTCCATCTACTGTAAGATACCACCATTTACTCTTTGTCTGACTACTTCAATGGCCTGGATGCAAAAATTATGATTTGTGTCCTTAGTTGGTACATGCTGTGATAAAGTAATGATTCCATCCTGTTTCTGTATACTTCTAATGTGCTCACTGATGCATTCATTAAATTTCCTTTTAGTTTTTTTTCAATTTAAAACATTAGACATGTAGTACATGTTGCATTATTTATAACATTCATTGTACTGCATGTAATGACATCTCTGATTGTGCATATGGTGTCATCAACCAGATGTTTAAAAACAGATCCAGTAAATAGATGTGTGCAAAAATTATAGGTTCCTTAACGGTCAGTCCCTTCTGGTAAATGTCTGTAAAAAAAGTTGATTTTGTCAGTGGGCAAATACAAACTGTGTACCACCAGTACTGGATCCTGGCCTGGCACAAGGATCAAGGGGAGGGTCCCTTGATAGAAATACAATAAAAAAAAAAAAGAAAATAACTGAATCTCAGTACTTTTTAACAGAAATTTACCAGGAGGGACCCACCATTGAGGAACCTGCTATTTTTGCACACATCTATTTACTGGATCTGTTTTTGAACATCTGGTTGATAGCCCTATATACACAATCAGAGATTTCATTACATGCAATACAATCAATGTGAGATATATATATATATATATATATATATATATATATATATATATATATATATATATGTAATCCTAGAAAAAATTAAAATATATATATATATATATAATTATATATATATATATATATATATATATATAGCTACATGCACTGCTTATACAGCATTTTACATTGAAAGAACCAAAGGAAATTTAATGAACGTATCAGTGAGCAAATGAGGAGTATACAGAAACAGGATGGAATTACTACTTTATCACAGCATATGCAAACTAATGGCAGAAATCATACTTTTTGTTTCTAGGCCATTGAAGTAGTCAGATAAACAATAAGTGTTAGTAACTTAGATGGAAAATTGTTGCAAATAGAATCTTTCTGGCAATTGAAATTTGATTCAAACTGCACTCCAGGTCAAAGGGACCATTTTCAGTTAGCCACTTTCTTATGAATAATTGCTCAGTATGTGGGTTAATCTTTTTGTGTACCGTTAGATATTGTGCGCTTTCAGATATAGGACATGGTGTAGGTTGTTTCTCATTGCACAAATGAGTATGAAACTGACTAGTATAATTGTCATCTTTAAATTGTAATGAGAATAATATATATTTATGATAGCATTAGTAATGTGATCATATAGGATGACATATCTAAAGGGACATATCAAAAGAGAGAGGGGATATGTGACAGAGATCTTCAAGCTCCTGAAGGGAATGAACAAAGAGAACTGTGAGAAACAATTTAGACTGAATACTAGTTTGTGATCATGTGGACATGAGTGGAAATTGACAGGAGGGAAGTTCAGGAGGGACATATCAGAAGGGAGAGGGGCGATATGACAGAGAAATTCAAGTTGTTGAAGGAAATTAACAACGTGAACTGTGAGGAACAATTTAGACTGAATACTACTTTGTGGTCACATGGATGTGCATGGAAACTGACAAGAGGGAGGTTGAGGAATGACATGAGGAAGTATTCTTTTACAGAAAGGGTGGTGGAGCTGTGGAACAGTCTTGGAGCTGAAGTGGTTGATGCTAAAACTGTTGGTGGTTTCAAGCACAGCTGGAGCAGAATAAAAGGTATAATGGGGGCTCAGGGCAGCAGACATTGGGAGGAGAATGGGGAATGGATGGGGAGGGCTAAGACCCTGGAGGGACAATAAGTGCCAGGGCTAAATCTGGAACTCAGGCAGATTGGATGGACCACTAGTCTTTTTTCTACCACCATTGTATATGTTTCTTTGTTTCTATGACATAATATTATTCAGAGTGTATTTCTGTGCATTTATTGAACCATCCCCCCACATCCTTCTTTTACCCTTACCATGTCAATTATATATATTTTTTATAAGGTACTTATATCTTCATCTGCACTATAGGCTGGTTTCCATATCATTGATTAGAGTACTTTATAGCTGTTTTGCACATAGAACTATTGTTTGCATGTATGCACTGTCACTTTAAAAGACTGAAGTACTGTGTCTTTAAATGAAACTGTATTTAATCAGATGCTCAGTCATTTAATATTGGACCTTGAGAAAGCATCAGTGTGTAGCGCAAAAATATTCAGCCAGTTGGGGAGAGTATCAGAACCACTGCTGACCTTGTAATAAAGAAATTATACACCTACACTACACAGACTGTTTTCCTTTCCAGTTTGTGACCAGTGGAGTCAAGCTGTTTTGTGAGGAAACTCCCTTATAGAGGTTCATATTCTCCCAGACTGACCCCCAGTCCCCAGGGTAGCTGAAGCCCTTCTCCATGCACCATGTCTTTAGCTAGTCTTTAAATGCCCTGCTGTGGAGTACTCTGGCATCTCCCCAGCTGCACACAGAAAACACCTTAGAAAAAGCCACCATGCATGCTAACAGATTAAGGCCCCTCCCTAACTCCTTGAAGTTATCAAGTTTTAGTAAACATCATTGATCTTGAGTTGTCTTTTTACCACACTGACTACAACATGTTTTCAGTGGATTTGTGGTGTCAGCCATAAAATGCTACCACGCTGCAGGGAATCTGCTTGTTTTTTTTAGGTGCAGTGGATTTGTGGTGATAGGGACTGGGGGGGTGCAAGAAATTGGGTGCCAATTGCAAAATGATTTTTTTTAACCACTGTGAAGTGACATGCCACCAGAAAGGATTGAATAGGTCAAACAGGGCAGCAGACATGGCACATGAGAAGATAATTTTAATCTGATATAATTATGATATGAAATAGTATGACATGATGCAATAAGATGTATGAGAAGATATAATTTGATATAATTTAATCTTATATGAGATCATTTACTCTGATATAATCTGGTATGATATGAAAATAAATCTGATGTGATTTGAGTTACATGATATGCTATATTTTACTATATGATAGTTTTCATCATTTTTATGTTGGCTTGCACCTGCATGCAAGCCAGCATCTTTTGGTAGAAGCAGATTTCGGAGGTGTGTCAGTGTGGGCGAATATAGGGCATGCTTTAGTAGGTGCATCCCTCATTCCCCAATAAGCCAGCATGCAGGAGCTCACACAAGAAATATGTAATGTGATCAAAACTTGTAAAGAAAGTGCCACTGCAATGAAAGACAAGCTCATCATGCAGCAGCACAATAACATGCCTCCCCCGATGTGCCTTTCCTGGTGAAGTATTTCAATAAACTTGGCAGCAGTGGCTGCCACTGCCACCTGCCACAGAATGCCTACAAAGCTGACTCCAGGGGTATCCAATCCCCCTGTTGGCATGCTAAATAACCCCCCCAAGACTGTGTGTCACACTGGGAGCCCACCCCAGTGTGCCTTTCCGTAATCAAAGCCGACCGTCATTGGCATGTTCCAGCCCCCCCGCCATTCTGTGCCACACTGGGATCCCACCCCGGTGTAGCCAGCATCACCCCACCAAAGTCATAGGGCACACTGGGAGCTTACCCCGGTGTGCACAACAGTTTTTCATGCACCTGTAAAAAAAGAAAACTGTCCGATGTGTTCATTTTTTATTTTTTTTAAATTACCTGAAAGAAAGAAAACGGTTCCTCGCCATGCGGTACCCTCCCCCAACCCACAGCCACCCTCTGTGCACCCTACCTCTGCATACCCCCCCTCACCCCATACTTACCTCCAGAGACCAGCATGACAATCTTCAGTGGACTGGGAACACATCAGGACTCTTCACTGCCGACTGTGAACTGAAGAAATGCCGGTAAGCTGTATAATGGCATAAATTGTTTTTTTTTTCAACTTAGGTGGATATCTCAGCCATTTTTTGGAATTTTGCCTCAAAATTTTCAACATGGAGTCATTCAGATCCCACCTCATGAACACATACACTATCATCTCATTACTCTGCCCTGAAAGGTCATTTTGCAGTCACTGCGTGAAATCACCTTTCAGGACCGATTAATGAAACAACAATGCCACTGTTCATGAGGTGGGGTCCCAAAAACCCTATCTTGAAAATTTGGTGGAAAGATTTCAAAAAAGTGACTGCGTTACAAGCATGAATTGCACAGTTTCAATGCATGCTCCTAACTTTGATCATTTTTAATATTTTCATACCAGATTTTCAACATTGCCCTTTTTTAACTCCTCCTTATAAACAGCACAGCTGTCATTTTTTCACTTCCTGCCCAAAATGTGTTTTCATGCATGTGGTGCACAATGGTGCAATTGCTGTGCAAAATCAATGTTCAGGTCACATTAACAAAATCACAGTGCCACTCTTCATGAGTGGAGGTTCTAAAATGCCTATGTTTAAAATTTGGTAAAAAAATACCCTAAATAATTGTGTTACAGGCGTGCATTGTGCAATTTCTATACATGCTTGTGACATCACTGATTTTTCATATTTTCACTCCAGATTTTCACCATTGTCATTTTTGTACAACTCCTTATAAACAGTATAGTTGTCATTTTTCACATCCTGTCCAAAAAGTGTTTTTGTACATGTCATACAATATGCAGTAGCTGTGGAAAATCAATGTTCGGGCCAGATTAACAAAATTACAGTGACACAATTCATGACCCGAGTTCCGAAAATGCCAATGTTGAAAATTTGGTTAAACATATCCCTAAAATAAATGCATTACGGGAGTGCATTTACAGTTTCTACACACATTCGTGATGTCACCAATTTTTCATATTTTCACTCCAGATTTTCAACAATGTCATTTCTTTCACCTCCTCAAGAACAGTGCAGCTGTCATTTTTCACATCCTGACCGAAATGTGTTTTTGCACCTGTGGCACCAAATGCACAGTTGCTGTACAAAATCACCTTTCGGCAAACAAACTCATAGTGCCACTGTTCATGAGGTAGGGTCACAAATGGCCCATGTTGAAAATTTGGAGAGAAAATATCAACAAATGCCCTGGGCATTAGGGTTTCCAACCGTAATGCCCCACCCTGTACAGACTGACAGGCGTCAGGGGTGTGACTTGACATTGTCGACTGTAATGCTCACACCATTCAACCCCCCACCCTGCTGCCAGTGACAGGCGTCGTGGTGTGCCTTGGACTCTTCAGCCCCAACGTTCACCCCATTCTCCTACACTGCACCCATGTCAGTATATTTCTTTATGGAATGGGGTGAGCGTAAGGCCCAAATACCCCAAGGCACATTGCGGCACTTGTCGGTCTCTGCAGGGTAGGGTAAGGTGAAATGGCATGAGTGTTATGGCCAACAACCCAAAGGCACACCCCAACGCCTGTCACTCTCTGTATGGTGGGGCTGAGGTAGGTGTCAGTTCACTACTTCAATGCCAATCCTTTTGTGCATCTCTCTAACTACTGCACTACCAATGCCAGTGCCAGCAAGCCAACATTCGGCATTGGCAAATGCTTGTTAGTTATCATTATTATTATTTGTATTTATGTGTCAAGAAATCTCAAAACTGAACTCAGTGTTTCTTGTCAGTCGCTGACTCCCTTTCTACATGCTGCTTTCAGAAGCCATTGTTGATGATGGGGGGAGGAGGCATTAATAATTTGGGCAGCAAATCAAGATGATTCTTTTCTGGAAGTAGACTTTGGATTTCTGTGTGGCTCTATCTCAAATATGGGAATAGTATTGGTAAATGGTATGTTGCACTATTTAAGTAAGTAATGCCTTGTCATAGACAAAATAAATAACAAATAATGAATAATAAAGAACTGAGTACTGAGGGTCCCAAGTATGAATACTCACCAAGTATTTAAACACATATCGTTGCTTATATTTTGTTGAAGGAAGCTAATCTGATTCTGCGCTTGGAATAAGGCTTATTGTGAATTTACACACACACACACACACACACACACACACACACACAGACACACACACACTCACACACACACAAACACACACACACACTGTAGTTTAACTGTTCCAAGCTCACTTTATTCGACTCTCTACCTTTCTTTGTTTCACTGTTTCATACACTAAATCCCAAGATCAGTCATAGAACAGGAATATCGTAGAATCAGTCTAAATATTAAGTGCAGCAATTAATCCATTATTATCTTAATACTTTACAGTCATGTGCTGTATTTTGATAAAAGGTGGTATAGTTGTTCTTTACCCATTTTATATATCCCAGTGTGACATGCATGAAGTGTAACACATGAACATGACTGGGAATCACAGTTGATTAAACAGTAATGCACAACATAGCGTGTGGCTTGCTGGGATAACATCACCCCTTGGGGTTGTTGGGCATAAGGCTGCAGGCTGAGTGTTTAACACTCTAGAAGTGACATTATCCCACACAGACAGACACCCTGGAGTGCATTACTGTTACTATACAATGGCTTGTTAAAAAAAAATCAAAACCCACATTTAAAGATATTTTGTTTGTCATTTTTATGATTGCTTACAAAGCATGTGAACATATTGGTATCCATCTGCTGTGAAAGGGCTTTTTGAGGCATAACCCTCCTCCAGCTAGCACAGCTCCAGAATACTGACTCTCCTCCCTAACTCCTTCCTACTTCTGCTCACTCTTTGCCTTTCTCTTCCTTTACTCTTTAAAGTCCTTGCCAAATCACAATGCTGGAAAATGAAAGCTGCAAGATATTTTTGTTTTACGTCTAATTCCTGTGCTTGAAACCGCACCTCTGATTCCTGTTCCACATATGTGCTACTATTTATGTCTTTCATATGTGCTGCAGTTTAATGATTTATTTCTCAGAGAATGGCAGAGATGTTATATAGAAACATAGACAATGATGGCAGAAAAAGACCACTGGTCCATCTAGTCTGCCCATAAACTGTAACAAACCTAGGAGCTATTGCTATACAGGGTTCTAACCCACAGCATCCACACCCCAAGCTCTCCACTGTACTGCTATCACCCTGAGCAACCACTAAGCCCTTCACACTTTTCCAGCACTGTCTGAAACCATTGACAGTTTTGGCACCCGCCACATCAGATGACAGAATGTTCCACAGCTCCAGCACCCTTTCTGTAAAATAAAACTTTCTTATTTCCCTTTTGAACACCCCCCCCCCCATAATTTTCCACTCCTGCCCCTGTGTTTTGGATCAACTTCTCAAGCTTAGTTGTTCCTCACAGTATGACTTTTTTATTCCTTTCAGGAACTTGAAGGTTTCTATCCTATCTCCCATCTCTCATCTGGCCTCCAGTGAGTACATGTTCAGTGCCTTGAGCCCATCCTCATAGATCTGCCCTGCTGGCCCTGAATCATTTTGGACATCCTACATTTCACTGTCTCCAAACTGTCCTTATCTTTCCAAGGTGAGGACTCCAGGTGGGGCCAATTCAGTAATCTATAGAGAAGTAATACATCCTTCCTTATGCTGTCAATACCCTTTCCAATACTTCGCAGCATCCTGTTTCCCCCTACTGTAGGCCTTGTTATTCTGGTTTGATTGTTTTAGAGAGTCACTGATGATGACCCCTAGGTCTCTTTCCTTAGAGGTCATGTACGACTTTACCCCTTCCCCCAGTCTACTACTCTGTCCTTGGGTTCTTGTTCCCATTTCCCAGTTTTTGCACAACTTATATAATTTGCATAACCAAGATGCAGTGCTTGTAACTCAGGGAATTATTGTATCCTTATACTTGGTAATAAAATACATGCTTTAACATGTTCTTCTGCTTATTGATCACTCTAGATAAGGCACTGTGTTAGCCTGTTTACATATGTTTTGAACACTAACAATTATTATATTCACAACAACATAAATAATGCTGAATGCATACACCCTAGGCAATATAATGTGCATAGAGTATTTATTTGCAAAACATGTGAATAAGATCACATGAGTCTGAACTATGAGTGGGTTTTTGAGAGCAGTCCTTCTTCACCTAGCACAGCTCCTGAGTACTGAAACGCCTTCCTAATTCCACACACACTCTGCCTTTTCCTTTGAAGTCTTTGCCCAGTCACAAGATTTGAAAATGCCAAACAGTTTTCTTGTGCAATTACTAAGTTCTACACAAAATCTTTTTCTTCTTTTAGTTCTGCTTTGGTGCTGCTGCCCAGTGCTGTTAATATGCTCTGCACCATGGTGAACACACTGAAAGGCATTCTACACTACTTTACATTTGCTGCGTAGCTGCACTTCCTTCAAACACCACTCCTTGCTTTTTGCCATCCCCTATGAAACACATGAACTGCTTTTCCCTAGCTGCTCTCTATCCCATACCAGTGTCTGACCCCCACAACATACTTTCATGGTCCATATACACTTGCTGCTCTACAGCAACTGCTCTTTCCACTGCACTCCACACTCTATACCCCCATGCCACCACTTCCCATAATTCCCATTACCTGCTGTTCACCACTTGCTCTCTCTCCCCTCCTACTATACTATCTTTGCTGTCCACAATGTTCCCTGCTCCTACTAAGTTGCATTGTCTGCTGTATGCTACATGATCTGTTTCCCTTCCCTCACCTATCTCTGCTACCACCAAAATTGCTGCCATTCTCCTTATACATTTGCTGCTTCTGTGAGGTACTAGATATTTTACCCACCCCTTTTTTTTTTTTTTTTAGTTGTTTAACTAGGAGTAGCACACTAAGCTGAAAACTTTTTTACAGGAGCATCCTGGGAGCACAGGGAAGTTAAGTGATTTGCTCAGGGTCACACAGTATGTAAGTGGAAGCTGTGGCATTCAAACTCAGGTCTACTCTGCTGAATATCATCAGATTTGCAGCTCAGAGCATTAAACCACTACGCTATACTGCCTCCCAAATGTCTGACCCCCTCGCAAAAAATATTACCATTTGCTGTCATTCACATTAGTCACTCTGACACTTAATCTCAATTCCTCCCCTCCCCAATGTCTTTCCCCCCAAAAAATGCCATTATTGTCCCTACACACAGCGCTTATGTATCCCATCCACCCTCAAATGTTTTACCACTTCTGGTACTTCATATTTCCTCTTGTGTGGCATTTACTGTCTATTCCTTCCTTCCCAGATCTCTCTCTCCCTCCCAATATACTACCATTCTCCACATACATGACATGCTTTCCAGCTTTATTGATCTTCTACCCCATTTCTGACCCCCCAACATATTGCATTCTCTGTATACATTTGCTGCTCTGTAGCATTTGCTTTTCCCCCAGATTTCAGCCCCCAATATGTCCCCGTTCCCTATTAGTTACACCACCTTCTCTGTAGCACTTTCTTTCTCGCCTCTTCAAATATCTGCCCCCCAAACTGATACCATTCTCTCGAGGTGTATTGTATGAAAAAAGCTATTCTTTCATTTGGTTTTTATTTTATATTTTCATAGTAATTATCTTGTATTATACAATGGCAAGAACATTTCCTGCCCTTTGATTGGCTAGAGGGCAACTTGAACAGTGATGTTATCCCAGTACAACATCACTGTATCAAGGTCCAGCAGCCACATGACCTGCTCACAACTTACCACATTCTACAAACTGGCCACATTCTACAAATTTTTTTTTTATTTATTTAGCTTTTGTTGACCGGGTAAGTGCACTAGACAAATCCTGCCTATTTTCAGGCACGACCCAGGGGAGGGGGATACAGATGAATGCCAACTGACCTTGAACCAGATTGTTGGTGGTATTTTTAGTGAATGAGGGAAATTTGGCCAGGACACCAGGGAAATTCCCTTACTCTTTTCGATAAGTGCCATGGGATCTTTAACATCCACCTGAACTACCACCAATCCAGGCAGATGGGACCTCGGTTTAACGTCTCATCTGAAAGACGGCACCTCAGAAGTGCAGCACCCCTCTCATGCTGCACTATAGTGTCAGTACTGGGATATTAACCCAAGTGCCAGATGTGGGAACTGAACCCACAGCCCTCTGATCTCCCGGCCTCAGAAGCGAGTGTGCTACCTACTGAGCCACTGACACTGACAACTCCCAGTCTCCACAGCACAGTTTCAGTTTTCCCCTCTTTTTCCCTCCAGTGAAAAACACAAGTGGTTATTTCCAGCAGTTCACTGCTGGCACAGTAAATAGTGCATACTTTGTTTTAAAACACACATAGCACTGTTATGCTGTCAGCGGGCCAGAGGCTTCACAGTTAAGCTTGATGCTCCCACACACTATGCCTGTCTACAAGCAGATTCTCTGCATTAACATCACAGTTTAGGCAGATTGGCAAGAAAAACAACATGCCTTCACAATTCAGCATGTCTCCTCTTCAAATCAGAGCATGTGCCTCTTATCCATTTCTGGCTTTTGTTACCAGCTTTTTTCCCTCATTGGAATTCTTCTTCAATTTTCCTGACATTGACAGAATTATATTTCACTTATGAAATGCACTGCAGGTGTATGCATGGGGGTGGGGGCAGTGGCAGATATGAAAATGGGGACTGGAAAGCAAATAACAAAACACACAAAGCCAGCACCACCTTCTAAATAAAGCACAAAGCTCCACCTACAGGAAAAACAGTATAGGAACTATTTTTGTTACTTAAACATGCCTCCACAGGCAAAAACAAAAGACAAAATGTATTTTAATAACATTTTTTTTTATTTTGTTTGTATTTTATTTACAAATGAGCCATTGTATAATAACAATAATGCACTCCAGAGTGTGTGTCATGCTGGGATAATGTCACTTCTGTGGTGTTGGACACACTCAGCATGCAGGCTCATGCCCAACCACCCCAGGCATGATGTTATCTAGCACAACACACACCCCATTGTGCATTATTGCTTAATTATATATCTGTGTTATGTACATACAGATAGTGCTATAATGTATGGTAAGTGCCTATTAACCACCATAATCATCAGTCACATAGCTTTGTTATGCACTCTTTAGAATTTTAAAAGTTGTTAACCACACTTTGGAACTTCCAAACAGTGGCATAACAAAAAAGAATGCACCAGAGTTCCATAAATCTCATACATATAATGCAAACAGTGTTTTTGTGACCATGCACTATAAAAGATGATGACCGGGGATCGGGTGACAACCATACTGAAATCACCTTAAGGTTTACCATGTTGCCCTAGCAACCACTCGAGGTGATTACAGCGTGGTTATCACCCAATCCTCAGCCATTATTCTCTATATAAAGAATGTTTTGTATATGTTGTAACATCTAAACAAAGTCACAAATGAATAACATGTTACATCCAAGAAAAAAAAAGGAAAAAAAAGAAAACAAAGGAAATAAAGGAAAAAAACAGCTCTATACACATAATTTTGTCTCGTCAAAACCCATGGTTTGTTTGCATTTCATCTTGAAAATGAAAATATTTACTGTTTCACACACTGCACTTTTAGAAAGTGTAAGTTCATACTGTTACAAATCACTGTGTGAATATGCATCTTAATTTTGAATATTGCTTACAAAAGATATGACATAGAAGTCAACACCTGTACTTGATGTTTTTTTTTTTTTTTAGATAGCTTCAATATATAGAGAATAATGGATTGGTAAGTGTGTGATACGAGAATTTAATGTACACCCGAGGTATGGGATGCTACATAAACCCAGAGGGTGAAGCTCGAGGGGTTTATTAAAGCATCCCACACCAAGGGTCTACATTAAATTCAAGTTTTTCACTCAATTCCCCATCTATTATTTTATATTATTGCTGGCTAGCAATTTTTTACAGCCTGAGTTCTATCATTTGCACACACACACACACACACACACAGATTCTGTATCTCCCTGTCCCTCCCTTTCAAGAATGGGCATTATGTTTTTGCTATTTTTTTTTTAAAGTTAGTCTCCACTGGGTATTGCGCTAGTCATCTTGTGGACCTTTACTACTCCTTGCACTCACCAGCCTGAGTCAGAAGCAGAAAAACTGCAGGATCAACCAGATCATTTCCTTTAATATTTACAGTGTTAGGTAGGATCAACAGGATAGGGTCATATGTGGCAGACACTTACCAGAAGACGAGAGATGAGTGTGTTTGTTGTGGCCCCATCTGTGGCAGCTCCTCAGTAATGGAAAGATGGATCTGCCATGTTTTTGGAAGTGTTCAGACTGCCCAGCTAGAAAATGCTAGCGAATGAGGGAGCTGGATGTTTTGATTGGCACAGGGAGTGAATGAAGTGATAACCTACTGGTTATTACGGCAAATGTCAACTAGCTCTTTCAATACATAAAATTGCTGGACAGTCATTGTAGTAAGACAAAACATTACTTGTGTCTTATGGTTACACCTCCTACACCCCACCCCACATACCCCATGATATTCCCCTGACTGACAATACGGCTCATTAGTGAAATGTGAATACTGTATCTTATATTCAATGCCATTGATTTCCGGTTAAGTTATGACATTACACTTTGAAGACTTGAAATTATGGGAATTACATGACTTGTTGGTGTAATTTTCAGGTTCTACACACAATATCTACCATAATTATTCTAGTATGTGTATAAATAATTAGAATAAAAAGAAGGTTTTATATATAAAACATTAAATGAAGTATCTGAAAATAGTAACAGAAACAATTATAAGGAAAATACACATTCTCTAGATTTACCTTCTGCTGGAAAATGCCAGATTCTGGGAAGCTGTATATGGGAGGGCAAACTACAGAGATATATCTCATAGCCACCGGGGGTGCTTTAACAAAGAGCCACTGGTAGTGCTTTAACTTTGGGCAGCAGATGGCCAAAAATTCTGCATTGTGCTAAGATCCTGCATTGGGCCACATTTCGGCCACGGTTTAAATTCAAAGTCTGTGCCTCAGCCAGTTAGAGCTGAGTTTGTCAAGGGTGCTTAGTTTAAATATACGCTTGCCAGCACAGTTCAGGAGTGTGGCTGTGGCATCAGCTGGGGGAAGGAGGTTGTCTGGTCCCTGCTGGGACCCCCTCTCCCCCACATCTCAAAGATATTGTTGGGAGGGAATGAACTTTGGGCTGCAATCAGCCAAAGATTCTGCATCAGGGCAAGATTCTGCTTCAGAGAGAAACATTTTAAAACAGCCGCAGGGAGTGCTTCAAGTTTGGCCACAATCAGCAGAAAATTCTACATCGGGGCCAAGATCCTGAAGATTAGCTGTGTCCCTGCTGGACTCCCTCTTCTGCCACACCTCAGAGATGCTGCCAGGAGGGACTGACCTTTGAGTCACAATTGGCTGCAGATTCTGCATTGGGGCAAGATTCTGCTCCGGAGAGAAAAATTCCCACCCACCTTCCACCACCTCTGCCACTCTTTAAATGACTAAGTGGCTTCTGTGATTGACCAGCAGTATGGAAGTTGGTGCATTTTTGTAAAAAAGGGATTAGTCTCTCAGCCACCCCCATAACTCTTTAAATTCAATGTCTGTGCCTCAGCCAGTTAGTGCTGAGTTAGTCAAGGGTGCCTAGTTTAAATATGTGCTTGCCAGCGCAGTTCAAAAGTGTGGCTGTGACATCAGCTGGGGGAAGGAGGTTGTCTGGTCCCTGCTGGGACCCCATCTCCCCGACATATCAAAGATATTGTTGGGAGGGATTGAACTTTGGGCTGCAATCAGCCAAAGATTCTGCATCAGGGCAAGATTCTGCTTTAGAAAGAAACATTTTAAAGCAGCTGCAGGGAGTGCTTCTAGAAGTCCTAGAATCCTTTAACAATCACTTTACAACTGCAGCATTAGCCTTTGGCAACTCTACTGCTAATCTAATGCGATCCCAATTAGGCATACAACTTACCAAAACTCTGGTAACTGGCCCTACCTTCTCCTTCAAACCAGCCACTTTGAAGCAAGTGGAAGACTTAATATCCTAACTGAACATCAAGAAAAGTGTAGGTGCGAACTCCCTCAACTCCTACTTCTTAAAGATTGCAGTACAAGTACTAGCAGTACCGATAACACATGTATTTAACCTGTCATTACTACTAGGAACTATCCCATCAATTTAGAAAACTGCTCAAGTCATTCTACTATTGAAATCAGGGGACCCTTCTGACCTCAACAACTACAGACTGATTTCCATCCTTCCTGTGCTATCCAGACTGCTGGAAAAGATCATAAGCACACAATTGAGAGACTACCTTGAATTGGCTCACCTCTTAAACCCAGCACAATCTGGATTTCGAGCCAAACAGAGTACCATTACAGCCCTTGCAAAAGTAACCAATGACTTTCAACTTGAATTGGATACAAAAAATTGTGTCTGCACTGTGTTTTTAGACCTGAGTAAGGCATTCAACATAGTTGACCATGATCTGCTCCTTTCCTCCCTGAAATCCATAGGACTCAATTAAAACTGCCTACGATGGTTCAACAACTACCTTATGGGATGGACCCAGCAGGTGAAGTCTGAAGGGGAGCTGTCCTCACTTAAAGCACTGCTAAGAGGAGTACCCCAAGGATCTATCCTCGATCTGATCCTCCGCCATATACATCAACAGTATTGATAGTAACCTCACCAAGGCCACTGTACACCTATTTGCTGATTATACAGTGCTGTATGTCAGCCACCCTTCTCCAGAGACAGCCTGCAAAGAATTACAAGCAGAATTCAACCTACTCCAACACCAACTATGGAAGAAAAAACTCCTGCTCAATGCAAAGAAAACAAAGGCAATGTTTTTCTCTCCCCACACACATGCAGGATATTCTATCCAAAGCACTCTCCCTCACATATCCACTGTCCTTAGTGAAAACCTTGAATTTGTTACAAAATTCAAATATTTGGGTGTCTGGCTAGACAGTAGACTCTCCTTCATAGAACATATGGAAGAACTACTAAAAAAACTTTGCCAAAGACTCAAACTTTATTTTAGAATAAAACATTTTCTCACAAGTGAGGCTAGACAAAAGCTGGTCCAGGCCACATTTCTTTCTGTAATCAACTATGCTAATTTCTTGTACAGTAGTTGCCCGTCTCATACCTGGAAAAACTGGATACACTTTACCATAGGACCCTGAGGTATATCACAGAACTCCCTTTCAACACCCACCATTGCTTCCTCTATGCTGCAGTTGGATGGACCTCGCTCCATTTTAGAAGGGACTGAAATGCTACACTACGGATCTACAGAGCCATAACCAAGAATTTACCAAAATATGTTTCGGACTGCTTCACACAAGTTACTTCAAGTAAATATGCCCTAAGAAGTTACAATTTCATCATGTTCAAAGTGCCCAAACTCAACTCTCGCTTTGGTAGAACTGCCATTAGTTTTGTGCTATCCTCCCTATGGAACAATATGCAGAAAATACTGAAAGTGAGCAAACCCATAACCATTACATCCTTCAAATCCCTCTACTCTAGGCTTATCAAAGAAAAATGTAACTGTTTTTGAAAGTAATAGAGAATAATCCTCTTCCTCCCCTTCATCTCCTAGTCTGTCCCATCCTCTGATGCTCTCCGCTACTTTTCAGATCCTGCATTCATACCTTTCTTCTCATTTTATCTTTTATCATGTCATCATATAGTGCCGCATAATTTCTCCCTGTCACATTCCCCACTCCCTCATCATCAGCTTCCCTCCCTGCCTACATGCACCCCTCCCATCTCTCTCTTTCTCTCTCAGCTCTGCCATCATTCACCACTAAGACCATCAATACCATTTTTTCTCTTTTGTCACCCAGACCTGTTTGTAGTATCCTTCCCCCTCCCCACTCCCCACAGCACCAACTCCTTCATCTGCCCAGACTGCACAACATCCATTCCTACACCTCTGACAAATCCCCTTATACCTTATACTTTATACCTTAGTCACCACATATTCTCACTCCACACCCAAATTCACGTTCTGCCAGTTCCTTATTCCATGTAAATGTGTAAATTTGTGTCAATAGATATTACATAATTGTACATTTCCATGTGGTGGTATCCTTTATGCCATTATATCCTGTATAATCTGTTTCATCATTGTGTTGTGTTCATTGAATTGCACTATATTTTTATGTAACTGACCCTTGACCTAACCAGGTCCATCTTGCAGATGAGCTCTGCTCAACTATGTTCGCCTGGATAAATGAAGATTTGATTGATTGATTGATTGATTGATTAAATGACTAAGGGACTTCTGTGATTTGTCAGTAGGAGAGGAGGAGAAGCATTTTGCGTGAAAAGTTGGTTAATCTCTCAGTTCTGAGGCTATATCAGAACAAACTGAGCAGGATTTAAGGCTGTTTGAACATTACTGAACTTTCCTTTAGTTGTACAGTATCTGTACCCTTTAAGTGTGGGGCTGTTTGACCACTACTGAATTTTCCATTTAAGATTAAAGCTGTTTGATCATAAGCTGGTTGATGCACTCTGCTGTTTGACCACTAATGAATTTTAGTTTTTAAGCTGTGTTTAAATTTAAGCTGTATTTAAGTTTTAAGCATATCAACCCAGTATTTCAGTTTTAAGCTGATCAACCCAGCATTTCAGTTTTGAGCTGCTTAAATTTTAATTTTTAAGCTGTGTTTTACCTTAAGCTGTATTTAAGTTTTAAACTGATCGACCGAGGTCCCATCTGCCTGTTCTGGTGGTAGTTCAGGTGAATGTTAAAGATCCCATGACAGTTCTTGAAAAGAGTAGGGGAATTTTATTGCTTGAAACAAAACATCTGAACAAAGTCACAAATGAATAACATGTTACATCCAAGAAAAAAAAGGAAAAAAAAAAAAAACAAAGGAAATAAAGGAAAAAAAAACTCTATACACATAATTTTGTCTCATCAAACTCTATACAATCACTTCTATTATCCTTAATTTATACAAAGCATTAAAAAACAAGGAAAAAAAACACCAAATAGGATATAACCTCAGCCTACATTACTGAAGGATATGCAGGGTATAGTCTGCCATAACATTTGATAGATCCTAGCATCCAAAGTCATTATTTCCTTCTCTTTATGTTTAAGAATTGCAGCTTCAATTTGTTTTATTAGAGTTAAAATAGGTGTATCTGTGTGCTGTAATGAAATCTTGCATCTTGCCTTCCATAGATAATACTTAATAAAAGCAAAATTCATATTTAAAGTACTAGGATTGTATCTGGGAAACAGTCCTGTATAATCCCCTAGAACCGAGATACCATATGTCACATGGTGAACAGGCCTCCACTGAAAGGAGTAGGGAAATTTTCTGGGTGCCATGGACACGTTTCTCCCCTTTCACTAAAAATATCACCAGCAGCTTAAACTGGTTCAAGGTCAGTTGACAGTCATCTGTATTCCCCTCCCACAGGTCATGCCTGAAAATGGGCAGAATTTGTCTAGTGCACTTACCCGGTCAACAAAAATAAATAAATAAATAAACTCAGCATTTCAGTTCTGAGCTGCTGAACTCACCCAGTGAGTGTTTTAAGCTGCTTGCCCTACCCAGTGTTAAGGTAAATGAGAAGTGTTTGAGCCACTCAGTGTTTTATGCAGCATGGAAGGATAGAGATAAGTGTGTGTAGGGGGTCAAATCAACAAGGGTACAGGTAAAGATGTGGAGAGGTCAGTAAGGTATTGGGGTGGAGGCGGAGGAAAGGTCAGGATGTTAGATGGATGGGGGTGGGTTGGAAGCCAGGAGGGTATAGGGTTGGAAGAAGAGGATGGGTCAAAGATAAAACATGGCAACAGGTGGAGAAATGGTCCTTTCAAGATAGTGAAATGTAATAGATGTGAAGCAGCTGTGCACATGGATACACTATGGAGGGCAGGACTATGCCTTATTTGTGTGAGGGTGTTGCACATACAGTAGAAGATAAATTTAATTTGGGAGTTAAGGATGGAGGTGGAGAAATTAATAATGCTAATAGGGCATAGGGGGAGAAGAGGCAGTTGTATTGTAGCTCAGGGGGGGTTGTTTGAGAGGTCCCATGAGGGACAAGATGGGGCATATGGGGGAGGAAAAAAAGCAGGATACGAAAGACTCAAGAATGTCCAGAAAAGGGGTAATGAATGGGGATGGTTGAACAAGGGTTGGCAGGAAGTGGTCAGGAAGGGAGCAGGGGGGAGGAGGAATGGTGTTAAGGGAGCTGGAGTTGTCAGGAAGGGAGTGGGGGGGAGGGATGGCGTTAAGAAAGCTGGGGATGTCAGCCTTGGTGGGGCTAGGGTGGAAAATAACAGAGGTGCTGCAGGAGGTGTGGTAGTGAGGAACAGGTATACTTCACAACAAAATAGAAGGGACATGGGGATGATGTGGAGATGGTGGAGACTAAAGGTGTAATGGGAGGGCAGAAAAGAGAGGGGAAGACAGGATGGGGAATAGGAGGGGTTTGTGGAAAAATGGCTGAGGATGGAGGGGGAGGGCTGGTGAATAATGAGGAGTTAGTAGTGGGGATGAACACACCCAGGGGACCAGTATGGAAAGGAAGGGAAAATGAAGGGGATAGGCTTGTAGATCATATTCTGAGGTGTGAAGATGGAAAAAAGGAGAGTGGCTTAGCATCAAGGGTGCTGTGGAGGTCGATGGGTTGAGGGGGAATTTTGGGAAGGGAGAAATTAAAAGGGATTGACTAAAGTTCAAAGGGGTGGTGGCAGGGGGGCTGAACAAGGAAAGGGTAGTAGACAACAATACATAGTTTTCAGCTCCAGTGGGAGCCAAAGTACTGATTTTAGGGGATTCCATAGTCCAGGGAATCAAATGGGGTGGTAACAGTGATGGGAAGAAGAGCTGTATTAGAGTTGAGTGCATGCCGTTTATGTCTGTGCTCAAGACAATGCAACAAGTACACTTGTTAGTAAAAAAGCATGAGTTCCTAATACAGTGGTGCACTTAGGCACAAATGATCTGGCAGAGGTTAGCATGATGGAGGTGCAAACCAGACACAGAGAGGTGGTGAGCGTATGCACTGCAGAAGGAATCACCCGCTCCTTCTCTGAAGTCATGCTAGTACCTAGGGGAACCTTGGAAAGAAAGCAGAACATTCGGGACTTTAATATTTGGCTACAGAAATTGTGTCGAGCTATGGGGTTTGGATTAGGAGGAAACTGGGGTGATATCTGGGAAAACAAAGAACTGTCCACCAGGAATAGATTGCTCCTAAGAAAGGCAAGAATGGATGTTCTGAGAAACAAATTGGTAGAGTTCATAGGTTCCTGGTGGAATTTAAACTGGTAGCGGGGTGGGGTTTGACAACCAGATGCAGAAAGCGGAACTCATCACAGGAGGGCAGAGGCCTCCCCCACCCAATACAAACACAGGTGGAGAAGGTAGGCTCAAACTCAGTAAAGGGGAGGGGCAGTGGGAGAAGGGATAGGGAAGGGTGGATAGGTTGGATGGTGGTCTTTAATGAAAGAAGTTTGGGGAACAAGATGCCAGAGCTGCAGGCTCTGTTGGTGGAGGGGGTGGTGGATGTTGCCACTGTTACAGAAACCTGGGCCACACAATTCCATGATTGGGACCTGAACCTCCAAAGGAAAGAACATTTGGAAATGGGGGGAGTTGCTTTATACGTTTGAGAAGAGATTGTGTGTAGTAGGGATAAGGACCCAGATTGGAGTGTGGAAGAGATATGAGTCACCTTGCAAGATGGAAAAGGAAGGAGGGTCAACTTGGAAATAGTATACAGGCCACCAATGCAATCAGAAGACACAGAAAATGATCTGGTAGCCGGCATATACAAACATTGTAGCAGGGCTGGGAGGGACCATGGTACTGGGGGATTTTAACAAGCCAGGGTCAGACTGGAGAACCGTGGCATCAACATCTGCAAAATAGCAGAAGATACTGGATGCCTTTCAGGATGGGTTTCTGACTGGGTGAGCAGACTATGGAGGGTAACATCTTGGACTTGGTACTGACGAATGGGGACCAGGTAAAGAATTTGGAAGTGGAGGACCTCCTGGTAGGGAGTGATCATGCAGTAGTTTGGTTTACCTTGGACCTATGGAGGAGTGGAACAAGACCAAAATGACTGTGGTGAATTTTAGGGGAGCTGACTTCAGAAGATGGCTGACTTACTCAGTGGGCAGTTAAGAAATATCAGATCAGGGATGAGCACAGACAGCCAGTGGGGGATTCTGAAGCTGGGCCTGCTGGAGGATACACAAGTCTGCACTAAATCCCATCACAAGAAGGCGAAGGCCAGAAAACCCTGTTGGTGGTCCAGAGAGGTGTAACGGGGGTGAGGGAAAAGAGGCTGGCCTTCCAGAAGGTACAAGCATTCCCACATGGAGTCAGATAGGGAAGAGTACCGCACAATCTTGAATGAGATCAATAGAAAGTTAAGAGTGGCTAAAGCAGCTAAGGAGCTTAGGCTAGTACAGGGGATCAGGGAAGGGGATAAAGAATTTTATAGGTATGTTAGAGAAAGAAAGAAGGGGGCAGATAAACAGGTTAAAGAAGAAAGAAGGGGTTGGGCTGAAGGGATGGTGGAGCAGGCAGAAGTACTCAGTGAGATCTTCTGCTCTGTCTTTAATAGGGAAAGGGAGGGTCAATTACCACAGAGGGGAGGCAGGGTCGGGACAGTGGATGGAGTGCACTTACCAACTGTGAGCTCCATGAAGGGAGGGTGTGGGAGGGTCTCAAGTCTTTGAGGACTGATGAGACCCCAGGACCAGACGGGATCCATCCCAGAGGTCTTTGGGAACTGGTGGATGTCCTGGCTGCTCCAATGATGGAATTATTTAATTCCTCCCTCCAATCAGGACCTGTACCCATGGACTGGAGGACTGCACATGTTGTGCCACTCCACAAGAGTGGACTGAGGGATGAACTGGGAAACTACAGATTGGTCAGTCTGACATCCATTGTGGGGAAACAGATGGAGTCCATCCTTAAGGAAAGGATGATGGAGTTCCTGGAGGCAGATGGAATTCAAGATGATAGCCATCATGGTTTCATCTGGGGGGAGATCGTGTCAGACCAGTCTTGTCAAATTCTATGACTGGGTAACAAGATTCCTGGATAATGGAATGCCAGTTGATGTCCTGTACTTGGACTTCAGCAAGGCTTTCGATTCAGTTCCACGTGAAAAGCTGCTATGTCAACTGAGGAACCTAGGGTTGGGGGAAAAATGGTGGGTTGGATATCAAATTGGCTCAGTGACCAGCAGCAGAGGGTGGTGGTGGGTGGGGTGTCATCAACGTGCAAGAGGGTCAACAGTGGGGTCCCTCAGGGATCAGTGTTAGTCCCAGTCCTGTTCAATGCATTCATTTCAGACAATGGGGAGGGTATACAGAGCAAGATGAGCCTATTTGCAGATGATTCTAAGGTGAGTGTGGTGGTGGACAGTGAGGAGGGCAGGAAGGCACTGCAGGCAGATCTGGTCAGGTTGGAAAAGTGGGCACACACTTGTCTGTCGGGGTTTAATGCTTGAAGGTGCAGTGTACTACATCTGGGATTCAGAAACCCCGGGTACAACTCTCATCTGGGGGAAACAGCTGGTGACATCTAGCGGGGAAAAGGATCTGAGGCTTGCCATTGATGCCAGGATGAATAATTCAGAACAGTGCTGGACAGCAGTTGCTAAGGCAAATAAAATAATGTGGTGTATCTCCGCGGAATAACATCAAGGAGAAGGAAGTTCATTCTGCCTCTTACAACTCCCTGGTGAGGCCTTACTAGAAGTATTGCGTACAATTTTGGAGACCTTACTTAAAGAAGGATGTTCCCCTTTTTGAGAGAGTACGGAGATGAGCCACAAGGATGATCCATGGCCTGGGGGGATTGTCCTATGAAGAAAGACTATCAGAGTTGAACATGTACTCCCTGGAAGTTGGATGGGATGGGGGAATATGATAGAGGTCTTCAAATATGTGAAGGGGACAAATAGGGTAGACACAGAGGGGCTCTTTACATTGAGGTGGGAGGCTAATATGAGGGGGCATAGCCTGAAGTTGGTTGGAGGGAGGTATGGGGGAAGGTGAGGAAACACTATTTCACAGAGAGGGTGGTGGCAACTTAGAATGCACTACCAGGGGATCTGTTGGAAAAGGAAATGGTGGAAGGTTTCAAGATGGGGTGGGACAGATACATGGGCAAGGTATAGGTTGGGGTGAGGTAAACAACAGGGTGCTGGGAAGGTGTCAGGTGTGGGGGGAGCACATGAAGGGAAAGGGGTCAGCTGCTTAAACTTAATCAGGATCTGCATCTCAGGCAGACATGATAGATCAATTGGCCTAATCTGCTGGCATTAAGCCCTTCCAAAGATGTGGCTGAAAACATCTCATAGGGGCATGGTAAGTCAAGATCCTGACAAATGCCTTAGAGAAAGTATACAGCTTTCTACTTGCAACACATATTCTCTTAGACTCAAAAGAGGGGGTGGAACTTACCAGAGAGGTGGAACACCCATTTCTGGGAGTGCAGGGTATACCAGGAATTATTACTGTTTTAGATGCCAGATTGGTTAAAACATGATGTTCAACAACAAACAAGAAAAATAAAAGTGTGTGTGCGTGTGTGTTATGCTGTCCCTCCAAAGCCACATTAAGTTATTTATTCTTATTTGTAAATGCTGACAATTATTTCTAACATTAAGTATCAAGAAGCCTGTAATCTTCAGTGACAGTATCATTACAATCTGATTCAAAGAGGACAGGAAATTATTTCTGGTTAAAACAAATACTTGCCCTCAATTGACTTACAGTCATGAGGGCATCCTTGCACATACCCACAGTAAAAAAAATAAAAGGTGGCAGCCAATAGTCTTTTCACTTGCCTTCATATCACTCCACCCTCTTGCAAAAATGAAAAACAGTGACTTCTCTGATATTTCATAACATTTAAATTGTATTTTGAAATTATACTTATGTTGAATGACATATTTGCCTAGTTTGGGCTTGCCAGCTTTCAGACACATGTCATGGGCCAGAGCGAACTAAGCCTCGTGTCCCATGTGGACATAACCCTGCTTCTTCAGCTTATAACATTTCTGCAGGACCTGCTTCCACTTCACCTTACATTGGGTGGATTTCTTGTTTGCATTTTTTTCGTACAAGAGGAAGTGGCTTATCTTCTTCCAGGTCTCTGTCATTTTTTTATTGGCACCCCACATCATGATGTTGGGATCCTTGTACTTGGCAATAGCCTCAACTAGGAGAGGCACCTCACATCAACCCTCAATTTTGGCATCCTCTGTGGAAAGAGACAAAGAAAACAGACAGAAATACATAATCAGTATGGTAAAGAGTAAGTACAGACTAATTCAGTTGGAAGGAAATACTCCCTTCCATGAACGTTTTATAACATGTTTCTCAGCAGAAAAGATCGGAACTGAGTGTCAGGTTAAACATAACAATCTTTAATATAGAAAAGATTTACATGTGAGAGAACATGTTACTGTGTGAATTTTTTTTTCTTGTTTGGTGTATAGTTATGCACAAGGTGTAGCTGTGTGTTTCACTGTGTTTGTGGACATTAAAAGGTTATTCAGTATGTGGTCTCTTTTGCAAAGGACAAAAGACATGAGAATGCTTGTTGGAAGCAATCTGTGCAGATGGATACATGTTAAATTTCATTTTTATCCCTGAAAAACTAAACTACTTATCCATGTTGTATATGCATAATAAGCAGGTACTGTACATGGTGTGTATCATATGATTGTCTGCAGTTATGAGGGGTGTAGCAGAGTTGTTATTTGACATAGTCTGTTAGTAGACTAGTGGTGTGTGCATTGGAACCCTATAGTATATAACCTGTGTTCTCTTATGAGTTACTACACTGCTCTTGATTGTGCATCATGAACCTGTCAGGCACTCCCCACTAAGGACACTTGGCCTTTGGCTGTATGGCTTAGTACACCTGTGTGGTATGCATTTGAATCCTATGATGCATATCATGTTGTGGTTTGTTACTTAGTAAGTCCTTGCAGGCTGTGTATTATATAAGTTGAATACATTTCCTAGGTGTGTAAGGACACTCTGCATTCTGTGTTGTGCCTTACTGAACATCTGGCTCATGTAATGAAATTGTATGATGTTCAGCCTGTCATATCTTACTATTTACGAAGCCACTTTGCGGTGTCAGTGATCGGATTTTAATGCACTAGTCAGGGGTGTAAGGGCACTTGTCCTTTGGCATTGTGTCTTACCACACCTCAGGGATGTATGTTGACATTGTATAAGGCACAGCCTGTTATGCATTATTACCTACTAATACAGTTTATAGTGTATATCATGGTGTTTTAATACATGTCCCAGGGAAGTAAGGTCACTTGATCTTTGTCATTGTGCCTTCCTACACCTCTGCTGTGTGCATTAAAATTGTAAAATCCAGTGCATTTTTTGGCTGACATATAATGTTCTGGATCTGCACTGTGGCTATGTCCATCCCTTTTTACCCCCTCTCCACATTGGATGGGGAGGGGTTATGTGTTGTGATATGTCAGTATATTGAATATAATGTGAACAAAAAGTGGCTTGTTTGTGTGTGTAGGTGTATTTTTTCTATTTTTTGACCAAGTAAGAGGTGGCCATTAGAAGAACCATTGTTGGTAGTAGGCTTAAATGGATAATATATGAGACTGAAAATCAGAGAACTCTTTTAATCCCATCTCTGAGGTCCCCCAGGAAAAGGCAA
Source organism: Neoceratodus forsteri (assembly GCA_016271365.2). Lineage (NCBI taxonomy): Eukaryota > Metazoa > Chordata > Ceratodontiformes > Ceratodontidae > Neoceratodus > Neoceratodus forsteri. The sequence goes on along the minus strand of CM057456.1, from coordinate 92,326,564 downwards.
TTGTGGCATCTGATAAGTGCACACCATCTGTTAGACAGAGCCGATGTTTGTACTATTTAATTTGGGGGTGGCATATAGTGTGCATTCCCAGATCTTGGAGGACTCCTGATATATGAATGCTTACCTTTCTTCAAGATCTGTCAAGCAGATACATGTGTTGATCTGCCCCCCAGATGATGTGCTCTGTAATATCTGAAAGCAGAATTTTACAGGCAGGTAACATTCTCAGCAGTGAAGTTATATCTGATTTACCTTCATTTAAATCTACCCATCTTTTGTGGCCCAAATTATTACCTCTAAGATGGATGAGCAGTAAGCTTGGCCAAGGGTGAGTATCTAGAAGTTGGTACATGCCTCCTTTACCAAACCAATAGACCTTGCCGTTTGGTAGGTGCAAATCATTACAAAATGGCTTACTTGAGCAAACTGTGAAGCCTCTTGGATCCGGGAACTGCCAGCCATTCAAACTGTTGTTCTAGAGCTTTCTGCCATCTTGTGTCTTCTAACAGACAAATTAAGTGACAGCTATCTCAAGAATGTGTCACTCTCTCTCAACAGCCTGTGAGATGTGACTGATAAAGTTTGAGTTTCTCACTATACAGATGAGATTTGCTGAGTCACGTAGCAACAATTTCTTCTAGGAAGTTTAACTGACTGGCATTGTTATGTATGTGCCAATGAAAAACAATATTTTCCATTGTACAGAGTGTATCTTTTGATTGGTACAGTACTGTAAACAGGCAGACTTTTGAAGGAGGGAATTTTGTGATACCCGATAGGCTACCTTTTATAAACACTATGAAATTCTGCAATTCTATTGGTTATGCTATTCATATGTATACACCTTCACACTGTGTGCACCCTCCTTTTTGAGCTGGCATTCCTGGTGGATGGGTGAACATGCAGTTCTTTTTTTTTTTTTTATATAATATATTATATAGGTATTTCCAGATAAAAAAGCAGTAATAGTGATAGCAGGTGTTATAGTTTAAAATCCATTTTTCTAACTGTTTATTTTATTATTAAAAGTGGTTAAAGATAAATAAAAAAATCAGTTTAAAAATTCTGGTACTTACTGCTATCTTGCTGTACAAACTTCTCTCCTCTGTTCAAGATGACAGACTTACTGCTACTCCTTCAGTAAAGAAGGGTTATGATTAGCTAATTTGTGGAATTTCCTGGTTAGGTTCCACCTTACTTTTAAATGATGCAGACTTGTAGAAAAAAATGTGTGCTCATTGATTGTCTTTTCTAGAAAAGGTTCCCCATATTGTGTAGTGCCTATTGACTACACTTAAATGTTTTCTTTTTTTCTTTCTATTCAAAAATGTTTTAGTCTATCTTTGTTGTATTGTGCTGTATACTATTGGTTGCTAGGGTCTATGTTTTGGTTGTCAGGTCAGACTTGTCATTCTCTGTAATCTATGTCATTATATTGGCATCTCTGGTGGGTTGTGAGGGTCCCCCCCCCAAAAAAACATTACGGCCATTTCACTCGCTAAACGAGTGACTGGTAACTTTGAACTAAAATAAAATATCTGGTTGATCCTGCACTGTGGTACTGTGCACAACTTCAAATGTGCAGTTTGTTCATGTTATATTGTTTTATCTGGTTGATCCTACCAATTATATATCCCCAGTTGCACTGATGATGCTACTACCATGGCCGTTACACTCAATGTTACTGAAATCCAATGTACATGGCACAAAAAAGAATCCTTTTTCATGATACGTCATTCTTGTTCGCATTTCATTTTGCAACACAGGATTCTTTTTCACATTTGGTTTGATGAGATTCCCATTGAAATAAATTCTAGGCATGCAACTCAGGATTCTGATTCGCAAAATAGGATTCTCGTTCAAAGTACTGTCATGGTACTGTATGGCAGAACACGATCAAGGATAATTTTTCATGAAACAGGATTCTGGTTCATGGCGATGCTACTACGGTGAATGGTAAAACTCAATCGAGGATCATTTTTTCTCAAAAAAACATTGTGATGCATGGCGATCCCATTATACTCAATGGGAAAAATGAACCAGGATTCCTTTTTCACAAAATATTATTCTGATTCACAACAATCCCATTCCTGTGAATAGTAAAGAACAATCAAGGATCCTTATTCATGGAACAGGAATGTGATTCAAGCCAATGCCATTGTAGTAAATGAGTAAACATGATCAAGGATCTCTTGTCACAAAACAGAATTGTGCTTCATGCTCAGCCCAGTGTAGTGAATGGTACAACATGATCAAGGATCCTTTTTCATGAAGCAGGATTGTGACCAGTGCCAATGTCATTGTAGTGAATGAATAAACACAATCAAGGATCTTTTATCATGAAACAGGATTGTGTTTCATGCCCAGTCCATTGAACTGAATGGTACAGTAGTAACACTGAATTTGTCAGTCAATTTTATGAGATTCCCTATTTATCCGTCACAAAATTTAGGAAAAAAAAAAATCTCTAAAATACTTTTTGTTATACCTACAATACAGAAAGAGGCCAGTTCCTATTACAGTACTTAAGTGCTATCTGGTAGATTTTCAACCACACTATCAGATGAGACAACCCTCTCTGGGTAGCAGTGAACACACTAACAAACAAGACAAAATCTCTAACTAAAGGTTTCACAATTCTCAATAGGGATTTTTAAAAATCCTTAAATATCCTTTGACTAATTCGGTGCTTTGACTGTATAACACAATCAAGAATTCTTTTTTGTGATACAGAATTGTGATTCTTGTTAATTCCATTGTAGTTAGTGATAACAAATAACCAAATATTCTTTTTTTACAAGATGAAATGTGAAGCTGGATTATTGAACTCAACAAAGAATCTTTTTTTTGTGCTCTATTTCATGCATCTCAGTGTGAGTCTGAACTTGTGCTGATCTTGGTAATCTGTCACCTTGTGTGAATGTTACTTCCCCATGAGATATAATACAGTGATTCCTGTATGGTGTTGCATAATGAGTAGTTGACTGCTTCAGTACTGAGTTGAGTATAAATTAAAAAAAGTAAAAACAATATCCATATAGACATACTCACATACTAATATGCTAAGAAGCCAGCAGAATAGGTCCTATGGTCTATCGAGTCTGCTGGGGGATCAGTGCCCATAAAGGGCACTGTTATAGCCTCATTCCCTCCCCATGAGGCCCCCCATCCCCTGGTTAGGTTCCAATATGCAACTTCCCCCAATACGTATCCTAGCCTCTCTTGAACCCCTCCACAGTTGCAACAGCCACCAGCTCCTCAGGCAGTGCATTCCAGGGTTCTACCACCCTCTCTGTGAAGTAACATCTCTCAGTCTCTCCCCTTAGTCTCCCACCGACCATCCTCATTGCATGTCCCCTGGTGGTCCACTGCTCCGTCAGCTGAAGCACCCCATCTTGACTTACCCTATTTATTCCCTTGAGATATTTGAAGACCATGATCATGTCCCCTCTGTCCCTCCTCTCCTCCAGAGAGTACAGGCTGAGGTTCACGAGTATCTCCCCATAGGGCCTATCCCCAAGACCCTGTGTCATCCTGGTCGCCCACCTCTGGACCCTTTCCAGAACAGCAATATCCCTTTTCAAGTAAGGATGCCAAAACTGCATGTAGTATTCAAGGTGCGATCTAACCAGGCAATTATACAGTGGAAGGAGCACTTCATGGCTCCTCCAGGTTATTCCTCTGGCTATGCACCCCAGCATTTTGTTTTCTTGGGCTGCAGCTCTCCTACACTGCTCTGAGTTGTTTATTTTGGCATCAACCCCCACTCCAAGGTCCTTCTCCCCTCTTTTACACCTGCAGTATCTCCCCTCCAAAGGTCTAATCCTGATCTGGGTTTCTGGCCTCCAGGTGTAGAACCCTTCATTTCCCAATATTAAACTTCAGCTTCCCGGGTGCTGACCACCTCTCCAGAGTCTCTAGGTCCCTGTGAAGGGCCATTCTCCCCTCTTCCCCATCCACCACTGCCCCCAGCCTAGAGTCATTGGCAAAGAGGCTCATCTCACTCCTAATACTGCTTCTGATGTCTGAGATATAAGTGTTAAACAGCATTGGTTCCAACACTGATCCCTGTGGGACCCCTCGAATGACCTTTCTGGGAGATCAGGCCTCCCCCCCAACCATAACTTTCTGCACTCAACCTACCAGCCAGCTTCCTAGCCACCTGACCATCTGCACCCTGCCCCATCCCCATCCAGCTTTTCCAGCAGCCCAGAATGCAGCAACAAGTCAAACACCCTGCTAAAGTCTAGAAAGAGAACATCCACTGGCCTGCCCTGATCCAGTGCTCTCATCATCCATTCATAGAACTCCACCAGGTTGATATGACATGATCTGCCCTTAACGAAGCCATGCTGGCAATCATCTAGAAGACCTTGTGACTTCAGAAACCCCTCCAGCTTCTCTTTTTAGATCATTTCCATCACTTTGCCCACCATCGACGGCAGGCTTACCAGCCTGTAATTTCCTGGTTCTTCCCTCAAGCTGCCCTTGTATATAGACATGATATGGGCCATCCTCCAGTCCAGGGGCACCCAACCAGACTGAAGGGAGGAATTATTGTGGTCCACCAAGGGTGCAGCCAGGGCTTCTTAAGCACACTAGAATAGATTCTGTCTGATCCTGGTTCTCTCAGGGCCTTAAGGGCTTCCTACACCCTCCCAATGGGGATTTCATCATTCATTTCCCTCCCCCCATCTACCGGAACCCCCTTGTTTCCCCGTAGTAGAGTCACCCCCATCCTCCCTAGTGAAGATCAAGGTAAAATTGTCATTTAGTACCTCAGCCTGCTCATTGCCTCCTCCGTCTACCCACTCACTGACCTCAGCATATTAATCTGCCCCTTCTCTTTTCTTCTTTCTCTAATATACCCCTTCCAATCCCCTGAGCCAGCCTCCTCTCTGCCCCTCCTTAGCCGACCTTACCACCCTGGTGACCTTCCTGGCAATTATATTATACTCCCCCTTGTGTAAGGCTCCCTGAGAATGCCTGTATTGTCTATACATACCCTTTTTTCCCTCACCACATCCTGGATCTCCCTTGTCCACCAGCTCAGCCTCCTGGTTTAACCCCCCTTACTTCGTTCCCTCATGCAGGCCTTGGTAGCTTCCAGGAACCCCTTTCTAATAACTTCCCACTGGCTCTCAGTGTCTACACCTGGCCTAATCCAGCCTAATCCTATCTAGGTAGCCATTAAGGATGTGCTCCATACCCCCAAAGTCTGCACCTCTAAAGTCAACTACCATTGTTTCTGCACAATCTACCCCCCCAGGACCAAGGATAACCAGACTGTGGCGTGGTCACTACCTGCTAGTGGATTCCCTACTACTAGGTCCCTGAAGAGGTCCCTGTCTGACAGAACCACATCCAGGACATGATCCACCCCATTTGGGTCAGTCACCAGCTGTGCAAGAAACGCATCCTTGAAGACGTCCAACAGACACTGCTCCCTGGCTGATGAGGATGCCATGGTTTCCCCAGTCTGCTTCTAGCATATTCAGATCCCCAGTGCCACAGTTCTACTCTCACCCTGACCACCATGGTCCCTAAGGTCCCTAAGGTTTTCCACCAGGCCCTTCTTCAGGTCCTGCCCCTGCCCTAGTGGTCTTTATACCACTCCCATCTTCACCTGCTTGCTCCCAGAGTCTGCAAGGTGACCCATATAGCCTCCACCTGCACCCCCAGCTTCCTTCACCTTACTAATTCCTATGCCATCCTTAATAAAAAAAGCTATGCCCCTTCCCCTGAACACCACCCTATTCTTTCTGAACATGGTGTAACCTAATAGGTTTAAGTCCCAGTTGGGGATAGCCCAAGTTTCAGTGACAGCCACCACATCCACTCCACCTTCTAATAGCAGCACCTGAAGCTCAGGCATCTTGTTTTTCATGCTCCTGACATTAATCAGGACCACCCTCCATCGTGTCCCCTCACCCCCCTCCCACACCCTGAGGGCTCCCAGGTCACTGCCAACAAGGGCCTCCTTGTGCAGTGTCGGGTGCTCCTGGTCTATGCACCCTTCCCCCCAGTTGGGGGAGAGGGCCAGGGCCATCCTGGCTGGGCCTGCAAGGAAGCCCCAGACCCCTCCCACAAGTTTAAACCCCCACCTAGGTTGGATGAATCCTGCCAATCTGTGCTTCAGGACCTCTCCCCCCCTCGAGTTGAGGTGGAGCCTGTCCCTTGTGTACAGTTCCTTGTCCTTCCAGGTTGCCACCCTTTCACCCACCCACAAATACCCCTGGCCTTGCACCATTCACTGAACCATTCATTTACTTCCCTTATTTTTTGCTTATTCCCCACACTGGCCCTAGGTACTGGTAGGATCTCCACAAAGGAGACAGCGCACCCAACAGCCTGACTGATGCTAGCTAGCTCCCTAAACCTAGCCTGAATCTCCAGCACACTGTTACCCTCTATGTCATTTGTCCTCATATTTCATAAGTTTCATAAGTTTCGTAAGTTAATCAAGCCAGAGGACGATGTCCATAATGCTTTCCTCATTTTAATCTAATAACTATATTTGTAATCATCTGTCATTATTGTATCCAAGTTTGTTTTAAAGGCATCGATACTAGTACTATCCACAACAATTGCAGGGAGACTGTTCCATATTGCAATTGATCTTATACTGAACCAATTTTTTCTCCTTAGTGAATGCCATTTCCCAATCAATAACTGTTTATTATGTCTACCGTTGCTTTGCCTAAGTTCAGATTTACATAGCCCTGTACCATTAAGGAGTACAGAATTTTGTAATAAACCGTATATGAGACATAGGTCTCCCCTAAGCCTTCTATAGTTTAGGGAATATAATTTTAATTCCCTAAGCCTGTGTTCATAAGCCTTTCCTTTCATTCCTGTTATTGTCCTGGTAAACCATCTCTGTACTCTTTCTAAATTATTAATTTCTTCCTTGGTGTATGGTGACCACACTTGAACACAATGCTCAATGTGGGGTCTCACCAAAGCACTGTACAAGGGCAGCATAACTTCTTTAGTCCTGCTTGCCACATGTCTGAATATACAATTTAAGTTTTGATTAGCTTTTTTGATTTGTTTAGAACAATGTAGTTTAAATTTCATATCAGGTGTAACAACAAGCCCAAGGTCTCTTTCTTCTAAGGTCTGATGTAATATTTGGTTTGCCAATTTGTATGTACATTTGGGATTATGTTTTCCCATATGCATCACCTTACATTTATCATTATTCAATACTAACTTCTTATCATGGGCCCATAAAGTGACTTCATCCAAGAAGTTTTGCAGGATAGTGCCATCATTACTATTATTTACAATGGATCCCAAATGGCAATCATCAGCAAATTTAAGTAGCCATACCTCGTTTATATTTGATTGCAGAGAGGAGATGTATATATTAAATAGACATGGCCCCAACACCGATCCCTGGGGAACACCACTAGTCACACCAGCCCAGTCAGACAGTTCACCATTTACTACCACTCTCTGCTTCCTACTGCTAAGCCACATCCTTATCCAGTTAATTATATTTTGATTTCATTTAACTTCTTTCAAGGCATTTATCAGTTCAGGGTGGGGAATTTTAACAAATGCCTTAGTGAATTCTATAAATACTAAATCAACTGAGTTACCATTATCCATTTCTTCAGTAACTTCATTATAGAAAGTCAGGAGATTAGTTAAACATGATCTTGATTTTGTAACTCCATGTTCATTATTATCCATAAGCTTGTTGTTATTAAGATGTTCTAATATGATTTCTTTAACAAACTGTTCAAATATTTTACCAATCAAGGATGTTAGACTTATAGGTCTAAAATTTTCTGGTTTATTAGTGGGTCCTTTTTTATGGATGGGTACAACTGTTGCTATTCTCCAATCATGTGGGACTTCACCACTATCCAGTGAATGTTGGAATATATTAGTTAAGGGCATATAGATTTCATAGACAAGTTCTTTTATTACTTTTGGATGAATATCATCCGGACCTGGGGATTTATTGATATTTATCTTGTTAAGTTTTTCTAGGACATCTTTAGGTTTAATTATAAATGCACCAGGTATAGATTTATCGAATTCATTTAATTTATCCTGTGGTTTATTATTAAATACAGATGAGAAATATTGATTCTGTATATTAGCTATTTCCTGTTTGTTAGAATCTAGATTTAGTAGTTGCCGTATTGGTCCTTGCAAGAATAGATCCAGAAGCAAATGATTTGATACCTTTTAATGGACCAACATAGATGTAACAACAAGAACAAGAACTGCCATGAGCTTCTGAAGAAGGACTGGTTGGTCCAAAAGCTAGAGCACTTTGTTCTTGTTGTTACGTCTATGTTGGTCCATTAAAAGGTATCAAATCATTTGCTTCTGGATCTGTTTGTTAGATACACATCCAGAATGTGTAGTGAATGGGCCAATAGTCATGGAAATACTTCTGGTTTTATTTATATAAGAGAAAAAGGATTTTTTATTGTCTATTACCCTTGATGCTAATTTGAGTTCAAATTGAGTTTTTTCTAATCTTATTTTTGTTTTTATTATTTTTAATAATTCCTTATATTTTGAATTAAGATGTGTAAAACCTTTTTGGATTTTTTTGTAGAGTTTTTTTTTTTATTAATTAAGGATTTAGTTTTAGAAGACATCCACTTAAGAGTAGGCTTAACTTTGGATTCATATTTACTATTAGTTGGAATGTTATTTTTAATAAGATACTTCAATTTATTAACCAATAGTAGCCATTTGGCTTCCACAGATAAGTTTAGGAAGAGTGCTTGCCAATCCCAGCAACTGAGTATGTGCTTCATATTTTTAAAGTTAGCTTTGTGAAATTTAGGATCTTAGTTGTACCTGTTGCTAGTATAGGTTTACTATCTAATATTTGGAAATGTACAGTATTATGATCACTGTTAGCCAAGGGTGCATTAACATCAATCCCTGTAATGTAATGGGCCACATTAGTCAAAATAAGATCTAATACTTTATTCCCTCTGGTGTTAGTTTTAACAAGTTGTTCTAAACCTAATTCATTAAATATTTTCATATAACTTCTATGTCTTTTGTCAGTTGCATTTACTTGTTCCCAATTAATACTATCTAGATTAAAGTCTCCCATAATTATATAATTTTTTGAAATATCTAGATGACTAAGAGTATATAATAAGATATTATCATTCTCAATACTCATGGAGGGAGGTCTATATACTAGGGTCAAAATAAATGGGGAATCCATCAATGGTTTTATCCATAATATTTAAAGATCAGAATTATCTCTCAATTTCTTCACTGTCAATAGATTGATGTATATATATATATATATATATATATATATATATATATATATATACATATATATATATATATTTATAAAATGGGGTGGTAAAATCATACAAATTCCACTAACATGATTGGACAGAATGCATCACATGACCGTGCATTATTTCCCAACGACCGGACGCCTCCCAGTACGACCGCATGCCTAAACTACTTTCCAGCCCTCAAAACCTTCTCACCAGCACTGAGATCACTCCACGCCTAATGCAGTTAAGCACCCACACACACACACACACACACACACACACACACACACACACACACACGTGGCACCCACAGGCATAACTAAATATATGACTAGTAATCCCACACTGTACAACCTGATGTACTTGATCCCACCACTCCTTTTTAAATAAACTATCATCTAAAAAGCAAATTCTGCCTGCCATTTTCACACTCTTACTGCAGAGCCACTAACTTTTAGTACTGCACACTGTCACCACCCTAAATTCTACAAAACAATATAATGCAAGCCATTTAACACAAACCTAACTGTGCAGAAAAAAAACAAGACAAACTACAGTTCCCTTACTTCCTACTCTCACTTCTCTGTTAAAAATCTCCTTTCTACACAGAGTTGTCCATCCTTCAGCACTTTCACTTTTCCTTCCTGAACTATAGCGTGACCGAGGTGAAAGCATGACAGAAGTGACAAGCTGTCACGAGTTGAAAGTAACTCGTTTCTGTTTAAAAAAGATAAAGTCTTCTCCTGCTCTGAGTTTCTCTTAACTTCAGTAAAACAATCTGCAGAGTCTATATAGAATGGAGCGAGAGAGCCGAGTAACCACAGCTTGCCCCAAACCGCCGACATTCCCAAACCCAACAGCAGCTCTAACCACCGCAGAGCCCTCTGTACACCACTGCAGAGCAGCAGCCCGCTACATACAACGTAAACACTGCCTCCGACATACACATACTGGCCAGGTCCCACAGAGCACCAGAGGACAAACAAACTCACCCGATCCAGAATAACACAGACTCCGAAGACGATCAACAGCACTTCCCCATAGAAAATTCACCCGGAAGCTGCGTAGAAATAACCGTGCAGCCCCAAACCGCAGCCATCCTCCAACCGTCCCTCACAGAGCCAGAAAAAGCGCTACAAAACATAAAAGAAACACAAGGCACTGAAAGAAAAAATGAGCCTCAACTCCCACGTTAAAGTTCAGCACTTCTTGGCACTGTAAAGCATTAAGCACTTCCTGCCAGAGTTCAACACGTTTTCTTCCAAAATGAACCACTCTTAAAGTGACAGTACTCATTAATGTTCAACTGTTTAAACAGCCTATTCTGAATGTTCAACTATTGTATTCACTTACACTGGTATCCAGTTAAATGTTTATTCATTAAAAATAATTCAAATTAAACATCCTATTCTGAACTATTTATCATCTCCACGTAGAACTATTTCATCACAACAGGGGCCATTTATAAGATAGATATACGCTCTTGGGTGTTCGATTGGCGCTCTGATATCATGCGCCTTGGGTGGTTGAGCACTCTCGACCTTGACCTTCGTGCGTCAACACCGCAAGACATGCGTATATCAGGTGACCGCACACCCAGGTGGTATATCTATTGCATATATATATATATATAGCTACCCCTCCCCCTTTCCTATATTTCCTATTTTTGTAATATAATTTGTAGCCTTGTATATTTTTATCACAAGAATCGTTATTCCCCCACCAGGTCTCAGTGATGAGTGCTATACTCATATCATTTGTCTCAAGATACAATTTAAACTCATCAAATTTATTATTTAAACTCCGTGCATTTAATAGGACCCCTTTCCATCCATAATCTTTAGTTGTATCTTGATTGTGCATATGGTATGCCATTACAGGGGTCAAGTATTGTACTTCACCCCTTTTACCCAGTTTAAGTGAAATTCTATTACCCTATTAATTTTTTTAACCAAAATCCTGATGCAAATTTGGCTAAGGTGGATTCCATCATTTTTATAACATTTCATATTTTTAAAGGTCTGGGTATTATCCATAAATCCTATTTTCTCCATTTTACAAAAGTGTCTTAACCAGAAATTTAATTGTTGCACTTGTTCATTCTTATAATGATGATTTCCTATAAGTGGAAGTATACCAGACAATATAATAGCTCCCCCTTTTTCCCTAATCCTTGCTACTATTTGTCTATAATCTTCCTGAATATCTGTCAGGGTCCTTTTGAATAAGTCATTAACTCCCACATGAAGAATAACCAGTGGTTTGTATGTATTTTCAAGTAATCCTTCGAGAAGATTAATTATATCATTAGTTTTAGCCCCTGATAGGGCACTTACAGTTGTATGTTCTTTTCTCCCTTCACAGACTATGGTGTCTATTCCTCTCAGTATTGAGTCACCAATTATTACAACATCTCCATCAGTAATCTTGTTTGTCCCTATTTCTCCCAGTTTAGGCTCATTATTTGGCATGACGTAATCTCCAGATTTGGGATTTTCAATTTTTTGTGATTCTTTGTGTTCATCCGCTAATACTTCAAATCTGTTATATAGAATAATAGGTTGTACAACATTTTTAAATCCTTCATATGGAGTGGATGTAATAGCTAATTCAGTTTTATGAGCATGAGATGAATTAATCTTTGTAAATTTAACAGGGATATCATCTCCTTTTTCATTGATATCTTTCACATTAAACTGGTATGATGTATAACATGGGATACGTTTCTGGGTGTGTTTTTAATCTGTGTTTCAAAATGCTTAATACTTGCTTCTTTAACTGCATCATCAATAAATTGTTCAAAGCATTATTTCCTTGTATTTCCAGTTTATCTTTTAATTTGCAAATTTCTTCTTGTAATGTTACAATCATTTTACATTTATCACAAACAAAATCCAGATCTGGGGTATCCTCTACAAACATAAACATTTAATACACCCTTTCTTAATACTTCTTCCTTTTTTACCCTTGGTTTGTGCCATTTTATTAAATCAAACAATTTGTATTTAATTTACTCCACTAGCTGACAGTCAAGGTCACAGCATCTCCAGCGGACACAACAGACATGCACAGATGCTACCGTGTCTCTCGCGGCGCATCTCCTGCTGGCTACGACATGGCCAGCTTCGCTTGCTCGCCCAGCTCGCAGCAGGGGTCACTTAAGTATCCAGCTACCCGGCAGTGGATCAACAGAGTTTGAGCTGTAATTTTGTAATTTGGAACCCAAATTAGCCCAAATATATTTAAAACTGCAGAGTTTTGTGTGCTGTAATTCAATATTTAGCCTGTAAGTAGCGTTTGTGTGAAACGCGATGCAGTAAAAATCAGACCTGTTACGAGGTCTCTCTTCCTGGATACCTTAACACAGTAGCAACCAGGGCTCCTATTAGTACTAATCAACTATGAAAATTAGCATCAGTTTCATACATTAAAATCATAGAACCAAGGTATATTCCCCCCTTTGTTCACTGAGTAGCTCCCTGTGCTATTCTCATACACTGGTACAGGATTTCAAATGCCCCGCTCGCAGCAGGGGTCACTTAAGTATCCAGCTACGCGGAAGTGGATCAACAGAGTTTGAGCTGTAATTTTGTAATTTGGAACCCAAATTAGCCCAAATATATTTACAACTGCAGAGTTTTGTGTGCTGTAATTCAGTATTTAGCCTCTAAGTAGCATTTGTGTGAAACGTGATGCAGTAAAAATCAGACCTGTTACGAGGTCTCTCTTCCCAGATACCTTAACATGGTAGCAACCAGGGCTCCTATTAGTACTAATCAACTATTAAAATTAGCATCAGGAGTTCCACCACACTCTTTTGCCAGAGCATAGACAAGATGCTTGGCCTTGTCTGCTGTGAAGCCTGATATGCTCTTGATCTTCACACCACACGATATCCCCTCCCCCCATTCCCCCCCACCGGGTCCCTCTTATCATGGAGTCACCCAAGAGAGCATCCCTACCTCCTCCTTTTCCCTAGGCGTACTCCCTATCCCGGGTGCTCCCCATAACCCCCCATCCAATCCCATATTCCATCTCCTCCCCTATCCTGCATGCCAGTCTCCATCCTGCATTTTTCATTCATACTCCTTCTCCTCACTGACTTGACCTCCTTAACCCCTTCCCCTCCTTCTATGGCACTCTGGTCCTTCTCCTTAATAGCCTCAAAAACAAGGTTCCCCCCACCTACAGCTCATTCTCCTCACTGACCTGTCCTCCCCAGCCCCTTCCCTTTTACAATAGCACTCTGTTCCAGCCTCACAGTATCTCCCAGGAACAAGGGACCCCACGCCTCCAGCTCTTTCTCCTCACTGACCTGTCCTCCCCAGCCTCTTTCATACCCTCTGCAGCACCTAGGTCCATTTCTGTGTTTCCCCCAGGGACAAGGTACCCCCATGCCCCACAAGAGAATGCTCTAGCCCCTCTTCCCTACCCTTCTTTGTACCACTCTTCTTCTCTCTGCTTCTCCATATTTGCCCAAGCCCTTGAGCTATCCCCTCATCCCCCACTAGGTCTTCCTCCACCCTTCCCAGGGCCTGCCCACTCCAACCTCACCTTCCTTTGCTGTCCACATCTCTTCCCTTATCCTCAGTGTCCTGCCCCCAACCCTCCCCACCTTCCTACCAGTGCTAGCATATCCTCTGTTACCTGCTCCACCTGCATCTCCCTGCAGGGGAGCAACTCCACTGCACTTGTCTACTGAGCTATTTTCAACTCCCAGTTTAGCTGTCCCCCTGGGGCCTCCTCTGTTCCAGATTCCTCCTCCTACTCCATGCTTGACTGTACCAGGGGTGCAAATCTATTGCTATGCACTATGCATATTGTCTTGACTCCACATGCTGGCTTATTCCCTCTGTCAGGCCTCTTCTACCCATACCCCTGCCCATTTATCCTAACCTCCTACCAGGTCCCCTAGTCCTTATCCCACTCAAGGACACCCCTACTCATGCCACCTGGATTCCCTCTTCTATAGGGCTTGTTCCAGTACTCCCCTTTTTGGTAGCACAGTTCCTCATTCTCATACCATTGTCCTCCTCTCTGCTTCTACCCAGTTTGGGTGCCACACCATGACTCACTACAAAAACCTCCACTCTTTCCCCTTTGGCCCTCCCCCAACTTAGCCCCACTCTGGGTCACTTTCCTTTCCTCCCCCTCCTCACTGCTTGACCCAACACCCATCTTAGTCACTAGACCTCCTCCCTGAGCTCTGCCAACTGCTGGCACACCATGCAACCCACATCCTTCATGCCAGGGCCAGTACCATGGCTGACCCACATCCTGCACACCCCACCATCCCAAAGATACCAGACCTGGTGGACTGTGGCCTTTTTCTCATACCTGGCCCCATCGCATATCAATTTTTCCTCCAAGTCAGGTGCCCCATCCCTTATTCCTAATTGATCTAGCCCAGTAAGAGCATGTATGACCCCCACTAATGCCTACAGTGCCACCACAAAGTGTGCTTATAAACTATCCACACAAACAACTGCTAACTATGACTAAAGGCCCTCAAAATAATAATCCCAACAAAGGCTGAACAAAGCATTTGTCAAAGACAGAATCAAAACATGTAACCCCACCCCCAGCAATTCCTCCCCTGAGTCCTGGCCACAGCCCCCTTGCTAGCTCCTTCCTCTACCACCATTTAATAGAAGTCGGGGTAGAGGTGGGTGAATGGCACTCAATATCAGTCACTACAGCCCTCCTCCACAATCTAGTCACTACAGCTCTCCTCCAGGAAAAATTTCTGCTGCAGTCAAACACGGCCACCAGTTCAAAATACCTGTGCTGGTGGCAGATTGCTTCTCCTCCCCTGTTGCACCATGGTGCTTGCCAGCCCTGGCCTGTTCCCTTCCAGCCTGGATAGATGCTCAACACTTTTGCTGTCACTGGCCCTGGCCCACTTCCTTGATGCCAGGATGGATCCACTGCACCCTGATCATATTGGCCCTGGCCAACTTCCTAGCAGCCAGAAAGATCCCCTTTTATGGCCCAGAGAGCCACCACTGTCCAATATTTAATATTTTAAGTCTACATCTCTAGTTTACTCCACCCATCTTCTTGTCTATAAATACCACTCTGTAGCTGTCTGTTCACTCCATAGCTCTCCACCTTCAGTTGCTACCTATGGGTGCATCTTCCCTTAGGAAGGAGCCTGGTGAGTATTTAATTCTTAGCTGAGGTGGGGGGTGCAGGAGAAAAAGTTCAGCTCTCCCTCCTCTCTCTTTTCCTATCACAGTCTGGTGGCATCTGTGTGGTATGGGGGCAGAGGGCATCCCAGCTGGAACAAAGCCAAACCTCCTTCCCCAGTCACAACAGAAACAATAGTTGATGAAGCTAAATTGTGGCTTCCTTGACTTTTTCAAAGACTGGTGCCTTCTACCAGGTCAGCTCTGATTAGTCCAACTCAACACTTTCCTCCCACAGTTTGTTTCAGGCTTTTTTTTTGGAAATTTGCAGCCAGAAAGTTCAGCTCTCCCTCCTCACTCTTTTCCTATTGCAGTTCAGTGGTATCTGTGTCATGTGGGGGCAGGGGTGTCCCAGTGGGGACAAAGCCAAACCTCCATCCCCCAGTCACAATAGCAGCAGCAGTTGACATGTGAGTAGAAGTAATACTTTAATGTTAATTCTGTATGTTGAGTGTAATTTTTACTTGGTTTCCTTTTCTTTTTTAGGTATCTGATACAATATATAATTTGTTCTCCAGTCATAGCAGTGAATTGCTGAAATGCCGACAAAAGACAGATGTAAGAGCCTATGTGAAAGAGACAGGTATCATACTAATTCTGTGCTCTTTAGCACTACAATGTCTGCTATGGTGAAGACTACTGATCATGGAAGTACTGTTCTGTCTGTGTCTAGAAAAGTGTCATCAGACAGGTATTCAATGTCAGTTACAGTGAATTGCGTATCACTTCCAGAGGGACACAGAAGAGTTGCTCCCTCTTTGCAGAAATCTAGACAGAAGAAGAAGAAAAGAGCTGCAGGCTGAAATGTTAAAGGAAAACTACACTAAAGACTTGAAAAAATATATGTTGTGCAGAGTATTTTAATTTGTATGTGAAGTTCTAGTGTTTCCGTTCCTCTGACTGGTATTAGGAGTTTTCCCTAAATTAGCCTGCTAGCTTTAGGGTAATTTTATGACCCCTGGAGATCTCCATATCAAATAGCTTTACTGTATTTCTTTGTCCTACAATGCACCTTGTTTCATGTGATGGTGATGTAGCAGAGCCCATAACTCTAGCAGAAAGCATTGTATTACAATAGTTCACAACAATAGAGATGGCTATATTTTAAAATCTGTAGAATTCAGCTTGGTGACCACCCTCATCCTAAAGGTTTTACTGTCCTGAAAAACTTTGCTGCTGATAATTTTTGTGCAGCTTGTAAAGCTTCCAAGATGTTTAGTTTGTTTGGCATGTGTGTGCTGCATGTTGTGTCTCTCTTACATCACAGTCACATGAGACAAGATGCACTGTGGGAATCAGAAATACAATTAAGCTATCAGGTATGAAGATCCCGAGGGGTTGTAAAACTAGCATACAGATAGCAGGCTACTATGGGATAAACTCCTAATACCAGTCAGAGGGAAGGAAACACTAGAACTTCACATGCAAATTAAAACACTCTGCACAACATATATTTTTTCAAGTTTTGGGTGTAGTTTTCCTTTAAGAAGCAAAAGAAAAGATAGAAACATGTGTCTGCTGTAGGTAGCCATCTGAATAAGGTCAAGTACTTCTGCATGTTAGCTTCTAAAGCTAGAATTGAGTGGATAATATCTTCTGTAATAAGACATGCTGGCAAGAAACACAAGACTAAACTTGCCTTAATGAAGTTATGGCTTAAAGTTTGCACTTTTGTGAACATGGCTGTTAACATGTGTGCACATTTGTGGAGACAAATGATGCATCAGACTGAAACATTTCAGAAAGTTGTTTTCTTTGTTAAGATGAAATTGTAAGAAGTTGTAAATCTGAACAGAGACAACTTCTGCTCTATTTTTGATGGGTAGTGATAACACAACATTGACAGGTATTTTTCTGGGAAGAATTATATTATCCACACAGAAAAGAGGTTACGCTGTGTGTCGATGCAGGTAGAGAAGTATGCAATATTTTGCTTCTTTCTCATGAAGATACAGAAGAGGACACTGAGTCTACAGACAAACAACAGGCACAGGTGTTTCTCATGGACATGTGTTGAGTCTCGCAATGTAAGACAGATATCATTTGATGAAATCAAGAAATTAGTACATCTTTTTGTTTGCAATTAAAATGACATAAAGATACAAATTGTTTTAGAACATTGACCACTGTGAAATGCAGATATATTCTGGCTTGATGGGCCATTCTTTGGCATGCTTGCATAGTGGTGTCTGCAATAGTGTTTTCCACCAAATGTGCATGATTGCTGTAAACAACACAGGAATGCATACATTCTTTCTCAAAAATCTATTGAGTCAGGTATTCTGTTGCAAAATGTATGCAGCTCGATCACATATTCTGTGAAGGTGATATGAAAGATGCTATTCTGATAAGAGAAACACAATGAGACACATAGCCTTCTCATGCAGTCTCAGAAGATAACAGAGATGAAGATTTCTCTAGTGTTTCTCTTAATGAAACTGAGATTATTCAAACCGTTGGCAAGCTTATTGCAAAGTTTGAATTGTCAAAGAGACAGAAATTTGACTGTGTTTGTGCCTTATGTAACACACCCTTTTCAAAGAAAGCACTATAAAGATTGATCTGGTGAACATTCAGTCATCCAATCTCATGTGGTGTTAAACAGAAATTCCATCATCACCTGTGTAGCAAATATTGCTGCCATGCAGTGAAGAATCATGCTCAGTGGTACACCAGATGTCCCTTTGGATTCTCTAGGCATACGTGTGAGCAGGGCCACATGAAAAATGTATTCTCTGCAATGCACCATCACCTGAAAGCTAAGTCAAAAAAGAGGGTATATGAGTTCCTGAGAAATTTGAGGGGCTAGCTGCACAATCAAGCAGACCCGATAGACAGTGAGGCCTGTTTCTGCTGACATTTTTGTAAAGGAGAATGAGGTGTACATTAATGATTACAGCCCTGTTCTTCTCCTGATGTGGCAGGCTAACATAGATGCTCAGTCTGTTGCTGACAATTCTTTAGCTCTTGTATGGTATGAGATTTCATACATTTGAAGATCAGGTGTCATCTGTGGTCAAAAGTGTTTTTTACCACTTACAGAACATTGCCAGTATTAAGCTCCTTATTTCACCCAAGGATCTGCAGATGCTAGTGCATGCTTTTGTTACCTCTAGGCTTGACTACTGCAACTCTCTGTGCTTCTACACCTGGTGCAGAACACTGTGGCCAGGTTGCTGATGGGCCTTTTGAGGTCCAGTCATGTAACCCTAGTTCTGTGAGCCCTGCACTGGCTGCCAGACAGATGTAAGGTCCTTTTCAAGGTGGGTCTAATCACCTTTAAGACCCTATATGAACTGGGTCCTGGTTACCTGTCAGAGCTGTTGTAACTGAAGACCTCTGCTCACTCCCTCCGGTCCTCTTCAACCGGCCTCCTGGACATTCCCATGGTTTGACTCAGGATCTCAGGAGACTGTGCTTTTAGTGTCTCTGGGCCGACCCTGTGGAACTTGCTTCCACCTGCTGTCTGGGAGGCCCCCTCAGTTGAGGTGTTCAAGCATATGCTGAAGGCCCACCTTTTCAATCTAGCCTTTATAGATTGTTGAATTCTATTTCTTCTGTCCAGCCTACTTTTCAGCAAACCAAAGCTTTTAAAGTTGTTGAATTATTATTATATTGTCTATTTATGGAAATGTTATTGTATTTTAATGTGTTTTTCTTTTGTATTGAATATTGTTAAGGCACTCAGAGACTCCAGGAATGAGCACCCTGCAAATAAAATTGCATTGCCATTAAGAAACATGAGGCAATAAACTTGCAGACCTTGGGAGGAACTAGCAAAAAGCAGAAGATCAATTACATCACATCTCTGGTCACTGGGATAGAAAACTCTATCACACAGAAAGTGTGGCTTGTTGGAAGCCAGTGATTGTTTGACTTGGATGTGTTTGTAGAGAAATCTGATCCCATCCAGTTTCTCAGTGTGAACTACAAAGCGAAATGCAGATGTATCCTGAAGCTTCATCAGGAGATTGAAGACCTGGCATTAAGAAGGCCTTCTTCAAAGAACATTTTGAAGAATAACTTGATTGACATGTACTGCCCCAAGTAATACAGTGCCAGGGAAAACATGTGCCTCTTTGAGGTGGCTAAATGGTACGATTACAAAGCTGATGGTGCACCTGACCCAAGAAGAGACATTTTCAAAGTCACGGGTTTGAAAGGTTGTCTTCTTATCAGACAGAAACCTTGGTTATTTGGCCATTATAAGCTAAGTCTGTCAACTGTTGAGAGCACAGAGAACTATTACTTTGCTCTTCTTTTCTTGTTTATGTCATGGAGGGATGCAACCTTATTGAAAGGTTACTACAATGCACATGAAAAGCAGTTCTTGATATATGAGACCTTCAAAACAAAGCAGTCAGAGGTGTACATTAGCCAATTAGACTTGGAAAAGCAACAAATTGATAAGGCTAGGCAGCAACTTGAGGAAGATACTCCTGTAAATTCATAGGAGAACATTGATCCAGAAGGAGAGGGTGCTGTTGGAGTGCATCTTCCAATGAACAATCCTGAAGTACTCATGGCAGAGGTGGAAAGTGCAATCCTGCAAGGTTGCTGTGCTGCTGTGGATCCATGTCAAATGAAGGAACAGTTGAACCAACAGCAAGATTTGGTTTGCACTGCTGTTACTGACTCAGTGATGTATGGTATGCTCTATGAAAACAGCACAACTGTGATAACTACCGACCACTACTGATGTTTGTGAGTGGTGCTGCAGGGACAGATAAGAGTTTTCTAATTGAAACCATAAGCGCTGAGATAAGAAAATACACTTGGGCAACAATGTCTGTTGCTGTTAGTGCTCCATCAGGGTTTGCTGCATGTAATATTGGCGGTGTTACTCTGCACTACTTGTTCATGATGCCAGTGGTGCATGGTAAAACTGGAGAGTACCTCAAATTGTCTTTTCAATTAGCAGCTGAACCTCTGTCCATGTTTAAAAAGATGAAACTTTTGATCATTCTTGAGATCGGCATGGTCTGAAATATGATGCTTATTTGCATGAACCTTTGCCTCCAAGAAATTCTTGGAACAGATGATGGTGTTGCATTTGGAGGGAAGAGAATTGTGGTGTTTGGAGACCTTCAACAACTTGCACCAGTAAATGGAGAACATTTATTTTCTACATTGTACTGTACATACAACATTCAAAAAAATACTACAGGGTGCATTGAAGGCACCAACCTGTAGGAGTAGTTCAACTTTGCTGAGTTGTTTGAAAACATGCGACAGAGTGGTGATGTTGCCTATAAAGCATTGTTGGATGAAGCACGCACTGGGAATTTATCATTTTCTAATGCTTCTCTGTTAAACACATACAGGATCTGCCCTGCTGTAACTTCTATTTCTGCTACATTGATGTGTTCAGCAAAGTGTACTCAAACACTACACAAATAGTGGGTCTCATGCCTTGTCTTAAGCAATGTGCTGAGTTCAATCAGATAAAGTTGCAGAGAGAGGGACAAGAAATCCTCACATTACAAGCAGTTGATACTGTTGATGGAGTTTGCTTAAGTCAAAAGATGATAGCAAAACTTACTGAACAACTGAATGAGCTAAAGTCTGTTGTGTCCTGCACAGCTGGTCTAGAGGCAGTTCTTAGAGAGTGTAAGAATACACGTGTTATGCTATGGCAAAACTTTGACATGGATCATGCACTAGTCAATGGTGCAATGGTTCACATTGTTGAATTTTAGTATAATGTCCAAAAGATATTTGTAGAGGTGCTTGATGGTGAAGTTCAACATTATTGAACAGCCACAACCCATTGACAGATCTACTGTCAAATTTCAAGTGGTAAAGGACATATATGGGACCTGAAAGAAGTTCCCTGTCTGTGATGCATATGCTGTTTCTATACACAAGTCACAAGGCTTACGTTTGAATTCAGCAATGGTTGACATAGATAATGGAATCTTTAAAGATGGCATAAGGATAACCCATGAAGACAGTGACTGCAGAAAGGTGACTGGTCTCAACGGCGACTGAATTACAGTGTCAACATTTTTTAGTGACCGGCGGTTCTCCCCCATCCCCAAGGTGTGCCCCGGAGTTAAAATATATAATGAGGGGAGTGTGGAGAGGCAAAGCCCCTATACAAGAGGGGGTGCAGGGGGCAAAGCCACTGCAGTAAAATACTTTTTCTAAAGTTGTGCTGTGGATTCAGCACTGCTGTGACCAATCACCTTTTGGCAGTTGCTGTTATGACACGGAACCTGGCATAAGCTATGATGAACTATAACATGTTCTGATTCTGGTAGGATTGTAATGTACATCATCAGCATTGCACCCAAAAACTTTGAGCTGACAAGTGATGTACTATACAGTACAGTCGCTTACGAACTCTGTACCAGCTAGATATGCCTCTAATTCCACTACCTATGCATGTAGTACAGCACAAAGCACCTGCAGAGGTTTGTGACACACTAACAGGAAAAGACCAAACAGAAATGAATTTTCCTCTGTAACTCATGAGAAGAAATGTACTTCACCTGATCATAGAAACTCACCTCCTCCTAAGAAATCAGTTGGCCTGACTGTCACCCCAAAAATGTATAACAGTACTGGAGTTAACTGCTATGCAAACTCTGCAATGGTAGTATTTCTCCATGTGTTTCCATTTATTTGGACTATAGTGTCTTCACATGACACTGCATTTTCAAAGTCATTGAAGCAAACTGTGACTGCTACTGAAAAGCATGACAATAGTGTTCAGTCCCTGATACCTTTACTTCTTGTGATGGGTGGTTATGGTGACCATAGAAGTTTTGCAGATAACAGCCAGCAAGATTTTATTGAGTTTATGAGGGCCATCATAAACACACTGGAGCAGGAACACATTCCAGCGTGACAGTACTTTTCTGCCAGTTATGTGTGTAAGTACACTTGCCTGTTATGTGGTCATCCAGACAGAGAAGTTACAGATGACATGCTGTGGATTTCTCTCTAGGTTCCTCACATGCAGTCTGTAAAGATCAAACAGCTGTTTAGCCATGCACAATCTGGCTAGCAGTGCAGAAGGTGTAGAGGGGAGTGTACTCAATCTATAAGACTTAGATTCTCTTCTAAGTATCTTGTCCTTGTATTACAGAGGTTTGACTTTCAAGGAGCAAGAGTTGTGACACCAGTCACTGACTTCATAGCAGGTAGAATCCTGTTGGATCAGAACAATTTTGATATGCATGCTATCATTTTTCACCATGGACCATCTGTGCATTCCTGGCATTATGTCACTTGGCTCGGATACGTAACTGGTGGTGGAATATAATGACTCGATATGCACTTTTAAACAGAGATTGCCTAGGAATATTAAGGATACATATGTCTTGGTTTTGAGGAATTACAATGACATTCATTAAGAAGAAGAATAATTGCAGTATATGTGACTTGTACAGTATGTCTGCCCTAGATGATGCTTACAAGTGCCATATCTTGTGTGAATGATCTCTGCGATGTCTTTGCTGCATTCCTAAAGTACAAAAACAAAATGTGAATTATGATGTAGTTTCTTATTAATCTACAAGTTATGACAGGGGTGTCAGTGATTTACTGCAATATGTACTGTATGGTTGAAGCGGGCCTGTGAAATTGAGCAAACTGTGTATAATCACTTGCTATGACACACTTAGCTGTAGAAGTTTTGTGGCAGCATATACAGATATGGATATATGCTGTGATATGTTTTAATTGTCTTTGTTTGGGATTTGTACATTGTATATACAAAGATTTGTTGTCCTGATTCACTGCAGTATACTGTGTTCATATATTGTTTATGAACACTTACATGGTACAGTATGTCAGATGTAGTTCTTTATGAGGTGCTTCTATGTCCCAAAAAGACAGTCTCACAATTTTTTGTAAGACTGCTTACCTTGAACAAGTTAACCTGTTAAGGTGTTGCACGAATGCAGTAGTGAATGTACAGTATTGGTGCACTGTTCACTACTCGAACACTGTATATGTTATTACTCAGCATAACTACAGTTGTAAAATGTAGATCTGTATTGTGTGTAAGAGATGCCAAATTAACTGAGCACATTTCTTTGTGATGCCAACACTAGTCTTCTATGTTTTAACATGTTCCATTACTACTACTACTGCCATGTGGTTTACTGTACTTGTACAAGAAAATAGAATGTACAGTATTTTCATATTGAAAGTTATGAATGTTATAGTTATACATAAATCTTCTGCTGTTTCCTGTTTGTTATATTATACCAATAGTCTACTGTTAAAAGATTTTTCTACTGTACAGTATGTGTTGTTTCATATATACTGTTTATAGTAGGGCTCGGAGAACTTGATGAGGTGCTGACCCTTATTAAATAAGAACAGGAACATGGTGAAATTCTGATTTATTCTAATTAGTTCTGATTTATTGACCAATATTTGAAAAAAATGCATTAAAGTGGCCAAAGTCTCTCACATTTAACACAGAGGCCCAAAGGAAATAATTTAATGAATTATTTGTATAAAAAATGTAAGTAAAACTGCTAAATAAAAAAACAATCAGTCACTACTAGCCCCTTCATGGCTGGCCTATAATAGTGGTATATCCTGCTCAGGTCCATGACATGAGTGTGCTGGGGGGGAAGAGAGAGAGAGAGAGAGAGATGGCATAACTCAAAGATTTATTTTGCCACCCTGCTGCCCTTACACAGCCACACTGAAGCCAGGAAAATAAATTTTTTTGGGGATTTCTGGGGCTGTTACCTTTATCGTCAGCCCCCCTGCAGTCTCTCTCTCTCTCTCTCTCTCTCTCTCGATCTCTCTCTCCCTGCCCCCATGGATGTCACAACAAGTCAAAGATTTATTTTTCTACCCTACTGCCCTTGTCCTGTACAGACAACCACATTGAAACCAGGAAAATAAATTTTATTTGGGATTTCTGGGACTGTTACATTTATCATGGGCCCCACTGCAGTCTCTCTCTCTCCCTTCTGGATGTTACAAGTCAAAGATTTATTTTGCCACCCTGTTGCCCTTGCCCTGTACACACAGCCACACTGAAGCCAGGAAAAAAAATATATTTGGGATTTCTGGGACTGTTACATTTATTGTAGGCCACCCTGCAGTATCTCTCTCCCCTCTGGATGAGATTGTGAATAAATGTTAACAAGTGATTATGATTGGATGGCACAAGTCAAAGATGTATTTTGCCCCTCTGCTGCCCTTGCCTTGTACACACAGCCACACTGAAGCCTGGAAAAAAAAATGAGATTTTATGTAACTGTAAAATTTCTCTGGGACCCTCTCTCCACTCTGTATAAGGAACGGTCAAAGATTTTGCCAGCCTGCCCTTCTTCATATAAAGTCAGCTACAGCTGCACTGTTTGAGGCCAAGAAAAGAAAAAAAAAACTTTCATTTGGAATTGTCTATAACTGTAATCTCTGTTGGGCCCCCAGTAGTCTCTCCCTCTCTCCTCTGGATCTGGAATGGCACAAGTCAAAGATTTTGCCAGGCTGCCCTTTCTCATTTATAAAGAGCTACATGGTCTGAGGCCTAGAAAAGAAAAGGAAAACTTTCATTTGGGATTTTCTGTAACTGTAATCTCTCTTGGTCCCCAGTAGTCTAGTCTCTCCCTCTCTCCTCAGTCTGGATCTGGATGGAATGGCACAAGTGAAAGATTTTGCCAGCCTGCCCTTTCTCAATATACAGTCACACTAAGTTTGCAAATTAACTTTGCACCCCCCCCCCGGCAGCCACCCAGGCCACTACTATCTCTCCAGTTCCAACTACACTAGTCCCTGGCCCACCTTCACCCACCCCGATGATCTGTTTCTCTCCCCCACTTCATGTTACTCTCCTTAATTTCTTTTGTTGTTGTTGTTCCCTCCCTTCTGATTTTCTGCCTTTCTGGTGTGCTTTTTTAAGTTTTGGTGGCTTTTGGCATAGTCTGTGCTGCTCAGCACAGCTTCCGTTCCTGATCCTCTGATCCTCTGCTTGTCTGGGGCCGTGTGGTGCACTCAGCAAGGTTATATACTGTGAGTGTGTCATGTGAGCTTCTGTTGCCTGATTGGATGCTGCTGGCTGCCTGTACATGCTAACAGCATCTCCATGGAAGCAAACAACAAAACTGATCTCCATGGACTTGGAACCAGACTTCTATAGCGAAGTTCTTATTTATCCGGGTCCATGGATTGTGGGTTCATTCTGGGGGCCCAGATCTCTTGCCAAACAGTCTGCCCATACCTAATTTATAACATCTCTTAGAAATTAGTATCATACAGTAAGCATGTCCCGTTGTTAGTGATGTGAAAGTTTCATTATGTATTTCATAATACTTCATTTACTGTTGCTGGTATTGTTCTTAAAAGTTTCTCTTTCTAGTTCCATATAATTAATAATAGTACACTGATAATGTATTGTAAGTAGTTTCCACAACTGTATGTGTTCTTTCATATGTGCTACTTATACAATATGTTTCAAATCAGTATTCCTTAGTAAGGATGTTGTGTTCTTAGTTAGACTGAAAGTTTTGTTATGTATTTGAAATTATTTTTAAATGTTACTGTTCTTCTATTGAAAAATTCATATTCAGACTTTTTTAAAACCTGATGCTTACCTCATATACAGCTCATGTTATGCTCCTGTTTTTTTCATAGAATTGTCTTTAGTAAGGGGTTGAATGTGGAATTTTCCAAGTGCAATCCTGTAAATATTTTTTCATAGTATCAACATGACAGTTGAGATATGCTTCCTCTTTAGTCTGGTTCTTTTTTCAGGCATTTGTGGTCATATATAAAAAGCATTGCACCTGGTGTAAACTAATTACACTGGAATTGCACCAGAATAGTGCTGGCGTGTGATATTCAAAAGACCAAATTGTGCCAGCACAACCCATTAGCGCCGGTGTAGCAAGACAATGCATGCATGAGACAGAGTGGGGGCAGGACCATGCACACATGTGCAGTCCTATATTCAAAGCTGTTGCATGGCATAAGGCGCACTTGCAGAACACTTAGTGCAGTGCTAGTTACCACCTATAAAAAGGCAGCCTAAACCCAGTTCAAAACACAGAAGGGGGGTAGCCTGGAGATGCCAGAAGCAAAGATGGCAGTCATTAGTGATGCTGTGCTGGTGTGCCTGATGGCAGCCATGGTGGAGGAGGAAGAGAGGGACCAGGCCCACCCTGGGCCACACCATAGGACAAAGAAGAGATATGCTGCACACAGGAGGTACCAGCACAGGGTATCATTTGAGACCCTGTCAGATATTACCACCTCATGGGCTGGTACAGAATGAACAGGGTCATGATAAGGCAGCTGTGTAAGCTTCTGCATGAGCAGCTACAGCCTAACACCCAATGCAGCCATGCTATGTCAGTCAAGCAGAAGGCGACAGCTACAATGTATTTTCTCATTACTGGGACATTTCAGATTCCAGTAGATGATATCATCATTGTGTCACAGTCAGCTACCTCCCACCTCTTGACCCAGTTCCTGGATGCATTTGTATCACATACTAGTGAATTCATCATATTCCCCAGCATGGCACAGGAGCACAGAGAGACAGTGCAGCAGATCTATAGTGTTGCACACCTACCAGCTGTACTCAGTGCTATTGACTGCACCCACATTACCATCCATGCATCACCTGGTGATGATGGAGACATACACATCAATATGAAGTGCTACCACTCTTTCAGTTGCTAGGTGGTGTGTGATGCATTGGGGGTGCATGATCAATATCCTTGCCAAGTTCCCTGGCAATGCCTACAATGCCTACATCTAGTACAGGTCACAGCTGTGCCAGGCATTTGAGCAAGGTGTAATACCCAGTGGACACATTGTCGGTGTGTAACTGCAACAGGCATGCAGGACAACAACCAAATGGCAGGATAGTGCCTTGAAACTGTAGACTGAGTGTGGAGAGAGTTGGGGGGGTGCCGAGACAGGCAGGATGGCCCTGACAGAGGGCTGTGTAGAAAGCTGGATGACTGATATAGTACACATGTGCTGACATGTGGCTATGTTTCAACTAGGGACAGTGCCCATCCCCTGAGACCCTGGCTACTGATACCCATCCCCTGTCCTTCAACAGTGGCTGAGGAATGGTACAATTAGGCACATGCCGCAACATGAAATGTAATAGAGCAGTCTTTGGCATGCTCAAGATGAGATTCTGCTGTCTGGACAGGTCTGGCGAAGCCCTACAGTATAGCCCTAAGAATGTATGCTGCATATTCCTTGCCTGTTGCATGTTGCACAACATGGCATTGAACCATGGAATACATGCACCAGAATGTGTGGAACAGTCAGACAGTGAACCAGAGCAAGGGGACATGGGAATAGTTGAGCAACCTGAATGGCGAGACCCCAGGATGACTAGGAGGTCCAAGGAATATCGCAATAACATCATTGCAACATTTACATAGATGGACAGGTTAGTAAATACAACATGGACAAAAAACATGTCATGATATGTGTATTTACAGTACAAGCAATGGTGTCTGGTGTAACAATATGGCACACTACAAGCAAGGCAAGCATGTGACAGTGGGACTGATGTGTGATGTGTGACTGGGCATGGAGGTGCATGTGCATGTGTGGATGTCGGAGGGATGCAGGATGCTGTGGCATGCACATGCCATCAGTGCAATTGGCCACCATGGACACAGACAGATGCGTGACTGTCCACCTGCAAGGGAGGGTACTCTAGGTAGTGGAGACACTGGATGAGTACATTGAGTAATCTGTCACCCCTGGACAACTGCAGCCCCAGTGGGGGCTTGATATGGCTGATGATCTGTTCCCAGTGCTCCATTACAATCCAATGGGTGAGCATAATGCAGCAGTGCTGGCTGAGTCAAAGCATCCAGAACATGCAGTGGAAGCATGCCATGATGCAGTGGTGACCCTCCAACATTGTTGTCTGGTGTTTCATAGGTTTCATAGGTAAATCTGAACACTATAAAGACCGAAGTCCATTTGGCTCACCATGTCATTGGCTAATACTCCATAATATTATTGCTAAGTAGATATAAGTCATGAGAGTGCTTAAAAGCTAGAATTGTTTGACAACCTACCACTTCAATGGGTAGTTCATTCCATAACTTCACCACTCTTAGTGAAAACAAACACTTTCTATTTTGTTTATTTAATTTGTCACACTTTAACTGTAGTGGGTCTGATCTTGTGTTATAAATCTGATCTCTAAGATCAAGACCTACTAATTCCCACAATTTATAATCCAACAAGACCCGATACACCAGACACATGTCACCTCTTAATCTACAGTACTCCAAGGAAAAAATATCGCATTTTTTTGACCTGTCTTCATATTTCAATCCCTAGACTTCCCTTATTCTTCTTGTTGCCCTTCTCTGTATCCTTTCAATTGTATTTATATCACCCCTATTTCCTGGTGCCCAAAACTGCACACAATATTCTGTATGTGGTTGGACCAGAGAAGTGTAAAGGGGCAACAGTACCTCACTTCTTCTACTCTAGACATGTCTAAGAATACAGCTCAGGATGCTACCCACTTTTTTAATCACTTGGTTAGAGTGTAGATTAAATTTAAGGTCATTACTAGCCCTTACTCCTAACTTCTGCTCATCCCGCACTACCCTTAACACCTGCCCAGCTAAGATGTATCCACCTCAAGGTTTTTCCTTTGCATGTGCATCACTGTGCATGTATCTACATTAAAAATAGCCCCAATTTCCTGAGCCCAGGTCTCCAGTTCACTCAGTGCTTCCTGGATGTTTAATGCCTCAGATTTACTATGTACAAGGAAACCTATACGTGTGTCATCTGCAAATTTTGAGATCCAGGATTCTGTTTTTGTTTTCATGGTTGAGATATGTAAATTAAACAAACATGGTCCCAGCATGGTTCCCTGAGGAACCCCGCTAGTAACGCCTCAACAATTTGATAATTCCCCCAACACACTAACCCTTTGTTTTCTTTTGGTCAACCAGGCCTCAATCCATTGCACCAGTATTGGCTGAACACCTATATCTGAAAGGGTTTTAATCAGCTGATCATGGGGGATTTTGTCAAAGGCCTTGGTGAAGTCCAGGAATATAACATCAACAGGACTACCTTCGTCAAGAGCTTTACTGACCTTCCCATAGAACTCTAATAAAATTTGTTTGACAAGATCGTCCCTCACTAAATCCATGTTGTGTCTCAACAATGGCACCATCAGCTTTGTTCATGTCTATAATCAAATCCTTTATTATGCCCTCCAGAATCTTCCCGAGGATGGAGGTCAAACTGATAGGTCTACAATTAGCTACCTCCTGTCTAGATCCCTTCTTGTGTATAGGTATCACTATGGCCTGCTTCCAGGCCTCAATGACCTGTCACATCTCCAAGGATTTTTGAAATAATGCTGTAGTTGGACGAGCTAAAAAATCCACCAATTCTCTAAGCATTCTCGGATGCATACAATCAGAACCCTGTGCTTTATTTTGACTTAAGCTTTTTAGCCTCTTTTTCACATCCTCAACCTCTATTTTGGGGCAATTTATATATTGTAGGTTTTTTATGGTAACCCTGATATTATGGCCTACATTGAATACAGTGGAAAAATAAGTATTGAAACTATCTGCCATCTCCTTATTCTCAGTTGTGAGATTATTACTGTTGTCTTTCAGGGGGTTAATTGTTCTACTGGTTCCCCATTTATTATTAATGTAGGCATAAAATGACTTATAATTATCTTGTGTTTGTATAGCCAGTTTATACTCAAATGCCTTTTTAGCCCTAGAAATAGTTTGCTTTGCCTTTTTTAAACAATATTTATAATTTTCCCAAGATTTATCTTCCCCACTGCATTTTGCTCTGCTAAAAGCCCTATTCTTTTTTTCTAATTGTTCTTTTCACTGAGGATGACAACCATGGAGGAAGGGCCTTTTTTGAATTTTGATGTTTAGTTCTAAGTGGCACATGTTTCTGTATAAGTTCATTTAATTTGGTACTAAGTTTGTCCCATATTTCGTATACTGAAATATTCGCAAGCTCCTGTTCCCAGTTCCATTTGGCTAGTTCCTCTCTCCTGGCTCTAACATCTGTTCTATTCTAATCAAGCAGTACTGTACTTCCAACATTGATTTTTCCCACCATATCGTACTTAAAACTAACCAAAGCATGGTCACTGGTACTTAGGGGAACTTCCACTAAACATTAATGGATGTTATCTGCCACATTACCTGGTACTAAAACCAGGATATGATTTTCTCTTGTGTTTTCCAGGACCAACTGCTCTAGTCCAGCCACCAGGAAGGACTCCAAATAACTAGCCTTCAACTTAGAGCTAGTCTGGAGAGTTTCCCAGTTGATTCCAGGAAAATTAAAGTATCCCAT
The DNA here is from genome assembly GCA_016271365.2 of Neoceratodus forsteri. Lineage (NCBI taxonomy): Eukaryota > Metazoa > Chordata > Ceratodontiformes > Ceratodontidae > Neoceratodus > Neoceratodus forsteri. The sequence goes on along the minus strand of CM057456.1, from coordinate 92,295,777 downwards.
AATGATGACCCTGTCTTCCTGGGATATACATTTTATAAAATCCAGAAGAATATTGTCATTCTATATCAAGTTTGATGGTGGTCTATATACTACACCTATATTAATCTTGGGTGCTTTTGGAAGGGTAATTTTTATCCATAGGACCTCAGACTTACCCCAAGCTATACAGTCAATATTCTCAGATATAATACCATTTAAGGTTCATTGGTTCATAGATTCATCGTAGTTTACAAGCACAGTAGGCATAAAATGCCCATTATTGTACTTGCCACCCATATAACCTATGGATAAAATTCAAATTTGTTTTCCCCCATAAAGTCGTCCAATCTATGTTTAAATGTTGGTATATTATTACTATTAATAACTCTAACTGGTAAAGCATTCCACATTCCTACCACTCTTTGTGTACAGAGGCAACTACTTTTGATTGATACACATTTCTCACCAATTAGTTTATAACTGTGACTCCTATTTGATTTAATATTGGAAGCAACTGTTAAGCCTACTGTAGTTTTTAAGTAATCATCTTTTATTATTTTATATACTAGACATAAATCTCCCCTTATTTGTCTATATTTGATGGGAAAATTTTAGTTCTCTAAATCTATTATCATAACATTTTAGTTGTAGGGGTGTGACTTTCTTGGTAAATCTACGCTGTACACCTTCAGCTAGTTTCAGACTCCTAATAGTAGTCGGAGTGCAGAATTGGGAGCAGTACTCCAGATGTGAATGTACCAAACTATTAAAGAGTGGCATAATAAGTTCTGCTTTTCTGCTTTTAATATTTCCTACAACTGAGCCTACATTTTTCTTGCATTTTTTAACTTTTTAATTGTGGTGCTTCTATCAAAGAATAAATTATTAGTAATAATAACTCCCAAGTCTTTTTCCTCAGTAATGTTTTTCAATGATGCATTGCTTCAATAATAGTCAAACAATATATCATTTTTACCCAGATGCACTACTTTGCACTTATCTATGTTAAAAAAACATATATGAGTTGGCCCAATAGAATAAATTGCTTAAATAATTTTGCGTGAGAATTCTATCTGAAAAAGAACTAACTAGGCTACCAATCTTGCAATCATCAGCATACTTGGATACCCACATTTTATCAGTTGTTGGCATTGTAAAAATTAGAATATTAAAAAGTAGGGGACCCAGGACACAGCCCTGGGGAACTCCACTACTCACTACACCCAATTCAGACAGATTACCTTTAACATACACTCTCTGGGTCCTTATCTCCAACCAGGATTGTATCCAGTTTATAATATTAGGATGCATACTGATTTTTGCTAATTCTTGTAACATAATTTTGTGCAAAACTTTATCAAATGCCTTGGCAAAGTTCAAGAATATCACATCAACAGGTATATATCTGTCCAAGGCTGTGCTGACTGGTTCAGAAAATTGCAAGGGATTTGTTAGAACAGACCAATTAGTCACAAAACCATGTAGAAAAAAGTCCACTTTGTTATTTCTATCTATATGGTTAATAATTTGATTCTTGAATAATCTTTCCATGATTTTTCCTATGATAGAGGATAAGCTAATTGATCGATAATTGTTTGGATCATATTTGTCACCTCCTTTATATATAGGAATCACAACAGCCTCCTTCCAAACTTGGATAGCCTTGCCTTCTTGAATGGATTTATTATAGAGTGCAGTTAGTGGTCCAGAAATTACATGACAAATTTCTTGTAAAAATTTTAGAGAGATACCATGAGGACGAGCTGAACTATTTGGCTTCAAGAATTTTATTATTTTAGCAACCTCTCTTCTTGTAGAAACTGGGTGGTCATTGTTATTTTAAAAAAATGAAATTTTTATGTTATCCTTAGTTTCAAAAACGTTTAATAATTGTTAGTTTAATATCGTGGCAGTCATAGTTTCATCAGTAATGGGAGTATCATTAATAATAAAGGGACTTATAGTTGGTTGTTTTCCTTTGATGGAACTGATGTTATTGTACAACTGTTTTTTATTATCTTTGACTTTTATTGACAAATTTTGTTCTACTCTAGATTTAGAAGATTTAATCATGTTTTTTAATTTCTTGACCGCAGTTTTATATTTGGTCCATAAAGTATAATATTTATTTCTGCTATACTTTCTATACTTTTTCCCTTTTCTATTAAGTTGTTTTTGAATAATATTAGACCACCATGGAGGGACAAGTTTATTTTTGGAGCACTTAATTCTGTCAGGAACCCAACTAGAGATACAAATGTTAATTTTATTATTAATTGTTTCCCATATTTGTGTTAAATTATAGTTATAAAATTCAGATTACCAGTTCCATTTGGTTAAGAAGTCATTTACTCTAAAATAGTCTGCCTTGTTGAAATCTTTCATTTTTGAGATACCGTTGGTCTGTGATAATTTAGTCATACTGTATATTTAAATTTTACAACACAGTGGTCCCTATCACCCGGGGTGGGAGGCAGTGTCATTATGTCCTCAATTTTCTCATTTTTATTTTTTAGGACAATATCCAAAATGTTTTTACCATGAGTAGGCTGTCTAACTACTTATTCCAAACTGGATTGGATGAAAAATCTATAAATTTAGTTTCCAAATTTGAATTAGCTTCATAAGTTTCCCAGTTAATAGTGGTTAGATTGAAATCTCCCATTAATATATAAGTATTATAGGTTTCCATCTCACTGATTTCATCAGTTAGTTGTTGATTTTTATCAGCGGTTAAATTGGGTGGTCTATACATTAGACCAATTGTTAGGGTATCATAAGGTAGACTAATTTTAACCCATAGACTCTCATTATAATTTGTAGTATGTATCCTACATGCTTTAAAACTGTCCTCGATGTAAAGCACAATTCCACCCCCTTTTTATTTTTATCTCTATTTTTATAGAATGTATTATACCTTAAAATCTCAGTATCCCAATCTTCATCATTGTTCCAAGTTTCAGGAATTCCACATATTGATATGTTTTGTTTTTTTCAGTATATACATAAGCTCTTCTTTTTTATTCTGCAAGCTTCTTGCATTAGTGAGTATAATATTGAAGTATGTTGTATTACAAGGCTTTGTAATACAGTCAGCACTCGTTTATCCGACTTGCATTTTACCGGCACGCACGGTATCCATCATCAACCGGTTATTTTTTTCCACCCCATTGTGTTATCACCCGCATAACCATCACTTGCGTTATCCATTTCCGTCACTGATCTTGCATGTTGTCTCCTATGCAGCTCACAGTCTCCACTCTCAGATAACCGACCTTCTGTGAGACTATGCTGTGGAAACATCGCGTTTTTTTAGCAAGAGTTCTAGGCGCTCCAAGCAGACCAATAGGAAGAAGCAGTACATCAAGGAGGATCCAGCCACGTCGGGAGAGATCTGTAAATGCGCCATCACTACTGCACTGTAGTGTACATTACAGTATTATACAGTACCTAAAGGAAATAGAAAACAGTACAGGTACAGTAGTACTGTACAGTAAAACCTGTACAGTACAGAACCTGTGTAATGTAATTTGCACTTCAAACTTTTAGTGCAGACAAACTGAAGCAGGCAAAGCAGCCACCAATCAAGCAGCCATAAAGTAAGTGTTAGAGCACTACTTCTTGTTAAATGTAGGGTGGGGGGACAGAAGGCAGAGGAGGGGGTACAGCAATTTTTTTTGCCACAAGTCAAGCAGCCATAAAATAAATGTTGGAGCACCACCTGCTGTTTCATGGGGTGGGGGACAGAAGGCAGGGGGTACAGCAATTTCTTTTTGCCACAAGTCAAGCAGCCATAAACTAAATGTTGGAGCACCACCTGCTGTTTCATGGGGGTGAGGGGACAGAAGGCAGAGGAGGGGAAATGACTTTTCCTGCCACCAGTCAAGCAACCATAAACTAAATGTTGGAGCACCACCAGCTGTTTCATTGGGGGCATAAGGCAGAGAGGGGGTACAGTGACTTTTCTGCCACCAGTCAAGCAGCCATAAACTTAATGTTGGAGCACCACCTGCTGTTTCATGGGGTGGGGGACAGAAGGCAGAGGGTACAGCAATTTTTTTGCCACAAGTCAAGCAGCCATAAACTAAATATTGGAGCACCACCTGCTGTTTCATGGGGGTGAAGGGGACAGAAGGTGGAGGAGGGGGGTACAGTGACTTTTTCTGCCACCAGTCAAGCAGCCATAAACTAAATGTTGGAGCACCACCTGCTGTTTCATGGGAGTGAGGGGGACAGAAGGTGGAGGCGGGGTACAGTGACTTTTTCTGCCACCAGTCAAGCAGCCATAAACTAAATGTTGGAGCACCACCTGCTGTTTCATGGGAGTGAGGGGGACAGAAGGCGGAGGAGGGGGGTACAGTGACTTTTTCTGCCACCAGTCAAGCAGCCATAAACTAAATGTTGGAATACTGTACCACCTGTTGTTTCATGGGGGGGAGAAGGCAGAGGAGGAGGGTACAGCTGTGCAGTACAGTAAACAGCAACCTTTTTTTTTACAGATTGAAGGTGCTTACCATAGACTGTAATCTGCACTACACAGTACGTACAGTACTGTAAGATGGAGCCTGCAAACAAAAGGGCCAGGACAGCCATTGCTGCAAATGTGAAACATAGCATTTGTGTTTTCCATACCCAGAATCCAAAATGCTCAAGGTCTGACATAGTTGCCTATGTTTTAAAGGAGCATAAACTGTCAATAGGAAAATCCACAGTTTCAGACATTTTGAGAGACAAGGACAAGTGGTTAGCCTGTTCGCCCTCTGATGCCTCAACTAAAGTAAGAAAGCCTCAGCATAAACAACTAGAGGATGCCCTGTTTTTATGGTTCACAGATGCCAGGATGCAAAAAGTAACCATAAGTGATGATGTCCTGTTAACCAAAGCAAAATTACTTGGCCAGCATCTGGGTGTGCCAGATTCCTTTTCCTATTCAGTGGGGTGGCTGCAAAGATTTAAACAGTGTCACAACATTAGGCATTACAAACTGCATGGTGAGGCTGCAAGTGTGTGGATGAAGGAGTTGTGTCTGATGGGCGCCTGCAGTTGCAACTTGTTTTGAAAGAGTATGACACTAATGACATTTACAACATGGATGAATCTGGTCTATTCTTTCGGATGGAACCCAATGCTACACTTTCAACAGGGCCAGTGTCTGGAAAAAAGAAAAATAAAGATAGATTGACAGTGGCACTATGTGTCAATGCAAGTGGCACAGACAAACGTAAGCCAGTGATCATCTGGAAATTTAACCACCCTCGGTGCTTTGGAAAGGACTTTGATCCTAACAGTTTCTGCTACTGGTACACTAACAGAAAAGCCTGGATGACAGCTGCAATTTTCGAAGAATGGCTAAAGGAGTTTGACTGATCTATGCGTCTGCGGAGACGTCGTGTGATTCTGTTGCTTGACAATGCTTCCTTGCACTCCAACACAGTTCGCCACTGTAATGTCACCCTTCATTTCCTCCCTCCAAACACTACCTCTAAAATCCAGCCATTGGATGCTGGCATAATCCAGAACTTTAAGGCTCTGTACCGATGAAAGCAACTGCAGCACTATGTCAACTGCCTGGATGATGGCAAACCAGCAGATGTTAACATCAAGGAGGCTCTGTATTTCATACAGGACGGTTGGCATGATGTGAGCACAACAACAGTCATCAATTGCTGGAAACATACGGAAATTCTGTACCCTGTTGCTCAGCCGTCTACTGACAACAGTGCCACCCAAGAACAACCTAACAACTCCACTGACTCTGTGGTGCAATCCATCTCCTCCATTCTTGACCAACTGCCTGACACCACAAATGTCAATGCGGTAGATATCCTGTGGGCTGACGAGAATGTTGAAACCTGTGCAGCACTAGATGAAGAGGAAATTATTCAGAATGTGAAACCATCCAATGAAGCAGAAAATTCTGATGAAGACACTGACAGCATCGATGACACAGAAACACCTGTCATCCGGACAGCAGTGGATGCTCGTCGTGGATTGGAAGTTGCCTTGGGATATGCCGAACAGAATATGGATTTCTTCGACATAAAGGATATTGATTGCATCCGGGCCCTGATTGCAAAGACTTTTGTGGTGGGTCAGAAAAAGTCACGTCAGACTGTGATCGAGCAATTCTTTAAAAAAGATCATGAAGGCAGTGAACTGTGAGGGACTTCAAACTGTGAGTCAGTGCATTTCATTTTCAATCGTGATGTTATGGCACTGTTGGTAAGTCCAAGAACATGTGGGGGAATATCATCTCTTAAATGATAAAGAATGCCATGCTATGGGTTGGGGTTGGGGGGATGCCATGGTTTTGTGATGGTGTGGTGGAATTTATTTCCTCAAAGTTACCATATGCCATGCTTATTCTGGGCATGTGGTGGACTGTGGTTTCTTAAGTGACAAAAATAATGCAATACTGCGGGGGGGGAGGCCATGGTTTCTAGGTGGGAGGGGGGATGCCATGATTTGTGATGGTGTGGTGGAATGTTTTTCTGAAAGTAAAAAATGTGCCATGTTTTACTCTGGGCATGTGGGGGACTGTTATCTCTTAAATGAAAAAAAAAATGCCATGCTATGGGTGTGGGGGGATGCCATGGTTTTGTAATGGTGTGGTGGAATGTTTTCCTCAAAGTTAAAAATGTGCCATGTTTTACTCTGAGCATGTGGGGGATTGTCATCTCTTAAATGAAAAAAAAAAAGAATGCCATGCTATGGGTGGAAGGGGGGAATGCTATGGTTTTGTGATGGTGTGGTTACACATATGCCATGCTTATTCTGGGCATGTGGGGGACAGTGGTTTCTTAAGTGACAAAATGAATGCAATGCTGTAGGGGGGCATGGTTTGTGATGGTGTGGCGAAATGTTTTTCTGAAAGTTAAAAATGTGCCATGTTTTACTCTGGGCATGTGGAGGACTGTTGTCTCAAATGAAAAAAAAATGCCATGCTATAGGTGTGGGGGGATGCCATGGTTTTGTAATGGTGTGGTGGAATGTTTTCCTGAAAGTTAAGAAGGTGCCATGTTTTACTCTGGGCATGTGGGGGACTGTTGTCTCTTAAATGAAAAAAAAAGAATGCTATGGGTGGGGGGGATGCTATGGTTTTGTGATGGTGAGGTTACACATATGCCATGCTTATTCTGGGCATGTGGGGGACTGTGGTTTTTTCTTAAGTGACAAAAATAATGCAATTCTGTGGGGGGGCGCATGGTTTGTGATGGTGTGGCGAAATGTTTTCCTGAAAGTTAAAAATGTGCCATGTTTTACTCTGGGCATGTGGGGGACTGTTGTCTCTTAAATGAAAAAGAAAAAATGCTATGCTATGGGTGTGGGGGGATGCCATGGTTTTGTGATGGTGTGGTGGAATGTTTTTCATGAAACTGAAAAATGCCATGATTTCTTGTGATGGAGTACAGGGTACTGTTTTGATTACTGTAATGTAACAAGGTTAATTGTTTTAAAAAGTGGAAAATGTACAGTACTGTACTGTAAAAAAATATACTGTACTGTAGCACTACAGGTTCAGAACTGCACAGTGAAAAACAGTGCTAAAACAAGAAAAAAATAAGAAATAAAGACCAGTTTACATTTTAAGCCATATTTTATTAGTGTTTTACTTAATATCAAGAGTAATTAAAGAATTGCAGGCTCACCATAAACTCTTTTCCTGCATTTCTAAATGGTTTCCATGAGTTCTGACAATCAGACAGAAAAAGATGCATTTAACCGTTTCTCTCACATATCCGTCACCATGCCTGAGAACCAAGGGAGCGATATCTGAGTGCTGACTGTATTAGGTTTTATTATACACTAAAATCTCAGTATCCCAATCTTCATCATTGTTCCAAGTTTCAGTAATTCCACATATTGATGTGTTTGTGTTTTTAGTACTGTATATACATAAGCTCTTCTTTTTTATTCTGCAAGCTTCATGCATTAGTGAGTATAATATTTAAGTATGTTGTATTACAAGGCTTAGTAATATTAGGGATTGTAGATATCAGGATTACTGAGGTTTGGGACAAGTGTAGCTGTTTTTTGCATTAGGTTTTAGAGCTGTATTATTGGGATACAGCTCCCATTTTAGTGGTAGTTTAAACAATTAGTAACAGAGAGAGCTATGTTCTCACCTAGGAGTTTACTACCTCTCCTACTGAGATGTAAACCATCCCAACAGTAGAGATTTGATTTACCATTGAACTCCTCCTAGTGGGAGATACATTTTATATTCTGTTTCTTACACCAAGACCTTAACCAATTATTGATTTCCCTTATTTTTTGTTGCTGAAATAAATTTGCATGTGGTATTAGTAGGATTTCTGATAGTTGTACTTCATACCCTAAATACAGTAATTTGTTTGTTAAAGCAACATAATCTTCTTTAATTTTTTGATTAGTCTCATAAAGTATATTATTTGTACCCACATGTACAATTGCTAAAGGGTTAACACCTGATTTGTGTAATATTGTGTTAGACATTTGGGTGAGAGCACAAATTCATGCCCCTCTGAAATGCAATAGAGTTCTGTTATTTTTATCAGTATTACAGATTAACCTATCGATATGCTTTATGATAGAGTCCTCCAATACTATTACTTGTCTCATAGTGTTAACAGGTTCATCTTGCATTTCAATATTATTATTGCCCACTTCTGCATCCAGTGAAAATGAATGATCATCCTTTAATTGGCTAGTTGGTGCTTCATTAGTGTTAATACTGGGCTCCACTATAAAAGAAGAGTGGACACAGCTTAAAATTTAAATTACATTTTCAGACTCATTGTCAACAGATTTAGTAATTTCAGAAGTATTGACACTCTCAGGTATAAGAGTCAAGGGGTCAAATGAATTAATTATTGAGACCATATATTGGTCTGCCCTTCTACCTTTTTTTGGCATTTTTTTTGACTTTGCAGAGTATACCATTCCTCATCAGCACTGTCTTGGTCATTCTTTTTTTGTAGGTTTATGTTTCTTTGGGGCTGTGTCAATGACAACTACAGAGGAAGTAAGTGAGTTATTGGCTGTTTGTTCCTCAGTTATTTTTTTTTTATTTCTTCCCAAGTGTTTTTGTCTTTTTTGTGCCCATTCTAGTTTGAGTAGGTTGGTTGTTGGAGTCATTATGATTTTTAAATCTATTGGACATGTCTTCTTGACTCTTTTCCAAGAACTACAGTGTATTGTTAAAAAGTTCGAGTTCAGCTGCTAGTTCTAAGTTAGACTGGCATTTTATATAAGTATAGGGCAGTGAAACATTTCTTGTATTAGTTATAAGGTACATTGAACAAGATTGACATTTGAATCCAAAACTTTCACTATCTGTTTCAATAAACTCCTCCATTTTATTAAAATATTGTTTCCAAGAGCCCAGATTTGAATAATATTTATAAGGATTGAAGAATCACCACTGCAGTCACAAAATGCATTTTTTACACAGCAGACAGAGCTGGAAATGCAAGCCGTGGAATCAATCAATCCAGTTTTTTCACACAGTGAAATAGATGTTTTAAAAACTGGCAGGTATTAGAGGGGCAGCAATTAAGTAGTACTAGTTAGCAACAAAATACTTAATTTGTATTATATCCCAAACAAATGGGCTGTATATATGTTAATAAGTGAAATGAAAGGAAAGTGGTACACAATCGCAATAACCCAAACATTTTATTATTCAGGGTTTCAAAAGGTGGCAGCTATACCAAGATATAAACTATTATGACTTCAATCATCACAAGAGGATCCCAAACACAGAAGAATTACACACCTTATATATATAGGTCAATAACAAACTGAATAGTCCTATGTCTAATAGTAACACTTATGGTAAGGATATTTATGAGATACTAACCCAAAATACATCCCTGTCTCCTCGCTTCTCCCACCAAACATGCGAAACACACACCGGGATGCACGTGTCTTTGCTCTCGTCTTTACGTGTGCTAAGCACGTGCTCCCCCCACCTGAGCTCCCCCCACTCATTGTAGGGCTCTCTTTATATGAGCCCCTACCCGGAAGTGTGTTCAGGGATCGTGGGTCACACACTCACACACTGCTCAGATTTAATTAATGAATTTAAAAACAAAACACCACTTGAGTGGTTTCTAAAAAGTGCAGGGTACCTGCAGCTTCAAAGTATATCTGGACAGTAAAGCCCCTCTACCCATATAAATGGGACTCACACAGTGTATCAGAAAAATCAGTACAAGCACAAAACAAAGCAGGTATATTATTGTTATAAAGAAGCCTGTGCAGAGCATTGTCTCACACAGGGCTTAAGTTTTATTTATGTGCTCGCACTTGCTGTAGGGCTCTCTTTATATGATCCCCTACCTGGAAAAGTGTTCATGGATCACGGGTCACACACTGACACATTGCCCAGATTTAATTAATGAATTTTAAAGCAAAACACCACCTGGCATATAATGCCACTCCTCCACCTCTAGCACCCAGCCTATCCTTGTTGTATAATGTATACCCTGGAATCTGCTTATCCCAGGTATCCTCCACTCTCCATCATGTTTCCATGATAGCACATACATGGATATGTGAATTATGTAATTTTAGTTTTAGTTCATCCATTTTATTTACAAGGCTTCTGGCATTTATAACTAGAAAATTCCAGTTAGGCCCTGCATTCTCTGAAGAATCCTTTTTTAACCCCCCACTCCCCCCAAATCTAATTTAAATAGTTCTAGATAAACTGTCTTAATTTATTGGAAAATACCCTTTTCCCCTGTCTATTTAAGTGTAGTCCTTTCTGTGAGAAGTTGCTAAAAGTCTGAAAACCCTCCCAATGATCTACTTATGTTAAATCTTCCCTATAGCACCACCTCCTAATTCACCCATTTAAGCTTCTAATGCTCTCAGCTAAGAGCCTCTCTGCCCGTGGGACAGGTAACAGGCCAGAAACAATCACATCACATCCTCTATTTAAAAGCTCTTTGCCTACTCACTCAAAATCATGTTGAATCTCTGTCATATTTCTCTTTCCCAAGTCATTTATTCCTATGTGGAGCACTACCACTGGTGTTCATGTGTTTTCTAATAACCCCGGGAAGTAATTTTCTAATGTCCCCTATGACAGCCCCTGGTAATGCAGAGACTGTAGTGTGTTCCTTTCTATTGTTGTGCCACTGCTCTGCAGAACCACCAGGGAAAACAGTAGCTGTGAGATCCCATAAAGCTCTGGTGAGCTCTCCAATCACCTCGTAGAGTAGATCATGGTTATGGGTATGGCATTCCTCAGCACATTGCTCTGCATGCAATAGGATCATCTTCACAGACTCCTGGAGCAGAGACACCTCCTGTTACATCTTACATATGAAAGCGTGTGCAGCTCCTCCCATGCAGCTGTCTGTGATACAACCACAGATTGTAATAACACACAGAGTTCAGGTCTCATGGGGCCCTGGGGTTCAGGGTCAACAGCGACAGTGGGTGTGGGTGGCTGGTGGCATTCTGTGGTGTGTGGCTGGCAGATGGCCTGTACAGCAGCCTGCAGCCCCATCAGCTATAACACACAGATTGCATGGGCAATCTGCCTGGCTGGCCATTGGACTACCCACAGGTGGTGATCCTCGGGCCTGACATGTGTCTTTCTGCGGACCCCTCACAGACATCTGCCATTGTGGTATTGATGTTATTATCTGTGCCAGTAGTTTCAGGCCTGGTACCACACAACATGGGTGATCTGGTTTGCAGCAGGGGCACTGGCTGCCATGTTGGTGGTGCAGCTGCAACAGCTTTGTGGCCAGAGACATCCTGCCCTGCCATGTCCCCAACCATATCTGCACTGTCCAATACTGACAACCCCCCATGGCCATTATGCCCATTTAGTCCATGCTGGGGATATTTGTCTCATCATCACCCTCCTTTTCCTCATCCTCATCAGACACATCTGGAATAGTAGTGGCTGCAGCAGTGACATAGTGACAGCTCCATCCATTTCCTGTGGCTGTGTTGTCTGGACATCTGATGTTGATGGCCATCATCCTCAGCATGCTCCTCATTTGCGGGTCCAGCACATTGGGCTGTGGAACAAACCACATATTGTGAGTGGCAAGGATGGCACTTAGCACACCCACACCTGTGCAACAGCATGCAGTATTCCAAAGTGCCACCAGTGTCACACTGTGCACTCCAACACTGTTGTGCACACCCAGCACACACACACACATATATACACCCTTTGTGCATGCATGCACAGACATACAGTATATGTATATCCCATAGTGCAGACTCCACCGTGCACACAGTACATGTAATGCCACACATCTACACACATATGATGACCATCGCCATGTTGTGGATGACAGTACATGCACACAGTGGCACATGTGGCAGCAGGCATGCCCCCGGTGTGTATGCACACTTCTGACATGCACTCACATGCACATTGTAGATTCAGCTGGATCTCACATCGACCACCCTCAACACTAGCCACAGCCATGGTGTGTATGGTTGTTGCCTCCTCCTCCATTTTGGAGTCCACTGTCATCAGTGCTGCCTGTCTTGGGCCACCACCTGTGGCATACAGTTCTCTTAGGTGTCATGCCTCTTCCTCCTTCACTCAATTCTGCATGTTGTTCCAACGTTTCTGCACAACATCCATCGTGCACCCACGTCCACCCACAGCATTGACTTCCACTGTTTTCTGTTCCCACATCAGCCTAACAATGGTGTCTGTGTTCATGTGATTTCGCATGGCCTCCAAACATGGCAGATAACTATGTATGATTGCCTTCAGCTCATCGATGGAGAATTTGTGGCATCACAGCAGTGCACGTCCATCTGAGGCACCTCTGGGGAATGTAGACATTAATTGGTCAGGGCATGTTGTGCGCTGTGGTGGAATGTGTGCACTGTGTGGAGGCATGTGTCTGTGTCCATTTGTGGATGGGCAGTACACTGCACACAACATGAATGCCTGTGGCACACTACAACCGTGTGGGCCTGTCCTCCACCCCCACAAGCGTAGCGTGAACCAGTGAAGGAAACGCAGCAGCCATATGTGGTGCAGTGTGTGCATACAGGGCCATAGACACAGTGTATACATGTCTAATTGTGCCACAGCAGAGCAGCACAGTGCCTGTGTGCACCTGCCTGATGCACCTGTGGTTACTGTGTGTACAGAGGCCTGCTACCAGAAGTACAGCAGGCATCAATGCTGTGTACGTGCACAGGCCCACTCTGACACACACACACACACACACATGGTACGTGGCACCAGTTCAGTATACCAGTGCATACACCATGTAGTAGTGCAGTACCTGTCTGCCAATTCTATGTGAAACCTACCTTGCTCAGCATTGTTTGCCTCCTGCGACATGATAGGCCTGCTTCTGTGCTGCATATACTCCTGCTTCATCCTGCAGTACCTGTTTACCCTTCAGCTGGCACTCAGGCAGCCCTTAAATAGCCCATCCGGGCAATCTACACAGTAATTCATGCAAATGAGGCTGTAATGATGTGGTAATTAGGCAGATCGCACACAGACTACCAAAGTAGGCCCATTCGCATACTTCTTTTGAATATGGCACATTTTTGCACCGGGCTAGCCTGTTTGCACTAGGCAAAAGTACTGTCCACCATTGCTCCACACTGTGAAGTTATTGCGAGACATACTGTACTTGTGAATGAACATCAGGATGCATGGGGACCATGGTTGGGTTGCACATGCTCAGTTCATGCATTTAGGTTAGTGCGGCACTAATGCATTAGTGCAGGTCTGGAACCACATAGCTCTACGCTATGGTATGCATGATTCACATTGTAGGCCTGCACAGCAGGGAGTGGCAGTGGAGTTAGGGTATTACCCTGTGTTGCAGATTTAAGTGATTTCTAGTGGTCAGAACATCCAGCAGGAGCATCAGGCAGTGGGCCTTAGGTGGGGGAGGCTGAGCTGGCTAACCTAGTGGAGCTGGTCATGCAGTGTGAGCGACAGCTAACTGGTGCAGTCAGGGAGGGGGACAGGCCACACAGGCAGGCATGAGTATTGATTTCACTGTGCCTGACACAGTGCACTGTCATAACCATGGACGTGGAGCAATGCACTGGTGAGAGGCCCAGAAGCTCAAGCACTTCAAGCATATGGTTCAGGATGGGACAGTAACTGCACCAGGTAGGTGTATATCTGTGCCGCAGAGATGCATATCCTGTGTGTGTGTGTGTGTGTGTGTCTGTCTGTATAGGTATGGGTGTATGGGTCTGCGTATGTGGATGTGTCTCCTTCCATATGCACGCTACTACTGTGTATATGATGCCCTTGGGTTTAGCAATGGCACACACTGTGCATGTTCATTGTCAGGCAGCTGTGGGAGTGGTTCACAATCTGTACACTGATGGGCATGGTTGGTTCCACCATCCCTCAATCTGTGGTAGTGTATGTGGCCTATGCTGCATTGTGTACATACACTACTCTGGAGGCATATTGCACACTGGCATGCTGTGTGCCAAGTGACATGTGGCACTGATGGTAGGGGGCTGTGGTTTGTACTACCACTGTGTGACATGGGCATTCATGCAGGTACTCATGGTGTTGTTCCCTCTTCACCCTTCAGACAGTGGCAAACAAAGGCCCTAGGTGGATGGCAGGATGGGGCCAGGTCATGCCCAGTGGGCAGAAGGGAGCAGTAATGCTCGGCAGGATGCCTTGCGTGAGTATCGTACTTTGTTCACATGCTATCTTGCATGTGCTGCAGGTTGGTTGTGTGATGTTAACCGGTGTGGCTTTGGCCAACACACAGCTGTGTCCATGGTTCTCAGTCATGGGTACAGTTGTATAGCTGTGTCCTGCTGATCTTATGTCATGTTGTACATCTTTCTCACATTGCAATGGCTGTAGGAGGTTGGTGGTGTCTGATGCTGGCATATCCAAACAGGTCATGAGCAGTTGTAGTGGCACATGTTCCCACATGGCTGCACTGCTGCACTGTGTGTCCCATGCTGCAGTGGAGGTGTTATCCACTGTGTATGTAGTCACCTGCATCACCTGGGGGTTGGGGTATTTGTTGGGGCTATGTTACTGTGTTGCCCTGGTTTCCTATGTCCATGACATGGACACATGGCATACAGATGTCCTGCTATGGGGGGTCATTTGTTGGGGCTGTGTTGCTGTGTTGTCCTCGGTTACTATGTCCATAACATGGGCACATGGCATGCTGCTGTTCTGCTATGGGGGTGGTTGTTGAGGCTGTGTTACTGGGTTGTCCTGGTTTACTATGTCCATGACATGGGCACATGGTGTACTGCCGTCCTACTGGGAGGAGGTTTGTGGGCTGTGTTACTGTGTTGCCTGGGTTACTATGTCCATGACATGGGCACATGGCATGCTGCTGTCCTGCTATTCAGGGAGGGGAGTTGTTGGGGCTGTGTTACTGGATTGGCCTGGTTTTCTATGTCCATGACAATGGCACATGGCATAATACTGTTCTGCTTTGGGGGCAGTCTTCTGGGCTGTGTGTCTGCATTGACCTGGGGTACTCTGTCCACTGCATGTCCACACTGCATACTGCTGTCATGGCCCTGATGTTGGTTTGGGGAGGGACCCACCACATGGCCTGCATCTGTCCAGTACAGGTCACAGTACATTGCTGTGTGGCATGGCTGTATGCATTCCTGTAGTGGTTCAGCTTTGCTGTCTGCATTATTACACTGTTCCATTGGGCAGCATTTCCCAACCAGTTTGTTGTTACACAGCTTCTTTTGTGCTCTTGGGCTCTGTCCTGGTTATGTGAGGGGTATGCCTGTGTGGTTGCACTGTTTCAGTGTGTACTCCACTGGGCCATAGGGCTTCTTCTGGTTTGTGGTGTTGGCTTTGGCCTTCCACGTCTTCATGTGTACTTTGACTGGGTGGGTCCTGCCTGTGGTTTCATGTTGCAGCATACAGGCACATGATAGGTGGTGCGTGAAGTTCTTCATTATATGAATGCAAGGGCATGGTTGTTGGGACATGCTGTCCACCCTTCAGCCATCGGCCTGGGTTCAGTGTACTGTCCTGATATGGTCCTCCTTACTCCTATAGGTCCATGTAGGAGCTCACTGTGGGCCATGTGGCCTGAGGAGTCAGAGGGCAGAGATAACCTTCTGCACTGGATCATCAGAAAGCAGAGGACAATAATTGAGCAGCAGGCTGTGCTCATCATGGAGACCAGATGGGTGGTGACCATTCTGGCGGAGAGATTGCCTGCACCCACATGTCAGTGTTGTGGACATTGTGGGCCCTGTCCCAGTTTTGTTTTGAAGATTACTCCACACACACATTGCTGGAATGATGATGTTAATTTTGCTTTTTCACTGCTTTTCTTCCCTTTGTTTTTTATGTTGGCTCGCTGTTGCATGCCAGCCAACATATTGCAGTATTAACAGATTTAGAGGTGTGGTCACTGTGGTCAAATGCAGGGCACACATAAGTAGGTGCATCCCTCATTCCCCACTAAGCCAGCTGCAGACACTGACACCCGCAATACGTAAAGTGGCCACCAGATCTAAGGAAAGTGCTGCTGCAATGACAGCCATGCTCGGCACTCAGCGGCACAATAACATGCCTCCCAACGTGCCTTTCCTGGTGAACTACTTCACTAAACATGGTGGCACTGACTACCGCCGCCACTTCATTTGCTGACAGGGGAGCCAACTCCCCATCGGCGTGATGCCCCCCTCCCATTCCAAGTGTGTGCTGAATGGGTGCCCATTCCCCCTCGGCATCATAGATGCAAAGGTGTATCCTTTAATGATGTGATTAGTCTGTATTCTGATAATTTAATAATGAATGATCGAAAAGTTTATAAATTTGTCAAGCAATGTAGAATTGTTTAAAGGCTGAAGCCTTCTTTTTCTTTAAGCCCACAGTCTGTAAAATTTCATGTTATGATTATAACCAATGATATTACTGTTGGTAGAGCCACAAACAATGCATGCTGTATTTTCTAGACAACATTGTAGCTTGCTTTTATAGTGTATAATTAATAAAGGTACTGTTGTGAGGAGACAATAAACACAGCACTTTGTGAATTGCATCACAGTGTTTGTTTATTTTTACAATATGATAACAAAATACAAGGCAGCATATAGTTTAATTAATAAAATGTACAAAAACACACAATTAGGAGAACTGTATAGGACATAGCATAGGTGTTAAAACATTAACCATTGTGGTTTTTTAAAAGGGTTTTTTCTTATCCTTGTCATTGGTGATGCTGTTTGGGGTTCAGATGCTGCTGTTGCAGAAGTATCTGCCAGAACCTCTGACAGCTGTTTTTTTAGAACTCTGAATCAAATGCCTGTTTTGTATGTTGGGTACCATTGATTCAGAAGCATTAATTTCTGCTAAAGCATTGATAAAGTTACCCCACCCCCTAGATTTTTTAGCATCAGTTGTATATCTTTACAAAGTAGTAGCTCTGACTAAGTCATATATGTGAGACTTTTTAATGGGTACACCATGATATATAATTTCACCATGATAATTCCAATCTGTAACACCAGCAGGCCTTTTTAGTTTGTTTAACAACATTTCAGTGTCTTTTTGGGCATGTACAGAAACACCTTGTAATATGTCACTGTATATGTCATCAGTGCCAGGTAGCAGTGTGTTGTCATCTTGTGACTGCATTAGCTCATGTGGTATCAAAGATAATGACAAGTTTGTAACATCTTTTTCACCCTGTCGTACAACTGTGAGATAGTGTTGCAGCACATTCCCACATACTTTAGCCTTCTCATATTCAGAGAAGTCAGTCCTTTGAAGAACAGCCTGCATCTCAGCATCCAGCTATCATTCCACACTCTTTCTTGATGGTTCTTCAGGGGGTGGATGACCTCTTAGCATGTCCAGCTGATGTTTAGGTTCCAAATACATTTTTTGTGCATAAGCTTTGCCTGTCTCATCTGCTTAGTAGAAGGCTGGTTAAAATGGTATAGCCACACTGAGCAAGGTGCCTGTAAAACCCCAGACTGTGTTACAAGATGCTTCTTATGTTTAACAGATAGTTTTTTATTACTTAATTTTTTAACAGTGTTGCATCTCTTCTTTAGCTTCCTAATCTGTTTGGTTGTGAGAGGTATATTCCCTTTAATAGTGCTGAGTGCCACCTCTACAATTGCTTCTATTAAATCATCAGAGGCTGAACAGAGAATAGCTTTTCACTGTCATGGTGGCCCATTCACCAGCAGCTTATGCACTGCAAAGTTTCTTTTCAGATGTGCTGACATGTCACAGGGCTATGACCATCTGGCTACAATGAACAAATAAGACAGTTCTTATTTCATTGGGCATTCTGTTTCATGATGTATGCAACAGATAAAGAAGGTGGAAAAAAACTAGACCTTAAGCGGTATCATTCCGGTGTAGTGGGTTTTAAATCCACCAGAAGGTAATCATAGGCCTCACTGGAAGCATCTTCAAGACCTCTTCAAAAAATGTGGTCTTTCCAGGATACATCTGGTGAGCCAGTGCACTGACCTGTAACTTATCTCCAGAATTTTTAAACAAAACCATATAATTAGCATTTAAATTTATAGTCCTGCTTTTTTCACCCTGGACAAACACATTTTGTGTGACATACAGGATACTAACATTTCTGTGATGGCAGTACTGTGTGAAACATTTTTTAATTTCACAGTTTTCAGATGCTGTTTCCATTAAGTCATCTACAATTAAAAGATTTACTTTTTGAGGTGGTAATAGTTCATCATCTTGTAGAGTGCTAGGAATACCTCCTATAAATCTCATCTGAGGAAATTTACTATGTAATTCTGAATACAAAGGTTGCCAACAGCTATAACACCAGATAATATTTTCTGGAAATCTTGTTAAAGCACTGAGACCAGCTTCCAACATGCTTTTAATAAAATAACTTTTCCCACAGTTTGATGATCCAGTCAAAATACAGGAAAAAGGGTGCTTCAAACGTATATCCATACCCATAGCCACCTCAGAAGCCATAAGGCAATGTTTTAAACTCCTCAGTCAAAACCCTTTTGTTGCAGACAACCTTGAAGGTTTTCTTTTCTGGCCTATTTTCAATGGTGCTGCTCGTTTTGTTTCTCACAATTTTTTTCAGTCCAATAGTAACTGATTGTACCCCAACACCTTCATCCACACCACCATCCTTAGCAAAATGCTCTACTAGTGATTTGAGACAGCTGTAGTTAACCTTTTCACTATTAGCCATGTTTAGTGTTATGCCTTTTGCCTTCATGCAAATTTTACCATTGGTCAGTTTGTAGCCATAGGTTTTAGGACCACCAGACACAAACTGCACAATGTGTTCACCATGTGGTAATTCACTGGTCAGATCACCCAAATAGTCATCCAGTGGTGGATCCCAGTCACCTGGTCTGCTGACAAATATGACCAAGTCTGTATCATGGTATAAACAGTAGTCCTGCAGGCTTTCGAGTAAACTGTACAATTTAAGTTGAGCATAAGCTGTGGTAAAGGCAGCAATGACAACATTAATGTTGGTAGCATTTGTGTAGTGATTTTCCGTGTATTTCCATTGTACTGAGGCTGTATCATCATTGATGAAATACAGACTAGATACATGGTAGCAATCTGTGAAAAGGTACTGAAAGAGTTCTTCAACATCCTTGACAAGAGCTGTGTTCATCAAGTTAGGTTGCTGGCCAAATTTTCCCCACAAAGAATTCAAAAACAGCTTTGAAATCTGTCTTTGTGCTGGATTATTTGCTATATTTTCTGCTTCTAGAACAATACCTTCCTTAGTATAACACTGCCTGATGTGTGCTTTATGTTCTACATGAGATATACACCAGTTTAGATACCCTGAAGCTTCATGTTTCCCCTTTAGGTGTAGTTTAATATAGTGTGTAAAAAGACTGTCTGACCTGTCTTGGTAGTGCCAGACTTCATACTCCTTGGCCACCTTATAACCTTTCTCTAAAGTCAGCTTTAGCTCTTCAGTACACCATGTGCCCTCCAGAGATTGTTGTTCATCTGAATGGATACATGATTGTGATTATTGAACTGTTTCTGCACATGTGTGACACAGTGTAAACACCAACTTTCTACCTATCCTGCTGGGCAGAACAGGCAAAAAGAGACCATGGGGCGGATACACTTTAGCTTTTATAAGCTCGAAATATTGTCTGAGATCCTTTAAATTGTCATATATAACCACTGGGTGCCCTATGGGGTATGTCTTGGTCTTGTTCACATAGGGATACAAACTGGTAAAATCATAATAATGGATTTTTCCACCAGGCTGTGCACTGTAATATAAACACAGAGCATTTGTGCGCCCTCTATAAAATGATTCATGGGGATCCATTGGCTCTGGAAAATCAGCTACTTTCAAAAAGGCCTGCAACTGAGGAGTCTTGCACACCAGCTGTTTCCATTCATGCTCCTACATAACCCTTGCATTCATACCCTTTTCATGTCTGAGAAAGTTTAATTTCTTGATAGTCATGTAATACAGGTGTCTGTAGGTGTGCCAAGCTTTGGGTTAAACAAATCTTCAAAGATACACACCCTGCAGCTATGATAAAGCAACCTAAAAACTCAAATGCTGTAGGGACACCGTCTATTACAACATAACCATCAAGAAAGTAATTACCTACCTGCACTTTGCTGCCATTCAAAGCATGCTGTATGGAAATATTTTCTTGTTTACTTATGTACATAAGCCACTGTATAGCAGGAGTGGAGTAACCCTTGCAATGGCGGTGATAGTTGTCTGAGGGTATAATCCCAATAATGCCTGGCTCTAAAAATTTAAATCAATACATGGCCATGCATACTGATGCTATAGTGATGTATTGAACGGGGTCAATTGGCCCCTCTCCTCTGCAATGTCTTGAAACATTTCCTCTACACCATCTTGAAACATTTTACATGCCTGTTTTAGAATCTCTACACCTGACTTGCAGTAGTGGTGTAATTCCTTTTTAAAATGAAATATATTGTTTTTATGCAATTCATAGCACTCCTAAAACTGTTTTTTTCATCTGCCATCATGTAATCTATACCATAATCTTTGGGGGTCAGGCATAGGCCCTACATATTTTTGATTTTCTGGTTTGTAAAAAAAGTGCAGAAAGAACCCCTTTACTCCATCAAAGCTCATCGCATGTGGCATTGCAACTAATCTCATAGGAAGGAAATGTAAGCCGTCAATAAAACAGATTTTTAACTGTGTTACAGTTAAAGACATCAGTTTGCTTCCCTGTGTAAATAATTCCACCTCCATTTTCTCTTTTCCAAGCTGGTTTAAGATAAAGTGACGGTCATACCCCTTTGCATTATGAGCTATAAAGGTGTACCCCTTAAATCCTTTTTGAATAAACTTTGTAACAAACTATACAACACAGTCAGTGCCTTTAAATTCCCACTTGTGACCTCTTTCAATATCATAGATATACTTAGGAATATGTCTAGAGCCACCAGCACCGACATCTTGCACGCATTCAAAATCGTACAATATATAGCTTCTTGAACATGGCGGCGTCTTTAATGGCTGAATATAGCATAAGTGGAGTTCAAAAGGGTGTACATCTGTAAGACAGTTATGACACTTTGGCTGAAAACAAACATGTACACCCTCCTTAGGTTTTCCACATGATTTGTATACTTTAGTTAAATGACAATTGGGCAATGCCAATTTATGCTGTCTGTAACAGTCTGTGGAGTTACAGTGTCTATTGAAATCAGGGCACTGTATCACATCATTTTGCACTTCACTGCAACCAAAGAATCTGCATGCATGGCACATGTTAGGGCATGTGTGTGAATCTTTGTGTGCAAAAAAGGCATGACAATACTCGCACATATTTCTAGCACCAAAAAAGCCTTTAAGACTTTTAATACCATACTAATGGTTTTCGTGTAAAAGAATAAAAACAGTATTAGCCCATTTATTGGGAGAACTCACAAACTTCTGCCATGCACCAGCTTTGTTCATAAAGTAAACAAAGATGGTCACATTTAGCTCTGTCTCAAATAGGTGTATGTGACTCAAATCTACAAGTGTGTGTTCTGACAAGCCTACCCTGTTGTGTAAATCTTTAGCTTTTGCTAATATCTGCTGATCAACTAATTGCTTGTTTAGCAAAGCAATTAAACTAGCAGCAAAGCAAGATGTGTTATTTTGATTTACAATATTGAGTAGGTGTCTTGCTTTTTGCTTTACAATGTGGCTAGATAAGATGCTTCTGACATCTCTGGAAACACGCCATGCACATTTCGCACAACTGTCACAACCAGCATTAATGTCTCATTAGCACACACCTCCATCTTGCTGTTTAATAAACTGGGAATATGTTCTAAAAATTCATCTGTATTTAATTCATTGGGGGTCTGACATAATGAGTACACAGGGTCGTTTAAGCTATCACAACTCAGGTGTAGCTGTACAAAATCATTACTAGCTAAAGTGGGCCTTATTCTGTCCAATAACTGTTACACAGCTGTGTGGATTGCAGAATAGTATTGGTCTATGGATGTTATTTGGTCTAGGTTAGCAAAATGAAACTGCTGGCATACTCAGTACCATTAAAATTATTTCTGGGTACTTCATATTGATTTATTAATTCTAAATACACAGGTCCTGGTACATCATCTTCCCACTCCTGTGGGGCCCCCTGACTACACATGTCTTCTTCATCTTCTTCATGGTACTGGGTACCACCACCCCCTATCTGCATGTGTTCGGGTGTGCTGTTTTGAGAAAGCTCCACACATTCCTCACAGCCTGACAGCTCCATACAAATATCAGAATTAACACTCTGTGCACATTCACAGTTTTCACCTATACAACATGCTGTTTCACAGCCAACTATTTTCTTGGCCCTCAGGAGACTGCTGGCTTGATAAACACACAGGACAATCACACAAACAATTACAAACTCAACTATCAGAATTATCAATTGTGTTGTTTTGAGAAGGTGCCATACATACCTCACTGTTTGTCATACCCCTACAAATATCAGAATTATCACTCTGTGCACATTCACAGTTTTCATTCATACAACACGTTGTTTCACAGTCACTATTTTCTTGGCACTCAGGAGACTGCTGGCTTGATAAACACACAAGACAATCACTCAAACAAGCACAAACACAACATGATGTGAAAGACCCAGGTTTTCCATGGTTATGCTGTTGTGGCTTGTGTCTGTGCCAAGGACTCTGCTGTTTTTTCATTCTGCTACAGACAACCAATATTTTTTTAGAGCTTCTAATTCTACTACTAATATACTAGCTCACTATATTATACCTAGTGTTTCTGATGACCCGCCCTTATTGAATAATTCTATTAATAATTTTATTACACTCATTTTGAATAGAACACATTTTTGCACCACCTGCAGCTAATTTTTGAATTAGTTTCCTAGTACCCACCATTTTTGGTATACCAGTCACAGCTAACAGAATTATTTAAAATTGATTTTATGACTATGATTCTGCAAGGCTAACCACCTTAATTGTGTTATTAGAAATTTTAAATATTAGATTGCAACCAGCGGGTATCTGCACATGTGAAAAGACTGTCACAGGTGTACCAAAACATTATAAACTATAACTATATGTATACACAAGAGTACCACTAGTTGGGCCTTTAAGATGTGGTGATGCTTTTTCAGGTATCAGTGTTCCAGGCGTAATTATAGGGTCAGCCTTACTCACACATACAGCTGATGATTTATTGCATGGCAGCTCTGCAGTTACATTATCAGTGGCACAGTCTAATGTAACAGGTGTTTGTGTCTGTTTATTATTATTACGTTTGCAGCACCTCTTACCCCCAGTCCCTATATAGCAATGGTGTTCATGTTTTGCATTTTTTTTGGTAGAAGGTGTATGACCAGCTCTTAAAGACACACAAGGTGGGACTGAAGAAAGTTTCAAAATGTCATTATTCTTTTGGGCTGCTGCCGAGGTTGCAGATGCTGTGTGTGGGGTTGGTCCAGTCTTGTTAATAGGGCTCTTTGCCTTTCTGGATAGCCTTGAATGTGCATGATGACTTCTTGCTGACTTTTGAAATACAGCTTCTATATGATTAAATTCTGTATCATCTAGCAACAAAAAAATTAGAGAACATAAATATATCAACACTATGCACTATATTGACTACATCCTGGATACAAACATGCAGTATACCAACATATTAAATAGTTTGCCACAATGAGCCACACATAATTAAAACTATAAAATCAGAAAAACTATGTGGTTTAAAAACATTGCCATGCCCAAACTTCTTAACAAATATTGTACAAACATATGGCTTTATATTACAATTTTTGTTACAAGAAAGCATGCTAAATTTACAAAAAAAAAGAAAATATTTGCAAATACCACCACAGCTGCCCCTTATCCATCTGCAGCACTGTAAAAATAAGTAATTCATTTTCAGTTAATGCCCAACACTATTGAAAACCTTAACACATACCCGCTGTTTTGTCTTCATTAATTGATGTTGTTTTAGTTTCAGATATTGACTCCGGCTGACCAGTTTCTGCTAAAAATCAAAACAGTATATATGTCACCACTAAGCAGATAGTGTTTCCCAAGCATACTGTGTGTAGTCAAATAGCTATTTCTTCTTTACACATTTAAAAACAGTATTTAACTAGTTTTAAACTTTAGCAGATTTTTTCATCTATCTACAAAGTGTAGGTGTCAATAAATCAGTTTTCTAGAGGTTTTAGAACCATGTGTATACTGTATATTGATAGAAACAAATTAGCAAAATGTATATTAACAAACCTTTATATTATTGCTAACCATGCAGCTGTTGATGAATTAAACTAATGCTTATAGTACTGTAAAGTGGCTACAACACTATCAAATAAATTAATTACTATACAACACACCATAATGTAAGCAACATAGGCAGAAAATCCACTTATGTGTATGTTCTTTTGCAACACAATTATAACAGGGCAAGGCCGAGGGGTATCATGATCTTGTCTGGACTTGTCCACATAATTAAGACATTGGTACATTTAACTGGACATACCGTATAATATAATACATGTGACTGCAGAAGAGTTGCTTTGTATACACAGGTCCGGCAAACCTGAATTAGGAAAATTTTGTTATAGTCCTATAAGCATGATTTAAATCAATCAAAATATTAAAAACAATTAAAAACTGCACTCACCAACAGCTCCTTGTGGGCCTACTGATTCTAGAACAAGATCATTAAAGTCAATCTGAGAAAACTGTTTTGCAAAATAATTTGCCATTTTAATGTCACGATAACAACAGTAATTCACAAGCTACAACTTTGCAAAAGCTTACCAAAGGTGGCTTTAGAGTGGCAGAGATTGGCACTGTCTAAAGCATATCCTTTTATATTGTCCAAGGGGCTGTGACATGCCCCAAGCATTGTACAGAATGAGAGCCTGTGTAACAAAGACCCTTGATGACCAAAAAACTCACTGATTAATAATCAATACATTTAAATACACGGGGGTAGTGGGAGGGAGTGGTGGGTGGCTTAGCTAATATGATGCTTTCATGCTTAAATGTTATTTTCTATAGATTAGAAACTTTATTTTACAGTCAAATAATGATTTAATTTAATCCTTGCTATATAACAATACACATTCTTAGCTTAGGTTGACTATGACAGCTGATTTTCTGGAGCTGCTTAACTAAGTTAGATATGTCTGACACTCATTTTATCAGAGTATTTTGATGATATTTAACATGGTATATGTATGTGTGTGTGTGTGTGTGTGTGTGTGTGTGTTTAACATTAAAATTCAATACAGCAAGGAATTCATTGTATACCCCTTTTCATTTTGTTTTAAAGCCAGAAAAATGTAGCTAGTTTTAAGGGTTTACTGTATATTATAACCATAAAAAGCCTTTTTATGTTACTGCTTTTCTGTATACTTGATAACTCTATAGTGTTTTTAGCCACCATAACCCCTAGCTGCTGTAACAGATGTGTGTTATTTAGACTATGGAGTAAACACTGTGGGTCTCACACACATGGGCCTAAATCATTAGCTAAAACTAGGTATTACAGAATGCATCTCTGCTGAGCTGGAAAAAAACTGCATTTTCTTAAAAGTTTCCCAGGCATATCAATCAGCTAGCATTTTAAGGTTAGAAATTACTTTTTGTTTTTTTGGGGGACCATCTGTGATTCTCCATTTTAAAAACAATGGCATCAAACAAAAGTTAAAAAATGGATATCCAGCTATTAAGCTATAAATAAATAGCATTTTTCAGATACTTTCCCAGGCGTATTAATCAGCTATAGCATTTTAAGGTTAAAAAGGTATTTTATTTTTGGGTGGTGCCTTCTGTGGCTGCCCATTTTAGAAGAATGGTAACAGAAAAAAAGTAAAAAAATTAAATATCCAGCTATCGTGCTGTAAATAAATAGCATTTTTCCTAAACTTACCCAAGCTTATCAAGCATTATCTTTTAAGGTTAAAAAAGATCTTTTGTTTTTGGGTGGTACCTTCTGTGATTGCCCATTTTAGAAGAATGGTAAAAGACATAAGTTAAAAAATTAGGTATCTAGCTACTGACCTGTAAGTAAACTGCATTTTCCTAAACTTTCCCAAGCTTATCGGGCATCATCTTTTAAGGTCAAACTCAGGCCACTGTGGCCATTGCACAGAGACAGCACATATACCATCAACATGAATTTCTGCTCAGAGCTTGAAACATACACATTTGCTAACCAGCTTCCAGTCCAGCAGCTTCTGTTCATTTCAGGTAACACTAAAAGCATTTTGTAGAGTTTTAGATAACTTTAAGCTTTTAGCAACATACACAAAACAATATTTTATACAGGGATATGACGTTTGATAATCTTTAAACATTTTGCAGCAGGCCAGAATTTTTGTAAATCAGTTTTACTGGTATGATAACAGAAACAAAATAAGTTGCTTTTAGGATGCAGGTGACAAAAACTTTAAAAGCATCTTGTATGTGGGAAGAGAATTCTTAATTGCAGAAAGAAGCACTGCTCCATTTACAAAATCAGACTAAAAGTATAGGGTACAATTGAAACACTAAACCTCATTTTAGACTGACAAAAAGAAAAAGAAAATTATAAAACCAGTGAGGAAAAAACAACTGTTTAATTTCACTGTTACTATACTCAATCCCAAAATGTGAAAAACAGCATTTTAAAAATGTTTACTACACAGCCTTTTTAATCAAATGTGGCAGTTTCATACAATCAGTGTTTTTGCCTTTTTATTTATTTATTCATTCACAGAAAGTATACACCAAGTCTGGTTTGGACCCTCTGACTTTCCCTGACAAGCTTGAACAAGCCCAAATTTGCCCAACCCATAAGTGCGTCATAACCCCATGACAGAAATGGAGTGCATTATATACAGGGTGGGAACCCTACATAACATCTGGCGCAGCTGGAACTGTGTCATTGGCACATGGGGTGGTGCTGCATCATATCCTGCACAGCCAGAAGTGGAAGTGACATGGTGGGGGCTACATCATATCCGGGGGGCATTAAAAGCCCATCAATCATTTTGTGCCTTGGAGTCTTCGGCCCTAAAGTACACCCTATTCTCCTATACTACACCCATCTCAGCATATTTCCTTATGGAATGGGGTAAGTATAAGGCCTAAATTCCCTAAAGCACACCATGATACTTGTCAGTGTCTACAGGGAAGGGTGAGGTTAAATGACATGAGCGTTATAGCAGATGACCCAAAGGCACACCCCAACACCTGTCAGTCTCTGCAGGGTGAGGATGGGGTTGGCGTCAGTTCAATGCTTCACTGCCATTCCTATTATGCATCTCTAACTCCTGCAGTACCAATGGCAGCAAGACAACATTTGGCATTGACAAATGCTTGTTATTAATGTATTTAGTGGTCATTGTATTCCTTTTTGTTTTCTGCTTTCCATTACTGTTTTATTAATATTGTGTTGCTGGTTCTGCATGTTTATATTTTTGCTTTCATGAATACATATAGCTTTCTTTACATTACTGTGTCCGGTGTCATTACTGGGTGCATGGGGTATTTTCCAGGATTTGTCAATTGCTTTGGATTCCATTCTTGGGTCCTGTAGAATTTCATGCCATTGCCATGGCTGTGTGTGTGTGTGACATTTTCTGGGTTGTACACTGCTGTCTGCTCTTGGGGTCACATTCAGGGCTATACTTCATTGCACATGCTCCAGAGCATGGCCAGCTCCTCTCTGCACTGTGTTTCTGTGGGTGTTTGCACTGCCAGACATCTTGCTATTTTCAGAGCTGTCTTATTTGTTATATTCAGTGCTGTCTAAATTCCCAGGCTGTTTTGCACTGTACCTCCAGCCCAGTTCACCTGGCTTTCTTAGCATGCTGCATTCAGCAGGTTTAGCACCAGGGCTATCCCTTTGAATATAGCAGGCTATTGGTTCCAGGCTAATTTAGCACGCTGGGCAGTTCTAATTTTGCCCCGGGGCAAAGTTTGGAATATCTGGCCCCTGTTTTTTTGCCCACCCCAGGAACATGTTCTAATTTGGTCCAATCTGAATTGGCTTTTTTCATTTTTTTTTAAACTTCATTACTTGTGTTTTGTGTCTTTCTTTATATTATGTTACAATTTTAAGTACATTTCAAATATCATAGTTTTGTAGCATTTCTGAATGATATTTAATGTGTATGGCAATGGGACATGATTTCTTACTCTATATTTGAAACAATGTGACACAGTACAGAAACAGGATTGCTAAGTTAGATTGTGAAAATATAAACAGTATAGGAAGTAGACAATACTGGAGGGTTAACTGCATGAACATTGTGTGCTGTCACAGATAGGGTCTGATTTCATTTGACCTTGAGAGTGAAGCTCAAGAGGTCATTGGGAAATAGAAGTACAGTACAATATGGCAGAACACAGTGTTTGTACAGTATATACTGTAAAGTTGGTTTAGATGTATTTTTGGTATTGTATAATAGTATTTAATACAGAAGGAAACATATCAGGGAACAATCATTTTTTTTTCATTTATTATTTTTCTAAGATTTGAATTCTCAAAAATGTATTTATTTATTTATTTGAATTTTGGTACCCTGGTAGGATCAATGAGACAGAATATCCTTTTTTCAGGGGCAAAATGGGGAAGGGTAAAAGAGAAGGTACTGAGAAACAATACATAACAGCAACATATAAATACAAAATAGCACTTTACAATAGTCTGTAGAACACAATAAATAAACAAAATATAAGATGCATGTAAAGTATTTACAAAATTATACAGAATAAGCAAGCCCAGAGGTAGCGATTTATGACAGAAAATCAAGGTGCAAGAGCAAAGATTGTTATAGTTCATACAGATGGTTTTATACATAAACAGTAGATATTGGTACAGAGATAGAGAATTCAATAACACTGGATCACAGTTGAAGTGAGAGTGAAACAGCTCAGAGTCGAACACAGCAGAGCAAGAATGGCACAACAGGGTAGACCAAGAGAGAGAGAGAAAGGAAGGAACAAGGGAATAAGCTGGAAGCCAAGGTGAGGTAACTTAGGCACAGGAGCAAGGCTGAGGGGAGGCAAGGTGGAATTTAAGAGAACTCTTGAAGAAGTGGATGGAGGGGCATGTCAGAGCTGCAGCTGATAGGGAGTTCCAGAGGGAGGGCCAAGAATGGGTGAATGCATGTTGACCCATGGCCAGGTGGGGTTTCGGAATGGAGAGAAGAGGAAGGTCGGATGACCTTAGGAGACCTTGTCATGGGTTTATGTTGGACAATGTCTGTGAGGAAGGGAGGAGTGACTTTATGAACAAGGCTGTAGGTAAGACAAAGGGTGGGGTGTTGTAGTCTGGCTTAAAAGGAAGGCCAGCCTAGGGAGGCCAGGGTTGAACAGTTGTGCATCCTAGTGTTAGGGCCAAGGGCAAAGCGTGTGACCCTGTCATAGGTTTGCTTGAATTTGTTAAGAGGGGTGACCTGAGCAGAGTGGAGTATGAGGAATCCATAACAGATAAGCTGGAGCAATAAGGAGGAAGCTATGGCCAGTCAGGAGGAGTGTGTAAGATATGACAAGAGGTGGTAGAGCAACCCAAGTTTTTGGTGAATAGTCTTAACCACAGTGGAAACAGGTGTATCAAATGTGAGGTGGGAGTCCAATGTGATACCCAGGTATTTGAAGGACTATTCCTAATCAAAGGGGTGGTGGTGGGGAGGTTAGTTTAGGGGTCCGATAATAGAAGAACATTGATTTTGTCTTCTTGGTGTTGAGCACCAAGAGATTAATGGAAAACCATGATTCAAGCTTAAGGAAGTCCTGCTGCAAGTCATGGTTCAACAAGGTTGGATTAGAGGAGAATCTGAACAGAATGGCATCATCAGCATACAGCTGGACCAATGCACTTCCACAGTGTAGCAGGGGTTCATTTATAAATAAGAAAAATACAAGTGGGCCAAGGATAGATTTCTGAGGAACCATATCCTTTAAGGCCCCAAATGAGGAAGTGTGACAACCTATTTCACACTGTGTTCTGCTGGTGACATAGCTAGAGAACCAGTTAATGACAGGGCATCAAGACCAAGGGAAAGGAGCGTGTGTAGCAGGATGTTATGGTTTACAAGATCAAAGGCCTTGGTTAGGTCAATGAATATAGCACCAGTGACAATGACCTTGTCCATAGTGGAGAGGATGTCAGATGTAACTTAATGAGGGCAGTGTGGGTACTGTGGGATTTATGGAACCCATGCTGGTTCATGGAAACTGAACTATTAATCTCCAGGTAGGATTGAAGTTGCGCATGAATAATTTTTTCTTGTATTTTTGCAAGGTGGCAAAGTATGGAGACTGGCTGGTAATTCTCAAATGCAGACTTTGGGCCACTCTTATGAATAGGAACAACTATGGTGGCCTTACACTTGCTAGACACAGTGCTAGAACAGAAAGATTTGTTAATTAGGTCACGTACAGGAGAGGCAAAGGCTATAGCCCCAAATTTTAGGAAGTGGGGTTCAAGGGAGTCAAATCCAGGTAAGGAGGTTTCTTTGATGCTCCTATCATGATGCAGCACATCTTTCTGAGTGGCCAATTTAAGATGAAAAGAGGTGCTAGTAAAAGTGGAAGAGGGGAAGGGGAGAAGTTAGAAGGGCTGGGAGAGAAGCCTTATGTTTGGAGAGGTCTGTGAAAGCCTGGTTAAACCTGGAGGCAATAGTTGTGAGGTTAGTGAACTCAGTCATTACGATGCATGATGTTGGGTAAGGACAAGAATTTACCCTACAGAAGTGAGTTTATTTGTCCCCAGAATTCTTTGGGGTTGGAGAGATTACTAGTTAAAAGGGAATGGAGCAATAAGTGTTTGGCAGAATGCAGCTTACTCTTACATTGGTTGTGCAATAGCCGATAAGCCTGCCAATCAGTAGGTAGGACAGAGGTTTTATAAAGGTTCAAGGTGGCATCCTAGGAAGCCATGTGGCCTCTGAGCTCCTTAGAGAGCAATGGGGCACAAGCCCCTTTAGTTCTTCATTTAACAAAAGGGGTATGAAGATTGACTACAGAGTTAAAACTGTTGGTGAAGTATTCCAAAGTGGAATCTATCTCCAGTAGAAGGTTAATTAGGGACCAGTCAGCTTGGAATAGGGAGGCTTGAAAGGCTAGATAACAGAAGGAGGTCATGTCCCTGGTTGACAGGATTTTTTTGGGGGGGTTAGGAAAATTATTCTGGCATGTGCAGAAGGTACGGGAGTGGTGACTTAATGCATCAGGGAGAACATCAGAAGATTTGATGTGAAGGAGGGCATTAGTAAGAATCCAGTCTAGAAAGGTGTGGTGACCAGTTTTACTATTGTGCTGGTGAGTTCACTGATGAGCTGTGAAAGGTGTATGTCAGCCAATGCATCATGAACTGACCCCAACCCTGGAACTAACCATCTGTTGTTGAAGTCTCTGCAGAGGACCATGTCTGTGGACAGCAGGCCAGCTCAGGTTGTGATGATGGAGAGAAGGGATGTAGTAGGAGCACTGGGAGGGAGACAGATATAGCCAACAAGCAGTTACTTCTCTTGCCCAAGAACTATGGTACTAAAGATAGATTCAGCTGGAGAAGTGTCATTGGGGGGCCACAATCTCAGATACAGACAGTGTGTAGATAAGCACACACCCTCCATGCTTAGATGGCCAATCTTTCAGATAGGTGGAATAGCCAGGCATAGATATCTCATTGGGTAGGATGCCTGGTTTCAGCCAGGTCTTGGAGATAGCAAAAAGAAAGGAAATTCATGGCAAAACACTTTATTAATGCATAAGTTGGGATTCATATCAACAGTTGTCTTTTCCTAATCATGACCAGCAGAATTTGATCCTGGGGTTATTTTTTTCCCCATGTTTAACATAGAAATGTGTTTAACATGCCAAAATCCTTTTTTGCAAATTGAGAAAAAGGAATCACGAAACAGGATCCTTTTTCAGAATTTGTGAAAAGGATTTTTTTCCACAAATCATGAAAAAGGAATCAATCAATCAAGTTTTCTTTATACTGGAAAGAGTGTGAGCAAACATGCCCATTTTCACAGTCATCCAGGTTACAAGTATCACAACATATACAGCACAAGAAAAATACAAGAGCAGAAATAACCATATTTGCAACAACTTTATATAAAAATTAAGACAGTCATAATTATCAGTGAGGATGAGTGAGGTAGACAGTGGAAGGGGGAGTTAAAGTTAAGACAGTAAACATAGAGCTGGGGGAGGCTGTGGGAGATGTGGATGGAGAGAAAGGAGGCAACGTAAGGGATGCCCTTAAGGAGAGGAGCAGAACCTCACAACTGCTATATAAATAGGTTATTTTTTGGTGATTTGTGAAAAAAAAAATACTTTTTCCACAAATTGCAAATAAAGGAACCCTAGAAAAGGATTTTTTTTCACAGAACATGGAAGGACCTGCAATCCCAAAAGGATGTACAGATGCTATTATGGAGTAATGGTAGTGCAGAACCCAAAGGACCCGGGGCTCCCACAGTGAACTAGGGATGTGATTACAGTATCTTGAAAATTATGGCTAGATGGTACTGTACACTCCCACAAGCAAATATGAATACCGCTATGGCATGCTTGGAGCACTGGCATTATGGATGGATGGTAGCACAGATCCCAGAGGGCACTGCGCTGCCACATGCAAATATGCATTCCATTGTGGAGTGATGGGAGTGCAGGGCCCTCTTGGCCCTGCACTCCCACACAGAAATAAGGTAACAATTACAATCCCTCAAAACCTATGGAAGGTTGGGAGAGAAGGGCCCAAACAACCCTGCTCTCTGACAAGCAAATTAGGCTTTCAGTATACTATCTCAAAAAGAAAGAACATTCATGGCAGAAAAAATTTATAATGTATGGTAGAACATTGTTATAGGTAGAAAGCTACTTTTTTATAATAACTTTTTACCATCAATGTGATGTCACAATGTTGTTAACCCATTGATGGTACGTCACATCGATGGGTTAACAACCAGGAACAGTCTGGGCATACCTGCAAATAGACTGGATGGCTTTGAAATGGTAATGGCAGTGAGGGCAGAGCTGCAGCAACATAAAAAAAAAACTGCAGTAAGGAACTGCTTTCTTTTGTAAAAAACCCAAATTGTACCATACACTATAAAATATAATGTATGGTACATTGATGGGTAACCATTTTTTTAAATCATCTCAAGGCTGCCATGGTGACCTAAACCTCTCGAGCTTCACTCTCGAGGTTTATATAGTCGCCCTGGCAACCTCTTGATGGTTAACAAACCGGTTAACCATCAATGACCATACATTATCCGCTGTGTTATTGCATCAGTTATGGTTCATATCATTCTACCCTGGGTGGTCATTTTGTATCAGGAAAATCAATGGATGGTATGGACTTCATAAAGAGTAATTGTGTAAAATAAGTTATAGTAACAGAAGTATGGAAATCTTGTTTTACAGTTTTCAACACTAACTCCGCATTCTTCCACCACCACAAGCAGTGTAAGAGGTAAGGCGACACAACCAAGTGGAAACAGCCATGATCAGGTAAGACAAACAACATACAACTCTTTGAACATAACACAAAAGACACCTATCATCATGGTCCACCAGCTGTATGAGGTCCATTGCCATGCCAGTGTCTAGGAGGCATGCCTGAATGCTGGGCATCATGGGGGAGGTGCCACTGCATGCACTGCAGCCCAAAGTGCTCCCTAGATACCTACCTGGAGGCATATGTGAGAATAGTATATTTATACTTACTCTAGATCCCTATGGCCAAATTCATCAACACAGTAAATTGTGAATGAATGGAATTGGCAGCACAAGCTGCCAGCTCCAGCCAAACACTTTCACTTAAACAGCTTTCACTTTCCAACCCATTGGCAGCAAAAGCAGTTTTAAAACCATCGCATCATTGATACCGAACAGTTTCATTTCTGTGCACCAGCTGCCCCATCTGTATGTACCTCACTGGGCTGAGGGAGGAGGTTGTCAGACTCAAGGCTGAGTTGGCTTGAGTTCAGAAGACCTACTCCCCCACCCACGGACCACCTACTCCATCACCACTACCTCTGAGGTTGCTCAGAATGAGGAGTGCTAGATAACAATGGTCTCAGGGAGGTTAGGGTGGTGAAACATAGGCACGCCCCCCCATCCTCTACCATTATGAAACTCTTATGCCACACTGGGAAAGCAGGAATGTTCTACTTAGGCACCTGAAATAGTAACTGGGGAGGATGTTTTGGTCCTCCATACTGGAGACCCCAAGGGAGGTGACAGAGGACACCAGAGAGGAGGAGGAAACAAATCCTGGTGTAGGACTCAACTGTGAGGGGGATACAGTTGCGGGAAGGTAAGGATGAGAAGAGGGAGGTTAGATGCCTCCCAGTGACATGGCTCAAAGGGATGGAAAGAGGATCCAAAGGATTGCTGGGGCAGCAAGAAGGAAAGGAGAGCTGGACATCATTGTCCATCTGGAGACAAATGACTTGGCCAGGAATAAGCCTGAAAAAGTTTAGGAAGAGTTTAGGCAAGGAAAATTTTATTTCTTGGGTGCCCAATCCCAAAGGCTCTGGGCGCCATACAAATAAAGAATATAAAAGGTAGTAAAAAACATGTACAAAAAACATATATATATATATATAAATAACTAAATAAAATATGATAGAGCAGCAGGCCTATTACAGGGATAAAGCAATTGCTTGCAAGACAGATAGACATAAATTAAAACTGTAATTAAAAGACTATGTCAGGGAATGATTGTTTAAATAAGTAGGTCTTGAGGCGGGCTTTGCATGCCTCAACTGAAGGGGCTTTTCTAACAGCTGGAGGAAGTGAATTCTACAGGATGGGTCTGGTGACACTAAATGATCTGTCGCTGATAGCATTTGATCCTTGTTCTGGGAATTGCAAGGAGGCCCCTGGAGGGGGAATGAAGGGAGTGGACCGGTGTGGCAGGTGTTAGAATGTCAGTCAGGTAGCCAGGGCCAAGTTCCTGGAGGGCCTTAAAGGTGAGCAAGCTCACCTTGAAGAGAACCCTCTACCTAACTGGCAGCCAGTGCAGTTCACACAATACTGGGGTGATGTGGCTGTATTTTGACTGTCCAGTCAGTAGCCTAGTGGCAGCATTCTGCACCAACTTCAGCCAGTGCAGGGTACTCCCAGAGACCCCAAAGTAGAACACATTACAGTAATTCAGCCTAGACGTCACAAAGGCGTGGACTAAGGTGAGGAGGTTCTCAGGCAGAACAAGAGGTTTGATCCTAGCAATATTCCTCAGATGGTAAAAGCTGGTTCAGACAACTGACTAAACCAGAGATTCAAATGTCAGCCCATCATCAAGGATAACACCCAGATCCTGGACCCTAGAGAAGACCTTCAATGGTGTTGGCCCCAGGAATAACTCTGTTGCCGCATCATAGACCAGCCTATCATGCCTTCTGTTTGACTCCACCAGCAGTACCTCTGTCTTTTCAGGGTTCAGTCACAACCAGTTGGAGGCCATCCAGTCATTAAACTCAGCAAGGCAGTTATTTATCACTTCCACTGTGCTGGATGTCTCTTGGGCAAAGGAAGGATACAGCTGGGTATCTTCTGCATATCAATGAAAACGCAAGTTGTATTTCCTAATGAGCTCACCCAGGGGTAGCATGTACACAGCAAACAACATTGGCGACAAGACCAAACCCTGAGGAACCCATCAAGACAGGAGGCTTGGGAGAAAGAAAAGTTCCCCATCACCACTATCACCTCCAGTTTACGAGGTAGGACTCAAATCAGCAGATGACAGTGCTGACAAGTCAGCAGTACTCTCTCAGGCAGTAGAGTAACACACAATAGTCCACCATGTCAAATGCTGCAGAGAGATCGAGGAGAATGAAAATTGACCCTCTCCTTGATCTCTTGCCCTGAGGAGGTCATTGTGCACCTGAACTAATGCAGTTTCTGTGCTATGCCTTACCCAAAACCCACACTGGAGTGGTTCGTATAAAGTCAAAGGTCATAAGGTGCTCCTCAAGCTGCTGCACCACAATCTTCTTAACAACCTTTCTTAAAAAAGGAAGGTTGGAGATAGGTCAGTAATTGACCTTGATGTCAGGGTCTAAGGATGGTTTCTTCAGAAGGGGTCAAACCAGTGCCTCTTTCAAGGAATCTGGGAAACCCCCCTCCAATAAAGAGCACCAGACAATCAAGGTGAATACCTGGAAAAACTGAGTTGACACATCCAATCAAGAAACATGTCGGCACGAGGTCCAGTTCACATTATGTGTGCTTCAGGATGGAAGCAACCTTGATGACCTCAGCCACCTCCACCGGATTATACTCACTCCAAACAGGCAGCGTGTCCCTCCAACATCTGAAGCAATCACTGTCGGCCATATTCTGGGTTGCTGGTAGTATTCCTTACCGGATGGTGGACACCCTGTCAGAGAAGAACCGAGCAAGCTATTTGCATAACGCATTGGAAAGGCTTTCTTTGGCTGTAGACAGACCGGATGTAGTAGACTGTCCACAGTCCGAAAGAGCACGGCTGGTCTATTCTTTCCTGCAGCAATCTCCCTGGACAGGAACTCTGCCTTCTTATGGTTGATTGCCCTCTGGTACTTACCATAGTAGGCATTCAGGGCCAGTTTATTCTCCTCCAGCACAGTCTTCCACCAGTAGTACCCTAACTTCTGACCCACAGTCTTCATCATTTTGAGCTCCCCATCAAACCAAGGGGATCTCAAGTGAGAGGATTTGGGTCATACACGGACCAGTGCAAGGGTATCAAGAGCTTCAAACTACACTTTGTTATAGGTGACATCTGCTTCACTAAGTCCCCGCACACATGCACTACCCACACTAGCTAGATCAGGCACCACCAAGAATCCCTTTGTGGTCAATCCCCTCAAAGGGTGGTAGTTGACCATCTTTGCAGGGGGAGGGCTGTCAGTGGGGGGTCCCAAACGATAACCCACCGAGCAATGATCAGACCAACTGATCCAATCAGTCCTGAAGTTGTTAATCTCAAGCCCCAGTGAGAACACCAGGTCCAACATGTGACTGCCCTGATGGGTCTTGGAAGAAACCTCTTGTGACAGGCCCAGAGATGACACCATCTGGAGGAGGTTAAAACCTAGCCTAGAGGATTTGTCATTGGCCCACATGTTGATATCCCTCAGTAATAAACATCGGGGGTCTCCAACATTTCGCCAATGATGAACTCAGCCATCTCCTGCAGGAACTGTCCTGCCACCCTGGGGGGGAGGGCAGTAAGTCAGAAGGATCCTGCAGGCTGCACCCTGACCCCCACAAACTGCCACACATTTGAATGAACCAGTCATTCTCACTGGGTGCATGGTGAAGCCTAAGTTGGATCTAAAACAGATAGCCACTCCCCCACCCCTTTTTTCAGGATCTTTGTGGATGGGGACCAAATACATCTGGCCTTTCTCTCTAGGACCCATCTAGACCCTTGGCACCTTCTGCATCTGACCACCTCTAGCCTGCCCCCCACCAATGTGCCTGAGGCATCCCACCATGAACAATCAATACAGTGCCTCCTGATTCCAACCTCCCAACAGTGACATGCTGTTGTGGTGAAAATGGGGAGGTCAGTAAAAGGCCATAAATCAAGCAGTTGGAACACCTGATAGACAATCCTAGCCCACCCCTTACCTTTGTACATCCCACAACTCTCACCAGTTACCTGCACTATACCCATGCAAACTACTAATGCCTGCTAAAGATTTCAGACACACACACAGACGTACAACTAGTACAGAGAAAACCTAAGCATTCACATAACCACACCATAGACTATACTAAGAAATTTAAAAGCATACCCCCTACCTTACCCCCAACCACCCCCACACAGAGGAGAACAGGGAGGCTAGGAAATTAGATTTCCAATTCTCGGAAAGCAAACTTGAAGGGCTCAGTTCGACAAAGTGAAGCCCTTT
This sequence comes from Neoceratodus forsteri, assembly GCA_016271365.2. NCBI lineage: Eukaryota > Metazoa > Chordata > Ceratodontiformes > Ceratodontidae > Neoceratodus > Neoceratodus forsteri. Next base: position 92,257,437 of record CM057456.1, on the reverse strand, counting down.
GGGGCAGGAACAATATATTAAAGTTAGTGTGAGTAAAAGTCATCATGAAGAGAAACTTGTTTTAAAGCCCTGAAATTAAGAGACTGGAGGCCCTCTCACCAACCATGGTCTCTGCTGGGCAGGGTGACAATGGAACACTGGAGATTAACTTGAGTGTGCACAACCAAGTAGAACACCTTAGTTACACCAGGGGCTTCTCTCACCAGCTCCAGGAATGGTATTAGCTAAAGGAACAAAGGAGGAGATTACCAGAATCTAGGCAGCTACCAGATTCACACACAGTTCCACTGCTCCTCTGATAGTCAACCGGAGAGTTCACAAAGCTGATAGATGTCAAATTCCAGTGGAGACAGTAAAACAACTGGCAATGTGAGCTGGGATGGAGAAAGGCAGATGAATCAATGCCAGTTCATGGACAGAAGTCGTATTCCTTTCCAAAAAGTTCAGTTCCTGTAACCTTGGGAAGTAGAAACGCGAATGGCACCCTCTTTGCGTCTGCGTTCTTCCAGGAAGGTGGTCTAGCCAAAAAACTGCATCCCAGCAGTAGTCAGCCCTCTCATATGGTGGTGAAAGAAACACCTCCAGTAGTCACTGGAGCCCTTGGATTCTGGCGTCTTCTCACAGCAGTGAACATTTTTAAGCACATTTGTCTGGGGATTAGGAATCTGCACCAACAGCAGTCAGACACTCCGTAGATGTTCAGATGGCACTTTCCAACACAGGCCAGGCACCAGATCCAATGCTGCTCTGCAGTCAGTCACTTCAGTGGGAGATCTTTTGGTGGTGATTACAGAGGTTGACAGGAAGCAGATCTCACCCTTGGTGGGCACTCAGGTGGGTGAACTGTGTTGTGAGGCATACGGAAAGTCTGACTAAAAAATAAAAAAAAAAAATAACTCCTAATCTTTCTCACTTCCCTGCCCATGCTAGAACCCTGCACTAAAATGCCTGACTAAAATTTTACTAAAGTGCTCACTGCTAACGTTTTTTAGTTCTCGGGTCAAAACTATCAGCCACAAGAACAAGCACATCAAATTGCAGCTCTCCTTAGTAAAAAGTGGCAAAAATAGAACGGCAGGTGGAGAAAATGTTGTTCTCTATCAGAGAGCATTCAGATAGCAGCCCAGAATGGCCACAATCATGCTCCTCAGCCACCATCCAGTTTAGGGAATTTGGGAAGGGTCTTAGGCAAGTAGCAAGATCTGTGACCTTCTCAGAGGTGCTACCTGTCAATGATAGGGGGAGGGGACAGGATTCTCTGCACGAGAATCTTCCACAGTTGAAGGAATGGTGCAAAGAGGTGGGTTTTGGCTTCATTGGGGACTGGGGCCCCACCTGGAGGGGTAACGGCCTATACATGGGTGATGGCCTGCATCTACCCAGGAGAGAAACAATGGTCCTCAGAGAGTGATTTAAATGCTAAATTGCTGAGCATTTAAACTAGCCAAGGGGAGAGGTAGAAAAAGGCAGGGAGACATAAACAGTCCCCGACACAGGCTTACGAGGTTAGCAATGGGAATCTTGAGGGAGTGAAATACCAAAAGGAACCAAATAACAAAGGAAAACAAAGGGTAAAAAGAAAGAGAGATAGTAATAAAAAAGAATGGAGAAAATAAGGAAAGGCAAATGGGAATGGGGGGGGGGTGGCAGGACAATCAGAGAGCCACGTGTGCAAATGCTGAAAGTCTAAGCAATAAGACTGCAGACCTAGAGGCCACCATGGCAGATGCAGACTGGACATAGTAACAATTACTGAGTCCTGGAGCTATGAAAACCAGGACTGGGATGTATCCATACCAGGTTATACACTATTCAGAAAAGTCAGGGTAGTTAAAAAGGGGAGGAGTGGCTCTTTATGTTAGAGACAGCATAAAAGCTATGGAAATACAGGGAGATTATGGAGGAGCTGAGATGCTGTGGGTCACCCTGGAGACAGGGAGGGGGGCTGTTATTCCCACAGCAGTGATCTACAGACCTCCAGCATAGGGGGGAGAGGTGGATAAAGATGAGATGGAAGCAATCCAAAGGAAGGCACTCAATGGGAAGGTGTTACTGTTAGGGGACTTCATTCTATCAGATGTGGATTGGATTCTACCAACTGCAGCAGCAGTCAAAAGTAGGGACATCCTGGACTCCCTGCAAGGGGTATTCCTCACGCAACTAGTTAAGGAACCCATTCATTGAGGTGGGGCAATACTGGTTCTGGTACTGACAAATGGGTACTGTGTTGCTGATGTCACAGTGGGTGGCCACCAGGGGACCAGTGATCACCTTACAGTGTGGCTCAATATAAAAAACTCAGCCAGAATTGAGCCACACTAAGACATGGGTCATGGACTTCAGGAGGGACAATTTTAAGAAAATGGGAGAAGGCCTCAGGGACACCCTGACAGGTATAAGCAAACTGTGGTGAGTTGAGGAATAATGGGCAAAAATAAAGGGGGGCATTGAAAAGGGAAAAAATCTCTGTGTCAGGCAGGTTAAATAAGGACAAGAGAGAAAAGAGACCACTATGATTCTCTGAAGAAGTAGTGGAGAATGTAAGAGCAAAAAACATAGCATTTAGAAGGTACATGAGAACACAGAAGGAGGATGATAAGGAGAGTTACAAGGAGAAACAAAGACAGGCAAGGAGACCAGTCAGGAGTGCAAAGGTGCAAACTGAGGCGAATATTGCCCTGTCAGTAAATAAGGGGATAAAACATTCTTTAGACATATAAGCAAGAAGAGAAAGACCAAAGGAAGGATAGTAAGGTTAAACGGGGAAGGATAGGTTTGTTGAGAATGAGGACCAAAAAAAAGCAGGCATATTGAATAATTACTTTAGTCAGTATTTACGGAAGTAGGGATAGGTGACAGGCCACAGATTAGGGACATGGTAATTAAAGAAAGAGAGGTGGACACTTGTCCATTTACAGAGGAGAGATTCCTTAAGGAACTAGCACAACTAAAAGTAGACATGGCAATGGGACCTGATGGGGTGCACCCTAGGATACTGAGGGAGCTCAAAGAGGTGCTGGCTGCACCTCTGTTTAACCTATCACTACAAACCAGGAAGTTTCTGGGGGACTGGAGGAGGATAGATTTGGTGCCAGTACACAAAAATGAAAATAAGGAAGAGGCAGGAAATTAGAGACAGCAAAGACAGTCCTAGAACTCACTTTTATTCAGTCACAAACTGCTGTCTATTCAACGTTTCTTCAGCACTGTGCAGTTTATTTTGTGCAAAACAATGCAAATGGCAGGTGGAACAGAGATTAACATTTCACCTAGTAATTAGACTTTGTCAAAGTATTTCCTCTCTGCTGACAATATGCTTCAATAGCATTTAGAAGATCATGTGACAGTAATCAAAATAGTGGTATAGCATATTTAGCATTCTAAAGTGCACACTAAAGTGCATTTGTGCTACTAAATAAATATGTGAAAAACAGAGGTGCAGTAAAGTGATACTTCTTATTTAGAAAAAAAAAAACATAATTTACAGTATATTTTGCTGGGAAGTAAGCAAAAAATTACAGACTTGTCAGCCTGACTTTGGTAGTGTCTAAAGTAATGGAACCACTACTGAAAGGAAGGATTAGGGAATACCTTGTAATCAGGGGATTACAGGATCTGAGATATCAAGTTTCACAGGGGGAGCTCTTGCTAAAGAAACCTAATCCAGTTATTTGACAGGGTGACCAGGTCACCAGGAGTAATAGATGTGGCCTACCTGGATTTCAGTAAAGCCTTTGACATTGTTCTACATAGAAGACTGGTGAGCAAACTGGGCAACCTGGGAATGTGTCCAAAAGTAGTAAAATGGGTAAGAAGTGGCTTAGCAATAGGAGTCAGAGGGTGGTGGTAAATGAGGTGCACTCTAGATAAGGCAAGGTGACTGGCTTGGTGCCACGGGGGTTAGTACTTAGCCCAATCCTCTTCAATGTCTTTATTGGCAACACTGCAGCATGGCTAGAAAGGAAAGTATGCCTGTTCATGGATGACACAAAAATCTGCAACACTATTGGCATACTGGATTAGTGGAAAGAATGTGGGGTGATCTGAAAAACCTGGAAGAATAGTCAGGGGAATGGCAGCTGGGTTTCAATGCAAAAAAAAGCAAATCATGCACTTGGGGCACAGAGACCCAGGGGCAATGTACCAACTGAGTGGAGAAAAGGAACATGGGATAATCATTGCTGTTGACCTGAAGGTAGCCAAGCAGTGTGATACAGCAGTGGGAAAGGATAGCAGGATGCTTGGATGAATAGGAAGGGGCATCACCAGCAGAATGAGGGAGGTAGTATTACCCTTGTACAGACCAGTAGTAAGGCCCACCTCAAGTACTGTATCCAGTTCTGGGGGCCCCAACTATGGAAGGACATAGACTGGATGGAGGCAGTACAAAGGAGGGCTACAAAAATGATGCAAGGCCTGCATCAAAGGCCCTATGAGAAAAGACTCAAGGAACAAAATATGTACTCTCTAGAGGAAAGGAGGGAAAGGGGGATATGATAGAAATGTTCAAATACCTCACAGGTATAAATAAGGTACAGAAAGATAGCATTTTCCATAGCAAAGGGTCATGCTATGAAGCTTGAGGGGGCAGAGAGGATATGCGAGGAAATACTTCTTCACTGAGAGGTTAGTAGACACGGGAACTACCTCCCAGCAGATGCGGTGGGTGCTAAAACAGTAACATGATTCAGTCATTTATGGCACAGATACAAGGGGACCTTAGCATTAATGCAAGGGAGGGGAGAAGACCAGAGATTGAGTAGGGTCTGTGGTGGCACAGTAGGTAGGAAGCATAGGGCAGACTAGGTGGGATAAGAAGTCCTTATCAGCCGATAACTTCTATGTCATGTTTTTATGTCACAATTCTGTTCAGAAAAGTGTCATTTTTTTATGTACAATCATTTTTATAACACCCTTCTTTTACTCCTCATCTGCCATTCACATACAGTATCTGTGGCCACTCTTATCTGAGCTTGTTTTCCCAGAAGCTAATCCCTGGCCATCACTTGCATTCTTCACCAGTTACAGGCTCCTGCAGCCCAACCACACTTTCCAGCCAGCTTAAAGCTACTGCAGTTTGGGCAAATCCCTAACAAGGTTCCACTGTCCCCTGTGACCACATCCTCAGCTACTCACTACTAGGAGGCAATGACTCATTGACACACAGTGTCATGCATAAAAATGAAATGTAAAGGAAGGACTGAAGTGTGTAAGGGAGGAAGGGGAGGAGTGTAGTACGGAGTCACATTGGATGCAAATCCAGGATTCCAAGAATAGGATTCTCAGAATGGGAATGGTGTACTGGCAGTCCTCTCAGATGGAGGAGTTAGACAGGGAACTAGCAAGACAGATCAGGGGGACCTGTGAGAAGGGTAGTGTGGTGATCGTGGGGGACTTCAACATGCCAGGAGTGGGCTGGAGTACTCCAAAAATCAGCAATAGAAGGGAGCAGGTACTGCTGGATGCCTTCCAGGACAGCTTCCTGCTGCAAATAGTCAGTGAACTAACCAGGTTAGGGAATACCCTTGACCTTGTGCTGGCAATGGGGAGTTTGTGAGAGAACTTACAGTGGAAGAACTGCTGTTAAGGAGTGACCACCACTCAGTATGGCTCGCATTAGATATTGGCAAGGAAGGAGTTGAATTTGGCACAAGAACACTGGACTTCAGGATGGCCAACTTTGGGAGAATAGCGGAAGTGATAAAAGGGTACCTGGCCAGAATTCAACCTAGTATGGTCACTAACCAGAGGTGGGAGCTCATAAAGCTGGGGATAGCGGAGGCAACCAAAACCTGCTGCAAGGCCCAGAGCAAAAAGACTAGGAATAAGAAACCAAGCTATTTGAGCAAGGCTGTCATTGAAAAGGTAAGGTACAAGAAAACAGGGGGGAGGACAGGGAGGAGTACCTGATGAAATCGAAGGAAGTGACACTGGCAGAAAGGGGAGCCAAGGCCTCTACGAAGCTCAGGCTGGCACAAGGCATTAAGAAGGGGAAGAAGTAATTCTTTAGGTACATCAGGGAGAAAAGGAGCTGTAAGGACCACATAGTAAGGATAAGGAAGGAGGGGGTTGGTGGAAGTAGGGTGCAATAAGGCAGAAACACCAAATAATTACTTCTGCTTGGTATTTACTAAGGAGAAGGGGTGATACCAAAGGGGAGGAACAGAAGAAACAAGGGGAGGGGTGACAGATGGGGAAATCATGGAGGGCAGAGTTTGGGAGGGTTTGAAGTCATTGAGGATGGACAAGGCACCAGTCCCAGATGTCATCCACCCCAGGATACTGAAGGAGCTGGCAGAGATCCTTGCAGGACCTTTGGGAGACCTATTTAATGCCTCACTACACTCAGGATGTGTACCTCAGGATTGGAGGATGGCTCATGTGGTGCCCCTCCACAAGAGTGGTCCCAAGAATGAACTGGGGAACTACAGACTGGTGAACCTTACATCCAATGTGGGTAAGCTGATGGAGACTATCCTGAAGAAGAGGCTGGTGGCCCTCCTAGAAGCCAAAGGACTACAGGACAGCAGATAGCATGGCTTCATATGTGGCAGATCCTGCCAAACCAACCAGGCAGAGTTCTATGACTGGGTAACTAGGCAACTGGACAGGGGCCATGCAGTGGATGTCGTGTATCTGGACTTCAGTAAGGCATTTGACTTGGTGCCACTTGGGAGGCTGGGAAGTAAGCTAGAAGGTACAGGGGTGGGGGCAAAGCTGGTGAGATGGGTAGGGAATTGTCTTCAGTTAAGGCAACAGAAGGTGATGGTGAGTGGGGGAGCTGTCACACCCAAGGGTAGTGACGAGCAGTGTTCCACAGGGCTCGGTGTTGGGACCAGTGCTGTTTGAGATATTCACTGCAGACATATCATTGGACTGCAAGAGCAAGATCAGTCTGTTTGCAGATGATACCAAGATGGGAGCAGTGGTGGATGACCTAGGGGGATGGCAGGGCTTGCAAGATTATCTGGCAAAGCTTGAAACCTGGTCAGACACCTGGCAACTGGGGTTTAATGCCAAAAAGTGCAAGGTGCTGCATTTTGGGGTGAAGAACCCAAGAAGGAGTTACCAGCTGGGGGGAGTGCAGCTAGCCCAGACAGAGGAGGAGAAGGATCTGGGGTTCTCATTACAGGGTCAATGAACAACTTGGCACAATGTAGGAAGGCAGCTGCAAAGGCCAACAAAATGCTGGGTTGCATTGCAAGGGGTATATCCTAGAGGAGGGAGGAGGTGATTCTGCCACTGTATAGGTCATTAGGTAGACCACACTTGGAGCACTGCGTGCAGTATCGGCACCCATATCTGAAGAGGGACATTAAGTTATTGGAGGATGTGCAGGGCAGGGTGACAAAGATAATCAAGGGGCTGGGGGAATTATATGAGAGGAGGCTGAGGGAGTTGAACATGTACTCGCTGGAGGAAAGGAGGGACAGGGGGACATGATTGCAACCTTTAAGTACATGAAAGGAATAAACAAGACAGCAAGAGAGGGGCTGTTCAAAGTAAGGGAGGGGAAGGACACCAGGGGCCATGATATGAGACTGGAGGAAGGACGGTTCAGGAGGGAGTTGAGGAGACACTTTTTTACAGAGAGGGTGGTAGCTGGGTGGAATGCATTACCTGCAGAAGTGGTATCCAGTAGAACAGTGGACTGCTTCAAAAGGGGATGGGACAGGACAAGGGGAGGTTCAGTGGAGGGGAAGGATGGAAGGTAGGGGCAGCTGCAGAATAAGGGGTGCTAGCTGCACATTCAAGCATACTTGATAGACCGCCAGGCCTTTATCTGCTGGCAAATTTTGTGTGTTTGTATGAAATTACCTCTTAGTTTCAATTCTTCTGAGAGCTTGGTCATCCCAAAAAGATTTAAAAACAATGCAACTAAAAACTTAAAAAGGAAATGGCTCTCAAAAAATGAAAATGGCCTTGCATAAAAGAAATATGCCATGGCCTTTACTGGGAATATCAGTGATATTCTCCCCTCATGACCCTTGATCTTTGACATCACTCATAGCTGTGTGACTCATGAAACCATAAAATCAAGCTGCATGCTGCAAGAATATCACTGTGAATTTTAGTTGGGCCATGGCATTTCCATACAAATGTATGACATATGCCTGGCAGTATAGCTTATAGAGGTTATAGTAATGAGCTTTGAATGAGCTTGGTACATTCATCCTACCTGGGTTTGATGCCCACAACCTCCATCTGCATACTGTGTGCTCTGAATAAGAGTTACTTCACCTCCCCAATACTCCTGGGTAACCCTGAAAACAGATCATGCACCTAGTGGCCCTTCCCTATATATACATGTTATAGTGACAAAGTTGCATGGCTATAGTTAGGAGTTGAATAAGGTTTAATGTTAAACCCCAATGTTAGCACTTTAATAGCTCCACAGCCATTTAAGAGATTTGTACAAAATTTTGCATGGCCCTTTGACAACCCAACCCTTACACAAATATGTGTGCTATGTATATGCAGAATGCATGCCACACACTTAATTGTGCAATGTTTGCATGTGGTTTGCATACATAAAGTGAACCTAAGCAAATCAGGTTCACATGCTGCAAGCTTGACATGTGTGCAGTTGGTAAGCTCATGTGAACATCTAAAAATCATGTTAGGTTTGTGTGTTGCACGCTTGACATTAGTGCAGCAGGTAAACTGGTGTGAACATCATTTAAAAATCACATTGGGTTCACATGTTGCATGCTTGTCTTGTGCAGCAGCTAAGCTGAGTGCAAATCTTTATCTAAAAAATCACATCAGTTTCTATTTCTCATACTACTGCTAGCAATTAGAGCCATTAAAATACATTTTTATTGATTTCCCATTAAAATTAGATAAACTCATTAATTCTGATCCTTTCACAAATTGTTTAATGGTTTTTGATTTTTGTCATTAAATTGCCATTAATTTGTAAAGTATTGTTTGCTTACTGCATTGAATGCCTAGGATATAGCCAGCAAACATCCCCCATTCCAGATGTATGAAGAGATGCCTCTGTGTTTTGAAGCCTATCCTTTTTGTTTTGGGTCATGCAAATGCAAATCCAAATCCCCTTATACATATTTACTGCTACAAATGTATTTCTCCATGACTGCTTCATCTCACTTACTTTCCCTGTGCCATTCTGTATTGAGCATATACACTATGGCCATGCTCAGCACTCTTTGTACTGAGTAGAGTCTTGGAAGCATGCACCATACCTCACATTTTGTCACTGAAATGTGGGACACGGACACAAAATGAGGGACACCAACCCTCAAGATAATCAGGACACATCCTGAAACATGAAGATACAGTACCTCAGAACACAGTGGAAACAATTGTATTTACTTGTACTGATATTGGCACCTGAGAATTAATTTCTACTGTAAAGCGGGATTGCCATTTAGGTAGAGCAGATGGGGGGTAGTTGCCCCACCCCCACCATTTGTGCCTAGATTATTCTTATGGGGTGACAATAATGGCATTCAATTTGGATTACATTTTTGCACAATAGTGCCCCCTGGCCTGTGTGCACTCATGCTGCAGGTACATTCCTGACTCGACTGTGTCTGTATCGTGTTGTCCTCTTTCTCCACCTATTAGCAGTGGCACCATCACATGAGATGAGGAGGAGCCCAATAAAGCAAGAACACATGAGTCACACGAGTGCAACACTGTCTTTCCCACTACAGAGTAGACAGGCTGCACACTACAGCTTGGAGGAGTCAGTGAGTACTAAACTCTCAATAGGAGTGCTGTGGCAGCATACTGTATTTTTGTTGGTCTTCTCTTAGTCTTCATCTCTCCTGGTGGCTGAAGGGCAGAGCGTGAGCTAGAAGCTAACTCAAGACTAGGCTACCTATTTACTCTACTAAGTTTCCACAAAAAAAACCAGCACAGGCCCCAGCAGCAACAAGCTGAGCCTAGCAGCAGTAGTAACAGCAGTGTGGGTGGCCTTCACAGGCCTTGATGAGTGCAGTGCAGTGCAGCAGCCACGGCTGCAGCCAAGCAAGAGCAAGCAACACCAAGTTGGGTGTGTTTGGTTGGTCAGGTGACTGATCACAGAACACGTTGGGGACCTGGGATGGTTGGTTCTAGCATCCCACTCCTGGCAGAAGAATGGAGGATGAGTTGACTGAAAACTGGGCTGGTGGCACACTGAGCAAGGCAGCAGGTTCTGGCCAAATGGCTGGGTCAGTAAAAGTAAATACTTTTTTTTTACAGGGGAATTGGGGAAGGAGGAAGGACTGCAATATTGATGTGTTTTTCAAGTTACTGTGCCTTTGGGCAGCTTGGATCCATGACTGGTTGTCAACAAAAATTTTGTCGAACGACCAGATAGTGAAACTGTCAGGTCAACCACATTTGCAGTCAAATGCCGGTTTTGGACAAAAACAAGTATTTTCTTCAAGGGAACTTCACTCCTCGAACCCCGCCACACAGGGGGCTACACCCCCCTCGCACCCCCCCACTTTGGATTCTCAACTCTAAGTAACAGCTATTTGGGAGGTGCAGGACCCCGAACTGACAGTGAAGGGATCCAGCGGGTTCCCTATAGTGACGTGGTGCTGTAGTTGCTGTAGGGTACCCCGCTGTTGAAATGTCGCTGTACCTGCGGCATACCAGGCAGCTTCACAATCCATATGGGATGGGTATTGAATGGAATGGAGTCAGGGAAAGAAATTGGGGGAGTTCAGAACATCAGCCAAGAAAAACAAATGATTAATAACTGGGTGGGTTTAAGCCCAAATCTGATGCACTACTCTGGAGCACACACAGATGAATGTTACACATTTGAATTTTTTCTGATTTGCATATCACTTTTCAGTCACAACAAATAAGTTTTACCTTTTAGAGACATTCCAGACATTCTACAGCTTGCCACCAAAGGGGCTAACTAGCACCTGGCCTCCACTGGTTGTTGGCTCCCCCCTGCTGAAATCTGAAATAGTGCCCCTGCCATAAAGTCTAAATTTGCAGGACATCCTCTGTGTGAGCATCATGTTTTCCATGAGGGATGAATGAGGAGAAGAGCTATTTTCAGGGGTAAACTGAGGGCTGTCCTTTGTTTTAGGGGACAGTTGAGCGTATGATATGCACAGACTATTGGAGCCCCACTATAGTCAGGCTTAAGCACCCCCTCCAGTGAAGGTGACCTCCACATCCCCATGCTCAGGGACATTATGACATAGGACAAGAGAGATTGTAGTGGCGTACACCATTGAAATGATTGGGGGCATTTTTTTATTACTATTTTATACATTATTGATGAAGAGTTGGAGATTAATGAAGGCCACCACTCAACTAACAAGGCTTGGCCTTCATTATTCAACTCGCCATCAATAATGCATAAAATAATAAAAAATAACTCCATTCATTTCAAGGGGGTACACCTCAGCACTCTGACTCATGGACATCATCTCTTAAAGACTCCTGCCTCTGGCTCCCTAGTACTCAGGTACAAGATTCTTGACTTATATCTATGCTTGGTGGGTTGTCTGTAGCAGCATGGCCACATCTGCAACAGTGTGTGTCCATGAGGGGGGGAACTGGCCATAAGGGTGGGTGTTGAGTTATTACTACTTTTGTTTTTGCCCCATAAAGTCTGTTGCATTGAAGCATTCAAAACTATGGAGAGAAAACAGTAGGAGTACAGGCTAGACAGAAGTAAGTAAGTAAGTAGTTTTGTGGGTAAGTGTGTGTATTGGGGGTAGGAAGAACCACATGTGTTTTCATTTGTATGTGTGCTACAATTTAGCTGTGCAGCTGAGATGAGGAGGGACAAGAAAACTACAAAGTATTACAGTGGCTATAATCATGCTGCATGCATGCAGATGTACTACAGTATATGTAGATTTGTATTGAAGTACAAGCGAGTCATATGTGTGCCGTCAGTATAGTTTACTGGCTAAAGGCTCTGAACTGAACACCTAAAGACCTGGGTTTGAATATCCATCAACCCCCACTTGTATATGGTGTGATCCTGAGCTAGTCACTTAACTTTTATATGTGCAGTTATCAGTGACTGCTTGCTTTTTGCATGCATGCCACATGCATGCAGTCTGTTCCAATGTAACATAAAAAGCATGTTTTCCACACTTGCTTGCTGCACGCATGCTACTTGCATGGAGTTGGTTTCAATTTAACATTTAAATCACGCTTGCAGCATGCGTACCACATGGGTAGTTTTGTATGCACAGCATGAAAACGTTTTATATAATTATTTCTGTAAGGGAAGGTCCTCTATATACCAAGTTTCATTCCAATCAGATGTGCACATTCCAAGATATGGACAGTGCAAACACGTAGAAAACAATTGGGGAGTGTTTGCGGTGTTTTTGTTGGCCCCTTAGTGCCCCTACGATTTGAAATTTTGGTATGAAATTTTCAGGATAGAAAGGGCTTTGCCCACAGTAGCGCCTTTCACTGGTTTGGTGAAAAAACAATCATTCGTTCCAGAGTTATTAAAGTTTAAAATTTCAGTTGGAGCATGTTCAGTAGGAGCTTCAGGATAGCTATTTGGAACAAAAAAAGAATTTGGCCAAAAAATGGATCCTTTTCCAAATGGGCCCAATTCTTTTTTATGAGGAAAAAATCCTTTTTCATATGGCCGCCATCTTACTTCTGTTTAAAATAAAAATAAAAAGCGAAAAAAAAAAATATCCTGTAGAGACACCAACATACATATCTTGCTCATAGACACCACTTTAGGTGGATTCTTTTCCTTAACAGTTGGACAATTGACTCCCAAATGTGTTTTATTTTAAACATATACATCTTTTTTCATTACACACTTCTGCTTTTTTTATATGGCCATTTTTTGTTCATACAAAAAAGGATCCTTTCATACTGAAAAGGATTTTGGACATAGTTCCCCCAATTCTTTTTTCGCTTAAAGGGATCCTTTTTGTATGCTTTTTTCATTTATACTATAAAGGATCCCTTCATACAGAAAATTTTGGACATAGATTTTTTTTCCCCATTCTTTTCTCACTTGAAGGCATCATTTCTTTGTATGTTGTTTTTGTTTGTTTCTTTTGAAAAGGATTCCTTCATAAGAACAAGAATTTTGGACTTAGCATTTTTTTAATATATTTCAACTTCAACAGGCAATAAATCCATCAATATTTGAACTGAAGGGACATTGTATGTATCAAACCAAAAGTGAGCACTGCAGGAATACAATATAATCCCCCTGAAAAAAAAAATATCTAGTGGCTTTAGAAAAACAAACAAACAAGAAAAAATACAATTACAAAAATGCACATTCCTATTGGATAATATTGGAAGTTTAAGAAGCCATAACTCTATCAATATTTGGACTTCAGGACTATATATATGTATATATATCTCAAAACAAGGTCATATATTGAAAGGTTAGCCCTGGCTGAGATTAGCACTGCCCAGCGTGCAAACTTAGCCTGAGCAAAATTCAGCCATATTCAAAAAGGAATAGTCCTGGCAAACCAGCTGAATATAGCAAGCAAAGGAAGGCAAACAGGGCAAGGAGTGCAAGGCAAAACAGCCCAGGAATAAGACAGTACTGAATATAGCACACAAGACAGCACTGAATATAACCCCAGGCAGGCAGTGCAAACACACAATGGAACACAGTGCAGAGACAGCCTGACCCTGGGACACATGTGAGGAACACATGCCGGAATGAGGTATCAGGAGCACACCACAGTGCACATCCAGGAGGATGCCACACATGCATGGAAATGTCCAGCAACAACCCAGACCCATGTGGAGAACACCAGCAACAGTACAAAGCATGTGGAACCCCAGCACCCAAGAATGACACAGGACACAGTAAAATGTTGTAAACCACTGTAATTAACAATAATGAAAAGTAAAGAAAACGGAAACATAACAGCGAATAAAACACAGAACAAACCAAAGAACAAAATCCAGATTAAAAAATGCCCCACCCACCACTGTACAACCCTCCCCACAACACAGAAACAGAACAAGAACATACCCACCAAGCAACCTCTCCCCCAACACACAACCACAAATGCCCACTACATGAAAACAAAAGGCAAGTACCATCGGCTTAAAAAGGCTCACAATGGAAAACATTAGGATGACAACAAATGGAGGTACAGGAAGCCACAGGACAAGGGTACAAAGGGAGGAGGATGCACACAGGGACAGATGACAACAGGCAAGGAAGGGATAAATAAGTCCAGTGAGGGGGTGTGGTGAGGGAAGACTTCAAGAAAACAGGGCATAACTAGTTGCCAGCTGGATCAGGGAGATGAGCCTCCAGAATATTAGCCACCCTACGAGTCTCCATGATGATGATGGCCTGCTGTTCAATTAATGTCCTCTGCTACCTAACAATGTGGCGCAGCAGGTCCTTGGTGCCCTCCGACTCTTCGGGCCTAGTTGCCCCCAGCGGTGCCCGGAGTGGACCTACAAGAAGAAGGGTGAGACCATGAGGGCGGTACACCAGACAGGAGGCAAACAGCAGCCAAAGGTGGCCATACAGAGATGGACAGCATGTCCCAATGGGCAATCCCTGGGGGAGTTGAGTTCTGCACTGTTAGGACAACATGGAAGGTTCCCACAAAGCAGCACAGGGCAACACAGCCACCAACACAAAACCCAACAAGGATGATGACAGCAATCCCGACAGCACCAGGGAACATGTGACACCACCCACCCTGATACAGCACACAGCGAGACACAGCAGACACACAGCTGGAAACCCGGAGAGTTGAGTCCAAGGGCCACGCCATTACATACACAAGGGCATCCACACGTTGGGACATGCTGCCCACCCACACATGGAAATGTACAGTAATGCAGGCGCAGAACAAACAGCAACGACAGGCATGCAGGAGCATCAATGAACCATGACAGTGGCCTGCCAATGACTGACCCAGGCCAGGGGATAAAAGTCAGCCAGGGCACAGACGCTGTCAGTGAAGGGACTTCACATGCCACCAGGCAAGACCACTGAAAGCATACCACCCAACTGTGACAAGGTACATGGAAGTGTCCCCAACCCACATAACAGGACCCCCTTCCCCCACCCTATGAGTACCACTCCTACAGCTACAGTTAACATTGGCAGGCAACAATGTACATAATGTAACAGCACAATGATAATAGTACCCTGCAACTAGACTGCAACACAGTAACCTCGCCAAGAGATACACATGGAAGGACTCCACAATGCATATGGCACAGTGCCAGGATGTAGCACAGTGTGACAGGCAGTGCTCCACAGCTGGTGGACAGAAGGAGAGAGGTATGCCTGTAAGGCATGGTGCATGTTGTCCTGCATGCACAGCAAGGCACCACCACCTGTGCAAATGTGAATGCCCTGTGGGTGGTGGTATGGATGGACCACAGAGGTGGGCAGGTCAGCCGACAGCATGTTGTCCCCATGGAACCGTCGCCACCTGAGCAACCACCACCATCAGTCACCTGCACAGCAATGCAAGCTGACAGCAACCCCCCAGGCAAGACTGAAAGGCACCCAACTGTGGTGTGAAACACAGGTGTACCGCACAGCACACTGCTACACCACACCCAGATGTGACACACAGCCTAGTGAAAGGGCACAGATCACAGAGTAATGAAACAGGTACTCATGCAACACACCACCGCTTTCAGGGCTGCTCTCCTGCACCCGCTGCGGAAGGGATGGCACCCTCAGGCTGCCTCGTCTCTGCTCCTGTGGCCTGGGCTGACTCCCCCCTCTGGCCATGGGCTGCCCGATCTGCTCTACAGTGGACAGATGAGAAAGTGGTGTTAGGAGCATGACACAGCATACACAATGTGCAGCACAGCAAGATGCACATGCAACCCCAACAACAATGCACACACATGGAGTGAACAGGGAGGACCCCCACACAGAGGGTGGCAGTGGCTATGGCGCATTCACCAAGCACACACGGCAGTGATCAATGGTGCTGCAGTACTGCGATAGTGGCCATTGCAGCTCCCATGCAAACATCCACATACCTGTGTGTGTATGTCGACAGTCCACCATGAGCGGGTTTCCTGAAACATGGTGTTGCTGTCCGCAGGCGGTGATGCCCAGGACATGCCAAACAGCATGACCCAACCTGCCTCCCACAGCAATGGTCACAGCATGTACTGTGCCCCTAGGGGGCATAAATGTGCAACCACACCTGTTCACAGTGTGCAACAGCACCATGCATCATTGCGCACACCTGTGCACACACACACACACACACACACACACACACACACACACACCACCACCCCTCCCCCCCACACACGTACATGAAGCCTGACATGTTGGTACACTCTACATGCAACACCACTCACCTGGCACAGCCACAGTGCCATCACGCACCATGCGCTTGTAGCGCTCCAGCTGCTGCCTCTGCCTGTGTCTCAGGTCCATATACCTGTGGCGGCACTTTTCTGCATTCCAGGGTATCACAGTGAGGGCAGTGAGTTCTCTCACCACTGTGTCCCACACTTACATTAGTGGGAGGTCTCCTTCCCTCACCTCCCCAAACAGCCTCCTATGCCTCTTTATAACAAGCTGCACAAGGTTTGCAGTTTCGACCTCCCCCCCAGCGCCTGTCCCTGTGCACAACTGCACGCTGTCTGGAATGTCCTGCCATCTCTAATGCAGCTGGTAGACCCCACAACCTGTCTCTTCTCAAGGTTGGCACTCCCAGGACTCTCCCTCAACAACCACAGTAGTGCCATGCTATCACATGATGTAGCATGGCGCTATCCAGAAGTATCCACACTGCACATGCGTGACCCCCAGCATGACCCTGAGGCTGTATACCACGCAAGTGTACAGCCCCACACTGTGTTGGCTAGAGCAGCGCTACATCACACTATGCCAGGGTGATAGCGCGGACATGGGGGCCTCATGAGCATGCATGTAGGTCGCACTAAAGCACATAATGCTGTGCTAATGGGATAGCGTGGCGCTGCCCCTCCAATAGCCCTGCGCTGGCTTTTGCACAGTGCTGCTGTGGTAGCACGGTGCTAATCAGGGCCATATTCAACAGGGGTATGCAAATGGGGATACTTGTGTATGCATGGGGCAAACTGTGTGATTAGCATATTATTATGCACTGATTTGCATGCCTAACAGGCTTTATTGCCTGGATGGGCTATAAAAGGGCAAGCAGTGCAACACCAATGTTGTGTTGTGGTAATGCAACATAATAAAGAAAGTGATTGTCAACAACAGACTGGTGGAGAGATGCAACGGGGGATGAGCAGTGAGAGGCAGGTATGTATGACTGCCGTAGGACACTCTGAATGGTAATAGCTCAGAACAGGATCAGCACGGACTGAAGCACACAGATGTACCTTCTGGTGAATGGTCAGACACATGTTGGACCACACGCAAGCACTGTGCTGTGATGGTGCACAGCCCTAGACATCTGCCTGGGCATCCATACCATCCAGTGCACTGTGCACATTCCTGCAGGGAACTGTGCTGTGTGGTACTGCCTGCACACTGTGTCCACCAGGCAGGGGCACTAGTGCACTACTGTGGTGTGTCCTGCAACAGTGGCTCACTGACATGACTCCCTGGATGTGTGGCCCTCCTGCAGGAAGTACACAGGGTCCCAGTGCTGTGCCATCCCATGCACCGTGTGGACTTTGCCTGGTGTCATCACATTGTCTACGTGCCAGTGCACTTGTCCACACATCCAGTGTAGTGATCACGAAGGGCACAGTACAATGCCAGGTGGTTGGCGTAGGGGTGGACCCAGTCCTGGGAGCACATGGCAGCCATGGGCGACAGCAGTGCACATGTGGGTACAGGGCTCGCTGTCCAGACACAGGACAGACAGGGACAATGTGGCCGTGTGCACCATACATGCTCTTGATGCACTGTGACATTTCCATGTGGCCTGTGGCACTGTAGGGGTGGCATCGTGATGTCTATGTGTAATGCACTGCAGTACTGACATGACCACTGACACATGTCCCCTTTCAACTATCCCATAGGTTTGGCAGCACGGCAAGAGCGCATACATGCACACAAGTTCTCCCAAGAGGAGTTGAACACACTCATGCATGCTGTGAAGGAGAGGGAGCAAGTGCTATGCACACACAGGGCCACAGATGCAGTGGTGCACCAAGCCTGGGAGGAGGTGACAGCTGCTGTCAATGCTGTAGGAGGACATGGCAGGACAACAGAGGCTGTGCGGAAGCACTGGAATGACCTTCTGTGACGTGCAAGGAGGAAGAGGCACAGCGACTGCGGGACCAAATGAGGACCGGTCGAGGACCTCTTGAGCAACAGCAGCGGGTGAAGGAGCCACTCATGGCCATGGTGGCATTGACTGTGAGGACGGTGGCAGCCGCAGGTGTGCCAGGTGGTGGATGTGAGACACCTCTCACTGCCCAGGACAGGTCTATATTCCATGTGTATACCCTGTATGTTGTGATGGCATGGGTGCATGGTCCTGCTGTTGGTGTCCTGCACAGGGTGCACTGTGGGCGGCCAAAAGCTGCATAGCAAGGGCATGGTCACTGTGGGTTGAGTGGGTGCATGTGGTCACGGGCTTGTGTGAAGGAGGTACGTGTCAGTCTGCATGGTGTGGTGGTGGTGGGGTGGTGGTGTGGTGTTAGGGGCACAGTGTCCGTGTGCAGGTGACTGACCCTGTCCTATTTTCTCCACAGCGGTGTCTGCCAGGCCAGAGGAACAACAGGAGCAGCCAAGGATGTTCGGCCAAGTTCAGAGGTTGTGGAGGAGGATGATGGAGAATGCCCATCAACATCCAGGCTCTGTGCAACTCATGGCCACACAGACACAATGCATGTGTGGCAATCCCATGGACAGGGGCTGCAACTGCCTGGGAGGGGTCAAACCTCAATAGGGGCTTGGATACACTGGCTACCTGGATGATGCACAGACAGAGGATGTTGGTGCAGGGAGGTCCTAGTAGTCACTGTGACCAGTGGCGATGACACTGATGTGTTGAGTTTTCCCAACACCTGGCCATGCCTGTGGAGGGGATGTGGGGTGGGGCTGCTGGCAGGCCGTGGGACAGGTGCTAGTGGTGTCTTCAGTGTCACAGGTGTGCTGTCCCTGGACATCAGTGGTGGACAGTGTGAGAACATTGCTGCACGCAAGACATGCAGCATCCAACCCATACTGGAGTCCCTGTCCACAGTGCCACAGACCACCACTAGTAGTCACCAGCAGCAGGCCATGCCTGGTGTGTGACAGAATCCAGTACCCCCTGTGCAGCAGACACCTGTGCCAGCTGCAGCTGAGGGGTCTGTGCCCCTGGGGCAGGATGGCCATGGTGCCTGCCCACTCCTGCAGGCTGCTGTCACCTCCTACCAGGAGGCCCGTATGGACCTGCATGGCACACGGAGGGAGCTGTGACATGAGCTGGCACAGATGAGGGAGGCCATCTCAGTGGGCTTTGCCCATGCTGAACAGTGGGTAGAGGACAGGCTGGGCCACCTGGTGGGTGCCATTGACCGTGGCTTTGCAGGTCTGATGGCTGCTGTGGTCGACATTGGGAACGTACTGCATGGTGTGCATGGAGGCCGCCAGAAAGGTATGCTTGGTTGTGGTGCAGACGGCACAGGGTCACACAGGTGGGCAACCCATGGCTGCAGGGATGCCAGTGGGTCCAGCTCCACAGTTTCACACACACTATCAGAAACCCAGTGCTGCCATGGCCGTCCACCCACCCTGTCAGGCTCCATCATCCCCCGGGGGCAGGAGGCCAACCCTGCCTGCCTCATCATTCTCATCAGCGTTGACCTCTGCCCAGAGCACACCAGGGTCTGTGACCCACGGTACTGGTGCACATCACATGCATGGTGGTAGGTGGCGGTGATGGTCACAATCACACTGTGGCACTGAGCAGTCATCACCCCCTTTTGCAACATTGGCACACCCACATGCACATGTAGACATGCACATGCACACACTAGCAGACATCCACGCAGTCCATCACATGCACATGCTCACTTCCACTGCCACAGTTGCACCCCTTACCCTCACAGCACACATCATGCTTCCCCACTGACAGTACACTGTTTGTGTCTGTCCCCCCACACGTGTGTCCTTCACACCCCCAACGTCACACCACATGCACACATGTTGTCTGATCCATGTGTTGGTTTACTGTTGTGATTGTTGGTGTCACTGTTCTATTTCTTTGTGCACATTAAATAGATTATTCATTGTACTCTTTAAAGTTGTTGTGCAGTCTATACTTACCTTCTTCTCTGTAACAGTGTCCTGATGATGTTGTCCCTGTACTCTATGACCCTGCGTGCCATGCGAGGGTCCCTCCTCTCGAGTTGCTCCACTATCCCTCTGACCGATGGCTCTGGCTCACTGTCAGACTGTCCCTCAGGTTCGGGTGCCTGTATCCCATGGTTCATTGCCATGTTGTGCAGCATACAACAGGCTAGGAAGATACAGCATACCTTCTGAGGTGTATACTGTAGGGCACCGCCCAATGTGTCTAGGCATCTGAATCGCATCTTCAGGATGCCAAACACTTGCTCTATGATGTTCCTTGTGCTGGCATGTGCCTCGTTGTACATCTTCTCGGCCACTGTGGCCAGTTGGAGTACTGGTGTCAGCAGCCAGAGTTGCAGGGAATAGGCGCTGTCCCCTGTCAGGAGATGTGTACTTGTTAGTGCCGTACTGCAGTCTGTTGGATGCTGTCCTTCACCTCTGTGTAGCCTTCCCACACCCCTTCCCTGGCCTACAATGCCTGCCCCCATCCATGCTGTTGTGTGTGTGCCTTGTATGCTACTGCTCACCAATTAGTTGCCCATTGGGTATCCTGCCCTCCTCAAAAGCCTGGAAAAGCTGGGACTGGTGCCAGATGAAGGTGTCGTGGGCACTGCCCGGGTACTGTGCATAAATATTGCTGATGCGCCCAGCCACATCACACACACCACCTGGCAGTTGATCGAGTGGCATCTCTCCTGTTTACATACACGTCACTGCCATCGCCAGGTGGTGCATGGATGGGGACATGGGTGCAGTCAATGGCACCCAGTACGGATGGTAGGTGCGCAACTCGATGGAACTGCTGCATTGCTTCTCTGTGCTCTGCTGCCATGCTGGGGAATACTATGAACTCCCCAGCATGTGGCAGGAAAGCATCTAGGAACTGGGTCAGGAGGCATGAGGTGGCAGACTGCGTTACCCCGATGGTGTCTCCTGTTGGTCGTTGGAACGTCCCTGTGGCAAGGAAGCACATCACTGCTGTCACCTTCTCCTCCACTGTCATGGCATGGCTGCGTCTGGTGTTTGAGTGCAGCTGCTCATGTAGGAGTTCACAGAGCTGCCTCAACATTCCCCTGTTCATCCTGTACCGGCCAATGATGTGGTCATCAGGCAAGGTCTCGAAGGACACCCTGGGTCAGTACCACCTGTTTGCAGCATACTGTCTCCTTGGCCTGCATTGTGGCCCATGTTGAGCCAGCTCCTCTCATCCTCCTCCTCTACTACAGCTGCCATCAATGGCAGCATCACTGCTACTGGCACTGCACAATTCCCACTTCCTGTTGTGGTCCTCCTCCTCTGTGTTTTGCCCTGGGTTAAGACCAGCCTTTCATAGGCAGTAACTAGCGCCACGCTTCGTGTCGTACAGTGTGTCCTAGCACAGCGCTGGGCCTGAATATCCCTTTAAGCTATCTCTTGGCCACCTCCATTCCTTTTTCCCTTGCATACATTAGTGGTTTGCCCTGACTAATGCTGTTAGCGCCGCTAACTGGTCCTTGAATATGGTGGCTCCGTGTCATTCCAACACTATTCCCATGTTATTGGTTTGCACGCTGTGCTATGCTTTCAATGTCTGTGCCCAAATGCCTTAATGAGTACTGCAATGCCGGCCCAGTGGTGCTGAGGGTTGAGGCGCTGGACACCACACCTTGCGCCACGCTGGTGACCCGAGTTTTGGAGCAAGCTTATGTTGCCATGGGTTGGCTGGGGGAAGGTGTGGAGCTGGATTGATCTGCTGACAGGCAGCTCTCCTCTCTTGGGAATAGATGTGAAGTCTCCTGGACTCTTGGCTGCCACCAAGTGGAGGCTGAATGGTAGCGCCAAGCCCAGCAGGAGACTCAGTGCTTGTCTGGTTGGGGGAAGGGAACATTACCAGAGTCACAGGGTTCATGCTCACCTTTGCAGGGATGCACAACCATGTTCTGGGCTCCAGAAGTAGGGGAGAAAACACCAGAAAAATGCGGTGTGTCCACTTTGCCAAAGCAGGCAGGAGGCGGCAACTGGAAGAAAAAAGCTATATGGAAAAAATGAATACTGCAACAAAACACATATTACTCCTAAAACTCTAGTGGCCATATTAAAAAGTACAAAAGCTACAACATAAAATTTCCATAGGATACAAATACACACAGATACACAGAAATGTGACAGCAAAGAAAGGCGCCATGGCCCATCTAGTCTGCCCAACACCCTACCTCCCCTTCTGTTATGCTCCCACCCTCTTTCCCAACCCTTAAATCTATTCCAAGCCCTCTTGAACCCTCCACCATTTCAACTGCCACTACTTCCTCCGGCAGTTTGTTCCAGGCCTCCACCACCCTTTCCATTAAAAACTGCCCTTAACATTACCTCTGTATTGCCCACCTTCCAGCTTGAGGCTATGGCACCGTGTTCACTCCCTTCTTCAATTTGAACAAGCTGTTACCCTCTATCTTATTTATTCCCATCAGATACTTAAAGGTCTCAATCATGTCCCTCCTCTCCCTCCTAGTCTTCAGAGGGTACAAATTCAGCCCTCTCAATCTTCTCTCATAGGGTACATTCTGCATCTCTCGTACCATTTTGGTTGCCCTTCTCCGCACCCTCTCCATCAGCTCAACATCTCTGCATAGGTGAGGCCCCAGAATTGCATCCCATACTCCAGATGCAGCCCAACCTTGGTTCTGTGTAATGGCATTAGCACCTCCTCTTCCTGCTATTAACCCCCCTTGCAATGTGAGTAACATTCCATTTGCCTTTCACCGCCCCTGCTACACTGGGTCCCCACCTTGAGGTCACGCAATACCATTATCCCCAGGTCCCTTTCTGTTTCCTTCTCCTTAATCACCAACCCCCAAGAGAGTAAGTTTCCTCCTATTCTTCCTCCCCAGGTGCATCAGCGAGCAGTTTTGTGTATTAAACTTCAATTTCCAGGTGTCAGACCACCTCTCCAGCCTCTCAGGTCCCACCTCATGGCTTGCACCCACTAGGTGAATCCACCCTATTGCAGACCTTTGTTTCATCTGTGAACAGGCACACCCATCCCTCCAGACCCTCCACTAGGTCACTAACATAGATGTTAAAGATTATTGGACCTAGCACTGACCCCTGTGGCACCCCACTGGTCACAGTCCATTCCCTGGAATGTGTCCATTTACCACCACTGTCTAACTCCTTCCCTTCAACCAGTTTTCCACCCACCTGGTGATCCTGCTGTCCACCCCTAGTCTGTCCAGCTTATCTATCATTCCACCATGTGGAACGGTGTCAAAGACCTTATTAAAATCCAGATAGGCCACATCCAGTGCTCCTCCTGGTCCACTATCTGTATTCCATCGAAAACTCTATCAGGTTAGTCTGACAGGACCCTCCCTTGGTGAAGCCATGTTGCCTGTCATCCTGCATGCCATTCATCTACAAGTTTTCTGTCAACCTGATCTTAAGTAGTGTTTCCATTACCTTCCCACCACTGAGGTAAGACTAATAGGATGGTAGTTTTGACCTCATCCTTCCACATCTCCTTATGTAGTGTGACCACCTCTGCCCTCTTCCAGTCCATTGGCACCACCCTGTAACCTAGGACAAGTTAAACAGCCTCACTAGATGCAGTGCCAGTTCATCCTTCACTCCTTGAAAACCCTTGGGTGTATTTCATCAGGCCCCATTGCCTTGTCTAACCTAAGTCTACCCAGCTCTTCCCTTACTCCTTCAGCAGTGAATTCTGCCACAACCATCTGCCTGTGGCTGTCACCTCCCACCCCTTCCTGGTCCCCTACCCTCCCTTTCCTCTGTGAAGATTGAGGCAAAATAGCTGTTTAATGCCTCTGCTTTCCGAAGTCCCCTTCCAGTATTGTTCCACTTTCCCCCCTTATCCTTCCAATCCCATGCTGTGCCCTCCTCCTTTCTCAAACGTACCTAAAGAAAATTTTGTCCCTCCTTGCCTGATTCATTATCCTCTCCTCAGTGGCCTCTTAGCCCTCCTTATCTTTTGCCCAGCCTCCTTTCTTTTTCCTGTAGGTTTCCTGTCCTTATCCTTTTGTGCCTCCTGTACCTCTTAAATGATCTAGTCTTCTCCTGGACCCTAATGCCACCTCTCTAGTGAACCATAGAGGTATTTTCTGTCTTCTCTTCTTTCTTACCTTCTTATACATAACATTGGAACTTTCAAAAACCATAGCTCCCTCAATGTCCGTGATTCACTAAAGTGTGGATTGCCCACACAATGCATAACAGAGGCATGTAGGGATCCCTATGTGGGAAAGCCAAACAGCTGACCCCCCTCTGCATTCACCATGGGCACGCTAGCATGCATTCACCATGGACATGCTAGCACCCTGCACGCTGGAACCCCAAGCTGTCCTAGCAGCTATATGTCAAGGGTGGGCTGGGGGGTAATATCAGGGGTGTGCCCCACACTATGCTGATACAAAATCTAGAGAGGTTGGTAGTGGGGTACCGCAGGGCTCGGTCCTGGGTCCAATCCTGTTTAATACATACATATCTGACATCAGAGAGGGTATAAGGTGTGAAATGAGTCTCTTCGCTGATGACTCCAAGATGGGAGCAGTAGTTGAGGGAGAAGAGGGGAGGTTGGCCCTGCAAGGGGACCTGGACACCCTAGAAAGCTGGGCTTACACATGGAATTAAATTTCAATATCACCAAGTGCAGGTGTTGCATCTTGGTGAGAAACCTAAACACAGGTACACCCTGGGAGGGAGGTTCTGGAGGCCTCAATAGGGAAAAAGACCTAGGGGTCATGGTGGATGCATGTATGAATAACTCTGAGCAGTGCAGGAGAGTGGCTAGCAAGGCAAACAGGATGTTGGGATGCATCGTAAGGATCACCTCTAGGACAAGGAAGTGATTTTGCCACTGTACAATGGACTGGTTAGACCACACCTTGAGTACTGTGTGCAGTACTGGAGACCACACTTGAAGAGGACATACAGCTCCTGGAGAGGTACAGAGGAGGGCAACTAAGATGATATGAGGGCTAGGGGATTTGATGTATGAAGACAGACTTGAGGAACTGTTTTCATTGGAGGACAGGAGAGACGGGGGGACATGATTGAGGTCTTCAAGTACCTCAAGGGAATAAATAGGATAAACATGGAGGGGATCTTTAGACTAAATCAGGGAGGTATTACCAGAGGGCATGGTTTGACATTGGAAGGAGGAAGGGTGAAGGGGAAAGAGGAGGAGGTTTTTCACTGAGAGGGTAGTGGACCCTTGGAATGCACTGCCCGGCGAGCTGGTTCAGAGATCCACAGTGGAGGGCTTCAAGAGAGGGTGGGACAGACACAGAAAGTGGATGTATCAGATGATGGCCTATCCTAGGGGGGGTGAGGATGGATGATAGGGGTTTCTGGAACACAAAGGAGGGGAGGGCCTCGGCACCCAACTAGTGATCTGAGGTTCGAGCAGACTCGATAGACCTTAAGGCCTAATCTGCTGGCAAATAGTATGTTAGTGTGTTAGTAAAATGGCACTGCACACCATTCTAGGGCTGGAACATGTGCACAGGGAGGTACCTGGTGTACTTCAATATGTGGCCCCCACGAATCATGCACTTGGGATGCTGAAACCCAGGGACAGAGTACAAAACGGTGGGTGTAGTATTAATGACCATCAAGCAGGAACGAAACCTGGAGGAAATCATATCTGATGATCTGATGACCAAAAGATTGTCAGATAGTGTAACTAAGCAGTGTTAGAGCTATTGGGATGCTGAGTTGCATAGAGAGGGAGGGGTATCACCAGCAGAAAAAGTGAGGTGGTGTTACAGCTGTATAGATAACTGGTGAGATTTTCCCTAGAGTACTGTGTCCAGTTCTGGAGACCACATCTCTGGAAGGACATAGACAGAGTAGAGGAGGGTGACTAAAATGTTGTAGGGTCTGCATCAAAAGCCCTTAGGCAAGACTAAAGGACCTCAGTATGTACACCCTGACGGAAAGAAGAGAGAAGAGGTATATGATGGAGACTTTCAAATACCTCATGGATATAAATAAGATTCAAGATGGAAACATAGTTCAGAAAAATAAATGTTCAAGAACACGAGGATATGCAATGAAGTTGGAGGGGAAGGCTCAGGGGAGATGTGAGGAAATACTTCTTCACAGAAAGAATGGTAGATGCCTGGAACAGCCTACCAGTGGAGGTGGTGGGTGTTAAAATGGTAATGGAATTCAAGAAGGTATGAGATACGCATAAGGGAACCTTAGTGGTAAGGAAAGTGGGGGGTAAAGCCATAGATCAAGTAGGGTCTGCGGTGTTACAGTAGGTAGGGAAAATGGGCAGACTAGGTGGGCCAAGCCGTCCTTATCTGCCATCAAATTCTATGTTTCTATGTTTATGTTTTGTGATGCCTTGTCATTCCTGTGTGTGACTGCAGCTGGAGAGACAGACCTTGGAAGCTGGGGACATGCCCTGAGTACCAAATACACACAGACAACTGCACACGTCACATACCCTCATGCACTCCTGCCTAGGTGGAGAACTGTGCTCCCTCTAATGGCCTAGGTGCAATTTGTCATGCTACTGTAATGTATGCTGGATTACTTATAATGACATGCAAATATGTTGCATTTCCCATAGACTGCCCAATGACCATATTTGCATAAACTGCAACCTGCACTATCCATTTTGCACTTACACAGCCATTTTAACCACCATGTTACATGTTGCGTGCTCTACGGTCCTGTGCAGGCCTAATGATGATTCCCCCTATGATGTCATTATCCTGTGGAGCCTGTGGTATGTATGCTGTGAAAAAGTGTAGCAGAATGCAGCACTGTGCATGTGCTTCGGACACCAGCATGTACTGTGTGCACCACTCTTTGCAGGCCACATGCTCCCTGCTAAAACCCCACCCATGTTTGTGCATGTTGCGCAGCACAACCCACAGTGTGCAGCACTGTGTACCTATTGTAATACACAACAGCAGAGCAGGCCCTGTCACCAGAAGCAGCATGCCCGTAGGCTGTGCAGCACATGGATACAGCACAACCATCAATGATCCTCTCTTAAGGTTGCCAACTTAGTAGAGCTGGTGGTGTCCAGGGAGGAAAAGCTTGTCACAAGTCCTGGTGTAAGGTGTGGGCATCGGTGGGCCATTGCCTCACTTGCAGGATGGGGAACACCCACACTGGGTACTAGTGCCACAACCTGTTTAGTGTCTTACAGTGGTGGGTGGCAACCAGCATGCAAGATCTACAGGACATGGTCACCAATGGCAATGTGCCCAGGTCAGATAAGTGCAGTCAGGTGGTGGGCGGGGCATCACCCACAACTATCCATAATGTACAAGGATGCCCATGAGTGTGACCAAACATGTACCCTGTTCCTGTGCACACTGTGTCTGTGGCCAATCAGTGGGGATTGGCAGAACATGGTATTGTCTCATAGTACAATGACACACATCATGCCCTGTGGACCAGGGGTATCACTCACACCCCGGAGTGTGACAGTGTTCCAGGTGCACATGGCTATCATACCTGCTGTGTCCCTTCTGTTGGATCTGTACCCCTGATGATGTCATCCCTTGGCCCTGCATTAAGTGGCATGGGGTGCACAGGTATGAGGTGGTGTTTACAGGTATGCATGCAGCACAATGGCATCAGACAGTGGGTCTGGGTCCCCACACCAACAACACGCACTCCACCTGTGCAACCCCATTTCCCCTAATTTGTAGTTTGCCAAGTCCCACAGCATTGCCCAGCAATTGCATGGTGCTGGCTAGCCACCCTGTCCCACAGGGTGCCAGGCCATCCCATGCATGATCTGCACTGCCATACTTGCCTTGGGGCACACAAGCTGTTAATACAGGGGCCACCATCCATCCCTGGTGGCAGGGGCACATGCTGAACAGCCATTTGTAAGGTGAAAGGGCAAAGCTGACTGGCCCAGCATGGTGTCACTGGAATCCCTACCATGCTGTCATCTGTTGCTATAATGGTCATGTCACTGCACACATGCAGCATCTGTGCAGCCACCTTGAGTACTGTATGTCATAAATCATGGCTGCGTCCCTTGGTTTGTGGGTGGCAGTACCTGCACACCACCACAGGAACATGGGGCTGCCTATGCCAGGGATGCAGCATGGTTGCCGGGGGATCAGCCATGTGAGGGACTGTGTCTGGCCACACACCTCATCATCCAGGGATTTTGAGGGAGCCGCTGCCCTGCCCCTTCCCTGTGCTCTGTGTCCTGGTGTACTTTGCATATCTATTCAGTCACCACCAGCCTGGGCCTGCAGCTACCATGTCATGGCATGGATTCAGGACCAGTGGGCATTGACAGCATGTACATCATATAGCAGGCCCTGGACAGTGCTCTGTGGCCCTGGTATGTTGCTTAACTGGCTATCCTCAGCACCCGGGCAGCCATACAGTGCACAACTCTGGTGCTTGTCCATGCTCCCTGTCCATCTTTGTGGGCTGTAACCACAGGACCATGGCTCCATTCATTGGCAGTCAAGGGGAAATTGCTGCCATCACCCCAGGTGTGCCTCCTGTACCCCAGTCTACCTTTGTTGCAGCACTTACACAGGGTGGCATGCATTGCAGTTGTCACATCCCATGATGGGACGTCCAGTATTTGCATGCACTCCTCTACTGTTGTGTGGTGTCACTGATTGAGCTTCTAGTATTGGGCAGCCCTGCTGCCCCATCTCCCATGTATGGAATCTGTGGCAACTGTCACATCTGCGCCATGGTATAGGCAGATGCGTAAGTCTGTGGACAGCTGCATGATGGATAAGGCACTGTGTTCTACTATGGTGAAATACAATGGTAGCCACAGACAATGCAAGCTATTTCCAGATATTTCATGAAATTTCTGAAGAGTTTCTCTCTGCTGCCCCTACTGTTTAAATGAAAAAAGCATCAGATATTTCTGGAAATATCACAGAAATTTCAGGACATAGCTGGCAGTGTCTGAGGCTACTACTGTAACTGCACCTCTCTTTTTCTAATCTAAAGGTCTCAACACACAGCAAGCAATGGCCCAGAGGAATGTGCCACAAACCAAGCAGAGCAGGAAGGAACCCTGTGAGCCAGCGGTGGCCCATGATGGGCCCAGCGTGGACAGTCCCATAGTAGGTGATTAATTGAGTAGACAGCTGTGTGCACAGATCTCAGGGTGACATGTCTATGCATTGGGACTAGCATGGATTGTGCAGGAATGGCTGAGGACCACCGCCATCACTAGTGGTGGCCACCCCATGCTGTCCTCATGGCTATATGTGACTCCGGGTATATGTGCCCTGTCATCACTGTACAGGTTATGGGGGGATCATTGCTATGTGTGCATGGTGGCACAGGGACCAGTGTCATTGGGGTCAGCTGTGGCCCTGAGCATGATGCCAGATCCATCCATGCACTATGTCACTGAGCCATAGCACAGGGGGGACTGGTACCCAGTGTCCATGGTGGTCATCCTGAGGGGTTGTTGTCATGGAGTGAACACAAGTAGCTGTGGCTCTACCCTGCCCATGGTCACCCACTCAGCCTGGCACCAAGGCTTTTGGTGCCCCTGGGGTTGACCCCATCTCTCCATACCTAGTGCCCTTTCAAGCACACAGGCATGATATGTTACTTGTACTTCAATCCAGCACCATGGAGCCCTGTGTGTGTTTCCATACTTGGGGTAACACTGTGGGAGGTGTGCCCCCAGGGCTCTGGACAATCAGCACAGCATGCCAGTTCCATGCTGAAAGCATTTTATAAGCATCTTATACCTTTGCCTGTTCCATGCCATGCCAAGGCCCCACATTGTGCCACTCAGGTACTGTCTGCCACTGGATAGCTGCCACTGGGAATGACAGCACTGCACACCAGCCATGGTTGGCCTGCTTCATGGGTGGTGGACCACTAACATCTCACAGCCAGGACTGAGGCCACAGGGTACAGTAAGTCAGGTAGCCACCTGTGTGTCTCAGTACAGAGCCATGGCCACCTGTGTGCCCTGCAGTGCTGCCATGGTCTGTGCCCTGCACCACTGGCCTCTCCAATGACATGTGGTCTCTGCATGCCCCAGTGGTGCTGCACCATCCTGTGGGATGGGCTTAAGGTGGGGATAGTGGGACTTCTGGTAGGGAGTGTTTTCTGGGAGCCAGACAAGCACATCTCAGGCCTCAGACATGGTGGAGTCCATGACACAGTGTGAGTTCTCAGTTGTGGTGACCGCTGCATGTGGCACCACTGTACACACATCAGTCACTGCAGTGATGCATTGCTAGTGTCTGGTAGAGGTCCTGTTGTGGGGGATGTCACAACCCCACTCAGCAGGTCAGGTCCTCTGCTCCCACAGTGCCAACCTCCTAGCGTAGTATTGTGAACAGGAACAGAACAGGTTAACCCTCCTATCTGTTTTGTGAGTCCAAATCACCTTTGGTCTCAAGTTCTGGAGGGATTTAAACTGTGAACCTCTTGCTAGTGTACCCCATCTACAAGCTCATATAATTCTGTTCTTCAGGGAATGACAGGTACCTTTCGCCTATGGGCACCTAACCAGGTGTACAGAATGAACCCTTAAAAACTCTATGAAAGACCTCAGATAAAATCTTACCTTTTTCCAGTTTGGTATTACCATTAAGCTATGCAGTGTCAACTTTAACCACATATGCTTCACTTGTCAAAGAAAGAATTTCGAAGGCACACCAAGCAGTCTCTTTAAAATAGAGGTTTACATTAAAATAGATAAAAATGTAAAATGTAAACATGGAACAATATATCACAATGCATACAATCACTTATGAGAACAAGGTTTTAAAAGTGCAAATTCCTACCACCAACAATTAGACTTGTCTATCTAATATATATCTTCTAACCGTGCTTGAAGTAGATGTTGTTGTTGCTTCAGAGAGTCCAAACAAGAATGTCCCTAAATGGAATACAGAATACAGTTTAAAACTGTCTTTGCCAACCTCTTCCATGAGGTCACCTATCTCCTCCCTTTTAGAATATAAAAATTATACAAAACAGGATGTCCTATCAAGAGGTATTAAATTCTGTGATTTCAGCAAAGCTCATTTTCCAAATGACTTGTTTGATCTATGAGCAGTTTCCTCTCTCAAAGACATCAAAAGACTTTTTATGACTCTCTCTGCCAGATCTCACTGAGATTTAATATGCTTTGTGACACCAGATGCAATTAATTGACCTTCCTGAGGACGTCATAAAATGGATATTTTAGTTCCTATCTTCAAAACAAACTGGGAAGTTAATCACCTTACAGAGATCTGCTGTTTAACATATATCCTGTCCTTTGAAGTGATACCGGGGGCTCATCCCAGGAGCACAGGATTTCTCATGACAGACAATCACACTACATTTTTTTATATTACAAAAATCATAGAGTAATCAAAACCAGCTGCCCAAGTGTCACAATCCTCCCCACTTAGACTGAATTTGGGGCTCTATCCCCTGCAAGGGATGAGCTTCCCAAATGAGTTCACTCCTCATAGACACAAGACAAGCCATCTGAGTTCTGATTTTTCGCTCCAACCCTATGTAAGATTGTCATGTCATACCCTTGCAAAGCAAGACTCCATCTTAACAATCTACTATTAGTCTTTCCCATTTGTGTCAGACAAACCAGGGGGTTGTGGTCAGTTTGTACCACAAAATGCTGTCCATCCAAGTATGGCTCCAAGTTCTTTAGGGCCCACACTGTGGCAAGACACTCCTTTTCCACAGTAGAGTATGCCTGCTCCATGGGAAGTAACTGTTTACTCAGGTACAGTATTGGGTGATCTTTCCCTTGATTAGAAGTCTGACTCAGTACTGGCCCAATACCCACATCTGAGGTGTCGGTCTGAACTATAAAGGGTCTGCTATAGTCAGGACTTGTCAAAACAGGAGCACTGCACAGTGCCTCCTTCAATCTGGTAAAGGCTTCTTCACAGGCTGGTCCCCAGGTAATTTTCTTTGCATCCTTTTCTTTACCAGGTCAGATAGGGGAGCAGCCAGGGCACTATAATTGGGTACACATTTTCTATAGTACCCTGCTGTTCTTAGAAAACTCCTGACCTGCTTCTGTGTTTCTGGTCTCGGCCACGCCTGGATCACCTCTATTTTTATTTGGTTAAGACAGAGTTGTCCTTGGCCTACTACATGCCCAAGGTATGCCACTTCTCCCATGGCCACCTGGCACTTCTCAGCTTTGACAGTGAGCCCATCCCTCTGTATCCTGCCCAGTCTTCCTAAGGTGGGACAGGTGTTCCTCCCAGCCGGCACTAAAGATGGCAATGTCATTCAGGTATGCCACAGCATACTACTCAGCACCACTTAACACCTGGTTCACCAACCTTTGGAAAGTAGCTGGGGTGTCCTTCATTCTGAAAGGCATTACTTTAAATTCAAATAAGCCTATCGGAGTGATGAAGGTCAATCTCTCCCTAGCACTGTCTATCAGCTCTACCTGCCAATACCCCGTGGTCAGGTCAATGGTTGTAAGGTAGGTCGCCCTTCCCAACTTGTCCAGGAGTTTGTCCGTCCAGGGCATCAGATGGGTGTCTGACATCATGACTGCATTCAGTCCATGATAGTCCACACAGAAATGAGTAGAGTCATCTGGCTTGGGCACAAGGACTAACAGTGAGGCCCAGGTGCTGTGGGATATCTGGATTACCCCAAAATCCAGCATCTCCTCCACTTCCCTCCTAATGTCCTTTTACAGCCTCTGACACCCAATATACTGTCTGCCTTATTGGCGTCTGTATTTCTGTCTCCATATTGTGCATTGCCAAGGGGGTTAGTCCAGTCTTGGCATTAAACAATGGGGCAAAGTCTGCTAAAACCTCCCCTACTTCCTGGATCTTGTCTAGAGCCAGCTGGGGAAACACTTTAACTGCCTCCACAGAGGACTCCTGCTTACTTTCTTCCAGCAAGTCCAGAAGTGGGTCTCCTTTGTCCATCCCCTCCCCAGGACTACACACTGCAAACACCGTGTCAGCCCTATTAGCATATGGCTTCATCATGTTGACATGGTACATCCTTTCTGTCTTTGGTCAGGTAACTCTATAATATAGTTCACGTCATTTACCTTGCTAACTACTTTGTACAGTCCTGCCCACTCAACCTGCAGCTTGTCTTTCTGGACCGGAATAAGGGCCATGACTTCCTGACCCACCATGTATGAACAAACTCTGGCTCTGCAGTCATACCATACTTTTTGTTTCTGTTGGGCAGCTGCCAGGTTGCTCTGGGCTGTCCCCATAAGCTCCTTCAGCCTTTCCCCTAGTCCTAAGAATGTAATCCACTATGGAAGTTCCTTGGGTGGCGTGCTTGCCTTCCCAGTTCTCCTGGATCAAGTCTAGGGCCCCATGTAACCGGCGTCCATATAAGAGTTTGAAGGAGGAAAATCCTGTTGGCTCTTGGGGCACCTCCCTATATGCAAAGAACAGGTGGGGAAGGTATTTCTCCCAGTCCCTCCCATGCTCTTCAGCAAACACCCGGAGCATTGACTACAGGGTACCGTTAAATCTTTCCACAAGCCCATTGGCTTGTTGGTGATATGGTGTTGTGCATCTCTGCACCACCCCACACTTCTCCTGTAAACATTTCATCAGGTCCAACATGAAGGAACCCCCTTGATCGGTGATAACCTCCTGCGGAAACCCAACACGGGAGAAAATCCCAAGTAAGGCATCTGCCACTTTGTCTGTCCTCGGTGAGGATAGGTCGACTGCCTTTGGGTACCAGGTCGCATAATCCACCACAGTCAGGATGTATCTTTTCCCTGAGGAGTTAGGGGTATTTAAAGACCCCGCAATATCCATTCCCACCCTCTGGAATGGCTCCTTCACTATGGACAATGGAATCAGGGCAGCTTGGGTTTTCTTGCCCACCTTCCCTATTTATTGGCACCAGTGTCAAGACCTGCAATACTCCTTCACCTGCTGGGTGAAGTTGTGCCAGTACAAATTCTGGGTTAACCGCTGTGCAGTGCGTGCAATTCCCAGATGACCAGACATGGAAATATCATGTGCAATCTTGAGCAACTGCTCACGATTCCTCCAGGGAATGACAAGTTGCCTGCCTAGCACCCTTCCCTCTGTCTGCAAAGCCTGAGTATACGTCAGTCCATTTTCCCCAAAATACTTATTTTGCCATCACCTCCTTGTGCTCCATCAGAGTTTGCCCAAGCCCTCAGCTTCTCTAGACTAGTGTCACTTCTGTAAGCAGCTGCAAACTCCTCACATATTCCCAAGTCATGGGACAGGTCCCCTTCAGTCGCTAAACTAGGTCCCTAGCACTAGCATCAGGACACTCAGGATCACTGTCATCCCTAACCCTCTGACAATGGGTCACCCTTCCCTCCTCAGAGTAACCCTCCATAGCTGTGGGGTTAACTGCTACTGGGGAAATTTCTACCCCCATTTCATTAGTCTCCCCATCTGGAGACACAGGCTGGAGAACCAGCCTCCCAGTGGTTTCCACAGTGGCTTCTATAGGGTTCAGGGAACTACAGTTTTCCCTGGCCACTTGGCTACGGGTAACTGCACTCACCATCCCCTGTTGGAGATTGTTGCCAAGGATGCCGTCTACTGCTAACGTTTTGGCAACAGCCATCTGTTGCACAGTTCCCTCTGTTTCACCCCTGTCTAGAAGAACACTGGTGAGTGGCAATGTTTTCTCCTCACCAGTAAAGTCCTGTACAGTGACATATATATTTGGTATAAGCTGACCAGGCTCTAATAGATCCTCTTTTACCAATGTCAGGGATGCCCCTGTATCCCTTAACCCTTGTGTCTGTACACCATTCACCATGACTGGTTGCATGTGTTCCCTTATGTTCACAGGCATGCTTCCAGGGACACACAAACAACCCACTTCCTTCCTAGCATCACCTTGCATATTGCTCATTCTTTTGGGACACTGGCAATATGCCCTGTTTCTTTGCACAACCAAAATTAATTTCTTTTCTCAGAGAAATCTTTTCTCTGAAACCTGGGGATAACTGGTTTCGGTTGAGGCAGTGAGGGTTTTAGCTTCCCTGAAGGTGTGCTTTTGTCTTTCTGCACTGCTATGCCCACCCCATTCACTCTCAGAGCAGGTCTGCTCTTGGCATAGTGGTCCGAGATTTCAGCAGCCTTTTGCATTGTTTTGGGATCTCGGTCCTCCAGCTAGGTTTTTAGCTCTGCTGGGCATGCCCAGAAAAACTGTTCTAACAGAATCACATTTTCAATTTTATCTACAGAGTTTGCTTCAATTCTTTCCCACCAACGTTTTAAAAACTGACGTAGTTTCATGGCTAGCTCCTCATAGCTCATGTCAGGGCTTCTCCTGAGCTTACAGAATTTAGCTCTTTATGATTCAGCAGTTAATTCAAATGTCTTTAACCGTGCAGCTTTAGGTTTGCTGTAATCATTACTGTTCTCATTGTCCATTTGACCCAAAGCATTCCAAGCTTTCCTGGTAACTAGCGGGGATAGCAGAAGGCTCCAGAACTCTCTAGAAATTTTAGCCTGAATACAAACTTTTTCAAAGAAATTTAAAAAGGCATCCATATCCTCCCGCTCTTTAAATTTGGCTATCAATATGGAACTCAATTTGTAACCCAGTCTTGTAGTCCCAGTTAAACCCAAGCCATTTACCTGTTCTGGTGCTGGTGGTTGGAGTCATAGCTTCTCCAGTTCATGCTGCCTCTGGTGCTCACACTCCTCACGGTCCGCCTCTCACTGTTAACAGTCCCTCTTCTCCTCTGCAGCTCGATGTTCTCACTTCTCTTCTCTCTGGAACTCCAGCTCCATTTTGTGCAACTCAATCTGCAGCCTGAGTACTTCTGGCTCCAGAATGCTGGTGACCTTCCCCTGCTGCTGTGGCCCTTTGCTGGCACTGGCCCTGCTGTCCTCTTCATCAGATCTGGGCACTGCACTGGCCGCTAGCCTTCCACACTCAAGGTTCAGTCCTTTACAGTCACTGTCTGTGACAAGATGTTTTGGGTATCTGCTACCATCAGGGCATTCACGAGGTTCTATTTGGTGGCTTTCACCTCATACAGGACTCCGGTGTCCCTGCACAACTGCTTTAAATAGTCTGCAGTGTGCCTGCTGTTGTTGGAAGACATCTTCTTCCCTAACTACAGCTACTCTAACTTGCACTTTAGAAAAAAAAAATAAAACAGGTAGGAACTTGACTGTAAGCCAAGTGATATAGTTCTGTTTCCTTCTAAAAAATAAATAACTGTCCTTTCTTGGCAAGTGAGCTGTACAGTATCAAGGTGACATTCTGAACAATAAAAGCGTATAATACCAAGATTATCTGCACCACTGCCAACCAATCTGTCACAATCCCACTCAGCAGGTCAGGCCGTCTGCTCCAACAGTGCCAACCTCTGAGCACAGTATTGTGAACAGGAACAACACAGGGTAATCCTCCTGTCTGTTTTGCTGGCCTGAACCCCCTTTGGTCTCAAGTTCTGGAGGTATTCAAATTGTGAACCTCTTGCTAGCTTACCCAATGTACAGGCTTAGATACTTCTGCTCTCCGGGGAATGCCAGATATCTTTCGCCTACGGGCACCTAACCAGGTGTACAGAATGAACCCCTAAAAACTCTATGAAAGACCTCAGATAAACTCTTACCTTTTCCCAGTTTGGTATTACCATTAAGCTATGCACAGTGTCAACTTTAACCATATATGCTTCACTTGTCAAATATAGAATTTCGAAGGTGCACCAAGCAGTCTCTTTAAAATAGAGTTTTACTTTAAAATAGATAAAAATGGAAAATGTAAATACAGAACAATATATCACAATGCATACAATCACTTACAAGAACATAGAAACATAGAGTTTGACAGCAGATAAGGACTGTTTGGCCCACCTAGTCTGCCTATTTCCCTACATACAGGATAAGCTGCAGATCCTAGTTAACCATCAGCCTATTTCTTCTTACCCCCCACAAGAATTGCCTTATGTCTGTCAAATGTATTCTTGAATTCTCCCACAGTTTTAGACCCCACAACCTCCTCAGGAAGGCTGTTCCATACTTCCACAACCCTCTCTGTAAAAAAATACTTCCTCACATTGCCCCTGAACCACCCCACCATCTTTAAATTGTGTCCCCTTGTTCGTGCACATCTCTTTTTCTGAAAGATGCTACCCTATTGGACTTTGTTGAGTCCACTGGGGTACTTAAAAGTTTCTATCATGTCCCCACTCTTCCTTCTGTCCTCAAGGGTATACATATTAAGTTCCTTTAGTCTCTTCTCATTTGGCTTCTCTTGCAGACCCTGCACCATCTCAGTTGCCCTCCTCTGGACTGCCTCAATCCTGTCTATGTACTTGCAGAGATGGGGTCTCCAGAACTGGATGCAGTACTCCAGATGGGGTCTCACCAACTGTCTGTACAGGGGGATAACAACTTCCTGTTTTTTGCTGCTGATGCCTCTCCTGATACATCCCACTATACCCCAAACCCTCCCTACTGCCTTCTCACATTGCTTGCTAACCTTAAGGTCATCTGATATGATTACCCCCCAGGACCCTTTCCATTTTTGTTGTTGTTACTACCTCCCCCCATTGTGTAATCTTCCCCTGGGTTTTTGTTTCCCAGGTGCATTATTTTGCACTTTTTTGCATTGAATCCAAGCTGCCATACTTCTGACCATTCCTCCAACTTCGCCAAGTCCCTTTTCATCCTTTCCATGCCTCCTTGTGTATCAACCCTGTTGCAGATCTTTGTGTCATCTGCAAATAAGCATACTTTTCCTTCCAGTTCCTCTACAATGTCACTTATAAAGATATTAAAAAGGACTGGACCCAGTACTGAACCCTGCGGTACCCCACTAGTAATCCCTCTTTCTTCAGAGTTGACTCCATTTACAATTACCTTCTGAATCCTGTTGTCCAGCCATTGTTTTACCCAGGCTACCACCCTGGGACCCACTTCCAGGCTGGTTAATTTGACAATTAATCTTTTGTGTGGGACTGTGTCAAATTCCTTGCTAAAGTCTAGGTAGGCCACATCCACAGCCCATCCCTGGTCTACTACTTTGGTCACCCAGTCAAAGAAATCAATTAGATTCATCTGACATGACCTTCCTGCTGTGAACCCATGCTGCCTTGGGTTCTGTGACCCACTGGCCTCTAGGTACTCAACAATTCTTTCCTTCAGAAGTATCTGTAATTCCATCACTTTCTCTATGACAGAGGTCAAACTGACAGGTCTGTAGTTTCCTGCCTCTGTCTTGGTCCCACTTTTGTGAAGGGGAATCACATCTGCCTTTCTCCAGTCCTCAGGTACCACACCATTCTCCCATGATTTGTTTAAAAGGGTAGTCAGTGGTTTCACTTGTTCTCCCCTTAATTCTTTTAGAATTCTGGAGTGAATTCCAGCAGGCCCCATTGTTTTGTCCACCTTCAGTTTTAGGAGTTCTTTCAGAACCCTTTCTTCTGTGAAAGGACTGGGATTGACCCCCATCAAGAGTGATTTTGTTAATCGGATTAGGCACCTCCCCCTCTTCTTTTGTGAATACTGAGCAGAAATATTCATTCAGTATCTCTGCTTTTTCACTGTCCCTCTCTGCCCACCCACCGTCCATTCTATTCAGCCTCAATATCTCTCCCTTTGTCTTTCTATGCTCCCTGATGTACCTATAAATGGTTTTATTCCCCTTCTTAACTGAGTTGGCTATATTTTCCTCAGTTTCTGCCTTTGCTATTCTGACTTCTTTCCCTGATTCCTTCTGCCTTAACTGGTACAGCTCTCTGTCCTGCTCCTTCTGTGTTTCCTTATACTTCCTGAATGCTATCTTTTTCTCCCTGACTTTCCCGGCCACCTCTTTTGAGAACCATAGTGGCTTTTTCTTTCATTTTGATATGTTTATTTGCTTCACACAAAGGCTTGTTGCCTCTGTGATGGCAGTTTTGATGTTTCCCCATTGTTGCTCCACCCCTCCTTCTAGCCTGTTTGCTAGTGCTTTTCTAAGACACTCTCCCAGCTTGCCAAAGTCAGCCCTCCTGAAGTCCAGTGCCCTCACTTTTGTATGGCTTGACTCTGTAGCTGAGTTTATCATGAACCACACTGTTGGATGATTACTTGTTCCCAGATTGCAAGGCTTAAAAAGTGCAAATTCCTACCACCAACAATTAGACTTGTCTATCTGAT
Organism: Neoceratodus forsteri; assembly: GCA_016271365.2. Taxonomy (NCBI): domain Eukaryota; kingdom Metazoa; phylum Chordata; order Ceratodontiformes; family Ceratodontidae; genus Neoceratodus; species Neoceratodus forsteri. The sequence goes on along the minus strand of CM057456.1, from coordinate 92,218,116 downwards.
GTATATCTTCTAACAGTGCTTGAAGTAGATGTTGCTTCAGAGAGTTCAAACAAGAATGTCCCTAAATGGAATACAGAATACAGTTTAAATCTGTCTTTGCCAACCTCTTCCATGAGGTCACCTAGCTCTTCCCACTCAGAATATAAAAATTATACAAAACAGGATGTCCTATGAAGAGGTATTAAAGTATATGACTTCAGCAAAACTAATTTTCCATATGACTTATTTGATCTATGAGCAGTTTCCTCTCTCAAAGACATCAAAGGACCTTTTATGACTCTCTCTGCCATATCTCACTGAGGTGTAATATGCTTTGTGACACCAGATGCAATTAACTGACCTTCCTGAGGACATCATAATTTTAGTTACTGTCTTCAAAGCAAACTGGGAAGTTAATCACCTTACAGAGATCTGCTGTCTAACATATATCCTGTTCTTTGAAGTGATACCGGGGGGGTCATCCCAGGAGCACGGGATTTCTCATGACAGACAGTCACACTACATTTTTTTATTTTACAAAAATCATAGAGTAATCAGAACCAGCTGTCCAAGTGTCACAGGGGACATCCCATGTTTCCTGTAGGGGGCATTGGGCACACCTGACCACTGGCCACAGGACCATTGGTTTATTGGTGGGGCTTGGCTTTGAGTTCCATTGCATCACATACGTGCAGTGGTGCAGGGCTGCTGTGGTGCTATGACAGCAGCATTACTGTGGCTACAGTATGCCACAGACTTGGTTATATATAGTGCAGCTGCTACATGCAGGGACCATCAGGGTATGTAGGATCACCAGAGCCATGACAGGGGACCCATATGAACATGTCTGGGCATCCCCATGCCTATGTTTCTATTGGATACACTGTACCTCTGCTGTACTAGAACTTTCCATGATGTCAGTCACATTCAGCACCCATGCAACATACACCAATGTCTGTCTAACACCTGCATCTTGATCCTGTAGCCACTGACTTACACCACTGTGGCACTCACTAGTACTATAGTCCTGCTTATGTCACCACTGTCTGTTCCCATTCATGTGCAGCTGTGTTGCATAGTCATGTGTATGTGCCTGTGCCCAATCCTTCCTGCAACCCATGGAAGGTCTTTGCTGTGCATATCTAGCACACTCTGAGTTGTCAGGAGGCAGAATGCATGCTCAGCAGATGCAGTGTGTTGCCTATAGACTGACCCTATCATGCTCCCAGGACAGAACTGTTCCCTGCTGGTCCTGGTGTAGAGCTACCAGGTCCTGTGTTGGCAGTGTACATCTGCCATGCCCTCTGGTGCTCTGTGTATCTGCCATGGTTGGCCTACTGCATGTTCTGCATGGTGCAACCATGGCCATCAATCCCTCCAGTGTACAGGTCCTTTGTGCTTTACATGGTGCCCACCGTCCAGTCCATTGCTGAGGCCAGCCTGCCATATGCCCAAGGTGGCATGGTGGTGCATGTTCTGGCAGGCATTACAGTGTTAGTATACAGTAGGCAGGACATTCTTTGTGATGTGGTGTGCACAGGTGGCTCATGTTCCTTCTTTTCTGTCAATAGGTATGCAGTGGAGACAGGCCAGAACTAGTTGCCAGAGGAAGTGGATAACTGGAACAACCTTCTTTGGCTCATCATCTGGCAACAGTGTCTCATGCTACAAAAGTCAGAGATGCTGTATGATGTCATGGCACAGGTAGTGGATGCCGTCCAAGGATTGGACCCTGAAGTGCCTCCCATACCACCCCCATCTCCACCAGTACCATGTACCCACCATTGCAACAGCCCTGTTTGCTGCCTCTATTTGCACCTACCCTTTCCAATGTTACATCTCTGCAATGTTTGGCCTCCCTGATTCCTCTTTTCTAGAGGCCTGTTGCCATATATTTTGAATAAAGTGAATATTTTTTTACTGATTGAGCTGACTGGCATGAGTTTGTCCTTGGTGCCCCCCTGACAACCAACCCACAGGCACCCTCCTTGTGCTTCTCCATTAATGATGGCATTCACAGGGTCATGCCATCTCACTGCCCCATTCATGGGCTGCACTCTCAGGTGTGCTTTGTGCAGCAGTATGCCATTGCTGTGCTCTGTGAGTGATACACCCATTTGCACTGTGCCATGGCCACCCTATATTCAGACAGCACAGTGCCAGCACTATCCCTCTGAATATAGGAGGCTGTGAGCCTGGCACACTTTTGATTATCTGGCCCCAGGTTTCCTATGTTATTATCTGATGATGAATTGATTTTGATTACCCTGATCTAAGCTTTACTTCAAAGAATGTTAAATGCTGTGTTAGTTGCACTGAATGTAAGTGTGAGCCTTCAAATTAATATAAATAAATCTAAGATAATGGACTTTTAATGGCCTTTGATACAAACAACCAATATTTCAATTTATATATTTGTAATAGTATATTAGAAGTGGTCAAACATGTTGCATATTTAGGCCATTAGTTCTCTTACTCTAAATTGGAATAATCATAATAAGGCTAGGAGTACTCATGATACACAACCATCACTAGCAATCCTGAAATTCAATGCAAAGTACAAGTTAATAATCTATAAGCTGGTCTGAAGTTTTGTTTACCCCAAATGAATGTTTACTGTCAAATACCATATGCAGCTATGGTCTGCGGCTGGTCAAGTCTAAAAGAAAAATCCAAAATAATTTTCAGACAATCATTTTGAGAGTACCTCTTAATTAATTTATGGTTTCTTCAAATGAAATCTGAATTTCAACTGATAAAATGCAAATTTTTAAAGGATTTTGATATTAGCTGAAAGTTATCAATATTTCACCTTCACATCTGGTAAATGTACTAGAGATGCATTGTACATAATTACGTATTTGAAAATAAAGCTAGTTGGGTAAGAAGTATATAGAGTACATTATATCCAGTTGGTATTGCCAATTTGTAGAGTTTAAGTTATTCTTTTGAAAGTACACTGTTTTTTTGAAGTAAACTAAAACATTTATGGCTGTTGCTAGGCAATATGATATATCACTGAGTGTCCAAGGGTAGTGCTTTTTTAGGCTACAATAAGGTTGAAGTTAGACTCACTTTTGAGTTTACATCTAGGCAAGGCAAATGCTATTTTTCAGGCACCCAATCCCAGAGGCTTTGGGTACCTCAGAATTAAAGTACTTCAAAAAACAATTAAAACACTATAAATAAAATATAAAACATTCCAATTAAATACTTAAAATCAGACCACCAAAAATGGGTGTCTGACCTAGCAGTAGAATTCTAAGTGTTCAATCGTTTTCCACAGGTATTTGTTTACTTGATGTGTATAAGGATAAATTAATAGGTACGTAGAAGTATCATATGGAACTAATCTCTGCCTTTGCAAGAAAAGTTATTCTAGGGCACTGGGGGATCAAGTTCTATCAACCTATACAGAATGGTAAAAGAAAATTCTATTTGCGGTGCATGCAAACAAAATGATCACCAGTATGATGGATCATCTGATATCATATCAACAGACCTGGGAGCCTTTACATGTCTAATTGTTGCTAAGTGTGTGAGTCAGGGGTCACCCTGCCTTTTACTGTTTTTTTTTTGGGGGGGGATGTATTTAATGTTCTTTATTTCCCCTTAGGTTGTGCTAATACATTGCATTATTTTTTTCCATATGTAGTTTACTCCTCCTTGTCTGGTGCAGCTTGCAGGTGGCTCTGGCCTCTCCCTTGGAGGAAACTCATCTCTCCAACAAGGCATTCCCCACACCCACCAAAACCAGTCATTCCCCACAGGTTACCCCCCATGACAGGGTCCATAGTGAAGGGTGCCAGCCTCCCCCACCACTCAAAAGCCAACATCTAGATTGTTTGGGGGTGGCACAAGCATAGCCTGCCATTGTAGAGCCTGCCAGCTCCAATTCCTTTTTCTGTTTTCTCCCCAGACCCATGCATGTGCATTGGGTGGGGCAACTGTCTCTGCCTCTGTGGAGGCAGTCTTATGCCATGTGCATGGGCCCACCCCTTTCTAGCATTGCACCTGTGCTGACTTCCAACCTGCACTGGGTGTCAATGAGCCCCCCCACCCCTGAGGAAGGAGAGTTGTCGGCAGATGATCAATCCTTCCCCACCCTGGCTGACCCCCTGAGTGACCTGAGTCTGTTCTCGAACCCGAGACGCCAGCATGGCAAGATGTAAGGCATCCAGCACCTCAGCCATCTGTGCCACAGGGTTGGCAGCATTGTGTTATTTATTTCTTTTTAAGAACTTTTTTATCTATCTCTTTTTGTAATTCCTCTTTTGTCATCAATATGCTTCGATAGTATGTGTGGGGTGGGTATTGAGAGGGCATTTTGGCTAGTATGGGGTGGTTGTTTGTTGTATTTATGTAGTTAGTTTTATTTGTTTTATGTTTTCATTTTGCTTTCATATTTAATGTATTGTTGTATAATTGTTTAATAATATTTATTTAATCTAAAAAAAATGATATGTCACTGATGAATCAAGATTTGCAAACCAGTATCTTTCAATAATAGATCTCATCCTTGGAAAAAAGTTTTTGACTACATCGAAGCCCATTTGTTATGTTTGGTAGTTGTTAAAGCTTGAATTAATATGCTCCCCACATCAGTCTTGCTTGGTTGACATCATAAACCTGCTTTATCATTATATACATGTCTATGTAATAATACGGGCATGGAGCGTATCTGCCATTTTTTGTTAGTCTGGCATTTATATGCCTCTTACAGACTAATATTTTTGGGTATATTCTGTTTAGAAAATATCTACAAACAGTTTCAATAGTTGCCTATATATTACATAGCAAAATATAGTAATAACAAGGCCTAAGTACTGCCATATGTTTTTTATAAAGCTAACCAGATAAGAATTAGTTGAATTCAACCTGCTCTTAAATTATGCTGGGTCCTTGACTATATTTTGTATTTTTCCTAATAAAAACTGGGATATCATCTTCTTGAATATATAGTTCCATGTATTGTGTTTTTACGAGATATGTTACTTGCTATTTTTATATATGAAACCGTAAATAAATTTGGATTGAACTGAATGGGTGAGATAAACAGTTCAGGTCTTTTTCTATCTGTCATGTTCCTACGTTTCTGTGACCGTACTAAATAAATTACATTCAGGATGAAAAGAAATGTCATTAATATGCTGTTTTTAATATGCAGCATGCATAGTAGTCATCTTACAAAATGAATGCATGTGGAGCTAAGGATAAATCAATGGTGAAATGAGGTCTGATAAAGGTGCTGAAAACTGACAGGTTTGACATCTGTGAAGAGTGTCTAAAGGGACTCACATTCGCTTTGGCATTTCTTCACTTTGATGTTATGATGCAGTGTTTTTTGAGGCATGACTCAGTGAGCTCATGGAAGCCAAATGAAATGCAACATATACTGTAATTAGCTATGCTTGAGAATGAAAACTCCATTTGCTGAGAATGCATTGATGCCATGTCCAGCTCTCTCTGTTAGCTTAGAAGGACGAGAGTCCTTAGAGAGCATCATCTTTGCCTATATAGAAAATTAAAATCATGATGAATATATAAAGCCTCACTAGAATCATGCATAATCATTCTAGTTATCCAGCTAATAGCAGTTAACTGACGTTTCAGGCAGGCAGGAAGAGAGTGCAATTGTGTACTCTATTATTGCAGAGGATAGCATGTTGCAGTTTTTGCTAGCTGCATTTGCTGAGTTGCAAGATACTTACCTTACCAGGAAGGGAAAGGGGAAATGTATGTGATGGTGCTGACAATTTTTGAAGGTTCTGACAAATAATTTTTATTTTACTTAATGCTGGTGTTGCAGGACACAAAAAGCCATATTATAGTTATTATCATTATTATTATTGTGATTGCCTCAGTAAGCTAGCCAGCCATTGGCTAAAAGAAAATGGAAGACACTAAATAAAAGTAAAGGGAAGCAGGGTGCTTGTGAGACTCTAGGGGCCCACTTCACAAAGCTCAGCACAAGCTGCGCCAAAGGCAGCTTGTGCTGATTGTTTGTACACCAGGGACCCTGCACCCGATTCACTATTACTAATAGGTAAGATCCTAGTGGTAAAGTCCCATAGCTTGTGGCAAAGATGGCAGTGCAGCAAAGAGACAGCGCACCCGAGAGGTTTGCCACAAGCTGCAGACATGGTCGAGTGGCACTTAGACAGCAGTTCTTTGTGGCTAGAGGCTCCCTATCTCTATGTCCTCTTAATACACATAATCACATCACTGGTGGTTTGGTGGTTTAACTGACCCCTTTGTGTATGTATATGTGTCTATATATATATATATATATATATATATATATATATGTAAATATAAATATATATTTATAAAATGAGTAGAGAAATTGCTGCTCATTTATTGGACCACCAGCAAGGGAAATTGCTTGAGATTTATTGGATCTTGAGTACCACATGACCATGTGTATATCAGACGCGACTGCACATCTCAGAGTGGGTTATCTATTATATATATATATCAGTGTGGACAGTATTCGAGAGACTTGGACGCATAAATAAGATTTGTATTTTACTCATAATTTGTTAAAAATACAGAATTTGTGCTCTGTATTGTTGCCAATATGGTCAAGAGACAGTGTGCATAAAAAAGGTGTATGCATTTTCATTTTATTGTGGTAACATTTTAATGATGAAAATAGCTTTAAAAAAGCAGCCATTTTGTGACATGGCTGTGCTACACATCTTGGTGACAATTAAATTTACTGTATTAAAAGCACAGTCCTAAAGTTATTTTTTTAAATGGATAGAGAGGATGTATAACTGTCCTCCAGTGATTAGTGATTTGATGCATATATAATTACATTTGTGACACCACATGTAATTTATTACTTTCGTGCATTACATGTGGTGTCTTATATAGCTCCAATATTTCTTGTTTATTCTGCCTTACTAACATACTAACATACTACTAACATACTAAAATGCCAGCAGAATAGGCCTAACGGTCTTTCGTGTCTGCTCGTTTGGTCAGCCCCCACCCTGGGTGCTGACCTTGCTGTCCCCATCGCCTTCTCTGGCTTCTCCCTTCCCAGTTCCGGATAGTCTTGCTGCATTGGATTTTGCTCCAGAACCCTTCCCTGTACCTGTCCCACCCCTCTTGAACCCTCCACTGTTTCTGCCTCCACCAGCCCCTAGGTAGTGCATTCCATGGCTCCACCACCCTCTCAGTGAAGTAGCACCTCCTCCTTCTCCCTGAATCTTCCCCTCTTATACTATTCCCCAGGGTGTACACTTGGCCTGGGTTTCTGGCCCCCAGGTGGAGTACCTTGCATTTCCCTGCATTGAACCTCAGCTTCACTTTCTAGACCATCTTTCCAGAGCCTCCAGGTCCCCTGCAGGGCCACTCTCCCCTCCTCCCCATCCACCACCGCCCGCCAGTTTCGAGTCATCTGCAAAGAGACTCATCTCACCCTGATTCCTGTCCTTATGTCAGATAGGTAGGCGTTGAACAGAAGGGGCCCAAGGACTGATCCCTGTGGGATCCCACTAATGACCCTCCTTGGGGATGAGACTATCCCACCAACTATGACCCTCTGTGTCCGGTCCTGGAGCCAATTGCCTATCCATCTGATCATCTGGTTTCCCACCCCCATTTCTCCTAGCTTATCCAACAGGCCCACGTGAGGAACAGAGTCAAATGACTTGCTGAAATCTAGAAAGAGGACATCCACTGGTCTACCCAGGTCCAAGGCACTTGTCACCCGGTGACTTTATGCTTCACATTTGTTTTTCAGAGACAGTTCACATTGTTTAATGTGTTTCCCCCATGCAAGTCTGTAGTCTTAATGCACTGGTACATAAAGCCTGCTAGGAGCAGCAACATCAAAAGCTATGGCTCTTACTGTCATGTCCGGCTGTTACCCACATGGCCAATGACACTGGTATCAGTCCAAACAGCCAGGAACCTGAAGTGACATTGAGTTTTCAGTTTTGGTACTCTCACTCTAAGTAAAACTGATCTCTCCCCATGGCTTCTCCTATTTGCCATTCTTAAAAACAAGGAGAACGGAGCATAGTCCATTTTAAATCTGGTGTCCTGCATGGGAGTTTGGACAGGTCTCAGAGGTCTCCGGTCACTAGAAAATGCAATCGCGATTCTCAGCATTCTGCTACAAAATGATAAGTTAGAATTCTGGGAGGCATATTAAATAGTGACTGGCTAAAGTGCAGCAGTTGTTCTGTGTTGTTTTGGGGCAGTAAAAGTAAAACGTTCCCCTCAGGACCTCACGGTCCTGCTGTTTGTGAAGGGCCCATCTTCAAAATGGAGGATGATTGGATTAGTGGGCTGTGCAGCATAATGAGTATATTTTAAAGGTTTTTTGGGGAAGTATTTATTTATCTATTTTTTGTTGACTGGGTAAGTACACCAGACAAAGTCTGCCTATTTTCAGGCATGACCCGGGGGAAGGGCATACAGATGCATGCCAGCTAACCTTGAACCAGATTAAGCTGTTGGTGATATTGTTAGTGAATGGGGGAAATTTGGCCAGGGCACAAAGAAAATTCCCCTACTCATCGGTAGGGGGCACTACAGTCTGATTCTCGGATTGAGTAGTCCCTGGCAGGAGAATGGAGGAGCTGGAGGAGGTCGTCTTGGAGCCAGCTGGTGTTCAGTAACCAACCCCAGCTTGGGAACTACAAGGGGATGAAGATTTGGATCCGCTGGTAGTGGAGAATGAAATGGAAATTGCTTTCTCACCCTCGGAACGTGAACCTGAACTAACAGAGAGTGAGTCGGAAAGTGAAATGGATGTGGTGATGGAGTAGAGTCAGCAGATGTCATGGCAAGGAGTGGCTCAGAAAATGAACCACAGCTGATCTCAACTGAGGCAGTGGAACCACCAGCATTGGACCTGGAAGAGGAATCCTCGATGATGCGTGGAGAAAGGAAACCAGCAAAACTCTGAAGCAAACGCCACAGCTGCAGCCCAAAGAGAGTGATGTGCAATAAATCGTGGATGAAGGTCAGTCACTGTTATGGGAAATGTTATAGAAAACAGGATGCCTGTAAATAATAATGCACAAAATACAATCCCACAAAACTTGCAAAAGGAAGGACTGCAGGAGCCTAAAGCTCAGAGAAAGTCTTTATAAGTTAGAAACATTTCACAATTCAAAAACAAGAGTTTACAATCACACAAATACCAACCCGAAGATTGGACAATTGATAAGGCTTTGCAAGGAGCAGAGTGGGCTCAGACAGCAGGAGGGACTTGGGTGCCAACAGAAACAGAGTTTGTGAGTTTAATTCTAAGCAAAAAAAAATGAATGGAATCTGAGCAAGTAAACCATGAAAACCAAGACACTGTGCAAGTAACAAATGAGATACAAAGCATGCAAAAAGAGGTTGAAAAAGTGGATGCATTGGGAAACCCTCATGAATATGAACAACCCCAGGTGCATGCAATAAAAGAACAGAATTTAGAAAAACATGATAACACTATAACGCCACAAACCCTACCAAAGGTAGCACAGAGCAAAGAACTCCCTGTGAGTCTGGGAAAAGGCATTTTAAGGGCCTCAAAAAGACAAATCTTCATGAAACTACTACTAAGAATGTCAGATTAATTCAAAACTTGAGGAGAACCAGCACCAAGGAGAAATGCAATATGTCTGTTATACAAAGGAGGATTAGAGGACCCTCCAGACAGGACTTACATAGCAAGAACTTTGTTAAAAAATTCCTTAAAATTTTACACTTCAGAAATGTTTGCATTAATTCATACTGACGAGTATAATTACAATATTAGTTTTAAGATTGTAGAAGCCTTAGACTGTTTCTGGGTTAAGTATAATACTTTGAACAACAGCCCATTGTGGTCACCATTTTGGCAATACTCATAACTAAACCCACAGTAAGAACAATCACAATTCTATTTAAGAACGAAGGAGTCAATGTATGTGACATTAGTTTATGGCTAAAAAAGAGATGTGATGTTTTGGAACAATCTGAGCCTATAATAGACTCTGAACAGATATAGGTCAGGGGGTGGAGGGTAAAAGTTAAGCTTATCATGTCAAATGTTGGAATTATGCATCTTCCAAGTAGCTTTTTCCTAGGCAGAGATAGGAGATCACTGTTTTACCCAGGGCAATCAAATCTTGCCACATATGTGGATCAAGATTACATTTGAGCAATGCGTGTGACACTCTAAAATGCACATATTGTTTAGAACTGGGCCATTTAGCAGTAAACTGTGGTAACACCTTTAGATGCAATTTGTGTGAAGAAAAAGTCCATTCATACGTGAGGTGCCCGTGGGCCTCACACAGTGAAGAAGATAGTGTGTCACATGAAGGGCTGATTACAAATTCCCAAAATAAAAGTTGTGCTCAAGTTTCAGAAAAAAGGATGGCAGAAATACATAAGAAAAAAAAAAGGAAAAAGAGGAGAGCAGAATGCATGAAAAACAAACAGAAGTAGGAGAAACTGAGGCAGTAGCATGCCCAGCATTAATCTCTAACACTGGAATAAATAACAGTGAGAACAGCCTCGAACAAACAAACACTGTAGAGGAGGAAAATGAAGAAGAAAGGCAGATGCCCCCTCCAGCAGTAGTGCCAACCCCCCAGCAGTACTGCCCCTGCCACAGAAGAGGAAGGTTATACCTTTGTTACCCCCAAAAAAGAATAAGGACAAAAGCACAGAATAAAAGGTTAAAAGGTCAAGAAAGGAAAAAAAACAGGAGAACAACAAGACTTGATGATAATTAACAAATATACCCCATTAAGGAAGGAAACTACAGGGGAAGACACAGACAATGAGGACACAGACTCAGATAACTCATCCATAGCATCCTTCATCCCAGACAAGTCTTCTGGAAAGGAGGATGTAGGTGTGGGGAATGAAGCTAAAAAAACTAAATGGTGCACCAGGTCAAAAAAAAATGTGCTTTAAGAGACAAAAAATAAAACTTTGCCATGACATCCCTAAAACTCTTATCTTTAAATGTGAAAAGCATCAGAAGAGGAAAATAACTGCCTTAGCTGAACTTGTTAAATGCAATGCAGATGTGTTTTTCATTCAGGATACCACGTTAAAGACATTGCTGGAAATATCACAGGCCACAAAATTGTGGACCACTTGCTCCACCTTCTGGTCAATATGAAAGACAACATGCGATGGTCTAGGAATTTTATTTAAAAACACTGAGCTGAAAGTTACAAGGCTTGTACTGTAGATTTAGTACCAGGAAGAGCCTTAATCCTAGACATTCAGTACAAAAATAAAAAGGTAAGACTCATTAATAATTATGCCCCACAAGTAAAAACTGAAAAGGTTAAACTTTTGAGAACCATTCAGCCCTTTATGCATACCTTCCACTTAGTTTTGTGGGGGGGGGGGCTTTAATTGCATAGTAAAATCAGCATATAGAGGGCCAAAAAACAAAAGTTATTTTGTGACACTAATGTGCTTATTGATATTATAGTCACAGCTCAGCTTAAAGGGACACTGTCAGTTTTGCCTCTTCGTTTTTTGGCAAAAGCATGCAGTGTTCCTATTGCTCACACAACACTCAGTATTGTACTCAGAACACCCCAATAGATTTAAAGGATCAAAATTTTACCTTCCCTCCCAATTTTTTTACATATATATATACTTTCAGTGGTCCCGATGCTAAGTCCCTTCAAACCAGAAGCACATCCAGGTTGGGACTGCATGTTTGCCACAAGCACGGTCCCGAAGTACGACTTTTTCAGAAACAGCCCTTGGAGTCATATTGCCCCTGTCCCTTGTGTTATTTTAAAAGGTTGCAGCTATCTGCCATCACAAAGCGAGCACTATAAGTGGCATTATTTGTATTTGTAAGTAGGTGGCCAAAATCTCATGCATGTGCATCAATGGCATGTTTTTATGCATGCACAAGATATTTTGTGCATGGATCTTGTAGACATGCACAGGATTTCAGCCACGGCATGCAAATATGAATAATACAACTTCTAGTGCTCTCTTTGTGATGGCAGATAGCTGCAACCTTTTTAAATAACACAAGGGACAGGGGCAATATGACTCCAAGGACTGTTTCTGAAAAAATCATATTTCAGGACTGTGCTTGTGGCAGACACGTGGTCCCGACCTGGATGTGCTTCTGGTTTGTGGGGACTTAACATCAAGAAGACTGAAACTATATTTATGTAAAAAGCAGGGAAAGTAGGTTAAATCCTGATCTTTTAAATCTTTTGGGGTGTTCTGAGTACAATACTGAGTGCTGTGTGAGCAATAGGAACACTGCTTGCTTTTTCCAAAAAAACAAAGGGGCAAAGCTGACAGTGCCCCTTTAAGGATACATAGAGGGAGAAACACCCAACAGGAGGGAACACATATATAAGAGGGATATATGCAACAAGGATTTATTTTTTATTTTCTACAAAATCTTTACAGGTACTAAATGCATTGACAGAGGATGTAGCCTTCTGTGATCATAGGGTTCTTATTGCGGAGGTAGCTTGGGGGCATACCATAGAAAGCAATAAAGGGCCTTGGTGCCTTAATACTTTATTGTTAGAGAAAGAAGACATAAAAAAATGGGGAGTTTTGTGGAAAGCAAGAAAATCAGTGATTTGTATGTATGATACAAAAGAAGAATGGTGGGAAGATAAAATGCAGCATGTTAGGAATTTCTTTCAGTCACATGCAAGTAGAAAGACCTTGAAATCCTATTTAGATTACTTGTCCCTGAGGAAGCAGTTACACTGTTTAATATCCAAAACAGAAACACCCAAAATTAGTTCTAGTAAGCAAATAAGTAAAATAAACAAAAAGATGTTTCTTCTGCAGTATGACAGGGCCAAAACTTTGCAGCAAGAAACAAAATTTGGTACACAAAGTAAAAAACAAACATTTGATCCTTTTTCTGACTGTAAAAATAGAGCAGGAAATAGAATTTTCACAGAGCTGGAAGACGAGACAAACAAAATCCAGGAGTCAAAGCAGGAAATAATGGAAATAGTGTAGAAATATTCTAACAAGACGTTTGGCTCCATTGCCTTTAATGAATCTGAATAGTGAATACATACAGAAGTTACAAATACTAGAGCTTGCAGAAAAAGAAAAGAAGTTAATTCAGAATATAACAGACACTGAAGTTTTGGAGTCAAGTCAATCCCTGGGCAATGCTATAGTGCCAGGAACTGATGGCCTCACAGCATAATTCTATAAAAAAATTCAAACAAGACTTCATTCCAGAATTAACCATGGTATAGAATGAGATCCTAGAAACAGCTTCTTTTCCAAAAACGATGTCACAAGCATACCTGCTTTTTTTGCATAAAAAAAGAAATTGGAATGATTTAAGGAATTGGAAGCCAATCAGTTTATTAAATACTGATGATAAATTATTTGGGAAAATTCTAGCAAAACGCTTAACCATAGCAGCTGGCAAACTTATCAGCGACAACCACACATGTTCAATTCCAGGGAGGAAAATTCAAGATAACCTAATTGTACTTAAATTTTCCAAAAAGGACAGACAATAGCTAACACAGGAATTTTATTGAGTCTTGATCAAGAGAAAGCGTTTGATGCAGTATCACATGAATATCTCTTTTTCATTTAAAAAAATATGGTATTCTGGACAGTTTTACAGAGTGGATTACTGCAATGTATACAAATTCAAAACTAACTCCCTTGGTTAATAGATGGGAGGGAATGGAACTATTAATAAAAAAGGGGGTAATACAGGGGTGTCAGTGAGCCCCCTGCTGTATATATTCTCTATAGACCCATTGTTAAGGAACATGCAGACTGACAGGGTTATAGGAGGTATACAGTTGACAACAATGAACACACCAATCAAAACTTTACCTTATGCAGATGATGTGATGGTAATAACCACAGTAGTGACAGATGAACAAGTTATTTTGACACACCTTACAGAATTCAAAGTCATTTCAGGATCAAGATTAAATTTCAACAAAAGTAGAGGAGTGTGTTCAGGAGAACCTCAAACGCAAATAAAATCATACGCTAACATTCAGATAGTAGAAGGCCCATGCAGATACTGGGCTTGTATTTTGGTAAAGAGGACAATGCTATGTTGAACTGGACAAAATTTATTCAAAAAGTGGAGAATATATTGGGAAAATGGAGAAATAAGCAAATAGGAAAGCTAAAAAGAGTTTTTTTAATCAAAACTCTATTATCAGTCTTCATGTATGTCAGCTATATTTATTCCCCTCCAGGACTAGAGACAAAACTATATAGTGTAATTTTTCAGGAGCTATGGAATAGTCGACTGAATCCATTCAAAAGAGAAACAACTTATAAGACAGTACAGAGTGGGGGTTTAGGAATGATAAATCCCATCCTATTTTACTATAGCATTTTTCTACATGGTAATATTATAGAACTGGATAAGAATAGGGAAACTTAATGGTACAGCATGATGGTGGAATGGGCAAATGTATGTAAGACAGCATGGGTACAACAGGATGCAAGATTATTAAAAAGAACCTCAATAATAGCTGGGAATGTCAGGTTTTTGTTCCAAAAGCTAATTAACTGGGGAATACCATATAATGAGATAAGTACACTTTCAAGGAAAAACTTATATGAGAAACTGATAGAAGCAACATACACACAAGAGTTGCAAATTCCGAAGTGTGAAGATAGACAACGACAAAAATAGAACAGTTGCAAAACAAAAGAGTACCAGTGCACATGTGGGATATGTTGTGGCTAAGTGTACATGGCCAATTAAATGTTAAAAATAACAACAAACAGAAGTTAGTGCAAGAAAGATATTGTTCAAGGCCTGACTGTGGTCAGACATTAGAGACACAAGAACATTTATTCTTGACATGCTCTTTTTCACAGACCTTTTGGCATTATGTAGCAAGGCAATGGCAAAACAGGAATTTCTTGGCATTAATTTATAGAATTCTAGTATTAGGTGTATATACAGCATCTTGGGAGAAATATAACAAAGAAATGCTACAAGTAATATTTGCAATCTTAAAATATTGATTATAGCAGGCCATGTGTAAACTGGTTTTACAGCAGTTAGTAACTTCACCAGAGCAGATTCTGAAAAATGTACAGATATCCTTATTAAGAATTTATGAAGAAGAAGGAAAAACATTCTCAAAAAGTTATGTAAGGGAATTATGGAAAGAAAACTACAAAATGTCTTTATCCTCAAAAAAAAAAGAGAGGAGAAAGTAGTAGATAGAACAGCTGCTGTATAGTAGGTGTGTGAGAAACTGAGATAAAAAGGAATGTTAAGATAAGGAGAAATAAAATAGTTCACACATATTTCTGTTTTCCATGTATGGATCTGGTAAAGCCCTTAGTCCGGTGGTTATGGTATTGTATTTCACGTCATACCCCCCATAAATAAAATTCCCCTAATCTTTTTTCAAGAAGTGCCATTGGATGTTTAACATCCACCAGAATAGGCAGATAGGACCTTGGTTTAATGTCTCATCTGAAAGACAGCACCTCAGGAGTGCAGTAACCCCCCCTCATGCTGTACTACAGTGTCAGTATTAGAAGTTAACTTAATTGCCTGGTGTGGGGATACAACCGACAGCCTTCAGATATCCCGGCCTCAGAGACGAGAGTGCTACCTGCTGAGCCACTGACACTGATTTATCAGTAGAACTTTCCTCTGGTGCTGGCACTGTTTAAATGGGACATGTTAAGTAGTGTATTTTAAAGTTTTGCTTGGGAAGTATATCAGCAGAACTTTCCTCTGGTGCTAGCACTGTTTAAATGGGGCATATTAAATACTATCTTGCTACAGTGTAGCAGTTGTGCTGTGCTGTTTTTGGGGACAGAAAAGTTAAATCTGTATGTTCCCTCATGGTCCAGCTGTTAGTGAAGGGCCCCTCTTCAAAATGGGCTATGCATATATGTGACCAATCTAATCAAACAGAGTTTTGTTTGTGATTTATAGTATTTTGTTTACTATCCATCCAGTGAGTTTTCATTATATAATTTGATTTTTTCTGGATATTGTTAATGTTGGTGAACTTTCATCTGGTGATGGCTTTAATCATGTTTAAAGGGGGGAAAAACAGCACCTGGTGAGGTTCCTACTGGTAACTTTTGAGAATGTGTGTTTGTCTAATTAATGCTGCACCTGTGGATGTGATAATGGCTCTATTTTAGATGTGTGTGTATATGTGGAAGGAATATAAAAGCCGTACTCATAACATGTTTTAAATGAAAAAAATGCATTTTGTGTGAGATGCTTGTAATTTTGGAAAAGAAGGGGTGATAATGGCTCTGGTTAAGGGTGTGTGTGTGTGTGTGTGTTATTTTAAAATGAAAAAAGTTGCACTTCTTGATGTAAGATTATAAAGGAGCATTATTGTATTGGCATACTGAACTAGAGGATTAGGTGTGGGTGGTGGCATAATATGCTGGAACTGTTTGAAATAAAAAATGCAGCACTTGGACCTACCTCAAAAATACTGCTCATGGCATTGCTCAGATCATTCTGGGTTATGGGGGGGATAGCATGTGTAATAATGAGACTGCTTTTAAATTAGACGTCAAGTGGTGGCACAATATGTGGGAACTGTTTGAAAATAAAAAATACAGCACTTGGACCTACCTCAAAATGGTTGTTCATGGCTTTGGGGGGACCATTTGTAGTAATCTGGTAATTGTCTGGTTGTATTAGTGCCTGTAGGGCAACATCAGGGGTTTGAATTTATCTGGCAAAAACATTTCCCTGATTTCTTTATAATGACACTGCTTCTAAATTAGACGTCAAGTGATAGCACAATATGTTGGAATTGTCTGAAATTAAAAAATACAGCACTTGGGTCTACCTCAAAATGGCTGTTGGAAGTGTTGGAAAATACAGCACTTGGGCCTACCTCAGAATGGTTGTTTGTGGCATTTGGGGGGGGGCATTTGTAGTAATCTGGTAATTGTCTGGTTGTATTAGTGCCTGTAGGGCAAAATCAGGGGGGTTTAAATTCATCTGGCAAAAAAATTTCCCAGATTTATTTATAATGAGACTGCTTCTAAATTAGGTGTCAAGTGATGGCAAAATATGTTGGAACTGTTTTAAAATAAAAAAAATGCAGCACTTGGGCCTACTTCATAAAGGCTGCTCATGGCATTGCTTAGTACATTCAGGGGTATGGGAGGGATACCATGTGTAGTAATCTGGTCATTGCCTGGGTGTACTAGTGCCCATTGGGCAACATCAGTGGTTTGGATTCATCTGGCAAAAACATTTTGCAGATTTATTTATAATGAGATTGCTTATTAATTAGATGTCAGGTGTTGGCAAAGTATCTTGGAACTGTTTGAAAATATAAAATACAGCACCTGGGCCTGACTCAAGCAGTTTGGATGTGGCATTCCACATGCAGTACAAGAACAGTGCAGCAGCAGCAGCAGCATCCCTGTGATGCACATGGTGTTGAGCCCAGGGTGGGCCCGTGTGATATTTTGGCATCGTTTTCCCCACAAAGGCTGGCACGGGGTAGCCAGGGGCATCATGCAGCACCTGCATCTACAGTTATCAGTGCCAAACAGGTTGCCTGGGTGCTTTCTGGTTGTTAACTGTGTTTGGGCCTGCCCTTGGTCTGGCTCCGTGGAGGTATGGTGATGTCAAAATGACCCCCTGATGTGGCTCAGGCCCACCATGTAACATCCAGTTGTCTCTGGCCTTGCTTTTGCTTGTTCATTGGGAAATTTGGTGCATTTTTTTGACTTGTATAGCAGTTTAGATGTGGCATTCCACATGCAGTACAAGAACCCCGCAGCAGCGGCATCCCTGTGATGCACGTGGTGGTGAGCCCAGGGTGGGCCCGTGTAATATTTTAGCATAATTTTCCCCACAAAGGCCAGCACAGGGTTTGCCAGGGGGCATCATGCAACACCTGCAGCTACATTTATCAGTGCCAAACAGCTTGCCTAGGTGCTTTCTGGTTGTTAACAGTGGTTGGGCCTGCCCTCTGTCTGCCTCCATGGAGGTACAGTGATATCAAAATGACCCCAGATGTGGTGTGGTACTTAACAATGTATTTTGGCTGTTTGGTTGTTAATAAGCCATTGATAAAAGTTCTACCTTGTATTTCACATGTTGCATTGCTGCTGCGGTGCCTGCGTTACCCACACTAGCAGTATGCAACAGCGATGGGTCACATAATAAATCAAGCGCAACCAAGTGATTTGTTCATGTTTGTCTTTCTGCTTAATGTCCAGCTTAACTGTGAAAGGCATGCAGACTGGGCATAAACAGCATAAGCATGAAGTCACAAAACTTTGGTAACCTCTTCTCTGCATTTTTAGTGCTGTCTATGTTGGAGGATAGATAGCGACACATAGGTATGGAAGAACGTCAGATCATTAAATGTTGTAAACTAATACACCTAAATAGAAGACAGAGATACTGCATTTGAAAATTTTACTTATTACTGTACTAGAAATGGGAACTAGTGCATAATGGATACCGAGTTACCCACGAAAGCAGTTTCCATGTCAAAACTAACTGTACCATTTTCCAAACTTAGAAATACAGAACTATCTTTATATTTTGTATTATGCAACTACCACATATAGACGAACAGCACTCACCCCTGTTGAACCAAGTCCTGGTTCAAAAGAAAGCACAAAACAACAATGTGTAGTTTTAAGGCTTTACTCCCATTATCAAACTGTAATACAATTACAGGTTCTTACGTTTTGCCCAACTTATTCAGGCTTCATCAGAGATAGTGAATAATTCAACTTAGTTAACTTTTATACATTAATCCAGTGTTGTCATTTACCAAATCAACCAATACAAATTCACAACTAATTATTATGCAACCAATCGCTAAGTGCATTGCAAAATTCAAAAGATTTCATCACATAAACAAGTGCTCTATTTCATCACTTATATCATTTATACAAAAAATAAAATGATTCTAGATATTTATTCGTTCTTGGTGTCAGGAGAATATTAGTATGTTGGTAGATCTAACTGAACTTGTTTTGAAAAATAACATTTTTATGTTTCACGAAAAAAAATATTCCAACAAATCAAGGGTATGGCTATGGGGGCCACTTTGGCCCGGAGCCTGGCAAATCTTTGTCTAGCAAGATGGAAAGAAGAGGTGATATATAATTCTGATAGAAATCCTTTTTTTTTGATAAGCTTGACTTGTTCAGACACTTTTTTGACGATGTACTAATATGGAAAGGAACTAGAAGTGAATTAGATTCATTTGTTGAATACTTAGAAAATCAAACTCTAACTTGAGATTTAAAATCAGTGCAAATCAACATGAAATACACCTCTTGGATGTAACCATCAGGAAACAAATGGATGGCACTCTGCTAACAGACCTATACACAAAGCCCAGTGATAGAAATAGCTTGCTCCTGGCCACAAGTTGCCACCCTAGGCATGTAGTCACAAATCTGCCTGGGGGAAATATATGAGACTTAAGCACAATTGTGGGTCAGAGGGATTGTATGAGACAAGAGCTGAAGAACTGTCAGACAAACTAAGGGAAAGACAATATTCAGAGCAGAATATTGTTACTGCTAAAAACAATGTAGATAGTCTATCACGAGACAGTTTGCTGACAGGCCATAAGACACCACATGATCCTGGTGGAGAACTAAGATTTGTTACTACTTTTTTTTGGGGGGGGATCTAAAGAGGTGATAGAATTGGTTAAAAATAGCTTACCAATATTAAGAGGACTGGAACCTCTAGCTCACCTTTTTGAGTAACCCCTACAGGTGGCCTATAGGAGAGGCCAAAACCTAAAGGACAAACTGACCAGTAGTTGCCAGGGTAGGACTATGGTAAAAAAAAAACCTGGCAAAGGAGGGTCAAGACCGTGTGGTTTCTGTGGCATCTGCTCTATCATGAAGAGAGAGGAAACTTTTGTTAACCCAAAGAGTGGTAAGGTCGAGAAAGTAAAAGGGGGCATTAATTGTAACACTGAGGAGGTTGTGTATAAACTGACATGCTCCTGTGGAAAATTCTATATAGGTAGAACTAAAAGAAAATTGAGATTGAGAATCAATGAACACATTACTGCAATTAAAAAGCAAAATCTTGAATATGCAATGGCTATGCATATTAAAAAGTATAAAGACAGGGGGGTACATAAAGTTACAGTGATGGGAATAGAAAATATTTCAAAGAATGTTAGAGGTGAAGATTAAGAAGCAATTTTAAATGAGAAAGAACAGCTATGGATTTTCAAATTAGGGGCTACTAGGGGACTGGGCTTGAATGACAAATTTGAATTAAAACCTTTCTTAAAAAAATGTAGAAGATAGATCTTTTGGCAAATAGTGTTTATTAAGAACCTACTCCATAACTAACTATCCCTATATGCCAAACCTTTCTTCCCCCTTCCCATTTCCCCCCTTCTATATCCATAGTATGCAATTTTTCTTCCCTGTCTATAATTTTACATTTTTCTGTCTGCTATGACTAAAAACTGAGTGAACAGTTTTTGCATCTCTGTTATAAAAACAGTGTGAAATAGTAATGTACAACTTAAAATTTGATTCTGAAAAATATATATTATTTTGTCTTTTTTCTCCCCTCTTCCCCCTTCAATCTGGTCCCTTGAAGACAGGATTTGATAAATATTGATTATGAAATATGTGTAGATGGTGAAGATAAAATAGAAATGAAGGGATTAAATGCAAGGATTTTGTGGACTAAATGGATGTGTTTAAAATCTTTTTTAGGTTTTCCCTTCAATACAGACTCAGCAGGAGAACTGATGGTTGGAAAAAAAAAAGAACTTAAGAACAGGAATTTGTGACACCATGAACTAATAAATATCTAGTATCATTTTATTTTTTGTACAAATGATATGAGTAATGAAATAGAGCACTTGTTTATCTGATGAAATCTTTTGAATTGTGCAATGCGCTTAGTGATTGGTTGTATAATAATTCATTGTGAATTTTTATTCGTTGATTTGGTAAATGGCAACACTGGATTAATGTATAAAAGCTGACTATGTTGAATTATTCACTATCTCTGATGAAGCCTGAATAAGTCGGGCAAAACGTAAGAACCTGTAATTGTATTACAGTTTGATAATGGGAGTAAAGCCTTAAAACAACACGTCATTGTCTTGTGCTTTCTTTTGAACCAGGACTTGTACAAGGGTGAGTGCTGCTCATTTTAAACTGTGATACTGCCTATTTGGAACTTACACCTCTGTTCCAGTGACCACCATTCTAATTAATTTTACCACATATAGACAATAAAATTAAGGTTGTCATGACAAATTATAAAACCTTTTTTGAGTGTATGAATGTCACACTTTGTCTCTTGAATACTATCCACACAGCTATATATATCTGTGTGCGTGTATCTATCTATATATATATATTAGAGGCAAAAAACTCCATTTAATGCATCAGTTAGGGTTGTTCCACAGTGACAAAAGTGAGGAAATTCGGTGTTAGGGTTGAAAACCCCCATTGGACCCCCCAGCTCACCCCTTCAACCAGCACTGGGGTGCGCATTGGGGTCATCGGCCCTAACTCTCACCCCATCACATGTGTAAAGAAGCAGAGGTATAGGAGAATGGGGTGAGAGTTAGGACTGAGCACCCCAATGCTGGTTGGGGGGGTGGGCTGGGGATTCCAAGGGGGGTTTTCAACCCTAACACTGAAATTTCCTCACTTTTGTCGCTGTGGAACAACCCTAACTGATGCATTAAATGAGTTTTTTTGCCTCTAATTTTCCTTCTTTTTGAGAATGCTAATGAGAAATAGTGAATGTAATGCAGCGGCAGGAGCATGGGGCCCTCCTGCCATGTGATGTGTTGTGACATAGTAACAGGAACAGCAACACAAACAGAAGCGCTAACAGTGGCACACATGGTAACGCAAGCACAAATTAGAACAGAAAGGGTAACGCACACGGTGGCATAGACGGGAACGGTCCGCCACGTGATGTCTTGTCACATAGTAACATGGTGCCTGCAAATGGAAATGGCAATGGGCATGATGAAGCAAAGGGAAACAGAAAGAGAAACAGTACTGTAGACACAAATGGCAAAAAATAACGGAAACACAAGTGCAAATGGAAACACAAAGGATAACGCACATGGTGGCGTAGACATGAACAGTAAGTGAAACAGGTACGGAACTGCAAGCGGAAAGGGCAACGGTAACAGTAATGTAAGCGCAAAGGCAGGTTTTCCACAAAAGCTGCATAGAGAAAGACAGTGAGTACAAAGAATGTATGCATAATAGTGGGTCTCGGAGCAGAAAATGAGGAGTTGGAATACTAAATTGCTTATATCTCAGGAATCGTACGATGTAGGAAAAAATTTAAAAGTCATATGATATATGACTTTCCTGGCTAGTTTTGAACTTAGCCTCCACGAGGCTAAGCATTTTTCGACAAAAGTCCGTATCCCGCACCATTTCTGAGATACAGGCCCTGAAAGGCTCAGCGAATGCCGTAATGTTATCCTATGGGAAAAAAAGAGAAGTTCAGAATGCCATAACTTTGGCTCCCTGTAATATTTTTTCACCAAGCCACTAAAAGGCACATCTGTGGGATGTTGGCTGTCTTCCTTCCAAATTTCAGCCCAAAATAGCAAGCCGTTATTTTGCAGCAGGGCACTACAAGATTGCTGCAATGCGTCGGATGCTGTAATGTTATCCTATTGGAAAAAGCGTCAACTTTGGATTGCCGTAAGTTTGCCGCCGTGTAAAAATTTTCAATGCAACAGTGAAAGGCACATCTGTGAGATGTCGGCTGCGTTTCCTCCAAATTTCAGGCCAAAGCACCAAACCGTTCTTTTGCAGCAGGGTGCCAAAGAATTGCTGTCATTTTCCCACAGCCTAGAAAAGTACTGTCGCAATTTGAGAAAGCTTTCGCAAATGCATTCGACAGTGTCGCAAGTGTGACAATACTTTACGAAAGTATTTTTTCCAGAAATTTGAAAAACATATTTCTGGGGTGTTTTACCCCAAAATAAAGACATGGCTAGCATCCTCAGGGCCCGGCTAGGTGAATACAAAAATAATTAGATTGCTAGAGGGTCCCAAATTTAAATGCCAAGCATTTTTCTGATCACTAACTGAAAACAAAATGGTGGATTTGTGACAGTAAAAGGGCCATTTGTGACAGAAAAAGTGCATTTGCGACACTGTCGAACTTTTTTAACTTTTCCCATTGACTTATAATGGGAACTTGTTTTTTGAATAACTTTTGAACCGTTTAATATTTTTTCACAAAATCCTCAAAAGCACATTGGGGACCCTGGCTGCATATTCCCTGAAAGATTTTGGACTGTGGTCGCGCAAAAACAGTGCGACCTGTAGCATCTTGTTACCGTGGGAATTCCAGAAAAAGTGTAAATGCACGTGCAGATCATGCTTAATAACTCTGCATCTATATAAGTGACCAGTATGAAACCTGGCAGATCCCAAGGTGTATAGGTTTTGATAGTGTATTCCAAATCTCAGGCAAATCCGTTAAAAGGTTGCAAAAGTTATTAAGGTGCAAAAATCTGGGGTTTAAATGTAAATGGCTCCTCAACCCTAACTATAGTGGCACTACCGTACCACTAATATATATATATATATATATATATATATACACACACACACATATATATATATACAGTCAAGCCCACTTATAAGAACATCGGATATAAGAACATCCTGCATATAATCACATTTTGCCTGTGTCCCGATCTTGCCCCATTGTTTTAGACGGCATGGAAGCCCATTTATAAGAACAGTTAGATTGGTTATAATCACTATTTTTATCTAGCTTATGCAGTAAACTTTGTTATCGGAGACATGTTTTTCCACAGCAGAGCTGGAGAATGAAGAGCATTTTACACTTCACAATCACAATCACAGCTCATTAGCTCAAAAGCGCTGCAATAGCTCTTTCTGTGTGCATGTCTTCTTTGACCTGTAATGACTTCCCTATTTCACCTATTAAACACGTCATTACGAATCACTGAATGGCGATTAAGCTAATTTATTTATTAATTCTTAATTGCTTCAAAATTACAGAGACATTCCTTCATGGGTTGGGTTACAAAAAGCTGTCTGGTAGCAAAGTGTTATCCCAGCTGAAATGGAGAAAAGCAAGCGACAGCGCTGACACTCACACAGAAAATTCAGATTATCGAGCGTCTTAGTGATCCTGGCTGTAAACGTTCTGAGGTCACTAGAGATTTCAACATTAGTGTATGCACATTCAAAATCCTGTCTAACAAAGAAAGACTGTATGCTGACTATCAAAGGGGGTTTAACCAAAGAGATAAGCATCCTGGATTCAATCATGATGCTAGATGCTGCGTGGCAACAAGTAACAGCTGAAACCATTAGAAACTGTTTTAAAAAGGCCGGATTCCATTTGTTTGCAAACCTACAGGAAGATGTAAATCTAGATGGTGGTGCCAGTGACCAATCAATTCCCGAGGTCATTGCTCCTATTGGCGTCATGACAATTACCGAATTCAAACAATATGTGGCCATAGATAAGGGACTAGAGTGCTCCAGGGCTATTACAGAAGATGACATCAGCCGGGAGATAAAACAAATGGAGGAAAGCAGTGACAAAGATGAAGAACCACGGCAACTTAAACCACTGTCTGCTCGGGAGGTAAAGTCATGCATGGACAGAATACGGATTTTTGCCCTAAGCAAAAACTGTGAGCTAACTTCATTTCATCAATTTGATGTTTTTTTAGGTGAGTTATCACTGTCCAGCTACAAGCAGCAAAAAATAACTGATTACTTTACAAAACATCAGTAATGAAGTACTGTACTGTATGGTTTTTAAATGTTTTGAGCGTGATTTTGTATGATACATTATTGCACATTATTAATTTGTGTATATGATACAGTAAACCTTCTTTTATGCTTAAACTCTGTGAGCCTGGTGTTTTGTGCTAAGTGGGGTGGTGTGCGGGGGTTGCGGTGCTACTGTCTGGGTACCGGTATAACTGAACTCAGTGGCGTCCCGCTTATAGTAACAGTCCGCTTATAAGAACATTTTGTCTTGGAAAATGGCATGTGCTTATAAACGGGCTGCACTGTAGATATATAGATATATATATATATATATATAATATAGAGGCAAAAACTCTGTTTAATGCATCACTTAGGGTTGTTCTACAGTGAAAAAAGCAAGGAATTGGGGTTAGGGTTGAAAACCCCACTTGGACCCCTCCAGCCCATCCCTACCAACCGGCATTGGGGTGTGTGTTGGGGTCGTTGTCCCTAACTCTCACCCCATCACATGTGTAAAGAAGCAGAGGTATAGGAGAATGTGGTGAGAGTTAGGACCGATGACCCCAACACGCACCCCGATGCTGGTTGGTAGGGGTGGGCTGGGGGGTCCAAGGGAGTCAACCTCAACCCCAAATTTTCTCACTTTTTCACTTTAGAACAACCCTAACTGATGCATTAAATGGAGTTTTTCCTCTAATTTCCATTCTTTTGAGAATGATGATGATAAATAGTGAATGGAATGCAGTGGCAGGAAAGCGGGTCTTGTTACATAGTAACAGGAACTGCAAAGCAGCAATAGTAGGAAAATTGCTACGATAACAGCAACAATAAAGCCAACAGAAACAGAAACACAAGCACATATGGAAGCATAAACTGTTACACACAAGCTCATGGTACCGCAGAATTGTAAATGTAAATGCTAACAGTAACAGCAAATAATAAACCAACAGAAACAGAAACGCAAGCGCATATGAAAAAATAAACTGTAACATGCACAGGCACGGTTCCACAATTGCAAATGCAAATGGTAATGGTAACAGCAACAATAATGCAAAACAAAACAAAACAGAGACACAAGTGCATAGAAAAGCATGGCCATTCACACACATGGTGGCGTGAAGCCGGAAGCAGTGATCGAATGGTAACAGAGCGCAGCTCAAAATGTTAACTGACACAGTAACAAAATGGCACACTCTTCTTTTCCCCAAAAACTGCATTGAAAAAACAAATTGAAAACAAAGAATGTATGCATTATAATTGACTTCGGAGCAGAAAAGTATGATTTGGAATACTAAATTGCTTATATCTCAGGAACCGTACGACGTAGGAAAAAAATAAACATTTTGTATGAATTTTTACTTTCCTGGCTAGTTTTGTACTTAAGCCACATTTGGGGGGCTAAGTACCTTTTTAATAAAAAGTCCGTATCTCGCACCGTTTCCAAGATATGGGCCCTCAAAGATGCAACAGTCGCCATAAAGTTATCCTATGGCAAAAAGCATCAAATTCGGAGTGCTGTCACTATGCCGCCCTGTAATATTATTTCACCAAACCACCAAAAGCCACATCTGTGGTAGGTTGGCTTTCTTCCCTCCAAATTTCAGCCCAAACAACCACAGCGTTATTTTGCAGCAGTGCGGCAAATAATTCCTCTAATGCATCAAATGCCGTAATGTTACCCTATGGGAAAATGCCAAATTCATAGTGCTGTAACTTTGCTTCCCTGTACTATTTCTTGACCAAACTACCAAAAGACACATCTGTGGGATATTGCCTTTCTTCCCTCCAAATTTCAAATCAAAAGACCAGACCGTTCCCAAGATATTCAATATCAAAGTTTACTAAAATTCCCCTATCTATTACATTATAAAAAGTCTGGCCATCTTGTCCCTCTCTCGCGATCAAAGATGATGATCAAATATTCTCATGATCAAAGAATTTGCAGGCTCACAATCAAAGAATTTGTAGGCTCACAAGCAAAGATTTAAAAACCTTATAAATAAAAAAAATCGAAGGAATTGTGGTAAACCACCACCATGGTTCGACAGAACGAAGCCACCTGAGTAAAACCCACCCTCATTTGACTTCCTACGACACCCCTGGGCTGAGAAAATTGTTTTTTTAATTGGGCCATCTCATCCCTTGCTTGTGATGCATGATCGCGATCAAAGAATCTCGTGATCAAAGAATTTGCAGCCTTGCGATCAAAGAAATTGATTGCTTGTGAATAAAGATCGAGGGACGAGATGGGCAGATTTAAAAAGCAATTTTCTCATCCCAGTGGTGCCCTAGACTGTCAAATAAAGCTGGGTTTTGTTCAGGGGGCTTCGTTGTGCCCAATCTGCATGGCCAAAATGATGTAATAGTGATCCCTGGTAGTCTAGTGCCCCCCAATAAAATATTTATATGCCTGGTAGTCTAGTGGCCCCCTGAGCTGTATTGTTGTTACAATATGTTATTATAGCTCAGTCTTTATATCCCTAGTAGTCTAGTGGCTCTCCCAGAGTAATGAAAGAAATAGTGAGTTTATAATGTTGCTGGTAGTCTAGTGCTTTACCCATCCATCCAAGCCCACCCAGCACCCCCACCCTTTGCCAGCCAGCTGACTGGCACAGCCTCCTCCTCACTCCATGGCCAGCCACAGACTGTCTGCATTATGAGTGGTAATGCACTCTTGCATTACTGCTCGCAATGCAGACAGTTGGTGGCTGTCGGTGGAGGTGAGAGGAGGGCTGTGCCAGTCGCCGACTGGCGAAGGGTAGGTGGGGTGCTGGGTGGGCTTGGATGGATGGGTGGGGGTGACTAGACTACCAGTTATATTATAAACTCACTATTTCTTTCATTACACTGGGGGGGCCCTAGAATACTAGGGATATACAGATTGAGCTATAATAATATATTATAACAACAATACAGCTTGGGAGGCCACTAGACTACCAGGGATCTGAAAAAAACAGGGAGTGGGGGCCACTAGACTACCAGGGCATTACTTCATTGATATATTTTATTGGGAGGCCACTAGACTACCAGGCATGTACATATTTTATTGGGGGGGCACTAGACTACCAGGGATTGTTATTACATTATTTTGGCTGCAGATGGGGCACTGTGAGCCCCCTGAATAAAACCAGCTTTATTTGACAGTCTAGGACACCCTGGGCTTAGAAAATTGCTTTTAAATCTGGACATCTCATCCTCACTCATGATGCACAATCGTGATCAAAGATTCTCGCGATCAAAGAATTTGCAGGCTCCATCAAAGAAATTACATGCTCACGATCAAAGAATAAAAATGGTGAAACACAATTTTTGACCAATTTGAAGCAAACCAATGCAATGGTTCAATAGAACTGACCCTCCTGAGCAAAACCCACCCTCATTTGTGTCCCTAGCCCACCCTTGAGCTGAGATATTTCTGTTTTTATGTCACAATGCAAGATCGCGATCAAAGATTTTCGTGATCAATGACTTTGTTGGCTCGTGATCAAAGATCGTTAACGAGCCGCAAACAAAGAATTTAAAAGCTAAAAACTCTGTTTTTAGACTGATTTGGATGGAACCAAAGCCATGGCTCGATAGATTGGGGTCCTCTGAGTAAAACCCATCAAAGTTTTACTTCAGAATTGACCCCTGAGCAGAGATATTTGTGTTTGTGCAATCAGAAAACTGAAAACAAGATGTCGGACCTCGAGGTCAAAGAATTTTTGAAATTCCTCAGGATCAAAGATTTTTGAACTGCGAGGCTGCAAATTCTTTGACTGCCAGGTGGGACGAAATGGCCAGAAGCCCGATTCTTTGATCGCAAGATATGCATATAAATTTTCCCATTCACTTATAATGGGAACTTAAAAGTGCCATAACTTTTGAATGCCTTAATATTTTTTCACCAAACAAAAAGTGACATGTTCAGCCATCAAAGCTCTTTCAAATGAGCCATCTCACAGAGTAGCATGCTACACAATGGCTGTGCAGGATCACATTAAGAATGCCAAAAGGTGCCTCCAAAAATGGAAAATTTTGCAATTTTCAGAGCTTTCGTACACGAAGACCAGGGATCTGACAGAAATTCAATTTGGCAGATCAAGAGATCTAGTGCACCCCAATGTGCGTACCAAATTTCAGGCAAATCCATTAAATGGGTCCAAAATTTATTCATGTCCAAACCTTTCACTTTAGTATGTAACTGGCTGCGCGACCCTAACTATAGTGGCATGACTGAGCCACTATAATATATATACTGTATATATATATATATATATATATATATATATATATATAGGCAAAAAACTCCATTTAATGCAACAGTTAGGGTTGTTCCAGAGCGACAAAAGTGAGGAAATTCGGTGTTAGGGTTGAAAACCCCTTGGACCCCAGCCCACCCCCAACCAGCATTGGGGTTCGCACTGGGTCATCGGCAACTTCTCACCCCATCACATGTGTAAAGCAGCAGAAGTACAGGAGAATGGGGTGAGAGTTAGGACCAAACACCCCAATATGCACCCCAATGCTGGTTGGGGGTGGGCTGGGGGGTCCAAGGGGGTCTTCAACCCTAACACTGAATTTCCTCACTTTTGTTGCTGTGGAGCAACCCTAACTGATGCATTAAATGGAGTTTTTTGCCTCTAATTTCCCTTCTTTTTGAGAATGATAACAAGAAATAGTAAATGTAATGCAGTGGCGGGAGCGCCCCTGCCACATAATGCGGCGAGAGGAGCGTGGGGCCCAGAACAACAACGCAAACAGAAGCACTAACAGTGGTGCACATGGTAAAGCAAGCGCGAATGAGAACAGAAAGGGTAACGCACATGGTGGCGTAGATAGGAATGGTCCGCCATGTGATGTCTTGTCCCATAGTAACATGGTGCCCACAAATGGAAATGTCAATGGGCATTGTGACTCAAAGCGAAATAGAAAAAGAAACAGTACTGTAGACACAAATGGCAAAAAATAACAGAAACGCAAGCGCAAATGAAATCGCAAAGGATAACGCACATGGTGGCATAGACGTCAACGGTAAGTGAAATGGGTACGGAACCACAAGCGGAAAGGGCAACAGTAACAGTAATGTAAGTGCACAGGCTGGTTTTCCCCAAAAGCTGCTTAGAGAAAGACATTGAGTACAAAGAATGTATGCATAATAATGGGTCTCGGAGCAGAAAATGAGGAGTTGGAGTACTAAATTGCTTATATCTCAGGAACTGTTCAAAGTAGAAAATAAATTTAAAAGTCATGTGATTTATGACTTTCCTAGCTAGTTTTATGAACCCCTTGCAGGAGTCTAAGTATTTTTTCTGAAAGTCCAGTATCTGCACCGTTTCGAGATACGGGCCCTGAAAGGCGCCAAACGCGTAATATTATCCTATGGGAAAAAAAGAAGTTCGAGTCCCATAACTTTGGCTCCTGTAATATTTTCGCAAACTACTAAAAGGCACATCTGTAGGATGTTGGCTGTCTTCCTTTCAAATTTCAGCCCAAAAGAGCTAGCCATTATTTTGCAGCAGGACGCCAAAGGATTGCTGCAATGCGTCGGATGCCGTGATGTTATCCTATGGGAAAAAGCATCAACTTTGGAGTGTCATGAGTTAGCCGCCGTGTAATATTTTTTCAACGCAACAGTGAAAGGCACATCTGTGAGATGTCAGCTGCTTTCTCTCCAAATTTCCAGCCAAAGCACCAAACTGTTCTTTTGCAGCAGGGTGCCAAAGAATTGCTGTCATTTTCCCACAGCCTAGAAAAGTACTGTCGCAATTTGCGAAAGCTTTCGCAAAAATTTGCGACACTTTCGTGAGTGCGACACTACTTTATGAAAGTACTTTTTCCAGAAATTTGAAAAACATATTTCTGGGGTGTTTTACCCCAAAATAAAGACAAGGCTAGCATCCTCAGGGCCCGACTAGGTGAATACAGAAATAATTAGGTTGCTAGAGGGTCCCAAATTTAAATGCCAAGCATTTTTCTGATCACTAACTGAAAACAAAATGGCAGATTTGCAACAGTAAAAGGGCCATTTGCAACAGTAAAAAGTGCATTTGCAACACTGTCAAACTTTTTGTTAACTTTTCCCATTGACTTATAATGGGAAATTGTTTTTTGAATAACTTTTGAACTGTTTAATATTTTTTCACGAAATCTTCAAAACGCACATCAGGGACCCTGGCCACACGTTCCCTGAAGATTTTGGACCAGTCGATACAAACCATGTGACCTGTAGGTACGACCGTAGAATTCCAGAAAAAGCGTAAACATGCGCAGATCATGCTTAATAACTCTGCA
This sequence comes from Neoceratodus forsteri, assembly GCA_016271365.2. Classification (NCBI taxonomy): domain Eukaryota; kingdom Metazoa; phylum Chordata; order Ceratodontiformes; family Ceratodontidae; genus Neoceratodus; species Neoceratodus forsteri. The sequence continues at coordinate 92,187,141 of CM057456.1, read as the reverse complement.
GCCGTGTATCCGACCAGTGAGAAACCTGGCAGATCCCAAGGTGTATGGGTCTTGATCTCGTATTCTAAATTTCAGGCAAATCCGTCAAACGGTTGCAAAGTTATTAAGGTGCAAAAGTTTGGGTTTAACATGTAAATGGCTCCACAACCCTAACTATGGTAGCACTACCGTGCTACCATAATATAGATATATATGTGTGTATACATATATATATATATATATATATATATATATATATTTCCATGGTGGCCTAGCAGACCCACTGCCTAATTCCAGTCTCCCCTATAACTATTTTTTTATTTTCTTTGTGATCTAGCAGACCCCACCCACCCCGGCAAACAGTACCCCACCACCCCACTCCCCTGTCCCATTTTTGAGCTAGCGACCAGCTCAGCCCTCTGCTCACCACCATGGCCAACCACTGAGTGAACTATCAAGGAGCACATTCTGTATACAATTTGCAATCATTGATTGACAGCTCAGTCAAGGGCATAGGAGATGGACACAAGCCCTTTCACAATAGATAAGGTTTTTGGGGGAACTATCACTTTTAAACATAGAAAAGGCAATGGGCCCTGATGAAGTGTACCCTAGAGTGCTGAAAGAACTCAGGGAGAAGCTGGCTGCACCTCTGATGGTCATTTTTAACATGTCTCTGGAAACAGGGGTAGTTCTGGGAGACAAGAGGAGGGCTAATGTTCCCACTGCACTAAAGTGAAAGCAGAGAGGAGGCAGGGAATTACAGACCTGTCAGCCTAACTCTAGTAGTGGACAAGATTATGGAGATACTGGTGAAAGAGAGGGTGGTGGAGTATGGGTTCACAGGGGTGAGATCCTGACAGACCAACCTAATCAAGTTGTTTAATTGGGTGACCAGGTTAGTGAATCAGTGGTGTTGGTGGTGGTGGTGGTGGTGGGGGGGTGATAGACGTGGCCTACCTGGACTTCAGCAAAGCCTTTGACTCCACCCCCAAAAGGCTAGTCAACAAACAATTGCGGTGGTACCAAATGTAGTTAGATGGGTGAAAAAGTGGATGAAAGGTAGAAGTCAGAGTGTGGTGGTAAGTGGTGTGCACTCAGGGCAAGGCAAAGTGATTAGTATGATGCTACAAGGGTCAGTGCTAGGTGCAGTACTCTTCAATGTGTTTATCAGCTATATCCCTGAAGGGCTGGTGGGGAAGGTATGTCTGTTTGTGAATGATAACAAAATTTGCAACAGGGTGGACACTCCGGGGGGTGGAGCAAATGAGGGAGAATCTTAGCAAACTGGAAGAGTGGTCAAGGGTCTGGCAACTGGGCTTTAATGCAAAGACATGTAAGATCATGCACCTGGGTCACAGGAACCCTGCGGCTAATTACCATTGGGGGGGTCCAAGAACTGATAGTCACAAGACAGGAACGGCACCTGAGGGTAATTTGTTATGACAACCTGAAGGTGGCTATGCAGTGTGACTAGGTGATGGGAAAGCCAACAGGATGCTGGGATGCATAGGCAGGCGGATCACCAGCAGGAGGGACATCATAATATCCCTGCACAGGTCATTTGTGAGACCTCACCTTGAGTACTGTGTACAATTTCTGGAGGCCCTTCCTCTGAAAGGACATAGACAGGGTTGTAAGGGTTCATGGGGGGAGCAAGTGAGATGGTGCAGGGCCTGCACTTGAAGCCCTATGAGAGATAGGCTCAGGGAATTAAACAAGTACTTTCTTGAAGACAGGAGGAAGAGGGAGATGTGATAGAGACATATAAATATCTCATGGATATGAACAAGGTATGGGATGGAATGTTTTCCAGAGAAAGAGTTACATAAGAACTAGAGGTCATGCAATGAAGCAGGGGGGGGACTGAGGGTGAATGTCAGGAAGTATTTCTATACAGAGAGTGTTGTGAGAGCTTGGAATAGACTCCCGGCAGAAGTGGTTGAAGCAAAAATGATCACCTGACTTCAAGAACCTGTGGGATAGGCATAAAGGAATCCTAGCACCAAGGCAAAAGGAGAGAAAATCTGAGGACTTGTAAGTGGCTAAGGAGGGGCTAAAGACAGGATTAGCACGGTGGACTAGGTGGGCCAGATGGTTCTTATCTGCTGACAACTTCTACGTTTCTATGCTTCTTGTGGCCCTCAGCTAAGTTCCCAGAATCTACAGGGACTACGAACAACACAGTTATAGACACTACTCCAGCTCCGTCTTCTCACAGGGTGGGGAAAGCTCCAGGTCCTCCAGCTCCTCTACCAGAGCAACCCAAAGAGGATCTCTGGATACCCACATACTGCAGATGCGGTTGGGGCTCAGCCAGCAGGAAAGGCCAATCCAGAGGTAAATCCAAGTCCCCTCTTGCCACCATCACAGTCGCAGCCAGACCAAGAACAGTGAGACCGCTGCAAAGAGTTCTGACAAGGAACCCCTGAGAAATTGCTACCCTTCACTTTGGAAGCATACTCCTGTCTCTGGCCCTGACCTGATGCAAGGCAGCTCACTCCCAAAACGGTAAGGTGGTATCACTAAATAACATGGTGGCCCATACAGCAGAACTAACCCGATTACCTCTGTACACCCCATCCAACTCTGAAGACCAGAAGCTTAACTCCTATGTGGAGGATGTGATTTCTACCACATATCTGTAAGCTAAGACTTCTGATGGCAATGGCCAGCCTCTTTTTATTTCACAGCCACAAGACGTCCAATTCAAATGCACCCTCACCAACCCAACTGCAGTTGGAGACAGTTAATTAAGAGTAACCACCTCTTGCATCATAAATAAAGGGGCATGGACTCCTTACTGGACTTGATTGTTGTTGAATGTATTTTTCTTGTTGCAGTGTATTATAATTCTATGATGTTTTCCCCTTTAAGACTGATGGTATTCCACCTGCTTTTGTTCAGGGGGTAGGCTGGGATGTTATTACTTTATTTTATGGGTATGCTGAGTGGATGCCTTGTTTATTTTCTATGTGGTTCTTGATTAGTTGACCTGCGGAGCCTATCTTGGGATGAGGGAGGGGGGCAACCTTGCAGATCATAGCCAGCCAATATGCAGTGGTTTGGGGGGACATCTAGGGATGGGAGAACTACTGGATTTCTCTGCTGATGATTGGAATGTATATGGTTCTGCAGCCCTGTTTCACTGACCTCCTTTGATGATGGGCATAGCCATCACATTTCTTTCATGAGTTTAGATCCTGCCATTTTAAGACAGCTGCTACAACCGCTTCACCACCACAGCTAATGGCCACCACCGACACCGTTGAGCTGGCTTGCTGCTCGACAGTGTGATTGTGTGAATATGGGCATATTTCCTAATAGCCTGCCTAACCATTGCCTAGAGAACCCAGTGCAGCCTTCACATCTTTTGGATATTGCCTGAGGTCCAGCCCCCTGGAATGACGATGAGACAGTGTCCTCACTCTCCCTATTCCAATCCAGTGTATAATCTCTAACCTGTTGGATGCATGCAGCTCTCTGGGGGGGGTATCTGGCCTCTAGGATCCTGAGCCATATTCACAAGATGACATGGCTCATAGTGCATTCACTATTTACAGACCATATCAAGTAAGGGGCGGAACATGGATGCCATGTGGAGGAGAATGCCCTTTAATGCCTGCCTGTTCCCCGGACTCTGCCTGGGAAAGGCCCTATCAGTAACTAAATTTAGCCCACACAGTCCTGGGGAGGGGCAATTCTATGACTTTAAAGTGTATTCATGCTTTCCTCAGGGTTAAATCAGGCTCCTCTCTTGTGGCAGAGAGTAACAGTGCTGTTTTAGTGATATTTTTTTTAAATTTACAGCTTATAATGTTAACATAGTTGTGTGTGTGTGTGGGGGGGGTCCCCACACTTCAATCTACTATCACGGCTTTGTGTCTCTGGGGACACTGCAGGTTCAGATGCTTAGCCTTATTGTGGTGCTGTGTGTAAATGGTGGTTGTATTTTTCTTACTGTTCCATACTCTGATATTTGTTTTGATGTGTTAGTTTGTTTCCCTTGTTGGGATTTTTTATCTTTTATGGTTACCTTCGATATCGCACTACCATTTTGCAATTGTGCATCTTTATGATATGGTGCACCACTGTGAGTAAACTTTCTTGAATATCCAGCTACTATATCCTTTCATCATCTTCTGTAAGCCATGTTCCTGCTAAGGAATCACCATGGCTGATACAGTCTTTACCTTCTGGAATGTAAGGGGCTTAAACCTCCCATTCAAACAAAAACAAGTCCTAACTCATTTAAATAAAGTGCATACCAAATTGGCCTTCTTTCAGAAAACTAAGCTCTCATTCAGAAGCGTGAGAATTAAAGAGGGAGTTGGAAGGGCTTGAGGTGCATAGTTCATTTGCAACAGCCAAATGAGGGGTGTCAACCTTAGTCCATATATCTCTGAAATGGCAATGTATGTCCTTTCTCACTGATAAGGAGTAAAGATGGGTTCTGCTGATATTGACCAGCCGAGGGTCCCCTACTATTAGTTAATGTCTACATTCCTAATGTGGATGATCCCAAGTTCTTTTTCCAACTCACGGATGATCTGGCTTCATACAGCAACCCCCCATCCCTATGGTGAATTGATAGTGGGAGATATTAACCTCACCCGGGATCCCCTTCTAGACCTCTTTTCCAGCCTACTGGAGCCTTTGCTTTAGCACATCTCATTGAAGAACACTCTCATACAGACATATAGAGATTGGCTAAGCCATGCACTAGAGATTTCACCTACTTCTCTGCTGTGCATCATACCTTCATCCACATTGATCTCTGGCTTACTGACCAAGTCATCACTCCTATGGCTTCAGAGATTACTATATACCCTATAGTTATCTTCTGCCATGCCCTATATCTATGCAGGTTACATGTAACCCTCCTACTCTGAGGACTGCTTCTTGGTACCTAGGGCCCCTCCTTTCATGATACCCCGCATTTGTCGTATGAATCTGCAAGGAGATCCAGGAATACTTAGAACACAATGACAATAGTGTCACTGATGAAACCCTATGGAATCCCTCAAAGCCTATCTGAGAGGTAGGATCATTGTGTTTGCAGTGCACAGTCATCAGTGCAAGGAGCAGGAGGTTAGGGACCTCGAATCCAAGTTCCAAATCCTACAGGGAAGGCATAAGGATAATCTCCTAGGTGACCCGTCTTCATGGCTGGAAGTTAGATATAAGCTCATACTACATTATTCCAGAAAAGCTGAATTAGCCACTATTCAGAACCTATCATGCATTCTGGGAAGGTGGGGAGTGATCCAGCTTGGTTCTCTCATATAGACTGTGCAAACAAAGAGTTGAAAGGTTCATACACAAGCTCAAAGATTCTAATGACCAGGTTTGCATGGTCCAGAAAGATATCTAAAATTATGAAGGATTTTTGCTCTTCACTTTACTCCTCCACCCCCCCCCCAAATGCCTTATGCACACCCCAATTTCTTGCCTCTATTGGCTTTCCCCTCCTATCATCTGTCCAGGCCCAAAACATGGATCACTCCCTCATGTTGAAGAATGCCCAAGGAGCTATCAGAAGTCTGAACAAAAATGTGTCACCAGATAGTGATGGTTTTCCCCTGAATTTTATCAAGCCATTCAAGATGTCCTAGCCCACCTCCTCCTGCATATGTTTAATAGTTCACTGTCCCACTCCCTGATGCCTTCCACTTTAAGGGAAGCAAACATCACTATCCTTCCAAAAAAAAGGCAAGCACCCTCTTTACCCCAGGAGCTAAAGGCCCATCTCCCTAATTAACATCAATGTTAACATCCTGGCTAAGGTCTTGGCCTCCTGGCTGGAAATGGTGTTACCTGCGTTCATCCATCCCCTTTTCAAGCTTGTTTTATGCAGGGCAGGCACAGCTCCAACCATCAAGGCACCTTTTTCAACCTAAAAGGTATAGCATTAAGTATTTCCACCGCCTCTGTAATCATTACAATCGATCTTAAAAAGGCATTTGATTCTGTAGAGTGGGAGTATCTCTTTGCTGTTTTTCAATATGTGGGGGTAGGTCTCAGTTTCCTTATTTGTATTTGAACCCTATAGTCCAACCCGGTGGCTAAAGTTCTCATGAACAGCACTTTCTCACAGCCCTTTCCTCTTTCCCATGGCACATGACAGGGATGCCCTCTCCCCCATTACTATTCTTTCTTGCCATTGATCCTCTTCTGCAGTGCTTCTTGCGCACTCAGATATTAATGACCTCACTATTCAAGACAATGAGTATGTCTCTCTTTCATATGCTGATGATCTTCCTATTCTCTTGTCAAACGCCCCAGCAGCCATTTATCTTAAAATAAATCATCATTAATTGGAAGTCCTGCCTCTCACCAACCACTGCTCTGCTTCACTTTTTCATTACACTGGCTGGAAATGGCAGCTGATGACATTACCTATCAGGGAATTAAGATGATGCTTTCACTTTAGAACACTTGCAAGGCCAATTTCTCCCCATTGATTTCTGCTCTTAGCATGGACTTAGACAGATGGTGTGCTATGCACCTCTCTTTGACAGGCAAGACTGAAGCTGCAAAGTTGATGTTTGCCCCTAAGGTGTTTCGTGTTTTAGCTCATATGCCCATTCACATCCCTAATAAATGATTTAACCTTTTGAACAAAATAATAAGTACTTTTCTTTAGGAGGGTAAACCACCATGGCTTAGGAGGAGTAAATTACAGTGGCACTGACTGTTGTCAAATGCCCCAGCAGCCATTAACTCTCTCTGCGACCTCCTCAATTATTTTATGACTACATCGGGTCTTAAAATAAATCATGATCAATCGGAAGTCCTGCCCCTCATCAACCGCTGCTCTGCTTCACTTTTCCAGACCACTGGCTGGAAATGGTCAGCTGATGGCATTACCTAACAGGAAATTAAGATTATGCCTTCACTTTTGAATACTTGCAAGGCCAATTTCTCCCCACTGATTTCTGGCCTTATCACAGGTGTAGACAGATGGGGCCTGATTTTCAAAACATGTTGGAAAGCCGCAAGGGACTTGTGGCTGAGAGTTTGATGCAAGTGGTGACTTGTGTCAAACACTGGGGATTTTGTAATTTTACAACTGCAGCCGACGTAACTCCCATATGCAAGGCTCTTGTGGCAGCACCCTGCTGTATCTTTGCATCCCAAGGTGATCTCTTCAATGGGGCTTGCAGCACAGGTTGGGTGCAATGCACTGTAAATGCGTCCACTGTCGCAAACTGTGCCAAACATTGTAAGATTGAATACGCTGCATCCAAGGTATTTGGTGCAGTTGTGGCTACTGATCAGGATGGATGCAGGCTGGACACAGCCCTGCATCCACCTTAGAAAAATCAGGCCCATGGTGTGCTCTGCATCTGTCTTCACAGGCAAGAGTGAAACTGTAAAGTTGGTGGTTACACCTAAGATGTTTTGTGTTTGAGCTCATATGCCCATTCACATCCCTAATAAATTGTTTGACCTTTTGAACAAAATAATAGATCATTTTCTTTGAGAGGGTAAAGTGCCATGGCTTAGCAGGAGTAAATTACAACGGCACTGGCCAGATGGGGGATGGGTCCTACCAAATTTCCCTCATTATCGTATGGCATTTATCCCTGCACAAGTTACAAAATGGTTCCTGTCTAAGGACACATCTCCCCCTTAGTGGGTGATGCTAGAAGGTCATGCCATTGGTGCTCCTTTCCCATGCTAGGTACTTTATGCCAATGCCCCAAAGGAATATCCAAGCATCTCACTATCTCTCTATTGCTTTGCTACTATTGCAAATTGATGAATATGTTAAACCTTTCTCATCCCCTCTCCTGTGGGTGCCTCTATGGCATAACTTGCTTTTATCTGTGGACCATGGGGCCCTCAACTGGTTCTCTTGGATACAAGCAGGAATCCAAAAATTGAGGACCTGTACCTTCAGAATCCTACCCAGTTCACGTCTTTCGAGGCTGTAAGTCCCAATTCAATGTGGCCAAATTAAACCTTCTGGTGTTTTCTCAAAATCCATTCATCAGTTAGTCAGTATGTATGAAAACAGCTTGAGATCCCACCATTTCAACTTGATGGGGCCATTTCTAGCTGGCTCAAAAAAAAAAAAAACAAGGGGAGAGTGGTAGCAATATATAAATGCTTCAGGGATTCTGGTCCATCTCCTACTGTCCCACGTAACCAAACTGGAAACTGAACTCAACCTCTCAATCTAAGACAAGAAAATAGAAAAACTGTTGGACCAGAGCTCAAATGGCCACTAGAGACACCAGACCTAAGCTCCTTCAACTAAAACTACTGCATCAATGGTACAGAACATCTCAGTATTTTTTCCAGAAGGGTCTAACCCACACAGATGCCTGCTGGAGGTGTTCAGGTACCCCAGGGTCCCTTTCTCAAATCTTATGGGAGTGCCCTGCTATTCACCCCTTTTGGAGCAAGATCCTTCCATATTGTATGAAAGTGCTCCCTCAGGCTCCTCTGATGGATGTTCCATTTTCCTATTAGAGTCTCACTCCTCTGCAAGTGTTTATATCTCTTGCCACTTTATCCTGGAGTTTGGCAGCCATGCTGACAGCAAAATGCCTGCTCATCCGCAAATGGGACTCAGACAGTCTCTCCTTTAATGAATGGCTCTACTGCATCAGCCAGTTGGCTTCGCTGGACCATGTATTGTTTCTAGCCCTTAATAAATTGCCTCTGTACAACAAGATTTAGGCCCCCTTCTTCAAAATCAGGTCAAGTTTGGGCTAGTGCATTTGGTGGTTTGTCATCCAAGTTACCTCAATCCACAGTGTGGTTATGGACTATATTTGTGTTCCAGGACTGTTTGTTATGTTTAAATAATGCACCATGATATAATGTTACTACCTTTTAGTGCAATGTGATTTCTTCATTTTATTCTGTTTGTAATGGCTGTAAATTCTGAAATGTTTCTAATAAAAAGTTTAACGTTAAAAAAAAAAGCCATGACCATTCTCAGTCCCCAGTCAGGTTAGATGAGCCAGCAGCAGAGAGAGCAAGATTTAGGTATGTGGAAATGGTGGGATAAAATGGTTCATTCAAGTAATGCAACCACTATAGCAGACGCCAGGGCCAACTAATGTATCTCCAGGTACTGTCACAGCTTTACAAGGAGTCCAACAATCACCAGCCTCCACTGGAATTATATTGAAGAAGGCAGTCTCCTGGCAAAAAAAATGGGTCTTGTTTAGAGAGGCAGTAACGGAGGAAAAGCATATTAGAGAAAACTTTCAGTGGTTCTTCAAAACACTGCTACACATCTAAGGCCGCTCAATGGAATAGTGCTGGCATGAGGGTCAGTCAGTGGAGTGTAGCTGGGTGAGCTCACGCTTGGTCATTGTCCAATTCCATGTTCTCCCACATAAATCATTCCTCAGTTCCTTTGCATATTGATTCCCAAGTCAGGCATCATGCAGGTATCTAAAAATCTATCATGACTTTTGTAGTGAGTCATCATAGTTTGTCTTCAGTGGCTGCCAGATGCTGCATTACTATAGTGTTACCTGCCATGTTGTTTATAAACTCTAAAGTAATGTGTTATTTATCTCAGTGTCTCAGTGGGGTTGGGGTTGAGACTCAGGTATACTGAGGTTTGTTCAGGTGGAAAGGAAAAAAAAATAAAACATAAAATGAAAGAAAACAAAACAAAACATAGATATTGACTAGTTCCACTCCCACTACAAACAGCGTTCCAAGGTCGTTCGGCAAAACTGGTGATGATACCACCATGATCAATCGCAAGGCATGTTGATTTCTTCTTTCTTTCTTTATTTACTTAGTTTTTGTTAAAACGGTAGGTGTGCTAGACAAATAAATGCCTATTTTCAGATATGACCCAGGAAGTTACAATTAAAAACATTACATTACAGTAAAGGTCAAATGGCAGAATATAGGACAACTGAACACAAGAGCAGCAAATATGTAGAAGCAATAGATTATTAAAATTTTCATGATTGAAGAAGAACACAGAATAATGGAACAGAACTTATCTAATGGACCACATGAACTTCAATTCTGTGTTTTTTTCTCACAATGTTCCCTCACTAGGAACACACCCTGTTGTATATTGTGCCCATCTATTAACTTGTACATTACTCAAGCTTCGCTCTCATCACAGGGTTTGACAAATCTGATAGCCCGATCATCCCGGACCATCAATGCAGAGTCAGGACAATCAGTTGGATGAGAGCCAGCAGTCCACAGACAAGCAGTGCTTTAAAATATAAAAATACCTGCTTCTGGCTATATTTCCAGGTTTCACCAGTGGGGTGCTGCCAAAAGTGCTGTCGAGATTGTTATGTGGTTATGTGACCTACCGGAGCACCGGGGAGCTGAGTCACATGAGGAAGAGCCCAGGTCCAGGAATGCAGCATGTATCACACTGGGGTGACTGAAGAGCAAGTGCAGAAGATAGAGAGCAGCTGGAGCCAGACAGACATTGGAGCAGCAGGGAGGAGCAACAGAAACATGATGGTAAGTTCTGTCACTGCAGAGGGAGGGAATCTCTTGGCCATGGTGGTGACTGGTGGGGGCAACTGTCATTGGAGAAGGTGTACTTTCACTCTGACTAGTGAGTGGAAAAGACGTGTGCTGTCTCTGACAGCAGGAACAGTGCATTCTTGTACTTTTGTAGCTGCCTCACAAATTATAACAGCTCTGCATTTTAGAAACTCGGAAAATTTTGAGTTATAAAACAAATAGTAAACTTAAGGGAGGGTGACTGAGTGATGGACAGGTGCTGAGCCATGGGAGGGGAAGGGCAGGAGCGAGCCATGAGAGGTTCTCAGTTCATTCACTGATCATCGAGGTCGGGTAATTTGACCTGCCAACGACTGCCTTTCCAAATTTGCCCCCAAAAAAGCAACAAAGTAAAGGATAAGAACTAAAAAAAAATCAGCAACAGAAAATTATACTAGGCAGGAGGATCAGGGGATCATAGTAAGAGAAGAGAGGGGAAATGAGAATTTGTACTGTAGCATGCAGCAGTTGGGTCTTGGGCCACAAAGTTACGTGATTGTGTTACTAGCTGCATGCACTGCACAACAGTGGCAACTGAGTAGAAAGGTTAAATCTGCCTAAGAAAATAAAAAAAAATTGAAAATTAAGGAAAGGAAACCACCAGACACCATAGTCCAGTACTGAGAGGAGAATGAGTATGAGGATTTGGCTTTGTGTTTCCTAAAGGGAAGAAAGTGTCAAAGAACCAAAACTGAACAAAATAAAAAGGCATAAAAGCTGCCTAGCCTAAGGGAGCTAACTAACTTAGACATTAAAGGAAAGGAAAGGGAGGGTGATGGCTTGGAACCAATGAAGATGGCAGCTTAGCTTTTTCACTCTGCCCAAGCCTGGCAATAAATCTCACAGAATCCGCTACAATGCTGGACTGAATTCCTATTCTGACAACTGGAAATACACTCCCCACCTCTGTCGTCACTAACTGAACACTTTTGCTGAGGAAGCCACGCTTTTTGATGCCAACACATGAATGCTCATATCTCAGGGCCATTATGCTAAGGTAGGCCGTAGAGGCCCGCGCAGAGTCACGAGTTCTGTTACAACCCCTCCTACCAGTGTACTAGTGCCTGACTCTATAGACAATGGGCCTCAATTGCGGATGATTCTAATATACAAGGGAGAGATTTTTCAAGCTACTAAATAGAAATAAAAACAACCTCACTCTTGAGCACAGGGCCAGACAGGGTGATGGAGGCCTCGGGGACAAAGCGCCAGGACCACATGCTCAAACCACCCATTCGCCTCATGATCAGGACCAACTAGGGGAAGCCCTCTCAAACATCATGAAAATGCTTGAGGCTCTCTTCACCAGAGTGGATACTATCAGAGCGTCGCTAGCGGGGAATGTTGCTGATGTGCGCAGGCTGGAAGACCAGCACAATGTCTTGGAACAGAGGACGGTGGAGTTAGAAAGACAACATATCACTGTGTTGCAAAGGCTCAGGGACCATGAAGCCAAGCTGTCCAGATTATGGTTTAGAGCTGAGGATCAGGAGAACCGGAGTAGAAGGAACAACATTAGGATACTAGGGGTCCTGGAAGGGACCGAAGATCCCAACATGGAAATATTCCTAAATGAATGGCTGCTGCAACTGCTAGTGGAGAGATGGAGAGAACCAGTGGGAGTGGAAAGAGCACATTGAGTGTTTGGCAGACCAGACAGTACAAAGGGCCCTAGAACAATAATCGTCTGTCTCTTATGATTTTCGGTTAAAGAGAAATTACTATGAGCCACAAGGGACATGGGAGAGATCACTTGGAAGGGCAACTCTGTTTCCTTCTACTGGGACTTTACCTAGGAGGTAGCCGCTAAATGGAGAGAGTACAACCCTTTCAAAAAACTGCTAACAGTCAACTCCTTCCAGTACCGATTCAAAGGCTCACTGCACTATACATTTCAAAAGATGGCAAATCCTTTCTCTTAGAATTGCCCAGAGACACTGAAGCCTGGATTCATAACCAATGGCCTGAACACTTGTCAAGAACTACATCCCCAGATGCCTCTGGGCACTGAGGGACCAAGTAGAGCAGGAACATTTAAAGGAGGGAGGCGCTCACAAGTGGACAACAATATCAGCCAGACTGGTCCGAACACAAGAGCGTCCCCCTTACATCTCCCACCACTGTCCTCACAATCTAAAAATGGGAGACACTAGCAGGTGAATCCAGTGCCGACCATGACCCTGGGTGTGACTGGAGGAAATGGAATGTACAAGCAACAAGATTATGCCAAAATTTCCATTCCAGGCCAGCAACGCCAGCGATCCAGAAGCCCTAATCTACTAGTGGCAGGTAACTCTACAGCATTCCCCCTGCCAAACTCCCAAGAGCCAACCTGCCCACGTCAGAAAGGGCTGAGGCTACAGTCTATTCTGAGGAAGATCCCGAGGAACCCATGGATGACGTGGTCTCTTTAGGCTGGGCTACTACAGTGGAGGAAAGTGAAGAAACAGCAGCGGTGGCTGCTGATCTAATAAAGCCTGGACGAAACCCTTCACTGAGGTGCTGATAACTTCCCCAGACCTGCTAGAACTGAAAAGTCCTGCAAGGACCAACTTGCCACATGTGGAAGACTGCTGATTTAATAAAGGACTGAACTTTGTTTGGAACTGAAGTTACAATTTTCCATGGTCCTCATTTGGTGCTTTTACTCCGAATTACTGCAGTTGATAGCATACTTTCTCCACCTGTGGTTTTTTCACCAGTCAAGCAAGGGTGGGACGTGAGGCCCATTGTCTCCACTATTGCGCCCTTCCCCCACTTCCCCTCTCCCCATTTCTTTCTCCCTATGTGTTCTCTCTCCTCTCAGTAATAGATAACAGCTTGTTTGTTGTCTAAATGCAGAGCAATAGGGTTTACCCCTGAACCATCCACTTTTTGATGGCATTCTAACCTCAGCATACCTCTTCGCATGCTACTGATGGTATGGGCAGCTCTTGCCCCAGAATGTTCGATGGGGCATCTAGCATCATTTAAGGGGGCTGACAACCCCATAGCACATCCTGACACCCTCATGCCCCATACCAGGCTTCTGCTACCCTCAATAAAGCACTTGGAAACAGAACTAAGTGGCTGGCAGAGGTCCCCATCCCCCTCATTTCCTCTCCCTTCTATCACCAGGCTGCCCCCCGCCTATTTCCAGTCGGCACACATTCCTTTTGTGCCATATTGGCAGTCTGTTGATATGCACTCCTGGCCTCTCCAGACCCAGTCTTTTATATGGATTTATGAGGCCAGGTTGGGACAGCTCACCCATGTTAGGTGTGACCTCTCCCCTTACCTAATTTGGTGTTTGAAGCAGTGTGGTGTGGAGCACTTTGTCATTCCTTTACACACGCACACCTCGGCATCAGTAACCTTAATCATTTAGTGTTTGTTACACTTAGAGCAATAGCTCTTTTATTAGGTTGTTATATTATTGTTAATCTTTGATAATATAATACATAATTTTCCATTCTTTTATTTGACCAGGCTCTTCCTAAGTGGAGACAATAACCACTGCTACTCTCTAACTTCTCTCAGTATATCCATTTCCTTTTCTGTGACACCAAGTAGGTCCACTTGTATGCGATCCAACACCCAGGTGAATCCTCTTAGCTGTCTGCTGTTTGACTTATTGCTGTCTCCTGGATGAGTACCCCTTCTTCTTTCTAATCAGGCTTGTGGTAACTAATAATGGCAGTAGCATCCTCCACACCGCATGGATGGAGGTGCGTCTCCTGAATGTCAAGGGCTAAATCATCCAGTTAAATGAACCAAAGTCCTGCAATTCATAAACACTATGGGCTAACATAGCCTTACTCCAGGAGATGCACCTTACAAACTGCACTGTCCAGTGGCTTAAAAACTGTGGGTAGGATCAGTGATTTCCAGCTGCGCCACCACAAAATCTAGAAGGGTGGCTTTCTTGCTCTGAAAATCAGCACCCTGAGCAGTTGAGGATAAGCACCTGGACTCCCAAGGGTGATGGATAACAGTCATATTTTCCTACCTGGAAGGCAGAGCAATAGTGGCCAACATGTATGGCCATCACACAGACTCATGGAGGTATATTCTGATTTGAGCCAAGCCTGAGAGAATCTCACGGAGGGTATAGCTGACATACCGATATTATTGGGAGGGATCATAATCTAGTCCTAGATGTCTTCAAGACAAACCCCTCCCCTCCAGAGACCCATCCCAAAGTGCTAGCGACCCTAACCAATTTAATGACAGAATGGACCCTGGACCAAGGGTGGACTGGGGCTCCCATGGTTCTGAGTTACCATTTAGCCTTTGCATGGCCCAAGTCACTGCCTGGTTCATCCCTCACTCTGCCCCAGTGGGCACTGCCTGAAGCTGCCCTTATCAGACAATTCACTTTTCTCTCTACTATCCAACAGAAAACCTTCTTGGCGCCGGGTAATGGCACTTCCTGGGGTTCCAGGTATAGTATATCTCCCCCCGATCTCTTACGCACCCCTATGGAATAACAAACTCATTATGGTAGACCGCAGACCCCTGAAGTGGCCCCATTGTGCATCCAAATACATTCGTGTGATGGGAGACCTCCTTCTCCCAAATAGCAAAACATTGATGTCCTTTGAGAAGCTTTGGGACACCTAAGGGTTGGAAGCACCAGATTTCTGGAGATATCTCCAGATATGGAAAGCACTAGCTCCCCTCTTAACTGCCTGGACTGCTTCTATTGCTAAGAATAATTGGAGCTGCTTGACCAGTCTCCATTAGCCTAGGAAAGGCCAAGGCCTGGCGGGTACTTTCTATAAAATACTCAGAGATTCAGCAGCCTGATGCCACGTCTGCATGTTGAATAACCTGGGATGTGGAACTTAACCACTCCCTGTCCCCACAGCAATTGTCAGGCTGCCTTAAGGCTGCACATATAGCATATAGAAGATTCCAGGAGTCAGCTGATACAACTAAAAATCCTTCTCAGATGAGTGCAGACTCCTGCAGTAACATAGAAACATAGAAACATAGAATTTGACGGCAGATAAGGACCGCTTGCACCCAGTCTGCCCATTTCCCTACCTACTGGATAAGCTGCAGATCCTAGTTAACCAGCAGCCTACTTCTTCCTACCCCCACCCCCAGAATTGCCTTATGACTATCCCATACATCTTGAATTCCACCACTGATTTTGACTCCTAACCTCCTCTGGAAGGCCGTTCCATGCATCCACAACCCTCTCTGTGAAAAAATACTTCCTTAAATTACCTCTGAGCCACCCCCCCTCTATCTTCAAATTGTGCCCTCTTATTCTTGCACACCTCTTTTTTTGAAAGATGCTACCCTCTTGGACTTTGTTGATTCCCTTGAGGTACTTGAAAGTTTCTATCATGTCCCCCCTCTTCCTCCTTTCCTCGAGGCTATACATATTAGTGCTTCATAAGCTTAAGATATTGAAACATGATAAATGTTGGAGGTGTCAAGCCTCATCTGCCCACTTGCTTCACATTCTGCGGACATGCCCAGTTCTTCAGGGGTTCTGGACACAGGTGTTGGATGACTGTTCAAAGATTGTAAGCAAACTGCTCTCACATTGCCAGTACTCCCTGTTGCTGAGAGATGCCTCTATACTAGACCCCCTGGCTGTCCCAACTAAGGTATGGATTCTGGCAGCTGTAATGGAGGCTAAGAGGGCCATTCTTATGAAGTGGAGACAGCCCTCTGCCCCTACGATCTGGCAGTGGTGAGCAGCCATGGCTCGGCTGGCCGTATTCGAGAGGCTTACAGCAGTAGGGAAAGGTCACCTCCCCCGATACCACAAGAAGTGGGACGCATATCTGCATTCCCATATCTGTGCAGTCTCACCCCCCTCTCCTCAACCCCCCATGCTATGACTAGAGTACTTCTTTCCCCCTCTCCTACCCTTCTCATTTCTGCCCATGGTAGGGAACATGAACACTCTAGTCACTCAGTCAGTAGCACCCTCACATTCTGCCTATTCTATATCTTTCTATACACTTTTTTGCTGCCTATTCCTTTTAATAAACCCATTTTGGGTTACTTGCTATAATATATGTTTGGAATTTGATCTTAACTAATTGCACAAGTTACAGAATGATAGTGAATGGTTATGTCACAATCTGGTAGTTAGGGAGTAGCTGGAACATGTATGATATTTCAGGGATGACTTATGTTAGCTCTACTAGACACTTAGTCTCCTCAGATTGTAAAGAATACCGAATGTCTCACTTTTATTTCTCTCTAATATCTGACGTGTTATACTAACCTATGGTTTGTATGTGATGTTCAAATCTACCGTACTTGTGTAATGATATAGTTGTATGGCTGGCTCACTGATGCCATTGTTATGGCAATTTGTAACTGGAAAACTCAATAAAATATTTTACGATAAAAAAAATAAAAGGAAAGGGTGGGGACCAGACCAAATGAGCAGTAAAGGAGGAAGAGAGCAAGGGTTGGGGTGGGCTTTTGTTGCCCTGGAAAAATGAATGGCAAGAATTCCAAGAAAGTGTAAAAACCCAGAACTGATGAGCATAATAAATAGGCAGAAACTGTCTTAGCAAATTAAAATATTAAATGAGAGAAAAGGGTGGACCAGACCAAGAGCACAAGTAAAGGAGAAAGAAGAGAGTGTTGAGCTTTGTGTTGCCCTGGGAAAAGTAAAGGCAAGGCAAGACACTGTAATATGTGACCAAAACAGTGGAGCTCCTGCTAGTGCTCCTGCTCCATCATCCTCCTGTCTTAGTCCTGTTACCAGTCTCCTCTTGATGACAGTTCTTCTGAGTTCTCGATATCTTTCTAATTCTATCTACTTTATTCTGGGACTGGTACTTGCTTGATTCAGACTTCAACCTGTATTAATTTAATAGAACAATTTCTAAATACATCATTTTCCTGTTCTCTGATAGCCTACATGTACATAGTATTAATACTATAACCCCCCCCCCCGCACACCATGTATTTTGTTGCTACATAATTTTCCTTTTTATTTTCATTTTCCTTAAAATATACCCTTCCAACCATGGACCACCACTCGAAACACTGGGACTACCAAGTTTTGCTAGGCCAGTTGTCCTTGGAGCACCACGAAAATTAGAAATTTTCTCTAAACGGCAGAATTATTTTGTGGGTGGGTGTGAGGCATTAGGGTTGGAAACCCTAACACCACATTTCCCTATTTTTGTAGCATTAAGTTACCCTAATTGGTACACTAACAAAGTCTTTTGCAAACAATTTCCTTTCTTTTTGAGATAGTGGAATTGTATTCTTCATGCAGATCCCTTCAGGACATGTGTGAACAGATGCTGATGCATTGCATAAAAGAAGACTCCATCAACCTACAGAAGTGCAGGGCCTGCAAACTGCAGGCCCTGCAGTTAAATACAACAACAGATGTGAATAATTCATGGAGCTGTCTGGTGGAATGTGGAAGTGCAAGTCCTATGGTCCCACACTTCTATGTGGCCACAGCTACAGGTACACAGAGCAAAAAGTACATCTGTCAGTCTTTGCACAGGGCCCTCTGTCACCCAAGAGGAGAGAGGTGCACGACCCCATGCCAAAAGGACAGTTGTTTTCAATATATGGTACCCGGGCCAGTGTGGACAACCCTGCACCTTTCATTCCCTAGCTGGGGGTGTTGAATAACAACGCTATCCACCCCACTCTCACCCCATCCTGCTCACTGAGCTCACCCCCAAACTCAGTTCACCAGCATGGGATCACAAAGCATATCGAATGGGTCAAGAGTGGCACTACACACAAAGTTGGTTAACAATTAGATATATAGAGTATTATACTGGCACAGCAGTGCCAGTATGTTTAGGATGAAAGGTAACTT
Source organism: Neoceratodus forsteri (assembly GCA_016271365.2). Taxonomy (NCBI): domain Eukaryota; kingdom Metazoa; phylum Chordata; order Ceratodontiformes; family Ceratodontidae; genus Neoceratodus; species Neoceratodus forsteri. The sequence goes on along the minus strand of CM057456.1, from coordinate 92,168,840 downwards.
TATGTTAAACTCAAATTTCTGAACATTAATCACTTTGGAACCATTCAACAGATTTGTATAAAATTTGACATGCATAATGTCTAGGGGTAGCTCTCATGACATGGGAATTGGTTCTGTGGTTTCTGAGATACAGAGTGTTGAGAAAAATAGAAAAATCTGTGTTTTTTGATATTTCTTTGTCCACCCAGATCTCAGAAACAACTTTAGCTTATGGTCTGAAATTTCAGGGTAGAAAGCCTTTGCCTCACAAATGTGCCTTTTGAAGGTTTGGTGAAAAAATATTAATCTGTTCAAAAGTTATTAAACTTTGAAGTTTCCAATTGTAGTCTATAGGAAAAAAATATATGGTCTGAGAGTTAGGGCTGACGACCCCAAGGCCACCCTATGCCTGTTGCTGTGTGGAGAGTGGGAAGGGAGGTTGGGTTGGTAACCCTAACATCAAATTTACAAACTTTTGTTGCTGTAATGATAACCCTAACTGATGCATTGACAAAGTTTTTTGCAATGTGTTTTATATATATTAGGGTAGCTGGTTCATTCCACTGGGGTGTCAAACAGACGAGGCATACTGATGAGTCCTGGTAGCACGAAACATGTGTCTATGTCTTCTGTTGGCACTCTGCAAACTGTGTGAGAGGCCTTTTGGCACCATTCATTTCTACTTAAAGTTGAACCAGCATAATATTCTGTGGTGATTTGTATATTTATTGATTTATTTATTTGCTTCTGTTAACCGGGTAAGCACACTAGACAGCCATGTGCCTATTTTCAGGTGCAACCCGGGAGGGTTACAGGTATCATATGGTGTACATCAACAGTTACAGAAAGGGTGCGACCGGAGGTTACCAAGAGTCAGACATCATACAATTAACAGATTACAGGGTAGGGGAAAATCCATAGGACAGCCAGGCATTAGAATGGTGGCTCAGTAAATTGTGAAAATACATGGGAGGAATACAGGTAATAACATAGGAAATAACTCAAAAACGCAGAATAGGTAGAGTACATAATTAGTCAGTTTGAGGAGACAAGAAGGTAACCTAGCACAACAGGCGTTACAAGGCTAGCTCTAGGACAAGGTAAACACTATGCGTAAACAGTAGTGGTGACAATGGTAAGTGCAAGCAGGGGGGTGCCAAAGGCAGGGGGATGGGCCAGGTTGCTGAGCCAGAGCTAAGGGAGAAGTGCTAGTAGGGCAGAGGCAGGGGAGTGAGGAGGAGGGAGAGGCCCCCACCCAACCGGGTTGAGGGAGGGAGGGGGCAACGGAGAAGGATTATGAGGTGCAGGGGCAGGGGGGGAAGGTTTCAGGAAATTCCGGAGGGAGGCTTTAAAGCTTGGATGGGAGGAGGAGGCCCTGACTAGTTCTGGGAGCGAGTTCCAAAGTTTGGGGGCATAAATGTGGAAGGACCGATCACCCGCGAGGGTGCAGGTCCTAGGAACAAGACGTTCTTGGGTTGTCCTGGGCCTGAGGTGGTAAGATGGGGCCCTAGGGTTAAGGGAAGGGCAAGGGCAGAGGGGAACTAGAGGACAATGTTGTCGATGAAGTTACCTATGAGAAGGTCCGTATTTCTCCGGGAGACCACTCTAGGCGGTTGTAGAGATCACACCTGTGGGTGAGGGAGGGCAGAAAGTGCTGACGGCAAACATTGTTGTAGGCTGAGTCACATTTGATAAGCTGGTTTTAGGGACTGGGGCGAAAGTGACGAGGCCATAGGAGAGAGAGGGGAGGAGGACCCCCCCGGGTGAGGGCTAGGCGGGCAGCAGGGGTGAGGCAGCTATTGGCACGATAAGCTAGGCCAAGTTTGCAATTAGAGGCGTTGCAAATGTTATGGATGTGCAGGGCATATGTGCATATGTGGTCCATGATGCTTTACATTGTGGGGGCATGGGTGATTGGGGTGAACGGATAACACTATGAATAAATGTTGTTATTTTAACAGCCGTTGTATAACGACTGTGATGACATCACCACTGTGGATTTATTTCCTGATAAACCCACAGTGTCTACATCACCAGCAAATATACAACAATGATGATTTCACCAGAGTGAAACTATCTACACTGCAGCCTTCATTTAATAGCTTCACAGTTTCTCTTTCTCACTGAATCCTGCAAGTAACCCAGTTAGCATTGTAAAACATAGAAACATAGAAGTTGACAGCAGATAAGGACCGTAAGACCCATCCAGTCAGCCCATTTCTTTTTCTACCTTATGAATGTGCCATTGACATCTGCTCTGTCAATAGCCTATCTGTTCATACTCATCTGTATTGCTCCCTTATGCCTATCCCATGCCTGTTTGATGCCCTGCACTGTATTCATATCCACCACTTCCTGAGGTAGGCCATTTCATGCATCCACCACCCTTTCTGTGAAAAAGAACTTCCTCACAATACCCCTTAATCGGCCTCCCTCTAATCTCATGCTGTGTCCTCTTGTCCTGCTATTTTTCTTATTTTGAAACATGCTAGACTCTTTCACCTTGTTAATGCCCTTAAGGTGTTTGAATGTTTCAATTATATCACCCTTCTCCCTCATTTGCTCTAGGGTATACATATTGAGTTCAGTTAATCTGTCCTCATATGTTTTCTGATGCAGTCCCTGCACCATTTTGGTTGCCCTTCTTTGGACTACCTCAATTTGGTTAATGTCCTTGTGAAGGTGTGGCCTCCAGCACTGCACGCAATACTACAGATGGGGCCTAACCAGTGTCTTGTAGAGAGGGATTATTACCTCCCTCTTCAGACTTGTGATACCCCTACTAATATACCCCAACATCCCTCAAGCCTTACCTACTGCTTAAGTGATCTGCTTGGATGATTTCAGGTCATCGGTGGTGATAATGATGCCCAAGTCTCTTTCTTCCCTTGTGACTGCCAGCAACTCCCCTCCCAGCCTATAGGTGGCTTCAGGGTTTCTCTTCCCTATGTGCATGATCTTGCACTTCTTTGCATTAAACCCCAGTTGCCGCTCTTCTGATCATTTTGCTAGTTTATCCAGATCTCTTCCCATTCTGCCCACCCCATCTGTATCATCTACTCTGTTGCAGATCTTGGTGTCATCTACAAACAGACAAACCTTACCCTCCAGTCCATCTGCAATGTCACTGATGAAGATATTGAAGAGGACTGGCCTAGTACTGATCCCTGAGGTACCCCACTTGTGATTTGCATCTCTTCTGACTGTATACCATTTGACACCACTCTCTGTTTTCTGCCTGTCAACCAGTTTGTCACCCAGTTGACCAACGTCTGACCCACCCTGAACCTACCCAGCTTATTAATCAATCTTCTATGTGTAACAGTATCGTAAGCTTTGCTACAGTCAAGGTAGACAACATCAACTGCTCCCCCTTGGTCCAACACTCTGGTTACTTAGTCAAAGAAATCTATGAGATTGGTTTGACAGGACCTTCCTTTTGTAAACCCATGCTATCATAGATCCTGTGCTCCTATGGATTCCAGGTGTTACACTATCCTTTCCTTAAGGAGTGTCTCCATAATCTTGCCCACTACTGAGGTAAGACTAACTGATCTGTAGTTCCTTGCCTCCTCCCTGTTACCACTCTTGTGGAGCAGGATCACATGAGCCCTTCTCCAGTCTTCTGGGACCTCTCCTGTGCTCAGAGACTTTCTAAACAGTTCTGCTAATGGCTCTGATAGTTCCACCCTTAGCTCCTTTAATACCCAGGGATGCATGCCATCAGGTCCCATTGCTTTGTCCACCCTGAGCTTAGCGAGCTCTTGTAGGACCCTTTATTTTGTGAAGGGACTAGTGCATTTCTGCCTCTCCTCTATGTCCATGGTGCTGAGCTGTGGGCCTTGTCCTATCTTCTCCCCAGAAAATACTGAGCAGAAGTATCTATTTAGGATAGATCCTTTTCCTTGGTCCTTCTCCACACACTCCCCTTTATCCCCTTTGATCTTAATACCCCCTCTGGACTTTCTTCTTTCATTAATATATCTATAGAAAGTCTTGTCACCTTATTTTACTGTTTGTGTCAATGTTTCATCAGTTTGGGCCTTTGCCTGCCTTACTGCCTTCCCTACCTTCCCTACTTCCCTTAGGGAAGTTTGGTATGCCTCCCTATCTTCGTCCTGCTACATTCCCTTACAGTGATGAACACCAGTCTGTGTCAGATCAATTTTGATGAGGAGCATCTGTGTGTCTGTATATGCGTGTATAAATATAAATATATATATAAATATAAATATATATATATATATATATATTATGGTAGCACGATATTGCTACCATAGTTAGGGTTAAGGAGCCATTTACATGTTAAACCTAAAATTTTGCACCTTAATAACTTTATAACCATTCAACGGATTTGACTGAAATTTAGAATACACAATCAAGAACCACACTCTCAGGCCCTGCCAACTTTCGTAGTGTTTGGATATACAGCTGTGGAGTTATTAAGCATGATCTGCAAGCGTGTTTATGCTTTTGGAATTCTTTGCTCATCTCTACAGGTTGCACGGTTTGCATGACCAGTCCAAAATCTTCAGGAGCGTCGGCTGGGGTTCCTGATATGCCTTTTGAAGATTGCGTGAAAAAAATATTAAATGGTTCCAAAGTTATTCAAAAACTTATTCCCATTATAAGTCAATGGGAAAAGTTAACAAAAAGTTCGACAGTGTCCAAATGCAGTTTTACTTTTGCAAATGGCCCTTTTACTGTTGCAAATCCACCATTTTGTTTTCAGTTGGTGATCAGAAAAATGCTTGGCATTTAAATTTGGGACCCTCTAGCAACCTAATTATTTTTGTATTCACCTAGTTGGACCCTGAGGGATGCTATGCATGTCTTTATTTTGGGGTAAAACACCCCAGAAATATGTTTTTCAAATTTCTGGAAAAAGTACTTTCGCAAAGTACTTTCGCATTTGCGACACTGTCGCATGAATTTGCGAAAGCTTTCGCAAAGTTTGACAGTACTTTTCCAGGCTGTGGGAAAATGACAGCAATTCTTTGCCACCCTGCTGCAAAAGAACAGTTAGGTCTTTTGGGCTGAAATTTGGAGGGAATGCAGCCAACATCTTTCAGATGTGCCTTTCAGTGTTTTATTGAAAAAAATATTACATGGCGGCAAAGTTACATCACTCCAAAGTTGATGCTTTTTCCCATAGGATAACATTACGGCATCCACCGCATTACAGGAATCCTTTGCCGCCCTGCTGCAAAATAACGGTTTGGTCTTTTGGGCTGAAATTTGGAGAGAAGAAAGCCAACATGCCACAGGTGTGCCTTTTAGTAGTTTGGTGAAAACATATTACAGGGAGCCACAGTTATGGCACTCCGAACTTCTCTTTTTTTCCCATAGGATAACATTACAGCATTCACCGCGCCTTTCATGGCCCGTATCTCGGAATAGGTGCAAGATACGGACATTTCATTGGAAAAATTCTTAGCCCCCCAGCCAGGAAAGTCATAAACCATATGACTTTTAAATTTTTTTTCTACATCATACGGTTCCTGAGATAATAGCAATTTAGTATTCCAACTCCTCATTTTCTGCTCCGAGACCCATCATTATGCATACATTCTTTGTACTCACTGTCTTTTCTGTGCAGCTTTTGGGGAAAACCAGCCTGTGCACTTACATTACTGTTAGCCTTACTGCTTCTGCTTGCAGTTCTGTAACCGTTTCACTTACTGTTCCCGTCTACGGCACCATGTGCGTTACCCTTCGCGTTTTCATTTGCACTTGCATTTGCGTTATTTTAACCATTTGTGTCTACAGTACTGTTTCTCTTTCTGTTTTGCTTTGTGTCACCATGTGCATTACCATTTGTGTTTTGCGGGCACCGTGTTACTTGGGCCCGTGCTCCCGACCGCCATATTACATTCACTATTTCTCGTTATCATTCTCAAAAATAAGGGAAATTAGAGGCAAAAAACTCTGTTTAATGAATTAGTTAGGGTTGTTCCACAGTGACAAAAGCGAAGAAATTCAGTGTTAGGGTTGAAAGCCCCCCTTGGATACCCTTGCCCACTCTCCCAACTGGCATCGGGGTGTGTGTTGGGGTTGTCAGTTCTAACTCTCACCCCATTCTCCTATACTTCTGCTTCTTCACACATCTGATGGGGTCAGAGTTAGGGCCCAGAACTAGCAACGCACCCCAATGCGGTTGTGGGTTTGGGCGGAGGGGTCCAAGGGGATTTCAACTAACACTGAATTTCTTCACTGTCGCTGTGGAACAACCCTCAACTTATGCATTAAATGAGTTTTGCCTCTAATTGTCCTTCTTTTGAGAATATATATATATATATATATATATATATATATATATATACTGTATATGTGAATGGCAAAGAGAACCACTCAGCTCAATATGTACGTGCCAGCTCCTTGTAAAAGCAGAAAGATTCAAAGTAAAAGTGCAGTGCAGTTTGTTTTGTTAGAACAGTTTGTTAATCTGAATGATGATGAGATTAGTTCAGCTGACTGGTGTGTGTATTTTACATGTACATTTCTTAGTTGATGTATGTAGTTTTCTCAGAATCTTTACCATTTTTTGAATAATGTGTTTATTTTTCTTTTAGTATAATAATTGACAGGGTGGGGGCTCGTGGGAGTCAGTGGCAGAGGAGCGTTAGTTTAGCTTCAGAATGAATGCTACTTCAATTTGTTTCAGACTCACCTACCTCTTTGAAAATGTTTTTTGTTAATTAAAAACATATTTTGGGATTTAATATTGTTTTTTCTCTTGCTTGACAGATGGATGTTCTGTCATGGTTACTTGGTAGAGTAACGATGGGGAGGTTATTAACTCGTGGAAATGATGTGAATAAATTATTTGTGTATACTCTTCATAGGGCACTTCTTATTATCACTTCTTGCATGTTGCATTGCTGTTCTCTTCTGTGGTGTTCCTCCGTGGATTAATTTAATGCATGTCAATATTTCTGAAATGAGGTCTCAAGTAAAAGCACAGTACTCTCACTACCATCATTTCTGGCAGTTGATCACACCCCTGACTAACCATTCTGCCAAGTAACCACTGTTAAGCATCCAGCTAGGCTGTCATGTCATGTAAGTGGAGAAGTGCACCCCATTTAAACAAATAAATAAATATTAGCATGTATAAACATTGACTACTGAAGTGGACTCTGATGTGGCTTGGAATTTGTGAGTATGCAGAGGGAAAACCAGCATCTCATAGGGGAGAGTGTGGCAGGAGAAAGGTTTAAAATTAATGAGAACTATTTTACAATCAGCATTTACTGTCTTTAAAGTGTAGCAGCAACAAGCAGCTATGTAAAGCAAACTATTGGGAGAAAACTGTTTTGCTTTTGAGAAACACACAGGGCAGGATTTACAAACTGCCCATAACCTAAGTCCCACTCCGCAACTGCCTTTGTGGAATGAAATCACCCGCTGCTGCAGCAGTAGCAATTCACAGCTGCAGCAGTTGCGGAGGGTGTTACAGCTGTTCCCAACAGCCGTAGCCTATTCCAGCAGCTGTGACCATCTTTCCAGTGACACCACCTGCAAGCAGCCATAGATCATGGAGCCGGTCGTAATCCGACTCCACCTTTGAAATACCACCGCTGCGGGTAACCTGCGGATCCACAAGTCACAACCAACTTGCGCCGAGGTTTACCTGCAGCTGCAGGTATTTCTTCGAGTTTCATGAATCTTGCCCATAGTGTTTTAAAATACAAGAGTGAAGTGTGAGGGTTAATAATGCTGTGATAACTTGATATAACATCTTTTTCTAACTGGACCCTAATCAACCAGAATTTCTGCAGCATCCCGGAGTGAAACTTCCTGGGCAGGCTTTGCTTCTCTAGGGATATATTTCTGTGGGAGATATCTTTTGGGATCATAGAATAAGCAAGCACATCTGGGAGAAGGTGATATTTGCAAATGGGACCCTAATCAACCAGCATTTCTACAGCATCCTGGAGTGATACTTCCTGGGCAGGCTTTGCTCTCTGGGGATTTTTTTTTCTGCAGAATACACCTTCTGGGACCCTACAAAAAGCAAGTACATCTGGGAGAAGGTGACATCTTTTATCTAATTGTAGCTCCACCGATCACTACAATCTGTTTAAAACTGTCAAAAACTCTTGGCTATAGCTCTGGAACTCCCATCTATCAAAGCATTCTCTCTACTATACTGAGTTGAAATTCAGGTTTAGAGACTTTCCAATGACTGTGGAATGCCCAACACAGCTCTGTCCTCCATCCCCTTGAGGCAGGGTCTGAGTTACTGTCCTTTGGAGACCCCCCTTTTTGTCCCAGGACTGTTCCAACAGCACCCTATTCTTTCACTGTGCCTGTATCTGTACTTCCCTTCTTTTTTCTGTACCCTTTTTCTGGTTCCTCATTAGGTAGGAAGGCCACCTACCTAATGTTCTTGCTATCTCTTTGCTTGTTTCTTGCTAATTTCATCACCAGAGGCAGTCCCTATCCTAATTACATCCTTCATGATCGTCGCACACTGCCCTACATGATCAGTGACACATTGCCTTCACAAATGTCTTTGCTCATGCGTAGCGAGTCCGGCGTTCTGAACGATCATTTTTCCCTTCTTGTAGCCTGTCTAATGTGCAGAAGTTGTTTTCAGTGCAGTAAAATCGTATTTACATAGTTCTTTGTACTAGAAAAGCCCCCACATGGTAATACAAGCAGCCCCAGTCCTAGTAAGAGCCTAAAAGTGTTTTGAGACACTAAGCATGTCAGGGGAAGCTTACATTTCAGTACAGGCACTTTTAAAGGAGCTAAGGAGCTGGTATAAATGAATTTAAATGCTAGCCTAGAGACTCAGCCTGCATACTGAATGAATGTTTAAGCACAAAGCCCTACTAGCCTTCTAAAATTTGTAGTTGTCCAGGGTTACGCTCAGAAAACACACAGCTCTAGCCTGCAGACCAGTTAACCCTGGTTTAGTAATGTTTGCTGCTGTAAAAGAGTCATTTCTAAACAAATGCTGAAACAACATTGTTTGGTCTGAACTTTATTGTTACCTGAAGCACAATAGAATAGGTTTAAGTTTGTTACCTGAAGCACAATATTTGATAAATTATTGGTTCCTCATACTCAGTTCTGTGACCTTATGTGCTCAGGTCTCCATTCCAGCTTACTCTCTGTTTGTTTAAGCACCGGCCGGCCCAACCTTCCTAACATTTATACAGAAACTATGTGGGAGGAGCCCAGAGAGCATAGGAACAGCCCATGTATGTGGTACAAATAAGTTCAACCTTGTTATTTTACACTCCAGCCCTTCTACACATATAAGATTTCATTTATCAACTTCTGTAAATATCGAAAATAATATTTATTTGCATTATAAGCTTTTTGTTCCTTGTTATATAAGAAAGGGAGGGGTTTTCTGGACCACCTGTCCACTTGGTACTATTTAAGTAAGCAAAGAGCTGTTCAAAAGTTAGTCTAGTCCAGGGGTTCAGCAAGGTGCTATACCCAGTTCCTTAGTCTGTTCTAAGGGAAGTTGATTGCTTGCTCATCTATTGGAATTATGAATTTGTTCCTTGGAAGAAGTATTCCTCCTTGTTTTATTTTTTTTTTGTAATCGAAAAGTTCTCTTTCATTTATTTTAATTTTTTTAATAAAACTGCTGCAGTACATTCCATCTACGCTGGTGTCAGAGTCTTGTATCCCACTATACTTCCACACTGGTGTCAGAAGTGGGATACTCCAGGGCTGTGCCTAGTGGTCTTGGGGTTTTGAATATCGGACCAGGTATTCACGACACTGAAGGATGGAACAAGCTGCTTCCAGTACCCCAGCTGCCAGTTTGCCAGGGAGTGTACAGACCCGCAAGATGAAGGAACTAACACAGGAACCATTATGGACTGGTTTACCAGATGTACGGAGAAGGGAGACCAAGAGAGAGGAGAAGGATAAGGAGGAATGTGTTACCGCTGCAGAGGAATACCTACCTGAAGAGAAACCTCCCGAGGAGATACAGGATCTTTTGAGATGGTTGTGCACCCGACAGATGGACTTGGAAAGACGGCGAGAAGATGATCAAGCACAAAACAAAGCACGTTGGACGGACACCTTGTGGGCCATCCAAGCTATAGGTGTGGCTAGACCTCCAGTACCCAGAGAAGTGGAGGGACCCAAGGGTATAAAACTGTCCAAATTAACAGAGAATGATGACATTGAGACTTATATGATGACTTTTGAGAGGGTTGCAGAAGCCTGCAAGTGGCCTAAAGAACAGTGGGTCATCAGGTTAGCCCCATACATATCTGGTAGAGCCCAACTTGCCTACAGCTACATTGACAGAGGACATGTAAATGATTATGACTACTTGAAACAGGCCATACTGAAATGTTACAATATCAGTACAGAGACCTACCGATAAAGGTTTTGAACCTTTAGATATCATAATGCAGATTCACCACAAGAGGCATATATACCCATTTACAGGACCTGTGTTATAAATGGCTGCAGCCCCTGACCAAGACCATTGAACAAGTAATGGAGACCATCATTATGGAACAGTTTATCAAAATATTGCCACAGGAAACACAGATGTGGGTCAGAGAACATCGTCAAGAAACATCACAGAAGGCCATTAATCTAGCCGGGAACTATATATCGGCCAGAAGCTCCCAACCAAAAACCTATTCTGGGACTCGAGGACCCTCACCCATGGTAAGACCTTCTACACCTACTATTACTGAGACTCCTATGAAACCTGGGGGCACTGTGAATACTAGCACTATGGGGCCTAAGAACTGGGAGGGGCCAGAACAGGTTCAATATCTGCCATATCTGTCAAGAAAAGGGGCATATTGCTAGATTCTGCCCTTTTAAAAGGAAGGAATATTCCCACCTAGCCCTAGCCAACTGGGGTCACTATATGATACCTGTTCTTATAAATGGAAAAGAGTTGTCTGTCCTCTTAGATTCTGGCAGTAAGCAAACACTAGTGCAAGCATCTTTGCTGCCAAAGGGCAAAACTATAAATATAACCAGTGTCACCTGTATTCATGGGGACATTCACACCTATCCGATGCAATATGCTACCCTGAAGGTACATGGGCGGCAGCTACAATTGGCAGTTGGTTTGGTCCCTAATCTCCCTGTGCCTATGGTAATTGCACATGACTACCCTGACTTTGATTCACTCCTACCTAACACTGGCGAGTTAGTTGCTGTCACTACTCGAGCCCAAAGCCAACACACACCAACTATATCACAAATGTTCCCTTTTGAAGAGGATATTTTTTCCTGTCCTGGGAAGGACCGAAATACAAGAAGTAGAAGAAAACAGGAAAAGAGGTCGTGGAACTGTAAAAAGGACATTACCTCTGTTATGGACAAACAAAATGAGCATAATGTATTCTTGAAAGAACAAAGTACTGATGCCACTTTACAACCTTGTTTTTCACAGGTGGTAACCACTAATGACAAGCGAGAATATCCCAGATATGTTCTTATTGACCAACTATTATATAGGATGTAAACATCCTAGGACAGGGTCAGTAATAGAACAATTGATGGTACCAACCCAATATAGGGAGCAATTAATATCTCTGGCACACAGTGTCCCTATGGCAGGCCATCTGGGTAGAGATAAGACCCTAAGTAGGTTGTTGTATAGATATTACTGGCCAGAGATCCATGCTCAGGTTTCCTCTTATTGTAGCAGTTGCCTGAATGTCAGAAGGTAGCTGATATTACCAGGAAGGATAAAAGTACCCTTACAACCACTTCCGTTAGTAACTACTCCTTTTGAACACGTGGCCATGGATATAGTAGGCCTATTGCCAAGGGGTAGTAAGGGAAATCATTTCATCCTGGTCATATGTGACTATGCTACCCCTTATCCAGAGGCCATTCTCATGTGGACTGTTACAGTCCCTCGTATAGCAGAGAAATCATTAAAAGTTTTCAGCCGGGTAGGAGTGCCTAAAGAAATTCTGACAGACAGGGGAAGTAACTTTCGATCAAATTTGTTAACCCGCCTCTTCCAGTCTTTAGGTATAGGAGCGTTATATACCTCCCCCTATCATCCTCAGGCCAATGGGCTGGTGGAGAGGTTTAACAAAACCCTGAAGAAAATGCTGATGAAATTTGTACAGGGAGAACGTAAGATATGGGATGCGCAGCTACCATTGTTAATGTTTGCCTATAGAGAGGTACCTCAGTCTTCACAGAAGGTTTTCCCATATGAGTTACTCTATGGGAAAAACCTCTGAGGTCCTCTGATATTGTCAAGAACAATGGGAAGGCATAAATGGAACAGAGGGTCTGCCCTCACGGAACATGTGACACATCTAAGGGAGAATTGAAGAAATGTAGCGAACTCGCACTTCACTACAATCAAGGAAAACAAGTATCTCAGAACAAACATATGATAAGGAGTGGGTCAAAAGAAATTGCAGCCAGGGATAAAGTATTACTATTACTACCTTCCTCAGATAACAAATTGACCATGAAATGGCAAGGCTCTTATACCATCTAGAGGCAGGTAGGACCTGTGAACTATGAAGTAGATATCCCCGAAAGAAGGCAGAGGTTGCAAATCTACCATGCCAACATATTAAAGAAGTGGCATGAGAGGAAACCAGCCCCTGTTATGTATGTATACCCTGAGCAAGACACCTCTGAGTTAGACCAGGCATACCAGAGGTTGGAAGGTAATGAGGGTTATGAAGCATTAAAATAAACCCAGATTGGACACTCTACAGAGACCACCCTAGACAGCATACTAAAAATACAAAAATTATTCTCCCGCCAACCTGGGAGGGCTCTGGGGTGGAACATCATATACATTTAAAACAAGAAACCCTATTAGGCAAAAACCCTACGTTTGCCGGAGAAAGTACAGGGTGAGGTCATTAAAGAATTAAGAAAAATGCAAGACCTAGGGGTAGCAGAACCCTCCACTAGTGAATGGGGATCACCAATGGTCATGGTGGAAAAGAAGGAGGGAGGCATAAGATTGTGCCTCGACTTCTGCTGCCTTAATGCTGTTTCAAAATTCGATGCATATCCAATGCCTCGAATTGATGACATCATCGACCATTTAGGGAAAGCACAATACATCAGTACCCTGGACCTCACAAAGGGGTACTGGCAAATACCTCTTGACCCCCTAGCTAAAGACAAGACAGCCTTTAGCACCCCACTAGGTCATTTCCAGTTCCGAACTATGCCCTTAGGGCTCCATGGGGCACCAGCCATGTTTCAACGATTCATAGATACAATACTCAGATCTCATATGGGCTATAGTGCCGCATACCTGGATGACGTGATAGTGTTCAGCCCTAGAAGGGAAGATCATCTATGTCACTTAAACCAGGTTCTAGAACCCATATCCCAAGCAGGGGTAACAATCAATCTGACCAAGTGTGCTTTCACTATGAGAGAAGTTAAGTATTTAGGCTTCAGGATAGGTTATGGTCAGGTAAAACCAGATGTTGACAAGATTGACGCTTTGGCCAGAAGCCCCTGTCCTTTGATGAAGTGTCCAGTGAGATCTTTCCTAGGCCTTGCTAGCTGTTATAGGCATTTTGTCCTAATTTTTCCTCTATAGCAAATCCTCTGACAGACCTAACAAAAGAATAACCCTACCAAAGTAAAATGGACACCAGCTTGTGAGAAGGCATTTTGCACCATAAAAGGATATTTATTTGCCTCCCCTGTACTTAGGAGCCCTGATTTCTCCCTCCCTTTTGTGGTACAGACAGATGCCTCCAATACAGGAATAGGTGCTGTGTTGTCCCAACTGGTAGAGGGGGAAGAACATCCAGTGGTATATATCAGTAGGAAGCTACATACAAGAGAGAGGTTAAATATTCAACTACTGGAAAAGAATGCTTGGCCCTGAAATGGGCAATAGACACCTTAAAATGTTATCTTTGGGGGTAGAATTCAAAGTATGGATGGATCATAACCCCCTATGTTGGCTTCATGCCATGAAAGATAAGAACCCCCGAATTATGCGATGGTATTTGGCATTACAGCCATATAAATTCACCATCAAGCATAGACCAGGTTCTGCTAATAAAAACGCTGACTATATGTCCAGATACGGAGGAGAACTCAGTGAGACTCAACAGATAGAAACAGACCTTGGGGTAATGAATTACTGAATGACTAAATACATATTTTCATTATGATTTAGATACCATATGTGTTTAGTATGGTATCTTCAATGGGCCCCCGAGGTGGAGCTTTGGAGAGTGGGTGGGCTGAAGCTCCATCTCTCCTCAGAGAGATCTGGTATCATACTAACAAATAAAATCCCCAATGATGCTGTTTCCCTAAGCAACTATAACCTCCTTAGGGTGGATAGATCCGGTAAGCGAGGTGGAGGCTGTGCAATATACATTAAATCAACACTCTGCGCCACCATCGTTGATACCCTTCCCCCCAAACATGAGGCCCAGACTCTCGCAGTCAAAATTAGATTGGGCTCTAAAACAATCATCATCATCTCAGCCTATATCCCCCCGAGAAACCAGAAACCCGCATTTGAATCCATCCTCCACACTGTCTCACACCTCCCAAATACTAATGAAACCATATTAATGGGTGACTTCAACATCGACTGGGCATCCCCATCCTCCTCCATCTTCAGAGATGCTGCCCAGGTTATCGGTCTCTCCCAAATTATCACATCCCCAACGAGGCGCGACACAAGAACCGGGACATCCTCACTACTAGATCTCATCTTTACCAACAGGCCAAAAAATATTACCCAGGCTTCAGTGCTCCCTGACTGTATCAGTGACCACTCCCCGGTTATCTGCTGGTGGTCGGGCAAACTGCCCACTTCACCACCAAAAACCACATGGCACCGAAAAATCAAAAAAGGAGGCATAAATAACCTCAAAGAATACCTAGCCAATAGTTACTGGCTTCCCTTATATTACGCACAATCAGTTGATGCCGCTCTCGCCCACTTTATAGCTACCTTTAACAAAGCCTGCGATATATATGCTCCCCTCACTAGGCAGGTCGTGAAAACCAGGTCTACACCATGGATAACACCCTCCCTCCTAAAACTCATGCAACACAGGGACAACCTCTGGCACAGGGCCATAGACTCCCAACGCTCCCAGGACAGACAACTCTACAGGGAGGCTCGAAATAAATGCACCTGGGCCACACGGCAGGCCAAGGCTGATTACTATCAGCACACCCTCTCCTCCTCCTGGGGAGATGGGAGAAAGTTCTGGAGTAACATACAAGAAATTAGCGGCAAATCACGTTCCTCCACCCCTACCCAACTAAGTCTGAACGGGGACGTTACCCAAGATCCTGCTAAAATCACTGAAGCCCTCAATGAAACTTTCTCAGACCTCTCACATATCCTCCCGCCTAACTTCTTCCCCCCCAAACCCCCTCTACTCCACTTATGGCGAGAACAGCCCTCCCTCCCCCTTTCCGGTTCCGTACCATCCCCTGCTCCTTAGCCAAGCGTTACATCTCCAAAGCAATCGCTAACACTCGCTTCAGCAACGACTCCCTGGACCTAAAACTCATAAGGCTTACCCTTGATATCACCATAACCCATCTCACACATATCCTAAACCTCTCGCTGTGCCTCGGCCAATTCCCCACTACCTGGAAAAAATCCGTGATCACCCTATCTTAAAGCGAGGATCCCACCTCCCGGAATTATAGACCAATCTCTATACTCCCTCCTCTCTCAAAGCCCTGGAAAAAATAGTCTCTGACCAACTTACTGAGCATCTAACAAAACACAACCTGCTCAGCAAGGAACAGCATGGGTTCAGAGCTGGCCACAGCACCATCACGGCTCTCGCTGAGCTCACAACATTCATCCATGAGGCGCTCGACCAAGGGTCACTAGCAGGGGCTATCTTTATAGACTTAACTAAGGCCTTCGACACGGTCAGCCACGAATTACTCCTTCAAGTCCTGCCGCAACTAAATGTAGTCTCCGAGGCCGCTGCCTGGCTAAAGGACTACCTCACAGAACGCTCGCAGCAAGTAAGAATAAACTCCACCATCTCCACTCCCAAGTCCCTCTGCCATGATACCAACAATTAACTCAGTAATACCACTTGTTTATTATGCATTGAAGTTGCCTTCCATTGCCTTTCTGTCATATGTCTCTCCACCCTCTGTAACCACCGGAGAGCTAATGTAACTAAAATGTGATTGTACATAAAACTGTAAATAATTTGTGCTTGTATATAACTTGCCTGGCCTGTTCCGTCTGTCTTCCCCAACTCGTGTTCCCCCCTCCACCCTTTGTAACCGACGTGGAGCCTTTGCAAAAGAGTCTTTGACTCAAAGGTTTGTAATTCCGAATTTCAGTAAATAAATAAAAAAAATAAAATAACATACTACTAACATACTAAAATGCCAGCAGAATAGGCCTAACGGTCTTTCGTGTCTGCTCGTTTGGTCAGTCCCCAACCTGGGTGCTGACCTTGCTGTCCCCCTCGCCTTCTCTGGCTTCTCCTTCCCAGTTCTGGATATTCTTGCTGCATTGGATTTTGCTTCCAGAACCCTTCCCCTGTACCTGTCCCACCCCCTCTTGAACCCCTCCACTGTCTCTGCCTCCACCAGCCCCCTAGGCAGTGCATTCCATGGCTCCACCACCCTCTCAGTGAAGTAGCACCTCCTCCTTTCTCCCCTGAATCTTCCCCCCTCCAGCTTCCAGCCATGCCCTCTAGTGGCCCCTTCCTCCTTCCTTCGAAGCACCCCGACTGTTCCTCCCCTATTTACCCTCTTCATGTACCTAAAGACCTCTATCATGTCCCCACGGTCCCTTCTCTCTTCCAATGTGTACATATTTAGCTCTTCGAGCCTCTCCTCATAGGTCCTGTCCCCCAAGCCCCAAATCATTTTGGTTGCCCTCCTCTGGACCCTCTCCAGGAGGTTAATGTCCCGCTTTAAGTGTGGCCTCCAAAACTGCACGCAGTACTCAAGATGCAGCCTCACCAAGCAGTTATACAGAGGGAGTATCACTTCCCTCCTTCTGGAGGTGATCCCCCTAGCGATGCATCCCAGCATCCTGTTGGCCTTGGCTGCTGCCCTCCTACAAGTCTCCGAGTTGTTCATCTTGACATCCACCACCACCCCCAGGTCCTCTCAGCCATCGAGACTTGTAGCATTCCCCCAGGGTGTACACTGACCTGGTTCTGCCCTAGGTGGAGTACCTTGCATTCCCCTGCAATAAACCTCAGCTTCCACTTTCTAGACCATCTTCCAGAGCCTCCAGGTCCCCTGTAGGGCCACCCTCCCTCCTCCCCATCCACCACCGCCCCAGTTTCGAGTCATCTGCAAAGAGACTCATCTCACTCCAGATTCCTGTCCTTATGTCAGATATGTAGGCGTTGAACAGAAGGGGCCCAAGGACTGATCCTGTGGGACCCCACTTATGACCCTCCTTGGGGATGAGACTATCCACCAACTACGACCTCTGGGTCCGGTCCTGGAGCCAATTGCCTATCCATCTGATCATCTGGTTCCCCACCCCATTTCTCCCAGCTTATCCAACAGGCCCACGTGAGGAACAGAGTCAAATGCCTTGCTGAAGTCCAGAAAGAAGACATCCACTGGTCTACCCAGGTCTAAGGCACTTGTCACCCAGTCATAGAACTCCACCAGGTTTGTCTGACACGATTTCCCGGGGATGAATCCATGCTATCATCCAGGCACCCTGACTTATCCAGGTCCCCCCCAGCCTCTCCTTGACAATGCCCACCATCACCTTGCCCACCACCGAGGTCAGACTGACAGGCCTGTAGTTCCCTGCCACCTCCCTTGATCCCCCTTGTGGTTAGGCACTATATGCACCACCTTCCAGTCTTGGGGCACCCACCCTGTCCTCAGAGAGATGGTGAAAAGCTCTGCCAGGGGTTTTGCCAGGACATCTGCAAGTTTCTTCAGCACTCTGGGATGTAATTTATCTGGCCCCGGTGCTTTCTCCGTCTTAAGGGAGCTGAGGGCTTCACTTCTCTCAGCTGTGATTTCCACTTCCGGTACCCCTTCTCCCTGCTTAGCCCTCCCCCCACCTGCCAGTGATGCCTCCCCTCTCCCCAGACCTGCCGATCGGTAGGGTCCCCTCCAGTATCTCTGTCTCCTCCACGTATGATGCAGCACCCCATTTTCCCTGGTGAAAACTAAGGTGAAGTACTCATTTAGTAGCTCAGCCTGCTCCCCAGGTCTTGTGCCCTTCCCTCCCTGATTTAATCCTGCTAATCTGCCCCTTCACCCTTCATTTTCCCCAATGTATCTAAAGAACCCTTGTTCCTCTCCTAATTTCCTGGCCAGGTTCTGCTTCTTCCTTGCCTCTTGCAGCCCTCACCACTCTAGTGGCCCTTCTAGCCATCAGCTCGTACTCCCTTGATCCCTTTCACTCCTTGAGCACTTGAATTGCTTATAGGCTGCTTTCTTTCCCCGCACCACCTCCTGGACCTCCCTGGTCCACCAACAGGGTTTTTGGGCCCTACCGCATTTTCGTCTTACTCTTGCACAGGTGCTGGTAGCATCCTGCACCCCTCTCCTGATGATTTCCCACCTACTATCAGCGTCCATGTCTGACACAATCCCATCCAAATGCTCCTTAAGGATCCTTCCCATTTCCTTAAAATCCGCCCCCCTGAAGTCGGTTACTTCCGTCTTTGTGCAGCCTTCTACCCCTCCTAGGTCCAGGCAGAACCAGACCGTGGCATGGTCACGCCCGTCAATGGGTCCCTTACCTCAGGCCCCAATCTGGTCACTGTCTGCCAGGACCATCCAGTACCCGTGCCTCCCTGGTCGGTTCCCTTACCTGCTGAGTTAGGAACGCATCTTGAAAGACATCCAACAGCCTCTGTTCCCTGGTCACAGAGGATGTCATAGTCTCCCAGTCTGTTCCTGGCATGTTTAAGTCCCCCAACACCACCACCGTTCCTCTGCCCAGTCTGCAGTATCTCCTAACATCTGCCACCAGACTGTCCTCCAGCTCCTCCGCCAGGGCAGGGTGTCTATACACCACTCCTATTTTACTCTTGCCCCCTTGTTATCAAGGTGACCCAAATCACCTCCACGGTATCCAGGAATTCATTTCAGTATAGAAATTAAAACCCTTTACAGGGTTCCCTCTTAGGTGGGGACAAGTATGTGGCAAGGTCTGAGTTACTGTCCTCTGGAGACCCCCCTTTTTGTCCCAAGACTGTTGCAACAGCACCCTATTCTTTCACTGTGCCTGTATCTGTACTTCCCTTCTTTTTTCTGTACCCCCTTTCGGGGTCCCCATTAGGTAGGAAGACCACCTACCTAATGTTCTTGCTGTCTCTTTCCTAGTTTCTTGCTAATTTCGTCACCAGAGGCAGTCCGATCCTAATTACGTCGCCAGCGATCGTCTTTTCGCCCTACATGATCGTACATTGCCTTCTAAAATGTGCGCCACATCTGATGTAGCGGTTGGCATTCTAAATGATCGTTTTCCCTTCTTGTAGCCTGTCTAATGTGGGAAGTTGTTTTCAGTGCTGTAAAATTGTATTTACATAGTTCTTTGTACTAGAAAAGCCCCACATGGTAATACAAGCAGCCCCAGTCCTAGTAAGAGCCTAAAAGTGTTTTGAGACACAAAGCATGTCAGAGGAAGCTTACATTTCAGTACAGGCACTTTCAAAGGAGCTAAGGAGCTGGTACAAATGAATTTAAATGCTAGCCTAGAGACTCAGCCTGCATACTGAATGAATGTTTAAACACAAAGCCCTATTAGCCTTCTAAAATTTGTAGTTGTCCAGGGTTACACTCAGAAAACACACAGCTCTAGCCTGCAGACCAGTTAACCCTGGTTTAGTAATGTTTGCTGCTGTAAAGAGTCATTTCTAAACAAATGCTGAAACAATATTGTTTGGTCTGAACTGTATTGTTACCAGACAAATAGAGTAGGTTTAAGTTTGTTACCTGAAGCACAATATTTGATAAATTATTTGTCCCTCATACTCAGTTCTGTGACCTTATGTGCTCAGGTCTTCCAGCTTAGTCTCTGTTTGTTTAAGCACCGGCCAGCCCAACCTTCCTAACATTTATACAGAAACTATGTGGGAGGAGCCCAGAGAGCATAGGAACAGCCCATGTATGTGGTACAAATAAGTTTAACTTTGTTATTTTTACACTCCAGCCCTTCTACACATATAAGATTTAATTTATCAACTTCTGGAAATATCGAAAATAATATTTATTTGCATTATAAGCATTTTGTTCCTTGTTATATAAGAAGGGAAGGGGTTTTCTGGACCACATGTTCCCTTGGTACTATATAAGTAAGCAAAGAGCTGTTCAAAAGTTAGTCTAGTCCAGGGGTTCAGCAAGGTGCTATCCCCAGTTCCTTAGTCTGTTCTAGGGGAAGTTGATTGCTTGTTCATCTATTGGAATTCTGTATTTGTTCCTTGGAAGAAGTATTAATCCTTGTTTTATTTTTTTTTTGTAATGAAACAGTTCGCTTTCATGTATTTTATTTTTGAATAAAACTGCTGCAGTACATTCCATCTACGCTGGTGTCAGAGTCTTGTATCCACTATACTTCCACCCCTCTGGAACCCCACTATTGGCTTCTGCAGTTGTTGCTTTCTTTTTTTTCTTTAGTGGACACACACTGGATGGCAGCAACCTGCTATCATTCATCTAGTGTTTCAATCACATGGAAATGGGGGCACTAGACATCAGAAAAAGAGGCTAACTGCTTTCACTGCAGCTGGCAGTATGAGTTCAAGCTGCAGCTACAGAAGTCAAGAAATTCCACTGTTCTCATATAGATAACACAGGAATGGTTCCTTTAGCTAAGCTAGAATTTTGGGTGCTCAGAAAAGGTGTTTCTGGGCTAAATTTTTAAAGACATATCAAATTTAGCTAAACAGGTGCCATTTGCTTTGTTCTGATTTTTTTTTTAAATCCCAGCATTTTTGTATATTTTCCACGTTTGTTAGCTCATGGAATAAATCAACAAGATGGCAGTTGGCACAGCACAAAAGATGTTTGGTACCCTGCCAAGCAAGTGGCGCAAAATCAAACATGTAGATTTGCAGCATAAAAGTTTTACTTTCATCACAGAATGTTATCTCAAAAACCCTACTGCACATATGCAGGTCAGAAAGCACTACATTTTAAAGCTTTTTAAATCTAGAACCTTTAATACTTTTCACTAAACCTGTCAAATGCACTATTTTAGGAGATGACACATGTCCTCTGCAAGTTTGGATAAAATTCCATTCCATGTAGGTTGTAGGGAGAGCAAAAATTAAAACATGTTAAGTATAGAAAAGTTAGACATTTACAAAAATGACACATGCAAATCTTAGAAACCACACAAGCTGCTGTCAAAAAATGTTCATAGATCAAGACCTTGCCTCCTAGACAACAATGCAAAATTTCAGCACATTTTCACAAACGGTGCCAAATACATTAATGTGCAAAGTTAGGGGTTTAACATTGAACACCCTACTCAACCCTAACCACAGTGGCACTACTGCTCCACTATAACATAAACTATTTACTGCAGAACACTATGTTAGTATTCAAGTTAGGATTTATTATTAAAATACAACAAATTAGGAAATTAAATATTATAATGTTTTGAACTTTAAACTCACCCACACTATTTACCACCCCTGTTAACCCCACCAGAATGAATGCCAAAGCACAACCATGGATTAATACATATGTTTTATCATCATACATGAATAGAAATACTGCAATATATTTACACTCCTTGGCCAACACCCAACTTATCTTTTGTGGGATGCAAAGCCCAAGGATACAGCAGGCCATATGCAAAGCAGCTGAACAATTGTTAATGGCCTCACAACTGCAGTTTATATTGCACGTGGTCCTCCTGATTATTCACACAGTGAGTGTTTCATCAGGAGCATCGCTGGACCTGTAGCTTTCTACTCATATTGCCTTGAAAAGTCATCCCAATGTTTTGGAAGCAGGTTCTAGTTATGCCAGTACATAAAGGAGGTGACAAGTCTCTGGTAGCCAACTACAGACACCCATCTCAATCCTCTCCCTCCTGTCCAAGGCACTGGAAAAGATTGTGATGGGTCAACTCATTGACTGCCTCAATAAGTATAATCTACTATGCCCCAAACAGCATGACTTCAGACAAAATTACGGTACCACCACTGCCCTGCTGGACTACATGAACTATGCACATAAGGCCCTGGATGAAGGCAAACTGGTAGGGTCTGTCTTTATTGACCTCACCAAAGCCTTTGGTACAGTCAACCATTCCCTGTTACTGACCCAACTGCAAAACATGGGTGTGGCACCAAATGCCCTTTGCTGGTTCCAGGACTACCTGTTATGGAGAAATCAATGTGTCAAAATTGGGCAAATAGTATCCAGTGCAAGAGAGGTATCATTAGGGGTACCCCAGGGATCAATACTGGGGCCCCTACTCTACAGCTTCTTCTTAAATGACCTTCCCACAACCTGTGACACCAAACTCATACTATATGCAGATGATGCTCTGCTCCTGAGCAGCAGCATGTCTCAGGCTACCCTACAATCTGAGCTGCAGAACTCCTCCTCCAAACTCGAGGACTGGTTCTGTAGTCATAAGTTGCTACTAAACTTCAAGAAGACCAAGACCATGCTTATGTCCAGCCCCACAACAAAAATAAGCACCATGCCCTCATCATCTCAACTCATGCAGTGGGCAGCTGGAATAAGTTCACTTGTTCAAGTCATAGGAGATGATACCCTCACATTTGCACACCATATTGACTCTTTGGTCAAGACAGTCAATACAAGATTGGTGTCCTGTACAGGCACAGGCAACACCTCTCTCTTGGGGCCCTCCACCTCTCAGTCCACAGTTCAAATATATATACTATTGACTATGGACTAGTGGTCTATGGGAAGGCAATGGATACAGTGCTCAAGAGGGTTCAGACAGCACTCAACGAAGCCTTCAGACTCACCCTGGATGCTAAGTGTGGGACTCACACCTGTACTCTGTACAAACATGCAAATTGGCTGTCATTAAGAAACAAGGTCAAATTCCAGACTTGCATCCTAGGGAAGAAGCCTCTTTTGGGTAAAACACCATCTTGTGTAGGCAATTTGATCAAGGCAGCCAACTCATTACAGGTCACTAGAGGGAGGACTAGAGGGGCCATGGCTATCCCCTTCTGTCGCACCTCACTTGGGCAATGTGCATTTGCCTACCGGGCCCCTCGTGGATGAATGAACTCCCTGGGCACCTCTTGGCCACCAATTGTCTGGCACAATTCAAAACTGGCCTCAAACAGCTCCTAATAACACTCTCTAAGTGCACCTGCCCCTGAGTCCAGTCACACCTGCTCTCTCTGTCCCCCAGCAAGCACTAGGCAGGCCTCAGGTACCCCCTCCCTCTGTCCCTTTTCATGACTTGCCTCAGCAATCAGTCTGCATCATGCTCCTTCGGCACCCACCACCCCACCCTTCCTCCTCTCCAACTCACAGTCCCGTGAATTCCCCTAACAGTCATTACTAATGCAGACTACCTGACCATGCCCCCTCACAACACACCATTTACTTTAGCATGTCTTCTCCACTCAGCCTCCCTCACCCCACCATTTATCCTATACCTTATCACCCTTCTTTCCCCCACCCTTCACCTCCACTGCATTACATACCTCTCTCCCGTGCCTCCTTTCTTCACCCCAATGCCAGCTATTCCGATCCTCTGAACTACTGACAAGGCACTCTGTGGCTGCTTATTCCCCCACCCTCATAAAGTGTTTTCTTGTTATTTTAACTTGTACCTATGTTTTGAGTTATTCTGTAAGTTCTAAATCCAAGCTGTATAGTTCGTTGTAATGTACCTTTGCTTTCTCCTATTGTTCTTTGTTTTATAATCTATGACATGGAACCTTTGTAAAAGAGCTTGTGCTCAAGGTCTTTTCGAATCACTAAATAAATAAATCTATATTTTCCCAGCATTGTGATTTAAGTTTCACAAAAGGAAGCTCTGTCTCACAGAAACATGTTTGGGAGCCATAAAACAGGCTGTTTTCTGACACTAAACAAACTGTTTTCAATATTTTAAAACTGTTTTATTTTCAAACAAATGGCACTTGAAGAAATACTCTTACACTTTACTCTGTTGACCACAAAGGTTTCAGACCTATGCCCTTATAATTTTTTGTTTTAGCTATGCAGACCTTTCCCTTCTTTTATGTGCTTTCATGTCCAGTAAGAGTCCTGAAAATGGCAGTCTTATCTCTTGAAAACAGATGAGTCTTGAAAACTGGAGTTCATGTTTTATGAAAACTCCTTCTAAAATGTTACGTGAACTGCCTCCACTCAAAAACAGAATATTTGTTTCAAAGTAATTTTAAAGTTACAGATTTTGCCTTTAAATCACCTAGTGAAGAATCATCATTGTGCCAGACTGTAACAATCCTGAAAGTTTCAGTTTCAGTTTGCAGTCTTTTTTGGGTATCACATCAAGTTTGCGCGAACCAAAGGAGCATGGTCAAGACCACATGGTCAAAAGCTCAAAATATGGTGGAGCAAGGCATGCATAATAGTGCTTGTGTGATAACATATTTTGAGGAGCAACCTTAATGGCATGGTGTCAGAGTCACGTTAAGGAAGGTGGTGATCCATGGTGGCATGGTGTGGTAATACTAAAGCTACATTATTCTGTGTTTATTCACAAAATACTGTATTTCACTGGAGTGGTTATCCATGATGGTGTGGTGTGGCAATAGTAAATCTACACTGTTCTGTGTTTATTCATGGAGTACTGCATTTCAGTGGAGTGGTGATGAATGGCAGCATGGTGTGGTAACAGTAAATCTACATTGTTGTTCTATGGGTCACCAGTGTGCAATGTATTTTTCTTTTATGCTGTTTTTGCTTTAGCTGGTTTTGAGAGTCACAGTTTTGCCTTGCAGCGTTTTGTTGAATGTTTTTACCTCGCTGCATAATTTCTAGATCAGTTGATATGAAACGTGTTTTTTGTGCTTTCAGTGAGCAAAAAGATTAAAAAACAAACAAGAAAAGAGCCTTAGAAACCTTATTTTGTTTTCATGCTTCCAACCTTTTAGAAATTTCAAACTATTAAATGGACCATTACCAAATTTTTAAGATCCAGAGATACTGGACCCTAGAACATGCATGCAAACTTTAGTTAATTTCATGCAAGGACAGTCACTGAATTAAAGTGCAAAAATTTGAGATTAACTAAAGTGCTTTCCAGCCATAACCACACTGGTACTAACACACCCTATATTATAAAACAAGGTACTAGGAAAAGGTTACTTAAATCGATGTTGTATATATTTTTTTGGTGGGGGACACCAGTGATAGCTTTGCTCCAGGTGCACATGTACATTTCTGCTGAATGCATGGATAAATAAAACAGAAACATTTGCATATTGTACTGTTTTGCAGTGTCAGAGCTAGAATGTGCATACTCACAACCTCCTGATCATCTTGCTCCTCACCTGGTTTCTTATGGTACCACGCAGCAAAAAGTAACAGCACCAAAACCAAGGACTGACATATAAAACTCTTTGTTTATCAAAGGCTAAAAGCCACATACTGTATATATTTTTCCACTATATCTGGCTGTTTAGCCAGATGTATTTGAGCACAAGAGTACTTTTTGATAGATAGTTTTATTTGAAAAAAAATCTAGGAACAGCAGTTACAAACTTTGCAAGACCGATTAAAATCCCTAGAGGATCCACATATGAAAGGGAACCATACTGTCCTAGCAGACTTAATTCACACTAGGAATAAAATACAAGAAATTTAAAATATATGGACGGAGATGGCCCTTTGAAACTTTAGTCATACATATTATAAGGATGGCACAAGAGCTGTTAAAATCATAGTATATTGGTTCTGGCAGCACATGGTACAAACTATGGTTAATTGTATTTTTTATCCTACCACACACCTCGTGGTTACCACACCCATTGCCATTTTGGAGGTGTCCAGGCACTACTATACCACCCTCTGTCAAGCAGAGGTTAATTCATCTGCAGAGGCTATACAGCAATATCTGCAGCCTTTAAATCTCCCACCTTAACAATACCTCAAACACAGGAATGAAAAACAGCCATTAAGATCCCTAAAATAATAAAAAACCCTGGGACAGATATCTATACTATGAATTTTATAAATCTTTTTCAAAACTTATATTTCCAGTACTTCAGCCTGTTTGTAATGAGGCTCTTACAGAAGGACAGATGCCTCCTACTTGGAGGAAGGCCATGATATTGGATATTCCAAAGCCAGGTAAGGATACAACCTCTGTCTCTCATATCAACCTATGCTAGTCCTAAATATTGATTACAAAATCTTTATTTCAGTAATGTCCAAATGACTAGAATGGTATCTACTGCTGTTGACAGGGAGATCAGACAGGTTTTGTGTCTTCCCAGAAAACACAGGACAATATTAAAAGATCCCTGCATATCTTATGCCATGCCACCAGATCGAATGCCCCATTTTTACTTCTTAGTCTAGATACAGAGAAGGCTTTCGATCAGGTGATGTGGACTTTTCTTTTCAAAGTATTATGCCATTTTGGTCTCCTCATGCAATTTATAGATTTGCTTAAAGTGCTTCATGACCATTCTGTGGCCCATGTTAAGGTGAATGGCCAAATTTCTATCACCTTTATATTGGAACTGGGAACACGGCAGGGCTGCACTTTGTCCGGTATTACTACAAAAGAGTGAAACTCAAAATACTGAGTGTCAGGATCCTGAGGCTGATTGCTCAAAACTCGAATTCTGACACTTGGTAATTGTCCGACAAGAGTTTGTTATATTAAGTGGGGGGGTTGCATGGAGAGTCCCAAAACATGAAGAAAACCTCTGCCACGGCAATTACCTAGTGCTGGGGTTCCGACTTCCGAATTTTGGGTGATCAGTCTTAGAATTTTGACAATCAGCATTTGAGTTTCTGTCTTTCATTGCAAATCCCTTCCATTTTCTTTCTACTTGGAGCCTCCTGCCCAGACCTTAAGTCAAAGCCCAACCATTGCAGGTATACATCTAGGACACAAAGAACATAAATTGGCATTATATGCCAATGATCTCTAAATGTATTTGACTAACCCAGTTCAGTCCCACCCCTTTCATTAGTCCTCCCTCTCACAATTTGGAAACCTAGCAGGTTATAGCCTCAATATGATGAAAACTGAGGTTCTCCCTTTACGGTATACTCCTTCTAAGGAAATCCAGTGCCAGTTTCAGTTCAAATGGAACCTTTCTTACTCCTCCCTATGCATGCAAAAGAGGTTTACACCCTTAATTATGACTTATTTATGCAAGTCTTGCTGCAAGATCTCGAACGCTGGTAATATCTCCCCTTTCCCCTGATTCAATGCACCGATAGCATTGAAATGGTTTCACCACCCTAGATGCTCTGCTTGGCACAAACCCTTCCCATTACCCCATCCTCCACTTGTTTTCAAACTTGGAATAAGCTCATAGCTCGATATCGTTGGCAGGGTAAAAAACCCTCTGTCCATCATACTGTACTGCAACTTCCTAAACAAAAAGGAGGTCTAGCTCTTCCCATTTCGGTACTATACCATGAAGCTGCAGAGCTCCACATTGTATTTTATTGGCTACTGGGTAATCACATGGTCCATTGAAAAACTCTCCAACTGATAGAGGGATTTTTCAACCTATTGACAAACCATTGCCAATGGCAGTACCTTGTTCACTACCTGAATACAGTTAACCCATATACCATGAATTCAATAAGTACATAATATCACCTTCTCCTCAGGAAGGAACTGCACCCATATAGTTATTGATTTGTATCCTTTACTGGGACCCCAGATTTCTACCCCTCCTGCCTAGATGCTGGCTTTCATTGATGGTCACGATTGGTTCGAAGATGTTGTCCTGGCGCTTGCAGGCTCAGCTGTCCGCACTTTGCAGAATTAATGGCTGCCTATCACCTGCCCTCTACACATTTTTTCCGATAACTACAACCCTGAGATTATTTAAATTTGTGGAAACAAGCAAAACCACCCTTCCAGGATATTCCCCTATTAGTGACCATGGTAGTCCAAACACTAATAGAGGGCAATCTTATTAAACATCTTATCTCTCAGCTTTATCAGACATTACGGGCCCCTTATGATTACTCTGTAGATCATGTTAAATCAACCTGAAAGTCCTTGGTATCTCCCATATGTAACAACAATGATCATCGGCCATACAGCATATCCATAACATCACTTCTTCACACCTGTGGCATGAGGTTACTTGGAAAACAGTAACCTGTTTTTTTATGACCCCAGCCCTACAGGCAAAATATTTATCTCACAGAGGTACACACTGTTGGAGACAGTATATAACTTCCCCAGCCTCCCTTGGACATATATCGTGGTCCTGTCCAGTGTTAGGACCTTTTTTCCAGTAGCTCCAACTGGCCATGGAAGAGATTTGGAGCTCATCTCTTCAACTTAGACCCCTCTAGTTTCTATTTATAGATCTACCAGATGAATATTGAACCTCTGACACTCAAAAATTGCTGCTTATTCTTTTGGCAGCTGCTAAAAGGATAATTACTAAGCTTTGGCTAATCCCACAGGTTCCATGTATTGAAGTTTGGCATAGTTTAGTAAGTAACATTTACCAAATGGAAAAGATTATGGCCACTCTTAATAATTCATACCCTGCTTTTAAAAATTCTTGGCACAGGTGGGTGCTATATATTATGACTATAAGGTCAACCTTTGTTCCACTAAGAGCTACTGAAGAATTGAAATGAAACCTGAACTTTCATACTGCATTTAATGAAGAAAACATCTGGACTTTTATAACTTGCATGCTCCAGATATCCTTTGAATTTCAGGACGATGTTTGCATGAACTGATCCTTTTGGCATACAGTGGCAATGCATGTATTTGTTGCTTGTCTTTGTAATAATGCTGTATTACAAAACCTTTTAATAAAAATTAAAGTTACAAAAAAATAAAGATTTTATGTTCAGTCCTTGGTTTGGGTGCTGTTAATTTTTCCTGTTCTGTATTTGCTTGTTACTTAGCACCAAACTGCTCCCAGTGTGATTGTTTCTGTGAACTGGTTTCTTATGGTACCAGTGCATTGCCATCACTAACTTGCTCAATATTTTGTGTTGCATAAAAAATTTGACCAGCCCTACCAATAATGGGAACAGGATTGGTGAGCACATACTTCAGATCTCATCCTTCTTTTTCACCTTTTTGTCATCTTACACTACAACTATCTATGTTGCCTGATTAATGAAAATAAAATGAAAAATTCATATAGATAGACAGACAGATATACATTTATAAAAATTATTAAAACATAAAAATATTGAAGGGATGGGTGGTGATATATTTTCAGGGCCATATTGTATCCTATAGTTAATTTGTATTCATTTGTATATGCTTCTTGGTGCATTCTTCTTTTGGGGAAGGTTGGCATTATTGTGTAATTTGAATAGTTATGTCCAGGAAGAATATGCTGTAGTAATTGGCGTGGAAGTAAAGTTGAGAATACAGGAGGGGTATAATCCTTGAGGTCACTAATAAATATTAATTATTACTATAGCTCACCACTGGGACCTCATATTATTGGGGGTTGCAGCTTCTTTCAGTACTGAAAACATAGTAATCCAGAGCAACCAAAGCATACTAATAAATATTTGTTGCTGACCTCAAGGCTTTTGTAACCCTATCTTTTTGTCTGTTTACCTGATGCCAATATAGTAAACTGCATTTGCCAGTGGCTAACTTCTCACCCTTATTGAATGTGAAGCTACTATTTAAAGCACAGTAGTGCTCAGAATGTATGAATTAATATTTAATAAATCAATCATTTTGATTTTAAGGACTCTAAAATATCTGCTTGCCTTCAGCTTACAGGTATAATAATTCACTTTATTTTGATGGATTTTCCATAATGACTATGGACTCCTGTCAACCTGACTCTATATATATATTCAAAATTTGCATGTGATTTTTATATTAATTATACCATGGTTTTATTTAGAAGATCATAGGATCACCACCAATCTAATGAAGAATTTGTATTGACTGTGTCATGATGAGCACCCTTACTGTAATTCATTTTGGTAAGATTGACATTCTCATTCATTAACTTACTGAATATGTAAGTCATCAAAATACACATCATAAACAGGTCACATATTTGTAAATGAAGAAATACATATTTCTGCAAATTTTGTACTTATGTTGGTATTTTTGTTGTTGTACTTAGAACATGTAGCAAATTCTACACTGTATTAAGCATTTGTCACTCAAAGCATTCAGCAGCTACTGAACTATTGTCAGGTCAATAGTAGATACAGCAAATTTCCTGTAAGCACACATCTTAACAGAAATATGATTGCTGAGGGATAGATGGCTCATCAGCTTGTCTGTGCATTAACAAAGCCTTTCACATCTCTCATGTCACTGGTTTGAATCTGTTCCAGGTTAATATCAATTGAAAACCTTTCACCATCTGATGTTGATTCAGTAGTCTAAGTGAAATAAGTTGCAGTGCTTCGTGGTGTGGTTCCTAATCAGTGCGTGTCTACAGAAGCAGCAACAATTTTGGTCACATTCATAGGAATCTACAAGAGTTAAAACTGAACATGTCTGGAAACTAAATACTCTCACAGAGGGAAAGATTGCACTGCAGCTGAGTGTGCAATACCTGTCATCTAGATAAGGGACTTCAGACTTTTGTTCTATCAATCTGGCACATTTCAAAAATAATAAAATATTCACTAGTAAGCTAAAACAACTGAAATAAAAGTGCTGTGAAATATGCATCAAAAGTATGATGAAAGTTATATACAGAATACATTGAAAGTTTTATTTATTTGACCTTGTTCCAGAATTTGATTGACCTGAAATATGCACACATAAACAAGTTAATATAGCTGA
Organism: Neoceratodus forsteri; assembly: GCA_016271365.2. Classification (NCBI taxonomy): domain Eukaryota; kingdom Metazoa; phylum Chordata; order Ceratodontiformes; family Ceratodontidae; genus Neoceratodus; species Neoceratodus forsteri. Next base: position 92,137,984 of record CM057456.1, on the reverse strand, counting down.
TGACACATGTAACTTATAAAAGAATTACTTGAGATGCCAGGATGCATGGCCAATACCTGGCAGAGGTTGTTTAATGGGAGACATGCCATGTTTCCTGGCTTGGCACACCTGGACACTGGTCACTGTGGCTATTAATTTACAGGTTACATATGTCATAACCATTTATTTCTGAGGTTACATATATAACACACAAATATTGTACAGCTGTAAAATGTTTCTGAACTAATCCATGAGTAACTTTCAAAATGCTAATCACATCACAATAAGCCCAGTCCTGCCCTGAAGCCAGCTGCTGAACTCAAACATAAATATTCACATTTTGCACAAACAGCTGGTTTAAAGTTATATCTTTTAAACTGTTGCTGTATATAATTAATAAAGGGTGAGGGAAATTGCATTGTATAGAAAGGAGGTGACAGAGAAAATGGCAATGGACAGCCTGGGATTCAGAAACCTTGGAAACCTTGTGGGTACTAGCATCAACAGGGAATGGAAAACAAAATAGGATTAGAGTGGTCTAAAACCACCAGGCCAGGACCAGTCAGTGGCTAAAGTACTAGGAGTGATATTGAGGAGGTAGCAAATCAGGGGAAGTGATAGTAGCCAGGGATTTCAACATGCCTAAGGCGGACTAGAAAGTTTCAACTGTGACAAGTACAAGGAACCTGCTCTTTATAGAAGCATGCCAGGATACATTCCTAGTACAACATTTAGGCTGACCAACTGAAGAAACATTGCTGGATCGGGCACTAACCAACAGTTAGAGATTTTCAGTGTGGTACAGCAGTTCAGGAACAACTGGGATCCAACAACCACAAGACAGTGAGATTGAAGGTCAATATGGGGACCACCAAAGGGGCAATTTCAACTAACTGGAACTGCAGGAACACATATCTTGACAGGATCTGAAGGCTGTTGAAAGAAAGCATGGGGAGAGTAGACAATATGTGAGGGGTGGAGTAAAAATGTGAAGCACTTAAAGAAATACTGCAGGAAGCATCAAATGCTGTTCCAATGGTATCAAAGGGCATAAGTCCAGGGAGTCCATGAACATGCTAAGAACCAAGTGGAGAGTGCTCATAAAATATAAGGGGAGTCAAAGAGGGGAATACCCAAAGGCAGAATGGGTAGCTAATCAGAAGGTCAGAGAGGCCAAGGCAAAAACTGAAGTCTGCCTCACAAAGGAGGTAAAGCAAACTGATAAGCACATTTTCAGATTAATTAGTGTGTAAAACATTTCTATGGATGAGAAGCAAAGCAATCAGGTTAGTACTATTGAATTGGTACAGGAGTTCATTTTTTATATAAATAACCCAAGACTTACAATAACAACAAAAAAAACTCACATCTGTATAAAAAATTCTAACAAGATCTGGTCCAGAGGCAAATTATTTGATACCTTTTCATGGATCAACATAGATGTAACAACAAGAACAAAGTGCTCTAGCTTCCGGACCAAAAAGTCCTTTGTCAGAAGCGCAACAAGAGCAGGGGCAGACTACAACTGAGGAACAGATTTGAGCCTTTGTTAGGTACAAGTAACAACTGACAACCAGAATTCTCAAATGTAGGGGTACACCTGTTAAGACACCTTAGAAGAAAAGGGGATATTATAATCGTCACCTACAACATATCTGGGGCTAATACATGGTTTAGGAATGTGGAGTGTTGTATAATAATTTCACTACAGAAAACTTGGGCCGTTAATGAATTATGGCTGGAATGGTACAAATACAGTATGTATCGAGTAAAGAAATCAAAAACATGGACAGGGACAACTGTAGGAACGGTAACCCATACTAGAACTATGAAGGATCTTAAAAGAAAAATTGAAAACCTCATTCTATAAAAATTGAATTAGAATGGAAGTGTACTACTGCTGAGAAATTGTTATGTACCCTTTAGAATGATGATTTTTATGTAGGTAATAACTGGGCTAATACAATGGATCAGGTTACATTAGCACTTATTTCACAGACTCTGACATTCTTTTAATGGGTGATTTTAATGCCAATCTGGTTAATATAGATCCTTTATAGATATAATAAATGCAAGCATCCCAAAATGTAAAAGTGTTGATAACATAAACAGAAATGGTATATATATATATATATATATATATATATATATATAAAATGGCAGATGAGCCATTTACATGTTAAATCTAAAATTTTGCACCTTAATAACTTTACAACCATTAAACGGAGTTGCCTGAAATTTGGAATACACGATGAAGACCCATAAGCCTTGGGATATGCCAAGATTCTTACCAGTCGGATATATGGCTGCAGAGTTATTACATGAGCTGCGTGCTCGTTTCTGCTTTTTGCAATTCTACAGTCATGTCTACAGGTAGCACGGTTTGTGGACCAGTCCGAAATCTTGAGGGAACATGCGCCTGGGACGATGTGCCTTTTGAAGATTTCGTGAAAAATATTAACAGTTCAAAAGTTATTCAAAAACAAGTTCCCATTATAAGTCAATGGAAAAGTTAACAAAAGAGTTTGACAGTGTCTAATGCAAGTTTTTACTTTGCAAATGGCCTTTTACTGTTGCAAATCTGCCATTTTATTTTCAGTTGGTGATCAGAAAATGATTGGCATTTAAATTTGGGACCCTCTAGCAACCTAATTCTTCTGTATTCACCTAGTCGGACCCTGAGGGATGCTAGCCATGTCTTTATTTTGAGATGAAAACGGCCCAGAAATATGTTTTCAAATTTCTGTAAAAGTACTTCTCAAGTACTTTGCACTCTAGTGGCACTTGTTGAACTGAATTCTAGAAAGCTTTCAAATTACGACAGTACTTTTCTAGGCTGTGGGAAATGACAGCAATTCTTTGGCACCCCGCTGCAAAAGAACGGTTTAGTGTTTGGGGCTGAAATTTGGAGAGAATGCAGCTGACATCCCACAGATGTGCCTTTCAGCATTTTGTTGAAAAAATATTACACAGCGGAAAAGTTACAGCACTCCAAATTTTACACTTTTTCCCATAGGATAACATTACAGCATCTGACGCATTGCAGCAATCCTTTGGTGCCCTGTTGCAAAATAACGGTTTGGTCTTTTGGGCTGAAAGTTGGAGGAAGACAGCCAACATCCCACAGATGTCCTTTCAGGGGTTTGGTGAAAAATGTTACAGAGGCAAAGTTATGGCACTCTAGAATTCTCTTTTTCCCCATAGGATAACATTCGGCGTTTGACACACTTTTCAGGGCCCGTATCTGGAAGCGGTGCGAGATATGGACTTTTCATCAGAAAAACACTTGGCCCCCTAATGGAGGCTAAGTGCAAAACTATCCAGGAAAGTGATAATTCATATGACTTTTACATTTTTTTTTATGTCGTACGGTTCCTGAGATATAAGCAATTTACTGCATAGACTTCATAGACACATTACTGTTAGAAGATATACAAAACATGACAGCTAAAGGGGAGGTTCTGATAATGGGAGACTTCAACATGCTGGATACAGATTGGTCAATACCAGCAGGAACATCTGCCAGAACTAGACACATAGTGGATTCCCTGCAGGGGGAGGGCCTCAAACAACTGGTACAGCAACCCACAAGAGACAGGGCTATCCTAGATCTAGTACTGACTAACAGGAAGGGATCACAGATCTCCAGGTAGAAGGTCACCTGGGGCCAGTGACCATCACATGGTATGGTTCAATTTGGCTACTACATCTAAATCATCCCATTCCAAGGCAAAATATGGGACTTCAGAGGAGCTGACTTTGATAAGATGGCCAACAGGTTAAGCTAGCCCTGGCAAATAGAAACACAGGTGAGGGTACAGGCAAAGTGGGCAGAAGCATTAAGGATGCAATGCTTGAAGCAACATCCATTGTGTTAGACAGAAAAGGAAGTGCAAAGAAGAAGGAAACCACTTGGTTCTCAAATACAGTAGCGAAAAGGTCAGAGCCAAAAGGCTGGCCTTCAGGAAATATAAGGAACACAGCGGGATGAAGATAGGAGGCATACCAAACTGCCCTAAGGGGAAGCAGGAAGGCAGTAAGGCAGGCAAAGTCCCAAACTGAGGAAACACTAGCATGAACAGTAAAAGAAGGTGACAAGACTTTCTATAGCTACATTAGTGAAAGGAGAAAGTCCAGAGGGTATTGCTAAGCTTAATGGAGAAAAGGGGCATGTGAGGAGGAGGACCCTGTAAAGGCATCTATCCTAAATAGATACTTTTGCTCAGTATTTACTGAAGAGAAGGTAGGGCAGGGCCCACAGCTCAGCATCATGGACACAGTGGGAGGGAGGTGAGCACTACTCCCTTCACAAAAGAAAGGGTCCTACAAGAGCTTGCTAAGCTCAGGGGTGGATAAGGCAATGGGACCTGATGGCATACATCCCAGGGTACTTAAGGAGCCAAGGTGGAACTAGCATAGCAGAGCCATTAGCAGAACTGTTTAGTGAGTCTCTGAGCACAGGAGAGGTCCCAGAAGACTGCAGAAGGGCTCATGTGATCCCGCCCACAAGAGTGGTAGCAGGAGGAGGCGAGAACTACAGACCAGTCAGTCTTTACCTCAGTAGTGGGCAAGATTATGGAGGCACTCCTTAAGGAAAGGATAGCGCAACACCTGGAATCCATAGGGGCACAGGATCCAAGACAACATGGGTTTACAAAAGGAAGGTCCTGTCAAACTAATCTCATAGATTTCTTTGACTGGGTAACCAGAGTGGTGGACCAAGGGGGAGCAGTTGATGTCACCTACCTTGACTTCAGCAAAGCTTTTGACACTGTTCCATATAGAAGATTGATAAATAAGCTGAGTAGGCTCAGGGTGAGTCAGAAGTTGGTCAACTGGGTGGCAAACTGGTTGACGGGCAGAAACCAGAGAGTGGTGGTAAATGGTATACAGTCAGAAGAGATGCAAGTCACAAGTGGGGTACCTCAGGGATCAGTCCTGGGGCCAGTCTTCTTCAACATCTTCATTAGTGACCTTGCAGATGCACTAGAGGTAAGGCTTGTCTGTTTGCAGATGACACCAAGATCTGCAACAGAGTAGATGATCCAGATGGGGTGGGCAGAATGAGAAGAGATCTGGATAAACTAGCAAAATGGTCAGAAGAGTAGCAACTGGGATTTAATGCAAAGAAGTGCAAATCATGCATAGGAAGAGAAACCTGAAGCCACCTATAGGCTGGGAGGAGTTGCTAGCAGTCACAAAGGAAGAAAAGAGACTTGGGCATCATCATCACTGATGACCTGAAATCATCAAGCAGACCTCTAAAGCAGTAGGTAAGGCTAGGGGGGTGTTAGGGTGTATTAGTAGGGGTATCACAAGTCGTAAGAGGGAAATAATCCCTCTTTACAAGACACTGGTTAGGCCCCATCTGGAGTACTATGTGCAGTATTGGAGGCCACACCTTCACAAGGACATTAACCAAATTGAGGCAGTCCAGAGAAGGGCAACCAAAATGGTGCAGGGACTGCATCAGAAGACATATGAGGACAGATTAACAGAGCTCAATATGTATACCCTTGAGCAAAGGAGGGAGAGGTGATATGATCAGGCATTCAAACACCTTAAGGGCATTAACAAGGTGAAAGAGTCTTACATGTTTAAATATAAGAAAATAGCAGGACAAGAGGACACAGCATGAGATTAGAGGGGGCTGATTAAGGGGAATGTGAGAATTCTTTTTCACAGAAAGGGTGGTGGATGCATGGAATGGCTTACCACAAGAAGTGGGGGGCTATGAATACAGTGCAGGGCTTCAAACAGGCATGGGATAGGCATAAGGGAGCAATACAAATGACTATGAATAGATAGGCCACTGACAGATCAAAGACCGATGGCACATTTATAAGGTAGAAAAAGAAATGGGCAACTTCTATGTTTCTATGTTTCTATTCCAAGTCCTCATTTTCTGTTCTGAGAGTCATTATTTTGCATACATTCTTTGTACTCACTGTCTTTCTATATGCAGCTTTTGGGGAAAACTATTGTGTTCGTTTCCATAACTCTTACCCTTAATTCTTCTGCTTCTAGTTCTGTACCTGTTTTACTTACTTTTCCTGTCTACGCCACCATCTGCATTACCCTTTGCATTTTCATTTGCATGTCTGTTTCTGTAATTTTAACCATTTGTGTCTACAGTAATGTTTGTCTTTGTGTTTCGCTTTGTTGCACTAGGCACATTACCATTTCTGCTTGTGGGCACTGTGTTACTATGTGACAAGAAGACAATATGCGGCCCCACGCTCCTGTCACTGGTCCCGTCGCTCTATTACATTCACTATTTCTCAGTACTGTTTATCTTCATGTTTCACTTTGTGTCACCATGCACATTACCATTTGCGTTTGTGGCCACTGTGTTACTATGTGTGATGACATCATGTGGCAGGAGCGCCCACATTACATTCACTATTTGTCAATATCATTCTCAAAAAGAAGGGAAATTAGAGGCAAAAAACTCCATTTAATGCATCAGGCATTGGGTTGCGCTTTGAGGTCTTTGGTCCTAACTCTCACCCCATTCTCCTATACCTCTGCTTCTTTACACATGTGATGGGGTGAGAGTTAGTGCCGACGACCTCAATGCGCACCCCAATGCCGGTTGGGGGTGGGCTGGAGGTCCAAGGGGTTTTCAACCCTAACACCAAATTTCTAACTTTTGTCGCTGTGGAACAACCCTAACTGATGCATTAAATGGAGTTTTTTGCCTCTAATATATATAGATAGATAGATAGATATGTATCAAATAGCTGCACGGTAGTGCAGGTATAGTTAGGGTTGCTCAGCCACTTCTATGTTAAAGCCAAACTTTTGCACTTTAATAACTTTGCAAATGTATAATGCATTTGCCTGAACATTTGCATGATCTGTCTGGAAACATAGATCTCTGGATCTGGCAAGTTTTGTTCTGGTGGGTACTACAGTTGTTGAGCTGTGGAGTACTCAAAAAAGTGAAAAACATCACTTTTTTGGCAATTTCTTTGCTCAGGCTACAGCCAAATGGCTTTGGTTCTGGTCCAACATTGTCAGGGTATATGGGGTCTCAGTCACTGATGTGCCTTTTGAAGGTTTAGTGAAAAATATTAATCCATTCAAAAGTCATTAAAAATGTAATTTTCCTATTATAGGCTATGGGAAAAAATATATGTATGGTTCAAAAGCACTTTTGCAAATGGGTTTAGTACTTTTGTGCTACCGCGATCTTGATTTTAGTTACGACACAATTATGTAGTTTAAAAATACTCCCTTGTAGTAAACATCAAGAGTTGGGATTACCTAACTGGGGCCCTAGCAACATACCTCTGGAGTTAATTTTATCAGATGCCCAGAAATATGTTTTGAAATTTTCCCTCCTTCTTAGTTGCAGAACTTTCATGAAAGTACTGAGACTTTTGCAAAAGAACCAAGGGTATTTTGCAAAACTTCAAATCTACAGTGGTGGGACTTTGGCAAAAGTTCTGCAGTACAATTGTGAAAGCTCTCCCATGTAAATCAATGGAAATCCATGGAACTTGTGCGACTGTCCAGTGGGTAAACAGCCCCAAAAACCTAGTTTCTTTGCCACTTCATAGCAAAAAAATGGGTAGGACTTTGGGGCTGAAATTTGCAGGATGGCAAGCTCTTACCAACCAGATCTGCATTTTGCTGGTTTGATGAAATAATTTACAACAGTTCCATAGTTATAGCACTCCTATGTTTTGTAATTTCCCATAGGATAACATTGTGGTGCCCTGCACTGCCTTTTAGCACCTATATCGCGAAAACAGTTCATGATACTGATTTTTTGCTAAGCGCAGTAAGCATGCATGAAGGTTGTCAAGTCATGATTTCAGCCATAGTGGAATTTTTTCCAAAGTTCCTATAGTTGCTGAGATATTGCCCCATTGGCATCACAAGGGTTACTTGGAATGTTTTTAGGCTTACACTATGTCTCTGTACTTATGGGTAGGTCGGAGTACAGTGCCCAGATGGCCCACACTCCCAACTATGCGTATCATTTATGCTAAACTGGGAGTACAGCGTCCTCCTGCACTATGCTGTCACACTAATGAGTGGGTGGGAGTGCACGGCCCAGAGGGCCCTCGCTTCCACCTATGGATACTTCCAGGCCCTGCACTCCCACCTATGGATACCATTTGGAAACCTGGGGACACAGTTATGGGTTGGTGGGATTGCAGGACTGGAAGGCCCATGCTTCCACCTACAGATAACATTTTTCAAACCTGCGACACGGTTATGGGTGGACAAGAGTGCAGGGCCTGGAATGCCTGTGCTACCACTTATGGATACCATTTGATGGCCACTTCTAAGTTAAAGCCAAAATTTTGCACTTTAATAATGTTGCAACCACTTGTCCGATTTGCCTGATAGGACTGAATGCTGTAAGCTCGAAACCACTGATGATTTTGTGAAAGTAGAGTATACTTTCAGGAGCACCTTGTAAATAGAATTTTGTCCTAATGGTGTTAAAGTAATTCTTTTCTGATTAAAAATAAAGATTTTACTACTACTACTTTCATGAAAGTCCCATAGGAATGAATTGGGGAAGCTCAAAACCAATTTTGCTTCTGCGAAAGTACCCATACTTTCATAGAAGTAGCATAGGATTGAATGTTGTAAGCTCAAAACCATTGATGCTTTTGTGAAAGTAGACTATACTTTCATTAAAGTCTCATAGGAATGAATTTGGGAAGCTCAAAACCACTGCTGCTTTCATGAAAGTACTCGTACTTTCATGGAAGTAATATAGGATTGAATAGTGTAAGCTTGGGTTGTGGTGAGCCCAATAAAAACAAAAAACAAGCTAAAAGACTAAGAACCTAAGTGCATAAGCACTGAGGAAAAGGTTACTCCAAAGGGTATTGGCTGGGAAGCCAAGTTTCAAACAAATACAAATTCACACATAACCCCATAATGCGAAGCATCATGGGCTGTATATGCAAATCACCACAAAATGTTATGCTGGTTCAACTTTAAGCTGAAATGCATGGTGCTGAAAGGCCTCTCACATAGTCACACATCCCCCAGCTGGCTAAATGCCCTCAGCACTCATATTACTGCCTCCACCTCTCTAGGTATTTTCAAATCAAGGCTTTTCTCTCACCTTGCCACCTCCAGCTCCTGTGACTGCCCTGATTAAACCTCCTATTTTCTCACTACCTACCCTGTCCCGTTATTTGACAAAGACATGTTTGGGAAACCTTTTCTCCTGCTATTGTCTGCTCCCCACACCTTTCACTTACCCTCTCTGTTCTGGACTTTTTTCCTATTTGTTTCTCCTAATCTGGCATGACCTCTTTCTTGTAATAATAATGTGATTATTGATATCTCATGTCCTTTTGCACAAATGATTTGATATGTATTTGTATATGTTTTCTTGCTCTTGACACAACACAAATTGTTGTGTTATCTGTGTAACCTTTTGTACTGTACCTAATTGACGTGGAACCTTTGTAAAAGAACCTCTGGCTCAAAGGTAGTCATTCCTAGAACAATAAACTAAACTAAACTAAACACATAGGATTGAATGGTGTAATCTCAAAACCACTGCTGCTTGTGCGAAAGTACCCGTACTTTCATGGAAGTGCCATAGGATTGAATGGCATAAGCTCAAAGCCCCTGATGGTTTTACAGAAGTACATGTTGCTTTCATGAAAATCCTATAGGAATGAATTGGGGAAGCTCAGAACCACTGCAGCTTTTGAGAAGGTACCCGTACTTTTGTGAAAGTATCATGGGATTAAATGGTATAAGTTTAAAACCACTGATGCTTTCACGAAAGTACACCATACTTTCATGAACATTCCATAGAAATGACTTGGGGAAGCTTGAAACCACTGCTGCTTTCATGAAAGTACCCGTACTTTCGTGGAAGTGCCATAGGATTGAATGGTATAAGCTTGAAACCACTGTTGATTTCCCGGAAGTATATGTTACTTTTGTGAAAGTCCCATAGTAATGAATTGGGGAAGCTTGAAACCACTGCAGCTTTTGTGAAAGTACCCATACTTTCATGAAAGCACCATAGGACTGAATGGTATAAGCTTGAAACAACTGATGCTTTTGCAAAAACACACTGTACTTTCGTGAAAGTCACACAGGAATGAATCAGAATCTGTCAAACAAATGTAAAGGTGTCTGCTTCATTTAAGTAATTATGTTTTTTGTTTCTTTCCTTTGTAGATGTTTGATACTGACTATTAGTTTGGACTATTGGTGTAACAGCATTCTTTGGAGCGATGCCAGACAAACACAGAAGAACTTCCAATCATAGACGTGATAGATATCATAGTAGTTTTGTGTTGCTGAAGAGTACAAACAGCACCTCAATTAATCATTCACATCAGCATAACAATGTGTGTTATGCATGCAAGCAAAGTTTGTCACATAGTGATGACATCTCTCTTTTAGTTTATTTGCATATCTGCAACCCAAACATGCATACCTGTTTAAGATGTGGTGAACAGTAAGCAACAGAAGCAAGCTGATTTTGCTCAAGTACTAGTCACCTGAGAAGGAAACAGAAACATACTTCTGTTGCCAGTGGCCATCTCAACAAGTTGAAGTATTTACGGCACTTGGCCACAAAGGCAAAAGTTGACAGGATTATTACTGCTATAATGAGATGTGAAGGCAAGAAATTATGTTTTAGTAAAGCTACATCTCAGAGTTCACATGTTTGTGAACAAGGCACTTACTGTCCTTGCACATTTGTGGAGACAAATGATGAAGGAGATTGAAGGCTTTAAAGACGTTGTTTACTCTGTGAAGATGAAATTGCAAAAGTTTGCATATCTGAACAGAGGCAACTTTTGTAAAATCTTCAAGGGGCAATGGCTTCATATACAGCACTCTAAGACATTTTACTGGGACAAATCAGATCATGCACACCAACAAGTCATTACTCTGATCATTGACGAAGGTGGTAAAGTGTCAAATGTGTTGAGTCTTTGTGATGATGAGAGACCAGATGATGCAGAAGATGATACTCAATCAACAGGTGGACAACAGAAATACAACTGTCTGTCATGGGTATGTGATGATACATGTAATGTCAGATAATCATCATTTGATGCTATTGCTCAATTTGTTGATCTATTTGTTGTTACTAAATGTACACAGAGATACAAGTTGTTTCAGACCATTGACCACTGTGACATTTGTCCACATTCTGGACTGCTGGGTCATTCCTTAGCATACTTGGACAGTGGTGTCTGTAATAGTGTGTTCCACCGCGTGCATATGGTTATTGTACATGACACAGCTATGCACAACTTTGTATGCAGAAACTATAAAGTCAGAAAAGCTTTGTCTATTTATACACAGCTTGATAAGTTGTTGCATGCTGGGGACTTGCAAGGTGCTAATGCCACAATAGAAGTGCAATGCATTAGAAATGACTCTGATGCCTTGATAGATGAAACTTCCACCACTGATTTGTGCACTGTCTCTCTCAGAGAAACAGTGATCATTAAAACTTTGGGAAACCCATTTCCAAATTTGAGTTGTCAAAGAAAGAGAATTTGACTCTGTGTCTCATGTCACAGATTCCTTTACAGACAACAGACTGTTACTGTTGCTCTGGAAAAGATACAGTCTTTCAATGAGATGCAGGCACGATTATTGGCATTCCTACTGTGAAAGCATAACTTTGGCATAGACCCAACAGTTTACATGTGTCAATACTGTTTTACTAAGGTGAAACATAACATACTGCCACCAAGGTCTGCATTGAACAACATGGAGACAGATGTGACACCTACTGAAATTGCAGCATAGAATATGTTTGAATGGATTCTCACACAGATGATGAAACTATTAAAAACTATTCTGCATCTGAATACAAGGTCAGGGAAGATACACAAGAAAGAGCTTGTGAAGTCTCTGAAGGACTCCGTCTTGTATCTGCCTCTACTTCTGCAAGAGAATGTGGCAGGAATATTTCAGGATAACAGTATGGTTATTCTGGTAAATGGTGTCCCCATGAAGTCTAAGGTTATCTGGCAAGATGTTTTCAGTGAAGAGAAGGTGAGACCTGCTCTCAGGTATCTGAAGAACAATATAATCCCTTCTATGCAGATCTAGACATTGATGAACTGCACGACGTGGGTACTCAGTTTGGAGTTTTGGACACAAGGAAGCAAATGATTGAGAAAGTTAATGTTGCAACAAATGAGAATGTGCATGAACAGTACACAGTTCACCCTCTACATGGTAGGGACCAAGTTGGAGACAATGATGACCTTTACCAGATGAAACAGGCTGAAGGAAGTCCTGTAAGTATCTGGGAGGCAACACTGGAACACAGTGTTTTCAAGATTTGTTTCCACGAGGTACAGGAGGTCATTTGGAAGCAGGTGAAGTGTTTGTAACTGGTGCTGAGTACCAGACATCTAGAGTTCTGAACATGGATGGCAAGTTCTGTAAGAACATTCAGTAAGTGTTTCACCTGCTGTGGGAGAGTGAGCTCAGTATGATCTCGACGTCTATTGCACATACTCTACGCCTCACTACTCCACCTGATGGAATCACAGCTACAGAGTGTCTTCAGAAGTTGAAGGACAAGGATGACACATTGCAGGTGAATGTGACCTCCATGCTATCTAGTCTACATGGTACTAAGGAATACTGGTATTGGAGACACTCTGAGGCAATGTCTATGCTGCAAGAGTTTGGTGCAGTGACAAGGTTTGTCACTCTGAGCTGTGCTGAATACAGCTAGGATGAGTTAATCAAACTACTAAAGTGGGCTAATGCTGACATTGATGGCATTTCAACCACGTCTTTTGATGAGATGTGCTCACTTGACCTGGTATCTGTGTCCCGACACTTTCACCAGTGCTTCTATGACATCTTGAAATTCATTTTTGTCGAAGGACAACCCACCTCTCAGGCTCATTGAGCACTATTTCTGGAGGATGGGGTACCAGGCACGAGGTGCTCCTCATACCGATATGTTGCTGTGGATCAAGGATACTCCACATTGGTGAGTAGAAAACTGCAGATGTTATGAGCTTTATTCAGCCATCACTTGGCACATACCTGACAGGTATGACAGTCCTGCTCCATGGAAGTTGGTGCAAAAGTTCCAATGGTATCTTTGCAGAAAGTATTGTCATCATCCAATTAAGAGTCATACTGACTGGTACACCAGATTTCATTTTGGTTTCCCTAGATGTGTTTGCCAGAAAGGACGCATGAATGAGTTATTCTCAGCAATGCATTATCACCTCAAGGCAAAGTCCACTAAGAGGGTGTATGAGTTACCCAGACAGGAGAACAAAGTGTATATCAATGATTACAATCCCACTCTTCTCCTGATGTGGCAAGCAAACACTGATGTTCAGTTTGTGTATGTGCCTCTTTGAGGTAGCAAAATGGTACAACTACAAGACTGATTTAGCATCTGATACTACATGAGACATTTACAAAGTCAAAAGCTTGGATGGTTGTCTTGTCAAGAGATATAAATCATGGCTGATTGACCATTGTAAATTGAGGCTCTCAACTATTGACAGCAAAAAAGTATTACTACTTTGCTATTATGTTCCTGTTTAATCCATGGAGGGATGAAACTATGCTGAAAGGTAACTGTCATGTGCATGAGGAACAGTTCAACCTATCCTATGACACCTTCAAAACAGAGCATTCTGATGCATATATTCGCAGACTGGAGTTAGAGAAGGAGCAGCTGGAGAAATCAAAGAAACTGCTTGAGGAGGATAACCCTATTAATTCCTAGGACAGCATTGATCCTGAAGGAGAGGGTACTGTTGGAGTTCCTCTTCTTATGAATGACCTGAAGTACTCATGGCAGAAGTGGAAAGTGTTATGCAGAATGGTTCTCGTGCACCAAGGATCTGAGTCAACTGAAAGACAACCTGAATTAGCAGTAGCTTCTGGTTTATGCTGGCGTGTCAAAAGCAATGAGACACGGTATCCTATATGAAAACAAGCAATGTAACTGAAAACTGCAAACCATTACTAATGTTTGTTAGTAGGGTTATCACCTGTCCTGGTTTTCGCAGGGCAGTCCTGGTTTTGGCAACAGTGTCCTGCAAGAAAACATGAAAAGTACTACATGTTCTGACATTATAGTAGAAAAAATATTTTCTAACTTTCTTCTAAATGTTGCAGAAAACTATGATACCTTAAGTAGAATATCTTGAAATGACAAAAAAATACAAACAAAAAAACCCTAAAAAAACCCACAACACTTAGTCGTAATTCTGATGATATAAAGAAACCAAGTCCGAGATTATGTATTTATTGTCCGGTGAAAAATCATGTTTTAGTAAGAAATGTCCCACTTTGAGCCTCTTAAAGGATGGTACCCCTATTTGTTAGTGGATCTGCAGGAACAGGCAAAAGTTTTCTAATTGAAGCCATTATATCTGAGATCAGAAAACACACAGAAGCAACAACATCTGTTGCTGTTACTGCACCAAATGGACTAGCAGCATATGACATTGGTGGTGTCACTCTACACCAGTTGTTCATGTTGCCAGTAGAGTACAGTAAAACTGGAAAGTATAGGAGGCTTTCTTGTGAACATCGAACATCACGAATGTGCCAGCAGAAACAGACTATGTGGTCTATCTAAGTCTGCTTGAGTATGTAGCCAACACCCTAGTTTGCAGCTGCCCCACCCCTCCCTTTGTCATCCCACTGCCACCACCACCTCCCCACCCTCACTCTCCCTGTTCCCTGTCCCATGCCCTTTGAAGCTGTTCACAGATTTACATGATACCACCTATTCTGGTAGGGCATTCCATTTTGCTACCAGCCTCTCTGTGAAATCGTGTCTCCTCATTTCCTTCCTAAATCTTCCCCCTCTATTCTTAGCCTGTGCCCCCTAGTGACCCTCCTCCTCCTTAACTTAAAGACCCCATCTGCCCTATCCTTATTGATTCCCCTCAGATACTTGAATGTCTCTACCATGTCCCCCTTGTCCATTCTATCCTCCAGGGTGTACATATTCAGGTCACCCATCCTGCTGGTTATAGTCTTTCCCCTCCATTCCTCATATCATCTTTGTTGCCTCCTCTGCACCCCTCCAGTAGCCTGATATCACGCTTTAGGTATGGCCTCCAAAACTGCACACAATATTCTAAGTGTGGCCTTACCAGTGACCTGTAGAGAAGCAAGATCCTCTCTTCACCTGCACGAAAACCCTTGCTATGCACCCCAGCATTTTGTTCACTTTTGCAACTGCTCTCCCTCACTGGGCAGTGTTGCTCATGGTCCCTATTATCATTACCCCTGGATCCTTCTCCTCCTCAGTGATCCCCAGCTTGACCCCACCCAACCAGCATTCTCTCCTTGGGTTCTTCACCCCAAAGTGCAAAACCTTACACTTCTTTGCATTGAACCCCAGCTGCCACCTCACTGACCACTCCTCTAGCTTGCATAGGTTCCCCTGCAGCTGCTTCCATCCCTCCTCTCCATTATCCACTACTTTGATTTTGGTGTCATCAGTGAACAGACTTACCTTGCTCACCACCCCGTGTGCACTGTCTGATATGAAGAGCCCAAACAACACTGGCCCCAACACAGAGCCCTGTGGCACCCCACTTTTCACTGGCCTTGGAGCTGAGAGCTGTCCTCTCACCACCACCACTCATTGCAGCCTGCCACTCAGTCAGCTTGTAATCCAGTAAATCATTTTTGCCTCTACCCCTACACCAGTTAGCTTCCCCCCAAGCCACTCATGAGGCACCGAATTGAAGGCCTTCCTGAAGTCCAAGTAAAGAACATACACCGCATGACCCTTATCCAGCTCACCTGTCACCCAGTCATAATATTGTATGAAGTTGGTTTGACAAGACTTCCCTGAAACAAACCCATGCTGCTTCCCATCCTGGAGGCCACTGTCCTCCAGGTACGACACCAGTCTTTCCTTTAGTATAATTTCCATGAGTTTGCACACAATGGAGGTGAGACTTACTGGTTGATAATTACCCAGTTCATCCCTTGGCCCGCTCTTGTGTAATGGTACTACATGTGCCATCCTCCAGTCCAGTGGCACACATCCCGACTCCAGTGAGGTGCTGTACAGATCTGCCAGCAGCTCTGTCAACACCTCCGCCATCTCCCTTAGCACCCTGGGGTGGATACCATCTGGCCCTGGTGCCTTGTCTACCTTCAGTGCCTTCAGTCCCTCTAGGACTCTGTATGAAGTGGCTTCTGAGCTGCATTCCATGTTTGCCAAAATGAAGCTTTTGATCATTGATGAGATCAGCATGGTCTCAAATGTCATGCTTGTTTGCATACATCTATGGTTCCAAGAGATTCTTGGAAGTGACTATGTTGATGCATTTGGTGGAAAGAGTATTGCAGTGTTTGGCAACCTTCTACAGCTTGCACCCGTAAATGGAGAACATGTCTTTTCTGCACTTAGTGTACAGCACGTCAAAATGACAATAGAGTGCATTGGAGGTACTAACCTCTGGGAGTTCTTTACTTATGTTGAGTTGTTCCAAAACATGCAACAGAGTGGTGATTTGTCCTATAAGGCATTGTGGGATCAGGCTCGTACTGGGAGTTTAGCACCCTCAAATGTTTCTCTGTTGAACACATGTCAAATCACTCCTGATGGTACATCTGTGAGTGCTGCGTGTGTTGTGTTCAGCAAAGTGCACTCAGATAGTATACAAATTGTATGTCTCATGCCACGGCTTAAGCAATGTGCTGAATTCAATAGCATTATGTTGCAGAGATAGGGCCACAAGATCCTCACTTTGCATGCTGTTGACACTGTGGATGGTGTTTGCTTAAGTTGAAATCTGTTAGCTATGCTTACTGAATGAGTGACTGAGCTCAAGTCTGATGTGTCCCATACAGCTGGTCTAGATGCTGTTCTCTCACTTTGTAAGAATGCACGCATTATGCTACATTGCAACCCTGATGTTGAGCATGGCAAGGTTAATAGTACAATGGGTCACATCATAGGTTTATGTGCAATGTACAGAAAACATTCATAGAGGCACTGGTTGTTAAGTTTGACAACACTGAAAACTTGTTACCAATTGAACATACTTCTGTGAAGTTTCAGGTTGTGAAAGACATATATGTAAGCAGGAAACTCTTTCCAGTGTGTGTTGCATATGCTGTTTCCATACATAAGTCACAAGGCTTAAGTTTGGACTCAGCCATGGTTGTATAGGCACTGGCATCTTCAAAGATGGCATGAGCTAGGCTGTTCTGTCATGTGTTTGTAGTCTCAGCTGGTTTGTGCATCATCAACATTTCATCACAGAAAATACAAGCTGACAAGCAATGTATTGTTGAGTACAATAGAGTATGTACTCAGTACCAGCCAGTGATGACTCTCATTCCACTACCCATGCATGTAGTGCAGTACAATGCTACCATGACAGCTTCTGGTGTTACAAAGAGAATGTGAGAAAGTACACATTCATTTACTTCTGATACTAGTAAGAAGGAAGCCTCATCAGACAAAGTCACAAACTCGCCTCCATGAAAGAAGTCAGTTGGCTTAACTGTTGTCCCATTGTTTGATAATAGTGCTGGACTGAACTGCTATTCAAACTCAGCAATGTAAGCATTTCTGCATATGCCTCACTTTGTTGGCAGTATCAGAGCTTCACATGAAACTCCACTGTTGAAATCGTTGAAGTAGATTGTCAATTATACTGCAGCACGACAACATGATTCACACACACATCTTTACAACTTGTTTTATGTGGGTATGATGGTCATAGAACATTTGCAGATAACATCCAGCAGGATGTCACTGAGTTTATGATGGCCATAATAAACAGTTTGGATGATGAGCACAGTCCTGCACAATGTTACTTTAAAGTTACCTATGTGATAAAGTATACTTGCCTGTCTTGTACTCATTCATACAAATTAGTAGCAGGATACTGGGATGGCAGCAGAACTCATACAGTTGGTGGACCATGATGATGGATGTCTCTAGTGGTATGTTTAGAGAGTTGAATGTTCTTTCTCTCACCTGATGATGGTGGTCTCTCATTGGTTGTGTTGCCTTGATCCTTTCCTGCTTGCATGTTTGTGTGGGGTGGATGGGGGAATGTAGAGTTAGGGTGCTCACCCTAACTTCAAATTTCCAAACTTTTGTTGCTGTAACATTAACCCTAACTGATGCATTAACTGAGTTTTGCAATGAATATATATATATATATATATATATATATATATATATATATATATATATATATATATATATATTTATCTGTAGATACATATATATGTATATATATATATATATATATATATATATATATATATTCATATTCATTACAAATAACTCAGTTAATGTATCAGTTAGGGTTTCTGTTACAGTGATAAAAGACTGGAAATTCATTGGTAGGGTTACCAACCATACCACCCCCCCACCCACTACACAACAACAGGTGCTGGGGTGTGTCTTGGCATTGTCAGACCTAACTATCACCCCACTCCAAGTGTAAACAAGATGATATGTTACAATATAGAAGAATGGGGTAAGAGTTAGGTCTGATTACCCAAGGCACACCCCGACACCTGTTGGTGTTTGGAGGGTGGGGTTGGGGTGTGTTGGTAGGGTTGGTAACCATAACAATGAATTTACAGTCTTTTGTCACTGTAATAGAAACCCTAACTGATGCATTAAGGGAGTTTTTTGCAATTAATTTTCCTACTTTTTGAGATAGTATAATAGTATCCTTAGTTTACTGTGGGAGCGCAGGGTTCTTCCATAGATGCGCATATATACATAGGTGTGGAAGCATATGGCCCTCTGGGCCCGGCATTTCCATGTGTCCAATAGCAGTGACCCAATTATCAATATAGACATCTTATTACCCCACCTCATGTAGCCTGATACAGAGAAATTGTGAAATGCAAGGCAAAATGTAATTATGCGTAAATGCAATGTCATTCTGTGTCACAGGTGCAAAACACATTTTGGGCATTATGTGAAAATGACAGCTGTACTGTTCATGAGGTGGTGAGATAAAATGGCTATGTTTAAAATTGGCAGCAAAATATTGAAAAGTACAAAAGTTATATGTGTGTGTGTGTGTGTGTGTGTGTGTAGAATAAATTCAATGGACATTTTCAGGAATTTTCTCACCAGATTTTCAACATGACCTTTTGGTGACCCCACCTCATGAACACTGGCACTGTGATTTTGTTAATCCATTGTGAAAGTTGATTTTGCAAAGTGATGGCACCATTCTGCACCACAGGTACGAAAACACATTTCATGCAGTACGTGAAAAATAACAGTGATACTGTTCATGAGGAAGTGTGAAAAAATGTCCATGTTGAAAATCTGGAGTGGCACTATCATTTCATTAATCAGTTCTGAAAGATGATTATGTGCAGTGTCCGCAAAATCACCTTTCAGGATGGAGTAACAAGATAACATTAACAGTGCTCATGAGGTGGGGTCCTAAAAAAAACATGTTGAAAATTTGGTGCAAAAATGTTGAAAAATGCCCGAGATATCATCATAAGTTCAAAACATCATAGACAGCCATTATACAGCACTTACCTTGATTCTTCAGTTTGTGGTTCTGCTTTGACACTGGGAGTGGGCTTTGAAGAGTGCAAACATGTCCCAATCCACAGAAGATTGCAGCTGAATACCGATGATAAGTATAGGACAAGAGAGTGGGTGGGGTGATGGGTCCTCAATGGGAGGGTCTGGGTTGTGGGAGGGAGAAGGTGGGGATGGTGAGGGATGGTTTTCTACTCTTCAGCTTGAAAAAAATTTCTGGGAATGGTTTTCTTTTTTACAGGTGAAAAAAGAAAAACATCTGGTGACACTGGGAGTGGGTTCCAAAGTGTGGGGAGAGGGACGATAATTGGGAACACTGGCAGTGGGCTCCCAATTGTCCCACAGGGCTGGACAGAGGAGTACATACATTTCAGACACTGGGAGTGGGCTCCCTAGTGTCCATGCCAGGAAAAGGTGTGTGGGAGTCGCTAATGAAACTGTGGGGACACTGGGAGTAGGCTCTCCAGTGTTCCAGTTGCTGACGGTGGGAGCATGAGGGGGAGCTGGTGACACTGGGAGTGGGCTCCCTAGTGTGCCAGTGTGCCTTGTTTCCTGTGGGAAAAATATATATTTCAGGCATGAAAGTTAGGCATTTCCACAAGTTACATCATTTCCGAAAGACAGTGTTGTATCTTCCACAAGTTACATGCAACTTGCAAAATATACAACACTATCTTTCGCAAAATATGTAACTTTCAAAAATTCCTGACTTTCGTGCTTGACATATAAATTTTCCCTTAGGAAATAAGGGAAAATTAAAAGTTTAATAACCACTTCCTAAAGCCGTTTCTGAGATCCAGGTTGACAAAAAATTGCAAAAAATAAAAACATGTCCTGTTTTTTCAACACTTTGTGTCTCAAAAACCACACAACAGATTTGCACAGAATTTGACACATCAAGAAATCAACCCCGGCCATTAAGCATGCCAAATTTAATGTAAATCCATTCAAGTTATTAAGGTTCAAATATTTGGGTTTAACATAGAAGTTACATTTCACCCTAACTATACTGGCACTACCACACCAGTATTATATATACATATATATATTCATTCATTCATTCATTGAAAAAACTCTGTTAATGCATCAGTTAGGGTTGATATTACAGTGACAGAAGTTTGGAAATTCGGTGTTAGGGTTACCAACCCTACCACCCACCCCATCCCCTCACCCTCCAAACACCAACAGGCATTGGGGTGTGCCTTGGAGTCATAAGGCCTAACTCTCACCCAATTCCATGTGTAAGAAAGCTAACATGGTACAGTATAGGGAAATGGGTTGAGAGTTAGGCCCAATGACTCAAAGGCACACCCCACTGCCTGTTGGTGTGTGGAGGGTGGGGTTGGTTTGATAGGGATGGTAACCCTAACACCGAACTTTTGTCACTGTAATATCAACCCTAACTGATGCATTAATGGAGTTTTTGCAATGAATTTCTCTTCTTTTTGAGAAAGTGTAATGTTACTCATATTGTGGTTGTGGGAGCGCAGTCATGCATGCAGTTTATAATTGTCTCTGATTTCCGGGCCCTGCACTCCCATCTATACATAAGTGTAGAGACATTTTAATGATCTAACATCTCCCTGTGGGCTCTACACTCCCAGTCCTGCATAATGGAGGCCCTGTCCTCCCAGTATTGCATAATGATATTCACATGTGGGAGCACAGGGCCTAGAGGGACCTGCGCTCCCATCTACCCATATAAGTATAGAGAAATAGCGGAAGCTCTAGAGACATTCCAAGTAACCTTTGTGCTGCAAATGTGCCAATATCTCAGTAACCATAGGAAATCTGGAAAAATTCCATTACCGTTATAATCATGACCTGGCAACCTGCACACATGCTTAGTACACTTGTCTACTAAGCAGCGCTTAACGAAAACTGTGATCTCAAACTGTTTTCAAGATATAGCCACCCAAAGGTCCACAGCCACCAATGTTATCCTATGGAAATTTCAAAACTTCAGAATGTTATAACTATGGAACCATTGTATATGTTTTCATCAAACTAGCAACAGGCACATCTGAGGTGCAAGCCCTTACTACCTTGCAAGTTTCAGCCCAAAAGTCCCTAACCTTGTGTTAGCTATGAAGTGACAAAGAAACTGTTTTTTGGGGTGCACTTTATAAATTTGCAAAAGTTTTGCAAAATTTTGTGAAAGTTCACAAACATTTTTACAAATTAAATGAAAATACGTTTGTGAAACTTTGCAATTTCAAAAGAAAAATTGAAAACATATTTCCGGCATTATTTTGAAAAACTAATGTCAGGATTGTGTTCTCAGCCCTGATTTAGTAAAGACAACTGTTGGTGTTTACCAAGGGCAATATTTTGGAATTACAGATTTTTCAGCCATAGCTAACTGAAAACAAGATGGTGGCAGCACGAAAGTACAAAAACCCATTTGAGGCAGTAAAAAGTGCTTTTGTGAAAGAAAAAAGTGCTTTTGAGCCGGATATATATTTTTTTCCAATAGGCTATAGCAGTAAACTTTAAACTTTAATAACTTCCAAAAGGATTAATATTTTTTCACCAAACCTTCAAAAGGCACATCAGTGACTCAGGCCCATATATATGGAAAATTTCAGATCAGAACCACAAACCATTTGGGCTGTAGCCCCTAGCAAAGAATTTGCCAAAACATGAGGATTTTTCACACTGTTTGGCACTCTGCAGCTCTGCAACCGGACATCTGACAGGAAAAAAACTTGCCAGATCTAGAGGTCTGTGGTGTCGAACGGTGCATGCAAAATTTCACTCAAATTGGATAAATGGTTGCAAAGTTATTAAAGTGCAAAATGTTGGGTTTAATATATTCGTGGCCATGCAACCCTAACTACAGTGGCACTGCCGTGGCACTATTATTCTTTTCAAAAAAACACATTAATGAAGACATATGGTTGTGGAGCTGAAGAAGGGAAATGAAAAACATTACTGATTTAGGTCATTAAAGTATTGGAGAATCAGTGCTGGGGTCTTACCTGGGGTTGTCAACTCTAAGGCCCACCCCCTCCCCCAGCACATAGCCTCCTGTCCAAATCACAAGATACAGCTCTATCCTAGTGCCTCATAGTGATACAGTATGGCCAACATAATCTGTTGGAGCTTTCTTCATGAATGGCCCTGAGGGCCCTGCATGAAGACAACACATTTGACCTCATCTGATCAGGGGAGGGGGTGGGAATTAGGGTTGATTACCCCAAGTAAGACTCCACCACTGATTCACCAATACTCAGGAGACTAAAATCCCTAATATTTTTAACTTCCCTAAACCCAGCACTTCATAGCTGCCCTCCTGGACAGTAGCACCGGATCCCCTCAGAAGGACTCACTCCATGCTGAACGGTGCACAACCACCCGAGAGGTGGATCGCTACGGCCGCTGCCCACCTAAACCCAGCCTAAACCTAGCACCTCATGGCCACCCTCCTGGACATTAGCACCGGATCTCCTCAGAAGGGCTGACTCCATGCCTAAACGGTGCACAACCTGCCGTGAGGCGGATCACTACGGCTGCTGCCTCCTCGGCCGCCGCCCGCCTAAACCCAGCCTAAACCCAGCACCTCGTGGCCGACCTTCTCCTTTATCCTGTTCATTGAACCAGCATACCTTGGCGGCACCCGATTGGTGCAGCAAACTAGCTCCTGGACTGTGATTGGCCCGCCAGCACCCACCACCCAGCCGATTGATCTGCTGTTTCTGCTGCACTAATTTGACTGTGGATAGACTTGCTGTTGCAGAGACATTGCTCGCTAAACTGTTTTCTTCCACCCCTGCCCCTCCCAGGCCTCCTTAAATACACAATCACCCGCTCCCTCTTGTGATCACCCATCTCATTGAAGGCTCCCTGAGCTCATTCTCTGCAACTATTTCTGCTGCAACCTGTTATAGCTCTTCCCCCTGCTCTATCTAGTACATTTTTGCTGGTGTTCACAGAGCATCCCAGTACCTATCACTGGATTTCAATTCATACTGCCCCCTATTATCACTAATCGGCCTTACATAACGCTGTTAACCATGTCATCACAAGCTACCTGGCTTGCTTTATCTGTGCTCTCCCTACATTTAAACAATACTCTGCCCCTTGACAATAACAGTGCAGTGGCTGCCCCGACCCTAAACCGACCTATAGAGATGGGCCACCAAACTCCACATCAGCGCCAGGTCTCCCGCCAACTGCTGTCCTCCTGCCCACTGGATCTCCACCCCTGCTGTTTCCAAGAATCCTCTATCCCACCCCACCCCCCACCATAACTACCATCCCTACAGCAGGCTGCCCAGCTCTACGAGACCCCACCTGTCGTCACTCACCTTGTTCCATCAAGCAACTCAGACTCCTCATCATCAGATTAGCCTGGTTACTACTGATGCTCTCCAGCAATATCCATCCCAGCAGGCCCAGGACACAGTGATGCCAGGCCATCTGCAAACAATCATCGGTTTCTATTGCCTCCATCAACATCTGCAGCCTCCTGCCAAACTTGACCTACTCCAAGCCTGGGTTGCTCTGCACAACCCTGATGTCCTGTCCGTAACTGAATCATGGCTTACACCCAGCACCCTGGACAATCAAGCCATGCTTCACGGGTACACCCCTTTTCATCTCGATAGGCTAGGCAAAAGGGGTGGCGGCTGTATAATCTATATAAAAAATCACATCTGGGGCATAGCTCTTCCCCAAATCACTGCAGGTAAAAACATGCAGATACTCTCACTGAGGCTTACCTTAGGCACCCTGGGAAAGGGCCTTACAATTCTCTCAGTTTATATCCCACCCCGAGAGAAAACCACGGGTTTTTCAGCTCTCCAAGAACACCTTGCCTACCTATGGTCTCATAGTGAAGTTATTGCCCTGGGGGACTTCAACATCAATTGGTTAGCATCTGACTCTGTCACCTTCAAGGATGCAACCTCCTCTATCAACTATCGCCAACTAGTCGACTAATTCACCCGAATAAATTATAGAACAGGAACCAGTACCCTTTTAGACTGGGTACTAATAAATCACCCAGAGCAGATCTCTGATCTAAAAGTCCTCCCAGACTCCCTCAGTGATTACTCGCCCATCATCTTCCACTGGACGAATAAGGTCCCGAAACCACCAGCGAAGGTCATAATATCCCATGTGCTTAAACAGGGCCAGCTAGATCCTTCAAGCAATACCTCCAGCAACTTAACTGGGCCCCTGTCCTAACTACCAAGGACGTTGACACGGCACTGGATAATTTCATCAAAATTTTCAATGGTGCCTGTGATATCTTTGCCCCCATCACAAAAAGAAAAATGAAGAGGTCTCATAAATCCTGGGTTACTCCTCACCTCCTTGCCGATGCACCAAGATCAGCTTTGGTATAAATATCAATCCACCATTGCCCCCATGACATGCAGTGTTATAAGGCGGCATGTAATAACTGTACCCTCACAATCCGCCAGGCCAAAGCCAACAGTTATAAGTCTAAGCTTAACTCTTCCTGGGGTGATGGAAGTAGGTTCTGGAATAACATCCATGAAATCACCGGGAATCATGATGCCTCCGAACCCACAATGCTGAATCTTGAAGGCTCCACCACACAAGACCCTAAAACCATCGCCGACATCTTTGTCAAAGCTTTCACAGACCTCAGCGCGGTGCTCCCCCCCAACTTCCATAGCCCCACCAGTGTGTCACAACAAAAACCACCACATTCATATCCTTCAAACCATGCCCCCCCATTCTACCTCAGACTGCTTTCCAAAGCTGAGGCTAAAAACTACATCTTCAAAGTACTGGGGAAGTCCAGGCATAGTACCGATGGCCTTGATATTAAACTAATCTCCCTGGCACTAGATGAATTGCTAACACCTCTAACCAGAATCATCAACCTGTCCCTCTCCACAGGCACATTCCCAAAGCCTTGGAAAGCCACAGTCGTAACCCCTATCTTCAAAGCAGGTAGTAAGACAAGTCATACCAACTACCGTCTAATTTCAATCCTCCTGCCTATCTCTAAAGCCCTCGAACGGATAGTCAGCAATCAGCTAGTAGAGTACCTTGACAAATATCAGCTACAATGACAGCAGCAACATGGCTTCCAAAAACCCCACAGTACCATCACAGCTCTACTGGAGTTCACAGGGTACATACACAATGCCTTCGATCAAGGGCACTTGGTGGGGGCAACCTTCATCGACCTCACCAAGGCCTTTGACAGTGTCAACCACAGCCTCCTCTTGGCCCAACTCAAGGCTATGGGGCTGTCCCATGACTCACTGTTCAGGTTCAGGAGTTACTTCACAGGATGTGTGCAACGTGTAAAAATTGCTAACACCCTCTCAGACCCTCAGCTTGTATCCGTCGGTGTCCCCGAGGGATCCATACTGGGCCCCCTTCTATTTAGCCTTTTCCTTAATGAGCTCCCCCTGGACTGTCAGCACAAGATCCTCCTTTACGCAGATGATGCGGTAATCTACTCCAGTCACTCCGACCCTGTCACCCTGGAACAGCGTCTACAACAGGACTTTAACAATGTTGAGGATTGGTTTGGGCAAGCTCTCCTGCTAGTCAACCACAAAAAAACCAAAACCATGCTATTTGCCCCAGCCCAAAACCATCATAAGTCACATGCCATCAACATTCTTAGTAAACAAAATGTGGCCTTAGAAACTGTCCAGCATTTCAAATATCAGGACTCACTCTTGATAGCTCCTCTCATTCTCTGCCCATGTGGACAATGTCATACATCAGCTAACTGGAGCTCGGTCTACTATAAACACCATAGCTGCCTCACTGACAATGCTCTTCAACTTGACATCACCAGCTCCATCCTCTCGACCATCGACTATGGTCTTGCCATTTACAGTGCGGCACCTGACTGTACCCTAAAACGGCTTCCTACTACACTGAACAAAACTTGCAGGCTAGCTCTAGGGGCTCCACGCCTAACCCATACCTGTAATCTCTACTTGCAAATGGGATGGCTTAACCTGGTCGAGAGAACCCCCTACCAAGTGTGTCTCCTAGCCAAGAAAGCAGTACTCGGTATGCTACCTCCTGGATGCAGTTCCCTACTGCATCAGTTTGAATCTACCAGGACTACCAGGGCATCAAACAACCACCCCCTCAAGGTCCCCTTCCGCCGTACTTCACAAGGACAGAGATCCTTTAAATACAGAGCCCCGCTCAGGATTGGCATGCTACCACCTGAGCTTACCGCGATTATCAAACTCGGTCTTTTCAAATCAGCACTCAAATCCCACCTCACTACCCAACAGAAATGCCACTGCTTCCCCTGACCTCCTCCCCTGTAATTGCCTACCCCAACACCTGCACTTACTCTGCTGTCCCACCCGCATCTTCACTTGTCCTTGTCCCATCTTCCCTGCCCCCCTCCACCTCTTTACCGCCTCTCTAGTTCTCACCACACACACTTAACATCTCTCGCTACCTCCCCACCACCAATAACCCACGTGACAAAGTAACCCCGACCTGAGGTTACTGCCATATTTCACACCCCTCTTCCTCTATCTATTCCCTCTTCCTCTCAGTAAGGTCTACTGTGCTGAGTGATAACCTTCCTCACCTAAACAAACTCTCTGCACTCTCCCAGAACTTGTATTGTAACTGTAACAATTGTTCTACTCACTGAGATTTTGTTTCCCCATAATTCCTTCTGTGTTCTAGTAATGTACTGTGAATTTTATTCTTTCCTTATGCCTGACATGGAACCTTTGTAAATGTACTTGAAGCTCAAAGGTTGTAACCCTAGACTTCAATAAACAAATAATCAAAAACTTCCATTCTTTTATCGCTGCATTCTACAACCCTAATGTCTGCATTGTCATCTGATCCAACTCCACCGGAAATTAAACTCACTCCACTACTGCTAGCTTGGACGCTCATTGGCAACAGTTTATTTAGGCACTAATTAATATTTACATTCCAATTTTTCTTAAAGAAGTTATTACATTTTAAATAACATAATACAGGTGTCCATTATTCTTCTGGAACTTTCTTCCTTCCTGGCCCTCTTCCTCTTGTGTGCTTCACCTTTGGGGTCTGGACACTCCGATCCGACCCCCCATGCCATCACTAGTACCAGGTACCGTCTTGCCAGAACCTCCACCCCTTAGGTAAGGACATTATGATTGGACCCCTAATCTCTACTCCTTCCCCCATCCCCCCTTTTATCCCATGCCTTGGTGCCACTTTGCCCCAGCATGTGTTGGCCTGCCCCCTGCCCCTATCTACTCCCTTCCCCCTCCTCTCCCTCCCTCTTTTTCCCTCCCTATTTCTGCTCTCTCAGAAAAAACTGGGCTACTTACTGCCCACCAAACCAGGCTCTGTCAGCCCAACATAAAGACTGTTTCCCTTCTGCAGCTTCCATGGCCCCCTAGGGCCTCCAATGGCACCACCATGAACCTACCCTTGGTGTTCCCATCCTCTGACCCCTGGGCCTACCTCTCTTATGGCTCCCCCTAGCCTGTTCCCCTTGGGCAGGTGGGTGGGGAATATTTCTAGCAAAAGAGAGCTGCTAAAGGGTTACACAAACTAGTATACCCCTCCAGGCCCCACCACCAGGCAACATACAAGCTCCTCCTCATGGCCAATGGACCTCTCTCTACTACCTGTGTCAGATGAGCCACCTGTGGACTCATCATCATCCTCATCCCCTCTGGACCTCCTCCCCTTCCCTTCCCCTCCCCCTCCTTCTCCTCCCCTGTCCTTTCTTCTTTCCTTGAGGGGCCATATGACAGTTGTGGCTGCCTGTTACTGGCAACCTTATTTGTGATCTAACCACCCCAAAAATAAAAATCACTCCACTACTGCTAGCTTGGATGCTTGTTGGCAACAATTTATTTAGGCACTATTTAAAATGTGCATTCCAATTTTTCTCAAAGAAGTTATTACATTTTAAACAATATAATACAGGTGTCCATTATTCTTCCGGAACCTTCTTCCTTCCTGGCCCTCTTGCATGCTTCACCTTTGGGATCTGGATACTCCAATCTGACCCCCCACACCATCACCGGTACCAGGTACCATCTTGCCAGGACCTCCACCCCTTAGGTCTGGACACTATGATCCGACCCCTAATCTCTACTCCTTCCCCCGTCCCCTTTTTATCCCACACCTGGGTGCCACTTTGCCCACAGCACGTGTTGGCCTGCCCCCTCATCTGCCTGTCCCCCTTCCCCCCTCTTGCTCCCCCTCCCCTTTCCACTGCCCCATCTCCTGCTGATGATGGAAGATGTGGCTCCCCACTTGTGGGCTACTATCTAGGTCCCTTCTTCAGTCCCCCCCACCAGGTCTATCATGTGTCTCAAAAGAGACACATGCCAAACTCAGTCAAGTGTACCCTCGTCTGACCTTCTGCCTTTTCGAATGATATGTCCCTGTGCTATATGCACACCCATCTCAATTAATACTCCTAGCCACCTTCCTGTTGAGCCTTTTCCTCCCTTTCTCAATTGCCCTCCCTTCTTTTGCCCCCCTCCATACCCTGCAGGAAGCGTTCTCAGACAAGCCCATGACTACCCCTGGCCACCAGCATTTCACCCTCTCTAGGTCCACAGTTATGTCTTGCGCTAGTGCCCCCCATGGTGTGTTGCCCAGGTCATTCCCCCCTATGTGTATGATGAGCAGATCCAGCCTGCTCCACTGGATCTGGAGTTCCTCCAAGAGCAGTATCAACTGCGCCCATCTCATTCCCCTTATTCCTTTCCATTGCAACCTCATGTGATGCATAACCATCCTCAGTTGTGTCCTACCACTCCTTGATGCAACAAACCTCTCGGCCCAGTACATAAATGAGTGTCCCACCAACCAGACTTGTCGTTTTCCTCCGGCATGAAAAGAAAAATCACTAGGGTGAGAAAACCGTCATGTCATTATTTCACATATTTCCTATAGCAGTTGGATGAGCATCTTCCCATCTGCTTCACCTCTATTTCTGACCCCCCCGGGCTGCTGGGGGGCAAATTCATCAGGGTCTTCCCTGCTGAAGACAAGAGCCTTCTTAAGGACACCCCCATCCTGAAAACCTGTCACTGGGCTCCCATCCCCATGGTGGAACCATGTCCCCTCCCCTGCCCCGGCATCTTCCCATATTCATGTACTTCCTCAACCACACATACCTCCCCTGGTCCCTGCCTGACTAATATCACAGTTTCGCCCCTGCTCCCTGGTCCATCTTTGACCATGACAACTGAATGACCACCCTGTCCTGTCCCACTTCAATGTCCACTGCCTGTAGCCCTTGTCCTATCCTTGACTTCCTCGAGGCTACTACTTCCCCTACTCTGAAAGCTCCCTTCACCATGGCTGTGAAAAGTGCTCTAAATAGGCACGCTTCCTTTATTGTGGTACAGATGTTATGTAAGGCACTCATCACTCTCATAAGAATCTGCCCCCTGATGTGTCTCCTATTCTTCCTCGCCCCATGTCCTCTCTACCAACCCGTGACCATCCACTTCACCTTCCTCCCAGCCATGGCATCTGGCCAGTCTCTGTCTTTACATGCCCAGCTTATGCCTGTCAGCTGTACCCCCATTGTGGTATGGCCCAAACCTTCCTCCCACTTTTCCATGACATATTGCTGTGCCTGGTCTTCCGACACCTGTTCCTCCATGTCCCAACCTGCTCTAGCCTGGAAATCCTGAAAAGTCACCCATGCTTCCTCGTATGCCCTCAGCATGCTGGGTGTACAGGATCTCCAGTACAACCATCTGGCTTTCTCCCTCCAATCTCCCATAGATGGTCCGGGACCCTGTCCGTGCACCGCTGCATTTGGTGCCAACACCCAGAACCTGTCCGCTGCAAACTGGAAAGACTGTCAGTCACATCATTCGAATTCCTTCAATATGTTGCTTTAAATGACAAATTCAACTGCAGACCTAGTAGGACCAAACAACGCATAACTCCTCCTACCGAGTCCGCTAACCTCCCTTGTCTGTTTATTACTTCCACCACCCGCTTATTATCACCAAAAGATTACTTATTTTCACCTCATCCTGTCCCCAAACTACCAAGGCTACCAGGATGGGAAAGATTTCAGGAAGGTAATATCCTTCAGTAAACCCTCTTCCTCCAAGCGATCTGCTATGCTTTGGAGATCCAGTCCCCTTTGAAGTAGGCCCCCATTCCCAAGGCCCCAGACATGTCCATATACTGCATAGTTTCAACTCTGTGTTGTACGCCCAGTCTTCCTGCCAGAATGTAACCCCATTATAACCTTCCAGGAACTCCTCCTACACCCCTATGTCCTCCCTTACCCTTTTTGTAATGTCTACCCAGTGATGAGGCATCCTTGGCTTCCCAGTAGCCATTGCTAATCTCCTGATAAAGGATCTGCCAGGGCTGATGGTCTTACAAGAGAGATTGAGATGCCCTAGTAATTGTTGCACTAATACCAGCGGCACCCTCCTCCTCCCTTTTACCTGAGCTAACAAACCTCTCAGATGGACCACTTTGTCCCCAGCTAAGCTGAAGCACTCATGCAACATGTCTAAGTCAATCCCCAAGAACTCCAACTGTCATCTCGGACCCTCTATCTTCCCCTCTGCCAGTGGAATCCCTATGTGTCCACACATCTCCTTAATGTCTACAAACAACCCCTCCGCCTGTGCCTGGCTCCTCCCTATAAGTAGGAAATCATCAAATAGTGGACCACCCTCCTGTCCCATTTCATCAACTGAATATCCATTGCGCCCATGAACTAAAAATCTCAAAAGTGGACAAGCCACTGAGCAACCCATAGGCATGGCTTTGTCAAAATATAACCCTCCCTCAAATTGAAAACCTAACAAGTCCCAATCCTCCAGTCTCACTGGTAGTAGTCTAAAGGCAGATTCAATGTCCTTCTTTGCTAGCCACACCCTCTGTACTGCTCTTATCAAAACCACCGCCAGATCCAGGGATACATACGAGACTGCTCGTAAGTCATCCGGAATCTCTTCCTTTACTGATGCCCCTTCTGGATAAGAAAGGTGGTGTATGAGTCAAAACTCACCCTCCTTCTTCTTTGGTATCACTCCCAGTGGTGACACCCTGAACTGGGACATGGAGGTTCAGTAAAGGGTCACTCCACCCATCCTGCTAATGCTTCCTTCCAAATTGCTACCTGGGTGATGACCTCCTTCCCTTTACTGACCCCAAATACTTCACCCTCATCTTCCTGTGCTCCTCTCAAAACCCAACCAGAAACCCATTTTGAAACCAGCCTGCAGGAATTCTGCTCTTACTGAGTCTGGGTACTCCTGCATCCAAGCGAAACTCCATTAAGCTCCATAATATGGGGGCATGCTAAGGAAATACCCAAGCACCCGCCTCTGCCCTGCCTGTTAGTTCCACCCGTAATTGGAATTGTACTTCCCTCTGCTGTGCCCCCCCCCCTGCCTGATCCTCCTCCCCTCTCCCCAAAAGAACTGAGCCAGCCCGGTGACGCTGAGGGTTGAGGCACTGGACGCCACACCTCGTGCCATGCCAGTGACCCATGTTCGGGAATGGACATGAACCTCCAGGGGTCAGCTAGGGCAGGAAAGGATAGAGCATCTGGAGGACTGCTCTCCTTCCATGGGGGGGGGATCATGGCACCGGCACCTGAGTGCCCCCTAGCGGAGGCTGGGAAGCAGGGTGTACATGTGCATACAAGGGGGTAGTCAGGTGCAGATGCCTAAAGGGAGCCATATGGGAGTGTGCACGAGTCGCCTTGGCCGGTGTTATTGCATGCATCCGACTCCAGAGGGAGTCTAAAAAAAATAGAGAGAAAAATATCCCCGCCACCGTGCCTCCATGAAGCCGCCTCACCATCCCTCATTCACTCTCAGGGTGACTCCCTTTCCAGATCCATGTCCATGACACCTTGGCCGGTGGCACAGGCCCACCCTGGGGGGAAAGCCACTAGACAGGGAGGATGGCTGATTTGAGAGTGGGGGGGTGATGGGGGCCATGACCTGGCTGAGATCTGGCGCTGGAGTGGATAAAAATAAAAATTGCTCCTGGCACTGCCCCCCTTGTTGTACATTCCTATCCCCCGCTTGCTGGCAGTTTGCCACTTGGTGTGGGCCTGCAGAGCATGAGCAAACATGCCAAAATTTACAGTTTGACCACATGCACAAGGCCTTGTTGAAACCCCAGCATGTCTTCACTGCTGGGGGGTGCCCTTCTTACCATGATCCCCTCTGGGGCCCCACCCACCGCTCCAAGTGTGTGCAATCCCACCTCAGGTCACCCTTTGCTGCCATCTGCTTTCTAAACGTCTCATCATATTTCAACCGCCCGTATCCCAGTTTGGCCTTATATGCATCTCTGATGGTTGCCGTGTAGGGTCAGGATTGCTAACTCTGGCTGCTTCTCCAGCATCAGTGTGCTGTAAATGAGGAAACCTGCCTGTCACTTATCTATTTTTTCCTTTGTATTGCTTCCTCCTTCTCGTGCCTCACCATTGCTACTATCACTGCCATCTCAGATTTTCCTACCTACTTCTTCTGCTCATACTTTCTGGCTGTGTCCTCTTCCACCAACCCAAAAATATTCATGTATTCCCCTTTCCAGATTTTCTCTTTTTGCGAAGATGGCACGTGGTCTCCCAATGTAAAACCCGGGGGTCTGTCATACAATTTTTTCTTTGCTGGCGGGTTCTCCATGGCCCCCCTCCCTCCTTGCTGCCACCCTTAATTGTTTGCAGTGCCCGTTCCATTTTTTCTATCTCTTTTTACCCCATATCGCCTATCAGCCCTTCCAAGTATTCCTTCAGGTCACCTTCAATAATAACATCCACGTTGCCCTTACCCCCATTTGGGCCTGGCCTGTGGGCTCTGTGTGGGTTCTGTATGGGGGATAAAGGGCCATTCCTGGCTCCCCTTGGCCTCTTCCATCCTCTGCCCCCATCCTGACAATTCTCTCTCCTTCTTTTTCCTGGATGCCTCTTCCTCCCTTCGCTTTGCCACCATGACCAGCTCCATCATTTTACTCACTAATTTAGAAGTCTACTCCATCATTTTTGTGCTGGAAACTGGAGCCTTCTTTGGTGCCATCTTCCTGCTGCTGTAATACTATAATAGGAGGAAGAGACAATGTGAGCAAAAAACCTGCCATCCTCCCTCAAACTGCTAAAATGCCGGCGCCTGGCACCAGGCTTACCTTTTCCTGGTGTACCCCCCAGGCAGCCACTCAAGTGCCTCTCCACCAGGGTGTCTATCATCCCTTCCTCCTGCCAGCCTTCCTTGTGTGGGTCCCACTACCCACTCCTCTTGCCCCTTGAACAAAACTAATCATGTAAATCAAGCCTAATCCATATTAAGTATACCCCACAGCACACATAAAATTAGCACTAAAAGATTGCAAGCCTTTCTATTTCACATGCCAGATGTGTGAAAACTAGGGCAAACTGATACCTTATACAATCCTTCCTTCCATTTTCCCCTAAAGTGCTCATTCAGCTGACCGGTGTTGGTGAGTTCCCACTCACACTCAGTGGCACCAATGCAGCACTCCTTGCTGCTAGTGCTGCCATCACTCACTGCATTGAAGCATGCTGTAGGTGTGTATGGTGTAGGAATATCCCTTGTGTAGGCTCCCATGAGAAACTGCCCCCAGGCCTTGTAATAGTAGCAATCTGTGTAGTGGAACAAACCAGAAAAAATGGAGGTGCCAAACCAGCCGTTTCCCTTCATTATTACTTTATACATTTTAAACCAAGAATGCCAACTAGTAAATGTCTCAGGGGCTTTAAAAGCCTTCCCTGCTCTAAATGCCCCCATCCTCAGATGCATATCCCAATGTAGTTCTACTCCATTACAAAACATGGTTGCAAGCCTCTGTATGTCACATCTGTCCCTCCGCATGCTCTCACTGTCCCTTCTGGGCCTTCAGTGTTCCCCCTTCTGGTTGTCCAGTCACCCACACCCTGTCCTTCATTTTTGGGCCTGTTGTGACCTTTCCACTATCCTCCTCATTGCATCTCCTTGTCCCTCACCATGTTTCTTCCCTTTAAAAATCCCTTCTTTCTTATTAATCCCTCTGTAACAAACCCCCGTGCCTGTAGCACCTTCTCCTCACCTATTCCTGAGCTCCGCTCATCTCCCTGAATGTCCATGCCAACTCATTTCCCTCCTTTGCTGGCGTGTCCTCCTTGTCCTCTGGCCGACCTGAAAACCACTTGGCCTCCGACACACACAGCCCGACACAGGCCTATCCATTCCCTTTACTATTTCTATTTTTTTTTTTTGCTTTCTTTAGTAGCATCCACTTCAACAGAACAAACAAAACCCTCCCACTTGCTTCCCACTGTGTACCTCGGGTACCTAGAGGCCTCAGCCTGATTTCCAAACCGTAAAATTCCACAGCCTTGGGAAACAAAACACTGCACCTTCCTATCTCCTGCCCGCTGAGCACTGACTACTTGCTCCAATTCCAATGCTCCACCATTCACCTTCTTATTCCATTATGCCCGACCTTGAAAACTATGCTGTGCCAAAGCCCCTGCCGAGAACAACTGCACCTATGAGGACTGCCTCCATACCTACTCCCTCTTGAGTTCTCCACACATTCCTTACTACAAAAGGGGTACTTCCCAACACAACAACAAAAACAGCAACACAAACTCGACCGCCACCTACCTAGTCGCGACTCTACATGGCGTAAAAGGAACTTGAAGCACCTGACTGCTCAAATCTTTCTTCCAAAGGCTAACACTACCCAGGACACAAAACCACAATCTTTACTGTTCTCTTGTTCCTGATAAGACAGGAAAACTCTCAATACAATTTCTTAATAAAACCCAACCGTGGTTAAATGTGGCATGAAGGACCTAAGAGACCAGCAGCTTGTGCCTTACCTTGTAGCCAAACAAATGTGCTGAAAACTCCTCACCAAAATTTCCAGCAAAAGAGGGC
The DNA here is from genome assembly GCA_016271365.2 of Neoceratodus forsteri. Classification (NCBI taxonomy): domain Eukaryota; kingdom Metazoa; phylum Chordata; order Ceratodontiformes; family Ceratodontidae; genus Neoceratodus; species Neoceratodus forsteri. The sequence goes on along the minus strand of CM057456.1, from coordinate 92,102,608 downwards.
TGTTGGAAGGTTACCCAAACTTTTATACCCTCCAGGCTCCACCACCCAGGCAACATACAAGCCCTCCCCCATGGTCAATGGGCCGTTCTACTACCTGTGTCAGATGAGTCACCTGGTGACCTCATACTCATTGCTCCTCCTGCCACTTGTTGACCTCACCCCCCTTCCCCTTCCCTTTCTCCTCTGCCTGCCCTTTCTTCTTTCCTTGGGGGGGGGGCTATCTGACAATTGTGGCTGCCTGTTATTGGCAACTTTATTTAACATAGTTTTTTTTTCAGAGAATTTTTCTTCTTTTTCTGATAGTGGAATTGTACCCTCATTTGCACAAGTCCCTTCAGGAACTGCACAAAATTTGATAAATTCAATATTGGAGACATTCCTGACCCAGTGCATGGGTCCAGCAGGCCCCAGCACACATGTCAGTACCTTGTGGATGAGGTTCCCTGATTCAACACATGGTGTGGCATCTGTACCGAAACACTGCTCTGTCCCTACCCAGGCCAGGGCTGGTGATGCATGCTGCATGCTGCATCACCTTCCCCATCTGCTTTGTCCCAGTAAACCAGCTCACTAAGTTCACATCTGAACTCAGCTCACTGGTACGGTAAAGCAGTGTGTTCCCCAGTGGTGCAACAGACATCCCTGCAAATAACGTTACTTAATAAGTTCTTTGTTTTTTAATATTTTGACCCTAAACTTTCAACATAGTCTTCTTATGATCACACCTCAAAAACCCCATAGGTGAAAATTTTCATATCTGTGCCAAAACACCATTCTGTACGACAGGTGTGAAAACATGTTTAGGACAGAATATGAAAAATGACAGCTGAAATGTTCATGAGGTAGTGTGAAAAAATGGCTGTGCTGAAAATTTGGCTTCAAAATATTGAAAATTAACAAAGTTATGCATGTGCACTGAATGATTTCAATGAATGCATGTAATTTGGCCATTTTTAGCAATTTGTTAGCCAAATTTTCAACATGGCCATATTGGGACCACACCTCAAGATCACTGGAAGTGAAATTTCATTATTCAGTCCCAAAAGGTGAATTCAAACAGAGAACATGAAATCACAAACCGGGCCTGATTAACAAGATGAGGCAGGGTCCCAAAAAATGCCATGTTGAAAATTTTGTAAAACAATTCTCAAAAATGGGAGTTATGAACATAAGTTCAAAACACCATTGAAATACATGATACAGCACTTACTTTTATTCCTCAGTTCACGGATTGACTTTTGAGATTGCAGATATGTCTCGGTCCACAGAAGACGACAGCGTATGACCTCCAGTGGTAAGTATAGGGTAATGGGGGGTGTGGCCTGCTGGGTGCTCAATGGGAGGGTTGAGATAGAGGGAGGAGATGGTGGTGACGACAAGGGACATTTTTCTTTCTTTTTGGTTTTTAAAAAATACAAAGACATCAAGGGACTTTTTTCTTCAGAAAATGTACTTAAGCCATTCTGGGACACTGGGGGTCGGCTCTCCAGTGCCCACTCTGCTGGAGGGGGGACTTATAAATGCTGACATGAGGACTGGGCCTCTCCCCATGTCAGCAAGTACATTAAAACAACAGGCTGTGGGGGGGGCATCCAACACTGGGGGTGGGCATCCCGGTGTTGGATTGTATAAAACATTAAATAATAAATTATATCTGGACACTGGGGGTGGGTTCTCAAGTGTCTCAAACTGCTGGGGAGAGACTTGTCAATTACAACATGGAGATTTGCACCCCTACCAATGTCAGCAAGTATAATTAAGAACAGGCTCGGAGGAAGGGCATCTGACACTGAGGGTGGGCATCCAGTGTCAGAATATACAAAAAATAGATAAATAAAAATACAAACAAATAAATACACTGCCACCAGGGGTTGGGGCCCCCAGTGAGCTAATAACAGTTTAAGTAAGGCACAGAACAGTCAGGATGGCAGGGCTACAATTACAGTAGCCCCATCCCAGGCCTATGAGTTACAACACAGCAGGGGTTGCACTATATGACACAGCTGTCATTTATTAGTAAACAACAGCTGTGTCGTGATAGTGTAACCTGCTGTTAAACACCACTGAAATACATTATACTGCACTCACTTCATTCCTCTGTTCACAGTACATTTTGAAGAGTGCAGATGTGTCTCAGTCCACAGAAGATGATAGCGTACAACCTCCGGTGGTAAGTATAGGATAAGGGGGGGTTAGGTGATGGGTGCTCAGTGGGAGGGTCAGAATAGGGGACAGGAATAGTGGGGACAAAGAGGGACTTTTTTTCCAGGTTAAAAAAAACAAGACATGATAACAAAAACACTGCTGGGGGAGCTTGAGAATACTGACATGGAGATTGAGCCCTCTGATGTTGGTAAGCATTATTTAAACAACAGGTTTTGGGGGGGCATCTGACAGTGGTGGTGGGCATTCCGGTGACAGAGTAAACAAAAATAAATAAATAGATAAACAAACAAACAAATAAATATGTGCCACCGGGTTTGGGGACCCCGGTGCAGATAATAGTTTAAGGAACAGCACAGTCAGGATGGTGGGGCTACAATGTCAGTAGCCCTGTTCACTGACAAACCAGTCATGACAGCAGCAGGTGTTGCTATAGTTTGTTAGTTTTTTTAGTAAATGATAGCTGTGTCGTATAGTGCAACTGGTTGTTGTCACCAAAAAACAGGTATCCATAGAACCTTGATTTTTTAAACTGTGCATACTCACAAGTGAAACTTTTTCCTAAATAATTTAAAACTACTAAACTGTGAGAGGTAAAAAGCACAAAAGCACATCCTTGGGGCCAAACTGTATCAAACCTGAAAGTTTCAGATTTTAAATCTGTATATTTTTTCAGTTATTGGAAAGCAAAAATAAAAGTCTTAAAAATTGAGACTTTTACATTTTTTGCACCTCTGTAACTTTGTCCCCACTGAACCGATCTACATAACATGTTCAAATATAAAGAGATCCTGGCACAAAGGCTGTGCTTTCCAAATGTCATGTAAATCCATTAAAATTTGGCAAAGTTATAAAGGAGCAAAAATTGAGGTTTAACATTAAAGTGCCTCCTCAACCCTGATATACAAGCACTACAGTGCCTTCATAATTGTAGTGGCATGGTAGCATCACTATAGTTAGAGCTGAGCATGGCTTTCTATATTAAACAACACATGTTGCACTTTAATGACTTTTTAAACATTCAATGCATTTGCACAAAATTTTGCATGTGCTGTCTTGAAGCAAGGATCTCTTGAAGTGCTAAATTTTGTTCTGGTCAGATGTGCAGATTCCCAGCTGTGCCTAATGAAAAAATGTAAAAAAAAACCCACTATTTTTGGTGTTTTTTGCCATCGCATAGCACCCAGATGGTTTGGAATTTTGTCCTGAATGTCTCAGAGTAGAAAGGGCTTGCCTCAGAAGGATTTCCTTTGGTGGTTTAGTGAAAAAGTATTAATCCATTCCAAAGTTATTACATTTTAAAATGTTGGTTTCTGAACATACTCAGTAAGACTAAAAATGGCTCTTTGAATTATTATTCATAAAGGCATAGATTTACCTCTTAGCTCATGAATAATAATGAACTTATTTGCATACCCCTTTTTTAAACTGAGGGAATTAGAAGAAAACTGGCTAGATATTTCTGTACTCACTACAGAAACATGAGACATCTGCCAGTAAAGAAATCATGTCAGCTACTGTATATACTGTAGGCACAATGCCTCATTTATTTGAAAATAAAAATCTGAGATCTTACACAGTTGTAAATAGGAGACTGTGCATCATAGTAGGGAAAATAGAAGACAGATTCATAGGCTCGGATATTCAAACTGTGCCAGGTTGTGGCGCAAGCCTGGGCACAGCTCAACTTGGCTGCGCTGGGGTGTGGCCTGGGTGATATTCAACGGAGCTACGCTATGGCTCAGCAGCTTTGAATATCACACCCTGGCCACCCCCACTGTGCAAGGCACAGTGGCACTGCGCCAGCGCAAGTGGCCAGAGTGGAGCATGGAGATGCGCTAGCGCAAGTGCCTTTGCACCATTCACATCACCTGCGATATTCAAAAGGGGACATGCAAATGAGGCCATAATTTATGCAAGATGCACATGGGGCCATTTGCATGTCATTATGGCCCCATTTGTATCTCATTAGCATGCAGGTGTGCCGATCCCGGACGACGGCACCCTGCCAGGCAGCAGCTGTCGGGGACCAACGTCCCCTGCAGCCCAATTATGGGCATTTGTTTAAAATAAAAGATCGCTTCCAACATCCCTGGTGGTCCAGTGGACTGCTATCCACCTGATCATGGGCATTTGTGTCACAGAAAGATCCCCTCCCAATATCCCTGGTGGTCCAGTGGACCAGCTATCTGCCCAATCACGGGCATTTGTAAAAACAATGAATTCCAATATCCCTGGTGGTCTAGTGGTCCCCCCACCCTCCCACTGAGCCCCACTGCCCCGCTCCCCGGTCAGCCAGCAGGTGGCAGCACCCCACCCACCTGCCGCCCCACCGTCTGCTGACTGACACCTCAGTAGGGCTGCACGCCCATTGGTTCAAGCGTGAGCCAATGGGCGGCAGCCCACCATACTACACATTCCAGATATGTGAATGAATTCCTGATTGTTGTTTATAAATCAGCCTATTAACTGTTATACTTGTTCTAACCATTACCAGAACAAGAGTTAGTTGATTAAAAAGGGACTACTCTATGTCCAAATGCAGTTACAGTAATAAATTATAATGTTTTTTGAAAGCAGTTTTATGATTTCTTTTTTATTTTACAACTTTAACAAGTTTTTAACATGTTATAATTCATAATAGAACTCATGTGTAATTTAGTGACTGCCCTACAGATGGCAGGAGGGATCAGTGCTAGCCAGTATAAGTGTATAATTTATATTATACAATGGCTTGAAAAATCCTGGATTCTGACTGGCTGGCTGACATGTGTTATACACAGTAAATTGTAGTATCACCAATGGGATAAAGTGCCAGCCAGCTGTATAATTTTAAAGTCCCTGGGACCACCCCTAAAACACACAGCAAACCTGCCATATTGTCCTCCCAGTAAAGCATACCCTGACCCCCCACATCAAACATACAAATCACCAAATTCAGTCTTGGCCAAACCCAGACGGCAATGCAGGAAATTCAAAACTAGACTGCTGCCATAGACACTAGCCACCCAAAACTCGATGAAAAAGCTATCAGAATTACAAATACTTTCACTTGTTTCCCTGACACTTGTTCCCACCAGCCTCTGTCGATGTCATTCCTGAGTCCTGCCTCTGTAGTGGAGCCACATCCTCCCCAATCCCTGTAGAGCAGTGACATCCAAATGAAAGTAAGAAATCAACATTGCAAAAAATAAAAGTACTTCGATCCCAGTGGAACTGGACAGACACCACTAGTGACTCGCTTGCTGCATGGCAGCATACCATGCATGTACAGATTAGACAAAAATGTAGCGAATATTCCATGCTTCAAAGAGGACCGTGCAAAAACTACAAAAGCCTGTCCTGACACCTACAAAAAAAAAAAAAGCTGAAGTCAGGACACAGTAAATTCATCTGTGGGAATCAAACCTATCTCTTTTGGTTGCACCAAGCTCCTTACATGTTCCTACTCTAATCTCTGGCCTGTACAACCTGCCCCCTAGCAACACCCTCGCAACAGGACTATTTCTTGTGACACAACAATACATGTAATAAAAATCATATAAAAGGAAAGAATTAATTAACATCTTTTGTCACAAAACCTGAAGTGGGACATTATATAATCACAATATACCACTCCAGCGTGTGGGTGATGCCTGGATTTATTCACTTCTGGTGTGGTCTGCTCACTCAGCTGGTGGCTTCGTGAACAAACCACACCAGGCATAGGTAAATCCTGGCAGCACCCACACCCTGGAGTGATATATTGTTCAAATGGAACTCATGTAATCTAACAACCCTACAGATGGCAGTAGTGTGTGTTAAATTTTGCACTTTAATATTTTTCAACCTTTAAATGGATTTGCACACAATTTTGCATGTGTGGTCTCATGGGGTAGGTATCTTGATGCCCACAATTTTGTACTGGTCTGATTTGTGGATTCTGAGATGCGGATGGCAGACAAATGTAAAAAAAACAAAAAGTCACTTTTTTTTGTTGTTTTTTTTTTCTCATTGCCTTGCACCCAGATGGATTTGATTTTGGTCTGAATTTTTCAAGGTAGAAAGGGCTTGGCCCGCTGACGTAATTTTCACTGGTTTTAATTGTTTTCTAACTTATTATTAGGTATTTATAAATCTCACAACACACCACCTGTTGTGTATTATTGCTTAAAAGGAACTCATGTAATTCAATGACTGCAATGCAGATGGCAGGAAGGTTCGGTTCTAGATGGGTAAGTGTATAATTTATAACAGAACTCATGCATAATTTAGCAACTGCCCTACAGATGGCAGCAGGGATCAGTTCTAGCCCGATAAATGTCAGTAGTGAACATTACATTTTGCACTTTAATATCTGTTTAACAGATTTGCACAAAAGTTTGCATGCACGGTTCTGTTGGGCAGATCTCTTGATGTGGCAATTTTTTTTTCTAGTTGGATGTGCAGATTATGAGATACATATAGCAAAAAGCATTAAAAAATATACATTTTTTTTCCATTACCTTGTGCACAGAAGGTTTGGAATTTCAGTTTGAAATTTTCAGTATAGAAAGGGATTGACCCACAGATGTTCCTTTCTCTGGTGTGGTGAAAATATTAATCTACTCCGAAGTTATTATTATGCATGTGTAAATCTCAAAACACACCCATGTCATGCGTTATTGCTTAAATGGAACTCAAGTGTACTTCAGTGACAGCCCTACAGATGGCAGGAGGGATTAGTTCTAGCCAGGTAACTGTATAATTTGTAACAGAACTCATGCATAATTTTGCAACTGCCATACCGATGGCAGGAGGGATCAGTTCTAGTCAGGGTAAGTGTATAATTTATAATGGAGCATGTGTAATTAAGTGACTGCTCTACAGATGACAGTGGTGAGTGTTAAATTCTGCAGTTTAATATCTCTGTAATTGTGGAATGAATTTGCACAAAAGTTTGCATGCATAGTCTCATGGGGTAGATCTCATGATGTATCAAGTTTTATTCTGGTTGGATGTGCGGATTCTGAGATGCAGATAGCAAAACAAAACACACAAAAAAATCACTGTTGTTTGCTGATTTTATTGTCATCGCCTTGTGCCCAGATGGTTTAGAATGGTGGTCTGAAAGGGCTTGGCACACAGAGGAGGCTTTCACTGGTTTTGTGAAAAAATATTAATCTGTTCCAAAGTTATAACATTTTTAAATTTTGGGCTTTGAGCATGCTCAGTAAGCACTTTAAAATAGTTGTATAAACGGGCGTGGCTTGGACACCTACAGTTGCCTCAGCTAATGAATAATCATAAGCTTATTTGCTTAACCATTTTTTGAAATTGAGGGAATTAGAAAAATCCAGTGAAAACTACAAGCTATCCCTATTTGGGAAGCTTTGGGCAGGATTCACTAACCGGTCAGGAGTCAAGTCCCACTCCACAACCCCAGTGGTGGACTGAAATCACCCACAGTGGTGGTGCATGCGATTCACAGCTGCAGCATTTGTGGAGGGTGTTACGGCTGCTCCCACCAGCCACAGCAGCTCTCCACAGCTGCGGCAATCCTCCTAACAACACCACCCACAAGCAGCCATAAGTCATGGAGCTGGTCATAATCCGCTTCACCTATGTGAATACCCGCTGCTGCAGGACCCCTGTGACTCCTTCAAGTGGCCACCGCTGATGTTTTGCTTAACTGCAGCACTTTCACGGGGTTCGTGAATCCTGCCCTTTGTTTGTTCAAAATCATTGTTTACAACAATTTCTTTTTGGTCTCTCCTGTTCACATTGCAAGAACAGTTCTTTATGTGCCCCACATTTTCCAAAATGTCACTGTAACTTTAGCTCATGAATAATCATGAGTGTATTTAAATACACATTTTTTAAAATTGAGGGATTTAGGAAAATCAGGTGAAACTACAAACTATCCCTTTCTGGGAAGTGTGAAATTGTTTTGAAACATGGGCTACAAATTAGTATGTTAAACATTAGGACTATAGAAGAAAAGTAGTCATTTTTTCACTTATGTTAAAATAGGCATTATAGTATTGATTTCATGTTTTTTTTTATTTACTTGTTTAACCAGGTATAGCACACTAAGCTGAAAGCTTTTTCACAGGAGTGACCTGTTCATGTGAATTTAAAAAGTTTCAGACAATTCAACAGAGCCAGCCTTAGACTTTATGGGGCCCGAGGCAAAGATAAAACACAGGCCCCTTATAACTAGCAATCGGCAGTTTGGTGACTTTCATGGATGTTAAATTTTTTGTTTTATCATGCTTTCAGGGGGCTTGGGTGAGGTACAGGGTATGTATCATGGTGCCAATGATACTGATATTGCACACATTCCCATCAGTAGCCCAAACATATTTTGTTAACAGATCAAGAAGAAACACATCAGTGGCTGAGTGGCTGGTACTGTGAATGGTTAGGGTTGGTTACCCCTCTTTTCTAAGCACCTTCTTCTTGTGAGTATTTGCACACCCTGGTAGGACACCAGTCGCATTGAATTTGCACTGCTCATTAATCAGAACCACTGCTGATTTTTTTTTATTTTAACACTAAGAAAATGAACTGCTACATGAATTTCACTAGTATGAAATGTGAAACAGTATTGCCTCAAGGCTGAGGGCCGGATTTTCAAAGGTCCGACGCAAGCTGCAATAATGGCAGCTTGCACCGAGTGTGGTGCGCCCGGGACCCTGCACCCGAATTTCTATTTTACAGGGTCCTGATGCCTAAGTCCAGTGGCTTGCGGCAAAGGGGGTGCTGTGCCTGACATATGGCGCACCCACCTGGAATGTCGCAATGGCTGTGGGGAGTCCGCAGCACCCACGGACAGGGACTGGCAATGGGGCACTGCCCCCCAACACCACCACGCCACTGGCACTGGTGCTGCAACAGTTCCAAGTACCCTGGTGGGCTAGTTCCCCCCTCGTGGTACCCATCACAGCACTCCCACCTCCCTCCTGTACCGTGATCCAGTGAGCAGCACAGCCCTCCACATGCCACCCTGGCTGGCTGTCGAATGGGCAGTCCATGCACATACTGTATACTGTATACAGTACATGCACTGATGACTCATTTGGCAGCTGGTCATGAGTGGTGTGTGGAGGAGCTGTACCAGTCTGGATCGGGGTATGGAAGGGGGTGGGAGTGCTGAGATGGGTACAGGGGGTTGGCAGGATGCACAGACGTGGGTGTCAGGGACCTTGACTGGGTGAGGGGGAGACCACGGACCACGAGGGATCACCCACCGGGGATGGATCAGGGTGGGCCACACAGTGGCATGTACAGGATGACCCCCCAGGAGCCATCTAAGTCCCCTTAAACCAGCCCCTTGCTGGTCTAAGGGTACTTCGCACTTGGTTCCTGGGGGGGGTCTTTCAAATTCCAGATCTGAGGGCTGTGGTGGTCTGGGTCTGCTGCAAGCACCCAGTGCCATACCGCAGCCACTTTCATGATGCAGGGCTGGTGCTAGCATACTTTGGTGCAGGCAGCCTGCTGGGTGATGCAGGCTGCCTTTCAAATTAGCACTTGGCACAGCCCTTGGTGCAAGGTGCCCTTGAATCAAACCTGTTCGACGCAAGCACCTTGCGTCAATCTAAGGCCTTTGAAAATATGGCCCTGAGTGAAATGTGAAATAGTACTGCCTAAGGGATGATGCCAGTAATGCCATCATGATCATTTGAAATGAATATATTTGTCTATCTGGCATGATGGCATGCCCAAGAAGCTGAAGAATAAATATTGACAAAGCACCAATAGATATTTCTTCTTTGTCAAGATCTGTTATAAAAAATGTTTGGCTGGGGCTATTAATTTTTCTGGGCAGCACCTTCCATTAGCTGCTCATGCAGACAAACACCTTGGGAACTTGAATGATATTCCCTCTGTCACTTTTGTCTTTCTCTTTCTGCCTTTGAGTTCATAGGTACTGGATGTACCTCCAGTCCCCCAGCTCATTCCAGTCGGAGCACAGCTGAGCTAAAAATAAATTTCTGGCATTTTGTTTTGATATTGTATGGTTTATTGCTCATGGCCAAGCTCCACCTCTGACTTCCCCCAGTTAGGGTCTAGGTTCACAGATCTTTACTGGAGTCTGTAGAGAGTGAGTGGACAACAAGACCTGGATCCCCTGATTTGCAAAGTTGTAGTTATTAAGCTATAGCCATTCTGAGTAGAAGTAGAGGTGCCAGTGAAAAAGCCATACATACAGTAGCAATATTAAATGGTCTGCAGCCTCTAGGGTTGTGAGGGCTTACAAAAGAGAGATCCCTGTCTGTATAATTTACAGTTTAAATAGTGACTGCATCAGCTCAATTCCCCAAGTGGTATCGATCTGATTCCAGACCAAATAATCCTCTCCTCTCTTCTCGTTGTCTTGCTGACCAGACCTGTTGACTGACCCACCCACCTGAACTGGAACACCTTCAGTCCGACTTAATAATCACCACTTACTTGGCTGTTTTTTTTTTCTTTTCTGTTTAGCAGCAGGCACAGCCAGCAGAGGCAACTAAGCAAGCCTCCTTGAAAGCTTGCCTTATTGGGCTCCTCTCTTAGGCTTTCACTGACTCCTCATGGCTACTCCTTCTAAAGTTCAGGTTCACCCTACCGTCCATTTAATGCATACCTTGACTTTAAGTTTATCATTGTTCTGCAGGCACGACACAGCCCGAGTCCCAACAGACATCATACAGGCATGACAGCAAGGCAAGCACCTCAATCATGGTTATAATGAGCTGACTGCCTCTGGCTCCTCTCCTCTCCAATTCAATTTAATTTCCATAATAATGTCCCTGCCACCACTATCCTGATATGCACATGTGTACTGTACTTGTGGCTAGCTGCCAGCCCCGATGGGATGGATTCTGGGAAACTGAGTCTTTTTTTTTTAGCCACACAGCCCAGTTGACAAAAAATTGAGTGGGGATTCAAGTGCGGGACCTTGGGTAAGCATGGGGCCTGGAGCAGGTGCCCCGACTGCTCCCCCCAAGGCCAGCCCTGCAATTCAATGGCTTAGAAATAAGAAAAGTTTAAAAAAATACTTTTTGCAATATTGAGAAAAAGGAAAGTATTATTGTGGTGAAGCCTATTGGTGAAGAGTTGGGGTAAGTGGTGGCTGGCTGTTAGAGTAGGGTAAGGTTGAACCTTTTATGTGTGTTTTGTGTACTTTTTATGGGACTTGTCTCAGTATTTAATGGACTTTTGCATTGTGAAGCTTGATATATTTTGCACATATTTAAATTACTGGAGAAAGGAACAGTAAAAAGCTAAAAACTACACAAGGATGAATAAAAGCTTTTGAATGGACTTTTAAGTTTCCACATTTTCTCAGACTGTTGACCTTACCTGATGCACAACTTTTCCTTTGGCTATGCATAAGGAGGATTCACTGTTATGTTTTAGGTGGACTTTAACCAAGCCTCCTTTGGTGTATCACCTCATCTATTGAAAAACTAGAGCACAGGTTTCATTTTGTCTTGGAAATACAAGAAAGTATTATTGGCTGTTTTAGTTTGGATCTGTCTTGACAGGATAAGACAGCATTGACACAGTGATATCAAAGCGAGACAATGTAGTGTAGTGGCTAAGACTCTGGGCTATGATACTGGAGACTTGGGTTTGAATCCAACAGCTCCCAAGGAATATTGTCAACTTTCACTTTGCATTTAACATCACTTCATTGCAGTACAGTTCACTGATCCCTTCATGTACTGTCTAAGAAACACTAATTTTCCTAAACACTCCAATCCATTATTACAAGTCCATTCACTGATTTAATGAAAAACAAAACAAAAAAAAATGCCACTGTTGAATATCTGGAGTGACCATGAAAATGACTATACCTCTCTCTTGACACCAGCACAGTGACTTTTAAAGATATGCCCATTCTCCTCATTAAAGGCTTAGTAGCGGGATCTTGTATGTACCTCTCTCAGACTTACGCAGGATTTTGGGTCAGGATTAAAAATGTAAAATGAGATGCCCTCAGTGCTCGGTTTTGGTTTTTAGGCACCAGAAACTGCTCAGTATTGTATAATTTACTGGGGCAACATCTTATTACAAGTGGCAGTATGTGCCAAAAGGCACACTGCTCAGATATGACAAAAAACAAAGGGGGGGGGAAGCTGACTGTGCCCCTTTAAAGCATTCTCCCTTTTTTACAGCACCCTGTACTTACAACATCTGTTTATTTTGATAAAAAGCACTGCCCATTTTTTATACATGAAAAAACTTCTTTTTTTTTAAATGACCTCCCAGATAGCAGCCACATACTTCTTTCCTCTCTGGCTGCCCCACTCACGATGCCAAACTGCTTTCCAGTGTGCTTCCTCTCTTGCTGAACTGGTTTCACACTTGCTCCCTCTACATAGAGCTGCACCACTTAATCTACACACACACACACACACTGGCAGGCTCAACCATATAAATGACAGGATGTGCTCTTCTCAAACTCCATAGGATCAAACAGATAAAAAATAAAAACAAACAAAAAAATAAAATAAAAAAACAGAACCATAACCACGACGAGCAGAGCTGCAATTGTAGCTGACAGGATCCTACTATCTTGCTAAGCAAGCAACAGGGTCACCATGTTTTTGTTTTTTGTGTGAATGCACGCCCACACAAAAAATGAATTAATCACTACAGACATCTGAGCGATGACATGACGTCCTAATGCCTGATGCTCTAGCAACCACCCTAGTGATCAGCAACACTAATGGCGCAATGGCACTTTCTCAAAAAATAAACCATAAAACTGTAATACTTTTTCAAAATAATAAAAGAAAAACATTCATTATCACAGCTCACAAACTCCCTGCCTATTGCATAAATGAAATACACAACTGGTACCTGTGGAATAAACAATTTATTTTCACTTGTGCAGTTTGATCCTGGGCACATCACTCATGGCTTACACCATTCATGAGGTTACTGAAGGTAAAAACAGCACTCATGAGAACAAATTGTTTATTTCAGTGTAGTTTGATCTTGGGCACATCACTCGTGGCTTACACCACTCGTGAGGTTACTGAAGGTAAAAACAACACTCGTGAGAAAAAATTGTTTATTTCACAGGTCCCTGTTGTGTATCCCATACTGTATAATGTGATATATATTTTGCAAAAAAACTTTGTTAATGCATCAGCTAGGGTTAAAGCAACAAAGTAGGAAATGTGGCATTAGGCGTTTCAACCTAACATCAAATTCCCACCCTGCACAGACCCACAGGCTGGGGAAGGATCTGTCTTGGGGCCATGAACCCTAACACTCACCCCATTCACCAATGCTGTAGCCATGTCATCTAATTTTGCACTGAAATGGGGTGAGCATTAGGGTTCATTGTCCCCAAGACAGACCCCAACATGTGGGTCTGTGCTGAAAAGTGAAATGAAAGGTAGGGTTAGAAACCCTAACAACATTTCCCCTACTTTTTGCCTTTTCTCCATATAGATATTTATCTCCTACGTCCCTCACAGACCCCTTCTGACTGCCCCACCCAGCTCCATCTTCCCAGTATCACCAGGATGTACCCAGAGTTCTTGCCCAGTCACTGGGTGCAGAACCTGTAGAGGGTTGGTCATTATTCCTCAACCAGGATTTTTCCTCTTTTCTCCATTCTCTGTTGCTGGGGCTACACACCAGACATGTATGTGGTTGCATGGGCACATCAGTGGAATTCCCATAGCACCTTCCCTTCCTTGGTGCCCTACAGACATACACTGCCCATGGGCCTCTATTCGGGGGCAGTCATTCGGCAGCAAACCAATCCTCCCTCCCTGGAAGTGGAGAGCAGTCTTTCAGATGCTCGATCCTCTCCCTTCCTAGTCAACCCTGGTGGCCTGCTCACACCATGAACATGGGTCACTAGCATGGCAGGAGGTAAGGCACAAATGCCTCAGCTCTCCATACAATCAGGCTGGCTACTTTTTGTTGCTTTAACACTAACTGATGCATTAATGATGTTTTATGCAATTTACTTGAATTACTTTTGAGATAAGAATAATAGTATCCTTATTTTACAGTGGGAGTGCAGGGTCTTTCAGACCCTGGGCTTCCATCCCTCCGGTGAGATAGTATAACTTTTTCCTTATTTTATGTTGCGAGTGCAGGGTCCTTTGGACACTGCACTCCCATCCTTCCATTGAGGTAGTATAACGGTATCCTTATTTTATGGTGGGAGCACCCATCACTTCATAGATACATACATGTATGTAGCTGTGGAAGCACAGGGACCTCCGAGCCCTGCTCTTCCAGTTATATTATGGCAGTCAGCAAATTGTCACCATACCCTTGTTATTTCCCCACCTCATGTTGCTGGTGCAGAAACTTTTCAATCCCCACCAAAATGTAATTCTGTGCAAGTGCAGTGCCAATCCACAGGACGTATAGGGTCTGATGGCAGATTGGATGGGCGTAGCGGTCCTTATCTGCTAACAATTTCTATGTTTCTGTGTTTCACAGCACAGGTGCAAAAACACATTTTGAACAGAATTTGAAAAATGACAGCTGTGACATACAAGAGATGGTGTAATAATAAGCCAATGTTGAAAATCTGGGCTCAAAATGTTTTAAAGTTCCAAAGTTAAAAACAGGCATAGTGAAATTGCTACACTTAGTTATAACTCTGTGATATTTAATCATTTTGACCCCATATTCTAGACATAGCCTTCTTATAACCTCATTGCATGTGCCCAGTACAGAAAATTCTCAAATCCCTGGCCAAATGTAATTCTGCACAACTGCAATGTATATCTGCACCACAAGTGCAAAAACACATTTTGACCTGGATTTGAAAAATGAGAGCTGTCACATGCCTGAGGTGGTGTAATAACAAGGCTATGGTGAAAATACGGGATGAAAATATTGAAATTTCCAAAGTTATAAGCGTGCATAGCAAGATTGCAACAGATGCTGGTAATGCAGCCATTTTCTGAAATGCTGATCTCAAATTTTCAACATAACCTTCTTATGACCCCACCTCATGAACAGTATAACTGTTGTTATGTAAATCCCACAGGAAAGGTGATTTCATCCACTGACTGCAAAAACATTGTTCCAGCAGGAGTTGCCTAATGACAGTCATATTGTTCATAGAGAGTCACAAAACACCATGTTAAACATTTGGGGTCAAAAGAGCAAAAACAGCTGAGAGATGCAGAAAAGTTGCCCCCCATTGAAATACATTGAAGTGCATTTACCTTAGTTCATATTGCAGTCTCCAGTTCCAGCAGCAAGGCGTCTCTTGATTGATGGAGTGGTCTCGAACCTGAGACCTCCTGAGGTGAGCGAGGTCAGTGGGGACATCAGGTGGGTGTGGGAGGAGAGTCCACAGTGGGAGGTTGGGTGGGGATGGCGTGATCAGTAAAGGACATTTTTTTGACAAGTTGAAAAAGACAATGAGAGATTTTTTTTTTTGCAGCCAACAAGACACTGCAGGGAGGGTGGGGGATGCCATTACACCACACATGGAAAAAAATATTCAGAGGATGGGGTACCACTACCCACCAGGGATAATGAATGACAGTGGCAAAAAGCCACAAGGGGGGATGCCACTAACACCATCAATAGGAAGAAAAATATTCAGTGGGTGGATGGGCAGTACCAGTAACCACCAAGGCTAAACAGAAAAAAAAATCCAAACTACAGGGAAAGAAAGAAATAAAAAAAATATTGTGATGGGGATTGAGGGTGTTGGGGGGGTACCACTACACACCAAGGCTATTTACGGGGCTGAAGGACAAAATGGTACATTTTTTTCAGGATCAAATGGTCCCACAAAAAGTTTTTTGGATGAGATGGCAGAAAAAGAATCAATTTTCACCATCTGGAGTCCTTCTTACTCCAGGTGTCCTTCAGCATCAGTAACTTTTTTGCACTTAGCTGGCTAGGTGCAACTGCCCCAGAGATATGCCTTTAATGGATATTTAAATGAGCTTAGGGCCAAGCCAATCAAAAGACAGGAAGGGCTGTGTGCTGTGTGAGAGCTGTGGAAGGCTTCAGAAATTTTTCCCCGCTGCACTGAGCAACATTGCTTCTGAGGTGTCTCTCAACTTTCCTTGTTGACAGCCTCCTAGTGCTTATCTGGGTAAAGTTTTCCTCATAAATTATTTCTATTAGTGTGCTGAGTAAAAGCTTTACTTTTTTATTAGCACCACACAAATTTTTTTTTAGTGCGCTAGCACTATTTTTACTTTATTTTTACCACTCACTACTTTCATTTTAAAACCTAATTTTATCGCAGGTGATTTTTTTCAACAGTTCCCTTCATTTTTTTAAATTTTGGGCAAATTCTTGTGGGAACCATCGAATTAGCGACAGTTGCCTTGTTTTTTATCTCAGACATGGCGGGGTTTACTGTGAGGCACCTGCAGTGGATTTCAGTTTAAACAGTGCCCTGGGGGTTCTTCTAGTTTGGCAATTATGAGGAAATCTTTTTGTTATTACTGGACCTTGGTATCATCTGTGTCAGGACTGACTATAAGGGTCCAGCAGCCACCTGCATGCAGTTGACCAGTATTACTTGGGTTTCTATTAAAACTAGCACTGGTATAGATCTCAGTTCTACAACCCCCCCCCCAAAAAAAAAGGGTACTGTAATAGAGTTGATTAACTGGGGTAGGATTGGCCGGTCGCATTTTCACAGAAACCTGCATTCAGTTCATAAGTTCAGGACTGGTTTGATTTGCTTAAATTGGCAAACATAGAAGGCAAACCTTTGATTTTTATGGCTGAGGATAAATCAAAGGCTTCTGATGAGGGGCCATCCAAAAGTACTAACACTAAAAGCAGAGGTGCTAAGGAACCCTCCAGATCCCAGCCCAAAAACAAAGCTTCCAAAGATGAAGTTCCTCACAAATTAAAAAATAATAAGAGTGACAAAAAAAGGAAGCTTGATCAAGCCTCTGATGAAGTGGCTAAAAAGAAACTCGGTCAAGACAAAAATGCTCCCATTGCTCCTGGTAAAGCCAATAGCAAGACAACAGGCTGCTTAAAGCATACAGAAAAAAATAAAACACTTACAAACCAAGTCTGCTCAGGTTCTTCCATCAGTGCAAGAAATGGAAAAAGCATGGCAACTGTTTCAGACCCTTCAGAAGATGGGTCCCCTATTTACTGGGGCTGACAAGCACTCTTCCACAGTTCTCTCTTCGGTAGACTGTGAGGGTGACACAGATGATGATCGATGTTATGATGCCTCTGACATGGATTTTGAGGGCCTTGAGCTCAGGAGTCCTTGAACCCTTATCTTAGGGATCCCCAGGTGACCACAAGGATTATTCCTCTATATTTACATTTACAAAATATGCTGGACAATTTGAACCTCCCTATGCAGAAGCCCAACCAGGATCTGTAACAGAATTGATGCACAAGGGGTAGAAAGGATGAGAAGGGACTTGGTAAGGTTGGAGGAATGGTCAGACATATGGCAACTTAGAGTCAATGCAAAGAAGTGCAAAGTAATGCACCTGGGAAATAAAAATCCAGGAGAAGAGTACACAATAGCAGGGGAGGTACTAACAACAACAATAATGGAAAGGGATCTGGATGTAGTCATATCAGATGACCTAAAAGTGGGTAAGCAATGTGAGAAGTCAGTAAGAAGAGCCAGGGGGATACTGGGATGCATAGGGAGGGGCATCACAAGTAGAAAAAGGGAAGTGGTTATCCCTCTGTACAGACAGTTGGTGAGATCCCATCTGAAGTACTGTGTGCAGTTTTGGAGACCTCATCTAGGCAAGGACATAGACAGGATGGAAGCAGTCCAGAGGAGGGCAACTAAAATGGTGCAGGGTCTACATCAGAAACCATATGAAGAGAGTCTGAGTGAGCTTAATATGTATACCTTTGATGAAAGGAGGGACAGGGGGACATGATCGAAACTTTTAAGTACCTCAAGGGAATCAACAAGGTCCAGGAGGGTAGCATCTTTCAGAAAAGAGATGTGTAAGAACAAGGGAGCACAATTTAAAGTTAGAGGGGACAGCTCAGGGGTAATGAGAAATTCTTTTTCATGGAGAGAGGTGGACGCATGGAACCCCTTCCTGGAGAGGTTGTGGGGTCTAAAACAGTGGGGAATTCAAACACAATGGGACAGACATATGGCAATTAAGGGGAATGCAGGAAGTAGGCTGTTGGTTAACTAGAATCTGCAGCTTATCCAATAGGTAGGAAAATGGGCAGACTGGTGGGCAAAGGGTCTTTATCTGCCATCAAAGTCTATGTTTCTATGTTTCTATGTCGATGAAGAGGAAGATTATAGGGAGATGAGAGTTCTTTCATCTTCAATGACACTAATCATCCCTATCTACTGTATAATGCGTTTAGAAAAATACCATGAAGGTGCTTCAACACCCCACTTCAGTATCAGGGGTTGATTAGCGGCCTGAGACAAAATATAAATTGTCTAAAAATGGTACCGAGTTCCTGTCTGCACACTCTAGCCACGAAAGTATAGTGCAGCAGGCAGCTTGTAAGAAAGATGGAGTTTCCTTGTCCCCCTCTTCTCCGACAAGTATTCCAAGAGAATTGACTTTATAGCAAAGAAAATGTATGCTACAGCTTCTTGCTTCTCAGACTTTCTTCTTACATGGTGTTCACTGCCAAACATCAGAAAGCCCTTTGGAAATCTGTTCAGGCTATTGCCAGCAATGGATCAGATTCTATGGTGCAGGAGCTGGTAGATACATCAAAAATTGCCCTGGAAGCTACTATGTACCAATTCCACATGGCAGACAACAACAATGATGCAGCCTCTAGGGCAATGGCCCATGCCATCTCTGTGAGATGCTTCATCTGGCTTAGAACAACCAGTCTGACCACAGACACTCAGAACAAGGCCATGGATTTTCTCTGTGATCAAAATATGTTGTTGGAATACAGAACCACTGACTACATGAAAAAAGTCGATGAGTACAAGGCCTCCTGTCAGAGCCACTCACCCAAGATTGAGCCCACCGCCCCCAGAGATCCCATCCCAGGGGCGGTAGGGCAGAATTTGTTCCCAGGCCTACAGTCCCTATCCCAATCTGACTTAGGGCCAGTACAGGGGTCTTTCAGAGGCAGGGACAGAAGGGGCCAAAGAAGAGCCACCTCTACCCAGCCATCTGCCTCTCAATCTAAGTTACTACAAAGCCTCTCAGTCAAAGTTACTACAAAGCCCAAAGAATTTGAATGCCTGACCCTTAAACTATCCCTTACTAAGGAGAAATTACTTCTAATTATAGCCTGCTACCATCCTCCATCTAGTGGTATAGTCCTTCTTCCTCATCTTAAAAACATTGCTACCTCTGCTAATACAGAGTGTATCATTCTAGGGGACCTTAACATGAACTGGAATAACGACAGTTCTAAAAGCCTGAAGGACATTTGCAACACTGTGGGATTGGCACAAATGACTTCTACAAGCACTAGACCAAATAGAAAATTCCCAGAACGTAGTTTCTTACTGGACCTTATGCTTGTAAGTAAACCCCACAACATTTCACATGCAGGTGTGTTCTTCAATGATATAAGTGACCACTGTGCTACTCCCTGTATTAGGCACCCACTGCAATTAAACCAGTCCACAAAATTTATGCTGAGAAAAAGCACGAAAAAGTTCTCACAGAACAAATTTCTGGAAGACCTAAGCAGGATCAGATGGCAGGGCTTCTGTCTAGCCTCCTCTATTAGTGAGGCATTCAATATCTTTCATATCCTCCTAACTAAGCTAATCGATAAACATGCCCCACTAAAGCTGATTAGATCTAAGAAAAGATCCCCAGGGTGGTTATCTTCTATTTTGAAGAAGACACTTAGAGACAGGGATTACTGGTGGAAGAGAGTAAGGAAATCACAATTGGAGGTAGACTGGTTAGCATTCCATATGTCTAAAAATGCCTGCAGTAAATTAGCTAGGTCAGAAAAAAACAGGTACTTCCAAGCTGAACTAGAAGCCAGTAAAAACAACTCTGCCAAATTTTGGAACATGCTTAGAGAAGTTGAAGGAAACCCAATAGAATCAACCCTGCCAGCCAAAATATTGTCCAATGGGCATACCTTTACTGACAGAGCCGAAATTCTTGGACAGCTAAACAATCACTTTGCCACTGCAGGACTTGCTTTTGATACCTCACCCATTAGTAAAATTACTCCTCAGGGTGACCCTGCTGTCGACCTCAGTAACATTACTAATCCTAACATACCGTATTCTCCTATATTTACCTTCAATACAGTCACTTTTAAACAGGTTGAGGACTTACTACTGTCATTGGATAATAAAAAAAGCGCAGGTGCAGACAACTTAGAACCATACTTTCTTAAACTTGGATATCATTACTTGACCACCTCCATTACACATCTATTTAATTTGTCACTAATGCATGGTGAACTTCCCCAGCTGTGGAAAACTGCTCATATCCTACCTCTATTCAAGTCAGCAAACCCATGTGATCTGAACAATTATCGACCTATATCTATACTGCCTGCACTGTCGGAACTACTCGAAAAAATTGTTAATGCCCAATTAAGAGAACACTTGGATATACATAACTTATTAAACTCGGCACAATCAGGCTTTATTGCTAAACTTGTGAAAGTAACCACAGATTGGCAAACTGCACTAGATACTAAGAAATATGTGGTTGCTCTCTTCCTAGACCGAGCAAAGCTTTCGATACTGTGGAGCACAACATACTACTTACGGCTCTGAGCAGCTTTAGACTTGACACCTCTGCAATCAAATGGTTCACTAACTACCTCACTAATAGACTGCAACGAGACAAAGCTGCAGGTGACCTGTCATCTCAAGAAACCCTTCTGCGAGGCGTTCCCCAAGGCTCTATATTAGGCCTGATCCTATTCGCAATTTATATCAATAACCTGGACAGTCACCAGCAAGCAGCTAATATACACTTATTCGCGGATGATACTGTACTATACATCGTAAACCCCTCCTTAGATGTGGCACAGGAGAAGCTGCTGCATGACTTTATTACATTTCAACATAATCTTATTGAACACAAACTCCTCCTCCTCAATGCCAAAAAAACAAAAGTTATGGTTCTCACACCAAAAGCTGGCCTTGGATTGACATCCACTTGTCGGATTCTAACACTTCTAGATGAACCTCTAGAATTAGTCGAAACCTTTAAATACCTAGGATTCTGGTTGGACAACAAACTGAACCTCCAATGCCACCTGAATGAAATCTCGAAGAAACTAAGGCAGCGGTTGGGCCTATTTTATAGGCTTAAACATCTCCTAACTCTAGATGCTAGAAAGAGGCTAGTACAATCTACTTTCTTACCTATTTTGGATTATGCTGACTTCATGTATTCTCATTGTCCACTAACGTTGCTCAGTAAACTTGACACCTTATACCACTGGGCCCTCAGATTTATTCACAATCTACCCTTATGTTCTCATCATTGTCTACTATACCAGGAATCGGGTTGGCTGTCTCTATCAGCTAGGAGAAAAAGAAATGCTCTTCTTCAGCTTCACGGAGCACTCTCAAACAAGCTCCCTTCATACATATCTAGCTTATTTGTGCACGCCAAGGGTTTTTATGGACTAAGACACTTCTCTATGCTCTGCTTTCAGATATTCCTAGAGTGAATACAAACTATGGCTCGGCAGCAATCAACTTCTCTCTTTCATCCCTATGGAACTCCATGTAAAGCACACTAAAGCTGCCATCACTTCCAGGCCTAGCCACATTCAGAAAGCTAGTTACTACCTTCCTGAGTGAAAACTGCAATTGTTTCAGACAAAGATGACCCTCCTTACATTTTTTTTTCCTTACTAATCTGAAACCAGTATGCTGTTGTACCTACCCTGGCTCTTTTCTTTCTTTCTTTCTCCTTCATCCCTCCACAACTGCTTCTTGCTGTCCTGTCTACTAACAGAGGGGATAGTTGAGACTTATTAACTTTCCACACATTCATGTACTTTAATTGCCTAGCTTGGAATATTGACAGGTTAGCTGTTGCTGACCATTTTGTGTACATCCTGTAAAATTACTGTATTCATCCTGTAAAATTACTGTATGCTTATGTACTTATTGTACTGTATGTAATGTTCTTTGTTTCTTGTCCAGGACCACCTTGAAAATTAGCTTACTCAATGGTGTTTATGCCTGGAAAAATAAAGTTATTGATTGACTGATTATTGTTTGAAGTTCTGATGTGAGTGTCCAGGTTGCCTCCCCACTTCGAGTTGGAGGCAGACTCTCCAACTATCTTCAGCACTGGTCCCACATCATGTCGGACAAATGGGTGCTGGAGATAGTGGAGAAGGGTCTGCTATGACAGTTCAAGCAGTTTCCAGGCCTCAAGCATACCCAGGTGTCAAGACCTCTGTTCCCAACACAAATACCACTGTTGGAAATGGAGGTACAAAACCTTCTGGCTTTATGAGCAGTGGAGAAGATCCCTGCCCACGAGAAGGGCAAGGGTCTCTACTCCAGGTATTTTTTGACACAAAAAAAAATGGGGAGTGGCAACCTATCTTAGATCTCAGATATTTAAATAAACATCTGAAAAAAAACAAATTCAAAATGGTCACTCTGTCACTGGTCATACAATCCTTACAACAGGGAGACTGGCTAGCCTCCCTTGACTTTAAGGACGCCTACTTCCACATACCCATAAGGAGATCTCACAGGAATTTTCTCAAGTTCAAACTTCCTTCAGGTCACTATCAGTTTGCCGCAATGCCCTTCAGTCTGTCCTCAGCCCCAAGAGTCTTAACCAAGTGTCTCACAGTGGTAGCAGCACATCTCAGGAGACTGGGTGTCACTGTCTGTCCCTATCTGGATGACTGGCTCATAGTAGCAAAGTCTCCTTGCCAGGTCAAAGAATCTTTTTCCCTCACAGAACGCACTCTGGAGTATCTGGGTTTCCTGGGAAATCTAAAGAAATCTCACCCAGAACCCACCCAGCTGCTCACCTTCATATGGGCCCAGCTGGACACTCAGAAGGTATATGCTTTCCTCCCAAAGGAAATAATTCAGAGTTCCCTTTCAGTGGCAGATACTTTTGCCCAGGGACAGCCAAGACCAGCCAAACATTTCCTCAAACTTCTGGGACATTTGGCCTCTATGACTGCAGTACTCCCAGGGGTCAGGTACAGAACGGGACTCCTGCAAGCCTACCTCAGAGCTCGCTGATCTCAGAGAAGCAACACATTTTCAAAGTTGATACCTGTGTTGGAGCAGTTCCTCTAAAACTTGCTGTGGTGGAAAAACCCTGCAAATTTGTAGGCAGGGGTTCCTTTTCAAGCTCCTCTTCCCACAAATGTGATCACCACAGATGCTTCCCTTTGGTCTGGGGTGCTCATTTGGATAGTGCTCAGCAAGCAGCAACTGACTCAAGAGTCACAGTTGCACATAAATCTTTGGAACTCAGAACAGTCTTTCTAGCTCTCAAAGCGTTTGCTCACAGCATAGAAGGGCAGGCGGTTCAAATGCATACGGACAACATCACTGCAATGTTCTACATAAACAAGCGGGTGGTACCAGATCAGGAATACTCTGTTTGGAAGTTCCAAAGCTCTGGTCTCTAGCATTCTCCCTGGAATCAGCCTCTCGCAAATCACCTCCCAGGCAAACTCTGTACTCTGGCGGATGCTCTCTCAGTCAGATGCTCTCTCAATCAAGGCTAGAGTGAATGGACACTAAACAAGCAAGTACTAGCCACCATTTTCATGTGGTGGGGCACACGAGACGTGAATATGTTTGCCCCTCCTCTCAATTTTCAGTTTCCTCAGTACTGCTGCAGGCCCCCAGTTTCAGGAACACCTCCTTTGGATTCCTCGATCCTGGACTGGTCAGGAAGGTTCCTATACGCATTTCCTCCCTTTCCTCTGATAGTCAGGGTTTTGCTGAAAATCAGACAGCAGCCTGCATCAATGATCCTAGTGGCTCTGAAATGGCCCAGGCAAGCCTGGTACCCTCTCCTTTCTCAATGTCCTGCAGCAGGCCAATTCGCCTGCCTCCAACTCACTCAGTGCAGTGGGTTAAGGCTCTGAGCTGCAGATCTGGAGACCTGGTTTGAACCCACAGCTGCCTAGGTGCATACTGTGTGATCCTTAGCAAGTCACTTAACTTCCTTGTGCTCCCAGGTCGCATCTGGAAACAAGCTTCGGCTTACTGTGCTACTCCTGGTTAAACAATGTTCCCCTTTCCTTTCCCCTTTCCCCTTTCCCCTGCTGACCCTTCCTCAGATGGGAGTGCAGTACCCAGACATACACTGTCTTCACCTCAAGGCATGGTTCTTGAGGAGTTAGAGTCTCCTTCCTCACAGTACTCTGAACAGGTCCTTAAAATACTGAGGATGGCTAAAAAACTGAACACTAAGAAGACTTATGCAGTCAAAAGGGAAAAGGTTTTCCTTCTGGTGCAAGACTGAAAAGGTTGAACCCCTATCAGCTTCAGACCCTCAGCTGCTAGACTACCTGGTACACCTACAGGCATCAGGCTTGAAACCATCTTTCCTCAAGCTACACCTGGCTGAAATTTCAGCCTGCCTGTCAGTGGGAAAGAAAAAATCATTTTTTTTCCCACAACATTTCTGAACAGTTTTTCAAAGGCCTTTTGCACCTCCAGCCTCCAACCAGAGAGCTCGTGGTTCCTCCTTGGAGCCTGAACCTTTACATAGATTGGTTCATGAATACACCCTTCGAGCCTATGTCCACAGCCCACATCAAGTTTGTAACTTGAAGACAGTCTTCCTGGTAGCCATTACATCTGCCAGGAGGATTTCAGAGCTACAGGCCATGTGCACTGAGTCGAATTACATCACCCCTCACAATGATAAAGTTAAGCTAGGGACAAATAGGAAATTTCTGCCAAAGGTGGTTTGAGAGTTTCACTTGAACCAGTCTTTTACACTGCCTTGTCTTCTTTACTGAGCCATCCACTCCTGGTGAGCAAAAGTTCCACAGCTTGGATGTCAAAAGAGCCATCTTTCACTACCTACAGCATACTAGATAGTCCAGAGGCTGTTCCACTCAGTTGTTCCTCACCTAGGGGGATGTAGGCAGAGGAAGACCAGCTACCAAAATAACTATTGTTCATTGGTTGGTCTCTTGTATTAGATTCTGCTATGAGACAGCTGGTCACCAACCTCCAGTGGGGCTCAGGGCCCACTCCACCGGGCACTTCAGCCTCACTTGTAGCAGCAAGGGACATTCCCCTACTGGATGTCTGCAAAGCAGGTACCTGGAAATCTGTACACACCTTTGTGAAACATTACAGTTTGGATGTGTAGACCAGATCTGATGCCAAATTTGGCAGGGTGGTTCTGCAGAGCCTCTTTCCCAAGTAGGTTCTCTGCCCACCTCACATTTTGTACGGCTTGGTAGTCTGCAAAAAAGTTACTGATGCTAAAGGACTCCTGGGGTAAGAAGAAAAAATTACCCCCCTAGTAATCTTCTTTCTGCCAAGAGGTCCTTTAGCATCAGTAAGCTTCCACCCTTCCTCCCCGGTTCACCTGTTGGAGAAGGGCTCTTTATGTCACCTTTTACCAAATTTGGAGTTTCTTATTGATGAGGTTTTTAGCCTGTGTTGCTGTTGTTTCTATTTCCACTTTTGTGGACATTTGCATGTTTTTTGAATACTGTTAATTCTTTTTTGGGGCATTTGCCCTCAGTTTTCCTCAAAAAAATTCTGAAGCGTTAAACAACTCTCACTCAGCTCACACCTGTTCCTGTCTTTTGATTGGCTTGGCCCTAAGCTCATTTAAATATCTCTGACAGGCACACCTCCAGGGCAGTTGCACCTAGCCAGCTAAGTGCAAAAAAGTTACTGATACTAAAGGACCCCTTGGAAGAAAGAAGATTACTGCGGTAAGTAATTTTTTCTTGTTCCCCATCTTTTGTGATTCCCCTTCACAAAAGTGGGAGCAAGGCAGAAGCAGGAAACTACAGACCTGTTAGTTTAAACTCAGTGGTAGGAAAATGATGGAATCACTTCTGAAGGAAAGAATTGTTGCATATCTAGAGGCCAGAGGACACAGGACCCAAGGCAGCATGGATTCACAGTGGGAAGGTCATGCCAGACAAATCTGATAGATTTCTTTGACTGGGTGACCAAAGTAGTAGATCAGGGAGGGCTGTGGCCATGGCCTACCTAGACTTTAGCAAGGCATTTGACACAGTCCACACAAAGATTAATATACAAGTTAGCCAGCCTGGGAGTGGGTCCCAAGATGACAGCCTGGGTAAAGAATTGGCTGGAGAATAGGACACAGAGAGTAATAGTAAATGGAGTCCACCCTGAAAAAAGGGGGGTTAGCAATGGGGTACCACAGGGTTCAGTATTAGAACCGGTCCTCTTCAATGTCTTTATAAGCAACATTGCAGAGGGACTGGAAGGAAAAGTATGTCTCTTTGCAGATGACACAAAGATCTGCAACAGAGTTGATGCACAAGGTGGGGTGGAAAGGATGAGAAGGGACTCGGCAAGGTTAGAGGAATGGTCAAATGTATGGCAGCTTAGATTCAGTGCTATGAAGTGCAAGGTAATGCACCTGGGAAACAAAAACCCAGGGGAAGAGTACACAATGGGGGGTGAGATACTAACAACAACAAAAATGGAAAGGGACCTGGGGGTAGTCATATCAGATGACCTAAAGGTGGGCAAGCAATGTGAGAGGGCAGCAAGGAGGGCTGGGGGGATACTGGGATGCATAGGGAGAGGCATCACCAGCAGAAAACAAGAAGTTATTATCCCTCTGTACAGACAGCTGGTGAGACCACATCTGAAGTACTGCATGCAGTTCTGGAGACCCAATCTCCGCAAAGACATAGACAGGATGGAAGCTGTCCAGAGGAGGTCAATTAAAATGGTGCAGGGTCTGCACCGGAAGACATATGAAGTGACACTTAAGGAGCTTAATATGTATAGCCTCGAGGAAAGGAGGGAGAGGGGGACATGATAGAAACTTTCAAGTACCTCAAGGGAATCAACAATGTCCAAGAGGGTAGCATCTTTCAAAAAAAGAGGTGTGCAAGAACAAGGGGGCACAATTTGAAGGTAGAAGGGGGCAGCTCAGAGGTAATTTAAGGAAGTATTTTTTCACAGAGAGGGTTGTGGATGCATGGAACAGCCTTCTGGAGGAGGTTGTGGAGTCAAAAACAGTGGTGGAATTCAAGCATGCATGGGACAGTCATAAGGCAATTCTAGGGGAAGGGGGTAGGAAGAAGTAGGCTGCTGGTTAACTAGGATCTGCAGCTTATCCATCAGGTAGGGAAATGGGCAGACTGGGTGGGCCAAGCGGTCCTTATCTGCCGTCAAATTCTATGTTTCTATGTTTTCCATCACTAGTGAATAAGTTCACCAGCTGAATTCCTTGTTCGCCACTGACGAATAAGGATGGCAAACAAGGAATTTAGTGAGTGTGAACAATGATTTAATTATTTTTAAAAATGTATACGGACACCAAAAACCATACAGCACAGCTCATCAACTCCCGATGAGGAGAAATCACACATTAATGTAAGAAACAGATGTCCCTGGGCAGAGTTACGACACTTTTTTGTGGGGAAAATAAAACAAAACAAGATGGAGGCTCACAAACAACAATTTTTTATGGCTAATAAGGATTGCCCTAGGTAAATGAGGACTGCCCCTCAAGAAGAAAGATTCTTGTTCATTCTGTGCAGCTACTGTATCCTGCAAAATGAATCTTCCATTGAAAAACAATGGAAACATCAAAATGCTATAACTTTGAAATGAATTAATATTTTTTCACCAAATAAATGCTGGCCTGTTCTGTGACCCATGCTCTTACTACCATAAAACTTTCAGACAACAATTCCACACAATCTCTGCACAGCGGGATGAGAAAAAAACTGCAAAAAGTGGCACATTTTCAGAATGTTTCACTATCTTGATCTCAGAATCCACAAATCTGACCAGAACAAAACTTGGACCTTCAAGAGATCTACCCCAGGAGACCGTGCATGTTAAGTTTCGTACAAATCCATTGAACAGCTGCAAAATTATTAAAGGTGCAGGTATAATATATATATATATATATATATATATATATATATACTTTTATATCTATCTATCTATCTATCTATCTATCTATCTATCTATCTATCTATCTATCTATATATACACACATATATATATATATATATATATATATATACACATATACACATACATACTGTATATATACATGCATACATAGATATTCCAGGTGCGCAGTAATGCTCCTAAAGTTAGCGTTGTATAGACAGTTCTATGTTAAATTCAAAATATTGTACCTTAATAAGTTTTGCATTTTTTGACAAAAAAGCCTGATATTTGGAATGCGTGGTCACCCTGTAAAATCTCAAGATGTGGAAAGATACATGATGGCATGTTGTGTAGTTTTTGAGATATAAGGTGATATAAAACAGAGAAAAAAACACTTTTTTTTCCCTATAGATTACCATGGGATTTTTTGCTCTCATCTACAGATCTGAGGGAATAACACTTTTACCTGAAATTTTCTGGGATGATGGGGACAGTGCCAAGGGTGTGCCTTTGGATAGTTTGGTAAAAAGAAATTTCACTATTTTTGAATTACTGTATAATGAATTTTGTGATAGCCACCAGGCAGGCAGGTTATTGAAAACCATTCAAACTGTTAAGTGTTAAGGATTTACTGGTCAAATCTCTGAGAAATACTGTTTGTGTGTCCACCATCATGGTTTTTTTTTCCATCTTTAAAAATTGGATTTCTAAAGGTCTCAATCGCATGATTATCAACATTATTTAGTCATTTAAAAATGTTCAGGTGTGGTATGTCTTCTTGGGGCGGGAATTATAGCACCCGTCACTCACTTAGTTAGGATCAATAGATCAGAACATAACTGTTCGAAGTTCTTTACAGTTCAAACTGTGAAGACTTTGAACAGTAGGAGCTGCCTAGTAGTCCTGTGAATCCACGCCCTCAGTCTTCTCAGTGTGCATATAAAATCCCAACACATGCATCTGCAACAAACTGAACTGATGAATTAACTTTGAAGGTATTAACTTTTTAATTTTTTAGTGTGATTTCTTCTATTCTACCACTCTGCTCACTGGACCATTTGTTTTACACTACTTGCAACAGCTGAGTACTGCTGTGTCTCTAAGTCAGATCATGGTTTGCTTTTCTTTCCACAACACACACACACACACACACACACACACACACTGCTGAGTAAATTGCCTACATTTTATTTGCTCGACTTTGTTGCTGCAGTGTTCTGGTGTAAGCCTTCACATCAAGAATCAGGTAAAATGTTGACTGGGTGATATAAAACATGCTGAGAGTGGAGGAACACTACCTGCCATCCTGCTCCTACTTCTTCAAGTGTGTGCAGGAGATCCAGCCCTTTATGAGGACGATGGCAGTATTATGGAGAGACAAGATCCACATTCTCCCATCACCCACAGCCACCCCGTCACCCCTTGCCACCCACTCCCCTCCCCATTGTCCCTCCAGCATTTCTAGTCACTCCACAGACAGTCTGAACATGTCTCCTCTTTCATCCCGCCACTCACCCTCACCCATCACAACTTGGTCACCTTCTCCTATCACTGTCAGTCCCCCCATGCCAGCAGTGCCAGGCTGTGATCCAGTACCCCATTCACCCTCTCCCCCCCTCTGTCCCAGTCACTCCATGCATGGGGCCTCCACTTATTCACCCTTGCCCCCACCTCACAAACCAACCCCTTTCATCTTTCAGCACCCTTTATCCCACTCACCCTCTATCTCCATTCCTCCTGCAGCTTCAATGACAATGCAGCTGGGTTGCACCATTTTGATCTGGCATAAGAAAAATCACAAAATCGCACCTTTATCTCTATATTTTGCAGTGTGTTTTATTTATAAACCCTTACTAATATATATCCAAAACTCCATATGATGCTGTATATATTTAATTTCAGGTAAGAATAGGTAGTGATCCCTATTTACTGAAGATTTTTATTCTTTTTCATTTTTGATGTTGTTGCTCACTGTTTTAGTAAATGTCTGATGCGATTGAAATTTTATGTGACTATTCTGTCTTTTTTCCTGAGACTTGTTTAGAATTCTATACAGACTGCATTCCTGAACCACCTCTACGGAAAAATAATGTTGTCTGAAATAAAGAACAGACTGTGCTCTGGTTATGAATGTAATTATTATTTGTTTACTCTCTTATCTGGTAAACACCACTGTTTTTACACCTGCATCAGCACCACTAATCACTTTGTTAAATATACAGAATATGATGAGGAAACTGTTTAGACTGGAATACATATCCTATAATGAGAATCAGAAAAAGTCACAGCCATAAGGCTTGAAATTATGGCTGTGTTAATGTTTTTTGCTTGGTTTCATGGTCTTAGCATCACACCGCCTAGGACCACACAAAGGACTTTGGCTTCCAGTCCTCCCATCCATTTGCCCAGCCAATAATCTGCTGCAAACTGCAACTCAGATAGGAGGATTCCTAGCCTGCCACAATTTAAAGGCTTCAACTGGACTTTTGCAGTTTGCTCTACTTAGCTACTGGACTGCTTCTGTCTCCCAAGGGAGTCGCGAATGCTCCAGTCACTTCTTCTGCCCTCTCCACAGTGGTCCCTGAGTAAGCAGTTCCTGCCAAGGACCAAACTGCCCAGGACTACACAAAGGACTTTGGCTTCAGTCCTCCTACCCACTTGCCCAGCCAATTGTTTTCCATAAACTGCAGTTCAGAGAGGAGGATTACTAGCCTGCAACTATTTAAAGACTGCACCTGGACTTTTGCAGCTTGCTCTATTCAGCTGTCAGAATGCTTCTGTCTCCCAAGGGAGTTGCAAGGGCTCCTGCCACTTCTGCTCTCCCCAAAGCCTAATGCCACAAGGACACCAACAGAGTTTGTAGCCCTTTTTCAGCTGCCTGTCACAGTACCATGCCAATCACCCTTGGCTCCGAACCTCAATGTTTTTCTTTTTTGAACTATTAGTTTTATTTTTATTACTATTATTATTATTATAATTACTATTACACTTTGTAGTGCTGTTTCCTAGTTACTGAAAAAAGAAAACAGTCCCTCTATATCCTTTTAAAAAAAATGTTTTATCTGTAAAACAAAAGTCCATTGTTGATCACACCTGCAACCGCAACCTGACCACCCATTTTGCACCCACCTTCCCACACCCCCTTGACACCCCCACACACCCTAACTCATCTGAAGAGGTTCCAGGATCAATATCCACTCTCCCAATCAAAGACACATCTTACTGCTGGAACCGGTGACTACAATATGAGAAATTAAGTTAAATGCCATTCAATGTATTAAAATGGAGGTTTCAACTCTGATGTATAACACAGCTATTTTTTGAGATTTTGACCCCAAATTTTCAATGTGCCCTTTTGGGCACCACCTCATGAACAATATGATTGTCATTTCACAACTCCTGCCCCAAAGGTGATTTTGTGATCAGTTGCTGTATTTATCTTTTGATTTTTTGCCATTCTCCAACCCTGTAGGCATCTTCCCAGCCCCTTCCCTGCTGCCTCCCCATGCCCAGGCTTACCTCACTGGGCAGGGCCATGGAATCAGGGCCCCATCCAGTGGACACCATAGGAAGAAGAGGTGGAGGTGTTGAGCTTCAGATGCAGGGCTAGCATTTTTTATAGGCTGTATTGGGGGTGGGGATATGTACTTATGACCAGCACCCACCCAACCCTCAGTGATTCAGCTCTGGCACTGAGGCTCCACCAGCCTCTGCCAGAGGTCGGTAGTGTGCCAGACATGCAGCCTCCCATGGAAGGAGATCAGTCCCTAGGACACGCGATCCTTTTCCCCCAGCTGGCCCTTGGACATCCCGAGTTTGTTCCCAAACCTGGGTTATCAGCGTCGCAGCTGGGCATGCTGCTTCTGCACTGGTGGGCCAGCTGAATTCATCTTTTTTGTGGGATTTTCTTAATGACAGTTATATTGTTAATGAGGTGGGCTGCCTAAAAGTTCATGTTGATAATTTGGGGTCAAAATGTCTAAAAATAGCTGAGTTATGATAATTTGTTGCAATTTTGCTATGCACCCTCATAAGTTTATAAATTTAAAATTTAAAATATTTTTACCTCAAATGTTGAACATAAACTTATGTTATAAGACCACTAAATGCACGTCACAGCTGTCATTTTTCAAATCCTGGTCAAAACATGTTTTTGTACTTGTGGTGTGGGAATAGCATTGCAGAATTATATTTCGTGGGGATTTGAATATTTTCTGCACTGGATATATCAGGTTGGGTTTCAATCTAGTGCTATAAATGGATGCGCAGAGCCAGAGGTACATACATATACTGTAGGCACATATGGATAAATGGGAGTGCAGGCCCCAGAGTGATCCCACAAGCAAATTAGGATATGATTATACTGTTTCAAAAAGTAAGGAAATAAATTGCAAAAAAACAATGTTAATGCATCAGTTAGGGTTAACATGACAAAAGTAGGGAAATGTGGTATTAGGGTTTTCAACCCTAACACCCAACCCCCACCGTGCACAGAACGAGAGGCATCAGAGGGTGGCATTGGGGTCATCAGCCCTAAAGCTCACCTCATTCTCCTATTCTGTACCCTCCCTGCTTATTTTCTAATGGAATGGGGTGAGCGTTAACCCTAACAGATGCATGTTTGGAAATATATATATTATACTGGTGCTTGTGTAGTTAGGGTAAAAGGTAACATCTAGGTTAAAAGTGTATTATTGAATGTTAATAACTTCGGAACCACTTAGTGGATTTGCACAAAATTAGACATGCATAATGTCTTGAGGTATGTCTCTTGACCTGCCAAATTTCATGGGAATCCGTTTTGTGGTTTCTGATATATAGTATTGAAAAAAAGAAAAATCTATATATTTTTTTTTAACATTTCTTTGTCCACCTTGATCTCAGATACAATTTTAGGTTGTGGTCAGAAATGTTCAGGGTAGAAAGCCTTTGCATCACAGATGTGCATTTCAAAGATTTGGTGAAAAAATATTTTTCTGTTCAAAGGTTATTAAACTTTTAAAGTTTCCCATTATAGCCAATGGGAAAAAATATATGATCTGAAAGTGAAAGCAGGTAAACAGCCCCAAAAAATGGTTTCTTTGTCACTTCATAGCAAGAAAATGGTTAGGACTTTGCACTGAAATTTGCAGGGTGGCAAGCCCTGGGACACAGATGTGCCCTTTGCTTGGTTTGGTGAAGAAATGTACACCAGTTCTACAGCTATAGTACTTGGAAATTGCACATTTCCCAGTAAGATAACACTGTGGTGGTCATGGCACATTTTGGTGGATATACTGTATGCCGAAAATGGTTAGTGATACCAATTTTTTGCTAAGCATGCATGGAGGTGGCCAGGCCATGAATACAACTGCAAATGAATTTTTTCCAAAGTTACTATCATTCCCAAGATATTGCAACTTTTAAAACAAAAGGGTTACCAGGAATGGCTCTAGGCATGTGCAATGTTTCTATACTTATGGGGGCATAAAGGCCCTGTGCTCCCATATTTGGATCCTCTTATGAGAAAATGGGAGCACAGGCACTACATTAAGCACTAGTGGGTGCACAGGGCCCAGAGGGCCATGCACTTCCACAAGGAGATGTGATATCATTAAAATATCAGTACACTTATGTATAGATGGAAGGGCAGGGCCCAGAGGGCCTTGCACTCCCACATGAAAATCGGAGACAATTACAAAATATACGCATGGTCCTACAACAACATATGAATAATATTACACTTTCTCAAAAAGAAGGGAAATTCATTGAAAAAAAACTTTGTTAATGCATCAGTTAGGGTTGTTGCTACAGCTACAAAAGTTTGGAAATTCAATGTTAGGATTACCAACCCTACCCCCACCCCCACTCTCCAAACACCAACAGACACCGGGGTATGCCTCGAAGTCATCAGGACTAACTCTTACCCCATTGTCCTATACTTTACCACACAGCTTCCTTACAAATGGAATGGGGTGAGAGTTAGGGCTGACAACCCCAAGGCACTCCCTGATGCCTGTTGGTGTGTGAAGAGTGGGAGTGGAGGGGTATGGTTGGTAACCCTAACATTGAATTTCCAAACTTTGTCACTGTAATGACAACCCTAGCTGATGCATTAATAAAGATATTTGCAATGAATATATATATATATATATATATATATATATATAGAAGAAAAAACTCCTTTTAATGCATCAGTTAGGGTTTGTTCCACAGTGACAAAAGTGAGGGAAATGGTTGTTAGGCCCCCCTTGGACCCCACAGTCTCACCCCAACTGCACCAGGGTGCGCATTTAGTCATTGGCCCCAACTCTTACCCTATCACATGTGTAAATAAGCAGAGGTATAGGTGAATGGGGTGAGAGTTAGGACTCGACGACCCAACGCGCACCCTGATGCCGGGTTGGGGGTGGGCTGGGGTCCAAGGGGCTTAACCCAACACCAAATTCTCACTTTTGTCACTGTGGAACAACCCTAACTGATGCATTAAAAGGAGTTTTTTGCTTCTAATTTCCCTTCTTTTTGAGAATGGGGACAATAAATAGTGAATGGAATGCAGTGGCAGGAGTGCGGGTCTCACCAGGTGATGTCCTGTTACATAGTAACAGGAACTGCAAAGCAAACACAAGCGGTAACAGTTACACACATGGTAAAGCAAACATAAATGGTAAAGCAAATGTTAATAGAAATGCAAGCGTAAAGTGATGCCAACGCGAACAGTGATGTAAACGGACACACAAGCGCGTACAAAAATGCAACTGGTAATGTGCACAGTGATGGCACCGATATTATAAATGCAAATGTTAAGTGTTATAGCAACAAGAATGCCAAATGTAACAGAAACAAAAAACGCAAACGGAATCGCTTACATAAACGTGAACTGTAATGCGCACGGGCACATTACAACAATTGTAAATGCAAATGGTAAAGTTAACATGAACAATATTGCCAAAGGAAACAGAAACATAAACACATACATAAACACAAACCATAAAGCGCACAGTCACGTTACTGCAATTGTAAATGCAAATGGTAACGGTAACAGCAACAATAACGCCAAAGAAAACATAAACGCAAAAGAAAATGCAAGCACATATGGAAACGCAAACCGTAATGTGCACAGGCACAGTAACACAATAGGAAATGCAAATGGTAACAGTAACAGCAACAAAGATGCAAAATGAAAGACAAACTCAAACATAAAGGAAAGGGCTGCCCTTAAAAGCTAATGTCAATGCACACTGTGACGCAAACCAAAACGCAAATACAAACAGTAGTGGAAACACAAATGGTAACAGTAACACAAACGCAAGCGCAAACGAGAATGCAAAGTGTAATGCACACGGTGACATACACGGGAATGGTAACGCAAACAGGTATGTAAATGCAAGGGAAACAGTAACTGTAACATTAAGAAGAAGTGCGTACCCAATTTTCCCCCAACAGCTGCATAGAGAAACACAGTGTGTACAAAGAATGTATGCAAATTCACATGGTTTGTGATTTTCCTGGCTATGTTTTCTACGTGCCATAGGCTACACATTATCAATGAAAATTCTGTATCTCGACCATTTTCGAGATACGAGCCCCTCAAAGGCGCGGCATATGCCACCATGTTAGTCTATGGGAAAAAATTTCAACTTTGAGCACCGTGAATCCCATCTGTGCAATATTTTTTCACCAAACCACAAAAGGCACATTTGTGAGATGTTGGCTGCCTACCCTCCAAATTTGAGCCCAAAAGACCAAACAGTTCTTTTGCAGCAGGGTGGCAAAGAACTCCTGTCATTTTGGCCATAATCTGGAAAAGTAGCGTAGCAATTTGTGAAAGCTTTCGCAAAATTTTGTTAAAGTGTCACAAGTGCGACACTACTTTGTGACACTGCTTTATCCAGAAACTTGAAAAACATATTAATGGGGTGTTTAACCCCAAAATAAAGACATGGCTAGCATCCTGAGGGTCCGTCTAGGTGAATACAAAAAGAATTTTGTTCCTAGAGGGTTCCAATTTTAAATGTCAAGCATTTTTCTGATCAGTAACTGAAAAAAAAATGGTGGATTTGTGACACTACTAGGGCTGTTTGCGACACTACAAAGTGCAGTTGTGAAAGTGTTGAACTTTTTGTTAACTTTCTAATTGACTTATAATGGGAAATTGTTTTTTGAATAACTTTTGAACTGTTCAATATGTTTTCACAAAATCTTCAAAAGGCACATCGGGGACCCCGGCGGCATGTTCCCTGAAGTTTTTGTACTGGTCATGCAAACAGGAAAAAAGTGTGTGTGTCTATCTCTGTGTGAGCGAGTGAGTGTCTCTGTGTGTGAGTCAGTGTGTCTATGTAATGAAGAGACTGAAAGTCGGCACCAGCAATTATGAAAAGGAAAGTTTATGCAACTGTGGTGTTATCAGAATTTTTTTACACATCCTCTGGGTGTGATGACCACATAAACCTCCCGAGCTTAATTCTTGAGGTTTATGGGTCATCAAACCCCTTGGGTGTGTAAAAAAATTCCATAACACACAGTTGCATAACCATTATTCTCTAAGTAAATTAGATAGATAAATTATAGGGGTGCTATTATAGGGGTGCAGTAGCACCCCTATATTTAGGGTTAGTAGTTCATTAGGGTTAGTATAGTTAGGGTTGTACAATGACTTCATCTTAAATTCCAGTTTTTGCACCTTAAAAACTTTGGCATTCTTTGACGAAATAGATCAAAATTTGGCATGCATGGTCATTCTGCCATTGCCTCAACACTTGGAGAGTTTTGTAATGGCATTTTATATCATTTTTGATATATGGAGTAGTAAAAAAGTATAAAATTGCCACTTTTCCTATACTTAGTGGGAGTTTTACTCTCATCTACAGTCCAGACAAAATTACTTTTTCAATTTTCAGGGATGATGGGGTCTGTACCAAGGGTGGGCCTTCAGATAATCTGGTGAAAAGATGTCTCATGATTTTAAATGTTAACAGTTTTTTGATGCTGCTGGACAGGCAGGTAAATGAAAACTGTTCTAACTGTTATCACTGAAGGATTTGTTTGTGTTTTCAGCCATTTTGTTTTTTTCTCAGTTTTAAAACTGCTTTTCCACATAAACACTGCTTGGTAATTAAAGAACAAGACCTGTATTTAGGTCTCCTTACACAGTTTGTTTATTTTTATCCTATTATGTTGAAATTTACAGGGCAAATGTTTGTTTTGTGGGGAGAAGCTCACTGTCACTAGCTAACGTAAGGATAGTTAGAATGGTAAATACCATTCGAATATTTTAGTAGTTTGAACTTTACTGTTTGATCTGGAAAGACTTCAAACAGTAAAGTTCAATGATATATTGAATGATTTCCCCAAAACACACCTTTGATCATCCTTATTTGGTTTGCTGGTGTCTAGTGGGACCCACTCCCCAATCCCTGTCCCCATCATCTTATTTAGTTCCTGAGTCTAGTGGCAT
Source organism: Neoceratodus forsteri (assembly GCA_016271365.2). Taxonomy (NCBI): domain Eukaryota; kingdom Metazoa; phylum Chordata; order Ceratodontiformes; family Ceratodontidae; genus Neoceratodus; species Neoceratodus forsteri. The sequence goes on along the minus strand of CM057456.1, from coordinate 92,065,037 downwards.
CCACCCCAATCACTGTCCCCAAATCTTTATTCGCTTCCTGGTGTCTAGTGGCAGCCCTTCCCGTGTCCCCAGTTATGTCGCTATCTCCCCAGTACTGTGGGACACTGGGTGGCCACAGTGTCCTGAGATATTGCTGCAAGAGAACCTTTGAAAAAAGAAAACAGTCCCCCGATGTAATTTCTTTTAAATGTTGAAAAAAAGAAAATGGTTTCTCATCATCTCCCCAATCACCCTCCCCATCCTAATCCTCCCACTGATCACCCACCACCCCACACACCTCCAGCCCTATATATACCAACGGAGGTCATCAGGTGTCATCTTTTGTGAACCAGGACATGTCTGTACTCTTCAATGTTGAACAGCGAACTGAAGAATCAAGGTAAATGCAGTATAATGGCTGTCGATGGCATTTTGAACTTATGTTGCTATCTCGGCTATTATACTGTATTTTTGCACCAAATTTTCAACATGGGCTTTTTGGGACCCCCACCTCATGAAAATTGGAACTGTTATTTTGTTACTCAGTCCCATAAGGTGATTTCATGGAAGCCGAATGAAATCACCTTTCAAATCTGATCCAGAAGCAAATGATTTGATACCTTTTAATGGAGAGCACTTTGTTCTTGTTGTTACATGTATGTTGGTCCATTAAAAGGTATCAAATCATTTGCTTCTGGATCTATTCTTGCAAGGACCAATACAACAACTACTAAATCTAGATTCCTTTCAAATCTGAGTAATGAAATAACAGTGCCAGTGTTCAGAGGTGAGTCCCAAAAGCCCATGTTGAAAATTTGATGCAAAAGTACAAAAAATGCCCGAGTTATGCGTGCAAGTTTGTTAAGCCTATGTTGTAACAATGAAATTGGCTGGTGGACAGGGATTCCTGCTTTGGACATCTGGTGATAAATTTTGATGACCAGATGGCCAGACCGGGGATCCTTGTCTGCCAGTGATGAATCAGAATGGTGAACAAGGAATTTGGCCTGTGGACAAGGATTTCTGTCTCACCATCTGGTCATGAAAAGTTCTCAACCAGATGGCCAGACTGGAGATCCTTATTCTCCAGCCAGTTTCCTTGCTCATCAATGATGAATCAGAATGACAGACAAGGATTCCTGTATGGCCATCTGGTCATGAAAATTTGCCTACCAGATGGCCAGATGGGGAAATCCTTGTCTGGCAGATGATTGACAAATCAACATGGCAAACCAGGAAAGGAGGTGGTGAGCAAAAATTGCTTTTTTGCCATCTTCTTGTCAAAGAAGTGTTGCAAGACCATCTAGTCCTGAATAAATGTATTGTTTGTGTCCCCTCTTGCCCTGGTGTCTAGTGACACCACCCACTCTCAATCCCTATATTATTTATTTATAGATTTTTTTTTAAACATTGCTTATTTTAGTGGTGTTCTGCCACGTATATGTTTTAACTTAATCAGAAGTCCCTGGTGTCTTGTGGCACCATCCCACCCTCCCATGCCACAGTAATCATTGGTGACAGTGGCATTTCCTCCCGCTATGGTCCTTTCAGGGTTTGTTTGTTTTGCTGTAAAGAAAAATCATTCTCGTCTTTGCTCATTTTAAGACTGTAAAACTAATGACCATTGCCGATCACCCCCATGCCCACACCCAACCTCCCACTGTGGACCCTCCTCTCAACATTCCCCCAACATCCCCACTGACCCTCCTCACCTCCTGAGGTCTGAAGTTGGGACCCACTCCAATTAAAGACACGTCTTGCTGCTGGAACCAACTGCAATATGAACTAAGGTAAATGTCATTCTATGCATTTCAATGGTGGGGTTCAAGTTTTGACCATACTGTGGTCATTTTTTTGACATTTTGCCTCAAATTTTCATTATCAACTCTCTTGGGGACCCACCTCATGAACAATATAATGTCATTAGGCACTCTCATGGGAAAGGTGAGTTTGTGATTGGTTGGCAAAATCACCTTCCAGTTGATTTGTATAATGACAGTCATATTGTTCATGAAGTGGGCTATTGATTGGTTGGCAAAATCACCTTTCCAGTTGGATTTGTATAATGACAGTCATATTGTTCATGAAGTGGGCTATGTTGAAAATCTGGAGTCAAAATAAAAAAAATGTATCTGTTATGAACATTTGTTTCTATCTTGCTATGCATGCATGTAACTTTGGAAAGTTTCTATATTTACACCCCATATTTTCAGCATAGCCTTAGTATTACCCCACCTCATGTATGTGACAGCTATTATTTTTCAAATATTGGCCAAAATGTGTTTTCACACTTGTGGTGCAGAATGGCATTGCAGTTGTGCAGAATTACATACTGGTGGAAATTTGAAAATGTTGTGTACTGGGTCCATGCGGTGAGGTCATAAGAAGGCTATGTTTGAAATTTGGGGTCAAATAAGGGTACTATTATACTATCTCAATGGAGGTATGGGATGCTCCCCAGTAAAATGAGGATACTATTATACTATCTCAAAAAGTAAGGAAATTAGTGGCAAAAACTGTGTTAATGCATCAATTAGGGTTGCCACAACAAAAGTAGGGAATGATATGTTAGGGTTTCACAGTAACACACCACCCCTGTCCTGAGGAGACCAGGAGGTGTCATGGGGGAGTGGCATTCGGGTCACCAACCCTAACACTCACCCCATTTTCCTATACTGTAGCCACCCAACTTATTTTACAATGGAATGGGGTATGTGTTAGGGCTGGCAACCCAAATGCCACCCCATCCCTGCCAATGCCTCCTGGTCTATACAGGGCAGAGGTGAGGTGTTAGGCTGAAAACCTAATGCCTCATTTCCCTACTGTTGCTTCAGCAATTCAAACTGATGCATTTACAAAGTTTTTTCAATGCATAAATATATACGGTGTATATGTAATAGATAAACCACTCTGAGGTTTCTGGTCACAGTCTGATATTCGCACACCTTGGTGTGCAGTCGAGTGCGTCAACCACCCAAGGCATACTATATATCAGAGCATGACCGCACACCTCAGAGTGGTTTATCCATCTTATAAATGTCACAATTGTTTTGAGGGGTAAAGTGCAGGTGTAGTCACGCACTGATATATGCATGGTCATGTGATGCTTTTCATCCTATAAGATATCAACATTTTCCCTACCCATTTTATAAATTATATATATATCTATATGAATATATATATATAAAGCAAAAACTCTGTTTAATGCATTAGTTAGGTTGTTCCACAGCAACAAAAGTGGAATTCGGTGTTAGGGTTGAAAGCCCCTTGGACCTCCACCCACACCCACAACCAGCATTGGGATGCGATAGTTGCTGGCCCCAACTCACCCCATCAGATGTGTAGAAGCAGAGGTATAGGAGAATGGGTGAGAGTTAGACCAACAATCCCAACGCTAACCCTGATGTTGGTTGGAGGTGGGGCGGGGGGTCCAAGGGGGCTTTCAACCCCAACACCAAATTTCCTTGCTTTTGTCGCTGTGGAACAACCCTAACTAATGCATTAAATGGAGATTTTGCTTCTAATTTCCTTCTTTTGAGAACATAATGAGAAATAGTGAATGTAATGCGGTGGAGGGACCCATGCTCTGCCACTTGATGTCTTGTCACATAACACTGGTGCCCGAAATGCAAATGGTAATGCATATGGTGACGCAAAGCGAAAGACAAAGATAAACAGTACTGTAGACACAAATGGGTAAAATAACAGAAATGTGAGTGCAAATGAAAACAAAAGGTAACAGCACATGGTGCCATAGATGGAACAGTAAGTGAAACGGATATGGAACTGCAAGCAGAAGTGGTAAGGGTAACAGTAATGTAAGGGCAGAGGCTCGTTTTCCCAAAAGCTGCATAGAGAAAGACAGTGAGTACAAAGAATGTATGCATAATAATGGGTCTCAGAGCAGAAAATGAGGAGTTGAATACTAAATTGCTTATATCTCAGGAACCGTATGACGAGAAAAAAATTTAAAAGTTATGTGATTTATATCTTTCCTGACTAGTTTTGTACTTAGCCCCATTAGCATTTTTCTGATGAAAAGTCCATATCTCGCACCATTTCCAAGATACGGGCCCTGAAAGGCACAGCAACACCATAATGTTATCCTAAGGGAAAAAAAGAGACGTTCGGAGTGCCATAACTTTGACTCCCTGTAATATTTTTTCACCAAACAACTGAAGGGCACATCTGTGGGATGTTGGCTTTCTTCCCTCCAAATTTCAGCCCAAAAGACCAAACTGTTATTTTGCAGCAGGGCGACAAAGGATTCCTGTAATGCGGCTGACGCCGTAATGTTATCCTAAGGGAAAAAGCGTCAACTTTGGAGTGCCATAACTTTGCCGCCCTGTAATATTTTTTCACTGAAATACTGAAAGGCACATCTGTGAGATGCTGGCTGCATTCCCCCAAAATTTCAGCCCAAAACCAAACTGTTCTTTTGCAGCAGGGTGGCAAAGAATTGCTGTCAGTTTCCCACAGCCTGGAAAAGTACTGTCGAACTTTGTAAAGTTTTGCAAATCATGCGCACACTGTCACAAATGCTAAAGCACTTTATAATGTAATTTTTCCAGAAATTTGAAAAACATATTTCTGGGGTGTTTTAGCACAAAATAATGACATGCCTAGCATCCTCAGGGTCCGACTAGGTGAATACAAAAAGAATTAGGTTGCTAGATGGTCCCAAATTTAAATGCCAAGCATTTTTCTGATAACCAACTGAAAACAAAATTGCTAATTTGTAACAGTAAAAGTTCCATTTGTGAAAGTAAAAACTGCATTTGCGACACTGTCGAACTTTTTGTTAACTTTTCCCATTGACTTATAATGGGAAATTGTTTTTTGAATAACTTTTGAACCCTTTAATATTGTTTCACAAAATCTTCAAAATGCACATTGGAGACCCTGGCCGCATGTTCCCTGAAGATTTCAGACCAGTCACGCAAACCGTGCAACCTGTAGAGATGAGCAAAGAATTCCAAAAAAGAATAAATGCGCATGCAGATCACGCTTAATAACTCCACAGCCGTATATCCAAACAGTACAAAAGTTGGCAGATCCCAAGATGTATCGTTCTTGATCCTGTATTCCCAATTTCAGGCAAATCCGTTGAACGGTTGCAAAGTTATTAAGGTGCAAAGTTTTAGGTTTAACATGTAAATGGCTCCTCAACCCTAACTATGGTAGCACTACCATGCTACCATAATATATATATATACATATATATATATATATATATATATATATCGCCAAAAACTCCATTAATTCATTAGTTAGGGTTGTTTCCACAGCAACAAAAGTGTGGAAATTTAACATTAGGGTTACCACCCCACCCCCACACCCCATCCTCAAAACCCTAACTCCACATTCACCCACTCCACCCCCCCACACACATGCAATCAGGGGAAGGGCCAAGGCAACACAATCAATCAGAGACAACCAGCACCAGGTAACAGAAGTAACATGGAACTCTAAATGTAGTACAAGACACATCCATCAACATGGTCCAGCAATGGTATGAGTTCTGTTGCCATCAGAGTGCTTTGGGGATACACACATGCTGGAAACCATGGGTGATGGCCCACTGTAAGCATTTTTGTTACAAGCATCAATAACAAGATTTAAGCAGATGCCTATATTTCAATTGTTAATAAATGATGAATCATACAGTATGTTATCTATAGATAGCTCTATTGGAAATAAGAATTTGGATAACCATAGCAAGAGTCATTGGATGTTTGCATATTTTTCTGATAGAATGAGTCAGTCTTAATAACAAATGGTGGTAATAATAAAAGTAATGTTTTGTAATATAGTTTACAAGCAACTGATGACAGCAATAGATGTAACATCCAAAGCTAAACATAACATGCTGCTAGTGAGTATTTCCAGGTAACGCAGCAGTATAACAACATGTGATGGTGCTAGTTTCATACCTGAGCAGTTTCTGAAAGTACTATGTATGTGTCAGCTCTATCTTTCCTGCTACATCATGCCTATGTGGTAGCAGCGATACCTGTAGCGAGCCAATTGTTGAATTATGACACAGAAAAATCAATATTTAGAAAGCTTGTACTGACTAAGTTTCACTGTATGAAAAGATATGCCACCTATGTGTCATCATACTGTGCTGGCAGTATAGAGTTGATAATACTGTATTTGTTTTTTCATTACATAGTGTTATGTGAAATGAGTACAGTGTAGTGATTGTTGTGCTTACAGACATGACTAAATTGTATAGTGTCTTACAATCTTGCATATGTCTTGCATATGTGGGGAGAATGCGGAGTTAGGTTTTGAGGATAGGACATGGGGTGGGGTGGGGTGGTAACTCTAACGTTGAATTTCCACACTTTTGTCACTGTGGAAATAACCCTAACTGATGCATTAATGGAGTTTTTTGCAACGAATTTCCCTTCTTTTTGAGAAAGTGTAATATAAGTGATATGTGTTAGTGGGAGAGTGGGCCCTCAGGGCCCTGCGCCCCCTTTACATTGACCATTGTTTTGCACAATGGTATGTGTATATGGGAAAGCTGGCCCTCTGGGCCCTATGCTCCCACTTATACATAACTATGGAGCAATGCAGCAGCCCTATAGGGCAAGGAAGCCTTGTATCATTAATTTGCTAATATCTCAGCAACCGTAGCAGCTAGGAAAAAAATCAAGTAATGGATTAATCCTGACAGTGAGTACTTCATGATATATGAGTCAATCAAATCTGTATCTCATATTGTTTCTGAGATACAAGCACTAAAAAGGTACCCTTTGAACCCTTGGAATATGTTTTTGCCAATATCTCTCTAACCGTAGCAAGTTGGAACAAATTCCACTGCAGGTGTCATCTATGATTTCCAAACTTCTTTATGCAGGTTAGCTAGCCTACAGATGAGCTAAGCTGTCATTAGCAAAAACTCTGTATCTCGCTTTGTTTTCGAGATATGGGCTCTGAAAGGCATAACGGGTGCCTCAATGTTATCCTATTGGAAATTTCTCAACTTCAGAACACTGTAACTTTGGGCACATCTGTAGGACCAGGGCTTGCCACCCTGCAAATTTCAGCCCAAAAGACCCAACCGTTTTGTTGCAGAAGGATGGCAAAGATTTGCAGTTATTTTTAAAAATGACCCAGACTTCATTTTCCCTGACGATTGAGGACCAAACTTACAAATTGTGTGAGCTGTGGAAAAGGAAAGCAAAGAAACCTGTAAAAGACTTTTTTGCATTTTTAGTGTTCTGTAGTTCGCAACTGTACATCCAACTGCAAAGCAACTTGCCAGATCCAGAGATCTATCATATCAGACAGCACATAAAAAGTTTCAGGGCAAATCTGTCATACAGTGGCAATGTTATTAAGGTGCAAAATTTGAGGTTTAACTTTAAAGTGCTTACTCAACCTAACTATAGTAGCACTACTGTGTCACCATAATATATATATGTATGTATATATGTGTGTATATATATATATATATATATATTATATGTATGTATATAAATATATATATATATATACATATATATGTATGTATGTATATATGTATATAATATGTATATATATATTAGTACAAAACTTTGTTAATGCATCAGTTTGGGTGAATACCATAGCAACAAAAGCAGGAAATGAGGCATTAGGTTCTCTTAGTGTTAAGCCTGATGACTCCATGGCACACCCTGATGTCTGTTGGTGTGTGGAGGTTGGGGGATGGGGTGGGGTGGTGGAGGTAAACCCTGGGGGTGCTAGGTTGGAAACCCCTTACACCTCATTTCCCTGCCCTTGTTGCTAGTGATATTGACCCTAACTGATGTATTAACAAAGTTTTGCAACTTATTTCCTTATTTATGAGGTATCATAATAGTATCCTCATTTTACTGTGGGCTGCCATACCTCCATCCAAATAGTACAGCAGTATTCATATGTCACCGTTTGGAGTGCAGGGACCTTTGAACCCTGTGCCCCATCCCTCCATCAAGAGACTCATCAGTGTCCATATCTCATGGTGGGAGCATATGGTGTTTCAGAGCCTGCAGTCCCATCCCTCCATCAAGATATCCCAACAGTATCCATATGTCACAGTGAGGCAGGGTCCCCATCCCTTCATCCAGATAGTACAGCAGTATCCATATGTCATAGTTGAGCACAGGGTCCTCAATCCCTCCACAGATAAACTAAATGCTTTTCAGTCAAGTTTCATGCTCAACATAGCATGCAGACAGCCTTGGTGAAGGTGGTAAGTGACCTACAACTGAGCATGGACAGGAGGAAAATGATTGGAGCTGTTTTATAGCTCCATCAAAGCATTTGGCATGTTCAGTCATGAGATTCTCCTGTCCAGGCTCAGGGAACTTGTAAGCACTGGCATGGCATTGAGATGGTTTACATCACACTTGCAGGGCAGAAAGCAGTGGAATTGGGATCCTTTAAGTCTGCCCCTTGGCCATAAAATCAGGTGTCCCTCAGGGCTCCATTTTGGGGCCATTATTGTTTAATGTCTACACCAATGTGCTCCGATTCGATGAAGTGGACATTAAATATCATCTGTAAGCTGATGATATGGTAATCTATATAGAGGGGTATTCAATAATGGATACTCAAAATATTTTGCAAGCTGCTTTCAATATGACTGAATATTATTGTATGAAGCACTTATTAATAATAAATGCAAAAAAAGTCTCAATCCGTTCTATTCCACAGAACTCCCAACCAGGAAGACCGAGATACCCTGACCATCCAGACTTTGGATGGGGCAAATATCCAACAGGTAGCGGGATGTAAGTGTTTCGGTATGTGGCTGGATAGTTCATTAAAGTGGGGTGATCATATAGACATGACCATTAAAAATGCTTGGGATTTTGTATCGCTTAAGGCCCTTTATGAACACTGAAACTAGACTGAGAATTGTTAACACCATGTTCATCCCTACCATTACATAGACAGTGTCGGCAGATAAGGGCCTATGGCCCACCTAGTCTGCCCATTTGAGCTTGTAAGTTCAGTTTATGTTTTCCTAGAAGTCTGTTGCCCCTTACCCCTGACCTCCAGAATTCCTTTATATCTATCCCATGCATTCTTAAATCCCGTGATTGTTTTAGCCCCCACCACTTCCTCTGGCAGGGTGTTCCACTTGTCCACCACCCGTTCTGTGAAGAAATTCTTCCTCATGTTTCCTCTGAATCGCTCCCTCCAACTTCATCCCATGCCCTCTAGTCCTGGAACATCTTTTCACTTAAAATAGTGTATTCCTGCACACTGTTCCTCCCTGTAAGATACTTGTATGTCTCTATCATATCCCTCTCCTCTTCTCCTCCAGGGAGTACATGTTCAGTTCCTTCAACCTGTCTTCATAGGACTTGTGATGCAATCCATGCACCATCTTTGTTGCCCTCCTCTGAACCTTCTCTATCCTGTCTATGTCCTTACGTAGGTATGGTCTCCAGAACTGTACACTGTACTCAGGTGGGGCCTCACTAGTGTCTTGTATAAGCGGAATTATGACCTCCCTTTTCCTGCTGGTGATGCCCTGCTATACATCCAGCATCCTATTTGCTTTACCTGCTGCCTTGTCACATGTTTCCCTACCTTGAGGTCATCAGGATGATAACCCCAAGATCCCTTTCCTGCTTGGTTGCATGCTATATCCTCACCCCCAACTGATATATTGTGCCAGGGTTTTTGTGCCCCATATGCATTATTCTGCACTTCCTTGCATTGAATTTCAACTGCCAAACCCCTGACCATTCTTCAAGTTTCTGCAGGTCCTGTCTCATTCTGTCTACACCCTCTGGTGTGTCTACTCTGTTACAGAGCTTGTGTCATCAACGAACAGTGAAATTCTGCCTTCTAGGTCCTGCTCAATGTCACTGATGAAGATGTTGAATAGGACCAGTCCCAGCACTGATCCATGTGATACCCCACTGGTCACTTTTCCCTCTGTGGAGTGACATCCATTTACCACCACCCTCTGTGTCCTGCCACCCAGCCAGTTACCTACCCACCACACTACTGTCCTGCCCACACCCATATTCCCCAGTTTGTGTAATAGTCTTTTATGTGGCACAGTGTCAAAGGCCTTGCTGAAGTCCAGATAGGTCATGTCCACTGCCTCCCTGATCCACCTCCTCAGTCACCCAGTCAAAAATTCAACGAGGTTGGTCTGACATGACCTCCCCTGGTGAAACCATGCTGCCTTGGGTCCTGTAGTCCATTGACAACCAGATGTTCCACCAACTCTCCTTCAGTAGTGCTTCCATGATCTTCCCCACTACCGAGGTGAGGCTGCTGTCTGTAGTTCCCTGCTCCTCTTGTTCCCACTTTTGTATAAGGGGACCACATCTTCTGTTCTCCAGTCTTTGGTACCTCCTGTTTCCAGTGATCGGCTAAACAGGATAGCCAGAGGTTCAGCCACCACCTCTCTTAGTTCTTTAAGGACCCTGGGTGCACCCCATCTGGCCCATTGCTTTATCAACTCTTATTACTTCCAGTTCCTTCAGGACCCTTTCTCGGTAAAGGGACTTGTGTCCATTTCTGCACCATTCTCACCCTTGTACTCCTTCAGACCCATTACCTCCTCTTCCTCAGTAAAGACTGAGCAGAAATACCTGTTCAATATGTCAGCTTTACTGTTGTCATCCTCCACGGCCCCATCCTCCCCTTCAGTCTCACTATCCCTCCTTTGTCTTTCTTTTTTCACTTATGTACCTGTAAAGGTTTTGTCCCCTCTACCCACTGATTTTGCAATGTGTTCTTCTGTCTGAGCTTTGGCTTCCTTACTGACCTCCCTGCCTCCCTTGCTTCTCCTGGTACTTCTCCTATCCCCTTCTGCCTGTGTCTTTTTGTATACCTGAATGCAATCCTTTTGGCTTTCACTTTTGCTACCTCTTTGGAAAACCATAATGGTCTCCTCTTCCTTTTCTTTGCTAACCTGCTTAATGCATAATTCTGTTGTTCTTGTAATCCCCATTTTAAATACTGCCCACTGTTCCTCAACCCCTGATTCCTGTCCCATTCCCCTTAATGCCTCTTTCAAGTATCTCCCCATTTTCCCAAAGTCTGCCCCCCTAAAATCCAGGATACGTGTTTTTGTGTGGTTTGGTTCTGCTCTTTCTGTGATTTCAAACCACAATGACTGGTGGTCACTGTTCCCCAGGTGCTCCCCCACTGTTACCCCATCACACTGTCCCTGTTTGTGAGCACAAGGTCCAGTATTGCCTTCTGCCGAGTTGGTTCCATGATCAGTTGCTTGAGGAAGGCACCCTGAAGGGAGTCCAGGATAAATCTGCTCCTAGTTGATGCTGCTGCTGGGATGCTCCAGTCCACATCTGGAATATTGAAGTCTCCAAGCAGTACTACCTCACCCTTGTCTGCCATCCTTTAGATGGCTAGCATCAGCCCTATCTGTTTCTTCCTCCTGTGCTGGTGGTCTATAGACCACACCTGTGCGATGGCTGTCCCATTTTCCTTTCCAGCTTAACCCAGTATCTCTCCCACATTTTGTTCCTCCTGGATCTCTGTAGCCATTATGTCATTTTTTCACATACAGTGCCACTCCTCCTCCCTTCCTGCCTGCTCTGTCTCTTCTGAATATGTTGTAGCCAGGTATGGCCATCTCCCAGTCATGGTTATCATTACACCAAGTTTCAGTGATGGCCACAATGTCCAGGTCTGACTGCACCATGACAGCCTCCAGATCTTCCATCTTGTTGCTAAGGCTCCTGGCATTTGCACACATGGCTTTCCATAATTTGACCTCCCTAGACTGTTTTGCTGTTCTACTGCAGCCCCTTCCTTGATTGTCCTTTATCCCTGGTTCTCCTTACTGTCTGCCCTTCTGCTGAATTTTGCCCCTTTTCTGCCTATCCACCTCTTGGGCACTAATCTCCATCTTTTGCACACTGCTTTGCAGAGATAGCCACTCCTCTGGTTCACTGGTTCCACTGTTAGCTGTGGGGTGGAGCAGTCGGTACCCTCCTTGCTGGCCTGCCACTTCTTGCTGGTTTAAATGCTTGTCAATGTAGCATTTAAACTTATCATTGAGTGCTTGATTCCCTCCAGAATGGATGCAGACCGTCAGGCTTGAACAATCCTCCATCCCTCCAGGTGGGTCCCCAGTCACCAATGAATCCAAACCTTCCTCACAGCACCAGTTCTTCAACCATGAGTTAAAGTTCTGCATGCACTCCATGCTCTCCTTGCCTCTCGTGAGAAGTATTTCTGAGAAAGTGACAGAAGTAGCTGCTTGCTTGAGACCCTCCCCAATTTCCTAAACTCTTCCTGAACTTCCTTTGGCTCCTCATTTGCCAGGTCATTAGTACCAAGGTGGATAATGACATCCAGCTCACCCTCCCGTCTTGCCTTCCCAGTGATCCCCAGGATCTTACTTCCATCCCTCCATGCCGTGGCACCTGGTAGGCACCTCATCTTCCTGTCCTCCCCCTCCTGTGTTCCTAGCTGGATCCCTCTTATGATGGAGTCCCCCACCAGGAATCACTTCCTCCTCCTCTGGGGTCCACTGCTTTCTCCGCTGAGGTCACCTCCTTGGCTAACCTCCACATCCTTCCTTCCACTTCTCTGGGTACCTCTATTTGGTTGTCCTCGTTTGCCAGTGTGGCATATGAGTTCTTGAGGGAATAGGATCTGGGATGTGCCTTTGCCTGACCGCTCTAACCTCCTGAGCCCACTGTCATCCAAGTGCTCCTCGTTCTCGGCATCCTTGAGGCAGTTGCATTGGACTGGTGGTCTCTGGATAGGGTGATGGTACTCCTGACCCAGTTTACTTCTGCTCTGAGTCTGGCTACCTCATCCTGCAGTCCAGACAGATGCATGCAGATGGCAAGCACCTCAGTGTCCAGAAGGTCTGCCTGAATATGGCTGCCCCACAGACACTGCATTGTACCACTCCCACATTATACTGCAATTATACTGCTATTCCACTACTTGTCTGCTACTGAAGCTTCCTAGTGCCCACAATCTAAGTTTAAAAGAAAAATAGCAATTACCAGTTACTCTAAAGCACTAAATTGAATATGTTTCCTTCCTTCCCCTTCTGGCTTCTTCTCCATTGACTATGGAGATTTCTTGTATGCTGGAGAGCCAAAAACGTACTTAGAATGACTTGATGTATTGTTAAATAGGCTAGCTACATTCATATTGGATGTACCCTTCAGAACGCATCATTGTCAAATGTATCATATGCTGCATTGGATTAAATTACAAATTAGAAGAAATCTTCACACTTCTCAGTTTATGTTAAAAGTTTACAAGGAATTAGTTCCTAGGTATGTTACAGATATATTCAGAATTAGGTTAACCAAACCATGTTTGTGATCTATGCAAGGTATTGACTTTGTTGTACCCAATTGTAATCTTGGAGTAGGGAGGTCTTCCTTCCCATTTGGGGGGGCAACAACTCGGAACCTAATCCCAATTGAACTATGGAGCGCATCTAGTGAGATCAGAAAATCTCTTATAAATAACTGGTATTTGGAACAGGCATTGAGTCCTCTGCCATGCTGCTCTATAGACATAACATATACGATAATGGATGGGAAGTGTGCTTAATGAGAAATTAATGGTTGCCTGAGGTGTGGCATGCCACACTGAGGACAGCATTAATTTCGAATTTTAAACACACTTTCCCATCTTTTATTATTTATAATTGCTGGTCAGCAATTTTTTCCTACATTGATGCTGCTTGTCTGTGATTCACAGACACACACACACTCACACACACACACACACACACACACACACACACACACACACACTCTGTCACACTGTCACACACACGCACACACAGCTTCTTTATTAGAAAAACAAATTGTTGTTTGTTAGGCATCTTTTTTTTACAACTGTTTCTTCATGCTTTGTTGATTTTAGTTTCACTTGCTGCAACAGCACTTACCTCTGTTATAAGCGCTTTTGAGCTGTTCCCAGCACGGTGCTCTGTTTTGGAGGCATTTCAGGGGCTGTATGGTTACGGACAGCAGGATCAACCAGATAAGAGGTTTTAAAACAAAACAAGAGGTTGTAAAAGAAAATAGGATGTCTGGTGTGAAGGTTGATCTGTGGCAGCTCCTCGGTAAGGCGGGACGAGGAGCCACCATGTTTGTTATGTGTTTAGCCTGCCCATGAGAAGCGGAGAGCCAATCAAGATGTGGCTTTTGTGTGATTGAAGTGTCTCGTGTTTGCCGTTATAACCCGCAGGTTATAACGGCAAATTATAACTGGTTCAGCCTATGGAAAAAATTGCTGACCAGTTATTATATAAAAATAATCATTTACTCACCTACATATTTTGCATACCACAATTGTTAAGTTATTTATGAATACATAACTGCATTTTGTATATATATATATTTTAAGTGATGTTTCATCTTTGATTTTATGTAATGGACATTGACTGGTAACTTGTATGGATGTACTCTGGGACCTCATTTTAAATGAGCATTGCTCCATTGAGTTGATTCACTTTCATAGTCTATGAATAAAATATACTACTACTACTACTACTACTACTACAGATGCACATATGTATGAAGCTGAGAAAACACAGGAATCTGTGGCCCCTATGCATTCACACATAAAGTTATTAGCAGGCATAGTGAAATTGCAACAAATAGTAATAACTGTGCCATCCTAAGTAATTTTCACCCCAAATGTTCAACATAATCTTCATATCACCCCACCACATGTACCCAGTACAGAGAAGTTTCAAATCCCTGTCGAAATGTAATTCCACACTACTGTAACATCATTTTGCACCACAGGTGTGGGAAAACATTTTTGGCAGGATCTAAAAAATTACAGCTGTACTATTCATGAAGTGGTGGGGAAAAATATTAATGTTAAAAATCTGGAGTGAAAATATGAAAAATTGGTGAAGTTATGCGCCTGTGTAGAAACTGTGCAACGCACACTCACTCGTAATGTAGTCATTTTGTTGTTATTTTTCCACCAAATTTTCAACACATGCTTCTTGGGACCTCCTCTCATGAACAGTATGACTGCAATTTTGTTAATCCATCCCAAAAGGTTGATTTGCTATTTGCAACTGCACATTCTGCACCATTCTGCAACAGGTGCAGAAACACTTTAAGGCAGGATGTGAAAATGACAGCTTTACTGTTCATAAGAAGATGTGAAAAATGGCAATGTTGAAAATCTGGAGTGAAAATAGAAAAATTGGAGAATTACGAACATGTGAAGAAACTTCATAACACACACTTTAATGCAGTCATTTTAAGAATTCTTTACCAGATTTGCAACATGGGCTTTTTGGGACCCTGCCTCATGAACAGTGGCACTGTCATTTCATCCTGGAAGCTGATTCTGGCAAGTGACCATTAAATCACCCTTTGGGACTGAAAAATGAAATTACAGTGTCAGAGTTCACAAGGTGGGGTCCCAAGAATCCCATGTTGAAAATTTGGAGCTAAAATTCCTAAAATTGGCCACGATAGCAACATAAATTGACCCCCCCCATTGACTTCTATTATACGGCTTACCTTGATTCCTCAGATCGTAGTTCTGCATTGAAGAGTGCAGATGTGTCCCCAGTCCAGAAAAGATCACTGCTCCTGACCTCTGGAGGTAAGTATAGGGTAAGGGTGGTGCAGAGAAGTGGGTGCACAGAGGGAGGGTGTGGATGGGGAGGGGGGAGTGGGGAGACAACGCAGAACCTTTTTCTTTTCTGTAGGTGAAAAAAGACATCCAAGGATGGTTTTCTTTATTTACAGGTAAATAAATTTGGTCAAACTGGGGTGGGCTCCCAGTGTGCCACATGAGTTGGGGGGATCCTGATGCCGACAGGGGATTGGGCACCCCCATTGGTAATAAAAGTGGGCTGGGGAGGCATCCAACACTGGGAGTGGACATCCCAGTGTTGAAAAGCAAAAAAAAAAACACAATTTATCGCTACACACTGTGGTGGGTTCCCAGTGTGCCGAATACTGGGGAGTGGATATACACTGACCTAGGGATTGGGCACCCCGATGTCAGTAAGGAAAATAGGAATTGGCTGGCAGGATAGTCTGATGCAGAATCCTGCACTGAAATTATCGCAAATTTCAATGCAGGATTCTGCATCAAAGAAAACAGGTGTATTCTGATGGGTGTTTTTTTTGTTTTAAGCTGGCCCCAAACAAGTTCTTTTTGTTGGGTGCCAGCTTACAGAGAACAGCTTGTAAAACTACAGCTTTTTCAGCACACTTTATATGTCAGAAACCACTCAATGAATTCCCACAAAATTAAGCAGATCAAGAGAGCTACCCTAGCAATTTTGTGTTCCAAATATCATGCAATCCATTGAACAGTTATAAAGTTATTAAGGTTCCAATTTTGTACATGGAAGTGCAGCTTCACCCTAACTACACTGGTACGGCCGTGCCAGAATAATTTATATATTTATATTTTTCCCCATTGACTTTAATAGGAAAATTGTTTTTTGAATAACTTTTTGAATGGTTTAATATTTTTTCACTAAATCTTTGAAAGGCACATCAGTGCACCATGCTGCATCTTCCCATAAGATTTTAGACCAAATGGAAAAATTGTGTGGGCTGTAGCCAAGAGCAAAGAAACACACAAACCCCCCTGTTTTTGGGTGTTTTCTGGGTGCTCTGCAGTTCCACAATCTCTTATCCAGCCATAATGCAACTTGCCAGATCTAGAGCTCTATGGTACCAGACCATGCATGCAAAATCTCAAGCAAATTCATGGTATGGTGCCAAAGTTATTAAAGCACAAAATCTAGAGTTTAACATATGAATGGCAGGGCAACCCTAAAATAATATATAAATATATATATATATATATATATATATATGTATATATATATATATGTATATATATATACACACAATATACATATACTAACATATTAACATACTAAAATACTAAAATGCCAGCAGAATAGGCCTAATGATCTCTCGAGTCTGCCCGATCTTCAGCACCTGCACTTAGGGCCAATTCTGGTGTCCCCTTCCCCCTTGGATTATACTGTCCCCAGTCCTAGATGTTCCACCTGTATTGGACCTGGTCAGATTTACCCTCCCCCTCTCCCATCCCCCACATAATAGGTATATATGTATGTATCTATCTATCTATCTATCTATCTATCTATCTATCTATCTATTTATATTCTATGCAAAAAACTTTGCTGAGCTGAAAAAGCTGAGGTGGGGAAGTGTAGTAGAATGGGGTGATAATTAAGGCCAATGACCCCAATGCATACCCTGATGCCTGTTGGTGGGGGCAGGGTGGGGTGGGATGCAAGGGGTGAGAACCCTAATGTCAAATTTCCTCGCTTTTGTCACTGTAGAAAAACCCTAACTGATGCATAGAATTTCCCTTTTTTTAGAAAAGAATAGAAAAGTAGAAAGTTGCACAAGTTGGTGGGAGCATGGGCCCAGCTCCACCAACTTGTAAGTTCAGTCCACATTTTTTTTATTTATTTTGGATTTGATCAACCTACACACCTAATGACTAAAAAGTACATTGACAACACTCACGGCCAACTACCAAACAAATGTTAGTGTAGTAGAACAATAGAAAACGATGTCTGCAAAATGTAAACTGTGCCACACAATATCTCCAAAAAATATATATTGTCTACACTATGTAGCACCACAATTCACATCTACGGGACATGCCATCAACACCCTCCAAATTTCAAGTGAAAAGCCCAAACCATGTCCGAGGTATAATATGTCAAAGTTTGAAATTTTCATTCATCAGAGTGGCACAGTTCCACACCTTTTGACATTTAACACACACAATGACTGAAAACTACATCCATGACACTAAGGCTAGCTATCCTATCAATTTCAAGCCACCACCACAAGGAAAACGCTGTCTGCAGAATGTAAACTGCACCGTGCCATATCGCCGCTAAAAAAATATTTTCTTACACATGAATACTGTAATTTATATCGACAGGACATACTGTAAACACCCTCCAAATTTCAAGTAAAAAGGCCAAACCGTTTCCGAGATATTCAATATCAAAGATTAGTAAAATGTCCCCATCTATTGCATTATAAAATTTGGCCATCTTGTCCCTATTTTGCGATCGAAGAATCTCACAATAAAATATGCAGGCTCGTGAACAAAGAATTCAGCCTCACAAACAAAGAATTACAAATCTTATAAATCAAATAATTTAAGGAATTGCGGTAAACCACCACCATGGTTCGACAGAATGAAGACCCCTGACTAAACCCTCCCTCATTTGATTTCCTAGGACGCCCCTGGCTGAGAAAATATATTTTAAATTGGTCAATCTCATCCTCACTGATGTGCATGGTTACGATCAGAGAATCTCTGATAAAAGAATTTGCAGGCTCATGATCAAAGAAATTGCACGCTGGTAATCAAAGAATAAAAAATGGCGAAACATGATTTTTCACCGATTTGAAGCGAATCAACACCATGTCTCAATAGAACGAAACCTCCTGAGCAAAACTCACCCTCATTTGTGTCCCTAGCCCATCTCTGAGCCGAGATATTAGTGTTTTTAAGTTGTGATGCAAGATCGCGATCAAAGAATCTCATGATCAAAGAATTTACAGGCTCACGATCAAAGATCGTTAGCGAGCCGCGAATTAAGATTTTAAATGCTTATAACTCTATTTTTTGACCAATTTGGATAGAACCAAATGCATGGCTCAATAGATCTGAGTCCCCTGAGTGAAACCCATCCAAGTGTTACTTCAGAAGTGACCCCTGAGCTAAGTTTGTGTTTTTCCGATCAGAAATTAAAAAACAAGATGGCGGACCTCGCGATCAAAGAATTTTGAAAATTCTCAGGGACAAAGATTCTTGAACCATGAGGCTGCAAATTCTTTGATTGCCAGGTGGGAGCAGATGGCCAGAACCCCATCCTTTGTTCGCAAAGCATACATATAAATTTTGCCATTGACTTATAGTGGGAAATTAAAAGTGGCATAACTTTTGAATGCCTTATTACTTATTCACCAGACAAAAAGTGGCATGTTTGGCCAACAAAGCTCTTTCAAATGAGTCATCTTGCAGAGCAGCACACTACACGACAGCTGTACAGGGCCATGTCCAAAATCCCAAAAGCTGCCTCCAAAAACAGATAATTTAGCATTGTTCAGCGTTTTCATACACAAAGAAGGTAAGTCCGACCGAAACAAAATTTGGCAAATCAAGAGACTATTGTGCCCTACCACACATACCAAATTTCAGGCAAATCCGTTGAACGGGGCCAAAGTTATTAAAGTGCAAACTTTGACTTTAACAGGTAAGTGACAACTGAACCTAACTATAGTGGTGCGACTGCACCACTATAATATTCATTGCAAAATCACCACACACTACCCCCTCATTTCTCCATCAGATTAATAGGAGACAGGGTGTGCTTTGGGGTCAACGGTCCTAACTGTCACCCCATTCCATGTGTAAGAAAGCTGACATGGTACAGTACAAGAAAATGGGGTGAGAGGCCCAATGACACCAAGGCACACCCTGTCACCTGTTGGTCTGTGGAGGGTGGAGTGGGTTGATGGTGAGGTGGGGTGGGTGTTAGGTTGTCAATCCTAACACCTCATTTCCCTACTTTAGTTGCTTCAACCCTAAGTGATGCATTTTTGCAATTAATTTCCTTACTTTACGAGGAAGTATAATCTCACACTCACCTCACGAACATGGATTCAGCTCGTGAACAGGGATTTTGACACCTCATGAAAAGGATTGGAAGTGAGTCTCGAACAGGTATTTTTAAATTTAAAAACAGACATTTTTTGACCAAACTAAATGGAACAAAATCCATAGGTTTGTAGAGTGAGACACCCTGAACAAAACCCATACTTCAATCTCTACAGAAGACATCCGTGGGGCAAGTTACAATGTTTTATTTTTTAACAAAATTGAAAACAAGATGGCAGCTTATGAACAGGTATTTTTTTCATATGAACAGGGATTTAATGACATCTTGTTTGTGAGCAGTAAACACCCTTGTTCGTGAGCCCAAATACTTGTTCGAAGCTGTGCAGCTATCCAAAAGACTGAACTGACCATGCTCAGAACCCAACATTTCAAAACTGAATAACTTTGGAAAGGATTAATATTTTTTCACCACACCACCACTAACTTGTTCTTTGGGCAAGCTCTTTCTATCCTGAAATTTGCCGGCCAAAATTCCAAATGGCATGGTAGTAGTGCGATGAGGAAAAATCATGCAGTGCACAATCTGCACTTCCAATCAAAACAAAACTTGGCACATCAAGAGATGTACCCCACGGGACTGTGCATACTAACTTTTGTGAAAATCCATTGATCAGTTGCAAAGTTATTAAAGTGCAAAATATGGGACATAACATTAAACTACTTACTCAACCCTAACTATAGTGGCACTACCATGCTGCTTTAATATTAATATATATATATTGCAGAAAACTGCATTAATGCACCAGTTAGGGTTTAACTTAATGCCTCAAAAGTAGGGAAATGACCTTTCACCAAGCACCAAAAGGCAAAAATGACAGAAACAACCACAGACAGCCATCATCATGTAAGACAAACAACATTCAACTGTTTCCAGATTATACAAATGCAGTACTAGACATGTGCTGCCTTTGTGAATTTGTATGTGATGCTTATACAGCCACACCTGTTTGTGCATGATAGAACAGTGTGTATGAATACTTATGGCTGCAGAAGTGCAGACAGAAGTTGCTACAGGCCTGCATCTCTGCAGACAAGGCACTTTCATGCACACTGTACAAGGTAAACTACCAGATAGCATGATTTGCTAATGGATAGTTTTCTATATACAGCTGCATAACTGAAAAACTGGTACCCTATTGAAAAATTTCTAGATACACTGCTGAAATCATGATACCCACATTACAGGGTCTTGCCCTTCTGGAGTCAGAAGTCAGTATTTGTGTCTAACGCCTGAGTCCAAAGAGGCACTGGCCTCCAGGGCCAGTGCTTCAACAGACAGGAGTACTGGTGCAATTTTTGCATCATGGATTTGGTGGCACCTGTGCTTCTGCAGCCAGAAGTTGGTGTGTATGTCTTATAGTTGTGACTGCAGAAGGACAGATTAATCAAGTGCATGTGTGTCTTATGTGCATGAGTACCTGAAGATACCGAAGTACCAGCCCAATAGGGGTTTGCACTTCTGCAGACAAAAGAAGTCTTGTAATTTGGGTATTGTGTATTCATATCTCTAGCTGTGGGGGCCTGTCTTTCTGCACACAAAAGCAGTGCTGTGATTGGAGTATCGTGGATTTCTACCTGCAGCAACAAGTGAGTGTGTATGGCTTGTGGTGAGCATGCTGCAGATACAAATCCATGAAAGGGCAGCACATCACTGGTACTGCATTTGTGTCATCTGGAAACAGCTGACACATATTTGTCTTACTTGAAGATGGCTGTCTGTGGTTGCTTGTGTGTTCTTGTCCTTTTGCTGCTTGGTGGGTGGGGGTGGGGATTTAGGGCTAGAAACCGTAACGCCACATTTCCCTACTTTTGTGGCATTAAGTTGAACCCTAACCGGTGCATTAATGCAGTGTTTTGCAATGAATTTATTTTCTTTTTGTGAAAGTGAAAAACTCAAAATACAACAGTTCATCTGGCTGCAGAAGCAGGGGCCAGCAGTTCTGCAGCTACAGATAAACATTCACAATGCAAGGAATATACAGCCACTTCTGTAGCTGCAGACAGAAACACTAAATATGCTTCAAAATGATATCCCCCACACCACATCCTCTAAACTTTCATGATTTCCAGTTTTCAAGTTGCCTACAGCAGCTTGCATTATCTGAACATTTGTTTTATCATAATTTAATTATCAATTGTAATCCGTCTGTTTTATACAGTTTGTTATAATTATCCATATCACATAATATTGAATTGAATTATAAATGAGCATGTTGCAATACTGCACCGCCCAGAGTCAGACAGTCAAGGAACAGGACACTAAAAAAAAATTAGGCAGTCCATTAAGCAGCAGTACTGGGGGTAAGCACCTCAGTCCATTTAAATGACATAATTCAGATAGGTAGATAGGTAGGTAGGTAACTAGCTAGCTAGATAGATAGATAACTAGATAGATACATACGTAGAAACAGGGACAGAGTGCCAGCTCACTGCATTCACTCCTAAACCAAAGTGAAACATAAAGAAAGAGCTTAAGAAACAATATGCTGCTGATATGGAAATAGCAGTGTAAAGCCAATGGCAGCAAATGAAGTTTGAAATGTAATGCAGGCAACACTTGCGACACCATAGTACTACAAGTACATATTGTTTCACTGGCCTAGAATCTGCGACCATTCACATTTTGGTCATCCTGCAACAGATACATAAGCTGAACATGTTTGATGCATGATTGTAATTAGTTCTCCTTAAAATTAAATTTGTGTGGGGACAAAATAAACTATTCAGATGATTTAACAGTTCAAATGATGATCAAGCAAATCAGAATCATGTTAGCAGCTGTGTTTAACATGTGGCACATGGTTATTAAACAGTTGGGTTGAAAATAAACTGGAGGTGCCTTTCTATTTTTATTGTTGTGTACAAAAAATTCCAGTTCATTACTAATCCCAGAGTGCCCTTTATTTTATGCAGTACTATATACTTAGTTAGGGAGGGGCTTCCTGAAAACTAGCAGTTGTAGGAAAAAATAGATGAAGGAAGCACTCAACCTTCTAAAAATTCCAATGATTTTAATTAATCAAGCACTTGTAACATTCCATATTTAACTTTATATATTCAAGCTGTCCCTTAATATGTGATTAAGACTTGTTAATATTTCAGGACTAACTTTTCCCTTCTTAAGAACCTGAGTGGGCTGCTTATTAATAAAACAAAAAATGAAAAAAAAAATTCTTGTTATGCTAAAATTGTAAAATATTTTGTGGGCCTGTAACTCAGATTTAATTAATAGAGCAGGGAGAAACACATGCTACCTAAGTTTTGGTTTTGTAATTTTATATGCTTAATTGTTTTTAGTACTTTATTTGCATGAGGTTCCCAAAATTGGTAAGTGAAAACACAAATAGAGTAAATGGGTGGGGGGTTGAAAATTCACCTTCTTGTGTCTGCCTTCAATCTACTCTTTTTAAATAAATGTATTTACCATGTATATAAAATGATATTTCTTAGCAAAATTGTTTTATTTCCCAACTATATTTATGATGGCTTGATATATCTCCATTCTGTAATCAAAATAACAGGCAACCTTGGCATAGTTTTCAAGTTTCTAATTTATATATTTAAAATTGTTCATTTTCAAAAATAAGCAGATTTTGCAAACTTACCCCACAATAGAAGATCCTTTGCTTGATTCCAGTTTGCCTATGAAACATTTTTGCATGCTCCATATCTCACTTTTAAATACATAAATTAGAAACTTATAAAGCAGTTAATGTTAATGGGCTGTTAATGTATTAGTTCAGAGGGAACAGTGTCAGGTCTTAAGCTTATTTTTTTATTTATTTATTTTGTTTTTGGAAAATCATGAGAAGGATATTGTTTAAGTGCATTGCAGGTGGATAAACATATCAAGGGTGTATTTATTTATTTAGCTTTTGTTTACCGGGTAAGTACACTAGACAAGTATTATGCCTATTTTCAGGAACGACCCGGAAGAGTACAACATGAAGAACAACAGTCAAGGAGGCATGGCAAAGAGAGTACAGTTTTTTGTCACAGTAAACAAACACGTGGGAAATACATCATTTTATGCTAGGGAAAACATATAGTAGTAAGCACATTTCAGATTATACACTCTAGACTAGCTAGTTCAACTGACAGATATATACAGGTCATCATACATAGGAGTGGAGCATACTTCTGGACTGATTGGTCATAATATAACTTATAACATTGTCAGACACACTTCTAGGCTAGTTGGATCATGGACAGGTATATACAGCTCATCACATTTTTCTAAATGTGCACATGTTAGACAGAACAGAAACACTTGGTAGTACAAGTTTCTACCATGACCTAAGGTGCAATATGTCATGTTAGCCTATGACCGTGGAGCAATAATGGGTGTAAAATGCCCAAGGCTTTTAGACAGGAGTAGTCAGAAGTCATTGATACAGTGGGAAAATATATCCAGGAATTCAATGGAGACACCCTGGGGAGGTTCAGACAAAACAATTTGACACTTTACTCTAGGGAGGTTTGGGGCAGTCACACTCTGATGCTAGTTTTAGGAAACCCCACAGGGAATTTCAAAAACTCAGATAGGAGGGGGCAGCTTGGATATCCACAGGCAGCGAATTCCAGAGTCTGGGCGCACTTATGGCAAAGTCCCGATCCCCCATGAGGGTCCGGGTAGGAGGGACTTTGAGCATCCCTGATGTGAGAGACCTAAGTTGGTAGGGGGTGGAATTCAGTTTAGGCAGAAGCCAGGCCAGCCCCTGGGGGTGCTATTTCTAATCACTTTCCAAGAGAGGCATCCCAAACCAAAATCAGGTATCTAGCTGGTGAGAGCCAGCAGAGTTTCTCATATAGCTCACAAATGGTGGGTGAGTCGGGGCAGCCAAGGCAAATGACAAATGTTATTAATGCAGTGTACCACCGAAAGAGATGTGTCTTGGAGAGTGAGCAAACAGGTGCAGCCCATAGCTGAGAGAGAGAGAGGAGCACACCTTCACTAGGGCAAGCCTGGCTGCCAGTGTAGGTTATACTTGGCCCTATAGGCCAGACCTAGTTTGCAGTTTGCTGCCCTGCAGATGTTAAGGATATGATTACCCATGTCAAGTTGGGGTTCAAGTGTTACCCCCAGATATTTGATGGAGCTCACTATGGGTAGTGAGGATCCATCTGCGCTGGTGACGTGTAAGCAGGCTGATGAGGCTTTGATTTTAGCCATTGAGCCACAGAGCATAGCCTGTGTCTTTTTCAGGTTCAGGACCAGCTTATGACTAGTAACCCATGACAATACCTTGTTAAAGTCATGGGTCAGGTTCTGGTTTAGGGTAGTGGCATTCTGGGAGTGAGCCAGGATTACCAGATCATCTGCATACATGGTGGCGCTACAGCTAGTAGTAACCATGGGTAGTTGATTGATGAAGAGGGAGAAGAGGAAGGGACCCAATACCGAGCCTTGAGGCACTCTGGAGGTCACTGGTAGGGGCTCGGAGAGTACTTTATTGAAGCAGGTACGCTACTTTCTGCCATGTAGATAACCCATTAACAATTTCATGGCATGAGAGAAGAGGTCAAGTGACCACAACTGTGCACCAAGCAGTTTGTGGTCAACGAGGTCAAAGGCTTTGGACAGGTCGATAAATATTGCACCAGAGAGTTTGCCCTGGTCTATGGCTGTCTGGATACTTGATGCAACCAAGATTAAGGCTGTGGTGGTGCTGTGTCCCTTACGAAAGCCATGCTGAGCTGGGGACAGAAGTTCATGAGAGTGGATATATTCCGAAAGCTGCTCAGCCACTACCTTTTCAAGGAGCTTGCTAAGGGTTGGGAGAATGGCAATCAGTCGATAATTGTCAGGCAGTTTCGGATTACCTTGCTTCAGTACAGGGACAATCCTCGCCTCTTTCCAGATGTCTGGGATGGTCCCCAGACAAAGGGATAGGTTGAAGATAAAGGCTACTGGTGAGGCAATGTGTGCAGCACCAAGCTTAAGGAGTTTAGGCTCCAGGTTGTCTAGGCCAGACTGGAGTACTGGGAGAGGCCAGCTAGGCATTTCTGCAAGTCCTGAACTGATACAGCCCTGAGTGGAACATTTGATGAGAGGGTGACCCTCCAGCAGAGTGGAGGGAGAGGTGGGACAGAGCCTCATCAGGTGAGAAGAGGGCTGTGAAGGCAGAGAGGTCAGAGAAGTGATTATTTAGGAGTTGGCAATGTATGTAGATTATTGCAGGAGACTCATTTATGACCATGTCCATAACCCCTGGATGGGAGGATCCGCTGACAAGGATTTAATATCTCCAGAACCTCCTGGGATTACTGGCAGAGCTTAGTAGGGCAGACTTGCAAAAGTCACTCTTTGCTGCCCTGATGGCCTTTTTGCACTTGTTTCTGAGGTGTCTGCACCTTTGAATAATCATGGGATCACTGGTACCTTTGGAATGAGCCCAACACTTATCTCTCTCTCGCATCTGGGCTAGGAGATTTCCATTTAACCAGAGGGTAGCGGACCCCCTCACCCTACAGGTGACCTTGGAAGCATGCTTGTCTTGCAAGGCCTCAAAGGTGAGAGAGGAAGTAAGAGGTTGCTGCCGAGGGGTCAGTGGCACCATACACCCCAGACCAGTCAGTAACTCAGGGTCTTCCAGGAACTCTCAGTATCGAATCTAGAGTAGTTTCTGACATGCATAATTTTGTGTGGAATTTTGGGGGTGGGAATTTTCCATACACGGAAAACCGGTGAGTGGTCAGAGATGGAGTCAGATAATGTACCCACTGATGAGATCCTGTCAGGACGGTTAGACATGATCCAGTCCAGTAAGGTGCTGGAGGATCCATTTGCTGCCCGCCTAGTTGGTTCCTGAATGAGCTGGGTCAGGGCAAGGTTAGCAAGCAGAGGCTCAAACTGCTTAACATTACCACTATCCCAGTTAAGGTTTACATTCCCCAGGATTATGAGTTTGTTATCCCCAACTCTGGGACCAATTTTGTCCATGAGCTGAGTTAATCCAGGTAGCCCACCTCTTGGAGGATTATAGGTGCCAGTGGCTCATTATTACTCTGCACTGTTCATCTCACAAGAACAATATATTTTTGACATTGCTACACAAATTCAGTGTGCTTGTCTCAGTCTCCACCATCAATTAAACTTAACTGTGCTCTGCTGGCTACATTTACCCTTGCTACTTTGTGTTGGTGTGTCCCAAGTTTATACATAAGCAAAGAGGGTGAGAGAGTTTGAGCATTAGTGAAAGAGAGAGAGAGAGAGAGAGAGAGAGAGAGAGAGAGAGAAAGGAATGAAGTGAGTAAGCAAGGGAATCTGAGATAATTAAAGCATGGTAGAAATATATACAAAATAGAATTACAGACAGAATGAATATAACATCAAGAAATGAACAAAATTACATAGGGTAACAGCAGAGGCAGGTTAAGGTCTCACAGGAGGCTTTTTAATAAACACTGCAGAAGTCCATCATCTCACTCAGAGCCAGATATTCAAAACTTTGCCCTAGGGCTAAATTAGCACTGGCCGGCAGGCAAACTTAGCCCGGAGCACAAAGCAAGCCATATTCAAAAGGAATAGCCTGGGGCAAACAGCTTCTGAATATAGCATGGGAATGAGGCTGGCTAAACTAGGCTGGGAGTGCAGGGCAAACTTAGCCCTGGAATAAGACAGCTCTGAATATGGCAACCAGGAAGTGCAAACCACAACAGCAAAACAGTGCACAGTGATGTGAAGGTAGGTAGAGGTGAACTATGTGGCCAATGTGTGTGCCAGCAAATGCGTGGACCCAGTACAGCTGCAGGCAGCAGCGTATGTGAAAGTACAGTGTTCAAAACTGTAAAATATTCCCCAAACTGTTTGCACAGCGCTAACATGTTTGCACGGGTTTAGCACAGGGCTAAACCGTTAGCCCGGTGTAAACACATTTGCTGGCACTAAACTTTGCCATTTTCAAAAGTGACATGCAAATGAGCCTATATATGTAGTCCCTGGGCAAACATCCAGATTAGCATCTCATTATGCCCTGATTTGCATGCTGTTTGCACCCGGCTAACAGTTTAGCCTTGCGCTAAACCTGCGCAAATGTGTTAGCCACGCAAACAGCTTGGGACTATATACAGCTTGAACACTACTCATTACGTGCTGCTGCCTGCAGCTGTACCTGGGAAAACACAGCATAGGCACGGATGGTGGAGGTGCTGCATGCAACTGTCACACTGTAGGTCATGCTACAGTGCACAGCAGAAACTACAGTAGCAAGTGGGCCAGTAGTGTGTGGACACGGCAATGCCTATGGTGTGTAGGGCAGTGATAATGACTGCACTATACACAGTGAGAGGCCCAACCTGCAGGTGTTTACTGATGGTGGACATTACTGTTACACTGTAGTGTGACCCACGGATGCTGCACCTCTGGCATGGGATGCTCAGATTGACATATACACGTCCGGCTTTGTGTGCTGTGGCAGTTGTACAGCTGTGTGATATGTGGCCGGGGGGGGCATATATTATCAGAAAGGCACACTGGTGTTGGGGTATGCCCAATACTGGCCCATGTGCACTGCATGATGTGTCCCAGCCTTGTGGCCACACCTGGTCTGTGGCACAGTCTGGTCACCCATACACTCTTCCCTCAACATCCTCCATGCTCACAATGCTGCATGTGTGTGCTGGCATCTGTTGGTGTCCACAGAAGTGTGGTCTACAGGTGTGTGCTGTATGGCCACACTGCCATGCTGTCCACTGGAGGCAGGGTCACCACTTATTGCCTGGCATGGCTGGGATTTGTGGCAGATGATGGCATCATTGTGATGCCATCAGCAGCATGCTTCCTCTATGTTTGGCTTTGTCTATGTGTCATATTTATTTGTTAGGGTCGCTCAAAACCCACACAAAAAGCGCGCAAACAACAAGCAATGCCATACTGTTGCACAATGCTGATTGCCCAGGGTTAAGACAAGCTTTTCCTGAGTGGTAATTTACACCACACTAAGTGTCACACTAAGTCATGCAAAACCACTTTGCACAGCACTAATCGCTGAATATAGCATTGCGCCTGTATTCATGTCAATTTGCCCCTTGCATACATTATGATTTTGCCCGGTGCTAATGCAGTTTGCCCACGCTATTTGGCCTTTTGAATATAGCAGACCCGTGCTAAACCTGCGCAAACGGTTTTTGTCCAGCACAAAGTTTTGAATATCTGACCCTCAATGTCTTTCTAGTCCAACCAAATTGAAGCAAATAATGAGGAAGCATCCACACAAGTTAATCAACAGGTAATGTACAGCTCAGAGGGATTTTTTAGGGGAAAAAACATAAATAGAGAACCTCAGTCAAATCTATCAAGACAATCTGGCAGGAAAAATAAGACAAGGTGCTCAGAAAGGAAGACAACCAGGAGAAGTTAAATGTGACAAATATATCAGACAGAATATGAAATATATCACTGACCCAAGTTCTAGAGAAGGGACTTTCATTTATTCCCACACCACCTGTAAATGAATTTGAAATTAACATTGACTTGTTTAAGTTGTTTAGGAAAATTAAGTTGAGAGATGATTTTAACATGGAAAATGGAACACAAGAATTGAACACCGATGAAATAAGTAGCAATGACATGGTGATGGATTCACAGGAAGAACATTCCCAGGAAAGTATTACATTTGAAACATTAAATGACTTGTTTGTTAAAATTCATGGTGAAGGAGTACAAAATTAACTCAGTGCAATTGAATGAGGTGCACAGTGAATTAGATCAAGTTGTCAGTAATGAAAATGTGTTGAATGAGCATAGAAGATTAGTTTAAACCAAAATTCACTATTTGTCCATGAACCTCAAATCCCACCATGCTGGTGTTTGACAAAGATGTTTCTCCCCCTAAATTGGTATCTACTCCAATTAGTGTTTCTCTTAGGATACACTCTCAGTTATGCTCCTTTTTACGTTACTCGGCCCAAACTGACAGGAATCAACCTTTATGCCAAAATTCTAATCTTAGGATAGGTGGCAAAATGATTTCTGATTCTTGGCTACCTCAACTGAAGGGTTTAAGAGTTAAAGTCCTGCTACAAGGTGATAACTGCTACCATGTATAAACTATTCTTTATAGACTCTAAATTGGACCAAATAATATTTTAAGGTGTATCAAGTAAGGGATATATTTATACAGAAAATGAATGGTTTTAAGGAAAATAGAGTCTCTGGTGAGTTTTTTGAGACCCTGGCTCAGGTAGTATGGGAACCACATGTACTGTCTAAACTATATGGTTACTTATTCAATCAAGCATATGTGGAACTTGATGGAAACTCTCATTACTGGACAAACCAATTCCCAGCACGGGATATGAAATGAGATGTAATATGGAGACATACTTATTGGTATATCTCCCAGGATAGGTTAAGGGTAATGTAGTTCCAGTTGTGAAATAACTTATTTTGGACCCCTTCTAAATTACATAGAATGGGATTTTACCCAACCCTTATGTAATAGATGTCATCAAAAAGAGGGAACACTCTCTCTCTCATATATTTTGGGAATGCACTCTGCTGAAAGAGTTATGGGAAACAATTAAATCTACAGTAGATCCTTTGCTGCAAAGTGAACAGTATTTCACTATTGAAGTTTGTGTAGTGGGAGATTATTCCACTGTTAAAGAGAAATCCAGGAGTTATTACCTAGCCATAATATCTTCCTCTCTTAAAAAGCTAGTACTCAGACACTGACTGGATGATCTACCGTTGACCTACACTGAATGGTTGAGAGAGTTATTGTTTAATTTAAGTGTTGAAAAGCTTGGAGAGAGTATGAAGGATACTCTTCCTAGGTATGTGGAAAGATGGGAACGGTTACACGTCTTATACTTACTCCAAACCAGGACTATACCATCTAATCCGGAATGAAAGAGCTCCTTCCAGTTCTGGGAGCTGATCTATCAACAATATTGTATTAAAATACATGTTTATGGTATGTATTAATATGGAGTTAGCGAGGTGGGAGGAAGGAGGAGGGTGGAAAGGGTGGGAGGGAGGAGGGGGGAGTAAGAAGTGTCTGGGTTTGTCCTGGTCAGAATGTTTGACTTGATTCTATATACTTGTTTGCAACACTTTTTGCTCTGTATTGGAAAATTAATAAACTTGAATTAAAAAAAAAAGAAAAAGTTGTTTCAGAAGAGGTAGCTAAATGTTTAAAAACAAACAATAAAAGTAAGAGGTGGCGCAATCTGGCCAAGCAGCAAAGGGCAGCTTTATAACAGATTAAAAGATGGGATGACATACTAATTGTAAAACCAGCAGATAAAGGTGGAAACATAGTGGTTTTGAACAAACAACAATATGTTGAAATGGTGAATAATATTTTGCAAGATGCACACAGATACAGAAAGTTACCAGGGAATCCATTAAGCAAAGTCAAAGATGAACTTCATGAGCTTGTATTAGGTGCTTTATCATTTGGTGAAATAACTACTGAGTCTGAATATTTATGCCAAGATAATCCTACTGTGCCTGTGCTGTGTGCATTACTGAAAATTCATAACAGCTTGGTCACTCCACCAGGGCATCCCATTGTACCTGAGGTACGATCTCTCACTGATAATGTATCAATATTTGTTGATGTTTTCCTGAAGAAGGAGGTGTGTAAATTGATATCCTTCCTCAGAGATACTGGTGACTACTTCTGAAATTACAGGATTTTGTTTGGCAAAAAAAATAATAATATTTATACCTGGATCACCATAGACATAGAACAATTGTATTCATCCATTAAGAATAGTGATGGCTTTACTGCTTGCAAATTCTTTTTGGAACATAGTGCAGTACCAAATCTGACAAGATTTTTAGTTGAAAGTATTAATTTTGTATTGATACACAATGCATTTCCATTTGACACTGGCCATTATTTTCAAATTCTTGGTACCGCTATGGGTACATGCATGGCATCTTCATATGCAAGTCTCACTCTGGAATAATGGAAATTGGAAAATATATTTTCTGAGTACTTCCCATTTGCAGATGACATCACAATGTGGTACTGCTTCATTGATTATGTCATCTGCATTTGGGGTAGAAATAGAGTCAATCCCTATATTTATTAATTGGTTACAACAGAATCATTTGGAGTTAGAAATAACTTACCAGACAAATGAGTGTGTGGTCTCCTTTCCGGACATTTTATTGGAGGGTAAAATTGGAGAGCCTGTAATTACATGTAATTTCAGGAAATCCACATCATGCAACTCCTTTTTGAACTTTAGTAGTGTATACCCCCAAAAATTGAAACAATCTATCCCATATGGACAGATGTTAAAGGTTAAGGAGGAATTGCAGTTTGATAATGGTTTTGAATTACAGTCTAAAGAATTGATGAGAAAATTTGCAGACAGTGGTTATGATCACAAACTTTCATTAGAGGCAAAGTCAAGAGCATTACAAACAAACAGAAGTGAGTTGCTTATTCCAAAACAGAAAATAAGCAATGATCAGGATCCAATTACATTCAGCATTGAGTACAATCACATGGCTGGGGCTATACGCAGTTTTGTACATAAATATTGGCCGACTCTTACTAATTACAGCAGATTGGAACATATTGTGGGTAGTCAGCCTCGCATAACCTTTAGGAGAGAAAACAATATAAAGGATGGACTGGTTCATAGTAAATTCACTCAAACAGTAAACAAATGGTATATAATGTGGTTACCACCACCACCCAAGGCCAGCAGCTCAAAAAATGCAGGTGTTGTAATGCATTTGAATACATGAATGAGACTTAGTTCTTCACACACCCCAGAACCTTAAAAGGTATGGCATTAAGGAATGTATAACTTGTAATACTGCTAATGTTGTGTATTGTCTCACATGCCCCTGTGATTTGATTTATGTGGGCAGAACCACATACCCAGTGAAGAAAAGAATACAGGAGCATGTGAGAAATATTATAAATATGAATATCAACAATCCTGTAAGTGCGCATTTTAATGAAGTACACAGTAGAAACCTGACTGGTTTGAAATTTGTAGGTTCAGAATGTGCTGTTAATTTGAGGAGAAAAAATGTTAGTATACTATCCAGACTGTCAAAACTGGAATCTGCATGGATCTGGCAAATAGAAGCTTTAAAACTGTTTGGTCTTAATGATAATCTAGACCTTAATCCTTATCTGTCTGAACTTCAGGGATATCAAAAATTATTACCTGGCTGTTCAGTATTGATACATTCAAGATTGGGTCAATAGATCAATGGAGGAAGGCTGGTTGGATGTGGAAGAGAGGGGTTGCCCAGGGAAACTGTCTGCATACCTGGTGAGAGGGGGCCAAAAAGCATACTCTGGCCTAGGTCATTCAAACCCACTGGTGTCTGCAGTTTTAGAGAGCTAGGCCCAAATATGATACATGGCAGGGGTGCAGAAGGAGGAGACATGGTGGCTTCCTATTGCTGGGACTCCTTTTTTCATCCCTAGTCTACAGGACAGTGGATACCAGGAGTAGGAAATGAAGGGCCTGACAAGCATAGGGCACTTAAGGAAGAGAGAGGGAATATAAATATTCGAAGAGCTCCAGAGTGGGGTTGGGATGCTACATAGCCACTTCTTCAGATATTTACAGGTCAGTGCCTATGCTAGGGTGCTGGGTAAAAATCTAGGGACAGCCTCTCCTCCGGATCAGGTGGAGCATATTATGTATCTTGTCAGATGGGATGCTAAGTGGCTGATATAAAAGGCCTCCCATTTTGGGAGACAATTTCTTATGGACTTGATGCATAAAACTAAATGGCTCTGGGAAAGAGACCTAGGGATAAGTATCTAAGAGGACAATTGTGCAATGATTTTAAGTTTACATAAAGGTATTTTGATATGTAATAAACATAAAGAATCTTTTTACAAGTTTGCCGATAGACTTTACTGCCCCCCCATGATTGTTCAGAAATTCAATCCTGCTGTGTTTCCAATATGCGGAAGATGTGGAGTGGAAATGGGGTCCTACTTCCATTACTTTTGGTTGTACCCAATCCTACAGGTTTTTTGGATGGACATAGCCCATGAAATTGGTACACTGTAGGGGTGTCAGATCACAGTGGACTCCCTCTTACTTCCATTTGGTATAGAGGACATGGGACCTGAGGGGTGGGGGTTGCTGACCAGAAGGACTATGGTTCTATTGATCTTAGCTAGACATTGTATACTGAATACATGAGTTTCTGGGGACAAATCCACAATCGTAGAGAGGCGTAATCTTGCCATTCAGATGCTTGCCCTTCAATGTCTAACATATTTGATTAATGGCAGGCCAGAAAAATCCTTCTCTTCGTAGGACCCTTTTCTAACTTCATTATTCCCAGGAGAAGCCCAGTTCCTATGGGAAGGGGTACACTAACCTGAGAAATGATACACTGCTGGGCATGTCCCCCTCCATCCAAAGGTCTCAGCAGCCTAGGTCCTAAGATATAATCTGTCCCCTGCTTGGTGTATTGACCACTGTACAATATAATGTTATGAACTGTATATGAACATATATGTGATGTACTTCTTACATTTTTTTTTATTGTAATGAACTGGACCCACGTATATAGTTATATGGTTTTATGAATGGATTTTACGTTAGTGTTAAATTAGGTATGTTGAGTGTTGGTATGTCTAGTGCGGTTTGTTAATGTCTTTGTATGAAACTTTAATAAACATATTATGCAAAATTAAAACTCATCTGTAATTTAGTTGTACTGTGATGAATATACAATGTTGCATAGTGCCTCAGTGATTTTTTGTTTTATCATTTCTGTTTTAATGGTGTTTTTGTCCATCTTTTTAGTCAGAAGTCCCTACCTTTTTATTATTTTTCTGCTGCCATACCATTTTACTACTGGATATGAAATGAAATAACAACAGCATTGTAGGGATTTCAGCTCGACCGGGACAACAGTGAAAATCAGTCCAAACAGTGGGAAGGACATCAGTTTACTATAACGTTTAATGGACTGTACATGTTTAACAATGTTTTGCAGAGATCATCAATGCCTGATACAGTAAACAGTATTAGCTGCATCCCGGTTTTGAGATATATACAAAACAAAAATGTATTGCTTCAAATTATGGTTATTAATGAGCCTGTTAAACTTGTTAAAATCATGTATTAGTGTGCTGTGCATACTGAATGTTTATTACTTCATTATTTAACAGCAAATGTGAATTTGGTATTTATTGTGAGTGACTGTCAAATTCATGAGCCTATTTACATGTAAGAGAAGGATTTATGTACTTTATGATACTTAATAATATCTGCTTTAAAAAACGACTTTTAGTAGTTAACTATGTAATTAGTTATGTGTGTTAGTTGCAGCTATTAAGTGATATTTATGCACTTTATGATATGTATAAAGCTGGTTTAAAAAGCTGCTCTTAGTATTTAACTATGCTTTTGTGGAATCAATTCTATTTATTGATTGCAGCCATTAAGTAATTTTATGAATGAATCGGTGAGTAAGCTTAAATGAAGTACAATCTTTTGTCAATTACTTTGATATAGCATTTGATTATGGGAGGCTTGTATAATTGTTTGTTATAGTAATTTCACATGCATTGATCTGTATAAATAAGAATTTGGGGTTACAGAATCACAGCCACTGAAGAAACCTTGCGGTGAAGGATTGGGGTTAGTGTGGCTGGCTGTTGGACTTGGCTAAGGTGTGTTTTTCTGCATGTTGTTTGCTGTTACTGTATATTGCAATAAAGCCAAGAAATTCTTCTGAAAAGGATTGCCTATGAAGGTTTTTTTACTTTTTACCACCTACCCTGTTGCTCACCTTCCATCTGATCATAGCACAAAGGATCCTATGATTTAATTTGATCCTAGCTCGGATCAGGTTCCAGTCAGTGACATAGCAGAACAAAATGAAGTGGACAAACATAAAGTGGCAAAAACAGTGTTACCATCAATATTGGCAACACAAAATGAAGCTTGCCAGAACAATGCAGGTCACACAACACACAGGTAGCAAACAACATCCACAGCATGGAGACAATGCACTAGAACCACAGGGGTCTGGAGCACAAGTCAGCATGCCATCTCCCCTGCCAGTGTGTTGTGTGTGTTGCTGGGGACATGCTGGCTTGTGTTCCTGGCCCCTTGTATTATTCATGGCCATCCACATGGTGGCTATGGTCCACCTGTCCTCCAGTGATCACCCCGGTGCACGTTCTACATCACTCAGCAGTCTGGGTGGGGTACCCCACCATATGGGTTCCTGTGCTATTAGATTGCCATGGTTGGTGTTCAGTGGCCTGCTTCTCCCAGCTCTAAGGCTAGTACTTCCAATTATGTCAAAAAAGCACTGTCCAGCTGTGCTCTGATGTATGCATATTTTAGCTTAGACTGTCCAACTGCCTTGCATTAACTCCAGCTGCTGCACTATATTTATTTGCACTGTACTTGTACTCCTATATTGAATTTTTGTATGCATCCTGTACTTTTTTGTACTGTATTTTTGATGTCATTATTCAATGATTGTCCTTGTACTCTCCATGTACTCTCCCCTACCCTCCCCCAGGACGCATATGGAATCGAGCAGCATCCCTGCTCAGCATGCCTTCCTGGTAAAATTTTTAAATAAATAAATAAATACATAAATTATGCAGATGTGGGAGTTGTGAATAGGGAGTGCTTTAAACAAAGCTGAAAGGATGGCAGCTGCTATAGGCAAATGTTGTCTCTGAGATGTATTTTAGCTAATAAAGAGTATCATCCTGAGACATCTTTGTGTTTGAGAACTGCAAAGTCAAGCTGTGCAGTTCCGGAACACAAAGGTATCTTGAGATGATGCTCTCCCCAGCCTTGGATAGCCCCATCAGCCTGAACTCCCAACCCTGTCACCCGATGTCTGCCAGTTCTTACCTCTGGCCAGTACCCCGGTTTGCCTCCCCGTTGGGGTCAGCAGGGTTCCCCAATCTGCCACTGCTAACCGGCTTGAGTAGTTGGATGGGCAAGCCTAGCTAGTCATTTGCAGGTCATCCAAGGGTCCAAACACCATCCTGCCACTGAGAATTTTCCTTTTTCTTCCTCAAGTGGCGTGGCATGCAATGATGCCATGATGCATGACCCTCACACCTGCGTACCATGCATTGGCATCTGCCTGCCCCCCTGCTCATTCTCTGGAAGTCTCAGGAGTCTTGCCCTAGGTTACCACCAAAGCCAGAATACACAGGGCCCTGCAATCCCTCCCCCAGGAGGAGGAAGAGGAGAGCCGGTCCTGAATGCTCTATCCTCCTCCTGGCTGGCTCTCCAATGGCCGAGCTTGCTACTGAACTCATTGAGATGAAGCACTTGATTAGCCCAGAGACAGCATTTCCATTTAATCCTTTTCTGTCCATCCTGCAGAGTTCTGTAAATTTCTTAGCTGGCAGGCACCAGAGTCAAAGGCAGTGAGCAGAGAACTGAGCAGTTATGTTGCTGTGCTCCAAAATGAGGCTTAAAACATCTAAGCACATTTGAAAATATTTAAAAAATAGAGACACACAGTTTCATCACTGTGTGGTTATTACATTATTTGTATTAAGAGATTTCATTTTGTCCATCCTCCAGTCATATGGAAATTCCTTACTCGGCAGGTAGGGGAGACAGAGGGGTGACTAGAGAACTGAGCGGTGATATAGTTGCTCTCAAAATTCGGTCTTAAAATGTCTGTGCATGTTTTATTATAAAATAAAATGAAAGACATACGCATATTCATCCCTGTGGGTTTACATATCATGTAGCTAAACCATACTTGTGCAAGTCTGTTCAGATGGTTTTGAAACAAATAAAACTAAAAAGCAAGTCACACATGTTTGACAGTACTACCTAGGACTACTTCTCCCATCATTCTTTGCAGTACTCAACTGACCATCATGAGGTGTTTCCTGGGTTATTGATTGTGGAGTATGGTTGATGACAGGGCAGTGGGAAGGGAGTATGGAGAGAGGGATACAGAGTGGCCAGTAGTGGGGATGATGACTATCAATGGGGCTGTATGGGGTTGGAGGGAAGGCTGAAAATGTGAATGTATTGTGAGAAAGAGGTTTGCTGAGGTGGCAGAGGAACTGCAGATGAGGGATGCCATTGGTGCAGGGGGGTAGTGCTACCAACAGGACTGTTAGAGCTAACAACAGGACTGTGAGGAGGACCACTGGGGCTGCATGGTGGGTGAGAGGTATATCATCATGGCTGCAGGTGGTGAGGATAGCTTCTAACTGGGCTGTATGCTGGAGGAGGACTTCTGACCACAATGTATGGTGGAGGTGGTATACTGACACATCTTGAAGGAGATGGAGTTCCCACAGGGGTTAAATCGGACTCTGTAGTGGTAAGCAGGGCTAGAGCAAGGAGGTTTCTGATGTCAACTTGTGTTTGAGAAGGGATGCTGATGGTGTTGTTGGGGTGGAAGAGGCATATGCATTTTTTTTTGAGCGAAGAGTAACTGACCAGGTATGTGTAGGAAAAGATCGTATGATGAGGTTTGGCGGATGGATACAAATAAAGGAGTATAGCTACTGATGTGACTGTGGTGGGCTGCTATGGACTGATCATTATTGACTACCTATGGAAATAGAGAGGATGTCTTCTGTCAGTTCTGTTGTAAGGGTGGAAACTGATCAATCTTGAGGAGGAATGCCATGGAAGGGGCCTGGGGCTACCCTCTGGGTTAGGTGAAGAATTATTAATGCAAGGGCTGTGGTGAGGGTGGCTACAGAGATGGGACTGCAGAGAAAGGCAGACTTTTTTTTGCACATGGATGTGATGGGCAGAGCGTGGCTTCATGATGGGGCTCTTGAGAGGAAGATTATAAAGGGGCAAATGAGGAGGGACTGGGGCTTTGTTTGAGGTTGCACTCTGCATCTATGATATATGGAGGGATTGTAACTGTGCTTGGATGGTGTAGTTTTATGACTCATGGCAGACTAGCATTATCCTACTGGTGAGAATTTTCTGTCCTCCTTTTTGTTCTTGTTCCTCAGGCCACTAAGTGCCATGCTGCATGTACAGAGTGCATGTCTTCCCATGCACACATACCCAAGCACCTCGAGTGCAGATAAGCTACCACATCATACTGCACCACCACCTTGTTTCCCCAGGTGGTGGTCACTGAGTGGTAGAGACTGACCCTCACCCTGAGGGAGTAGAGCAGCACCCCCAAAGCTCAAATCTGCCTGCCCTGCTAACCCTCCAACTCACCAGGCTCATTCCCAAACCCAGGTCATCAACACCATTGGTATATGTTCACCAGTGTGGCAGTAGTGGGGGAGTATGAGTGCTGCTGATGGGGCTGTTGGGAGAGGAGGACTACTGATGGTGCTATAGAGGGATAAAGGCCACCTGCAGTGTGTTTTTAGTTCATATTAGCACTATTACAATTCTACCCTTCCAGGTTGTTTTGAATATATCAACATACAACATTATATAATAATAACCCATGGGTAGGAAGACTATCTTATCTTCTCCACCTATATTTATTTGTCAGTGACTTCCAATTTAAATTGGCTTTCTGTGTTTCTGAACACAATCTTATTTGGGGAGCCCTTGTCATAAACTGTTTTGGAAGCCTAACATTTTTACACCCAATCTCTAAATTCCAATGGTGCTGGGTGAAAGGTTGCTACTGATAGGCCAAGATGGTTGCATGATCTTGCACTTTCTTACATTGAATCCAGCTACCAGATTTCACATCACCTATTTATCATTGTCAGGTCCTCTCTCAGATATTTGACACCCCCCTCCTCTATGATCCTCTTTCAATAGAGCTTGGTGTCATCAGCCAAGAGGCACAAATTTCCCTATATGCCATTCCATAAGAACACTATGAACCCACTGAACAACACTTGACCAAGCACTGATCCTTGTGGGCTCCATTGCTGACTTCACTCATTCCTGAGTACTGCCACCTCCTGTGCCTGCAATCCATTGTGTGCACACAGCTGCCTAAGCAGAGCGGAAAGCATGTACTTTTCAATTTTCATTTGAGATGGAGTAGCAGTTCAGCTTGAGAGACACATGGACATATTTCCTTACAGACAGCCTGAGTTGTAGGGGATGTATATTGCCCATTGTTTGGAAAAATTGACTTTCTTCACTACTCTGGTTACCTGGAAAATCCATTTGTATGGCAAAATGCACATAGGCAAGCCATGAAATGTTATACTGCCTTTATATCCACTGTCTCTTCTGATAGGGTGTTCCATAGGTTAACCACCCTTTAGAGGAATAGTTCCTTATAAACGTACCCTTAATTTAACAACTCTGAGTTGCAGTGCATGTCCTGGTGTTCTTTTGGATGACACCAAATCAAACATCTCCATTTGTTTATTTGATGATGCCGATACCCTTGACCATGTGGAAACATTTCATTCCCTCCACCCTCGCCCATTTTTCCAGGTGCCAAGTTCACTCTTACAGTTGCAAGTGTGGTCTCAGGCACATTCTTAGGGCATAAGAACTGCAGACCACAGACTACACTATTGTGATTGAAAACAAAATTATCTGTGCAGAACCAGGTTGTGTTTTAGAGAAAGAGTAAGGTGCCTCTTGATGTCTCATTTTCCAGTTACCTTGATAATGCAGATGGTAGTGCAACTGGAATAGCATTCATGGTGGCTTGGTTCAAGTTCCAGCTAAGGCACTTATTTCTTTCTCTCTCTGTTTGTAGGAGTTCCATAAATATGCTGCACACCACACTCTTGAGATTGAAAATAATACAACTGTATATTACATTGTCCAATGTGGAAAAAGTCAAGTGTAAGAGGGTAGCTGGGGGCTTGTGATGTGGTTTATGGATGGCTAAGTGGATAGTTCAGTAGTCTTAGGACAGAATGATGACACCCTTCTACTTATCCCACCCAGAGACCCCAGGCATACATTGTACTTCATAGTAAATATGTTGTTTACACAGGGGAGTAATTATCTGATGGCACAAATATAAGGTGCATGAAAATGACTGGTGGTGGGATTGAAACTTGGGCCATACTTGAACCTGATGAGCCATATTTCACATCTCCATGCTCTTTCTTTGGAATATTTCCTGTTAGCAGTTTAGATGACTGTAAACATTACAATTTTGTAATTTTTCCAGTTTGAATCTTAGACAACTATAAAAAATGGAATTTTTTACAGGACATTATAATATTTCACATGGTCACCCTGGTTAAAATCCAACCAGAGGAACCTGGCACATGTAGTTCATCATGGCAAATATGTTGATAACAGTGCTGGCTAATTATCTGATGGCACAAATGTAAGGTAAATGCAAGTGGCTGGTGGTGGGATTTGAACTTTGGTCATAATTCACATCTTCATGCTATGTCTTTGCAATTTTTCCTGTTGGCTTTTTTAGTTGACTGGAAAAATGACAATTTTGACATGACAGAATGACATAACATATAAGTACACTTTTCAAATGCCACCAGTGGCCTGAGTGTATCTGGCTGCGATGTGGAGCCTGTGTGTTTGTGACTTAGGTCAGCAATGGCTTAGGGCATGTTGTTGATGTGATAGAATCTGAGTGGTGAGGTCCATTGATGATGCTTGGGAAAAGGATAGATATTGATGGGGTTTACAGAAAGGGCTACAGACAGGTTTGTATTCATACTGTGTGTGTACTGGTGGCTATGAATCTGGTGCCAGTCAATATGATTGATGGTGGCATGGTGCCCATGGGCTTCTGTGTCCAGGAGACAGATGTGACGGACCTTTGGTGACAAGGATGTGTTCCATGTCATTTTAATGACTTGGTGCATGGCACAGTACAGTTTTGGTGACTGTGGGACCTGTTGTTGGACCGCAGATGTGAATCTAGTGTAGAAAGGAGGTTCACTGATGGGGCATAGGGTCTGTGGATCAGGGCTGCTGGTGGTGTAGTGGGGTAGTGCTACCAATATGACTACCAACAAGGCTGGGGTGGATTATGAACACCAGTGGTCCTGGATGGCTGGTAGTGATGGGCGAAGTGAGCCTAATTCACTCCGTGGAGTGATTCGCGGAGTGAAGGCGAATTCACGGAGTGCTCCGCAACGCAAAGCGGAGTACTTCGCTTTATTAATGAGTAACGCGAAGTCCATTGAAAACAAAGACTTTGCATTACTCGCCTTCCCAAACCACTATTCTACCAATTCTTAAGGTGAAGTACATTGAAAACAATGTACTTTGCCTTACTTTGCCTTGTTTTCAAGCTCCAAGGGTGAATTTTGCAGTGTTTCATGGGATTTCAGGTCACACGGGCTCTAGATTGTTCTGCACAGCCTCAGTTTGGGGTAGTGTGTGTAGGAAGCTGTAGAAGACAATCTGCTCTAAGAGCTCTCTGCAATTCAAACCTTAAAAAAGCTGTAAAAAAAGCCTTTTTGAGTCATTTTTATTTGCTGAAACTTTAGTTCATCTACTATAGGAAACCCTCCTATGCGCATATCATCGAGCATTTATTGTTGTGTATGGATTTTGAATGTTGATGTATCTCATTCAGTCTGTGTACTGAGAGACAGTGGAAGTGTGCTTTGGGGAGGGGTGTATCTGTGGTGTAGGTAGATTAACTTGGAGAAAAAGACAGTGCTTTCTGTTTTGGTGATATTTTTCTTGTATAACTGTGTTAATGTACACACAATAATATTTTCAATATTTCTTGCCATTTTGTTTTGCTGATTGTTGTGGTGCAGCAGTGCATAATTTTAGTTTGTTTAAAATATGTGGTTATATTACTGAAGTTTTCAATTTGCATGCATTAAGTAGTGTGTGTGAGTATGTGTGTGAAGAGTGGCATCAAATCAGACACCTTTTATTGTGCCAAATAATAATAATTTCAGCAATGTGAAGCTGATATCCACTGCAGCTGTATGATTTTTGTACTTCTTTGTGGTATCTTTACTGATACTAGTACTAGTTACTGTTACTGCCGCAGTGCATTTAATTTTAGTCTGTTTAAAATATGTGGTCGTATTACTGAAGTTTTCAATTTGCTATGCATTACTTGGTGTGTTTGTGTGTGTGAGTATGTGTGTGACGCGTGTCATCAAATCAGACACCTTTTATTGTGCCACATAATAATTTCAGCAATGTGAAGCTGCTATTCATTGCATCTGTGTGATTTTTGTACTTCTTTGTGGTATCTTTACTGGTACTAGTACTAGTGACTGTTACTGCAGCAGTGCATTACACTGCCCCCGCGCGGCCCGCCCCAACCGGCAAAGGTATTCTTTTCCAGATTTGAATTTCTGATGGTGAGCACTGGTTAGATGTTGTGCCTTTGTGTCTGCATCTCTTCAGTGCACAGTGCAATCTTAATCTATCTGTGCATTTGCATCTCTTTAGGGCCCAATCTCCATCTATAACTTAAGTCACAGTTGTTTCTTTGACTTCCCTTCAGAGTACTGGACAGGTGTGGTGGTTAATTCTGCATGAACATTGTACTCATTAATATGCATTTTTAAGTCAGGACCATCATCATGAGTCACTCGTGATACAAATCACGTTCTTCATCATCACAGTCACAAATGCAGTCACAAATCACAATTCACAATCATCCACATTACGAATCACAACATTAATTTTTTTTTCTAGTTACTTGGATGTATTGTAAGCCTGTTTTGTAGTATCTCTCCAGGCTTCACCACCCCACCATTGTACTCATTGATACGTGTTTTTAAGTCTGGGAGTTTTAAACTACAGCTCATCAGGGAAGTACAGCCATGGGCGGTAGGCATTCATGTTTCTTCATCATCATGGTCACAAATGCAGTCACAAATCACGATTCACGATCACGTCACAAATCACAACATTAATTTTTTTTAATAGTTACTTGGATGTATTGTAAGCCTGTTTTGTAGTATGTCTCCATGCATCACCACCCCACTATTGTACTTATTAATGTTTGTTTTTAAGTCAGGGAGTTGGACCGTGTCTGCAGTACATAAACAGACTGGAAAGAAGACTGAATGCACACATGCAGCTTAGTACAGTATACTTGCACTGCTCAGAATACAAAGTGTCACGCATATGGAAGACAACAAAAAAAGGGCATAATTACATACAAGGGTAGGGGATGGTGGAGGAATACATTTTATAACACAGCAAGGAAGGTGTGGTGGGGCACAAGGTGTGAGAAAAAAAAAATAATGTGGAATCCCATGGCGATCCAGCAGCAGTTCCAGCATGGACATAATTTGCAACTGATGTTCCTCTATGTGATCCAGCTGCTGCTCCACAGCACTCACCCTCTCGTTGTTATCCTCAACAGCACTCCAGAGAACTGCCAAGTCAGCCTGTGTTACATGCAGTTCTCTGGAGTCCATACATTCTACAGGCTGATCTGCTGGTGGTGGTGGTGGGGGGTGCTGGTGGAGCATCAGGTGCTGCTGTGGCCCTCCTCTTCTTAGGGATGCCACAATGCACAGCAGCATCCTCTACCACAGAATGGCCAGCAGGCGCAGGCATGGTCCGCTCTGTGCAGCCTGCCACCCAACTGCTGGTGATTGATCATATTGGGTGCACTGGCCCTCAGTCCCAGGGCCACGGTGAAACTCCATCTCACATAGGCAGCACCTGACCAGACTGCTGTCCCCCACACAGTAACAAAACTGCCGAACAATGGAGGTGCAAGAAGGACCAGGCACAGGCGGGGATGGCCAGATGAACTGGCAGCTGGCTGGTCACAGTGCTGAACAGGGATGGGATCCACACCTGGGCACGGGGGAATAGGCACATCCTGCTCCACAGAACCTGGACTTGGTGGTGGTGGTGGTGGTTCAACGCCTCAGAGTCAGGACAGGAGTCGGCACGCTAGTCCTGCTTC
This sequence comes from Neoceratodus forsteri, assembly GCA_016271365.2. Lineage (NCBI taxonomy): Eukaryota > Metazoa > Chordata > Ceratodontiformes > Ceratodontidae > Neoceratodus > Neoceratodus forsteri. The sequence continues at coordinate 92,020,630 of CM057456.1, read as the reverse complement.
CGGGGGGGGGGGCACTCACAAGTATCGAGCGGTCCAACAGGAATGGGTGTCCATGCCCTCCACACATGCGCAGAATACGATGCTTACCTCTACCACGCTCTCCCAGAGCTGCCCCCACACCATACAAATCCCTCACCCTAGTCCATCTCTCCTACTGAGCTCCCTCAGTCCGAGCAATGACTACTGACACTGTCACACAACACACACACGCACACAGTCACAAAGACAAACAACTAACTACTTATAAAGGTATGAAAAATAAAATTTACAGAAAGAACAAATTAAGTAAAAAAGAGTACAGAAAAGACAAAAAAATGTAGCTTTTAAAAAAGATGTTGGGTCTAAATCAAAGTTTAAATCTCCTCCTCGCTCTGATCTCAAAGTATCATCAGTCACAAAACACACTACTCTCTCTCTCTCCGTCTGCACAGGAGAAAGTAAAAGTGTCTGCTTGTATGATTCACTTTCTTCCTGTCTAGTTAAAGAGCATGTGACTTACAGTACTACAAGCCATGTGATGTGTGGGGGGGCTTCCAAATCTGAAACACCAAGTGGATCACTTAGAATCATAATGAGGAACGCAAAGTCCATTAAAAACAATGACTTCACCTTACCTCGCATTGCCATTCCACCTCAACGCAAAGTGGTAATGACACGGCACAGTGAGCACTTTGCATTGCCCACTCCTCGTAGCGGATTGGCAACGCGAAGTGCCCACTTCGCATTCACTTCGCCAGCAGAATTTAAATTCACTGCTTCTCTAATGGCTGGTGGGCTACCAATGGTGAGAGTGCAGATAACACTGTTCTGTGTCCTTCCACACTGACAATGGAGAATTGTAACATATGGGTGAGTTGGAACTTAAAGAAAAGGACATTTTGGGAAGTGTGAAGGAATGTCTCTTGTGCTGGAGTGGGGAGGGTGACTACAGATCGGGAGGGGAAGATGGATACCGGTGTGGCTGAGGGGCACTACTGAAAGGGCTGACTTGAGGGGGGGATACAAAGAGGGCTAGGAGGGTGGTAGCTATTGATTGTGCTTTGAGGTTACATTGGCGGTGGGTGACGTGTAAAGTGCTACTGGTGAGTCTGAATGGGGCTGACTTCCACAGATGGTGATCAGTGGAAAAGTTTACTGAAGGGACAATGAGGGGATGATGGCTGCTGGTTGAGGCAGTAAATAGGGTGAGAGATTCCAGTGGGGTATTGTAGGGAGGGCAAAAAACAAGGCAGGGATGAGAAGAGTTATCAGTGGGACTATGGTTTATTTCCAGTCATAAGGCGGTAGTAGACTGCATGATTGCCACAGATGGAGCTTTAGGGATAGGAGTGGCACTGATGGTGCTGTAGAAGGTTGAGGGGGCTACCATCAGTATGTTTTTTTTTCTTGGTAGCACTGTTATGATGATTTTTTGGGGTACTGTATTTCTTTTTCTTCAAACTAATAATGTTTTCCTTTTCTATACTTCCTGGATGTTTTGAATATATTGACATGTAACATCACATCAAAATAATTCATGGGTAGGAAGACAATTGTATCTTCATTGTATGCTGGTAAGTTAAACTATTTCTCGCTCTTTATATACCTTTTCCCCCACAAGGAAAATTAGAGGAAAGTCAACCAATGAGGTTTGATGGGAGATCTTCTGACAGGGCTATTTGGGTGGCGGTCTACTGATGGAGCTTTGTAGGTGGAGGTTTAGAGTAGTGCAGATACCAACAGACTGGGGGATGGAGGGAGGCATATAATGGGTATTGGAAGGGAGGACGACCAACACCAATGGGATTGGGGATCATTCAGGGCTGAGAGTAGTGTGGCTACCGATAAGGCTATGTTGGATCATGTCTAATGACAGTACTAGGGGAAGAGAGTGTCTATTGATTGGACTGGAGGAGGGCTGCTATGGATTTGGCAGTGGAGAAAGGTTACCAATTGGGTTGTGGGGAGCAATGCTACTGATGAGGCAGTGTGGAGTAATGCTACCACTGGGTGGCTGGAGGAGGAGGCCTCTAGGTCTTGTGCTTCAGGTTACAGTTATAAAGCTTGTCTATTTGCACCAGTGAGCTTAATAAAACACTAGAGAAGGAATGTTTCCTCTCTTTGTGGTCTTATCCATGTGCTGTGTTGGTCCAGTAGAAAAATGCAGGGACTGATGGGTAATACTTTGAGCCATAGCATGACCTGCATGTTTCAGTGTGCTCTTGAAACTCTAGAGTGTTTAGGGAATTTTTTTTTTTTTTATTTTATTTTTGTTTTACAATTTTTGGCCAGGAAAGACACACTAAGCTGAGGCTTGTTTCCAGATGTGTCCTGGGAGCAATGGGGCAGGTAAGTGACTTGCTCATGGTCACACAGTATACAAGTGGTGGCAATGGATTCAACCCACTTCTCCAGCTTTGCAGCTCAGTGGTCTTAACAACCATGGTGTACTGTATCCCTGTTTGCTGGGTCCCAGATCCTCACTGTAGCAGCTGCAGACATTGTTGACTAGGGTCACTTCAAAGAGCTTCAGTGCTCATGCAGGCTATGTGTCAGAGAGCTGTGGAGCACAGTGGTGTCCTGTCACAGCTGCACACAGATGTAGGGTGTCACTATTGGTGATGTACAATGTGGGAACTCTTCTGTTTTTCCCTGGTTTGTAAATTAGTTCAGGTGATGTCCCTGGGGTTATGTGTGTGCCTGACAACTCTGCCTTTGCACCAATTTTTCCCATGGCAAGTCGATTTCCATGATAGAGGTGATTTTGATGCCATTTTGGTAAAAAGATCTGGTAGCAACTCAGTGCAGGAGAGATCTTTGGGCTGCGTGCATGTGTGCCTGGCAACTTTACTTAGTGTTGATGTTTTATCCATTATGATTAAGTCACTTGGACTCCTCATCACCTTGGATTTATCACACAAGATGTGTCACACTCTGCATCTAACTGCTCAGATGCCCCTTTTTCATGCAAGCTTCACAACTGTGTCACCTTAGGCCTACTAGATCAGAAAAAGCAGAAGTCATTGTGTGGCATTGTGAGGCTTAAGAGGGGGAGATTGGGAGGAGGGGGACAAAAGCAAAGAAGGGATACAGCAATGGGTCCGTCATGGAGAGGAAGGGTACTTCTGAGGCTATAGGTGAAGTAGCATGTCATTGTCTCTATTCATGTTGAATTTGGATTCTTTCAGACGTGTTTTGAGAGAGAGTACAGTAGAGTGTCAGTGCTATTCTGACTAATTGAAGTGCTCCTTTCCTCTGTGAGTGAACCACTCTTATTCTGTAGAGTGTCTCACTGCAGCCACTTTGAAAGCAGGCACACTCATAGAAATATTTTTCTTTCAATTTTAGTATATTATTGATCAATCTCAATCAATAATATATTAATACCTCTTCAAAGATCACTTTTTCAGTTTGTGATTCTTATACTGTAAGAAGGCATGTGAGACCAGGCTTACAACCACAATAGTGGTCTACCTGACAGTATTAACATACAACATATTTCAATATCTTCAATAGCCTATGCTGTCTTTGTATCCATGGCATCCACTGATATGCTTTTCCACAGGCCCACTGTCCTTTTGTAATAAAAAGTGCTTCCTAGTGTAAACCTTTAATTTACCACCTCTGGGCTTAATAATATATCCTTGCATTCTGCTGGATGACACCAGATCAAAACTTGCCTGCTGTTTGGATCTTGTCTGTACCCTTGATTATGTCTATGTCTAACAACACACTTATAAAGGAATCCTTTTCAGTTGACACCATCACCCCCCCACCAAATAACAACAGCTCACTGTATCTGATCATGAATCTATGATGTGTCATCTGCACTGCTATGACTGAATGATGGTAGAATAGAGTTCAAATTTAGTGACTTTTTTCTTATTGTTTGATTAAAACTTCATAGAATATGAGACACCTTTACATACAGTGAGACAGCTACAGTATGAGGGTGGGACAGTGTTAGATGATATAATAGAGTTTGCAATATTTAGGAGTTCTATTTTAAACTATTCTTCCAGTCTGTGGGAAAGTAGTACATGTTGTTTGTCTCCAGGAAACTGCAGTAGGAGACAAGAAAGGAGGCGGGATTTGGTAGTTCACTGGTGAGCCACAGGAACTACAGAATCATTGGGGAAACCAGCTTATATTTTAAACATTTTTAAACTCAGGGCATATAGCTTACCGTACGTCTAGCAGAATACATTTATTTTTCATTTAGTGACTATTTTACAGTCAGTTTGGGAGGGGAGGAGGAAGGGATGGTGTGACCCCAGGTGTTTACTTCAGGGTTGCACGTTCTAACAAACTCACCCCTCAGTGAACAGGGCTTGTAAGACACCTTTGCATACTGTGAGACAGCTACGAGCCATGGAACAGTGTTGGAAGGTATGATAAGAGTTTGTAATATATTGGGAGCTTGTTTTTAAACTATTCTTCTAGTCTATGGGGAGAGCAGTACATGTTGTTTGTCTCCAGGGAAACTGCAGGAGGGGACAAGGTGGGGTGGGATTCAATAGTTCACTGGTGAGTCCCAAGAACTACAGAATTGTTAGGGGAGAACAGCTTATATTTAAAACATTATTTTAAAACTTAGGGAATACAGACCACCTTGTGTCTAGCAGAATACATTTTGTTTTTCATTTAGTGACTATTTTACAGTCAGTTTGGAAGGCAGGGAAGTGGTAATAAATAAAATAAAAATAATAAATTTTGTTTATTAAGCACTATATCAGAAAACTATCAAAGCGCCGTACAGTCATTGCATTACTAAAAATTCACAAATAAATAGAATAATAAAAAACATTTAAAATACACAAATATATATGCTAAAAGTCAGGAAAACTTGTTCAAATAAGTATGTTTTTAAAGCAATTTTGAAGCTCTCCACTGTCTGCCACTCTTGTACCCGACAAGGTAGAGAATTCCATAGGGAGGGAGTGGCGAAAACAAATGCCCGAGTTCCTGAGGTCTTCAAATGCACCCTGGAAATCTCTAGCAATCCCTCGTCGGTAGAGCAGAGCAGTCTGAGGGGCTAGTAGGGGCTCAGAAGTGCCTATAGGTAGCTTGGACCCCTGACCATGTAGTAATCTCTAAAAGTCAGCACGCCAACTTTAAAGGTGGTCCACCACTGAACAGGCAGCCAGTGCAGAGCATGCAGCACAGGTGAAATATGACTGGATCAAGTTGACCAAGACAATAACCTGGCTGCAGCATTCTGCACTAGCTGCAAGTGAGTGGATATCAACTCCTGGAAACACTAGGTACAAGGAGTTACAATAGTCAAGGCGCAAGGTCATGAACACGTGGACCAAAGTTGGAAGGTCGCTGGATGGAACAAGGTGCTTAATCCGGGTGATGTTCCTCAGATGGTAAAAAGAGGACTTGATGACAGCTGACACCTGAGAATAAAGTGTCAGCCTGTCATTAAATATCACCCCCAGATTTCTCACCTGTTCAGAGGTCAGAAGCTGGGAGCCCCCGAGCCAAAGCCCAGATGGCCATCCAGTATCTGACCCCTCTGTCTGGCAACCAGGATCCACCACTAACACCTCCGTCTTGCCAGGATTCAATCTCATCCAACTGGAATTAATCCTGTCTTGGATCTGGTGAGACAGTTAGAAAAAAATGAGAGCGCACTATCCTGGTCAGGCACAAAGACAAGTACAGCAGAGTATCATCTGCATAACAATGAAAACTCAGCCCATACTGTCGTACAATGTCTCCTAATGGAAGCATGTACACTACGAACAACAAAGGGACAACATTGAACCCTATGGTACCCACATGGAAGGCAGTAGGTGTCAGAGGAAAAATCACTAATACTACCCTCTGTGACCTGCCTGTGAGGAAAGAATGGAACCATCTGAGGACTGTACCCAACAGGCCACAAATGAATCACAAATGGTCAAGTACCCCATGGTCCATGGTGTCAAAAGCTGAAGAAAGATCAAAAAGAACCAAGATGGAACAGCGCTTCTGGTCTCTAGCCATCAGGAGATCACTGAGTATGTGAACCAGAACAGTCTCTGTACTGTGTCTCTTATGGAAACAAGACTGGAGAGGATTGTAAATAGGATGGATGGTAAGATGATTCTCCAACTATTGTGTGACAACTTTCTCAATAACCTTCCCTATAAAGGGAAGGTTAGAGATCGGTCTGTAGTTTGCAGGAGAATCTGGATCAAGAGAAGATTTCTTGAGAAGGGGAGTAACCACAGCCTCCTTCAGAGAGCTGGGAAACTCACCCGTTTCCAATGAACACCAGATTAATTCTGCTTGAACAGGGCTGATCACATCTATGTACCCCATTAAAAGGTGAGTAGGGCCCAGATCTAAGCTACAACAAGTTGAATGCATACTCTAGAGAAGCCGCATGGTATCCCCGATCGTCAGTTGCTCAAAATCAACCCAGCAAAATGGAGGAGTTGTGACCCCGCAACAACCACCAGTAACCCTCATAGGGCTTGATAAGTGAATCTCCAACCTGATGTCGACAACCTTATCAGCAAAGAAGTGAGCAAACTCATTGCACTCTACTTGAGACAAGGCTTTCCAAACTCATAGACAGGCTGGATTGCACAGTCTGTCCATGGTTCAGAACAGCTGAGTTGGTCGGTGTGACCCCGAGTGTTTACTTCTGGGTTGGACGGTATAACAAACTTGCCCCTCAGCAAGCGAGGCTTGTAAGACACCTCTGCATACTGTGAGACAGCTATGAGATATGGAACATGGTTAATAATAATAATAAACTTTACTTATCAAGCTCAATATCCAAAACCAAGTTGCTGTACAAATCTTTCAAACAATTAAAACAGATAAAAACAGTAAACAACCAATTACAGACAACAGAATATGAATACAAATGGAAGCAGGGTATTATATAAAATCTCCAAAGGCCTAGCAGAACAAGTGAGTCTTCAAAGCTGTCTTAAAGTACTCATGGTCTAGCACTCTCGAATCTGATGAGGTAGAAATTCCACAGTGTTGGGGCTGCAAACATAAAGAGCATGAGAACAGATGTTTTCCAACCATACCTTGGGAATCTCTAACAGCCCTCATCAGCTGAGCGGAATGGACGGCTGGGACAGTAAGGGTTCAGGAGCTGTTGCAGATAGCCCAGACCCTGTCTGTGCAGGTCTTTGTAGGTCAAAAGACCAACTCTGAAGGTGATCTGCCACTGAACAGGCAGCCAGTGTAGTTGGGAAAGCACAGGAGTGATGTGGCTCGAACGCGAGGCCCCGTCATAGCTGTGCCATTCTGCATCAGCTGCAAGTGGCTGATGTCAAGCCTCAGAAGCCCTAGGTAAAGAGAGTTACTGTAGTCCAGGCACAAGGTCACAAAGGCATGGATCAACGTCGGGAGGTCTCTGGATGGAACAAAGTGTTTGACCTGAGCGATGTTCCTCACGTGGTAAAATGAAGACTTGACAACTGCAGACACCTGTGAATGCAGTGTCACCCTATCATCAAGGATCACCCCCAGATTTCACACCCATTCAGAGGAAGGCAGTTAACTGCTCCTGAGCCAAAGCCCAGAAGAAAGCCCTGCCACTGACCCCTCTATCCGGAGACCTGGATCCACTACCAACACCTTAGTCTTATTGGAATTCAATTTCAACCAGCTAGATTTCATCCAGTCATGGATTTCTGCAAGGCAGCTTTTAAAGACCGAGATCACACTATCCTGATTGGGCACAAAAGACAGCTACAGCTGGGTATCACCTGCATAACAGTGAAACCTCAGCCCATACCGTCTTACAATGTCTCCTAGAGGCAGCATATACACCACGAACAACATTGGTGAGAACACCTAGCCCTAAGAGACACCACATGGCAGGGAGAATGAGTCTGAGAAAAACAACCCAGACACCACCCTCTGAGATCTGCCAATGAGGAATGATTGAAACCATCAGAGGGCCAAACCTGCCAGGCCACAAATGACCCTCAGGCTCTTGAGCAACACCCCATGGTCCACGGTGTCAAAAGCTGAAGAGAGATCGGGAAGCACCAAGATGGAGCGGTGCTTCTGATCTCTAGCCATCAGGAGATCATTGAGCACTCAAACTGGAGTAGTCTCGGTACTATGCCTCTTTCAAAAACCGGACTGGAGAGGACTGTAGATATCATGGATGGTAAGATGGTTCTCCAGATGCAGTTCAACTACTTTCTCAATCGCCTTCCCTACAAAGGGAAGGTTAGAGATAGGTCTGTAGTTAGCCAACAGTTTGGGTACAAAGAAGCTTTCTTAAGGAGTAGTGTCACCACCGCCTCCTTCAGGGAGCTAAGGAACTCACCCATCGTTAAGGAGCACCACACAATCTTAGCAATGACAGACTGATAGAATCCATACACCCCAATATAAGGCTTGTTGGGCCCAGATCCAAACTACAGCATATTCTAGACAATCCACGTGATATCAATGATCTCCGGCTGGTCGAAAGAATACCAAGAAAGCCAAGAGGCAGTGGCACATCACTGACCACCATTGACCCCCATAGAATGAGCTGGTTGGATCTCCACCCTGATGTTGGCCACCTTATCAGCAAAGAATTGAGAAAACTCTTCACACTTTAACTGTGAAAATACACTTCTAACCTGCAGACAGGTTGGGTTGCACAATGTGTCCATGGTTCGAAAGAGCTGGGCTGGTCAATTCTGAGCTGCAGCAATCTCCCCATACAGGAACTCTGCCTTCATATGGGTGATTACTGATTGATAGACCCGGTAATGTTCCATCAATCTAAGGTGGTCAGCAACCAGGGTGGAATTCCGCCTATGTCACTCTAACCTTTGTCCAACTCTTCTCAACTCCTTCAAGGTCCCATCAAACCAAAGGGACCTTGGGCAAAGAGAGATAAGATGAACATGGACAGGAGCGATAGAGTCCAGGGCTTCCGTCAAGGCATTGTTATAGGCCTCGACTAAATTCTTTGGACTCCCGCTTGCACCCTGCAATCCCGATAGGTCTAGTACTGCCAGCAGGCCATCAGGGGTCACATCCCTCAAAGGGTGGTATCTGACCATCTCCACAGGAGAAGGCCTTTAGAGGGAGCCTGGAAATTGAACCTTATGGTGTGGTGATCAGACCATCTGACAGGTTCCACCACCAGATTGCTGGTCTCCATCCCCAGGAGGAAAACCAGATCAGTGAGTGACCATGATTATGGGTTGCAGAGGCAACTACCTGTGTGAGGCTCAATGAGCACATAAGTTGGAAGAAGTCCTGACCAAATTGCAAAAGTTTGTCATTCATCCAGGCATTAAAGTCACCCAGTACCATCAGCCTAGGTGACTCAAACACCTTGTCGACAAAGAAGTCCACGACTTCCTGTAGGAAAAATTTCTCACTCCCGGGTGGATGATAAATGAGACTGATCCTACATCCCACACCTGTAATAATGATATACTCAAATGATCTGGGTTCTTCAACTGGCACTCCTACAAGGTCCAATTCCGATCTAAAACAAATGGCTACACCCCCGCACTTGCAGTCCGATCTCAAGTGATGTATCACTGAGAACTGGCTGGAGTGGCCATCTCCAAAAAGGGGGCAGTATTATCATCCAGCCAGGTCATGGTGATGCAAGCCAGATCTGTTGACCCAACAAGATCAGCAATAATGGCCATCTTGTTCCTGCCAGATCTGGCATTGCACAACACCGCTAGAGTTGGACGGTCTTCCAGGCCGACCGGGCGACCGGCCCAAAAACATTGGGTTAGAAGGTATGACAGGTGTTTGCAGTTAATTGGTAGCTCATTTTTTTTTCCTTTTTTTATTTCCCTCATATCAGATTAGTAGGCAGATCTTTCAATTCCATCACCATACAATCCTCTGGCTAGATCTTCACCTCACTCTTTCATCATACTTTGAGGAAGGGGGTCCAGGATCTAAACTAAATTAAAGAAGTTAATTATGTATTTAATCATACATTTATATAGTAGCATCTATGTATAAGCTTTTTATATTTAAATAGAATTTAAAGCCATCTGAAATGGAATCCACAATTTTCTGAAATTCCTCCTTTAGCATGTTGAAAATACCAAATTTGTTCTAATTTGGATATGACCACTATCGTATTTAGCCATGTTTCAAAAACTGGGGGTTTGGTGTCTTTCCATTTGAAAAATATACACTTCTTTGCAACAATTGTGAATACTGTAGAAATTTTTCTTGTGGTTCACTAATGCTCCTTTATCTGGGTAGATTCCTAAAGTTTGACTATCTTTGAAAAGCAGATCTGCTTATTTATTATTGATCGTCACAACTGTTCTATTTTAAACCAAAAGTTGGACAGGTATGGACATGAACTTATTAAGTGTATCAGTGTGCCAGATGATGTTGAACATCTTGAACATTTGTCACTTATATTGGGGTTAAATTGATTCAGTTTCTTCGAATATAATATATGATGTGTGTTGTATTAATCAGGATCTGTTGTAGTTTAACAGCGATACATTCTGAGTATATACTTTAATAATATCCTGCCACATAATATCCATTATATCCAAACCCAAATCTTTTCCCCATGTTACCTTAATTTTATTTATATTGGCTTTCAAGGTGTCTTGTATCAAATTATAAATAGAAGAGATCAAGTGTTTACCTTGCTTGTTTCTTTGTGTATTATCTAAAGCTAAGGAAGCTTCTGTAATCCTTATGTGTTTCGAATGTTGCTTCAAAAAACTTTTAGTTGATTATATTGAAATATTTGTTCAAAGGGCCAAATTTATTAGATAAATATGGGAAAGTCTGTATGGCCCCATTTTGCCACAAATCTCCAATTTGAGAAGCAACAGTTTCTTGACAGACTTTAAAGTTCTTATTTGACAGTGAGGGTAGGAAATTATAGTTCCTATATATTGGTGTATATATTGTAATAGTTTTCTGATCCCCAGCCATTTTTGTAAAGTTGTCCAGGATTGAAGAGAAGTTTTTGTTGTTATAGGGATTTTTAGTTTTTGATTTGGGCAACCTGAATAAAGTAGATTCATAAGTGTAGGGTAACTTTATGCTTGTGTTTTTATTATCAATGATGAGGATACATGGTATTGTTTTGTACCCATTGCCATATCTGTGCTGTTTGTGCAGCAATATAATACACATAAAAGTCTGGGAGGGCTAGGCCCCCTTTTTTGGGGGGGTAAAACTTTTTTTTTTTCCAGGCTATTCTGGCAGTTGAATTTTTCCACAGAAATTTTGTAATCATAATTTTAAACTTTACAAAAAAATAATTTGGGACTGGTATTGCCAATGGTTGAAATAAAATAATACTCTAGGGAGTATTCGTCTTTATTAAATTGCTTTTCCCTAGCAGAGTCAGATATGGAGAGTTAAATTTTTTTTTAAATCTGATTCTATTTTATTTAATAGTTCTTCATAGTTTACTTTATACACTTCTGAAATTTCAGCTGGAATATTAACCCCAAGATATTTTATATGTCTTTTTGAAATTTGAATGTTAGTGTTTGGTATTGTTGTAATTGTTAAACTTTATTAAATTTTAGCATTACAGTTTTTGTCCAGTTAATTTTGTACCCTGACAATTTCCTAAATTAATTTGTAATTTTGATTATTTGTGGTATTGATATTTGTGGTTTAGTTAGATGCAATAAGATAATCATCTGCATACAGACCAATTTTCTTATTCCTTTCATTTATATTAATCCCATATATTTCACTAGTATTCCTGATGGCTGTTGCAAAAGGTTCAATAATTAATGCAAATGTTAATGGGGATAGAGGGCACCCCTGCCTTGTCCCTCTTCCTAATACAATCTTTTCTGATATTACACTGGCACAGTAGCACCAGTATAGTTAGGGTTTCTGTGAGCATGTAATGTTAAATGCCAATTTTGCATGGTATTAACTTTGGGCACGTACAAAAGATCTGCTTTAAAGTTTGCATGCTTCTTTGTAAGGGACATATCTATTGATGTACTCAATTTGGTTTAAATCCTTTCTGTGGTTTCTGTGATACAGAGTGTTGAAAATAAAGAGATTTTTATATGTTTTGTTGTTTTTTTTCTGTCAACCTGTATCTCAGAAACAGCTGCAGCAAGAGGGCTGAAATTTTTAGGGTGGAAATCTTTGGCCTCACAGATGTGCCTTTTGAAGGTTTGGTGAAAAAATATGAATCCATTCAAAAGTTAGTAATCTTTGTTTTTCCCATTATTTTCTATGAACAAAAAATACATGTCCCTGGTGGCATAGGATTCTAAGTTGGAGCCGTGATCCGGCATAGGATTTTATGCTGAAGGTTAGCAATGGGCATCTGATTCTATGTCGGATCAGCTGTCCAGCATAGGATTTTATGCCGAAGGGTACAGGTGCAGGTCAGCACCCCAACCTCCAAAGATAACTGTGAAACATTGGGGAGCCCACTCCCAATGTCCCCAAATCTGTCTTGTGCTCCTTAAAACCAAAAAAAGGTCCTCCAATGTACTTTTTTAACTTTGATGCAGAATCCTGCATCAAAGTGCTAGCATTTGCCAATGTCGGGGTGCCCAATCCCCGAGTCGGCATTTATACTGCCTTCACTACTGTGTCACACTGAGGTGCCCACCCCAGTGTGCCAAACTAATAATTATTATTTTTTCAACACCAGGATGCCAACTCCAGGTGGCGGATGTCTCCTCGAGCCAACTTCCATTGCCAACGAGGGTGCCCAATCCACCTATCAGTATTATGTATCCCCCCTCCATCTCATTTGGCACACTGGAAGCCCACCCCAGTGTGCCCACATTTACTTTAGATATTCCTCTAAATAAAGAAAACGGTCCCTGATGACTTTTTATTTAAACCTGTAATAAAGAAAATGATCCTTAGTCATCTTCTCAGTCCCCTCCCCACCCTCCACTGAGCACCCACCTCCCCACATCCCCCTTACCCATACTTACCTCTGGAAGTTGGGAGCAGTGATCTACTCTGGACTGGGACACATCTGCATTCTTCAAAGACCAACTGCAAACTGTGGAATCAAGGTAAGCTCATATTATGGCTCTCAATGGGGTTTTCAACTTAGGTTGATATATGAGCCATTTTTAGGAATTTTTACCTGAAATGTTTAACATGGGGTTCTTGGGATGCCACCTCATGAACACTGTCCCTGTCATTTCGTTCTTCAGTCCCAAAAGGTGATTTTGAGGTTGCTATGCAGAATCACCTTTCTGGACTTTATTAAGTTTAATCAATGAATTAAATAACTACTCTAAGGGTTCAGAAAGAAGCTTATTCCACTTTTTATAAAATTCTGCATTGAGACTATCGGGTCCTGGGGCTTTTCTGGAAGCCAAATCCTGTATCGCTTCCTCTATTTCATATTTGGTAATTGGCTTTTCTAATATTTTACTAATATGATTTGAGGTCACTGGAATTTATAATTTATTTAAAAATTACAGCATGTCCTCTGTGTTACCCTTAAATTATGAAGTATATAACTCCAAAAAGTACTTTGCAAAGCATTTCTTGATTTCTTTAGGCTTATTAAGAATAACCCTTAAACCATCCTTGATAGCTAACATGGTATTTTCTGTTTGGGCTTTCTTTACTTGCCAAGCTAGCAATCTTAATGGTATGTCTGTTGAAAAATAATAGTTTGACCTAGCATTTAAGATCTGCTTCTCCATTCTTTCATTTTTAATTGATTATATTGATCTTTTTAATAATCAAAGTTTTATTTACATTTGGATCATGGGTTGTGCTGTGAATTTGTGTCAGGTTATTTATTTCTGTTGCCAACAGATAAATGTGCTTATTCCCTTTTCCTTTCTTGTAAGGCCATATTTATAATATGCCTCTAAAGCATAATTTGAATGATTCCCAAACACTTATGGTAGATGTGTCTTTAGTTAAGTTAAATTAAAAAATTCTATACTGTACATGCATCTGCCATTCTTTTCTCCAGAATATGTTTAAGCGGCAATGATCCATCCATTCTCCATATTTTATATAATGTTCCTGCATCCTCCATTTTCATTGTCAAAATGCAAGGAGAGTGATCAGAGATTAATATACCTGTATATTGAACCTTTTGTATATTATATGACAAAGACTTTGAGATAAAAAATAGTCAATTCGGGATCAGCTATGATGCATGGGGGAGAAAAAAGAATAAGCCTTACTTTATTTTGCATATTCCCGCCATGGGTCCACCTGCCCGAGATCCATCATGAAATTATTTATTACCATATGATAATAATATTTTATTTATTTATTTATTTTTTTATTTAGTTTTTGTTGACCGGGTAAGTGCACTAGACAAATCCTGCCTATTTTCTGGCACTACCCGGGGGAGGGGGATACAGATGAATGTCAACTGACCTGGAACCAGATTAAGCTGTTGGTGGTATTTTTAGTGAATATAATATTAATAATCTTTTATTTTAATGCACCTATCAAATATCAAGGCACAGAACATGATTAAAATTAAATCTGAATAAAACATCATAATAAAGCCAATAAGATAAATAACATCAGACATCATATTAGAAACAGTAAGATCAGACCAAGTCGGCACCGTCCCCAAATGCCTTAATCCACAAAAATTATTTTAATGCTTGTTTAAAGCCCCCCCACAGTCATGCACTCTCTAATCTAATGGGGTAGAGAATTCCAGAGGGTAGGCGCCATGAACATAAAAGCCCAGACACCAGAAGATTTTAAAACTACCCTCAGAATCTCCAGCAACCCCTCATTGGCCTAGCAGAGCAGTCACTCAGGGAGGTAAGGAACCAGCAGCTCTTTCAGGTAGTCAGGGCCCAAACAGTGCAGGGCTTTATAAGTCAGTAAACTGACATTAAAGGTGATCCACCACTGAACCAGCAGCCGGTGCAGTTCCTGCAGCACAGGTGTAATATGGGAAGAGCGAGGCATCCCAGTTAACAACTGGGCTGCAGGGTCTGCACCAGCTGCAGCGGATGTCAACCCCTAGAAGCCCAAAGTAAAGGGAATTGCAATAGTCCAAATGCGAGGTCACAAAGGCGTGGCTCAATGTAGGTAGGTCCCCAGACAGAACAAGGTGCTTGATCCTAGTGATGTTCCTCAGATGGTAAAAGGATAACTTAATGACAGCCAACACCTGAGCACGTAGTGTCAGCCAATCATCAAGAATCACCCTTAGGTCATGCACCTGTTCAGAGATAGGGAGCTCAACATCCCCCAGGAATAAACCTGTGGGATGTTTTGCCCCCCCATCCGGTGACCAGGATCCATGACTGTCACCTCCATCTTCACAGAATTCAACTTCAGCCAGCTGGACCTCATTCAACCTTGGATTTCACCAAGGCAGTTATTAAACACCAAGAGTGCTCCATTCTGGTCTGGTGCAAAAGACAGGTAGAGCTGGGTATCATCGGCATAACAATAAAACTCCAACCCATACCATCTTACAATGTCTCCGAGAGGAAGCATGTACACCGCAAACAACGTGGGAGATAGCACTGAGCCCTGAGGCACCTCACAAGACAGAGAGGTGGGATCGGAGGAAAACACCCCCGACACCACCTTCTGGGTTCTACCAGTGAGGAAGGAAGTAAACCATCTGTGGACCAAACCTGACAGCCCACAGATGATTCTCAGGTGCTTGAGCAGCACCCCATGGTCTACAGCTTCAAATGCTGATGACAGATCCAGTAGGACCAAAATGGACCATTTTTTCTGGTCTCTCACCATCAAGAGATCATTGAGCACCCGAATCAGCACAGTCTCGGTACTGTGCCTTTTTCAAAAACCTGATTGAAGAGGATCGTAGATGCTATGGATGGTCAAATGGTTGTCCAACTGAGTAGCCACTACTTTCTCAATGACCTTCCCCACAAAGGGAAGGTTTGAGATAGGCCTATAGTTAGCGAGGGAGTCGGGGTCCAAAGAAGCTTTCTTCAACAATGGTGTCACCACTGCCTCCTTCAGTGAGCAGGGGTACTCACCAGTGTCTAAGGAGCACCAGATTGTCCTATCCAGAACCGGGATGATAATCTCCCCACAGCCAATAATCAAGGCTGTAGGACCCGGGTCTAATCTACAGCATGTAGTGCGCATACCCTGGACAATCCTCATAACATCCTCAATTTCCTGCCTTTCGAAGGAACTCCAGGAAAAAAGAGGGAATGTGACAGGGGACTGGTCTACAGCAGTACCCATAGAGAGTGCTGCGTGGGTCTCCACCCTGATGTCATCCACCTTATCTGAAAAGAACCGAGCAAGCTCCTCACACTGTAATTGCGAAAAAGCTCTATGAACCTGTAGACAGGCTGGGTTGCACAGTCTGTCCATGGTTCAAAAGAGCTGGGCTGGTCAGTTCTGAGCAGCAGCAATTTCCCTGGACAGGAATACTGCCTTCTTATGGGCGATTGCTGACTGATAGAGTTGATAGTGCTCTAGCAGTCTAAGATGGTCGGCATCTAAGCTGGATTTCTGCAAGCACCTGTCTAACCTGCATCTAAACCGCATCTCCCTCAAGTCTCCATCAAGCCATGGGGACCGAGGTGAAGGAGAGAGGATACACATGGATTGGAGCAATGGAATCCAGAAAGGAGGTAATGGAATTATTATAGGCCAAAACCAAGACCTCTGGATCCAAGCTCATCACAGGAAATTCTGATAGGTCAAGTGCCGTAATTAGACCATTGGGAGTCACATCCCGTAAGGGCGGTACTTGACCATCTTCCAAAGTGAGCCCTACGCAGAGGGTGACAAATTTGAATCTCACAGTGTGATGGTCAGACCAACCGACAGGTTCCACCCCACATCGGAGGCTTCCATCCCCAGGAGGAAAATCAGGTCAAAGGAATGGCCATATTTATGAGTGGCAGAGGTAACCACCTGTGAGGCCCAATGAATTCATCAATTGGAGAAATGCTGTCCAAATTGTGAGAGTTGTCATTGATCCAAGCACTAAAGTCGCCCAGCACCATCGACCTGGGGACTCCAACATCCAGGTCGATGATGAAGTCTGCCACTTCATTAAGGAATAGCTTCGTCTCGGGTGGATGGTAGATGAGAGCCAGTCTATAGCCCCACCTGCCACTATGACACATTCAATGATCTGGTCTCCTCAGCTGGAATACTAGTGAAACCCAATTTGGTCTTTAAACAGACCGCAACCCCCACCCTGCAATCCAATCTCAGACAGTGTATCACGAATACCCAGCTGGAACTGCAGCCTCAAGTACAGGGCCAGCATTTCCATCCAGCCAGGTTTTGGTGATGCAAGCCAGATCCACTGTAGCCACCAAGTCTGCCACAATAGCAGTCCTGTTCACAACAGATCTGGCATTGCATAACACTGCCCGAGTTGGACAGAACTCCTGGGATGCCCCTGCCACCTGCCCACCATTACTAGTGGTGGTGCCCTTGGGTATGGGGGTCAGACAAGGAAGCCCATGTTCTGACCTCCATTTTGCCCCAGAGCATCTTGTGGGCTTAACAATCATGATACGAGCGCTCCTCTCGTCCATCCTCTACTGTTCAGACCCTGCACCCCTCCTCATCCTCCTGCGGGCAATTCCCAAGGCCTGACAACATTGATAGAAGGAAAAAAAGTAAAGGAGGAGGAGAAAAGGGGCAGAGGGCATGCAGAGTGGAGGATGAATAGCACATGACCAGGGGGGGTGGGATAATAATATATATCCCAGTCCTCCAACATGGAGCAAGACAATAAACTTCTACTCTCACAGTAAAACTAATAAAATCAGATCCCAATGAATTAAAATAACAGTAAACCAAACAAAATTAAACAAACACAAACCAAAAATCAAAAACTCAAATCAAATGATGCAATCTGTTTAGGCCTGTAGTTTTATCTATCCCTTGTAGTATTGTATTAAATTCCTCTCCTACCAGATAAGGTGCATCAAGGAAGAAAGTGTTAAAAATCTGAAAAAATCTGGAACAGTTTCATTAGGTGCATATATTACTGCAGTGTAAATTTCAAATGATATAATTGCAGTGATAGAATAACAGACCACCCTTGTGTATCCACACTTTCTCTAATAATTTCAGGTTTAATTTTTCTTCTGTGAAGAGCTATAAAACACCTCTTACTTTAGTTGTGAACTCTGAAAAGTCGTCCTGCCACATCGGTTCAGAAACCAGCTTATGTTCTCTTTTTTTATGGGTTTCTTAAAATATTATCATATTTATATCTTTCTTTTCCATATGTTTTATTACTTTTAACATTTTCTTCCTCTCTTGTATTCCTTTCATGTTCCAGGTGGCTATTTTAAAAGCTTCAGCCATTATCTATAAATTTGTCTATATAATGTTCCTGGATCCTCCCCCCCTTTTTTTTAAATAATCTGATATTTTAAAAAATGTTTTTTTTATTTCCAGATTATTATACTGTGATGAGGACTATCTAGTTTGCAAAATGCAATTTGATTGATAAATCTAACCCCCCCACCTTAAGTAATAGCCTACATTTTCCTCCCTCTTTCCTTCCCTTCCCCAGATGAGATGTCACTATAGGCATCTCTGTGTCATTAATACTCCCAAACTTGAATGGATTTGCCCTAAATATATCCCAAGGGTGGTATATAACAATCTTCCTTTTTTGTTTTCTTTGTTTTCCCTCCTCTTCCTCTCTTTCTTCTCCTTCCTCCTGTTTCCTTCTTATTACTTCACCCTGTTTATTTATGTTTTATCCTCTTTATTCTTATCCTTAACTTGGCATTAAAGGGTTTACCATCCCCCTAACTACTCTGTTTTCAGCTTTTGGGTATTAGAATTGCGGGGCGGGGGGGGAGTAACATTGCAAAATGCTGAAGTTTCAAGCAGAATTCATGTAGTTTCATATGCAGATTTATATGTTTCCATTGCATCCTCAGGTGACTCAAAAATGCGTAATTGTCCATTGATCACAAATCTAACTTTAGCTGGGTATAATATTGTAAATTGAATTTCTTTGTTATATAACTTCTGTTTTAAAGGATTATATAGTTTCCTTCTTTCTGTTGTTTGGTAGACAAATCTGGGTATGCCATAAATGCATATTCTCATAAGTTAAACCCTTAAGAACAGTACTTGCTGAAAATGGCCTCACTATCTTGGAATCTAAGGTGTTTGACATATACAGTTCTCAAATTTTCTGAGTTTCCACAAAGCGTGATCCTACCCAGTGTGCTCTGTCCAAATCTATCTTTTCTTCTCTGCATATTTGTGGCCCCAAGGCCAAACAAGTAGCTTCTCAAAATATGGTATAGGATTTCGTGTTCCTTCAACCCCTTCTGGAATTTTAAATAATTTAACACTGGCTCTTCTGGCCCTGTCCTCCTGTTCTGACACCTTTAACTGCAGAGCTTGTAGTTGTTTTTCTGGGAACTGCTTGAGAGGTCTTCTGCTTGTGATACTCTACTCTCTAAATGCTCTGTTCTGCTTGAAAGTGTTTGCAATTTATTGTTTACTTCAGTCAGTGCCCTTGTAACATTGGATAAGGCTCCTTGATATCTCCCAGGGCATCTAACATTTCTTTCTTTAGGCTGCTGTTTACTTCTAGAACTTCAGCTTTAATCAGATTAAATTCCCTCATTTCTCCTTGTATCTGTTCCATTTGTAATCTTTCCTGAGTAACATTAATAATCTCTCAGCTTGTTGGGCCTGAGCTGCTTCAATGGCTTGTACCTCATAGCTGTTTTGTGTTTGCAGCCTTATGTGTTGAGCTGCTGTTTTCCCAAAGTACTTTGAGTTTGCCTTCTTTTTATACCCATTTTAGTCTCTTTTAGTTACAATCTCAGTAGCTTTTCTCTTTACAACCATTCTTCTCCGGTCCCACATTTGTGTTATTTTAAGCCCTCACCCCTTTGCTCATTTTGTTTCATGTTTTGTGGAGTAAAGGCATGCTGTACTTGTTCACCTGCCTCCAATGCTTTCCACTTCAGTAATTTGCTCCTTTTCTTTGTAAAAATAGCAAAAATATTACCTTGTGTGGTGTTATTATTAATTGGGCTTACCAGTGGTGACATCAAGTTGGGACTTCTGTCCATACTCGCAGGTCTGGTAGACTGGGGGGAGTTTTTCGTCTCTGTTTCACAGGTACTCTCTGTCTCTTTTTGTCATCCCCATAGGCTTCTGTTAATCCTTTGTTCTCTGAAGTGTTTTGGACATGCTGGTTGCAACACCCAAAAATAAAGGTAAAGTGCTACGTTTACTGGGTTGTAGTTCCGAGGCGGTATCTCACACCGTCAACTGATTTTTAACATAGTACCCTTCAGGTTGTCTCAGTTATCCCACTTGCATGTGGAGGAATAAAAGAATACATTAGGGATACAAAAAAAGGGTGGCATAGAAAAAGCGCTAGCAAATTCAGGTGAGCTCCGAGTTCAGGAGTGTGTGGCATATGTTTCACCTGGCCATCTTGGAATTCCTGCATCTAAGTATCCAACGCCAGAGCTTCCCTTATGGGTGCTCAACCTCTGTTTTTCCTTTAGACTTAAAGGCAAACTGTAACTGCTGGTAGCTCATTTTTAAACTATTCTTTGAGTCTGTAGGAAAGCAGTAAGTGTTGTTTGTCTCCGGAAAACTGCAGGAGGAGGCAATGAAGGGACAGGATTCAATACGTCACTGGTGAACCCAGGAAGTACAGAATCATTGTGGGAGACCAGCTTATTATTTAAACATTATTTTTAAAGCGATGACATATAGCACACCTTGTGTCTAGCAGGATACATTTTATTTTTCATTTAGTGATGATTTTACAGATGGTTTATGAGTCAGGGATGTGGTGTTACTCCGGTGGTTATTTCCAGGTTGCACAGTTAATAAACTCACTCCTCAGTGAGCAGGGCAAGCGTGAGCAAACGAGGCACGTGGGCGCGGTGTGTGTGAAGGCATGCAGAGACAAGCACGTCTGTGTGTCTGCCATGTCCACCAGTGCAGGCAAGGTGGAGGGGCCAGAACTTTTGAAAGACACAGGTGGGACTTTTAAAATGGACTGTGTCACACTGACAGTGATTAAATATAAGTTAAGAATAGATCTTGTAATGAACAAACCCCAATATTTATTAAGGAGATATACAGATTACAAGACTATGGAGGGGTTACATTCTAATTTTTAATACATTGAACTTGCAAATGGCAATATTGGAGTAATGTACACACTGTGTAAATGTCTGCTCTCACAAACTAGGGCGAGTAATAAAGAAGAACAAATGGGTGGATGCCCCAACTGTCTGTTAATGGAAAATCTGAGGGGACCTAAATAAATATAGGACAGAACTAAGGGATGGCAGTATAGCCTACAGATTAGAGTAATGAGCTGTGAATGAGCTTAATACATGCAGCAGACCTCGGTTTGATTCCCAGAACCTCTACTTGCATACTGCGTGACTCTGAGCAAGTCACTTAACCACACAGTGATCCTGGGTCACCCCTGAAAACAGGAGCTTGTGCCTAGTGGGCCTTACCTGGTTACTAAAAAAATAAAATTTAATTAAAATTACATTAAAATTAAAGCATTTACCAGAACTTAGAGAACTAGAGTGTTTCTGGAATAATATAAGAGAGGTCAATCCAGGAGACTCAGTGATGATATAAGGAGCTAAACCAAACACAAGTGTGACACACAAGTATACCAGCATGAATACAGCAGATGGTAAAAAAGGGGTTGCCCCCAATGAAGGGTCAGGCTAGCTTGTCATTGGTCCCCCTGGGATCTGCAAAGGGGCAGGTTTTTCAGGGACAAGAGGAACTGCAGTTAGGTTGCGATGGCTGGCACCTGCAAGTTGGAGGCCTGAGGGACAGGACAGAGGGAGGCTACTGTGACATCAGAGAATCTGAGGTCACGGAGGAGTGGGTCAAGTGGGTAAGCAGAGTTAGACATGTGGGCATTGGTTGGAGGGCTAGGGAGGAGGGTTGGGCTTAAGGGGTAGATAAGGAGCTGCAGGCAGAGAATATCCCTCTCTCACCTGCACTGATCTTGACTGCCCATCCACCCACCCAAGCTTTAGACTATTGGGAACACAGGAAGGCTGGATGAGGGGCAACAGGGACACAATGGTTTGTCAAGTGTGGGTTGCTGATTGAGAGCAATGGGAGGTGTTTTCTGGAAAGGAAAATGGAAAAATGGGGCCCAGCGGAATGAGAGTGCGGCAGGGCAGGAGGGACCCTCATGGGTAGTTACCCCAGGAGGACAGGGCTGAGGATCAGGTGGGACACCTGAGCCCAGAAACCCTAGTAAATGGGAAGAGGCTGGTCTATCCACACCCAAGCCAAAGAAGACATGTGAATAATAAAACTGTAAATATTTGTGAATGTTTATTAATAAAGGGGCAGTCTCGAAGGCTGATGTATCATTGTAAAATGGTGAAGGTATTTATGGAAGTCTGAGTCCAAATGATAAGGGACAGAAAGGAGAAGGGGAGGACCAGCAGGATCCTGAGTGGTCACTAGTAGAAACAAGGAAGATGAAGAATGCCCATAGGGCAGAAATATGTAAGCAATAATACCCAACATGGTGAGTGGCATTGTGCTATACTGGACCACCCAGGGGTGTAATGAGGCCTGCCACCACAGGCAGAGGGTCTTATAGCCCCTGGAAGGTCTGGTATCTCACAACACTGTGTACCCTGGAGGTATTATTTCACTTAGAAAATGGGGACTGTATTATATATGTTTAAAAAATATATAATTGTTATGCATGAATGTTTAAAGTTTTAGGTTTTGATTTATTTTGTAATAAAATAGTTCCTCCACCTGCATTAGAATGCTGTATTCTTATGTTGAGCAATCTATCCCAGGCACACTGCCTTAGGGGTAGCTGGTCCATTCCACTGGAGTGTCAAACAGGCGAGGCATACTGATGAGTCCTGGTAGGATGAAACACTGTCTAAGTCTTCTGTTAGCACCCTTTGCAAACTGTGTGAGAGGCCTTCCGGCACCATGCAATTCTGCTTAAAGTTGGACCAGCATAACATTCTGTGGTGATTTGCATATGCAGCCCATGATGCTTTGCATTGTGGGGGCATGTGTGATTTTGTATTTTCTTGAAACTTGGCTTCCCAGCCAAATGCCCTTTGGGGTAACCCTTGCCTCAGTGTTTACGCACAGAGGTTCTTTGTCTTACAGACATTTGTCCTACTGAAGCCTCTGCAGTTGTTGCTTTGAAGCCAGTTTTCATGGTTACCTCCCAACACACACACACACACACACACACACACACACACACACACACACACAGCACTTACATTGTTGAATAGCTTTCACTGTTTAGTTTAGGGTTTTTTTGTTTATTCAGTCAGTTAAGACTGCAGTGTCCAGCAGCAGTCCCTTTATTATAACAGGCTTACATCACTGGGCGGATAACACAGCTGCAGATAATGTGGGAGCAGAAGAGTATGACAGTGATCAGTGGTCAGCAGTCAACCCAGGACAGCTATGGAATGAACAGCAGCAAGTTTCTCTTTTTTTCACCCAACATGTTTAGCGGTATGCATATGATGACTGGGGAAACAATGTAGGGAGCTAAGAGTGCAGTCAGAACTCGGGACAGCAACTTTCTTTTTTTTTTTTTTTTTGTTAATGTTCAATATAGCAAAAGCAGGGAAGAGTGTGATGACTGGGGAAACTGTAGGAAGCAGAGAGTGCTGTCGGAACTCAGGACAATAACTTTCTAGTTTTGTGGGTGTTTTTTTTTTTTTGCTTTGTGTGACCAGTAGATAACAAAAGAGGGTAAGCAGAGAAATGGAGCTAAGAGGTGTACATGCCTGGATGAGAGCTCCAGTATGATTTGGAATGCCTGTAGAGTGCAGTAGAAAACTAAAGTTGTGTAAACATAGTAGAAAAAAAAATTGATATTTGTAGTTCTGCTTGATTAGGGCAATTAGGGAGAAAGCACTGTGGAGCCAGTAGTGCTGAGCAATGTATGCTAGCGCAAGCAATGTAAAATGAAAGAGGTGTTGTGTGTGTGTGTGTGTGTGTGAGTGTCAAAACTGAAAGGTGCATAGACAGATTTCACTTAAAAAAAAAATTACCACTACAGTGACATGTCAACACAATATGTATGTGTGTGTGTGTGTGTGTGTGTGTGCGTGTATATGTGTGTGTGTGTGTGTGTGTGTATTTGGGGGTGTGTTATCGCTCATTAAGTGACAGAACAACATGTTGGCAGTTTGAAATTAAGCATTCTATTGGCACAAGGAAGTGGAACTAAATCAGGTTGATTGGGACTGACACTTCTTTTTACCTGGACTCTGTTGTCTGATAGACACCCACCTTACCAGGTGTATCAACCAATCATAGTCTAGGAATTCTTTGCCCATTTTCTAAATATGAGCAAACAACATTGCAGCAATATTGAGATAACAAACAGATATTCCCCTCTAAGTGAAAATGACTGTAGTCAGGAAATGGAGATTGTTCCAACTACAGTGGTGATTGTGCACAAGTTTATCAGTATTGAGGTATATCTTAAGGTATACCTCAGTGGTGATGAGGCAGGATCACATTACAGTCAATGCAAATCGAACACCATCCCACCAGACAATAGGAGCACAGAAATCATCAAGTTATATACAGAAATGTTTCAGATAGAATGTGTTACATGCAACACTGTAATTGTAGGAGATTACAACTTACTGGAAATGAACTGGATGCTAAATAAAGATAATAGTAAAACAGGGAAAGAATTCTTGGACAAAGCTATTGAGTGTAGTATGAAACAACATGTGGAAAAAGCAACTAGAGGGGACAATGTGCAGGATCTCATTTTTACAAATGTTGAAGTCGAATGTCACTATGAAATAATTAACCTTTTGTCAAATAGCGACCATAGCAACATTTTATTCAGTATTAACAGAGGTTCATATATGGATACAGGAATAAAGGAAAGGTTTGATTATAATGGGGGGTTGATAGATGCAGAAATATCCTACAAAATTGGAACTGGAGTAATGAATTAAAGTGAAAAGCATGAAGCAGGTCTGGACTATAGTTAAAACTAAAATATATGATGTTAGGGATAAATTCATACCAAAAAAGAAAATATATAATCAAAATGGGAAACTGCCTCCATGGTTAAAGCCTAAACTATTAAAATTACTATCAGGGAAGAAGGGGTTATACAAAATTATGAAAAGACTCCCTCTGAGACTAACATAGACTTTGACGGCAGATAAGGACCACTTGACCCACCCAGTCTGCCCATTTCCCTACCTACTGGATAAGCTGCAGATTCTAGTTAAACAGCCTACTTCCTGCCACCCCCCACTACAATTGCCTTATGTCTGTCCCACGCATGTTTGAATTCCCCCACTGCTTTAGACCCAACAACCTCCCCAGGAAGCGGTTCCATGCATCCACCACTCTCTCTGTGAAAATAAATTTCCTCACATTACCCCTGAACCGTCCCCCCTCTATCTTTAAATTGTGCCCTCTTGTTCTTACACATCTCTTTTTCTGAAAGATGCTACCCTCCTGGACTTTGTTGATTCCCTTGAGGTACTTGAACATTTCTATCATGTCTCCCCTGTCCCTCCTTTCATCAAGGGTATACATATTAAGCTCTCTCAGTCTCTCTTTGTATAGTTTCTGATGCAGACCCTGCACCATTTTAGTTGCCCTCCTCAAGACTTCTTCCATCCTGTCTATGTCCTTGCATAGATGAGGTCTCCAAAACTGCACACAGTACTCCAGATGGGGTCTCACTAACTGTCTGTACAGAGGGATAACCACTTCCCTTTTTTCTACTTGTGATGCCCCTTCCTATGCATTCCAGTATCCCCCTGGCTCTCCTTTCTGACTTCTCACATTGCATACCAACCTTTAGATCATCTGATATGACTACCCCCAGGTCCATTTCCATTTTTGTTGTTGTTAGTACCTCCCCTACTATTGCATACTCTTCTCCTGGGTTTTTGTTTCCCAGGTGCATTACTTTGCACTTCTTTGCATTGAATCTAAGTTGCCATATGTCTGACCATTCCTCCAACCTTGCCAAGTCCCTTCTCATCCTTTCTACCCCTCCTTGTGTATCAACTCTGTTACAGATCTTTGTGTCATCTGCAGAGAGACATACCTTTCCCTCCAGACCCTCTGCAATGTCACCTATAAAGATGTTAAAGAGGACTGGACCCAGTACTGAGCCCCGAGGTACTCATTAGTAACCCCCCTTTCTTTGGAATGTGTTCCATTCACTATTACCTTCTGTGTCCCGTTGTGCAGCCAGTTTGCTACCCAGGCTACCAGCCTGGGACCCACTCCCAGGTTGGCTAACTAGATTATTAATCTTTTGTGCAGGACTGTGTCAAATGCCTTACTAAAGTCTAGGTAGGCTATATTCACAGCTCCTCCCATGTCTATTACTTTGGTCACCCAGTCAAAGAAATCAATTACATTCGTCTGACATGACCTTCCTGCTGTAAGTCCATGCTGCTTTGGGTTCTGTGCCCCGCTGGCCTCTAGGTGCTCAACAATTCTTTCTTTCAGAAGTGATTCCATCATTTTCCCTACCACTGAGGTCAAACTTACAGGTCTGTAGTTTCCTGCTTCTGCCTTGCTCCAACTTTTATGAAGGGGAATCACATCTGCCCTCCTCCAGTCCTCATGTACCTACCCATCCTCCCATGATTTGTTCAAAAGTGTGGTCAGTGGTGTCACTAGGTCCTCCCTTAGTTCTTTTAGGATTCTATGGTGAATCCCGTCAGGCCCCTTTGCTTTGTCCACCTTGAATTTTAGGAGTACTTTCAGGACTCTTTCTTCTGTAAATGGACTGGTGTCAACCCCCCTACCCAGAGTGCTTCTATTGTCTGGTTTAGCTAACTCCTCCTCATCTTCTTTTGTAATACTGAGCAAAAGTATTCATTCAGTATCTTTGCCTTTTCACTGACCCCTCTGCCCACCTCTCTCTCCCTTATTAATCTTCACTATTCTCCTTAACCTTTCTATGCTCCCCTAATGTACCTATAAAAGGTTTTATCCCCCTTCTTAACTGAATTGGCTATTTTTTCCTCGGTTTGGGCTTTTGCTATTCTGACTGCCTTCCCCACTTCTTTCTGCTTTAATTGATACAGTTCCCTGTCATGCTCCTTCTGTGATTCCTTATACTTTTTGAATGTAGCCTTTTTCTCCTTAACCTTCCCTGCCACTTCTTTTGAGAACCATAGTGGCTTTCTTACTCCACTTTGTTTTCTTTATTTGTTTCACACAAAGGCTTGTTGCCTCAATGATGGCAGTTTTGATTTTTCTCCACTGTTCTTCTACCCCTCCTTTTTGGCCATTTGCTAGTGTATTCCTCAGGTATTCACCCATTTTGCCAAAGTCAGCCCTTCTAAAGTCCAGTATCCTTTTTTTTTGTATGGCTCGTCTCCATGGTTGTGCTTATTGTGAAGCACACTCTGCAGTGGTCGCTTGTTCCCAGATTTCTACTGACTTCTAAATGGTGATCCACTCTCCATTTGAGGGTACCAGGTCTAGTATTGCTCCCTCCCGAGTGGGTTCCAACACTAGCTGTCTAAGGCCTGCCCCCTGCAGGGCATCGAGAATGACCCTGCTCTTCGATGTGGCTGCAGTACATGTCATCTAGTTAACATCTGGCATATTCAGGTCCCCCATCAACAGTATCTCCCCTTTTTCAGCCATTTTGAGAATGTCGTCTATCATTGTCTTGTCCATTTCTTCCCCTTGAGATGGGGGTCTGTATACAACCCCTGTGTGGATTGTGATGCCATTCCCTGTCTTCAAGGTGACTCAGAGTGCCTCTTGTCCTCCCCCTTTACTTTTTAGTTCTGTAGCTTTGATCCCTTCCCTTATGTATAGCGCTACTCCACCTCCTCTTTTCCCCTCCCTGTCCCTTCTGTAGACTGTGTATGTTGACATCCCAGTCATGGTTCTCCATGTACCATGTTTCCGTGACTGCCACAATATCCAATTGTTCTATTCTTCCAGCAAGGCTACTAGCTCAGGAAGTTTGTTTCCCAGACTACGGGCATTGGTACGCATTGCCCTCCATTTAATGTTGGCTTTATCCTTTTTTCCCCCATGCCTGCTCTTATTGCCCTTGTCTAACATAGAAACATAGACTTTGACAGCAGATAAGGACCGCTAGGCCCATCTAGTCTGCCCATTTCCCTACCTACAGGATAGGCCGTAGATCCTAGTTAACCAACAGCCTATATCTTCCTGCCCCCCACAAGAATTGCCTTATGTCTGTCCCATGCATTCTTGAATTCTCCACAGTTTTAGACCCCAACTTCCTCAGGAGGCTGTTCCGTATCCACTACCCTCTGTGAAATAATACTTCCTCACATTGCCCCTGAACCACCCTCCTTCTATCTTTAAATTGTGTCCCCTTGTTCTTGCAAGTCTCTTGTTCTGAAAGATGCTACCCTCTTGGACTTTTGATTCCCTTGAGGGTACTTGAAGTTTCTATCATGTCTCCCCTCTCCCTTCTTTCCTCAAGGGTATACATATTAAGCTCCTTTAGTCTCTCCTCATACGGCTTCTCTTGCAGACCCTGCACCATTTTAGTTGCCTCCTCTGGACTGCCTCATCCTGTCTATGTCCTTATGGAGATGGGGTCTCCCAGAACTGGACACAGTATTCCAGATGGGTCTCACCAACTGTCTGTACAGAGGGATAACAACTTCCTGTTTTCTGCTGCTGATGCCTCTCCTATACATCCCAGTATACCCCGGCCCTCCCTACTGCCTTCTCACATTGCTTGCTAACCTTAAGGTCATCTGATATGTTTACCCCAGGTCCCTTTCCTGTTTTGTTGTTGTTACTACCTCCCCACCCATTGTGTATTCTTCCCCTGGGTTCTTGTTTCCCAGGTGCATTATTTTGCACTTTTTTGCATTGAATCCTAGCTGCCATACGTCTGACCATTCCTCCAACCTTGCCAAGTCCCTTTTCATCCTTTCCATGCCTCCTTGTGTATCAACCCTGTTGCAGATCTTTGTGTCATCTGCAAAAAGGCATACTTTTCCTTCCAGTCCCAGTCTATTTTTCCTTTTACCCCTGTCCTGCCCTCTGTTGAGCACTGTACCTCAGTGTTTACCTTACTACCTGACATGTTTTGTGGGAGGAGGCTTGAAATTTTCTGCCTCTTATCAGCACCTCCCCCCATGGCTAGCATGAGAATATATAAGGATACCGTTGAAAGAAGAAAGAATGAAATAAGGAAGGAAAAAAAGATACTAGAGGAAAAATTAGGAACGGTACATCTAATTCAAGTTATTCTATGGATACATAAGTTCCAAAAGCAAAACCACATCTGTTTTTGGCCTACTTAAGTATGAGGAAAAGGATACAGAAATGCCTGAAGTATTTAATAATTATTTTAGTAGTGTATGTCTGAAATCCTTAGAAACCCAACCTACCAAAGTAAGTATAGAAGTGAAATGTGAGTATGAGCCTTTTTGTTGGTCTGAAATATTGGAAAAGTTACTAAAATTGGATAGAACTAAATTGAAAGGACCGGATGAGATGGATCTGACGCTACTTAAAGAAATAGCTAATGAAATAGCAGACCCCTTATCATATATTTTTTATACATCCTTGGATAAATGTCAGGTGCCTAAGGACTGGAGAAGAGCCAAAGTATTACATATGCACAAAAAAAGGGCTAAAGAGTAATCCAATAACAATAGGCCGATAAGCCAAACAAGTACATTAGGCAAAATCATGGTAAGCTGTATTAAGGACAGATTTAATAACATGATCCGAAACTTATTAATAGAAGATAAACATTAAAATGGATTTATTATTGAGAAATCATGTATAACAAATCTATTAAGCTTTTATGAAAAAGTCAGTACATATGTAGACAATGGAACGCCAGCCAATGTCATTTATCTAGATTTTAAAAAGGCTTTCGATAGGGTACCACATTTTGTTTTAATAAAGAAATTATATGATATCAAAATAGATAATAATATGGTAAAGTGGACTGAAAGCTGGTTATATGAAAGAGAACAGTTGATGGTCTTCTCTCCTCAACTGCCAATGTGACTAGTGGGGTGCTGCAAGGTTCCATTTTGGGCTTGATTCTTTTCAGACTGTATATATCAGATATAAGTAACAAATTGCAGTCATAGTATGAAGTCATGCATGAAGTGAGGTGGCTGCCAGGTGGCTAGGACTGGAGCCAACAAGAAAATACAGTCTATTGGTAGCAAGAAGATCAGCTGCTCAGTCACCACTCTTAGAAACACATGCTGTTTCAATGATAAAAGATGTTTTTATTTAGAAAAACTCATAAGAACTAGCAGCAATAAAGATACAAAGTCATACAATGTGTGTGTAGCCAGCCAAAGGTTTTTGCCCTTCCCTCAGGCTTTGTCAAGTCTGAATTACCAACAGGTGAACACTCCTTAAAAACAGGTTCTTAAAGTGATGTACACCATAGTTACCTTTTCTGTTATAAATACAATTATTTACATAATCACGTATAAATAAGCATGCAATATCCAAGCTCTACAATATAATAATACAAAAAATACACATAAACTACAACAATACTAATTATCAAAAATGATTAAAAACCATATATATAGTTAAGTAACTGTATCATATTTCCTTTTATAAGTTAAAGCTAGCAAAATGGTCAGAAGAGTGGCAACTTGGATTTAATGCAAAGAAGTGCAAGATCATGCACATAGGGAAGAGAAACCCTGAAGCCACCTATAGGCTGGGAGGGGAGTTGCTGGCAGTCACAAAGGAAGAAAGAGACTTGGGCATCATTATCACTGATGACCTGAAATCATCCAAGCAGACCTCTAAAGCAGTAGGTAATGCTAGGGGGATGTCAGGGTGTATTAGTAGGGGTATCAAGTTGTAAGAGGGAGGTAATAATCCCTCTTTACAAGACACTGGTTAGGCCCCATCTGGAGTACTACGTGCAGTACTGGAGGCCACATCTTCACAAGAACATTAACTAAATTGAGGCAGTCCAGAGAAGGGCAACCAAAATGGTGCAGGGACTGCATCAGAAAACATATGAGGACAGATTAATGGAACTCAATATGTATACCCTAGAGCAAAGGAGGGAGAAAGGTGATATGATCGAAACAGTCAAACACCTTAAGGGCATTAACAAGGTGAAAGGAGTCTAACACGTTTAAATATAAGAATAATAGCAGGACAAGAGGGCACAGCATGAGATTAGAGGGAGGCCGAATAAGGGGTAATGTGAGGAAATTCTTTTTCACAGAAAGAGTGGTGGATGCATGGAACGGCATACCTCAGGAAGTGGTGGCTATGAATACAGTGCTGGGCTTCAAACAGGCATGGGATAGGCATAAGGGAGCACTACAAATGAGTATGAATAGATAGGCCACTGACAGAGTAAAGTCTGATGGCACATTTATAAGGTAGAAAAAAGAAATGGGCAGACTGGATGGGCCTTGCGGTCCTTATCTGCCATCAACCTCTATGTTTCTATGTTTCTATGTAAGAGAGATATCATTAACATAATAAGTTCAATAAATTCAGCAGAATCACAGGAAAGGGGGCAC
This sequence comes from Neoceratodus forsteri, assembly GCA_016271365.2. NCBI lineage: Eukaryota > Metazoa > Chordata > Ceratodontiformes > Ceratodontidae > Neoceratodus > Neoceratodus forsteri. Next base: position 91,989,206 of record CM057456.1, on the reverse strand, counting down.
TTGGAAATGCTCATAATCTTTTAACCAAGGGGGGTAATACAATTTTAAACAATATTGCCAATAAGTTTCTTTTTGTAATAGTATTTTGTTCAAATCCCCTCCTTTCTCCCTGGCATACTATCTTAAAAGCTGAGAATAAAAATGTGTCTGTTCTATTATTAGATGCTACATGGTGAAATAATGCACTAATGCAGTCCCTCTTATCTATACTCCTGATGTGCTGACCAATATGTTCTTTATATTTTTGTTTAGTTTTTCCCACATAAAATGCTATGCATTGTGTACATTTTGCATAGTATACAACATTCAAAGTGGTACATGTTGCAAAACTCTTTTGAGAAAACACCTTTTTAGAGACTGGATGCGTAAGTTCTATTCCCTTCTTAATGTACTTAAAAAAAGCACAATTGCCACATTTATGGGTACCAAAAAGGGGATGATATCTATTTACATTAACATAGTTTTTTCTGATTTATAACATATGTAGATTGCACCAATTTGTCTTTAGATTTTTTTTTAGTTTAGTTTAAGTTTATTTGTTCGACTAGAAGTCATTACGATAAAGGAAAAACACATACAGTCATCCAGCACCAGATAAGAATGTACAAATTGCATGTGTACTCCAACCAATCACTTAAACAAAACTTTATGCTCTGTAAAACTAGCTTGATTAAAAAATAGGAACCGTGTATGTTCTAAAATACTATAATAACTTTATCAACTAGCCAGAATTTATATAATACTGTAACTCAGTAAACCAGATCTTACAGACCTGAATTTTACTTAGTAGGTCTGCAGAAATATAATCGCAAGTGAGCATTATTGTCTCAGAATAGTAGCATAAATTACTATGACAGCTGTCTTATTCTACTAATGATAAATATCAGTAAACTGCTTCACAAACTTTATAATCATGATACATCAAGTAGCTTATATAGCATGATATGCAATTCAAGTCCAACATTAAAAGTCATATATATGTTTTTTGATTTAGGTAAAATCTGCACATAACAGTTAGCATAAAGTAATCTGTGTGTTTTATAAACTCAAAATCCATAGCAAAATGGCAGTTTTTAAAGGCATACATGCATATTCACCATAGCATAGCTCCATAGGTCACTATTTATTTAGCTTTTGTTTACCGGGTAAGTACACTAGATAAGTAGTATGCCTATTTTCAGGAATGACCTGGGAGAGCACAAAACATACAGTATACATACATGGCAACATTGGAGAAACAGCATGATACAGTAATAAACAGCTATAACAACGCTTGTATAAGGGCAGAGATACTGCCACACATAGTACAAATTATTATAGGACATAGATAGACATTAGAATCACTGAATACATATTTCATAGACCATCATGGACTCAGAGTGGACAATAGTGGACTGCAGAGTATTACATTACAGAGACTAGGAGCAGTCACATCTTGTCGTTTGTTTTAGGTGGGACCACAAGGAGAAGCGAAAGGTCCCATGGGAAGGGGCAGAGTGAAAAGAGTCCGGAATGGAGTTCCAGAGCCTAGGCACAAAAGTGGCAAAGTCACGATCCCCCATAAGGGTCCGAGTAGGGGGAACTTTAAGCAACTCGGCGGTCTGTGACCTGAGCTGGTAGGGGATGGCGTCCAGTTTTGGGAGGAGATGCGCCAGTCCTGACGGAATGCCCGTGGCAAGCACTTTCCTGGTGAAGTTTCCTACACCAAGGATCAGGAATTCCACAGGGGGGAGCCAGCTGAGTTTGTCATAGAGCTCACATTGGTGGGTGAGTTTGGGAGCAGCAAGTGCAAACCGACAGATATCATTATATGCCGTGTTCCACCGATTAAGATGGATTTGAGGTGACCTGGCAAATAGGTGGTATCCATAACTAAGGGAGAGGAGAAGCACTTCCCTCACAAGTGCCAGCCTCGCTCCCGGATTCAGGTTGTATTTGGCCCTGTAGGCAAGGCCAAGCTTACACCTGGTGGTTCTGCAGATGTTTTGGATATGGCTTCCAGTGTCAAGTTGTGGGTCGAGGGTGACCCCAAGATATTTAATTGAGCTCGCTGTTGGCAACAGGGGGCCTCCATCACAAGCTATTTTGAGCATAGCTGATGGGGCTTTTAACTTGGCCGTGGAACCAAAGAGCATGGCCTGAGTTTTGTTAGGATTCAATACCAGTCTATGGTTGGTAATCCAGGCTGAGACTCTGCTGAAGTCTTCAGATAGGCACTGGTTAAGGCCAGCAGCATTATGAGCATGGGCCACTAGCACAAGGTCATCTGCATAAAGTGTGACTTGGCAACGAGAGGTCACCCGTGGGAGTTGATTAATAAAAAATGAGAATAGGAGAGGTCCAAGTACTGATCCTTGGGGAACTCCTATGGTCACAGCCCTAGGCTCCGAGAGGACCTTGTTAAAGCAGGTGCGCTGCTTTCTACCCGTTAGGTAGCCCATCATCCAACTCATGGCATGCGGAGAGAACCCGAGAGCCCTGAGCTGCTCCCCCAGTAGGTCATGGTTGACAAGGTCAAAAGCTTTTGACAAGTCAATAAATATAGCACCTGACAGTTTGCCCTGATCCATGGTGGATCTAATACTAGAGGCTACAGTAATCAGGGCAGTAGTGGTACTATAACCCTTCCAGAAACCATGTTGGGCCCCAGAAAGCAGCTCATGGGTATCCATGTACTCGAGTTGCTCCATACAACCTTTCCAGGAGTTTACCAGGGATGGGAGAATAGCAACAGGGCTATAGTTGTCAGGGAGTTTGGGATTTCCCTGCTTCAAAACAGGGACTATCCTTGCCTCCTTCCAGATGTCAGGGATTATCCCTGAGCTAAGGGATAGGTTAAAGATATGGGCAATCAGAGGGGCAATGTAAGCTGCTCCCAGCTTGGGAATCCTGGGCTCAAGGTTGTCAGGACTTGCACTGGAGTGCTGGAAGAGGGCAGCCAAGCGGTTCCGAACATCAAGGACAGATACGGCCTTAAGATTAAATACTCTCCGAGGAGGATGTTCACTCTGCATTGGAGGGATATTAAGTGAGCGACCCCCATCAGTCGTGAAACAAGAGGTGAGGGCCAAAAGGTCGGAGAAGTGGAGATTGAGGTGGTCGGCTATAGTGTGGGGATTATTGCATGAGACTCCATCAATAATCATGTCCACAACACCCGAGTGAGAGGGCCCACTGACGAGGGATTTAATGTTCCTCCAGAACCTCCTAGGATCTCTGACAGACCTAAGTAGTGCCGATTTACAGAAGTTACTTTTGGCAGCCCTAATGGCTTTTTTACACCGATTCCTGAGTTGCCGATATCTCAGGAGATTAGCAGGATCTCTGGAACCCTTAGTACTTGCCCAGCATTTGTCTCTCTCCAGCATCTGGGCAAGTAAGTCACCATTCAGCCAGAAGGTGGCTGTTCCCCTCACCCTCCAGGTGACCCTGGGGGCATGTCTATCTTGGAGAACACCAAAGGAATGTATGAAGCAGGAGGCTGCCACTGAGGGGTCAGAGGCTTCAAGCACCCTGGTCCAGTCAGTACATCCTAGATCGGCCAGGAAAGCCTCAGGGTCAAAACTGGAGTATTTTCTGACTTGAATGATTTTGTGTGGAATTCTAGGGGATGGGATTTTCCAGACACAGTATACTGGGGAGTGGTCACTAACATAGCGTCTTTATGAAATTCAAAGTAGTCAACACATCACGGCTGTCTAAAATGTTTAATCAAGGTAAGACTAAAAACTATTAATGACCTGCTCATCGGCTGACCTTTTTTAGACATTTGTATATGCATTTGTAATTCCACTAACTCTTAAAACTTTGCATAACTCTTATATCAAAGCTTAGGGACTCCCTTTAAATGCTGGAGTCTGTTAATGATTAAGATCATGAAAGAGAATGCTCCATAAATACAAGGTAGTCTGAGCTTTTCCTGTTAAACTTTTAAAAAGTAAGAAAGAAAATATCAAATGGAAGGAATACTTTAGGTGAAAAAAAGTCTCCTGGCATAATCACTTCCAGCTGCTCCACAGTACAATGAGCAATAATCTCATGGCATTCATGTCATCAATTTCTCCCACATTAGGAGTCCTTTAAATTGCAGTTGGTGAGGAACCAGGGTAATTTCATCTCCTGGGGCAAACCCCTCAGGAAGTCTACACTGTTAATTCACCCATGCAGTTTATAGATTTAATATACACTGGATGGATAGGCCAGCTGTACAAATTTGGAGGTACTGATACAATTACTAAAAAATTCTGACTCCATGATAAAAATTGATCTCTGCCAAATAGCCCAAGCCCAGAAGTCTTATTCTCATCTGTTCAATTGTGCAATCTGAGCAAGACTGGTTGTATATAAAGAAAAACAAAACAGTTAGTCTTCCAAGGGATGTTAACTCCAAAAGCAACCTCCACCATAGCTAAGCAGCATCTCTGGATGGGCCCACAAAAGGAGACCAGCCATCAACATTTATAAAACCATTCCTCCCGTCACTACAGCAACATTAACAATAGGAACTCACAGCCCTTGAAGGTATGAAAACTTATCTCCCTCATCTTATTCTCGGAGTCCATTTAAATTTCATGCTGTTATACTCTTCGAGATTTAAGAAAACATTCTAGAGATTTTAATCAAAACTTGGTTTCTTGGGTTCATGTTCCCTCAAGGGCTGTTACTCCAAAATTAGTTTACCACACCTCATGTGCTCATGCTTGGGAAATTAGGTGTAGTTCCTTCTTAAGTGCTTAGATAACAAGTTCACGTCCATGTCCACACAAATCTTCTATGACTTCCTACAATATATCCAGAAAAACTGATTCTTGCTTTAGTTCTCAGATTCACCTCCAAGGAACCTCAGAAATACCTGTGAACACAGAAAAGAGCTTCACTAAGTGCAGCATCATACGGAGTCTTTTTGCCCCAACTCCTCACCCTTGGCAACAGTGGCATACCTGTATAGGAGAAGGATAAAGTCCTTCTGAACCCATATATGCTGTGATATGCTCCAGCCATGTCAGATTCAAATACGGGGCCAATTCTCCTGTACAGAAACAAAAGCTCCCTTTTTTTACAAGCACCTAGATTCCCAGCTCATTTTCATTCCCCCAGCACCAATTATTCCATACAGAGATAGCAGGATGAAATGCAGACAAAATTATTGTAGATCAAATCGTGTTTTAATGTTTTAGCAATTTCATGTGCTAAATGCTAAACACCGGTCCTAGCCCACAGTCTATAGCTGGGAGCAGAGAACTTACAGCTTAAAAATAGCTCAACTCCGTAAGACTCGGAAAATAAATCACATCATCATTTACTATAAATGTTCATAAAAATGAACTTAAGGATTTAAAAACTCAAAGAAAATAAAGAACGCTAAGTTGCGTGGGATGGCGAGGAGTGTAGCGGCAGCACAGCCATCTTGCTGCTCCACCCCTCTTTGCACCTACTAACAGAATCCACCAATTTGTCATGTAAGTTACTAGCTCTCCTGTACGCCATTCTGGGTCCATTATCAGATATTTTACACAGTTTTCTATCTGTTTGTAAAATATGCCAGTGTTTGTTAACAATATCCTGAACAGAAAGTGCTTGGGGGCTAAAGTAGTAATGAAGCACAGTGTACTAGTGTTATCATCATTTCTTGAACATTGCCTATTCATATTTAATAACTCTATCCTTGGCAAGTTTTGCACTATTTCTTGTGCTCCTATAACCTTACTCTCATCATACCACCTATCAAGAAATCAGTCAGTTAAAATATAGGTTTGATGTTCTAAGAACTTATCATTAGAGCGGTTCCTTTTTGCCCTTATAAACTGGCCAACTGGAATGTTGGCAGTCATGTGATATGGATGGCAGCTTGAGTAATGTAAAATAGAGTTTTTATCTGTAGATTTCCTTAACAGATAAGTATCAATGTTAGCATTCTCTCCTTTACTGATAGCAAGGTCAAGAAAACAAATTTTCTGTAAATCATACGTTAAACTAAACCAAAGGTTTTGATTGGTCAATTTCAAATATTTAACAAAATGCAACAGTTCTGTTTCTGTACCTTTCCAGGTTAAAAATAGGTCATCTATGTACCTCTTGTACAGATCTATTTTATCCAAAAATTGATTATTAATACTGTAAATATCTGTATTCTTCCATTCAGACATAAAGAGGTTAGCATAATTGTGGGCAGTATGCTGTCTTTACAGTGATACCAGCACAGCGAACACCCCCCCCCACAGTGAAACCCCAACCGCGCCTATATCGGCAGTGCTGGGGATTTCAATTTTGATGGACTTTGCGGCGGCAGGGGGTATATATCTTATCACTGTTTGTGCGATGTGGAGTTTGATATCTAAAGTAGAAGGGGAGTGGGGGGCACAGCCCCCATGCATTGGGCATTGCGGTGTTGCCAGTCATAACGGGGACACGTCAGTGTTGGGGTGTTGACAGGTTTCTGATACTGTCGAGGAAGTCACTGTGGGGTATGTCGCACCGGCATCGTTGATCCATTGTGGGCCATTGCAGCCCGCATTGCAATACCTTTTACCTGCAAATATGTATGTTCCCCAAACAAATAACAATTACATTTCGACACCTTTTCAGTACACGTCAATTGAAATTCAATGAAAGCACTAGAATAATCAATATTTTTACACAAAGAGTCTCTTAAAGCATCAGATCCCATTTAGTGTGGAATATTTGTATATAAAGCATTTGAAAAAAACTACAGGCTTAAAATGTTAAAACTGAGAAGTGAAAGAAGTTTTACACTGAGAGATTGGTTCATATATGGAACTGTCTACCATTAGAATTGGTGGAGAGTGGCACTTTTAATATTTTGAAAAGTAGGCTCAACAGATATTCATCACTGGAGGGACTGGTGGATTATTAAGTAATTAGGTATGGCAAGGGATTAGATTAACAGTCTGTTACTCATCCCCTTAGGGTGTAATGTAGCATGAGGCACAGCCGAGTGCCATATTGCCCCAATGGGGTGATTGACTGTTAATCTAACCCCTGGTCATATCTTATTGCTAATATTATACATAGAAATTATAAAAAATAATTTTAATACCATCTGTAAAAAAATAATAAATGGAAATGCATGTTTTATACTAAAATAGTCCTTCTGCAATTGTTTTCCAGTGTGCTATATCTGGCAACAGTGCATCTTACTTCCAGAACACCTTCATGCGCTGGCTATTCAGCTGTTAAACTCGCTACCTGATGAACTCCAATTTCATAACTCAATACCTATGATTTATGGTTTCTGAAACTACATGATCTCCTGTACCAATGTATATAATTAGATTTACAAAATGGGAGCCTAAGTGTAATTTTAAATGTTTTAATAATTGTAACATTAAATAAGAGCATGTGCATTAGCACTGTCAGATCTGCATGTACAGCTGGCTCCAGTGTGCATGTTCTTGATCAATGCCCCATTTTTTAAATATTTAAAAAATACACTTAGACTACTCACTTTACAAAGCTAATTATAAAGAGTAGTACTGGCAGATATGACATTTCATAACCCACAACAATTGCATTCAGAGTCATAACATTGGAATTCTGACTTTACAAGTTTAACAGCTGATCATATTCCTATTCATGCTGATCAGTTGGCATAGTAGGAGCGATGCTAATGCCATAATACTGATGCAGATAAGGTGCTGACATGACCTGAGGTTGTATTGTGATAAAATGAAGGCTGCAAAAGTAACATTTTTGCTGTTTTTCAATCAGGCCTTTGGATATTAGCATGCACATTACAGTCGGACAAGAGGTTAGCTGATAGTAATGTGCATGCTCATTGTCAGCCTCCTGATTTAAGCAAGAATTGTGACACTTATTTTAGAAATAAATACGTACTATGGCACAGAATACCATTTACAGGGAGCCATTCAGCATAAGGTGCAATATGACTGAACTGATTGTGACACATTTGCATCCATTGTGCTGAATAAGTGTGAACACATTCAGTTTTACACAAGAATGTGCACCCACTTTGAAGAGGTAGCCAGTCTCGAAGTGACACACTCCAAAATGTATTTTTTTTTAAAAGAAAATCAAAGCTCTCGAATAAACATAGCATACACATATTACAAAAAGATGCAGAACTCTGATCATCTGTGGCAGGTGTTTATATTGAAATTATTTAAAATAATCTATGTGTTATGACAGTTTTATTCAAGTTATGTTTTTCCTCCTGAAATGTGCTTAACAGTCAGCATGACCAGTGTCTCTTACTCTCAGTTATTAACAATTACACATGTCTGAGGCAGTTAGTCTACATACAAAATTCATTTTAATGCAGTGTAAACTATATGAAAGATGCCAGGAACAGTCATTTTTTTCATAAGAAAATTTTAACTTCAGCTACAGTTATTGGAAATTCATTCACTAGTATGTATAAAATCATCCACAGTAATCAGGCTCTAGATGGTAGGGTAACTTGGGTTAATGTAACTCTGCTACAACTCTGGCAACCAATCAGAGTAGGGGAATAATTTTTGCCTTATAATAATTATTACCATTAAGAAAGGGACAGCTCACATGGGCCCTTGACTCTTTGCTGTCTCAATAATTCCAAGTAAGATTCCAAGTAAGAATATTTAGAAATCATGAATACATATTATATGCAAAAGGTGATTACCATCACCCAGCTCCACACCACTAGTTGTGCCACTCCATGTGCTGGTTATGCAGTCATGTACTATTATGGATGTTGATGTGCTGGGGCAGAATACACTTCTCAGCAAACTATGTTGGTGGACCTGTGATCACCTTTTGAATCAGATGATATTAATGTTAACATTTTACTGTACCTTGCAGATGACTAGAGATGTTGCAAAATTTTATTTCGCCAGTGAAATTGCAGCAAAATCGGCAATTTCGCCATGTGAAATATTTCATGAAATTGTGGCGAAATTGCAAAAGTTCACCCGCAGTTTCACCCACATCTGCATATAATGCCAGCATTCTGTGCCCCTCAGAGTCCCTGGTGTCTAGTAGCCCCCCCAGCCGATCACCGGCCAAATTCAAATCAAGAACCCCCCACAGTCCTCCTGAGCCCCGGCCTCCAATCTTTGTAAAAAAAAAACAAACAAAAAAAAACAATTCCCTCCCTTGTCCCTGGTGTCTAGTGGCCCCCCTGACTGACCACCAGCCGAATTCAAATCAAGATAGAACCCGGCCTCCTCCCCCAGTAATCCTGAGCTCCAGCCCCGTATCTTTGTAAAAAAAAACCAAAAAAAAACCTTCCCCTGTCCCTGGTGTCTAGTGGACCCCCACTCCCCAACCCTGTCTTAAGGCAGAGGAGAGCCAACCTCGCTTCCCCCATACCCCAATTGGACCACCAGCACAGCCCTCCAATCACCTCCTTGGCTGGCAGCCTGTCTGAGTGCTTCCTAAATGAGCTCATGCTTGTACAAGCACATACTCATTCATTGACAGATTCAGACAGCCAGTGTTCTCACTACACTACCAGTAGTAGTGAGAGTGCTAGCTATCTGAATCTGTCAATGAATGAGCTTGTGCTTGTACAAACATGTGCTCTTTCACTGAGCACTTGGACCAGCTGCTGGCCATGGTTCTGAGTGGAAGGCTGTGCTGATGGCCTGATTGGGATACGGTGGGGAGTGGGTGAGACTCTGCTTCAGGGACATGGTGAAGTCGATTCCCTCTACACACCAGGAACAGAGATAGGATTCTTTTTAACAATGATATGGGGCCAGCTAGGGTGACTAGTGGAGGGGGGAGGGTTCTATCTTGATTTGAATTTGATCAGTGATTGACCGGGAGGGCACTAGACACCAGGGACATGGGAGGAGACTGTTGTTTTTTTTTTTTTTCACAAAGATTGGGGACCAGGGCTCAGGGTGACTGAGGGAGGAGGGAGGGTTCTATCTTGATGTGAATTTGGCCTGGGATTGGCCGGGAGGACCACTAGACATCAGGGACATGCAAGGGGATTTGTTTTTTTTTTTGGAAGATTGGGGGCCAGTGGTGAAAATAAGAAATTTCACCCATGGGTGGTGAAATTTCACCCACGAGTGACAAATTTCACTGGTTCGTGGGTGACATTTTGCCCACCAATGGGCAAAATCTTGCATTTCGCTCAGCGAAATATTTCGCAAAATGCTCAAATTCCACAAAATATTTTGCCTGGTGAAATTTTCCAGTTTAGCGCAACACTACAGATGAACAAACATCAAAACATATAAAATAAACAGTACGAAAGTCTTCAAGATATAAAAGAGACCCATTGACACAATGCTGGAAATGTTTTATAATGTTACAGGCAGAAGAAGACCAGACTCTATCTAGTCTGCCCTTTTCCTATGGAAATCACTTCTTTGCCAGGCTACTTCTGATCCAGCTCGATAATAAGAGCCACATCTGATTCAGCATTAGATAAGTTCTCTCTATTCATGTGTATATATTTTTTCTTTTAAGATTTCATGCTTTTATATACATAAGTATCTCTACGTTTGATTGTAAATGTGATTCTTTTAAATATTTCCTTTACTCTTTTCAGTTTCCTGGGATTCATTTAAAAGTGGTGTTGTCATGGGAAGCTAATGATCACAAGTGGTCTCCAAGCCCTTCTTTTAGTAATAAAAGGTGTAGTCTATACAGATATACAACATTTCTGATGCATATATCCCATTAAATGTTAAATAGAAGCATTTTGTCGCTAAATATGACTGAACAGTGGCAGCCATCAGGATGTAAATCAGGATATATTTTACCTTTATTTCATGGGTTTACAGACTGATAGTGCAATAGATGGGACTGCCTTGAGCTTGCATGGTCCTACAGGTGGTGGTGGTGGTGGAATATAGCTCCATTTTTATTTGACACTAGGGTTTCAATGAGAAAGTAATAACCATAACTGGTCTCCAAGCCCTTCTACCTGTAAGAAAATGTGCAGTCTATACAGATATACAACATTCCTGTGCATTTATCCCGGTAAACATGTAACAGAAGTGTTTAGTCACTGAAGATGACTGAACAGTGACACCCGTCTTATTTTGGGTCATGTGACTTCAAGTATTGTATCTAAGTATTGGCAAAATCTTGGCCTTAATTTATGCCTCATCTCCCATGTCATGTAAACTAGGCTATTTCTTGCCTTTCATTTATGGATCTGGTGCAATAGGTGGGACTCCCTTAGGACAGCATGGCCATAACTGAGATGGTTGGGTATGGCCACTCGCAGATCTGTAAGTGGGGTTGCAATATGAAATTAATGAAAAGAAATTGTCTCCAATTCTTCATCCTGTAAGAAAAGGAGTAATCTATACTAATATACAACATTCTTGATTCAGTTATCCCATTAAACTTTCATGAAAAGCATTTTGATACTGAAAATGACTTAACAGTGGTATCTACCTTTTTTGAGTCATGTAACCTAAGGCATCTTAATATGGGCACAGTAATGACCTTAATTTACTCATCAAATCCCTATCATATAAATCAGGCTATTACTTACCTTTCATTTATGGATTTAGTGATCTGTACCCCATAGTGCAATTGGTGGGACCCCCTTGGGCTGGCATGGTCCTACTGGGAGTGGTGGGGTACAGTCCCCCATTTATCTAAAAGGGGTGTTGCAATGTGAAACTATTGAGCAGAAATAATCTCAAAGCCTGCTTATCTGTATGAAAAGGTGTAATATATAAATACTGTATATGCAACATTTCTGATGAAGTTACCCCATTAAATGTGTTATATAAATGTTTTGTCACTTAAAATGACTGAACAGTGGTGGCCATCTTGTCTGGGTCATGTGATCTAATACATCTAGTACGGGCACAATCTGAGCCTTTATTTACTCCTCAGCTCCTCTGTCATGTAAATCAGGCTATTCCCTACTTTTCATTTCCTTCCCCTTATTCTCCATGCTTTATGACTCCCCGATTAAGGCTGTACCAACCTTTAAGGAAATTGTTATGTGTTTAGATAGATGGCTTGACTACTTGGCTCACATCGACATCAAACATGCCAAACTTCACCCCAAACTTGGTGACCCGTATCACAATAGGGAATACCTATCTCCATTGGTCTGACAGGACTGAAGCACCAAAATGGTCCTCCCAGTCTTTTATTACATGAATGTGGTCTATGTCACTGCCCAGTCTACTTCCCTGACAAGACTGAACACCCTCTGCAACACCTTCTGCCGCTTTACTACTAACTCACCATCTCACCTCCCATTATTGCTCCCTATTCATTCTCCCTCTCCCTACATGTTGCCAGCTCCACTGTGCCTCTCTCATTACTAAATACTGGTTCGGGTCCCTCCCCTCCTGCTTATCCCATCTCATCTTCCCTATCCCCTCTTCCTTCTAATTCTTGCACTCCAGGGACCAGTACACTTTCTCTGTACCCCAGTCACACTCCGTTGCTGGAAAATCTGCTTTCGCATGCAATCTCCCCTCCCCTTGCTCAGGAATTAGCTACAGTCCTCCATCCATCAATGTCCCTCCCATCTTTCCCTTGGACACAAATTAAATCTTCTCCCTCCTCCACCTTGTTCTTGCCTACCCTCTTCCCAAACCCTTCCTTACCTTTCCCACCCCCCCCCACACAAGCAGTGATTCACCATCCAATCTTCTAGGTTCCTCAACAATTTTTATTTTATATTGTGTGTACACTTTTTTGAGTCAGCACAATATCTGACAACCTGTTGCAATTTTTCCATTACTGTCTGTATTTGTACTTTGACTTAAGTACTTTATATCATTGTTTTAGTAAGTACCATTGCCAAGCTGGTTTGTATCTTTGTGTAGCTGTGATTTCCTATTCCCTTTTCCCTCAGGTCACACCTGGAAATGATCCTTGGCTCAGTGTGCCTGTCCTGGTGACTAATTTTTAAATACATTAAATAAAATGTATGGATTTAATGACATGTACCTCATAATGCAATAGATGGGACCCCCTTGGGCTGGCGGCTGGCATGGTCTTAAAAAGGGTTGTCAGGTATGGCTCCCCACTTATCTGATATTGGCATTGCATTGTGAAATTAATGATCATGTATAGTGGTGGGCGAAGTGGCCCCAATTCACTCCACTAAGTGATTTGTGGAGTGAAGGTGAATTTGTGGACTGCTCCGCAATGCTTAAGTGAGTACTGCTAAAATGGGTAACAAGTCCATTGAAAACAATGACTTCACATTATTCCGCCTTCCCTAACCACTACTCCACCAATTCTTAAGGCAAAGTACATTAAAAACAATGTACTCCACCTCACTTCACCTTGCTTTTAAGCTCCAAAGATGAATTTTGAAGTGATTCATGGGATTTGAGGTCACATGGGCTCTAGATTGTTTTGCACAGCCTCAGTTTGGGGTAGTGTGTGTATGAAGCTGTGGGAGACAATCTGATCTGAGAGCTCTCTGCAATTCAAACCTTCTAAAAGCTGTTACAAAAGCCTTTTTGGGTAATTTGTTTTGCTGAAACTTTAGTTCATCGATTATAGGAAACCCTCCTGTGCTCATATCATCGAACATTTATTGTTTTTGTGTGGATTTTGAATGTTAATATACAATATTCAGTCTGTGTACTGAGAGACAGTGGAAGTGTGCTATAGGGAAGGGGCGTATCTGTGGTGTAGGTAGATTAACTTGGAGAAAAAGACAGTGCTTTCTATTTTGGTGATATTTTTCTTGCATAACTGTGTTAATGTACACCCTGTAATATTTTAAATAATTCTTGCCATTTTTTTGCCGATTGTTGTGGTGCAGCAGTGCATAATTTTAGTTTGTTTAAAATATGTGGTTATATTACTGACGTTTTTGATTTGCTACGCATTACTGAGTGCATGTGTGTGAGTATGTGTGTGACGCATGTCATCAATTCAGACACCTTTTATTGTGCCACATAATTTCAGCAATGTGAACCTGCTATCCACTACAGCTGTGTAATTTTTGTACTCCTTTGTGGTATCTTTACTGGTACTAGTACTAGTGACTGTTACTGCAGCAGTGCAGTAAACTGCTCCACCGCCCCCCACGGCCCGCCCCAACTGGCAAAGGAATTCTTTTCCAGATTTGAATTTCTGATGGTGAGCACTGGATAGGTGTTCTGTCTTTGCATCTGCATCTCTTCAGTGTGCAGCGCAATCTTAATCTGTCTGTGCATTTGCATCTCTTTAGGGCCCAATCTCCATCTCTAACTTAAGTCACAGTTGTTTCTTTGGCTTCCCTTCAGGGTACGAGACAGGTGTGGTGCATAATTCAGCATGAACATTGTACTCATTAATATGCATTTTTAAGTCAGGACCATCATCACGAGTCGCTCGTGATACAAATCATGTTCTTCATCATCATGGTCACAAATGCAGCCACAAATCACGATTTATGATCATGTCAAAAATCACAACATTAATCTTTTTTAATAGTTACATGGATGTATTGTAAGCCTGTTTTGTAGTATCTCTCAATGCTTTACCACCCCACCATTGTACTTATTAATGAATGTTTTTAAGTCAGGGAGTTTTGTGCCACACTTCATCAGGGCCCATTGAAGTACAGCTGTAGGCGTCAACGTTTCTTCATCATCACGGTCACAAATGCAGTCACAAATCATGATTTATGATTACATCACAAATCACAATATTCATTTTTTTACTAGTTACTTGGATGTATTGTAAGCCTGTTTTGTAGTATCTCTCCAGGCTTCACCTTCCCACCATTGTACTCATTAATAAGTGTTTTTAAGTCAGGGATTTGGACAGTGTCTACAGTACATACACAGACTGGAAAGAAGACTGACTGCACACATGCAGTTTAGCACAGTATACTTGCACTGCTCAGAATTCAAAGTGTCACTCACATGGAAGACAACAAAAAGGGCATAATTACATACAAGGGTCGGGGATGGTGGAGGAATACATTTTATAACACAGAAAGGAAGGTGTGGGGGGGCACATAGTGTGAGAAAAAAAAAACTAATGTGGGATCCTATGGTGATCCAGCAGCAGTTCCAGCATGGACATAGTTTGCAGCTGATGTCCCTTTATGTGATCCAGCTGCTGCTCCACAGCACTCACACTCTCATTGTTCTCCTCAACAGCACTCCAGAGAACTGCCAAGTCAGCCTGTGTTACACTCAGTTCTCTGGGGTCCACACTTTCTACAGGTTGACCTGCTGGTGGTGGTTGTGGTGGTGGTAGTGGGGGTGGTGGTGGTGGAGCAACAGGTGCTGCTGTGGCCCTCCTCTTCATAGGGATGCCACCATGCACAGCTGCACCCTCTGCCACAGAACAGCCAGCAGGTGCAGGCATGGTCCGTTCTGTGGCAGCCTGCCACTCTAACTAGTGGTGATTGAGTATACCAGTGTGCTGGCCTGCAGTCCCCAGGTGAGTCCCCCGGGGGCCACTGTGCACCTCCATCTCACATAGGTGGCACTTGACCACACTGCTGTCCCCCCCCAACACAGTCAAAAAACTGCCAAACAATGGAGGTGCGGGGAGGACCAGGCACAGGTAGGGGAGGGCCAGATGAACTGGCAGCTGACTGGTCATGGTGCTGAACAGGGATGGGATCCACACCTGGGCCCAGAGGAATGGGCACATCCTGCTCCAGAGGACCGGGTGCTGGACTTGGTGGTGGTGGTGGTTCAACTGCCTCAGAGTCAGGACAGGAGGCAGTGCTGGTCCTGCTTCCGGGGGGGGACAAACAACTAACTACTTATAAAGGTAAGAAAAATAAAATTTACAGAAAGAACAAATGAAGTAAAAAAGAGTACAGAAAAGACAAAAAAATGTAGCTTTTAAAAAAGCTGTTGGGTCTAAATCAAAGTTTAAATCTCCTCCTTGCTCTGATCTCAAACTATCAGCAGTCACAAAACACACTCCGCTCTCTCCATCTGCACAGGAGAAATTAAAAGTGTCTGCTTGTATGACTCACTTCGTTCCTGCCTAGCTAAAGAGCATGTGACTTACAGTACTGTAAGCCAAGTGATGTGTGGGGGGGGGCTGCCAAATCTGAAACACCAAGTGGATCACTTAGAATCATAATGAGGAACGCAAAGTCCATTAAAAACAATGACTATGCCTTTCTTTGCATTTCCATTCTGCCTTAATGCAAAGTGGTTATGACAAGGCGGAGTGACTGCTTTGCATTGCCCACTCTGCATAGCGGAGTGGCAACACAAAGTGCCAACTTCACGTTCACTTCGCCAGCAGAATTTACATTCGCTGCATCTCTAATCATGTATAGTGTTCTGGCCCTTCTATCTGCAATAAAAGGCAGTACAGCATAGTGGTTAAGAGAAATGAGCTGCAAACCTGGAGATCTGGGTTTAAATCCAACAACTACCACTTGCATACTGTATTACCATGAGTAAGTCACTTGACTTTCCTGTGCTTCCAGAACACACCTGGAAACACACCTTGGCTTAGTTTGTCTTTCCTGGCTAAAAAAAAAAAAGGAATAAAACAAGGCATGATTTATACACATATACAACATTCCTGATTCAATTATCCCATAAAATATGTAATAGAAGTGTTGTGTCACTGAACATGCCCAAACATCAGTGGATGTTTTGTTTTTGGGCATGTGACCAAAGTCATCTTGGTATGGGCAAAATCTGGGCCTTGACTTACTCATCATCTCACCTGTCATGTAAATCAGGCTGTTTATTATATTTTATTTATGGGTTTAGTGTCTTGTACCCCATAGTGCAATAGGTGGACCCCCTTGAGCTGGTTTGGTCATGCCAGGGGTGTGAGGTATGGTCCCTCACTTTTCTGAAATCAGGGTTGTAATGTGAATTTATTGATAAGAAATGGTCTCCAAGCCCTTCTATCTGTAGGAAAAGCTATAAACTATACACATAAGCAAAATGTCTGGTGCATTTATCCCATTAATTGTGTAACAGAAGTGTTTTCTCGCTGAAAATTACAGAATAATTCTGGCCATCTTGTTTTGGGTCATGTGACCCAAGCAATCTTGATATTGGAACAATTTGGGCCATGATTTTCACATAAACACCCCAGTCATGAACAGCACATCAGGCTATTTCTTACCTTTCCTTTATGGGTTTACTGACCTGTATGGTACCTCATAGTAGAATAGGGGGATCCCTTTGGGTCAGCATGGTTGGTGGGGTACTGCCCTCGCTTATCTGACTGTGGTGTTTGAATGTGACATTAGTGATGTCCAGGCCCTTCTGCCTATACAAAAAGGAGTATTCTATACACATATGCAATGTTCTTGATGCATTCATCCCATCAAGCATGCAACAGAAGTGTTTTCTCACTGAAGATGATTGAATAGTGGCAATCACCTTGTTTTGGGTCATGTGATCTCACTTATCTAAGTATGGGCACAATCTTGGCCTTAATTTACTCCTCAGCTCCACTGTCATATACCTCAGGATATTTCTTACCTTTCTTTTGTTTATTTAGTCACATGTACTCCATACTGCATTAGGTGGAGACCCATTGCATTATGTAGTACAGGTGACTTAATCCCTGCTCTGGTAAGGCCATAACTGAGGTGGTTGAGTGTGACCTCCCCAACATATCTGAAAGTGATTTTGTTAGTTTAGTTTTCAGTTTAGGTTTTTTTTTTTGTTGACCGGGTAAGTGCACTAGGTAGATTCTGCCTATTTTCAGGCACGACCCTGGGGGAGGGGGATTTAATGTGAAATGATCACAAATTGTGTCCTGGCACCTCTGTCTGTAATAAAATTTATAATTTAATATCCCTGATGCATTTATCCCATTAACATGTAAGAAAAGTGTTTTGATACTCCAAAATGATTGAACAGTGGTAGTCATCTTGTTTTGGGTCATGCGAACTAAAGCATGTTGGTGTGGGCACAGTCTGGGCCTTGATTTACTGATCAACTCCGATGTAATGTAAACCAGGTTATTTATTACATTTCTTTTATGGAGTTAGTGACTTGTACCCCATAGTGCTACAGGTGGGACCACTTTGGGTTGGCATGGTCCAAGTTGGAGTGATGTGTTATGGCCACCCACATGCTGGAAAGTGGTGCTGCAGTATAAAAGTAATGACCAGAAATAGTCTCAAAACCAGTCAATCTGTAAGAAAAGGTTTAACTTAAAAACATATGCAACATTTATGATGCATTTATCCCTTTAACATGGTTTGAATGTGACGTTACTTTATATAATTGCAATGTAGACCCTTTCACATCTGTGGGGAATGGTGGGACACTCAAATTGTTTATTTTTTTGTAATGTATTTCTGAGAAAGAATGTGTAGTGGAACTTATCTGCCACTAGAAATGGACAGTCATTGGTAGCCATCTTGTTTTGGGTCACATGACCTAATGGTATGTGATATTGGTAATATCATGGCTTAGAAATCCTGCATTACCTCACTATTTGTGCAACAATGCATATCAGAACTCTGCTTTTATGTATTTATGAAATGCTGCCTTAAATATTTTGGAGCGTACCCCTTTAAATGAGTACTGTTTATAGTGTACCTCAGTGGGTATATGACTGAATATCACAACATGAGGAATGTATATGTTTTTATTTTTGCAGTTAACCCTTTTTATTAAATGCTTGACAGAAGCAAATTCAGAATTACACTCTAGCATATACAGAGACAGATAAGCATAATAGTGTAATCATATTGCAAAACATGTGCAGAAAGCAGATGGAAATAGGGGGAGAAAACGCAAGTGCCAGTAAACAAGAAGCTAAAAAGGCAACTATATTCATGTAATTAAAAACAGAGTCCTATGATCCATGTACTGTAGGCCAAAGTACCAGATGTGGAGGAGGAACTGGAAAAGTGTGGGCACTGGTAGAGAGTGCAAGAGAAAAAAAAAAAGAAAGAGAAAAATAATTAAGGAAGGAGGATACTGCTGTGCCATCCAGAGACCACCATGCTGGTGGGACACCATGTCAGGATCCAGGGGAACCACACTGAAAAACAAAGAGAGATAGGATACTCTTCTCACTCTAGGGTGGTGGGGGAGTGGAAAAGTGTAGGAAAATGTCCAGACAGGGTAATAGGGAGGAGGGCTTGTCCATCTCCCTTACTTTGAGAGTGGTTAGGAGTAAAAGAAGGCAAAAAGAGGAAATGGGACAATATGGCCATACTGTATATACAGTAGGCTGCTAGTTTTCTTGGCAAAATGGGATATCCTAGTTAATGTAGCCAGAATATTGACCTCCAAGTGCCAGGCCATCTCCTTCATTCTACAGCATTGCTGAATGAGTTTTTTTCCCTTCTACTTCCACCATCAATAACCACCTCAATAGTAGGGCAGGGATAAATGCTGAAGAAGGAATTAGGCCATGGAGGTCAAGCTGTGGTGAGGAAGGAATAGATGATTTCAGTACCCATGTACAGCAGCTATGGATGGCACCCCCAGAAACCTTGTATTTTGGCACATTCCTAATGGACAAGCACAAGATCAGCTCTTGGCTGGTGGCATCTCAAGCAGACAGTCTGTGGTAATAAACCAAGGGGTTTTAATTGGGATACAATGCAGTATCAATATGGGGAAGGGGGGCATTGTTTAACCAGGAGTAGCACACTAAGCTGAAGTTTGTTTCCAGATGCACTCTGGGAGCACAAGGAAGTTAAGTGACTTCCTCAGGATCACACAGTGTGCACCCAGGCAGCTGTAGGATTCAAACCCAGTTCTCCAGATCTGCAGCTCAGAGCCTTAACCCACTGCACTATAATGCCTCCCCCCACTGGCATAACTTTGTTCTGGATGAGGAGATATTTACTCTCCAGGCATGGGTATAATCATGTTGGGCTATGCAACAAGGCAGGAGGAAGGGCTAGTGGGATGCTGGGGTGCATAGCGAAAGGTATCACCAGCAGAAAAAGAGAGAGATGTTGTTTCCTCTGTATATATCTCTGGCAAGATCCCATCTACAATAGAGTACTGTGTCCAGTTCTATAGACTACATCTCTGGAAGGACATAGCCAGAATGGAAGCAGTCCAGAGGAGGGCAACTAAAATGGTGCAGGGTGTACATCAAAAGCCCTACAAGGACAGACTTAAGGGCCTCAATATGTACACCCTGGAACAGAGGAAGGAGTGGGGGGATATAATAGAGTCCTTTAAATACCTCAGGGGTGTAAATAAAGTACCGGAGGGGAATATTTTTCCAAACAAAAGATGATCAAGAAGAACGGAACATGCTATAAAGTTGGAAGGGAGTAAATTCAGGAGATATGTGAAGAAGTGCATCTTCACAGAAAGAGTGGTGGATTCCTCGAACAGCCTTCCAGTAGAAATTGTGGGGATGAATGTGTGGTATAAGCACAATGTAATCATAGTGGAAAGGAAGGAGGGAAGCAGAAAGAGCTGTAGATTTGGCATGGTCTGCAGTAGGAGTGTAAGTAGGGAGAACTGGGCAGACTGGATAGGCCAAGTGGTCCTTATCTACTGTTAAATTCTGATGCTATATTTCTATGCTATGTAGCCTAGGTTCCATAGTTCAGATCCTTGTTCATCCTTTATCATTATTTTTAATGCTTGTTCATATTTTCCTTTAGCCTTAAGGGCCAGATCTGGTATCTCATCAAGATGTGCTTTATACAGTTTCCCAGCTGTCTCTTTCTCAGACGGGTTTGGTAAGAACTGACCTGAATCATGGGGGCAAGTGGGCTGTTCTTTCAAATAGCTGGTAAATACACTGCAAATCTGGAGATATCTCAAAAAATCTGTGTGTGGCAACCCATATCAGCTTTAGGGGCTCTCGGAAGTATTCAGGTGGTATGACTGGGGTTGAAGCAAATTTGCCACTCTCCTTAACCCCTTTGTTTTCTATGAACCCCATTGAAAAGTAGTTCAACATATACAAAAGGGAGGGTTAAACCAGAGAGTACCTATTACCTAGGGACAAGGGGGGCTTTAATCATTTATGATGGAGTGCCATTTCCTGGCATCCCTATGGAGAGATGTATATAAGTAAGTGGATGAGTCAACCTCTTGTCATAGTGCCTTTTCCACTGCAAGCCAGAGTTCAGGAACTATTAACTGGATGGTATAGCCAATGGAGTGCTTGGATGCCCAGAAGTAAAACCATGGCAAGCTCCACCCTCCTCCTCTTCTTCAATGTGCCCTCAGTTTTACCTTACTGTAGTGGGGGCTTCCTCACCCATAGAAAGTTTACAAGCATAGCATCCCTCTTAAGAATATTCACCTCTATTTTCACTTTATCCAACTCTTACTCTCTCACCCAATCTGCTACCTCCCCTATCATCAGTACCCTGGTCTCTCACCACACATCTTCCTTTTCTCTGCACCTCCCACCAACCTCCTGCTTCACTTTGTACCTCTGTGAGCCCACCCTCTATTTGCTTAAAGTCTGCATTATATGTTCTTCCTTTCCTCTCCTACCTACTACCATTCCCTTCCCCGTTCCTCTTTGCACCCCCTTCCCTCTGCCCCTCACCTGCCCAAATACAACCCCTTCCCCAAATTACTACTTTTCCCCCTCCATTCTCACTGGTTTCCCCTCTCGACCTCCTCCCCCATTTTCTGTCTCTCTCCCCCTCCTGTCCCCTGCCTCCACTTACTCCCTCTCACAGCTCCTTTAGAAGGACCCACCCAAACCTTCTATTTTGGCTGTCCCCAGCCAGCACTTTCTGAGCTCTAGGACTACTCCTTGTGGCCTAACTTGTATTAGCACTATGACAAAAGAACTGTTTCTCTGGAGCATATCTGGCTGCTTAATAGTTTCTGCAAAAGTTTGCATAAGACCACTTGACTTTGTTTACTTCACTATTTGTAATTATTTGTCCACCATTGTCAACTGTTTGTATTTTGTTTCTCCTCTGTTTATTGTTCATGACGTAGAACCTCTGTAAATGAGTCACTGGCTCAACGGTATTTCCAAGATTGTAATAAATAAATATTATTTTATTTATTTTATTTTGAATTTTGATGACCGAGTAGGAACACTGAAACAGGCATATCCCTTTTTCATGGGCGACCCGGGGAAATACAGTTCCAGTAATAAAGAAGACAGCTTACAAAAGAATGGTTAAGCAGTTACACAGAATAATATGCAGATATAATATTTGCTAAAAGCTGGAAATTAAACAACAGAATTCTTTAGACTAGTGTTTGCTATCTAATAGTCCTCAAGTGCCATGGTTACAGACAATCATGATGACTGCTACCAAAACAATCCATAAGTGCCGTGATCAGTCATTTGCAGACATATCAGGAGGATAGGGTTAAAGAAATATGAAGAGAGAATATAGGAGTAGAACTTGAGGGAGGGTAACATAAGGGGGGCAGAAGAGGTGTTAAGAATTCAATGGAGTGGGCTGAGAAGCTTAGTGCAGACTGGCAGGGGAAAGAAAAGTTTTTTGTAGCATTTTTTGAACTGGTGAAAGGATGTGCAGTAAAGTAGTCCATGTGGGAGGTTATTCCATTTACGGGATGCTAGAAAGGCAAAGAACTGTTTGCCTATGGTTAGGCGAGTCTTGGGGAGGCTTAGCAGAGGGAGGTGGGAGGAGTAAAGGGTTCTAGGGATAAGTTTCGGGCTGAGTATGTTAGCAAGAACAGGTGGTGAGGGAAGGTGTTTGAGTTTGAATGTAGCACAAAGCAGGGGAAAGTCAAGCTTAACATCGAAGGATGGCCATCCTAGGGCTTTAAGGATGTCACAGTGGTGTGCTCGAGTAGGTGTTATAGTGGCAAAACACGCTATTCTGCGGTAGGTTTGTTTCAGTTTGGACAAAGATGATGACTTGGCCGAGTGATGTAGGGGGGCTTCATAGAACAGACATGGGAGTAGTGTTGCAGATACCAATAAAAAGAGAACCACTGCTTGGAAAAGTCTGCTTCCAGGTGGGCAAGGCAATGAATACATTTAGGTGCATCAACAGTTATAGTCGTTGAAATTTTACCGACTAGAGGGAGATGGAGAGGCTTCCATCTGTTACATTCTTTTTTAAGTTTTTTCAAGAAATGTGTTAGGTTGTTGGTGAAGACCTCCAAGATATGTGGGTGTATGCAGTTCCCCAGATGTTTAATACCAGTGGGTGACCACAGCAGACTAGAGCAAACCACTGCCTGTGTAGTACAGTGCTCATTTAGAGGCAGGACTTCCATTTTACTGGTGCCAGTTTTTAAGACAGATATCTCCTGGAAAGATGTCAGCACCTGGAAGAGGGGTATGCTGGCATGCGGCATCTGTCAATAGCATCAAACAGGCATTAGCTTACCATTTAGTGCAAAACTCCAAATCACCCACGTGTATACATTCAACGACTGAGTGTTGCCTGAGAGCCACTGCCAGGGGCTCAATGGCAAACATGAAAAACAGGGAAGATAGGGAGAAAGGCCAGAATTACTGAATACCTTTGCAGTGGACTGAGTATATAATGTCCTGATACACCTCCCAAGCACAGGTCCGAAACACAGTTTTGTCAGGAGTGAGTGCAGGTACCCCCGCTCTACTGAATTGGAAGCTTTCTTAAAATCTATTGCCACAGTAGCAGCTGGAATATGGGTTGATCTGGCAACAGACAGGAGAGACAAGAGAGACGTAAGATGGTTAGCACTGTACCGACCTTTGACAAAGCTGATCTGTGATGATGTATCATGGAAGGGAATGTGAATGTTGATCTGGAGGCTAGGGCTTACACCAAAACATTTGTGTCTGCATTGATCAATCATAAAGACCTGTAACTGGCTGCCACTGTCACATGAGGACTTTATTTGTGCTTAATAGATTCTGTTTTATTGAAAATACCTAATGTAGTATATAATATTCTGTTTTTCTTAAACACATGGGCCCGGATATTCAAAGCAGTGGCGTATGGTGCAACAGAGTTGCATCGGCACAAGTGCAGACTTGCGCCAAGGAGTGATACTCAGCAGGAGCCAGTGTGCAGCTCAAATCTCATTGCGCCAATGCGCAACTATAATGAATGCAGGTGCAAGTGCAGGGGGCATGCCCATGAATATCCAGCGCTGTGCGATATTCAACCATGGAACCATGGGGCAAGTGAGGAGCAAATCAGAGATGCGCCGAGCAGACTTGTTCCTACAAATACAGGGCGCAAGCACACAGAAAGCAATTGCTCCAGGTGAGAGGGAGTGAGAGAGAGGTAGAGAGAGAAAAAGAAAGAAAGACAGACAAAGAGAGACAGATCGAGTGACAGATAGACAGACAAACTGAGGCAGACACAGAGGGAGAGGGACAGAGGTAGCAGTGGAGAGGAAGACTGGGGCAGAGAGAGTGACAGAGACAGGCAGACGCACTGCCAGGCAGTGCACCAGGGTGGCACACAGCCCACAGCAGCCAACTTCCCAGGGGGATATTGGACATCAGGGGCCATGGATAGTGTACCCTTCATGATGGAGGCCGTAATGAGGGGTGTGAGGGGGCAGGAGGAACAGCGACATGGATGAGAAAGGGCCTGTCGGTGGTATGCCCGACACAAGTGGTACAGTGCCCGCATCACCTTCGAGAACTACAGTGATATGGAGATAGTGGGCTGGTACCACCTGAACAGGGCCATTCTGAGGCAGCTCTGCAAGCTGTGCAGTGAGGAAATGCAGACACCCACCAGACGGAGCCACGCCACGTCCGTGGAGATGAAGGTGACAGCCGTCATGTGCCTGCTCACCACGGGCATCTTCCAGAGACCAATAGGTGACACCACAGGCATAACCCAGTCGACCACGTCCCACCTCCTCACACAATCAATCAATCAAAATCTTTATTTATTCAGGCGATCATCATTGAGCAAGGCTCATTTGCAAGATGGACCTGGGGATAACAGGGTCAGGTACAAAAGGAAATACATTATATATGAAAATAAAAGTACACACATACACAATTATATATACACTATATACAATTGACATCTGAGAACAAAGGCAACAATGAAGACATATGGTAGAATACTTGGCTGACATAATACAAGAGAACCATATACAGGGTCAGGTACAAAAGGAAATACATTACATATGAAAATAAAAGTACACACATGCACAATTTTATATACACTGTATGTAATTTTCATTTGAAGACAGAGGCAACAATGAAGACATGCGGTGGAATACCTGGCTGACATAATACAAGAGAACCATATACAGTTGTGAATCAATAAGTTGTGGTCCAAACACATGATAGTAAGTTGCGGGGAACCACCTATGGGTGGCAGCCCCCAAATGCAGTTGTAGTTCTGGCTGTTAAACTTGGGAATAAATTTAGAAGCTGCCGGACGGTACAGTGGTGAGCAGGGATGGGAAGAGCCAGGTTGGGGGGGGTTCAAGACCCAATAACGTGTATTTTGTTAGGGTCCCATGGTTACTTTTCAGGTGTCAGGGTAGGGAAGTGGGAAAAAGGTAGAAGAGCTAGGCTGAGATGGGTAATAGGTACTTTGACAGTTCCTCAATGCTCTACTGCCATGTGCTTCGGAATAGATCTGTTTCCCCAGCACACAGGCAGAGTGGACAGCAAACATGCAGGATGTCCATAGGGTAGCACATATGCCTGGCATGATTGGGGTTATTGACTGCACCCACATGGGCATCCGCATGCCACCTGGTCCCAAGGGTGTGGTGTACATAAATAGGAAGGGGAGCCTAGGCGTCAACTGCCAGGTGGTGTGCGATGCCATGAGGCGCATCACCAATGTCTGCGTCACACACCCTGGGAATGCACATGATGTGTTCATCTGGCACAGCTCTGCGCTGTGCCACAGGTTTGAATGTGGTGACATCCCCATGGGCCACCTAGTTGGTGAGTATGGCATAGGCAAGGGGTGATGGGCAGAGCAGGCCATGGAAAGGGGGAGGACAGGGTGGGCATGCTGACATGGATGCCAGGGACAGGCAAGGGACACAGCAAAGGATGGCAGAGGGCTAACCATGGCATTATCGACATGGGAGACAGCGCCAATCCACTGAGGCCCTGGCTGCTCATCCCCTACCAGCATCTATCATCCCCAGCAGAGGAACGCTACAATGAGGCACATGCCAGCACCTGCAACATGATTGAGCATGTATTTGGAATGCTGAAGGCATGGTTCCATTGTCTAGACAGGTCTGGTGGTGACCTATAGTACAGCCCCTCGAAAGCCTGTGGCCTATTTCTGGCCTGCTGCATACTGCACAACATGGCCATTGACCGTGGGATAGCTGTCGAGGCTGATGAGGGTGACAGTAGTGGGGACGATGGAGGCAATGGGCTGGAGGGTGGTGGACAGCTCCCCCTTGGTGGAGGCATCCCTGACTCTAACGGCAGGCGTGCCAACACTGGGACACCATCTCACAGGAGCACTATGGTGCATGCATGTAGGTGGCATGAAACCCATGCATGGGCCATGCACACAGGTACAGCACACAAGCAGGGGCATGCATGGCAATGGGCATGCACACACAGAGGTGTGGTGCAGGGGTAGGGGAGTCGGATGCACATAACCACACACAGCAACACACACACGCACCCACACATCCAGGCGTTGACATGTGGTGGGGATCAGATGCATTGCACTGGTGTACAGGTGCAACTGGTACTGAACTGCCCTCATCACACCCACACCACATGGTACAGTGGCCAGGCAAGCATGCACACAGGCAGCATGCAGCATGACACACAGGCACCACACCAGTACTATACACACACACACATATGCCACCCATGCATGCAGAGGGCAGCAGCTGTGGACTGCAGTGAGAGCAGCACACACATCAGGGCTGCTGCATGGAACCATGGCCACCATGGCCGTGGTGGTGGCCACACTGTGGCTGATCAGCAGCCACAGGCTGCACATCAGCCACAGGAGGTGTTTGCAACAGCCCCCCAGGGGTTGGACCTTGGAACTGTGACAGGGTCTGTGCAGGGCTGCATAGGCACCCAAACAGGCCTACTGCAGCCCGGCATCAACAGTGTGGGTGTCGCCCGATGCCTGGATCATGGGCTCTGTGGTGCCTGGCCACGCCCTGTGGCACCCAGCATCGCAAAGCCATCCGTGATCATATTGGTAATGTGATCTAGGGATGCAGTCGTGGCCTCCTGCATGTGCTGCATCCCTGCCAGGAGCTGTGCAGTGCCCCTCTCATGCTGCTCAGCCAACTGGTGCACCTCTGCGTGCAGTGCAAGCACCCTAGCAGCAAGCAGCACCTGTTGTTCTATGGAGGCCCACAGCAAATGGGTGTGCTCAGCCAGTGGGTCAGCATCCTGGGGATCCCAGGCAGGATGCCGACCCTCTTGTGGTGACCGGCCATGCTGCACAGCTCCCCTCTCAGGTGGATGCTGCACAGTAGAGTCCTTATGGGGAATGTTCCTAGCTGGTGCCCTGGTGGCAGACACAGCATCCAGCTGCTCTGTGGCAACCGCAGCCTGCTGCTGCTGCTCATCCAGCCACTGAATGCTTCCCAGTGCCTGCACAGCTGCACCACCACCACTACAGGGCACAGCCATGGCAGTGCACACAGCTGCACCCACAGTGGTAGCAGGCAGCTGTTCCCCCACTGGTAGGTCACTGGTCATGCTGCCTGTACTGGTGGCTGGATGGGCATCTCCCCCACAACATTGCCCATGCTGTCCAGGATGATGATGATGTCGTCATCGGTGTCGGACTCCACCCCGATATCTGTCTCCATGCAGAGGACATCAAGACTGGCATCCCACAGAAACATGTCCAGGGCCTCATCTGACCCCATGCCCAGGACATCTGCCTGGACTGTGGTGGTGTGCTGCAACCTATCAGGCCCCCAGATGCCTGTGGAGGTGGAAGGCTGGTCATCTGGGGCTGTTCTTGCATCCATGGCTGCTGCCAGTGCTCCATCCTCCACATGCAGGCATGCTGGTGCTGAAAGAGAAGACAGGCGTGTCAGTGAAGTAATGCCCACAGATGCCTCCCCCAAACTGCTACTGCATGTGTCCGGCAGCATGGCATGCACATTGTTGTGCACACATGCATGCCAGTAGCTTGCACGCCAGCATGCCCATGTACACACCCTCTGTGCCACCAGTTGTGCATGGCTGACATACTTACCATGCAGTGATGGACTGTCACCCATCTGGAATCCTCCTCCAGTCACACCCTCCACCGTGCTTCAGTGCATGGTAGCTGCCACCAACTCCTCCTGCGCCATGAGCATTGGTGCATCAGGAGGCCCCTTCCGGTGGCCCTCGGGGAGGCAGGGATGGTTGCCACCTTCTTCTTTATGCACCTCCTGTCTGTGCCCACCTTATTACAGCACTCCTGCACCAACTGTTGGTTGATGCCATGCTGGTTAACATAGCCAGCCACCTCTTCCCAGGCCCCAGCCCTGGCCTGTGGTGTGCCTGTGGCACCACTCAACAGTGGCTCCCTGTCCGGGTAAGTGTCAAACAGGGCCTCCGTCTCATCCTTCCTGAAATTGGGCCTGTGCTTGCAAGCATGCCCACGCTTCCCATGCTCCTTATGCTCCTCACGCTCCTCACCCTCCTCACATTTGGCCATGTCACCTCCTGTGGACATAGATAGCATGGCGTGTCAGTGGCAGCATCCTACCCTGCTATGCCATCTGTTCCCAGGGAGCTGCAGTGGCATGCGTAACCCACTTCAAAGGATGCAATACGGGTCCATGGCCTGTGCTGTTCCGTGGTGCTTATATGGCACATCACATGCAAATGAGCTTTGGCGCAATGGTAATGACATGCTAATTCCCCTGGTGTGCCACGCATTGGCTGATGAGCTCATTTGCATGTGGTGGCTGAATATCATGATTTTGCTCCATGTACAATGAGATTGCTCCGGAGCAAGTCACGGCGCAATGTGCATGCATGCATGTTGCACAGGACTGCAGTGCGCATGTGCCAGATGGTTTAATGTCACCAAACATGCACTGTGCAGCAACTGCATGATGGGGACCATGGTGCATGGTGCTCCAGGCCTGCTATTGTGCATGTGTGCACTGGGCAGCAGCTGAACCCTGACCCCTGCCGTGACCTCTGCCCCTGGGTGACCCCCACACCCATAAACCCACCCAGC
Source organism: Neoceratodus forsteri (assembly GCA_016271365.2). Classification (NCBI taxonomy): domain Eukaryota; kingdom Metazoa; phylum Chordata; order Ceratodontiformes; family Ceratodontidae; genus Neoceratodus; species Neoceratodus forsteri. The sequence goes on along the minus strand of CM057456.1, from coordinate 91,960,258 downwards.
CACACCCATGCCACTCACCTCTGAGACTGCAGGATGGGCAGACACAGCGCATGTCCCTTCAGCCCACGCATCTGGCACATACTGTGGATACATGTGCTTACCACCGCCATTTTGCTCACCGGCTACAACTTGCAGCATGGCACAGCAGAGAACACCATGAGCAGAAAACTGGATGCAGGTGGAACTGGTCAACCTGGTCACCTGCCTCCAGCCCCACACACCTCAACTATTCGGCCAGGTACCCCTACAGCAGCCCAGGGTTGCGGTCTGGCAGGGCATTGCAGCCACACTGCAGCAGTGCACTGGGGTGGCCAGGATGGGGAACAGTGTTGCCACCACTATGGGTACCTTGTGAGGAGGGACCCAGAATGTCTCAAAAGGCTGCAGGTGCATATCAGGCGTGGGGCTGTGCCACAGCCAGGTGAGTAGGCTCATATTACATGTGTGCCCTGGTGCTGTACTATGGTGTTGGCTAGGCTGCCTGGCATGCCCTGCAGGGTGGTGCACTGCCATCATGTGTATCATGAAATGGCATCACCCACCACCACTTGCATTGCGATGCCTCTGTGCAGGATGTGTCGGGCAGTGGCTCACCCTGTGCACAGGGGTGGGAGTGGTGGGCAGCTGCTGTGATTGGTTACTGATGTGTGCCTGTCTATGTTCCATTCCCAGGGCCTGAAAATAGGAGGAGAGCAGCAGCAGTGGTGGCAGGATGGCAGGCCACAGCGGGTCAGGGTGGCAGCACAGTAGCAGCTCCGGCACCAGTGGGGCCACAGAGAGCAGGTAGGCACTGACATGGTCCTTCACACTGTATATGGGGGTTGGGGGGCATAGGTGTGGGCATGGCTGCCTGTGCAGACTGCCATGGCAGCTGTGTGTGTCACACTGTGTGTGGTGCCCGCCACTGTGGTGCATCCATTGGACACGTGTGCCAGCCATTGGTGGGGTGGGTGTGTGCCCGCCTGCCACTGACATTGCTTTGGTGCAGCCAGAGCATTGTGCCATGTGACTGCCATAGCACAGTCCGGTGGCCATTGTGCGGTGGGGACCAATGCTGTGCACTGCCGTGGTGTGCCGTGTTGCTGGCAGGCATTGGCCAACCCCCCTGCAGGTGGCCTGTATGGGCCCTCTGAGGGGGTGTGATCCCGTTGCCATTGCGCGCTGTGGATGGGCATGGTTCCTTGGGATATTGCACTGATAACCTGTCCTGTACCTTGTCCTAGGTGTCCGGCAGTGGTGCAGGAGGCCCCTTTACTGCCGGCTGCTCCGCCAGATTATTTTGATAGCCTTGACCACCATGGAGGAAGTGCTGCAGGTCTGCAGGACGCTGCTGGCTGACAGAAGCAGCAAAGACTTCAAGGGGTGACAGGACATGGCCACCGCTACTCGCCACCCCGCATTCCCCTGTTTTCCCTCCAGTTCCCCTTCCCACTGTACAGTCCCTGTTCCTTATTCCCTTCCCTCACATTCCTACCCTCCCCCACACCCTTCTATTGTACATAGTTGCATTCTTCAATATACATATCTTTTGACATACCTGCCTGTGTCTGCTTTGCAGGTGGAGTGAGGAACCATGCTGCAGTGACCCAGTGACTGTCTGTGTGGTGTGTATCTGTCAGGGTGTGTGTTGTGCTTCTGTGGATCACTGCTGTGTGCTGTGGTGTGTCCCACTGTGGTGGTGTCCCTCCCCTTAGTCGGTGGCTGTATCTTGGGGTGCCCATGGGGTGGCTGTCGGGGGTGTGTGGTGGGTGTGTGTGTGCTTGGCTGCCTGGGTGTGGCCTGCTCTGCTCTGGGTATGTAGGGGGGGTGCAGCCTGCAGGGGGGGACCTCATGGTGGCCATCCTTTCACCACTGGCGCCTCCTGTTGTCTACTGTCTGTGCCACTGTTGTGTTCTGGGGTGGGGGTCTGTGTGCACCCTGCTGTGCCCAGCTGGAGGTGGCCTCCTGCGGCCTGTCAGTGTGCTTCCCTGGCTCTGTTCCCAGGTCACTTCTCTGTGCTGTGGCCCCCTCTGTTGCTCTGCCCCCACAGTTGCCCTGGGGCTTCTCCTTCTGCACCATGATGCAACTGTGTTTGCACCATGGCACCCCTTTGGTTGTGCCATATTCAGCCAGGTTGCACTGGTGCAGTGCGGCCAGCGCAACCTCTGAATATGGCTCTTGTTGCATCACGGCTCTTCGGATTTGTGCTGCTCTAGATTTGCGCTGGCTTTTGATGCATTTCTGAATATCTGGGCCCTGTTGTTTATCTCAATTACTTTTTTTGTGGTAACAATGCTGCTTGATTATGGTGGCCATCTTGGATTTGGCCATGTGACTATGGAGAGGTGGGGAATGTTACTTTTTTGGTCAAAAAGGTAGAATAAATATTTAGGCAATTAAAATATATATATATATATATATATATATATATATATATATCTTTTAGTACCTTTGACACTGAATAACACATCACCTTGTATGTTAGTGTCAAAATGCTTTGGAACACAGTTTGATAAATTAGCATGCTAGGTGGTGCTTTTACATTGGTTATTTTGTAGGTATATTAGGAACAATATATTCTTTGTGGTGTAAAACTATTGCTTATATAAACAGTTTGTAACCTCAAACTGAAAATGATTTGCATGTTTTATTAAATCTTTAACAATATCTCAACATTGAGAATTTTTGGTGAAAATATTGAAAAGAAAATGAAATTTCACACATTGTCAAAGTGCTAAGGTAGAACACCTACATTTATACATTATAGCTGTGATTGGTACTTTGTACCTTAACAAAATACTGCATATGGCAATTATAAAAATTCCATAGTAACATCATAACCAGCATGTACGCAAAAACACTCAAAAATCCTCTGCCTATGCTATTTACAAAAAAAAACACCAGAAGTGTAAGGGTTAATTATTTCATATCCTAAAGCAGAACAATTGATTCTTCTCTGTATTTCTCATGTTACATCTATAATACCTGCAAAACAGATAATGGCAAACTTGGCATGACTTATAGAACCAGATATGCCGTCATCACCTCCACCTGTATTGCCATTACTCAGGGCATTCTTCTTCCCAGCCTCACCTATGGCTCTGTCGTCAACTCCTACACCTTCAAAGGAAACCTCCACTAAAGGGATGTTACCTACAATGGCATCTACCAAACTGCCCTTGTCTAAAGTTACTTACCCACCATTGTCAGCTTTACTCTTGGTTATCCCAAGAAGCATGCCATTATTTTACTACAGGGGCCCTCAAAGACACAATTCTTAGGACTGGGGTACCCTGCACACTAGCTGCACTGTTGAATCCACCTGACCCAGTTTACCCTTCCTGACAGTTAATAAAAACTTTAATAATAATATTAATTATTATTTGTGAATAAGGTGGCTTACATCAGGTCGGAGATCCTCTTGACTCACTCTGTGGGGGATGCTGTTGATTGGTGCTCGGTCACCTCACCTCATGCTTCCTGGAGTACCTTTGACCTGCCGGAGTTTGTGGATATCATGTGGATTGTCCAGAGTATGCACCCTACATGCTGTAGTTTGGACCCGGGCCCAACTTCCCTGATTATGGGTTGTTGTGATACTATCGGCCCGGTTCTGGTACAGATAGTCTGGTGCTCCCTTGATTCAGGTGAGTTCCCTAGCTACCTGAAGGAGGCGGCAGTAACACCATTCCTGAAGAAGGCTCCTTTGGACCCAGACTCTCTGGCTCACTACAGGCCAATCTCAAACCTCCCCTTTATAGGGAAAGTTATTGAGAGAGTAGTGCCGGTACAATTGGAGAACCACTTGACCATCCATAACATCTACGAACCTCTCCAGTCAGGTTTTTGAAAGAGGTACAGTACCAAGACTGCTCTGGTTCAGGTGCTCAATGATCTCCTGATGGTGAGAGATTGGAGAAGCCGTTCTATCTTGGTGCTCCTTGATCTCTCTTCAGCCTTTGACACTGCGGACCATGGAGTGCTGCGTGGGTGCTTGAGGTCCATCTGTGGCCTGACATGCACAGTCCTCAGGTGGTTTGCATCCTTCCTCACTGGCAGAACTCAGAGAATGGTGTCTGGGATTTTTTCCTTGGACCCACTCTCTCTGTCATGTGGGGTCCCTCAAGGCTCAGTGCCGTCCCCCATGTTGTTTGCAGTGTACATGCTGCCCCTTGGAGACATTGTAAGATGGTATGGGCTGAGGTTTCAGTGGTATGCTGATGATACCCAGCTCTACTGGTCTTTTGCACCTGACCAGGATAGTACTGTCTCGATATTTAACAACTGCCATGCTGAAATCCAGGACTGGATGAATTCAAGCTGGCTAAAGTTGACTGCAGGAAAGACCAAGGTGGTGGCTGTGGATTTGGGTCACCGGATAGAGGGGATGAGGGCTGGTCATCCCTCTGGACTTTGTCTGGGGGCTCCCAGATCCTTACCTCTGAACGGTGTGAGACCTGGGGGTGGTGCTTGATGATGGGCTGACACTACGATCTCAGGTGTCAGTAGTCATCAAGTCTTCCTTTTTCCATCTTAGGAACATCACCAGGATCAAACATCTTGCTCCTTCCGGGGATCTGCTTACGTTGGTCCAAGCCTTTGTGACCTCGTGCCTTGATTATTGCAACTCCCTGTACTTAGGACTACTTGAGGTTGATATCCACTGACTGCAGCTAGTGGAGAACGCTGCAGCGTTATTGTTGACGGGGACTTCACAATCCTCCCATATCACTCCTGTGCTGTGTGATCTGCTTTGGCTGCCGATTCAGTGGTGGATCACCTTTAAAGTTGGTTTACTGACTTATAAAGCCCTACATGGACTTGGCACTGACTACTTGAAAGAGCTTCTTGTACCCTATTGCCCTTAGCGACAGCTCCATTCAGGTGACGAGGGGTTGCTGGAGATTCTGAGGGTGTCTTTAAAATCTTCTGGGGCCCATGCATTTATATACATGGCCCCTACCCTCTGGAATTCTCTACCCCATCAACTGTGGGAGTGTGCGACTGTGGGGGGATTCAAACAGGTGTTGAAAACTTTTCTATGGTTCAGGCTTTTAGTGGCATGGAATGAAGGGACTGGTCAGACTATTTTATCATTGTGTTTGCAGATTTTATTACTGTTGTTTTAATCTTATTGTACAGTGCCTTGACATTTTGAAAGGTGCTTAAGCAAAATAACATTATTTATTTATTATTATTATTATTATTACCTGTTTCTTGCCTCCCTGAATTATATATGATGTTACCAACATCTACTATGCTGAAATTGTTTACTTGATAACACCTCCCGCATTTGGGTGGTCCATACTGCCACTTGTGCAATTTATGTTATTTGTGTAAAAAAAAGTCTGCTGATTTTGTTGAATTGCTTATTTATTTGATGTACCTTCACTTACTCCTGAAGCATACAATGTACTGTACCTCTTTTGCTACCGTGTTCTGTTTTGTGCTGTGATTCTATAGATTTCTTATATCATTCTTGTTGATTGCATCTCATATTCTAATGTGCTTGTAACTGTACTCTGCCAGGTCATGATGAAAAATAATCACATGACTGTACAGTGCACTTATCCAGTATTGCAGAACCAAATATATATATATCTATCTATATATCTATATATCTATATATATTTATATATATATATATATATATATATATATATATATATATATATATTTTAGAGGCAAAAAATCAGTTTAATGCATTAGTTAGGGTTGTTCCACAGTGACAAAGTGAGGAAATTCTGTGTTAGGGTTGAAAGTCCCCTTGACTCAGCCCACCCCACAACTGGCATTGGGTGTGCATTGTCATTGGCCCTAACTCTCACCCCATCACATGTGTGAAGAAGCAGAAGTATAGGAGAATGGGGTGAGAGTTAGGACCGACGACCCCAATGCGCACCCCGATGCTGGTTGGAGGGGGTGGGCTGGGGAGGTCCAAGGGGGGCTTTCAACCCTAACACCGAATTTCCTTGCTTTTGTCACTGTGGAACAACCCTAACTAATGCATTAAATCGAGTTTTTTGCCTCTGATGTCCCTTCTTTTTGAGAATGATGATGAGAAATAGTGAATGTAATGCGGCGGCGGGAGCTCGGGACCCTTTGGGCACCACGCTCCCGCCACGTGATGCCTTGTGACATAATAACAGGAACAGCCACACAAACAGAAGTGCCAACAGTGGCACACATGGTAACGCAAACGTAAATGGTAAAGAAAACGTTAATAGAAATGCAAGCGCAAAGTGACGCCGAAGCGAACAGTGACACAAACTGACATTGAAGAGCGTACAAAAATGCAACTGGTAACGTGAACAGTGATGGCAGTAGTATTTTAAATGGAAATGTTAAGTGTCACAGCAAAAAGAATGTGAAAGGGAACAATCGCAAACGCAAGCGCACACGTAAACACAAACCGTAAAGCGCACTGGGAGGTACCGCAATTGTAAATGCAAATGGTAAAGTTAACATGAAGAATAATGTCAAAGGAAACATAAACGGAAACAGGAACAGAAGCGCATATGGAAACGCAAACCGAAACGCACACTGGCACAGTACCGCAATTGTAAATGCAAATGGTAATGGTAACAGCAACAATAACAGCAAAGGAAATAGAAACACAAAAGGAAACAGAAGCACATATGGAAATGCAAACCGTAATGCGCACAGGCACAGTAATGCAATTGCAAACACAAAGGTAACAGTAGCAGCAAGGAAGACGCAAAACGAAAGAGAAATAGAAACGCAAACGAAAGGGCTGCCAGAAATGCAAATGGCAATGCGCACAGTGACGCAAACAAAAATGCAAACAGAAACAGTAGTGGAAATGCAAATGGTAACAGTAACGAAAACACAAGTGCAAATGACAATGCGCAAATGACAACGCAAAGGGCAATGGACGTGGTGGCGTACACGGGAATGGTAACGCAAATGGGGACATAAATGCAAGTGGAAACAGTAACTGTAACAGTAACGGAAGTGCATACCCTGTTTTTCCTGAACAGGTGCATAGAGAAACACAGTGTGCACAAAGAATGTATCCATTGTAATGGTCATTGAAGCTTAAAATAAGCATTGGAAGTATTTAATTGCTAATATCTCAGCAACCGCATGACATAGAAAAAAATTAAAATTTCACAGAAATCACGATTTTCCTGGTTAGGTTTTTGCTATTACATAGCCCAAAGGACTATGCAACTTGCAACAAAAAATCTGTATCTCTCATCGTTTTCGAGATACGAGCCCTGAAAGGCGCGGCGTATGCCACCATGTTAGTCTATCAGGAAAAATATCAACTTTCAAGTATCATAACTTTGCAGCCATGCAATATTTTTTCACCAAACCACCAAAAGGCACATCTGCGAGATGTTGGCTGCATTCCTTCCAAATTTCAGCTCAAAAGACCAAACCAATCTTCACAGCAGGGTGGCAAAGAATTCCTGTCATTTTGTCATAGCCTGGAAAAGTAGTGTCATGATTTGCGAAAGCTTTCACAAAAATTTGCAAAAGTGTCACAAGTGTGACACTATTCTTTATACCTTCTATTTCAGAAATTTGAAAAACAAATTTCTGTGGTGTTTAACCCCAAAATAAAGACATGGCTAGCATCCTCAGGGTCCGACTAGGTGAACACAAAAATAATTGTGTCTCTAGAGGATCCCAAATTTAAATGCCAAGCATTTCTGTGACCACGAACTGAAAAAATAATGGCTGACTCATGACACTACAGGGGTTATTTGGGACACTAAAAAGTGCACTTGCGACACTTTGGCAGTTTTTGTTTACTTTTCCCATTGACTTATAATGGGAACTTGTTTTTTGAATAACTTTTGAACTGTTCAATAATTTTTCATGAAATCTTCAAAAGGCACATTGGGCACCCTGGCCACATGATCCCTGAAGTTTTTGGACCGGTCGTGCAAACCGTGAGACCTGTAGGCGCGAGCAAAGAATGCACAAAAAAACATAAATGCGCACGTGGACGTCACTTAATAACTCCACAGCTGTATATCTGACTGGTACAATATTTGGCAGATCCCAAGCTGTATGGTTATGCCCCATGCCTGCCAAATTTCAGGCAAATCCATTGAGCGGTGGCAAAGTTATTAAGGTGCAAAGTTTCACTATTTAACATTAAAAGGGATACTCAACCCTAACTATGGTAGCACTACCATGCTTCCATAATATATATATATATATATATATATATATATATATATATATATATATATATGCCATTTTACTTTATTTTATATACTCACATTTTACTTGTTCTTGTTAAGTGTCTGCGTACATTTCCCTTTTGCTTCACTTGTTACCCCTTCCCCGGGTCACCCCTGAAAAAGGGACCTTGTATCAGTGGACGCACCCGGTTCCAACATTCAAATAAATAGATATATGGAGAGAAGTAATAAATGCTAGAAAAGTGTCATATATGAGGATACAATGCTTAGAAAGTAAGGATATTCATTGTAAAAAATCTTTGTTAATGCACTAGTTAGGATTAAAGCAACAACAGTAGGGAAATGTGGTTTTAGGATTCCCAACTCTAACACCCCACCCCAACCCTGCAGGTAGCAACAGGGAAAAACATTATGATTTGACCTCTCCTGTGACTTTGCAAATGTGAACGGGGTGAGTGTTAGGGTTGACGACCCTAATGCACACCCCACTCCTGATTTGCAAAGTTGCAGGAGATGTCAAACCGTGATGGTTTCTCCATTTGCTGCCTGCAGGGTGGAGGTGGAGTGTTATTGTTGGGAAGTTTCATTACTTTTGTTACTTTAACCCCAAGTAGTGCATTAATAAAGTTTTTACAATGAATATGTATGTGTATATATATATATATATATATATATATATATACAGTTTATTTATCCAGGATAGCACAACCCAAACTGCAATATCTAGCTTCTAGTGGAGTCCTGTTTTTATTCATTGTTACAATGCATTTACCCAGGATATTCCAACTGATTTCAATACAGAATCTGATCTTCATTGGGCTCCTGCTTTTATCTGTTTTTACAAAGTACAGCACAAACTCAGGATAGCCCACCTGATATGCTGTATGTTATTTCTGTGGGGTTCTACTTCCACCCATTTCCATATCTGGTTGAAATGGACTACTAGGATATTAAGTGAGTTGCTAAGGGATACTAGTGAGTATTTACTGTAGCAATGAAGGCTTAACCAATGATATCCAACTGTATTGTATAGCACCTGCGTCTCTTTAAATTATGTTTTTTATGTACAATTTCACTTAATTTTATTCTTATCTAGTACAAGACAGGTTAAAACATTACTAGAAAAAGAAACTTTAAACATGATACAGTATCATACAAAATGCCAACCAAAACACAAGTACACATAAAAGAAAGTCCTAAGGGAAAATTAAACATAAATTTGTACACTGTAATCATCTTCTGGTATTATGGGTTTTATGTCAGATTTGATGTCCATGAGATTCTGTACTACAGTATTTTGACACACACACATCCAACTTTACCTCGCTTAAAATTGTGAGCTGTTAGTGGTAGTACCTCAAACATTATAAGTATGCCTCAATGAATAATTACAGTTGTCCTGTTTATAAAGTAATATAATTATTGCACAACCAATGTCAGCAAGAAAGTATTTTTGTAGGATCCAAAACTAACAAATCTGAAATAATGTAGAAAAGTGAGCTTTCAACAGCAGTGTAGGATGGAGTTGCAAATACACAAAACTAGAGCAGTAGTAGTAGTAGCAGTAGCAGTAGCAGTAGCAGATTGTATTTGTTTTGGGCACTCTTTCCCAAAGAATCAGGGTGCCCTTATAGAATAAAATACAAACAGCAGCATACATAAATCACAATCATAATAAAACAACATAAACAGATAAAAACGGTCAATAAAACTAAATTAATTACTTAAATGCTGCTTGTCATAGATGATATATGTCTATATATGTATCAGGCCTGAGATGCTTCTTGAAAAATAAAGATTTTTGGACCCTTTATAAATATTTCAAGGGAAGGCACCTCCCTGAGGTAACCTGGCAAGGAATTCCAGAAAACTGGGGCCACAGATTTGAATGCCCGGTACCCAGAGGATTTTAACCTCGCCCTGGGAACCTCCAGGAGGGCCTCCCCTGCTGATCTAAGAGAGTGACTCATGGTGTAGGGATGCAGGAGCTCTTTCAGGTAGCTTAGACCCAACCCATGTAGGGTATTATAGGTCAAAAGACCTGTTTTGAAGAAGATGTGCCAAGGCACCCTCAGCCTGTGCAGTTCACGTAGAACTGGCATAATATGGCTGGACTTTGACAGACCAGTCAATAGCCAGGCCACAGCATTCTGAAACAAGTGCAGGCACCTCAATGCATCCCCACTGACCCCCGAGGTAGAGTGCATTACAGTAGACAAGCCTGGAGGTGACAAACGCATGTATTAAAGTGGCCAGATTGTGAAGGGGGACAAGGGACTTAATTTGGGTAATGTTGCAGAGATGGTAAAATCCAACCCAGATCATGGACAACACCTGAATATCAAGCATCAGCCCACTGTCCATAACAGCACCCAAATACTTCAGCTTAGGGGAGACATCTAGTTCAGTCAGGCCGATAAAAAGCCCTAAACCTTCTCCAGAAGCCCCACTCCCCCCTTTGTCCATTTTAACTACCAATACTTTGGTCTTCCTGGGTTGAGCACCAGCCAGTTCAACGATGTCCAGGACTGGATTTTGGACCGGCCCTTATTCAGCATGTCAACAGTGTTAGATCTTTCAGGTTTGAAAGACAGGTAGAGCTGAGTACCATCAGCATAGGAATGAAAACTCAGCTCATACTGCCTTATGACTGTGAACAGCATGGGGGAAAGGACAGAGCCTTGGAGCACTCCGCAGGGCAGGGCCATCAGGACTGAGGATTAATTCCCCAGTACAGCCCTCTGGGAGCTGCACTGCAGAAAGGACTCAAACCAGCTAATGACTTTGCTGGTGAGTCCAGCATAGTTCTCCGCCTGTCCAATAACACCCCATGGTCCACAGTGTCAAATGCTGAAGAGAGATAGAGGAGAATGAGAATTGATTGCTCTCCTCTATTGCACTCCCTGAGCAGACCATTCCACACCCTTACTAATTCTGTCTCCATGCTGTGCATGGCCCTTACACAGACTGGAACTGTCCGTAGATCTGGAAGTCTGTGAGATGACCCTCGAGATGTTCCCTGACCACAATCTCCAGAACCTTCCCCCCAAAAAAGGAAGGTTCAAGATAGGTCAGTAATTCACCAAGATGTCGGTGTCCAAAGAGGTTTTTTTCAACAGGGGCTTCACCAGATCCTCTTTAAGAGACTCAGGGAAGACCCCTGTTGTTAAAGAACACCCAACAATCTCAGCGAGCACTGGACACAGGACTCCAATGCAACCAACAAGTAATCTCTCCTGGCCTGGGTCTAGGTCATATAATGCTAGTTTAAGTCTCAAGATCACCCCACAGACCTCCATCACTGTAAACGGCTGAAATATCCCCCAAGGAGGCTGAACACAGCTGTCATCCCGAGGCCCACCACTGTTGGATGCTAGTATTCCGCTTGTAGAAATCCCAGCCCTGACAGAGGACACTCTGTCTGAGAAGAAGTGAGTGAACTCCTCTCACCTTTGAGTTGAAAATGCTCTAAGAGGTTCCAGACAGGCAGAATGTAATAACTTGTCTACAACCCAAAAGAGCTGAACCAGTCAATTCTTTCCAGCTACAATCATCCTTGACATAAGAGCTGTGTAGTAGAAATTTCTGAGTTCATAAAACTATAACTCTATTTGCTATTATATGCCCTGAATATATGCTTGCTTTGTAGGCCATGCTGTAACAAAGTCATAATGGATGTAGTAGAAATTTCTGGTATCATGCTGTTTTTTCATTTTGTTATAGAATGATACTGAGGTTACTTGAGGTACATTTGTAGGAACAGAAAGCAAGATAAAACTGGGCAGAACTGGTTGTACCAGCCTGCATAACAAGCTCGGGCAGAATATAAGATAACAGCATGTTAAGGTATTAAAGGCATGCTGTACGTTGCTACGGTGTGAGTGAAACTCACTGTTTCACTCAGGTCAGATTGACCCAGGCATATGTATCAAGAAGTATTGAGAAAGAGATGAAATAAACAGTGGAAATGTACCCCAGATGGTGGTATCAGTACGCTTTTCTGTTACATTGGAATCAACATGTTTTTCTAATTCATGATTGGTTAATACTGCAATGTTGGTAATTTTCAAGATAAGAGTATGCCTAACAACGCCTTGATAATAAGTGTATAAAAGTGATTGACTAATGAAACTCAGGGAGTCTTGCATGATTTTTGGAAGCAGACTCCCATATGCATATGTAATAAACCGTTCTTTCTACTATGCAGTGGTCCTGAGTCTGATTTTAAAGTAAAGTGTAAGAACATATTTTTTTTTCCACGACAGCTGTCTTTTTATTGGATGATTGCAGTCTGATACTTATCATAATAAGTCATCAGAACCAGTTTGTTCTCCTGGGATCTGGTCTTCCTTCATTGCCTTTCTAACTCTGCCCCCTTGGTTTTTAATGTCCTCAGCTCACCATCAAACCAAGGGAAGCCAAGATGCAAAGCCAGCGGGTATACATGGATCAGTTCCAGACAATCCATGGCCCCTATGACAGCCCTATTATAGGCTGCCATGGCTTCGCCTGGACTCCCAGAACAAGCCTTCAGCACAGACGAAATGTCCAGCTTGGCCAACAGTCCCTCTGGTTGAAGCTTTTTCAAAGGGCAGAACTGGACCATTTCCATAGGAGAAGGGACAACTGGGGGGTGCTAAAGCTGAACCTGACAGTGCTATGATCTGACCAAACGACTGGATCAATCCTGACTGTGTTAATCTCAAGACCCAGTGAGAACACCAGGTAGAATGAGTGCCCCGGGGTGGTGGGTCCTGGAAATGGAAGCAAGGGTCAGACAAAGGGACTATATGTTGGATAAGAAGTCCCTTGCCTGTCATCCACCCAGGTGTTGAAGTCACTGAGATTAAGCCATCTCAGCGACTCCAACACCCTCTTGGGGACAGGGACAAAGGCCAAAACTCCCATCCCAACCAGGCGGACAGTAGACAAGAAGAATTCTGAAATCAACTCCGGTACCCCCCCCCACACCACCACTAACTCAGAATGAACTGGTGTCCCTCACCTGGTGCACTGTCAGGCCTATCTGCAACTTAAAACAAACAGCCACACCCCCCCAAGTGATCCTTCCTCAGACAGTGTACTACAGAGAATCCGGTCGGGTTGGACGCCGCCAGCACTGGGCCAGATGTAACCCCCAGCCAAGTCTCAGTAATGTATGCTAGGTCTGCAGAAGCCACACCCTCTGCCATTATAGTGGTTTTATTTGCCATTGACCTGGCATTGCATAACACTGCCCAAATAGGATGAAGAGCAGAGGCCAGTCCCTCAGCTACCTGCCCTCTCAGTCTGGAGGGCTCCCTGGTCAGAGGAACAAGGCACGATAACACCAATTGAGCTAAACAGCAGATAAGGGTATTTATTTTGGTAAATGACACAAAAGACATTACATCAGAGACAACCCAATGCTTCAGAACCAAAGATATCCATCCGTAGAAACATATTACATGCACACTCAGCCCATAATCTAGACAGTGGACAGCAGAGATGGTGAGGGCCTGTATTAGTCGCCATTCTACCCCATCATATCCACACACTTTATTGGGTAAGTAATGTGCTGGTCAGGGGTGGAGGGTGCTGGTGGATTGGGTGGACTGGGGCAGGGTTGGAAGATGTCATTTTACAATAGGAATCAGGGTGGCGGGGTTATCACTGAACTAACAGGGTGCTTTCTTTTCACAGCTGTAGTTGGTGTGAGATGAGGGTACCAGTGTCCTACCAGGGTAATTTTTTTTTACACCAGGGATCAGGAGGTGAAGGGGTGTCAAGGAACTACCAGGATCATGTCATTTCACAACAAAGATCAGGGTGGGAGTGAGGTACCACTGGGCTACCATGGACATTTTATTTTACAACAGGGATCGGGTGGTTGAGGGTACCACTAGACTGCCAGAAATGTGTACATTAGTGTATGTTGATTGGATAAGGGTGAAGGCAATGGTTAAAGTGCTACACAATGTCTCCATGCATAGATATACATAGAGTTATTGTGCAGAGCTGCTTATGGCCCCATAGTGGCAGGCAAATGGCATCTTAGCACCTTATATGCCATGTGTGGTCATTAGCATGCAAGCCTTTGAATATGGCTCCCAGCAGAAAAAGCACTACTCCATTTGGGACAGACCATTACCCATTGCTCCTGGATGTCTGGCGGAAGCAGGGATCAGTGGTGCATCACACTTATGCACTTTACACTATGCTGCTACAGCTCGATATTCATGACAGTAGCGTAATGAATATGCCTCCCTGATGACCGCATGCTATTCCCTTGGGCAGGTCTGAATATGGAGGCATCAATCTCTAGTGCATTTTGGGTGTTCAGATAGCATGACAGGAATTTGAAAATGTGTTTTCCAAAAACAAGATATAGCATGCATTATAAAAATTGTTAAATCACTGACACAAAATAAAATCTGGGTACTGCGGAGATCATTAAACATAATTCTGTTCTTCATGTGTATCAGTTATCAGTTCTTGTGCTCTTTGTTTGCTGTTTACTCCAGATATTGCATTTCCCTTTAGAATCAAATCTGAGTTAGAATAAAAAAGAAATAGCTAAAAACAAGTAGATAGAGCTCTGAAGATGTAACTAGCTTATTAAGAGCAACCAATTGTAGCTTCTAAGGGTTCCAGAACCACTCAGTTTTGTTTCTTGGTTCTGAAACCCTAAGAATTCATGAGGAGACACTCTTGATGAGCCCAGAGACATCTGCAGAGCACCATTTACTTATATTATAGATCAAGTTAGAAATAAATCAAATACCTCCTTTTGGATCTGTCAGTATCTTTGGTACTTTATGTTAATTTTTAAAGATTATTGTTGGGACTTCCGGTGATGCACCATGCTGAATAGCAGCTTCCCTGTAGAGCTCCAGCCACCCACTCCAATAAACTACTCCTTAGGCTGTAATTGACATGAATTGGGCATCACAACTTATACTGACCAACGTCGGAATATCACAGGAACAACTGAAGATACATTTCCCGGTTTAGTATGGAAGTAGATGCGAAACAAATCCTGCCTAAGCACACACCACCAGTAACTCCCGAGAAGGCCCCGAAGAAGCAGCGGGCTTCCAGTTTTAGTACTAATCTTTCTACCAGCTCTGCTGCAACAGATAATGAACCGCTAACCTTACTACAGTTCCTGGAAGAAATAAAACCATTTCAGGACGACCTACACAAACTGGCGTCAGACTTCAGCTCTCTGAATCTAAAACTACATGAAGTCGCGTGAAGAGCCTCAGACAATTCAGCTAGGCTTTTTTCACTGGAAAAGAAACAAGAAAAGATTGATCCCAAACTGACCTCATACAGACAGCATCTGAGCAAACTAGAATCAAAAGTAGAGGACCTCGAGGGACGTAGTAGGAGAAATAATGTCGCCATAATTGGTCTCCCCGAAGGGGAAGAAGGCATGACATGATCCCCTTTATTCAAAAGCTGGTAGAAAAACTAGTGGGCCCCTCTCCTTTTGGTGCTAAGTATATCATTGAGAGGGCTCACAGAGTGCTGCGCCCAAAAGCAGCTCTGGTTGCCCCTCCACGTACTGTCATCTTTCGTTTCCTTAACTTCCTAGAAAAACAACATTTCTTGCAAAAATTGAAAGAGCTTCAGGAAGTTATGTGGGAGGGTAAATGGCTGAGGATAACCCAAGATCTCCCAGCATCAGTCCGGCTCAAACACAGCATTTCATCCTGTGGTGACCAAATTGATTGCTGCTGGGGTCAAATTTAGGATGGCATACCCGGCAAAGCTGCACGTCTTAATGGAAGGAACCTGGACCACATTTGAGGACTTTGAAACCGCCTCTTTTCAGCTGAAATCTGCCTTCCCCGATTTATTTAAAAATCCTTGAAGGTAATATTATGATGCTCCATCAGTAGAGGCAATTTAATATGGCTGGATGTGAGAAATCTCTCTCTCTTGGGCTTGTTTGCGTACCCAGGTCACTTTTGGCATACAGTCCTAAGGTTATTGGGTATTGCTCATTGCTTAATAAAGCTTAATAAATTGTTTGATCGTGTCCTGGTGATCTAAGATACTTTCCCTGCATCTCCTAAAACCGAGCCATGAGTTGGAATGCAAATCCAGCTCAATTCCTGTAGCAGTGCCATACCTGCTCCTAGTATTTGAACAAACTCATTCAGGTCGATTTCCCCAACTGCTGTAACAACATCTTCACCACTAGAGGGTCCCCAACACCACGAATGCAAGATAGTTTGTTTTACCATGGCTAACTTCGCTTGCTATTGATGTGTCTTTTGCTCGTTTGATTATTACCAATCTTTGAGACATTATAACTCTCGTGTTTTTTTATTCCTTGGAAGAACTGCCTACCTGCTTTTTCAGATATGTACTTGTTTAGTTTTGGGGACTGCCCTGTCAGTAACTATATCTTTTTGTGCATGTTTGCTAGACTCAGGGATTTTAGACGTTCCAGATGTTGTTCTGTCCAAACGTTTTGGGTGAAATTTGACAGTTGCACTGTTAACCTAATATGTTTGCTTGCTCGCTCCCTTTTTTAGTTCTTTTTTTAATTTAATTAGGGAGTAGTCTCCTTAGATACTGATAGTTAATTACTGTGACTAGTGGGGTAACATAAGCTTAATATTTTTAGATGCCCCAGTAACAGGATGGCTTCTTTTATTTTTATTTTTTAAGCCAGTTTCCTTTAACTGATTCTTAATTTAATAGATTGGGGACTATTTTCCAGTGTATCCAAACACCCCAGCCAAGTCAAATTTTCAAGTTAATGCTTCCAAAACTTTAATACATGTTAACTACTGTTTACCTTTATCTTCATACTGAATTAGTGTTAAGTATTATTAGGGTGGCTAGAGTAGAAGGGAATGTGTTGGGGCATGATGCAGAAGGCGAAGCATAGAAATAAGGGTGGGGGTGGGTTGGGATAGGCAGTTTAAGTGTTTATAGGTTATTTAGTAATTGGGTTGGTATTCTGTGGTTGGGGGGGGTGGGAGGCTTAATTCAAACAGAGACAGTTTCCAAAGGGAGACCTTGGTGGCCTAGCTGGCATCCCAACCAATCTCTTCAACTCACATGGCTGGAGCATTAAAAATACTTACTTGGAATATACGGGGTGATAGACACAAAACTAAACAATATCAGATCCTCAAACATTTAAACCTTCTGGCAGCGGACATTGTGTTCCTGCAAGAATCTCATTCACTCAACTCCGAAGCTGCTCAATTACGCAGTCAGCAGATGGGTCAGTACTTTGTGGCAGAGGGCAATACCCAAAGCCATGGGATTATGATCCTATTACAGAGGATTATTCCATTCTCCCCCAGTCAAATCATCACAGATCTGGAAGGCCATTACATCTTAGTGAGGGGAATGCTCCACATCAGGGAAATTGTGTTATGTAGCATTTACGGTCCCAATAATGACACACCTAGCTTTTTTATGCAGCTTCTAAATGTTCTTACCCCATTTTTACACATCCCACTTATCACAGGTGGTGATTTTAACCTTATTTCAGACCCGTACATGGATTGCTCACGTAAACTACACAATGGGCTCTCTCCAGCACAGAGTGCACTTAGAGACTTGTTAGATGGAGCTGGTTTATCAGATATTTGGCATACCCTCCATTCCTCAGATAGACAGTATACATTTACATCACCAGTTCACCACTCATGTTCCCGTATTGATAACCTGCTTATCTCTCAATCTTTAATTCCCGGGGTGTTAGATTCATCCATACTCTCAGAACCACTCTCAGATCATTCCCCAGTTTCCTGTTTGATCTCCCTTACATCTCTCCCCAAAGCAGGAGGGAGATGGAAGATCAATAATCAACTGCTTAAAGACCCGAATAACGTGCAATATATAACCGAACACATTGCTACATTTACTGACATTAATGTAAACTCTACTGGAAAATTTGACATTGAGTGGTGTTCCCTGAAAGCTTATCTTAGAGGTCTGCTGATTGGATTGGCTGCCAAGAGAAAAAGAACCCAGGAAGAGCAGCTTAAAATGTTATTATCCCAAATTTGCATTATAGAACATAATCTGTCTCCCCAATTGTTGGATCAAACAAGGGAAAGATTGGTGAAGTTAAAGGAGTCATACTTGCACCTATTAAGGGAAAAGGCCGAATTTACTATTTTGAAAACCAAGGCTCTCCATTTAGATCAAGGAGAAAAAGAAGGTCGTCTCTTGGCCCTCAAACTTAAACAACTTGAATCCCATAGATTAATTGCCTCGGTTCATTTCCAGAATGATGACACTTTGAGAACCTCTCCATTGGATATAGCTTCTGAGTTTAGAAGTTATTATGCAAAACTGTACAGTCCTATGGACAACCCCCCCCCCATCTTTATCACAATTAAAATCCCATTAAGAACACTCTTCATTACCTTCACTTTCAGAATTACAGAAAGCTTCCCTGGATGCTCCCTTCACTGTGGGGGAAATAATTGGCATTATCAAAGATTTACCCTAGGACAAAACACCTGGTCTGGATGGATTCTCTACGAATTTTTATAAAGTCTTGGCCCAACAACTAGCACCATTCCTCCTCTCCTTATTTCAACATATTCTTTCTGGAAAAAGTTCGGATAGCTCTTTGAAGCTTTAATTACTTTAATACTCAAGGAAGGTAAACCCTCTGATAGGGTCCAAAGTTATAGGCTGATCTCCCACCTGAATCAAGACTTTAAAATTTTTACGAAACTTCTTGTGGATCGGCTAAGCCTTATCATGTCAGATATTATAGGCCCAGAACAGGTTGGTTTCATAAAGGGCAGATCCTCAGTTGATCACCTCAGAACCCTCTCACATGTCTTCTCGGTTTCCAGGGTTGCTGATTTTCCTGCTACATTGGTCTCCCTGGATACCGAGAAGGCATTTGATAGGGTTGATTGGAATTTCATTCATTGGCAGCATTTGGCTTCCCCACTCTGTTCATAAAATGGATAAGAGTTTTATACAAATCTCCAACAGTGCGTGTTATCTGTAACGGTTCAATGTCTGATTCCTTCATGTTACATGCCAGGACTAGACAGAGCTGTCCTTTATCCCCTCTATTATTTAACCTTTACTTGGAACCCCTTATTTGGAGGATTATGGCAAATCCAGAGATCAGAGGTATTAATATCCATCACCAAATAGTTAACGTTTTGGCCTATGCGGACGATTTGCTTCTCCAATTATCTCACCCCGATAAGTCTATACCTGCTCTGCTCATTGTCTTGGACGAATTTAGCTCCTTGTCCAATTATAAATTAAATAGAGACAAGACAGTGGTCTTCCCCTTGAATCATAAAGCAATGAAGATAGCTGCCTTAATGGTGGGTTTCTCTTGGCAGACCAATTCCTTGAGATACTTAGGAATTAACCTGTCTAGAGATCCGAATAAATTTATCAAGTTGAATCTTGACCCATTAATCTCAGTTATCAGGCAGGACCTAAAAAGATGGACACTATTACCTTTCTCTCTCTGGGGAAAAATCAATATAATTAAAATGAACATCTTCCCATGGTTATTTTATCCAATAAATCTTTCTAATGTCTGGTTACCTTTGGTGTGGTTTAAAAAGATACATCAGATACTCTCAGATTTTATCTGGAATGATAAGAAACCCTGGATAGCTTATAATAAGCTCTTGGTGCCAAAAATGAAAGGAGGATTATGGCTTCCACACCTCGGTCTTCATTACTGGGCCAGCCATGCAAGTAAGTACATGAGGTGGATAATGCCAGATCCTCTCCTATCTTCAAGTGCTTTCACTCCCATATGGCTTAAAATAGAATGCTCCCTTATATGAATGCATGGACTATCTCCTGCTGCTCTCGTATATGTTAATTCAAAATCTTTGCCCTCAGTATTCAAAGGCAACCCCATTGCATTATCAATCAGAATTCATGCCCAGCTTTGTTTTTTTTTTTGAAATATAAGCATACTATAGACCCTTCTCAACCTTGGTGGGGGAACCTTAATCTCACAATAGATGGCAAACCTCTTCAATTACGCTGGATCACACAATTAGGGAATCAACCCCTTAACTTTTTTCTGAAGACTGACAGCTCATGCCTAACTTCACCGGAACTTTTAAATAAAGCCAACATCCCGAATTCTGCTGTTTTTAAAATATTCCAATTACGACACTTAATAATAAAATTCTTTGTTACAACTCTACCTATAGACACCAGTTTGTCTCATCTGACAGAGTTGATTCCCCTTGTGGGCCTTTCCCATGCGGTTTCCAAGATGTGTGGAATAATCCACATATGGAAATGGCCTGTCAGCTTTGGTCCAACTCACTTTTGAGTTTCCCTTTTCCCCAATTAAGAAATCATCTGGCCTTCTCTGTGGCAAAGTTGTCACAAATTTGTCATACAAGACAGGCTCCGATTAGTACAATTCAAAATCCTGCATAACCTCTATTATACACCCCAGAAAATGGCTAAATTGGGACTCCTTCCTTCACCCACATGTACTCATTGTCTTCAGAATGAAGGCAATTTACTGCATATTTTTTGGGCCTGTCCCAAGATAACCCCACCTTTGGGAGGCCATCAAACAGAGGTTTGATCCTCTATTGGGTCTATTGGATCTAGTTACTGCTGAGATCTGCATATTGGGGGACCTTTCCTCTGTTGCTGTTACTAACAGAAAATATCACATAACTCTCATTGCCATGTCGGTTAAGAAACTGGTCTTGAGACACTGGAAGGATACGGCTGACATCTCTTACAGTGAATGGTTACAAGAATTGTTGACCAATCTTAGAATGGAAAGGACAATTGCTGGTTTTCTTAATCAACCCCAGAAATTTCTTAAAATATGGGGCCCTCTTGTTGCTCTATATCTCTCCAGAAGCCCTAAAGGTTTTTCTCCTTTTCCTGATAGCTAATTTTGCATGATGTAATTGTGCTTTGTGTGAATTGGGGAATAGGTGGGTTGGGGGAGTTGATCTCACTGTTTTAATACGTATATTTGTATTTCTATCTGTTTGTAACAATATATCTTCTCTCTGTAATGGTATAAAACTGAATCAAATTTGAATAAAAAAAAAAGATTATTGTTACCATTTGTCTGAGTCAGCTGTGCAGTCATACAATCTGTGTAGTTGCATGGTCAGTGGACTGTAGTATTGGTTAGAACTTTTTCTCAACAGTTGCAAAGCAGGGCACTAGTAAGAATGTCCAGCATACACCTGGTCCCTGACAAGAACATCTTCATCCCAATCTTGGCTGCTTACCATGCTGCTCACTCTCTATTTCTCCATTGCCCCATGGCTCCCTGCTTCTGCCACCAATGTAACTTTCTGTAGGTGGGATTTTACGAAACAAGAAAATATACTGATAACTGGGACCAACCATAAGTTTGGGTAACTTGTCAGATGGAGTTTCTGCAGCTAATATCAACATTGATATAGGTGTTCTATGGCCAGGAGCTCTCACTGCTTGTGGCAGTATCAAACAAGCATTTGTCAATGCCGAATGTTGATTGCGTTGGTCTGTTGAGCTCGCTCACTGCCCTTTTGTCACTCGCTCAGTCTGTTATTCCCTGTGCTGCAGGCTGCTCTTTCATACTGGGCTCCTGCCTGCATTGGCAGCTTTTTCTGCCCACTAAGAAATCTGCAGCTGTCCTGACAGAGCTCTGTTGAGATGGCTCACTCCCTCTCTCTCACTCGCTCATTCTGTTTCTCCTGGTGCTGCAGTCTGCCCTTTTTTACTGGGCTCCTGCCTCTGTTGGTGGCTTTTCTCCCCACAAAGAAATCTGCAGCAGTCCTGACACAGGTCTGTTGAGCCTGTTCACTCCCCTCTCTCACTCACTCATTCTGTTTCTGCCAGCACTGCAGGCTGGCCTTTTATACTGGGCTTCTGCATTGCCTCCTTTTTCTGCCAACAAAGAAACTCGCAGCAGTCACGATAGAACTCCGCTGGACGCTCATTCCCCTGTCTTACTCACCCATTGTGTTTCTCCTGGTGCTGCAGGCTGCCCTTTGTATTGGGCCCTGCCTGCATTGGCACCTTTTTCTGCCCACAAAGAAATCTGCAGCTGTCCTGACAAAGTTCCATTGAGCTCGCTCACTCCCCTTCTCTCACTCGCTCATTCCATTTCTGCTGGCGCTGCAGGCTGCCCTTTTCTACTGGGCTCCTGCCTGCGTTACCGCCGCCTTCTGCCCACAAAGAAATTTGCAGCAGTTAAAATAGAGTTCCATTGAGCTCACTTACTCCCCCTCTCTCACTCACTCATTCTGGTTTTCCCGCTACTGCAGGCTGCCTTTTTGTACTGGGCCCCCTGCGTGCATCGCTGCTCTTTTCTGCCCACAAACAAATCTGCAGCAGTCTCAACAGTGCTCCATCGAGCTCTTTCACTCCGAGTCCCTCACTCACTCGTTCTGTGTCTCCTGCCACTGCAGGCTGCCCTTTTGTACTGGGCTCCTGCCTGCATTGGCGGCTTTTTCTGGCCACAAAGAAATCTGAAGCAGTCCCGACACAGTTCCATTGAACTTGCTCACTCCCCCTTTCTCACTCACTCATTTTGTTTCTGCAGGCACTGCAAGCTGACCTTTTGTACTGGGCTCCTGCCTGCATTGCTGCCTTTTTCTGCCCACAAAGAAATTTGCTGCAGTCACAATAGAGCTCCATTGAGCTCACTCACTACCGCTCTGTCACTCGCTCATTCTGTTTCTCTTGGCACTGCAGGCTGCGCTTTTGCACGGGGCTCCAAGCTGCTTTGGCACCTTTGTAGGTCCACAAAGAACTCTGCAGCTGTCCTGACTGAGCTCCGTTGAGGTTGCTCAGTCTCCCTCTCTCATGCGCTCATTCTGTTTGCCCTGGTGCTGCAAGCTGCCCTTTTGTACGGGGCTCCTGCCTGCATTGGCGCCTTTTTCTGCCCACAAAGAAATCCGCAGCAGTCCTGATAGAGCTCCATTGAGTTCACTCAGTCCCCCCGTCTCACTCACTTGTACTGTTTCTCCCACCACTGCAGGCTGGCCTTTTGTACTGGGCCCCTGCCTGTATTGACGCCTTTTTCTGCCCACAAAGAAATCTGCAGCAGTCCTGACAGTGCTCCGGTGAGTTCGCTCACTAGCCCTCCCTCACTCACTCTCTTCTTTCTGTTTTGCCCAGTGCTGCAGCCTGCCCTTTTGTACTGGGCTCTTGCGTTGGGCCCTTTTTCTGCCCACAAACACATCCATGGCAGTCCCGACAGAGCTCAGTTGAGCTCAGTCACTCCCCCCTCTCACTCGCTCGATCTTCATCTGTCCCAAACACTGATTTCCCACAGCGACCATGCTATTCTCCAGCAGGAGTGCAAAAACATATTTTAGCCAGGATGTGAAAAATGACAGCTGTACTGTTCATAAGGACATGTGAAAAAATGTCACTGTTAAAAATGTGGTGTGAAAATATTACAAATTTGCGAAGTTACAAGAGTACGTGGAAAAATTTCAATGTACGCTTGTAACACAGTCATGTTATGGAGTTTCATCACCAAATTTTCAACATAGGGATTTTAGGACCTCTGCTCATGAACAGTACTGATGTCATTTTCTTATTCTGGCCCAAACACTGATTTCCCACAGTGACCGCGTTATTCTGCGCCAGAACTGTGAAAATAAATTTTGGTCAGGAGGTGAAAAATGACAGCTGTACTGCTCATAAGGAGGTGTGAAAAAATGCCAGTGTTGAAAATCTGGCATGACAATATTACAAATCTGCGAAGTTACAAGTGAGCGTGGAAAGTGCTCAAAGCACACTTGTAACACAGTCATTTGATGGGCTATCATCACCAAATTTTCAACATAGGCATTTTAGGATGTCTGCTCATGAACAATATCATTGTCATTTTCTTAATCTGTCCTGAACAGTGATTTCCCACAGTGACCACTCTATTCTGTGCCGGAAGTGCGATCACACATTTCTGCCATGATGTGAACAATGACAGCTGTACTGTTCACAAGGAGATGTGAAGAAATGGCAATGTTGAAAATCTGGCATGAAAATATTGCAAATTCATGAAGTTACGAGCATGCATAGCAACTGCATGATGCAGCACACTCATAAAACAGTCATTTTTTGGATTTTTTCCACCACATTTGCAACATAGGGTTTTTGAGAACCCACCTCATGAACACTGGCACTGTCATTTCATTAATCAGCCCAAAAAGGTGATTCTACGCAGCAACCAGAAAATCACCTTTCGGGCCGAGTAACTCCATTGCAGTTCCAGAATTCATGAGGAGGGGTCCCAAAAAAAACCCATGTTGAAAATGTGGTGCCAAAATTCCAAAAAATGACTGAGATATGCATTAAAGTTGGAAAAAAAACATTTATTCCATTATACAGCTTACCAGCATTTCCTCAGTTCGCGGTCGGCTTTGAAGAGTGCAGACGTGTTCCTGGTCCACCGAAGATCGTCGCACCAAGCTCTGGAGGTAAGTATGGGGTGAGGGGGGTGTGGGGAGGCAGGGTGCGCAGTGGGTGGGCATGGGTTGTGGGAGGGGGCAGGGAGACCTCCGAGGGTCTGTTATCTTTTTTACAGGTTAAAAAAAAAAGACCACTGGACCATTTTTTTTTTATTTTACAGGGACATGTGATACGCTGGGGTGTGCTTCCAGTGTGCCACTGGAGTCTTTCTTTTGCGGAGAGCAAGCTGTAGCCAATGGGGGATTGGGCACCCCTGTCGGCACACAACAAAAAGGGCGAGAGTGACATTATGCCTACAGGGATTGGGCACCCCATTGGCAGACAATATAAGCGTGGGGTTTACATAATGCTGATGGGGAGTGGGCTCCCCTGTTGGCAACATACACATTGGGACACTGAAGCTGATGGGGATTGGGGCCCCCATCGGCAAATAAACATGGTGGTGGGGTTAATATTGTTTGTGAACATGGTGGCAAACCGCCGCTATGTTCACAAACAATATCAGTGTGTCAAGATCCCACCCTGCAATGATGGGTCACTCCCTCATTGCAGTGAATGGCTTACACTGCAATGATGAGGTGGCCCCTGATTGCAGCGGCTGATTTTTTACAAGTTGGTGGCACGCTGGCGGAACTAGTGTCAGCTGCAGTGTGCCACAGCATTGGGGGACACTGAGCAAGCCTTTAAAGGCTGTGGGGGTATTGGCCGCAACAGTGCCACGCCTCCACAACCTGCTTGTGGAGAAAGCTGCCACAATATGTTTCTTGCGCATGCACTCAATCAACATAAAAAAACCTAGAAGAACAGGAGATATCACTACATATTTCAGCATCTACAGTACTAAGCCCTTCTGTTACAAAGCACTGCCACTTCAAGTATTTCTTTGAGTGTGTGTGTGTTGATGGATGTACCACCATTCAGACCTCAGCACACCAAGTACCATGGTTCCACTGCCATAGAAATAAATGTTAGGTTATGTTGTCATAAATTCAAACAATCAGTGGAAGCCATACAATGTCAGTGAAGACATTTTATGAACATTTAATAAAGGGATGAAATGTCCTTAGAAGCAGTGCCATAGGACTGGTGAAACAAAGCAAAACCATACACCAAACTAGATAATTTCCTCCACTCAAGGCAGTCATGACCATGCCATTTCAAAAGTGGATATAGAATTATCCTCTACTGTTCCTTGTTCCACTGCTTTTGTATTAGAAGGTCATGCATTTGCTCCTGCCTATAAAAGTGAAGTGAATTAAAGCTGTGCTGTGATATTTTTGGTCCTTAGTCATCTGTTAGTATTGTTAGTATAAGCTAACTGAAATGGGTGTACAGCCAATGTTTTGAATGTCTTATGATTTCAATTTCATAGATTACATGTGTTTTTTTGTCCCATACTGCAATACAGCCATACAAAATCAAATGTCCATGTTCTTCTCTAAGAGTGACTAATGTGAAAGTACTGTACTTACAAAGTAGAGGACCAGAAAATCTCAGCTAGACGGCAGAAGTTTTTGAGAGTTCTAGAGCTACAGTTTATCTTCAACATGCAGTAGGTGCTTGAAAAACATTTGAATTTCAACAGTTTATGGCTTTCATTAATCATTTTTTATGGATAGTTTCTTATAAATGGATAAGTACGGGTGCATATAGTGGAATTAAACTAATCCTATCTGGTATCTACAGTATTGAAGTGACTGAAACTCACAATCCTGAAACTGATGGGACCAAGTTCAGTCACCCAACAGATTCAGAAGCTCGACAGGAAGAAGCGATGATGACAGGGGTGCGACAGCAGATGTGATGAACCGCTACCCTACCCCTAGCAAGCCACTATGAATAGTCGGAAAACCTGGAAGCTGGCCGATCTGCTCCCATGGTGTGGAGGTCTAAACCAGTAGCAGTTCAGCAAGCATGGTCTCATAGAACAGGGTTCTGTTTCCGTTCTGCACTATTTTTGCAAAACATTGTTCCACCCCTGTAACTTTTTGTTTTACTCCAAGGTCTGTTCCTCCTTGGAGTTGGTTATTTAAGTTACAGGGTGCAGGGGGCAGAGCCCCGGGCATTATATCTGAGTATCTTGCAGTATTCCAAAATTCAATCTCCCCAACTCGATCTTGTAACATTCGGATACCGAATTTCAGTGTTTCAAAATATATTCAACTATCTAACATCTGAAAATGACACAAAGGGCCCAGTTTTCAAAGGGTGACCCATGGCTCATGTCAAGCCCTGTGTCAAACCTTTTTTGTGGTGCAGCCATGCCAAACATCTTTGCCACAGCTGTGCCCCATTTTGGTACTGTACAACAGGTGCACATTGATTTATTTACCCAATTTATATCAGCTTGCATCAAATATTTGGCACAAGCCCCCTAAAAAGAGTACCCAGTATTGCTGCAAGCTAGAACAGAAAAGGTTGGTCTAACTCATGGCAGTCAGCATACAGGATAGAAAATCCTGATCACTGGCCAGGAGAATGCCACAAGCCCTGTGTGCCATATGTTCAGTGCACCCAGGGATTGTGGCATCTCAGCCCTTTGAAAACTGGGCCCAAAATGTTTGAAACTATGTGCCTGCTTTTCTGTCAGTGAATGCATTTGGACCCAATTAACTCTTCTTATTGATAATCACTGCCCCTTACCAATTTACCATCAAAGGCCTATGCTAGTGACTGAGATAGAAGAAAAGACTGCCATGTAAAGGACCTGAGGCAGGTCCATTCTCAAACAGATGGTGTCTCTCATGGGCATGAATGAACACAGCTTCTATCCATCTGTTTACTGCCTGCTAAATGTCCCTTGCACTTTATAGCCCAGAGGTCAGGCTATACACTAGCTCACCAGAAAACGGGGTGGATGTTATGGTTAGGGAGTGGCAAGGATTAGGGAGTAGGACACCTCTGAACAAACAAGAAATTACATCTCTTAGGGGTTAATAGAAGGTCCACTGAACCAGAAGGGAATCTTGAAACAGGGACATAAAGGAGAGATCCACTGGATAGCCAGGGCACATAAAATGTGGGAAGGTTCAGGGCACTTTTCTGGATATCCTGCCTGCTTGGTATTACATCTGCAGTGCAGCACTATGTATAACAGCTTGTGCCCGGTACTTGTCACAGCACTGTGTTGAGCCATGGTCTAGTGTAGAGGTAGTGGTGGCTACAAACCCCATCCCCCCACAACATCTGGTCTGTTATTTTGTGTTTCACCTCTGTTATTGAGGGGACAACTGACTTGTTATGTGTCCTTCAATGGTGTATGGTCATTTTGGCTGGAGAGCAGCAAACCAATTGTTTTGTGTTTCCCCTGACTATGGCTGAGAACTGGAATCTTATGAAAAGTAAAGCTGCTCCTTTCCCTTTTTCCTGATATTGATTCTTTGAACACTGAGAAGCAAAAGAACAATAGGTTGCCTAAAGTACATTTTAAAAGAGGTTTAGTGGGATAAGACCATTGACAACCAACTGTAAAAGAGTAGAATACTTTTTGCATAGCTATAAACCCAGAGGAAGAGTACACAGTGAGGGTGGAGGTACTAACAACAACAAAAACAGAAAAGGACCTTGGGGTAGTCATATCAGATGATCTAAAAGTAGGCAAGCAATGCAAGAAGGCAGTAAGGAGGGTTGGGGATACTGGGATGCATAGGGAGGGACATCACCAGTAGAAATCAAGAAATTGTCATCCCTCTGTACAGACAGTTGGTGAGACCCCATCTGGAGTACTGCATGCAGTTCTGGAGAACCCATATCTGCAAGGACAGACAGGATGGAGGCAGTCCAGAAAACTAAAACAGTGCAGGGTCTGTACCAGAAACCTTACAAAGAGGGACTAAAGAAACTTAATATGTATACCCTTGAGGAAAGGAGGGAGAGGGGGAACATGATAGAAACTTTCAAGTACCTCAATGGAATAAACAAAGTCCAAGAGGGTAGCATCTTTCTGAAAAAGAGATGTGCAAGAACAAAGGGGCACTGTTTAACGATGGGGGGGGCAGCTCAGGGGCAACATGAGGAAGTATTTTTTTCATGGAAAGGGTGGTGGACGCATGGAACAGCCTTTCTGAGGAGGTTGTCGGGTCTAAAACAGTGGGGAAATTCAAGAATGCATGAGACAGACATAAGACAATTCTAGTGGGTGGTAGGAGGAAGTAGGCTGTTGGTTAACTAGGATCAGCAGCTTATCCAATATGTAGGGAAATGGGCAGACTGGGTGGGCCAAGTGGTCCTTATCTGCTGTCAAAGTCTATGTTTCTATAATACAATACCCAGGATATGCACATAGCCTTTGTCTGGAATACTTGTACAGGAGGTCAGTCTGTGCCAAAGGCCAAAACTTGCTTTCTTTCTTTCATAAATGTTTTTATCCTCCTTAGACTGCACAGCTCTCAGCCTCATCCCTAGACACCAACAACCATCCCTCACCTGTCCTCTCAATCTATGACTGGGTTCCCCCATGGACTGCCCACCACAGTTGGGTCAGGAGGGGGAGGGCTGCCCCCCCCACAGACTCACATCCACAATCACCCTATTGGACCAGAGGTGGTAGGGTAGGATGCAATGCCTCAGACAAGATTTTACAGAGCCTTGTCCACCATTTTCCTCTTCATTTTTCATCCAGGTTCCTGATGCTACAGGACACAGAAGATGCATGTGGATGGAGGTGCACATGTGCTCTAGAACCGCAGTCCCTTCCACCCATGCTGACTTACATCAACCTCTAGTGCATCAGAGCTACCACCAGGCCTCCAGGTGGTGTCATCCAAGAGCTGAGATGGCTCACCACCCCAGTGCGGGACAGGACAGCTGCCTGGCAGCTGCTCTATCCTCTCCCAGACCTCCATCTCTACCTCCTGCCAAACCACAGTGACCCAATCTCATTCCCAAACTTGGATCACCAGCATGGCAAGAGGTAAAGTGTAGAGTACCTCAGCACTCTGCGCCACTGGGCTGGTTGAAACTTGATTTTTACAACTTGACATACAATTTCAGAGATGGTCCAATTGATACTGTAAAGGAACCTTAGAAGTGGACAAAATATATTATCCAACTTCAAGCAAAAGATCTAGCTGTACAGCATAGACAGGTGTGTGGTTCCTCTTAGTTAACAATTACCATCCACACAGTCCAAAGAAAAGAAAAGTTTTAATGCAGATGGTGGACTACAGAACTCTGAGATTAGAACTGAAAACATGCTTTGTAAGTATGGAATTAAACATGTCCAATCTTTCAAGTAAAGTAATATAATTTTCTAATCAATACACACAAACAGGTGTTTCAGTGCATATTAGATGCTAATAGAATTACTGAATGAAAAAACACCCTAACTTCTATGGATTGTATTTGCTTGAATCAATTAGTACAAATTAGTGTCTATAAATGACTTATTCTTACATTAAAATGTATGAACTGGAATCACTGAACATGACTGGGATGTTAATGTTGCTGGCATTATTACAAATAATGTTCCCTTAAGAAACATAGGTAAAGTATACTGGCAGGAAAACTGAACTATGTTCCACTTGTCCTGTCCAGCCATAAAATAATAATAAAGAAATATACAAAAAGATCAATGGTCTGACATCAAGAGCAAGACACTTTTTACTTTGTTATGCTAGGAATTCTATTTATATCAGCACCATAGTTGATTAAAAAGGGTAATTTTTTTTTTTATAAGAAACTAAAACAATGTTAGCCGGATCAGTGGCACTGAGGGTTGAGGTGCTGAACTCCACACCTCACGCCATGCTGGTGATCTAGGTTCAGACGCATACCTGGGTTGTCAGGGGTCGGTGGGGGGGGTAGGATTGAGCATCTAGTGGACCGCTCTCCTACGCTGTGGAGGGTTCAGGGCTTCCACCGCTCTGTAACGGCCCCTGGTGGCAATCAGGGGCACTACCAGAGCTGGTGTAATTTTGGATGGAGTGCAGCAGACGTTGGCATGTTACGCCTCAGACGTCATTGCATGCCTGCACTCCGGGGGTGATTTAAGGGAGGAAAAAATGGTAGCAATTGACCGGGCAGCTTTATGTCCACAACTTCCTTGCCTGGTGGGGCCTGTCATTCATGGTTGCACCTGGGTATTGGTTCCTGGTCTGTCGCGGGGAATGGGGGGGGGTCCTTTTGAAGGTATGGTAGCAAATGTCAGCCAGTGTGTGTGCGAGCCTGCGGGCCGCTTGGTGGATGTGACACAGTAGCTGGATGATCACAGGTCAGGCTGCAGGAGGAAAAAGAGAAATATAAAAAAAAAGAAACTAAAACAATGTTGCATTGTTTCTTTGGCCATTAAACACAAAATTGTATTTCGCTTGTTTAGGAAACATAACAGCAGTTTGAGCAATGCATTTATGACTTCTTTACCCAGGACAGCACAGTTGAGATGGAACATTTAGCTTCCATCGTGGTCCTGCGTTTACCCATTTCTTCAGCTGGATGGACTGAAACACTGAAGGCCCGATTCCAAGACAGCTACGCCAGACGTAAATGCATTACGCCAGCCCTGAATGGCTCAAATCACAAGTTACGCCCACAATATGCAACATGCATGATTCCAAAAGAACACTTACGCAGCAACCTGCAACCACAATGCCAAATGTAAGCTACGACACAGTTGCACCAAACAAAGCTTACATCACTATGTAATGCGGCTTGCGACATCCATAATGCACCAGTAGGACTGAAATGCTATTCCTGAAGAGGAGGCATAAGTAAATACGCCTGAAGAGGCTGACGTATGTTAGACCAAGGAATAGCTGGTCTAACCAGAGCACAAGCATATATAACCCCCTGACCCAACATAGTCAGACAGCAAACAGCATTATAGTGTGACACACAGCACAATGTCAGCAATAGGAGCCCTACTGGGCATTATGCTAGCAGAGCACTGTGAGCGCAGGTATGCCAGGTGCCAAGACAGGACCCAGGGGACCGAGCCATAGAGCCTGAGAATGGTACCAAGGCCACCAGTGCAGAGAGTGAGACGTCCATGCAAAACCTTTGAAGATCTGACTGAACAGTAGTGCATAGCATGCTATAGGATCAGCAAGAGCTGCATCAGGGAGGTATGCCGGGACCTGAGTGGTGACCTATGCAGAACCAGCAACAGGGGCCACCCACTGCCACTGGAGGTGTGCATGAGTGCAGTGCTGTGTCCTCACCACCGGCACATTTCAAGTGCCCACAGGGAACAAAGTGGGTATTTCCCAGATGGCAGTGTCCAAGCACCTGAGGAGGTTCCTTGTGGCCTTCATATGGCACACCACGCAACACATAAGCTTCCCTCGGGATGCCCAACAGCAGCAGCATGTGAAGCAGGCATTCTGTGATGTGAAGCAGTTGCCCCATGTGCTAGGTGCCATCGACTGCACACATGTGGCCATCAGAAACTCAACCGAAGATGGGGACATGTACAGAAATAGGAAGGCGCACCACTCAATGAACATCCAGGTGGTCTGTGATAGTGGATGTCGCATCCTAGATGTGGTGGCCAAGTACCTCAGATCTTGCCATGATTCCCACATCTACAGGAACTGTGGGCTATATGAGGCCTTTGAGAGAGGTGATATCACTGGTGGATGGCTTGTAGGTATGTACCGGGGGGAATGACAACTGTAAATGTGTGCAAGTGGCAGTGTGTGTGTGAGTGGCAGGCAGTGCATGTGTGAGTTAGTGGATACAGGGGCACAACAGGGCCACAGGGTGGACAGGCACTGCAGCGGTCAGATGTGACAGCCACACAGACACGTCACACGTCATGCACATGACACAGGCAGGGCGAAGACCCACACACCGTGCAACACACAGGGGCTTGGGATGGCCACAAAATGCCAAGGGAAGCCCATGAAGTGCATGGACACAGTCAAGCATGTGTGTGTGCCTGAGACCATGCAGAGGATAGTGAAATGTTGAGGACAGGTCCGCACAAAGCAATATGCAGCTAACCTTCCCCTTCCAACAGGTGACAGCGGATACCCCAGATGCCATGGCTGATGACACCTGTGAGGACATCCCAGACAGCAACCAAGGAGAGATACAACGAGGCCCACACCAGCAGGATAGGGGTCATCGAGCATACCTTTGGCCTACTGAAGTCCTTCTTTCGATGCCTCGACACCTCGGGAAGTACGCTTCAGTACATCCCTGTGATGGCCTGCAGGATAGTGCTTGCCTGCTACAGCCTCCAAAACATTGGCCTAGCATACTGTGTACCAATGCCTGACAGTGACCAGGAAGAAGGTGCACTGCAGGAGGGTGAAGGAGATCCAGACGGCATGGCGAAACACATGTCGCAAGGTGGTGCAACAGCAGGACACCGTGCAAGAGAAGCTGATACAGCAGTTCTTCTGAGGTGGCACATGACCACCACCACCACCCAAACACTACTACCACCACCATAGTGGCACCTGCAGCAGTACAGGGGACACAGTGTGGTGCAACACAGCCCTAACAACAGCAAGACTCCCATAGCACCCACACTGAGCCACAGGGGGACAGGATATTGTCTGCCAGGTGCCATGCGACACACATGGCCGCACTGGAGTTGTGACAGTGCCCTTGCATGTTGTACAGCATCTGTTAAGCATGACTGCGAATGAGTGAAGGCACCCCAGACAACACAGAGGACCACAGCACACATGGACCACGGACATGCAGACACAGGTGGGTGATGGACACACACGGGACAGATGCACAACTACACGTTGATGGCACCAACAGGCACAATGCACCTGCCATGGCCACTGATGCATGATAACAGTGAGGTCACAACAGGGACACAGCAACAGGTGGCACAGACCTGCAGACGTATGGTGGTAAAATGCACCATTGCATTATGCCACTGGTGCCACCCACAGGGTCCACCATTCCCCTGAGTGGAAGGGTGCAGTACTGGCCCATGGCCACCACATAAGCATGACACACACGGTGTGGTGACACGTAAACTAGACTAAGCACATGGTGGCACTGCACACAGAGAGCACCATGTGGCCATGCTCACTAGTATGTGCCCAAGGCTATGCGATGGACAGTTAGTACACAAATATGATGTGCAGGGTGTGATCGCACCTGGAACAGCACAGCTCTGCAACAAGCATGACCACGTGGGCATGGTGACTCACACACGCACACAGGCACAGGCACACACAACCAATGACAGATATGCAGAGCCAGGGATGCACAGACATGCTTTATTCAACAAACTTTAAATAGAGAACCACAGAAGAGGCAATCAACATCACACACAATCAGGAACACCAACTTCAACAACAACTGACACTACCCCCTCCCATCCCAGGGCCCACCCCTATGTAGAGACCCACCCCTAGCCCCTGCAATAACCCCTAGGACTGGCCCCCACCTCACCAATGGCCCCAGTAACAGATGGTGGACACATGTTTTACCACAGCCCACCCACAGACAGCAGGTCCCACCCCCCTGACACACTCCCCACACCCCAACAACCAATATATACAGACCCACCCCACAACACAGTATGTACAGACCCCACCCCACCAGCACCAGAGACAACTATAAGGCTGACCCCCCTGACCCCCACTGACACCCAGTCTGTACAGTCACCACCTCCATGGCACAGGACAGTGCCGTTGGCCATGGCCACTGGCCACCACACAGTCATCAGTGGCACTGCTCTACTGGTCACACAGCACCATCAGCTGCACGCCAAGGGACCCATGCAGCTGGGCAACATCCTCCATTATGGTGGATGCTAGCTGTACAAGGCCTTGGTCCCTGTCCGCTAGCTGACCTGGGTATAGTGCCACTGGCACTCGCAGCCCATCACTCTCCTGTTGGTCTTGTTGTCCAGCAGACAACAGATCATCAACAGCATCACCACCCGGGCTGTGCGGAGGCACATCCCTGAAACCAGCCTCTGTGTCGGACTCCTCTGCCAGTGGCATACCCCCCTCCACTGGGCCTTCCTGCTGCAGGATTTCCAGCTGCCCCTGCAGGTGCTCCTGGTTTGTGTGTCCATTCACTGCGGGTCCCTCTGCAGGTGACTGGGCAGCACCTGTTGTGGCATCCTCTGTGGCCTCGGCACGCCATATCACTGCCTCCTCTCCTGCCACCTGCACAATCTGGGCTGCAGCATCTCCGTCTGTCTCCTCCTCTGATGACATAGATGGCAAGGGGCATACCCTGTGTTTCTGGCGGTGGGTGTGGTGCTGATATTCTGTGGCATCCCATGCCTTCTGCTCTACCATTGCCCTGAGCAGTGCCCATTGCCTCAGGGCAAGGCTGTTCTCCCCACCTGAAAAGATGAAAAGGCATAGGTCACTGCCAGACTGGGACTCCCTGTATGCGTGGGTACTCATGCATGTGCGCCCCAGCACACTACACAAGGGTGCCATACACACACACACACGACACCTGCCACATGGTGCACAGTGGCAGGCACATTGGTGTTGCGCTATGGCCACAAGCACCGCAGGTACACATAGTTACACCTTGGCCACATAGCCGAACACAGTGGTATGCTGCTGCACACATGTGCATGGCCATGTGGCACATGCCCCCCACCCCACTGCTGCCACCATGTCATGGCTGGTACACGTGGTGGACTGAGCAAACACCTACCTGACCTCCAGTAGCCCTGTGACCTCTGATGTAGGTGGACATGTCCATGATCCACTGCTGGCTGCCCCTGCTGTCCAGTGTGACTGGGTCCTGCATCTGTGAGGGAGGGGGAACACTGTTACATCTGTACACCACTGCTGGCCATGGCACATGTTGCTGGTATGTGGAGGTGTCATACTGCATGATGTAATACCCACCTGCTCCGCCACTATTGCTGGTCTTCACCTCCCTGTCATGCCTCTCAGCCATGTCCAGCATGTGCACCAGGATATGTGGGTCTCGCCTGGCCAGGTCCTGCCACCTGCACTGCAGTTGACTTGGGGAGCGGGACACTCCACTGATCTCACTGAGGCGTGACCCTATGGCTCCCCATGCCCTCTCCCTGTGAGTGGGGGTGTGGTTTCTGAAGCCTGGTGGCAGCAGTGTGGTGCGCCATTGCTGCACCAGGTTCACTAGTTGCGCATTTTCAGCAGCCATGAAATTTGGTGCACAACCACTCAGGCTTGTAGGATTCCTGTGTGCCATGTCCCTGGGCTCTTTTCTCCACCTGACCTGACCAACAGTGTCCTGTCCTGAACTGGGCAGCAGTGTCCTGCAAACAAACATTAACAATACTACATGTCTTGACTGTACACTATTAACATTATAGTCCAAATGTGCACTACATTGTTGCAGCTAACTCTCATACCTTAGCTATGTTACCTTACACTGATATGTATGTGTAGCTGCACCTATGTAACTACATCATGTAGCACAACCTCTGATGGTCTGAGCTACACATGTATGTAATACCATATAAGAGATCTGACTTTTCAGTTAATGCATCAGCATGCTGATCTTATTAGTACTATGTGCTCTGTATGATCCTACATGATGTAGTCAGTTGTGTACTATAGCCACATGGACACTGTACTGCAAATCATGATGACTGTTGCATTGGTGGGGTATTGCACTGTCCTATAACTTACCAAGTGTCAGTAGTTGGTGTCCCACTGTGGCTTCCCTATATGCTGCTATCCCTACACTGGGCCCTCTATCACTACTGCTAGGTCCTCCCCTGTCTCTGCAGCATGTACGCCATGCAGCATGTGTATTGCCTTCATAGCTGTGCCTCACACATGGCACAAGTATAGGCCACACGTGCAGCCTACAGTGGCACCGCACACATGCAGCATGCTTATAAGCAAACCGCATGTGTGCACTATGCTGATGCACCTGCATCGGTAGCATCATGGTACTGTGGTTCAAGCCTCCGGAGCCGCAGTTGTGTATCTGGTGGACATTGCTACTATGGCCTATGTTTCGGATGTGCATGTGCGACACGGCCCATGCACCCAACCTAGGCACCAGTTCTATGCTACTTGCATCATGCCCTATCACAGCAGTGGGAATGAGTGATGTCACACAGAATTATAGTGCACACTATTTATTTTTTTAATGTTGTGATATGGTGCAGTGTTACAGTACAATAGTGCAAATACCCTAAACACACATACCTACACCCAGTGACTGATCACAGCAGACACATCCAATTTGTGCTATAAAACATCTCCCATACACCTGCATGCAGTGCACACACACATACACACCACACACACACCACCCATCCTCACACAGTGCCTTCCCCTAGTGCCACTCTGCATAATGCTCACCACTCCTTGCAGTGGTGCACCATATTGGCACAGTCCCTTGTCTGCCTGCTGCTGCTGCTTTGTTCTCTTGTGCTTAGTGGCTGTACGGCCATGTGCAGCCTCCGTGTCACCGGCTCTGCCACCCCTGCAGCACCACTGGGCCAACCCTGCCCTGGTTGCATGGCTGCAGGTCCCCCACTGTCCATGTGTCCCTGAGGCACCACTTCCTTTCGATGCCTTCCACGCCTCCCTGTGGTGGCAGGTGCTGGTCCT
Source organism: Neoceratodus forsteri (assembly GCA_016271365.2). Classification (NCBI taxonomy): domain Eukaryota; kingdom Metazoa; phylum Chordata; order Ceratodontiformes; family Ceratodontidae; genus Neoceratodus; species Neoceratodus forsteri. The sequence continues at coordinate 91,923,192 of CM057456.1, read as the reverse complement.
AGAACAGTACTCTGTCCCTTTGTCAGTGGTCCACCTTCCTCTGCAGCCTGTGCTTGCATTGCCAACTGAGCTGTGTCCTGACATGCCGAGTCAGCAGGTACTACCACACCCCATCTTACTCTTGCCCTGCGACTGGCAGCCCCATGTCCATGGTGCCAGGTGGCATTGTTGTTGGCGGTGGTGGTGTTGCCGTCAGTGGTGCCACTGGTGGAGTTGGTGGTGGTGGTGCTGATGGTGCTGCAGGCGGTGTTGGTGGTGGCGGTGATGTGAGCTGGGATGCTGGTGGTGCTGCTGCTGGTGTTGGTGGTGGCGGTGGTGGGAGCTGTGGTGCTGGTGGTGCTGCTGGTGGTGATGGTGGTGATGGTGGTGGGAGCTGTGGTGTTGCTGGTGGTGCTGTTGGCCTTGGTGCCCCTGGTGGTGGTGGTGGTGGTGTTGCCGCTGCTGGTGGGGGTTGTGGTAGTGGTGGTGGTGTTAGTGACTGTTGCACCATGTGTGTCACCTGTGTGGTGATGTCCCTCCTCTGTGTGTCTCATACAGGCTGGGCAATCAGTGTGCTTTGCAGTGCCATAGCCATTATGTCCATTTGCCTTGTTTGCTGAGCCACAGACCCCTCCATGGCCATGGCCAGTCAGGTGAGCACCTGCATCTGCACCCTGACACAGGCCTGGGAGGTGACCATGGCATCCGCCAGCCTCCCCATGGCTGCCTCAGTGGTGTGTGTCCCTGTCTCGATTGCACCTATGAAGGTGCCCATGTCCTCCTCCATTGCTGTGTGATGGGCATCAATACTGAAGTGGGTACAGCCTAGCATCTCTGACTGCTCCTCATGAGTGGTCACAAGGGTCCTTCAGAACCTAACATAATTGGTGGGTGCATCTGTGTGGCTCCCCTGCTGGCCATCCTGCAGAGACTGTGAGGCCTCATCCAAGGTCACCTGCAGATGGTCGTATGAGGCTGGGCTGAGGTCCTGGGCTATGTTGTCTGCTATACTGCCAACACTGAATAAGTCACACAGATCAAGTCCCTCATCTTCCTGCTGCTGTCTTGCCACGGCCTGCTGCTCTCCCACCACCAGTGTTGGTTCTGAATCTAGCTGTGCCATGTCTATGCTGCTGGGGGGGTCTGTCAGGGTGTCCTGGTGGATGGTAGACTGTGTGCTGTCCTGCACTGGCTCACTGCCACCACTGTCCTCTAACCCTGTGCCCATTGCTGCTGTGCCTGTTGGAGGATGACAGTGCATCAGTTCTACCCCGCCATGTCATGCCTTACGCACATGCCACCATAGCCACCCCTGCATTGCTGTCCCACGCAACAGGGGCACATGCCATGGTGCACAGTGCTGCCATTGGATGTCCCCTGTTTGTCATGGCAATGCTCCAAGGATGCTCAGACCCACTGCCATTGCCATGGGTATCCCTGTCACCCTGCGCCTGGCCACAGGCACATGCCCCTGCCCTCCATGGTGACTGCCTGCAGTACATGCCATGCTGTTCCAGGTGGGTGCAGGCCCACATGGACTTCAATGCTGCTCCGCTGCACTGCCGGTACATGACTTTTTTTATTTATTTTATTTTTGAAAGTCGGATTTACAACCTTTGAGTCAGGGACTCATCTACAAAGGCACCTTATAGCAGGGAGGGTAGACACAGTTACAGGTGAGATACAACATTTGTAACATACAGGTGCAATACAGATAACAAAAAGAACACAATATAACAGTGGTTTATGGGATAAAGTTACATACAGTAAATAGCAATCGTATAAAGTATAACAATAGTAGAAGTCACAACCCAGGTCATACCGGTGAAATACCTAAGTGGAAAGGTGGGGGTTGGGGGAACAGGGGTGAGGAAAAGAGAAAAAAAAGGGGGGAAGCAGTCCAACGGACATTGTCAAGGCTACGGGCAAGAAACGGGGAGGGACCCCAACATTAGGATGATTAAGGGCAACTACAGCTTTGGGGGCCAAAGAGGTGGTAATGGAGAGAGACTTTAAAGGGACCAATTTTGGTAGACTTAGTGACAGAGAGCGGGAGGGAGTTGAACGATGTGGGGGCACAGTAGTGGAAGGACCTTTCGGCTAGGGAGTTCTTGGTACGAGGCACCAGAAAGGTGGCCTTAACTGAGCAACGGGTGGCAATGGATGGGGATGCAAGCCACAGGGATGCGGTAACCCCGGGGGGGGGAGAGTCCTAGAAGGAATTTTTTGGCAAGTAAGCAGGTTTGGTAGTGCAGGCACTCCTCCAAGGTGAGCAGGTTGGCAGTGGAATAGAGCAGGGAAGTATGGGTGTGAAGGATGCACCGGTCAGGAGCCTGCAGGCATTGTTTATCGAGGTCTCGATTCTGGTGAGGGCAGTATTGTCAGCCACTGCATAGATAGGTAGGCCATAGTCCACTAGGGACAGGACGGAGGAGTTGATGGCCAGTCAGACAGCGGTTTGGGGGAGGCAATCTCTGTGGTGATAGAGAAGGCCAATCTGAGAGTTTATGGCTGAAGACAGGGTATTGATGTGGGTGTGGAATGTAAGAGCTGAGTCGAAAGTGATGCCCAGGTACTTGTAGGATGACACCTACTTGAGAGGATGAGTATTACTGGGGAGAATGCAGAGGGGGGCATTTTTGGTCTTATTCTGGTGATGCGAAAAAAGCATAGATTTGTTTTTGTTTTAGGTTAATGACCAGCCAGTGGTCAAGGAACCACTCTTCGGCTTGGTTGAATGTGTGCTGTAGGGATTCCTGTAGAGATGCGGGGTCAGGGTGGGAGGCAAGGAGAATCGCATCATTGGCATAGAGTACCATATTGCCCAAGCAGGAGCTGGGGAGGGTATTGAGAAGTAGGCTGAACAGAATGGGGCCCAGAATGGAACCCTTGGGGACCCCCGAGCGAATGGGCAGGGTATTGGACAGGGTGCCGTTTATCTTCACGTGTTGTGATCTGGCAGAGAGGTAACTGGTGAACCAGGCCAGTGGGCCAGGGGAGAAGCCAAGTTGGTGGAGGAAGTCAAGTAGGAGGGAGTGACAGACAGTGTCAAAGGCCATGGAGAGGTCAATGAACACTGCACCCACAACATGATCAGAGTTGAGAGCAGAGTGGAGATGCTGGGAGAACTCTGGGAGGGCTGTAGTGGTGCTGTGTCCAGGACAGAATCCATGTTGTTCTGGACACAGCAGGTCGTATTTGGCCAGATACTCAGAGAGCTGAATGGCTACTATTTTTTCTAGTGCTTTGGAGAGAGGGGGGAGAATGGAGATGGGCCTGAAATTGTTAGGGGAGGTTCTATCTCCACTCTTATGGATAGGGATGATTTCTGCAATTTTCCAGGCACTGGGAAATTGACCAAGACATAGTGACTGGTTTAAAAGGTTGGTGAGAGGGGCTACTACAGTATCTAGGACTGATCGGAGAATCCTCGAGTCCAGGGGATCACAGCTGGGGTTGTTGCTAGTTAAGGCTTTTTGCAGATGAGGCCTGGCTTCAAGGGGTGATATGGCACACAGGTAGAAAGGGGGGTGATCCGAGGTGGGGGGTGGTGGAGGCAGGGATAGGGTTGAAAAGTAGTTGGGGACGACAGAGCGTAGACCTGAGAAAGCCATACTGAGGCACTCAGCTATGCAGGGAGGATCAGTAGTAATAGTACCATCTATGGAGAGTAGTGATGGTGGGGGGAGCGGGTCTTTCCATTGAGCTCTTTCATATTGTCCCAGAAGGCAAGGGATGAGCCCCAAGTGGATTCAAGGTTGGCTTGATAATATTTGGCCTTAGCCTGCCTTATAGCCAAGGTGCACTTGTTATGTGCTGCATTATAGGCTTGTCTGTCAACCAGTTTGCCTGTCTCGACAGCAACATGCCAGAGATTATCTCTTTGTTTCACTGTTTCAATGAGGAATGGGGAGATCCATGGGATGTTGTGTTTCTTGGTATGGATTCTGGTCAGGGGGGTGAAAAGGTCGTAGACCTTGCTGAAGACACTGGAGAAATAGGCTAGGGCAGAGTCAATATCCATTGCGAGTAGGATTGGGGACCAGTCAAGCTGGGCTAGGTGTGTTTTTAGCTTTCTGAGACCCCCGGGGCCAAAGCACCAGAGAGAGGTGACCTGGGACACTGGTTCTGGTTTTGGTGTGGGGGACCAGTGGCAGAGGACTGGAGAGTGGTCACTAAGAGAGTCTAGTAGTACATTTATATCCCTGATTTTATGGGGTCGGTTTAACAGAATTACATCTAGGAGGGTGCTGGAGCCACCTGACTGGTTAAATCTAGTGGGTGAGGTAACTAGTTGGGTCATATCTAGGGCAGCAAAGGAGTCCCTGATATAGGGGGCAGTGGTACTCAGCCAATTGACATTAAGGTCAACTAGGATGAGCTGCTCTGCCTTGTGTGGGAGTGTGGTGAGGTAATCAATGAGGGAGTGGACAGCTGGTCCCTGGTCCCTCAGGGGTATGTAAGAGACTGTGAGAAAAAGAGGGTCCCTGACTGGGTCAGGGGTAACCTTGAGGGTGAGGGCTTGGGCACTAAAACTGAGCTTGGGGGCAGGAAGAACATGGCCTAAAAGTGTGTCACGCATAAAGACTGCACACCTGCCGTGACATTTGCCTATGCGGTCTTCCCTGAACTGAGTTTAGCCAGGGAGGGAGATAACCGAGCCGGGAGTTTTTCCTCAAGAGCCAGGTCTCGACTAGTGCTATAACATCAGGATGGTGTTGCACAGCCCAGCACTGGAGAGCAGCGGATTTTTTTAGGAGGCTGCAAATATTCATGGATGCAATGCTGAGGCCAGTACTAGAGTGGGGTGTGGGGTGGCTAGTTGACAATGGCCCGGGGTTGGGGTGTATGTTCCTGGAGAGCAGAAGGAGTAGAGCAATTAATCTGATGAGCGGTCTGGGGCGACCAGGACCCTTAGCCAGGTACCGATGCGAGGTCCTACTAGTGGGGGTACAAGGGATGTGTAGGGTGTGGAGGGTAGGTATGGCAAGGAAGGGGTGGGCCCAGGGTGTCCCAGGGGAAGGGGGTATTAGTTGGAAGTGGGTGCCCTGGAAAAATAGGAGTGTCCAGGGTGGGGGGTTGGCTGCTTTGGGGTGGTAGAGGGGGTGGGGCTCAGGGTGAAGGGTAGGAGGGCAGAATGGGATGTGGGAAGAGCAAGAAAGGTAACCATGAGTAGGCTGAGTATGATAGCAGTGGTGCCCATGGCTATTTCTTTTGGGGGTGGTAAAAAGAACAACTGACCTTCAGTGAGTGTTACTGCCGCTGTGGAGTAGTTTTTTTTTTCTTCAGAGTACAATATGCTAAAAGTGAGAACAAGGCAGGGGATAACGGTGATTAGAACAGGAAAAGGCAGAGGCCAGGTTGGAGGATTAATAGGAAAAATAAGATCCCTCAAGTGGCATATCAGTATAAACTGCAAATGGGGAAAAAAAGGGGGGGTTGTAGTTCCCTACACTAACAATTCAAATTCAGCAGTGGGCACAAAGACACATCACAGATTTTGTTGCAGAGGTTAGGAAAAAATAAATTTAGGCAGCAGACAGATGATCTCCAGGGGACTGTGCCAAGCAATTCAAATCTCCAGGAGCTGAAGCCAGTCAGGGAGAGGCGGAGTGCTGAATCTGCCTATAGTTTCAGGCACCATCCACCAGCTGGGTTCATGCCTTGCATTCCATTGTCAGGTTCAGCTGGTCATCCACTTACCTCTCTCTGCTGCCATCCACATTGTGTCCAGATCTATGTCACCATGGACATTGTCCTGGTTCAGGAACACTAGGATCATCTCCTTGTGGGCACTGAGGGGTCTCTCCTCCAGTGACCCACTGCCTGTGGCAGCCACCTGCTGCCTATTAAAGGCCTCCTTTGCCTTTGCTTGGTGCTTCAGGTTGTTCACCCACTTCTGTAGGTCCCTCACACTCCTCTTGGTGTTGGCCACCGCATTGACCTTTTTGGCCACATCATCCCAGGCCTCCTTGTACTTCCTGTGCAGGTCGCACTCCCCACCCTTGCCCATTAACAGGGCTGCCTGTGCCTCTAGTTCCTCAAGGAGCACATCTGTCTCCTCATTTGTGAAGTTCCTTTTCCACCTTCTTGATGCAGTTGCCACCTTTGTATTGCTACCGGCCTGTGCCATCGTTAACGCATGCATAGCAAGCTACACCATGTCTGTGACTTGCAAACATTTATATGGTCATTGGGTTGTGACATGCATATCCTCTATGCCTGCTATTGTAGTTTATGTCTTGCATTGTGGGCGTAACTTGCCACATGCGTAATCCGGCTGTTCTACATCATAACTGTCTTTTGTCTTGGAGTAGGGTGCAGCTCGCATGTCGCAGTGGTTTGGGTGTAACTTTACGCATCAGCATAGCTTGCACTATGCTCTACTCACTCTCTTGGAATCAGGCCCCGAGAGTTTAAGACAGCAATATTTGTTAGTCGACAAAAAATTTAATCATCTAATTTTCTAGTGAAAATGTATTTCTGACACCCTCAGATTCATACTCAGTGTATTTTTAGTGTTCCCTAATATTGGTAAAACAACTTTTACAGCTATATTTTTAATCAATGACTCACATCATTAAAGATGGCCACCACCCACAATTTTTAAAAAAATCCCTTTCACTGAAGTTATGTTGAATGTACATACTAGATGCACAATTTGGATAAGTTAGGAAGGTGCTTCCACATACTTTTGATTGTAAACAGCACAGCACTGAAAAAATATATTTAATTTTTTCATGGTAGGCATGACACAGGGGTGGGAACTTTAAATAAAATGCAAAAATCTTATACCTTGGTTCAGGAATAAATGAAAACAAAATGAAAAATGTGTATCTTGCTATGTTTGCCAGGCAAAAATTATTGTTGAAAAAAAAATTGAATGCTTACTAATAAATATTGTTTCTTAAGGTGACCTGTCCATCGCCACACAGTAAGTAATTGATATTGTTTGGCTCTTGTAGTTATTGAACCTGTGATGTCTCTGTTCTCAAGGTGATGTTCTAACCATTGGACTCCATTGCCTTCACTGAACACACTGTGACCACTTAAAATGTCACTATGTGTTTGTGCCCTTCCATGTAGCCTTATCTTGTAGAACACAATTGGTTTTCATTTTAATGAGCTATGCAAGTTTTTTTAAGCAAAAGTAGTCATGTGATCCACATAGTTCATGCTACAGTAATAGCCACATTCACAATGTTCATAACAATGAGAACAAATGAGTAGGTTACAATTCATCTGTCATTAACTGTGCACAGTGTCAATATTCTTACCACAGATGAATTACAGCACTTTAAATTGAAGCAGCTGGCCGTTGATGTCAACACATTTGAAACATTCTAAATTGTTCATCTGTCATCATTGTTAACCAATTGATGTGTATATTTTAGAATGTTTCAACAACTATTTATAAAACATAGCCTTACATTTTAGGTCAAGGGAGTGGACAGTGCCTGTCCATTTAATAACTAGCAGTCAGTATGTAATTTGAAGTAGTTTTGGAGGACACTAACAAATTCAATAAAAGCACAATTGTATACTACTAGTTTTGACAGAGAACGATTATTGAATAATGACCTTGTTTACCTGATTTTCTCCTATGTTAGGTAAAGAATGTTATTTTCAACAAATAGTTATGATTGTCACAAAAAGGCAACTCATGGTGAGCTATTATTCCTCACTTATTAAAAATGTTTTTGTTTTTTTGTTTGTTTGAAAGAAACTATCAACATTAATATACCCCACCCACAGCAGTCCTCATGTTGTTTTATGGAAGTAATCATGCATAAGGATAACTCATTATAAATGCCTTAGGTCATTTATTACATGTGGTGGTAATAATGAGTGACTGTTTTGATATATTATAATAATTGAACACCACATGGATATTTTGTAATTAAAAAACATGTCAAACTACAAATATAGTGTGGAGAGAATAAAAAAAAAAATACATAATTATTCATGGGAAAATACTTACATTTGAATGTCAAAGGAACTTTATGCATCTTAAAACATAGTAAAACTGGTGGGAATTTGGCATTCATTCTCAGAATATTACATAGGTCCTGATCTACAACGCTCTATATGGGTCAAGCAGAAGGGAAGTGTGGACAGTTCTGTAGTGGATGAGGGCATTCCAAGATATATGCACATTTTCTTCATGGTCATGCCCACTCATGGTGCAAAATAAACATTTTCACATGCAGAACACAGGACCTGCAGTAGTGATTGACAGAAAATGATCCAAAACCCCTATACAAAAATATACTGCAGTACAATGTAAGAGACTCAAACACTATACTAATAGGCAACTGCATGTCACAGATGCAGGAGACCTCTATCAATCAGCAACTGCCTCCCACAACACATTAATCTGTATCCCACAAGACATGTTCACACCAGTACAGAAAAAGAAAAACACCAACATAGTGGATGCAATATCACTAATAAATGCTGTATTCATCAATATGGTTAAGTAGGCAAAACAGCAGCATGACCCAGATGTAAACGGGTGTGGGATAGACAAGACAGACTCAGGAAATTCCACTTTAAAACACACCATAGTATGATATTTATTTCTTCACAAAAAGAATAAACTAAACTACAAAATAGAGCAAATCAAAGTCCTTCTACAAATGGTAGCTTTTCACAGTACTTATCTTACAATTCAGATCCTTTACCTCTGTGACTGTCTCTGCTACTTCACTCAGGAAGCTCCTTCACCTATGCTAGTCAAGGCTCATCTGCTGGATCTCTCTTCTAGGAGGTGTATTTATAGTGACTAGCTAGGTCACCTAACCTGCCCTTTACCTAGACATACATTTTGCTAGTTCTACAATTAAAAAGTCAGGAAGGATGACCGACATACATAAACATTCAAGTTTACTTTAAGTAATGCATTGGTTTGCATGAAATAATACATTTTCTGGAACTCAAAAACAGCCTTGCATAGATAATTATGCTATAATGATCCCTTAGTCCCTCCCACTCTTTTGTGAGTGACAGCTCTATACAATATAAAACAAGGCATGTGAGAGAACTGTTTTCCCTATACTTGCTCATTTTCTCTGGCTCCTAGATGCAGGTAAGTCTGGCACAGGGGACTAGGTGGGGTATGGAAAAATAGATACTAATTTTTAAACCTGTTTTTACTTTCCTCAAAGGGATGTTATATGTTTGTATGTATGTATATATAAATATATATATATATATATATATATATATATATTCAAAGAAAAGGAATATTTAACTGTTTCCAGCACCAGAGTTAAGCGTAGTGTTCACAGGCTACTCTAAACATTATTGTATCCTTTTTATGTTGTCTTGCACAGCACAAGCAACATCTTGCGGTAGCATTAGCACAGTGAGAGGTGTGTCAGTGTTGGCGAATGCAGAGCACACTTTAGTAGGGGCATCCTTCATTCCCCAATTGGCCAGCATGCTAGTGTCCAGGCTGGATTAAGGTATAGGCAACATAGACACAGGCCTAGGGCCTCAGCCTGCCAGGGGCCCCCCAGCAATCCCTAACATATATTTATTATTAGATACACTTCTTTTTTCCTGATCTGCATTTTTTGTGTTTTGTAAAGGACTCAGTCACTGAACAATCTGAACAAAATGGGATGAACTGTGAAGTGACTCTCACCTCCCTGATTAGGTGTTAAGTGCAGATGATATTTAAGGGGCCCTGGCCAAGCTGACCTTTAAGGTGTGAACAGGGCCATTTTCTTTGCTTTGTCTCCCAACCCCATTTACAATTTCCACTTAGAATCAAGTCTTACTCTTAAATATAATAGATTAACCGTACAATTCATTGGGTGTGCTTTATATTTAATATATTTACTAAAATTAAGAAATAAACAATGCATTTCAGTGGTACAATTAAAAATTGTACTCTTTTTTTTTTTAATTCCCTGATGTCACTCATTGAAATTCTGGCCTTGATATAGCTCTGTTTTCAGGGTGAATAAAAGTAAACGTATTTCCAGGATCCCATCAATAAATCTTGCCATTTATTTATACTGGCTTATTTATCAATAACAGAAATTTTTGATCCTGGTAATGATTTCTTCCAACAATTACTCACTTTGAAATATAATCTCTAAAATTCATGACTCCTATAGTAAACTACCAACATAATTCCTACACCACTTGAGGACCTAGCCTCTTTTAGACATGGGTCTTTATCCCACCCCACAAAAGTCCTACATCCTGGTTCATAATACCTGACAGGACAAAGTCCAAAGAAGCAGCTGCTGCGACCTGCTGGGATAAGGTGGTGCACCCACAAATAGGTGGCCAGCCCAAATGCTTAACAAGTTCCAGAACAGTGTAGCACCTGCAGTAACAGTTGAAAACATTCAAACTGTAGATGAAATTTCAAAACATTTATTTTGTATTCAAGTTCACAGCACAATTTGTGGTTCTATGTCCCAAGGGGTTACCATAGAGTGCTACACTGTTCTGGACCTCACCTGACAGGACAAAATGATAACACACAGACTACAAGCACATTCATGTGTGTTGGGGGAGGTGGGGTTTAGAGAAGTGCACATCATGACAATTCACATCCAAAAATGTTTTACCTGGCCAATTAGTAATTATGTTCTCTAAATGATCAAAACTCAGACTATTATTACTTTTCCATACTGATATTATTAGTTTCATTAATTGCAAAGCATTTTAGTTAGGTTATTTATGTTTTATGGCATTTTTGAGGGACAGTAAGAACATACTGTAGGGAGTGGTATGACCAGCAAAAAGATGGAGGTAGTGTTAGCTCTGTATAGATCGATGGTGAGGCATCACCTTGAGTACTGTGTCCAGTTTGGGAGGCCCCATCTCCAGAAGGACATAGATAGGGTGGAGGCAGTACAGAAGAGGGCAGTAAAATGGTGCAGAGCCTACATCAGAAGCCCTACGAGGAAAGACTCAAGGAATTAAATATGTGCTTTCTAGAGGAAAGGAGGGAAGCGGGGGGCATGATAGAAATGTTCAACTGCCTTACAGGTATTAAAAAGGTACATGAAGGTAGCAGTATATTATACAATGGCAAGAAAGAATGCTTGCCTCTGATTGGTCAGTCTGAGACTGGACCCATGATGTTATCCCAGTACAACATCACTGGTCTAGTCCCAGCACACAAACAACAGCATCAAATGTATAAATAAACAAAAATGAATCATTCCGTGGCAGCGATTGGTTGCCCCACTATCACCCTTGCTGACACCACAGTCTCCTTCACTTCCTGGTCTGCCCCGAAACAAAGGACACAGTAAAACAACACTGTGATTCATTTTAGTAAAAAAAGCTGTTTCTCACTACAAAAAAAAAAACAGTGAATCATCTCCATCCCTCTCAGTTCAGACTGCACCAAGAGAGCGAGCGAGAGCGAGTAAGAGTGTCTTTTTGTTACCGCATGCCACTTCTCATAACGCTCACTCATTCAGTAAATCTTGTTTCTTTTTGTTTTTTCCCCCAACACCACCATGTAAAAAAAAAAAACTGTACCACCTACCTACTAAGACAGTTAAACATCATGATCCCACTCATTCCAGACCGAGCAAGTGAACAAGCAAGCGCGTCTTTTAAATAGTCACTGCACAGCTCTTAATAGTCGCTCGGTCTTCAAGTCAATTTTCAAATCAATGCCAGCTTGAAGAGTTAGGAAACACAAATACAGGGAAACAGAAAAAAAAAGACCTAAGGAGGGAGCAATAGGGCCTCTTAACACTATAAACATTCTTCTATGCAGAGAACAGAGCCACATTAAAAACACAACATCTCTACCCACTGTGGTGATTTGCATATTCAGCCCATGATTCTTTGCATTGTGGGGGCATGTGTGATTTGGTATTTTCTTGAAACTTGGCTTCCCAGCCAAATGCCCTTTGGGGTAACCCTTGCCTCAGTGTTTACGCTCAGAGGTTCTTTGTCTTTTAAATGTTTTTTTATTTTAATGGGTTCACCACAATATATCCCAGGCACACTGCCTTAGGGGTAGCTGGTCCATTCCACTGGGGTGTCAAACAGATGAGGCATACTGATGAGTCCTGGTAGGACGAAACACGTGTCTATGTCTTCTGTTAGCACCCTTTGCAAACTGTGTGAGAGGCCTTTCGGCACCATGCAATTCTGCTTAAAGTTGGACCAGCATAACATCCTGTGGTGATTTGCATATACAGCCCATGATGCTTTGCATTGTGGGGGCATGTGTGATTTGGTATTTTCTTGAAACTTGGCTTCCCAGCCAAATGCCCTTTGGGGTAACCCTTGCCTCAGTGTTTACGCACAGAGGTTCTTTGTCTTTTAAATGTTTTTTTATTTTAATGGGTTCACCACAATATATCCCAGGCACACTGCCTTAGGGGTAGCTGGTCCATTCCACTGGGGTGTCAAACAGATGAGGGCATCCAGTGAGTCCTGGTAGGACGAAACACGTGTCTATGTCTTCTGTTAGCGCCCTTTGCAAACTGTGTGAGAGGCCTTTCGGCACCATGCAATTCTGCTTAAAGTTGGACCAGCATAACATTCTGTGGTGATTTGCATATGCAGCCCATGATGCTTTGCATTGTGGGGGCATGTGTGATTTGGTAATCTCTACCCACTGGCTGAAACAATAAATAGGCACTATTTTTTAATAATGTATTCCTACCCACTTAACAAAAATGAGAAAAACAAACTTGAAATGTACTTCTTCATCTTTTTTGGTTTATTTTACAAATAAGCCATTGTATAATAGCAATAATGCACTCCAGGGTATGTGGTGTGCTGGGATAACGTCACTTCTGGGGTGATTAGTCACACTCAGCCTGCGGCCTCATGCCTAATCACCCCAGGCATGATGTTATCCCAGCACAACACACACCCTGTTGTGCATTATTACTTAATTATCATGCTTGTGTTTTATCTACTGCTGTTCTTTAGCTACTACTTGTATAGGACTGTACTGACAATGTCTCCTCTAGGACAGCTCCCCTCTGCAATGCATCAGAATCTTCTGTGCCTTATTGGCAACAATCTGTTACCAACCTCTATATGGTGCTGTATCTTCTTGTGCATAATGTACACTTGTAATTGCTGACCTAACTGTTTGCCTGTAATAATCTGTATTTACTCTGCACTTGACGTGGAGCCTTTGGAAATGAGTCCATGACCCAAAGGGTTGTAATTTTTATGTGACCTTAAATAAATAAATAAATAAATTTTACATAGAAAAAGATGCTCAAGGACAAGGGGTCACGCTATGAAACTGGAGAGAGGAGACTCAAAGGAGATGTGAGGAAACACTTCTTCACAGAAAGGGTGGTGGACACCTGTAACATCCTCCCAGTGGAGGTGGTGGGTGCTAAAATGGTAACAGGATTCAAGCATGCATGGGATAGACACAAAGGGGACCTTAGAAATAAGGCAGGTGGGGTGAAGACCAAAGAGCGAGTAGGATCTGAGGTGGCACAGTAGGTAGGGAAAATAGGGAAGACTAGGTGAGCTTCTCTGCCGACTTCTATGTTACTATGATTCTATTTTTCTTCAAGTTTAAGTAACTGATATGCAACGGCCAAGGGGTGCAGTCACAGCAAAGGGGAACAGTCATGGTGAACGGTCATGGTTGTGGTGGGAGAGTCCCATATTGCTCTCTGGCCTAGGGCCCCAGGTTGCCTTAATCTAGTCCTGGCTAGTGCTGATGCAAGGGTTATGTAAAGTGCCACCAACTTAAAAGAAATGTGCCGCTGCAATCAGTGACAAGCTCGTCATGCAGCGGCACAGATGACATGCCTCCCGTATATGCCTTTCCTGGTGAAACATTTCAATAAACATTGTGACGGCAGCTGCTACCACAAAATCCCCAAACACAGCCAACATCAGGGTTGCAATCCCGCTGTCAGCATGTCCCCCACCTCCCCACATTGTGTGGCATACTGGGCTCCCACCCTAGTGTGCTGCTTCTCACAGAAAGTCGACCGTGTCGGCATGTTCCTCCCCACCCACATTGTGTGTTACACTGGGAGCCCATCCCAGTGTGCAACCATTCCCCCAAAGTCATGAGGCACACTGGGAGCCCACCCCAGTGTGCCCAACATTTTTCATTTCTCCTGTAAAGAAAGAAAATGGTCCCTCGATGTCAGTTTTTTTTTTGTACATGAAAAAAAGAAAATGGTCCCTTGTTGTGTGCGGTGCCTCCTCCCCCAACCAGCACACACCTTCTGCACTCCTTACCTCCCCACATCCCCCTCACCCCATACTTACCTCTGGAGGTCCGGTGCTTCGATCTTCGGTGGAGTGGGAACACATCTGGATTCTTCAAAGCCGAGCTGCAAAATGAAGAAATGATGGTAAGCTGTATAATGGTGTCAATGGGGGTCAACTTTAGAGGATAGCTCAGCCATTTTTTTTTTTATTCTGGCTCCAAATTTTCAACATGGGGTTCTTAGGATCCAACCTCATGAACACATGCACTGGCATCTCGTTATTCAGTCCCAAAAAGTGATTTCATGGTCACTTCTCAAAATCACCTTTTGGGACTGATTAACAAAACGACAGTACCACTGTTTATGAGGTTGCAAATTTGGTGAAAAAAATTCCAAAAAATGACTGTGTTATGAGTGTGCATTGCTCAGTTTCCATGCACGCTCATCACTTCAACAATTTTTAATATTTTCACTCCATATTTTCAACATTGCCATTTTGTCACACCTCCATATGAAAAGTACAGCTCTCATTTTTCACATCCTGCCTGAAATGTGTTTTCACACATGTGGCGCACAATGGCACAGTCGCTCTGGGAAATCAACTTTTGGGACAGATTAACAAAATCACAGTGCCACTGTTCATGAGTGGAGGTCCCAAAATGCCTATGCTGAAAATTTGATTAACAAAATTCCTCAAATAATTGCGTTATGGGCTTACATTGCGCAGTTTCTACACACGCTCTTGACTTCATCAAATTTTCATATTTTCAATCTAGATTTTCAACATTGCCATTTTTCACACCTCCTCTTGAACTGTACAACTGTCAGTTTTCACATCCTACCTGAAATGAGTTTTCACACCTGTAGCACCAAATAGTGCAGTCGCTGTGTAAAATCACCTTTTGGCTAATGAACTGATAGTGCCACTGTTCATGAGGTGGGGTCACAAAAATCCCATGTTGAAAATGTGGAGTGAAAATACCAACAAACATACGTGGTGTTAGGGTTTCCAACTGTAATGCTCCATCCTGTAGAGACTGAGAGGTGTCAGGGATGTGACTTGGGATTGTCGGCTGTCTTGCTCACACCATTCCACCCCCACCCTGCAGCCAATGACAGGCATTGAGGTGTGCCTTGGACTCTTCAGCCCCAAAGTTCACCCCATTCTCCTATACTGCACTCATCTCAGTGTATTTCCTTATGGAATGGAGTGAGCATAAGGCCCGAAGACCCCAAGGCACACTGCAACACTTGGTGTCTGCCGGGTAGAGTGAGGTGAAATGGCATGAGCATTATGGCTGATGACTGAAAGGCACACCCCAATGCCTGTCAGTCTCTGCAGAGTGTGGGTGTGGGGTTGGGGTTGGTTCAGTACTTCACTACCATTCCTATTATGCATCTCTCTAACTCCTGCACTACCAATGCCAAGCCAGCAAGACAACATTCGCCATTGACAAATGCTTGTTCTAGTTATATTTTACACTTCCTGTTTGTTGGGCAAAATGAGTTTCTTCTGTTTGTTTTGGGTTTAGCTGTAGAAAAATAAGGGAGACTTTTTTGTTTTCATCCCCTGGCTTACTTATAGCTGCAGTATTTGCATTCTTTCTCCCGATTTACTTTTCAACTGTTTTTTTTAATACCAGGAAGCAAACCACCATTTTGAGGGAAGGTTTTCAGCAGAGGTTTTGCTTTTCTCTACTGCCAGTACCTTCTGCTACTCCATAAAGCCCATTTTTGTACAGCTTTCTCTTCAACCTGCCTAATAGCATAAGTTTTTGGCCATATTAAATAAAGCACCTTATACCACTTTTATGCCCTACACAAAGCTAAGCACTTTATCAGCTCTTTCTAATCCCTGAAAACCTCTAAGGTACTCTAAGCACTTTATAAACCCTTGTTTTATATTAGGATTTTTTATCAGGATATTAACCAAGCATATTAAAGCATTTTTAAACCATTTTATCAAGGCTCTATCATATCATGAATTTCATCACATTCAATACAGTCTGCAGATATCTGTAGTTATATAGACCCTATTCATTAGGGACCTATCAAATCCAAGCAGGATATGTCTGCAAATACACATTAAGTGTATTTAATGGTTTCAGCCTTTAAATAGGCAGCATACACATCGTTCATCAGAGTGCACTCATTTCTTAGGCCACCAATTAATTATCTTGGCATTCTTCTACATGCCTTTCACAAATTCCTTGGCACTTCTTTCACAGAGCATTAAAGGAAGAAACTGATATAGGAGGGATACAGAAAAAGGAGGAATACGTTTATAAGAGGATAGGATAGGGCTACTGTAGATGGCCAACCCACTGTAACCTATTAAAAGAATAGTTAGACAAAGATAAACTACTACGCAGTAGATTTTAAGAGGAGAAAGATAGAAAAATTTGAGAATTATTTCCTGAGGTCCCAACATATTTCATAGGTGGAACACAGGT
The DNA here is from genome assembly GCA_016271365.2 of Neoceratodus forsteri. Taxonomy (NCBI): domain Eukaryota; kingdom Metazoa; phylum Chordata; order Ceratodontiformes; family Ceratodontidae; genus Neoceratodus; species Neoceratodus forsteri. Next base: position 91,906,568 of record CM057456.1, on the reverse strand, counting down.
CCACCACACCAGGGCAATATCCCTGTAACTGGGAGGTGCCACACCTGGTGTTGGCTTATAATAGCACCCTCAGCTAAAATTCACAGGAATGTTGGTGTTTGTCTTGATTCCAAAACACAGGGACATGTCACACCCTGGTCTGCCAAGCATGTCACACTGTCATGTGTGAGTTGCAATTAGCCACTGATTGCAACAACCCCTTTTGCCACTCTTTCAGCTGCTGCACCTCTGGGTGGTGACTCAGACCAATCACACACTTTTTCTATATGTCACTCCTGTTCTCAATCCATAGTTATAGAGAGGAGTTCTAGTTGGCTCCATCTGAGCCTTCCCACACTGCAGCACATGGATTAATATGTGCTTGATTTTGCCCTGCAATGATAGGAGGAGGCAGACATCAGAAGACATGCATTGCACAAGACAAGATTCATAGCACACAAGAGAAAATATGTTTGTATATTACTCTTGGAGGGCCAACCACCCCTCCAGTATTACCCTTGTCATCCCTGTAGCAATATCACTCAAGAGAGAAGAATGCAGAGAGGAATCAGGTTGATAACAGTGGTTTGGGCTGAGACTTGTTCTCTTCATATGCCACATACTGTTGGCACTGTGATGGTCTGTACCAGGACCTCTGCCCTACATCATCCCTCATCTACCTATCAAAGAGCCAGTGCATCACTAAACCTGACTTGCCAGCATGGCTCATGACAAAGTTTTAGGACATTAATGCTCATGTGTGGTTGCATATGTTGTTGGATTCAGAGTGCAATGCATGTGGAAGGTCTGGGAGCTCAACTGTGTACATTATAGTGTTTATTACTGTGCTGTATACATCCCAGTTCAGTATTCTAGTGTGGCATGTACATACTCACAAAGGTATCCCTATGCATTTGCACACAGCAAAAACATTTGTGCTGGGGACATCATCAGTGGTCATTAAACAATCGGGGCATATGTGGAATGTGCACATTCATCCCCATTGATCCATCTATAACATGATCCCTGGTAGTGTCCAGTCAAGTGTGTTGGACCCCAAACCTCCTCATTCACAAAACCCTGCCACTGCCACCACAGACACAACAGCAGACATGAGTATGGCACATTTATTGGCACTCAGATGTAGGTGTGTGCCAGTGCAATAAAACAAGAATATCCACAGTTTCTACTTTTGCACAGGTGCACACATGCACCAACATCTCCTGTTATGATGATTTCAGGGGTCATTTTGTGGATGTGTTTATCTTTTTGTATAGCTGCATAACTGCTCCATGCTAACTACGTAGCTGTCTGCACCTGACCTGTGATCGCCTCTGATCAGGGATGTAGGTCACAAATTGTGCACAGAACTTAGTACAGTTGTGCTCCACATCAGATTTACACATCATTTTGGCATATATATGGCTCTTTGTTGATTGGGCCACCAAGTCTGTAGGTTCTTTAAGCTTCTATACTCATGGTTACTTTTTTTTGTGACATTTGAAATCTTTTCTTCTACAAATACAATAATAAATTCAATTTTTTCTTCCAAATTTGTTATACTGGGTCATTCTTAAATACTTCAAACTGAAGATCAATTTAGTTATCATAATATGTTCTTCCTTTTCCTCTTCCAACTATCAAGCTCTTGTATCCATTCATAAGGATAATCCAGTATTTTGACAAGACATGTTTTTCACAATCTTAAGCAACAATCCTATAGTAGTGATGAATGTGTTGGTCTTGTAGAATCACCAAGTGAATGGTAAATAAGCAGAAGATAGCCTGCCTGCCTGCCTGCCTTCCTTCCTTCCTTCCTTCTCTCCCACCCCATCCCACCCACCCTCCTTCCTTCCTTCCTACAGAAGCAGCAACAAATGATTAGCACCAGTTATATGGTAAGCTTCCTTAGTACAGCTGTAACAACAGGTATCTGTACAGACCCACAGTGATAATGGCAAAAATGAGAATAACATTTTACACTACTACTGTAAAAATATGTGGCTGGTCAGTGCCTGTTAAAGGAAAGACTTAAATATTTCAGAATAGTATTGTGCATTGATGAATAGGTGTTTGACTCACTACAGTATTTCTATCTTTAAATACAAGTAAGATTAGCTTCAGTCCCATTTCATAGCTGGTTACATACAGTATAGAAACATAGTAATATAATGTCAGAAGGAAATCTAGGTTTATAAAATCCAACCCCCTTCATAAGCAGAGATCAATAAGAATGCTGTGGAAATATGCACTAGGTTAGGTATTTGCCACACACCCCACTAACCAGGGTCCTCTCTGATTCCCTTTGAGATTTCTTCTGTATGCAGAAATTTGTTCAAGCTTACCTTGAAGGGCTGTACTGTCTTCATGTCCATTGTCTTTGCAGGTAGTTTCTATCAAATTCACTTCATCCAGTTGGTTTCACAATGACAGTTGATTGTCATAGGTAGTACAATAAGAAAGGAATAAGACATGAAGAGATGTGGTTTATGGGCTGATAAGAGAATGCCCCAAGTGCATAATGAGGCCTGAGGCGCGCCTTTAACACATGGGAAGTGCTCTTATCAGCCCATAAAGCATACCTCAGAGTGTCTTATTATGCTTATAAAATGGGCACCCCTGTCAAAACCCAACCCAGGAAAAAATGAATTACTAAAACAGGCCTGATAAACATAAGTGTTAAAATAGGTATAATTACTGGCCACAGTTTTTTCCCCATAGACAAACCGAGTTATAATTTGCCATTATAACTAGCTTAGCTAGTTATAATGGCAAACACCGTCACCTCTCTCTAGACAAGCGCGAGACACAAAGACCTCCAGAGCGCACATAACAACATAGTCACTCTCGGTTTCACAGCTCCGCGTGTCCTGTCAGGTCGAGCGTTGTCCTTGTCACAGCATATAGTCGCCTTCTAAAAAAAAAAAAGGCTTTCAGCAGTAGCGACAGCGACAGAACAACAACGTACTTCAAGTATGGAAACCAGGTTTGAGATTGTAGATAGCGCTATAAGAAAAGCACTCACAATAGAGCAGGACAATAAAAATACCAAAAGAAAAACAGACAGTGACATCCACCTGTTCTGCAAATTCCTCACAGAAGCATCACTACAAAACGACTTTACCACCTTCAGTGCTGAAGAGCTAGATACACACATAGCTAACTTCATTTACTGTTTAAAACATCACGATGGTTCTGAATATGAACCAGGAACAATCCGTGGCATCATCGCCAGCATAGATAGGCACCTAGCAGCCCATAAGTATCTCCACAGTATATTTAAAGGGCTAGCAACCAATTTCGTTCAAACCAGAAAAACACTTGCTACAAAACAAAAACAGCTAAAGCATCTAGGCAAAGGAAACAGGCCATTAAAAGCTTCACCTCTCACAGAGGAAGATATAGAATTACTTTACAACTCAGGCACCTTATCACTTCACAACCCAACTGGTCTCCTCAATTTCTTATTTTTCAACATTGGTCTACAATTCGCACTTAGAACAAAGGAACAGTACGACCTCACCTGGGGTGACATTACTGAGGGAACAGATACAGAAGGCAACAGCTTTCTCGAATACAATGAAAGACAAACTAAAACTAAAACTAGAACTGGGGAAAACCCTAGAAATATAAGACCACTGAAGCCCCAAATATATCAAAATAAACAAAATCCAGAAAGAGACACCATAGCAGCTTTCCGTCTCTACAAAGCTAACAGACCACCCGAAATGCAGAGCAAAGACTCTCCATTCTACTTAGCCCCAAACATAAATAAAAAAGAAAACTCCCTCTGGTTCCGAAACATGACTGTAGGACTCAACAAACTAAGAGCCGTGATGACAACAATGAAACTTCAGTCTGGAATTCCACACTGCAAACGAATTACTAATCACTCTACCGGAAAAACCACGATTCAGAGACTTTTAGACTGTAGCATAGCCCCCACTGAAGTACAACAAATATCAGGCCACAGAAATGTTCAATCGATAAATAATTATTCAGTACTCTCTGAAGCCAAACAATGCAAAGTAAGTGAGCTGCTCACATTTTCCAAATGTGAAACAGAACAGCCATGTACCTCCAGCAAAGATCTGCAGCACGCTGCCACTTCAGAACTCCAGAACACAGCCGAACAGCCTTTCTCCAACAGACTACAAGCCATCTTTGGTCCACACTGCACCTTCAACGAGGCAGTCTCAATAAAGATATACAATGCTCCAGAAACGAAGCACAGAAAACGCAGCCTTGTAATAGAAGAGTCCGATGACGACGACTAGAGGTAAGCAAGCATACACACACTTTTAAGACACTCCCTAACCCACACTAATCTAACGCTGTCCTCTTCTCTTCTCAGACAATACGATATGAAGATCTCCACAGGAACCAAATGACAATGACCAGCGACACCTCTTCAAACCAGACTGCATAACAAAATTCACAGTTTGAACTTTTAGTTAAAAAGTTGTAAACTTTCTTAATTGTTATCATTTCTGAAGCTTTCACGGTTCCAACTTAATCTCATTCAAGAACTGTAAGTTAAAAAATTTTAAAATACTGACAAATGTTCTAAACTTTACAACTGTTGATGTTTCTTTGGCAAACATAAAAAAGAAATTAAAAAAACACAAAGCATTAAAAAATTAAATGTAATACAACACAAATAAATATTTACTTATTGCACAACTGTCTTACTCAGTTCTTTGCAAATACAATACATTACATTTGAAAAAATTGTGACCAGCAATTATAAAAAATAAAGTAATGCTCAGGTGGTTATTCATGAGAATTTTACACACACCCTCAGTGTGGGATGCCTAAATAAAACGCCTCGGGCTTCACCCTCGGGGTTTAAGTGGCATCTCACACCTCAGGTGTGTGTAAAATTCTCATAATAACCACCTTCCCATACATTATTCTCTATATTATCATGAAAAAATAGTCCTTGCTCAGCTATTAGAAGGCATTCATGCCTGTCCTCTCCCCACACACACACACACTGTTTCTCCCTTCATATACACAGACTTAATTTTTCATTTTTTACATTTTATTTATAACTTTGATTTAGCCTTTTTTAGCCCTGTCTATTTATAACTTTGTTTTAGGCTTTTTTAGCCCCCTGTGTGAGTTGCCAGTGATCAGAACATCTAGTGCTCGAGGAAGTACAGCTTTCAAACATGAGCTGCAAGTTAGGAATGTGGCTTTTATTCCATTTTTGTCTGCAGCACTTTGTAGCATCTTTGAGTGAGGTGATATGATGTGATGTGCACCCCCCACCCCCTGAATCTTGAAGAAATAAACAAACACCTTTCTAACTTATTCTGTGCCTCTTTTTTCACTTACTTTTGTGTCCTTTTCAGTCCTGCCATTTCTGTGGTCTTCCATTCTCCTTCCCACAAGTGTCCTGGCTCCCCCCACCCCGTTTACAAAGCGAGCAAGCAGAGCAATCAAAATAAAATGTATATGATGGGAAAGCCATTTTTTTTAATATTCTGAGGCCGGTCACTCATATTGAGGTGAGAAAGCACTCAATACAGTGGCCTTGGCGAGACACGCTTTCTCCCAATGAAGACATCCAACAGCAAGTGAAAATGGAGGTACGTTAGATTTTAAAAATAAAGCTGTTTTGCCTGGAGTTTAAGGAGCAATATGTGAACAAGCTGCTTGGGGGGGGGAGGGGTGGTGGCTAAATGACAATGAGAACTGCAGGTCAGACTGTCAGGGCTGCATTTATGGTGGAGGTGTGGTCTTGGCTGTGATTTAAAGGCCATTTTAATGGCAATACGTGGGGATATTAAGTGAACTGTTGGCAGCTCTTTCTGAAGATTGTGAGCACTGTGACTCTTGTGTGAACTGGGGAGATCAGAGGTCAGACGTTTTCAAATAAATAGTTTACTGTATCTGTATACTGCTGCACAGTGCAGGGGTTGGGGAGGCACTGCAGGTCAGCCACTACAGCATGGTGTTTTGGGAGGCTCCAGTGGTTGTACATATGGGAGAGACTTTGCTTTGGCACAGTGATTTATATTGTTATCAGTCCTGACTGGCTGAAGAGGTGTAGGTTTAGACAATAATGATAAGGACATGGCAAGAGGCATCCCTAAACCAATCAGGGCACAGAAAACAACCAACCCATTTTACAACCATATAGAGTCTCTCGATAGTATTATTTGGCAATGTTATGTTAAGCATCTCGCAGGTGTTGGTATTAAATACTGTATGTGCGTCACAAGAATTATATCTGGGCAGAAGACCACAAGTGTGATCAAATAACAGAGGACCTGGGCATAACTATTGTAATATGGGAGGGGGAATACTATATATAGAGTAGGGATGTGCAAATACATAAATTGTGTATTCATTGCAGTGGCATCATTAGTCCCAAAAATGGGGGTATGCCCCCACCCAGTTTATGGCAGTGCCCATCCCCCCCATTTTGTTGCAACATACTCACTTGGAACTGCAGGCAAAGGTGGCATAAACAGCTGCAGAAAAGATAACCTGAGCCAGCCCTCTGAACCCTCCCTCCAGTACTGCCTCCACTCCATCTCCTCCTTATGCCTTGCACTCTCAGCAGCTCCATCCACGTCTCCTCCACCATGCCTCTTGTCTGAGCTTAGGCCGAGCCGTCAACAAAATCCTGAGTCCCTATGATTGGCAAGCAGCTGGAGTGTGTGCTATGAGATCTGGGCATGATGATGCCGTGCCCCTCCTGTCTTGACTCGCTGGCCATGATGCCTCACCTATGCTCACTGCTGGCTGTTTGTTTTTTGTGCTCCGGCACCACAGTCCACCATTCCCATCAAATGGGGCTGACTCCACACAGCTGAAAGTCATCATGTGAAGGGGATGATGTGTCATCTGCAGGTCTTGCTGGGGTCAGGATGGGGACATTTTTTTTTTTGCATTATTTCTTTTTCACCCCAATGTGCCCAGGATCCACCACTCCTTCGAGCAGCCACGGTCCCCCGACATCCTCCTACTACTAGTCCTCCTGGAGCCCCCTTCACCTCACATTGCAGTCTGACCCCCAGGGTAGCCCGGTGTAACCCTTGTCAGGTGGGTTTCCTTCCTCCAAAGGGGAAGGCTAGGTGGGGACACCCAGAACACTCTTCTCTCGGTCCTGGGGCACTACTGAGGTAGGTGGAACTTCCACAGGAGGCCCTTTGGTGGCATCAATAGGCCGGCTGCCATCATCCAGCCAATCCTGGGCAGTTTTTACTTTTTCTGGTTCCTCCCACTGTTGTGACACTCATGCGGTGCTCCTGGTCTCCACTAAGGGCTGCTAAAGAGTGAAGTAATCCCACTACCCACCCAGGAAAAGACAGCAGTCCTACGGACGCTCAATCCTCTCCTCTCCTCTCCTCCCCTGCTGAACCCCAGCATCCCAAGTCCATTTCTGAACCCGGGTCCCTGGCATGGTTTAAGGTAAGGCACCAGTGCCTCAGCCCTGTGCACCACCAGACCAGCTCAGGTGGGGACCTTTAATACATGGCACAACAGGGAGTTTAACTGAGCAGTGAATGGGGAAATAAATATTATTGACTGTTTCCAGCTCCAGTCATGTTTGGCCATCTCAGTGGGGGTCAACATGACTGGAGCAAGGTCTGTGATGGGGGCAGGCCCAGTTGACTAAAGACCACGCTAGCTGAGAGAGTGGTCATCATTTTGTTCAGTTGAGCAAACAGAAAAGACTTACTGAGGAGAGAGAGTACGAAAGCACCAAGAGCAGAACCCATACTTGTCTTGCTTGTAGTTTAATATGTGCACTGTCAGCATTGCAACCATGGCTGTAGTGCATTCCATGCTTCCTCCATGGCCACAGCCCAATACAAAGGCCTCGATGCCATCTGATAACATTATTAACAAAATTGAGAGGGATCTTTGCTCATGGGAGGTGGGGGGACAGACAGACTGACTGCATTCTGCAGTTAGCTAGCTGCGTAAAGACAGCAACAGAGCAGCAGTGGAACTGGAAAGCTGCTGCTGCTGCAGTGTATTTTTCTTTAATTCCTTGACTACCTACAGCCTTGGGGTATATAGTCCCAGAAAACAATAACCAGGTAGGGTTTGTTTGCCTACCATCACTTATTACTTGATCGCCTACAGTCTTTGGGTATAGCCCCCCAAAAATAAAAAGGTTGGATTTTTTAGCCCACCATCACTAATTACTTGATTGCATACAGACTTTATATTCATACATTATATGCAAGTGGAGAATGGAGAACAGCCCTCAAAGCTGTACATATCCTCATATGTTGCAGGTAAAAAACCTGCAACGATCTGTCTCTTGCATCATGTACTTTAGCCTCTCCTGTGAACCTTTATAGGAACAAGAACAATAAAATACAAATAAAAGTAAGAGAGAGAGAGAGAGAGAGAGAGAGGTGAAATGTGTGTAGTTCCTTTGTTTACATGCCCAGGATGTGAAACCATGGATTTGCTGTAACTGCTTAGTCATAAGTTATATGTGTTTCCTCACATGTGTGTGTGTGTGTGTGTGTGTGTTTGGGGGGGGGGGCACAGTAACCAGGGAAGGCATATCAACATGCTCTGACTTTTGTTTGCAGATACTCAAAGACAGACTTTACAAGGTAACCATAGTACACAGGCTGCTTTCATTTTGACTGCCTCACCCGACCCGATTACAGTGGGTCATGTCACGTCCTCCTGAGTGTAACATGTAATAGAAAACAAAAAGCAGTCTGGCTGCCATCCCGAGACCTGCGACCCTTTTGTCAATAGTGACCACCCTCCCTCCTTCCCTCCACCTACCTCTCTCCTCTGCTCCTAATGCCTCTCAAGAAATCCAGTGAGGGTGGAAAGAGAAAAATAAAGTTAGAGCACACAAACAGATATTTATTATTTATTTACTTTCTACAAAATAAAAAAAAAACTTTCTCAGCATTGTAAAGAAGACTAATAAAAAAATCACAGGAACAGCCCCTTCTGGCTATCTCTGGGAGGTAAATTACCCAGAGGCCAGAGCCAGTCCCCAGGCCTGGCCTTTCTAAGTATAGTGACCAAGGAAGATTGGGCCAGTGGCCTTTGCCATGACACCTGGGGATTATCGGTAGCTCCTGGTGGGAAGGGGCAAAAGTAAGGCTACTAAATGTCCAGGCAGGAGAGGATCAGCCTCTTTCTGCCTGACAGGACATGGGAAGGAATGTGGTGGAACAGACTTCAGCAAGCTTGTCACAAAGTTAGAGCAGTATGACTGGGCCACTGGGTGACAGGTGGCAGGCCCAAGTCTTTTGGTCCTTAATCCTTTATTAAAAAAAAAAAATATATATATATATATATACACATATAAACAAATAATAAATATATCAGAAATAAAAGACAAAGAGCATGGGGCATGGGTGGAATAGCGGGTGGGGGACTCGTGAGCAGAGCTGGCTATTGGTGGTAAGGGTCGGGATGGACAGGAAAAGAAGCCAGAGGAGGCTCACAGCCCCAACCAGTAGTCCATGGCTAGTGGACTAGGAAACAGCAGGGTGAGCAGGTAGGGGAGTGGGGGAGGTCCTAGCCAGAGGAGAAGAGTCAGGAGGAAGAGATCCCAGGGCAGCCAACAGCACAGCCTGGGCAAGTCACCAACCCACCTGCAACCCTAGATACATGCAGGTGAGTGGCGTCAGCACAGTGGAACTGGGGGAGGAATTGGACATAGGCTGACTCTGCAAGCGATGAGGGAATTTTGCACTCATGCACCAATGTGCTTTTTGGTCCACTTGGTTACCAGGGAGGCTGGGGGATGGGTCCGGGGGAGGAGACAAAAGGGAACGGGTGAAGGGGACCGGCATAGGCCCACAGCCATGGGGCAGAGGGGGTAGCAGAAGGAATTGAAGGAAGCACGGTGAAGGTACTTCTCAGTCATAGCAGGCTGCTTTTCTTACCTGTAGGATCAGACAAGATCAGGAAGGGGATTTTCTAAGAGGAGGAGGCACGAGTAAGGAGTTTTGTTGGCTCCACTTACTTTTATCTCAGAAATTAGGGTACCCAGCATGTCCAATTGTGTCCGGTTCAATCTCTCAGGCTGCGGATCACTTTGCAGATGGTATGGGGTGGCATGAGATTTGCTGATACCCCATAGAGAAAGCAATTCTTTGATTAGCTGACTCTCAAAATTCCTCCCTTGGTCAGAGTGGTCCATTGGGATGCACCATAGTGGAAAAATAACTTTTTTCACAAGGACTCTTGTAGCTGTTGATGCTTTTTGGCTTTAGTGGGATACGCTTGGACATATCATGAGACATGATCAGTGACTGCCAGTATATTGTCAATATATTTTTGATTTAAGCTCCAAGCTGAGGAAATTGATGCAAACTAGTTCCATTGGAGCACTGGTGACAGTGTTGACTAGAGGAACAGCACTTTGCAGCTGAGCTTTCCTCTGAACACATCACCTTAAAGCCTTGCAGTACTTCTCTATATCACTCTCCACATGAGGCCAGTAAAATTGCGCACAAGCCATATCTGTGGTGTGCTCGCTTCCCAAGTGCCCCATGTGGTCATGCAAAGCATGCAATACCACTATCTTGAACTTAGTAGGAAGTACCAATTGTTGCTTGGGAGGCCCAGCTGCATTCTGGGTTTCACAGTAAAGCATATTGTCTTTCAGTTTTAACCTCGATCATTCTCTTAGAAGCAATTTCACTTCATGGCTGCTGGTTATGATCTGATGAGCTTCACCACCTTGTTGTAAGACTTGCAGGGCATCTTTGATGGTTGCATCTGCCCTTGGCTCTCTCTGAAGACCTTGGAAAGTTAATTGAGGCAATGAACATGGATCCAAAGTGGTCAAATTACAATAGGCAGCAGGCAGTCCTTCACTAGTGACTCCAAGGGTGTCCACTAAGCACTCAGCAGGGAGGGTTGATAGTCTGCTCATCGGTATGACATTTTTTGCACAATACTTTAACAGTCTGTTCAGCAATGTGCACCCACTCATCCTTGGTAGCTTTAGCTGGAGTGTTGCACCTGGACAAGGTGTCAGCATCGATATGATTAAGGCCAGGATAATACTCCATGCAATAATCATTTGTGAATAAGGCAGGCAATCCCTTATGACCAACAGCAATCAGTTTGGTTGTAATTTGAACATAAGTCAAAGGATTATTGCCAGTCATTACAGTGATTTGGGCCCTGTATAGGTACTCATGAAACTGGTCTACAGTCGCCTATTTTAGGGCAAGGAACTCAAACCTGTGGACGACTACCTTTTCTCAGTGCCATTCATGCTCTGGCTGGCTAAAGTGATGGGGTGTTACCCCTCCTTGTAACTGATATAGAACTGCCCCAAGTCCACTAAAACTAGCATCTGTAAGTAGGATATAAGGCTTCTCAGGATTGGCATAAGCCAGAATGGTGAAGGGGGGGGGGGGTGTGAGTCTGTGTATTATTTCCTCAAAGGCTTTATCATAGTCAGCGTACACCAAGCTCCAAACGGTTCAAAAGTTTTGAAGTATGGCATGGCCTCAGCAGATTTAACTGAAACTTTCTTACCCTTGTTTCTCAGAGAGCAACATTGTATCAGATTCAACAGAGGCCACACCACCCTGGTATAGTCCTTGACAAATCTTCAGTAGTACCCACAAAACCCAAGAAACTTCTGCAATTCATTAAGATTAGTCAGCTTGGGTCAGGTGGTCAGGGCCTCCACCTTACTAGGCAGTCTGGATATCTTCTGAGGATACAATATGTCCAACATACTTAACGGAAATTTGGAAAAACTGGCACTTGTCTATGGAGAGCTTAAGTCCGAAGTCTTCCAACTGGTTGAGCACCTTCAACAGTCTGGCTTCATGTTCCTTGAGTGTTTTGTCAAATACTATCAAGTCTTCTAGGTAGACTAAGCATTCAAGCAGGTTCATATCTCCCACCACCCTTTCCATCAAGCATTGGAAGGTGGCAGGCACACCCGATATTCCTTGGAGCATCCAGAGAAATTCAGAAAATCCCAAAGGACATATGAAAGCAGTCTTTTCTTTATCTTGGGGGGGGCCATACATATCTGATAGTACCCACTTCTCAGATGAAGCAAAGAGAACCACTTGCTCCCATTAATGCAATCAAGAGCATCTTGGATCATCGGCATAGTCTACTGGTCGAGGATGGTTTGTTTATTAAGGGATCTGTAGTCGACACACATGCCTACTGCTCCATTCTTTTTCAACACTACTATAATGTGTGAGGCATACAGGGTTTGTGACTCTTGCATGATGCTAGCAGCCAACAGTTCTTGCAAATGCCTCCTAACATCATCAGTATCAGAGGTTGCCAATCTGTGGGACCTCTCGGAATGGTTGCTCATCATTCATCTGGATGTGGTGACTTCTCTGGTCATACATCCTATGTCCCACTCATGCAATAAGAATACTTTAGTCTTCTCAGCCAACTAGTCTGCCTGACTTGTGCTTTATCTTGCTCCAGAATAGGACTCAATGAAGTCAAACAGGTCTGGGTCCAGGCCTGATGAGCAATCTCCTTTTGGGAGGATAGGCTATAATGCAGTGCCGGAGCAATATGCATGAGCCAGTGTGTGCCTTTTCTTGACAATGACACCTCTGTCCATGACATTCTTCACTTGGACAGTAACACACTTGATGTAAGCATGGGTACTGACAGGCAACGCATTGTGTTTTACTAACAGTCCTCCAGGAAACACATCATCTTCAGGAGCATCAAGCATTAAGATCTGATTCTTTACATCTTTCCTAACATTGCATTCCTTGTAGGGGGGTAACATAAGTATTTTGGGGTATTTGCCCCAAACAATTCTCACTGTATCATCTTGAGCTTCATACAGTATGTGGGCTGTACCTGCTGCTGGTAAGCTTTCTGGACCAGAGCATGCATATGCAGTACTTTCCCTTTCATTATGGTCTCCTTTTCCTGGCACAACTGGACCAATCACCCAAACATATGAGCATTTGTGCTGATAAGGACAGGCACCCCATCATATATGCCAGATTCTGGACACACTAAGGCCAGGGTCTCCACGGGGACCCGCACACCAGCTATGGAGGACTGGAATGCAATCCATACTTTGACAAATCCCAGGTACAGGTATGTCTTTTTATTTAGATCCTATACATGCAGGCCTTCTAAAGACAGCAGTTTATGATGAGACAAGTGATGTTCATACCAGATGGTCACTTGTGAGCTACTGTCTAATACTGCTCAAACAGGCACTCCTTCAACAGTAACTGTTGTCTCAGTGTACAGTCCCTAAAGCTTGTCTAGATCAACCATTGCAGTCTTGGAGGTTTTAACTGGCTATCTGGCTACAGAATGGGTAGTTTGACTTAACTGGAGTCACACTGGGGTTCCCTTATCATCTCACTTTATTGCTCAGGTGTGCATTTACTTTCCAGAGATTTTCTGGAGCTGGCACTCCTGCTTCAGGGGCCCATCCTGCCCACAATGATAACAGAAGATATAAGGCAGGTGGGACAGTAAACACTGAAGCTAATCGGACAGTTTCCAGGTTGAACTATTTCCCTTTGGGGAACTTCCCTTAAATTTCCCGCATGAGGTGGATCCTCTATCACCTTGATCTCCTTTCTTTCATGCTTCAAACTGAGTGTTTGACTGCTTGAGCTTTCTCACAATTGACTTAAGTTCTCACACATGTTTCTGCACTTCACTGGCAGTCACATTGTTTCAGAGTTGCACAGCTGCTCCTCTCATGGCTGAATTCTAGTTGCGGACCATACTAGGGGAGGCAGACGAAACATCTCCAGCTTTAGTTTTGGACACCACATGAACCACACTGGCCTTCAATACTCTGAGCTCCTTTGCCAACTCTTGAATTTCTGATGTCCCATGACTATGCCCTCTTATAATGGGGAATAGCAGCACCAACACCAGCATAAGGATCTAAAGACTCTTCTTTGTCTTCTGCTTCCTGTATCTCCTTCATTAACATACTGTAAGAAGAGGGGTTGTCTCTCTGATCTTGCAAATGCAGATTGAGCAATAGCAAACAGGAATAACATAGAGACTTTAACACCTGTTCCAACCGAGTGTTGTTTAGGTCAAAAAAGACTACAGCTCCCTTTCCATCTCCAGGCAGGTTAACTAGGCAGACACTGGCTCTCCCCTCCATTTTTTGGTTGCCTTGTATCTCCACATGAGACCCTCTCCAGCCTCTGTGCTCCCAAATACATTCTCTAATGTGGCTGAATACTCTTTAGCGGTATCCTCAGTGTCAGTGGCTTTCAAAGAACAAATTGTGTCTAGGGCAGGACCTTTGAGACTCTCTACCAACTGTTCCCATTTCTCAACTTTAGAACACTACTAGTCCTGGACGAGGGGTGTGGCATGATCCATCCAGGTTTCCAAGTTATCTTCACTGGGTGGAGTAGGCTGAATCCTTGAAAGACTGCTGTCCTCTGGTTGTGGAATGTACACTGATAGAGTCCTGGTCTGCCTATTGCTAGCACTGTAGCATTAAGTCCCCACAGCAGCAGGCAGAAAAAATTCACAATGTGGTCTTTAACACTTAAAGCAACAGTAGACATATCTAAAGTTTACCCATTCATTTACTTAACACACTTCTCTTCGGTTACCATTGGATGTATCTGGCCCCTGCATATGTTTCGGGATCCCAGGAGTTGGAATACATTGTGGGCATGCCCAGTTAGACCACAGGGGTAAACACAGTGGGAGCTAGGCAGCATCCCTAGCATAACTGCACTGTGCCACTAGAAGGCAGAGCATCAATTTGCATAGCCCCGCCACACCTTTGAGCAAAACAGGCTCACCAGGTTGGCAGAAGCCTTCATGGGCACCATGGATCCAAGGCTGGCAGGACCAGGCACCAGGAGGCAAGACTAGTAAACCCTACCTACAAAGGGGAGTTTCACAATACTTTGCCATCAAAGTTCCATGTTGAAACATGGACCCCACTCCCTGTTTCACAGAAAATATCATTTGTAATAAAAATGGCCATTTCTACTGAGCATGAATTAATAAAGGACAGAAATAAGTTATTAATTCAAAGTTAATCTCAAAATTGAAACTTTGACGCAAAATCCTACAGCAGGCTGACAGGAAAAAAACTAAGGAAAAGCCATCGGCTCTGCTCTGTCTCTTGCTGCAGTCCAGTTTTACATCAGCAGTTATATAAAATAAAGGACAGGGTCTTACATTATTCTTTTTTTTTTTTACACCCTCAGTGTGTAATACAATCACAAACCACTAGCGCTTCGCATCCATTGTTTATGTAGTATTACACATCTTTGGTGTGTAAAAAAATTCATAATGTAAAACACCCCATCCGTTATTCTATATTTTATTTTAAACAGAATTAATTATTGGATTAAATTAAGTGATTATTGAGACACCCTCTATCATTGCTGATTAAAGTATTTAGGAGACTGAGGGCAGGATTCATGAACCATTTGAGAGCTAAGTCCCACTCCACAACTCCAGTGGCAGACTGAAATCACCCGCAGCTGTGATGCATGCGATTCACAGCTGTAGCAGTTGTGGAGGGTGATAAGGCTGCCCCATCAGCCATAGTAACACTCCGCAGCTGCGGCATTCCCCTGGTAACCCCTTCCACAAGCTGCCATCAGTCGTGGAGCTGGTCATAATCCAGATCCTCCTATGTGAATACCCACCGCAGCGGGACCCCTGCAGCTCCTCAAGTGGCCACCATTTGGCACTGAAGTTTTGCCGCAGCTGTGGGACTTTCACAGGGTTCATGAATCCTGCCCTCATTCTTTGTCAGCACATTGAAGATAAAAGGGAATATTCAATTATGAATTTCTCAGAAATGCATAAATATTAATGTTTTTAATTATGTTATAGCCACTATAGTCCTGAAGAAGATGAATTATTGAAAGTCTCAAAACTTTGGTAATTGAATGAGAGATGGATGAACTGTTTTGAATAAAAAGTTCTGAGGATGTAAAGAAGACTTTTTGGAGTGTTTATTTTTACTTTTTCTTTATCTAGTGAAATGAAAATTCAGATTGATTTACCAGAGCACTTACTGTACTTAAAGCAAATTTCCCTTTTCTTTAATTGCTAACTTTAAAAGCCTCCCATAGGTGTCTTATCTACCATGTGGCTTCACAGGGCCCACATTGCTTCTTATATTTAAGAAATGTTATGCTATTATAATACATATTATTTTCTGTGAAGCTAGGTTTCTCAAAGCAAAGTATCTGCTGTTTCATGTCACCCTCAGATGATTGTTCAAGAAAGAATTTGGAGAAAATATCTCCTGCTGGTTTCCTGTGACACAAGGACACATCTGCTCCCTCAAAATCATCTGATATATCACTTCTGGTTTCTACTGATGTGTCTCCTTCATTCATACTCATAGTGCCAAACACTAGATGCAAAACTTGTAACAGATTAAATATATTTATAAAAGGGACAGGTCAGGAGGATAACTGGAATGAATGATTCACTCATCCATCAACAGTATTAGTGGTGGTACTGTAGTATGTTTGTTTGTATGGCAGCCTTTCACGGGGGATCAGCGTGCCTTAGAAAACAAATATTTTAACACCCATGAAAAGTTACAGATTGTATAAATGTAAAACTCTACATGCTGTAGATCATCTTGATATACAATAAAATACTTAACTACAATAAATACATAAAGAAACATGGCATAAACAAAGGCATCATCAAATAACACATAGCCCCAGAGGCCATTACAGGTGCTCAATGGCCACTCTATACAGGTCAATTTATAGACTCCTCATAAAGGCCTTCACTGAGGAGATCATCAGTGTCCATGAAAATGATAAACAGTTTTCACACCCTGTACTGCAGTAAAATATCACCACACCAGGAATAGTGCTTGTGCAGCAGCCATATGACAAGTCGGATGAGAAAATACTCAGAACATTTTGTGCTCAACACCAGAAGCAGGTAGGGTAGTGGAACCACATCATTAAAACAAATGAAAAGGGAGCCACAACAAAACATGCATGGCTGAAACACCAAATACAAGTGTTATGCAAAAGTAGTACATTTTAATACAAGACTGAGACAGTACCTCTTTACAGTACTTACAGTATTGAAATAAACTATATAAACTCTCTATATGTTCTAAGTCTACCAAAGTATGAAATTTGCACCTCACGTGAACGCTGTAGTGAAAACAATGCACCAGAAGCTTTGTCTACTTTATAGGCATATCCCCCTGTTTTTCTAATGAGGCTTGTCTAGCCATCACTAACAGTACCATAATGTCATTACTTTTCTATGGCACCTCTGTATTACAGTCCATTCATTACCATGAACTGTGCAGACTACAAGGTACCTGCTCCAGAGAACACCACTGCAGACTGCTTGCTGTACTTGGCTGGCCCTCTTTTGACTCAAGACGTCTTTATCCAATGTACTGCCGAACTTTCAAGCTACTGAAACTTTCAACATCCCCTCTAGCCTCTATGTAATAATCAAGATTAAGCAGCATATGAGACTTCTGAGATCCACTGCTACCATTACTAGAAATCCCTGGTATACCATTAGGGTAGTGAGGGTGATGCCACGTCCATAACATCCCCTCAGATCACTACACTACTGGGAGACCCCTTGGAATTCATAGCTAAGTTTAAATACCTGGATGTCTGGATTGACCATAGGTTATCCTTTAATGATCACATAGAAGAGTTGCTAAAAAAGCTCAGGCAGAGACTAGGTCTTTTTTACAGGATAAACCAGTTCCTGACAAGAGAGGCCAAGATGAGTTTGGTTCAGTCCACCTCCATTTCCCTTCTTGACTACGCAGACTTCTTGTACTGTCAGGGCCCAACCGCTGCACTCTCTAAACTTGATACCCCTTACCACAGAGCCTTAAGATTTTTCACAGGTTAGAGGGGAGGTCAAATGTATGGCAGCTGAGATTCAGTGCTAAGAAGTGTAAAGTAATGCACCTGGGAAATAAAAACCCAGAGGAAGCGTTCACAATGGGGGGGTGGGATACTAACAACAACAAAAATGGAAAGGGACCTGGGGGTAGTCATATCAGATGACTTAAAGGTGGGCAAGCAATGTGAGAGGGCAGCAAGGAGGGCTGGGGGGATACTGGGATGCATAGGGAGAGGCATCACCAGTAGAAAACAGGAAGTTGTTATCCCTCTGTACAGACAGCTGGTGAGACCCCATCTGGAGTACTGTGTGCAGTTCTGGAGACCCAATCTCCGCAAGGACATAGACAAGATGGAAGCTGTCCAGAGGAGGGCAACTAAAATGGTGCAGTGTCTACACCAGAAGACATATGAAGAGACACTAAAGGAGCTTAATATGTATAACCTCAAGGAAAGGAGGGATGATAGAAACGTTCAAGTACCTCAAGGGAATCAACAAAGTCCAAGAGGGTAGCATCTTTCAAAAAAAGAGGTGTGCAAGAACAAGGGGGTACAATTTGAAGATAGAGGGGGAGGGCGGCTCAGAGGAAATGTAAGGAAGTATTTTTTTCACAGAGAGGGTTGTGGATTCATGGAACGGCCTTCCGGAGGAGGAGGTTATGGAGTCAAAACAGTGGTTGAATTCAAGCATGCATGGGACAATCATAAGGCAATTCTAGGGGGTGGTGGTAGAAAGAAGTAGGCTGCTGGTTAACTAGGATCTGCAGCTTATCCATTAGGTAGGGAAATGGGCAGACTGGGTGTGCCAAGCAGTCCTTATCTGCCGTCAAATTCTATCTTTCTGTGTTTCTATGTTTCTATATGTTTCTATGTTTCTATGTTCTATGTTTCTATGTTTCACAGGTCTCCCCTACTTGGCTCATCATTGCTCCTTATACACAGTGGTAGGATGGTCATCTCTTAAATTTAGACAGCAGAGAAATTCAGCCATATGGACGTTCAGAGCTATTTCCAGTAAGATGCCCCAATATAGCTCAGATTGCCTGTCTTCTTGTACAGTAGGCAAGTACTCATTAAGAAGCTCCACCTTTATTTTGCTGCTTGTCCCAAAGGTGAGATATCGATTTGGTAGGGCCTCAATAAGTCGTATGCTCCCCTTGCTATGGAATCAGATACAAAAATCCTTGAAATTAGTTCACCCTTTGTTGGTAGCTGCTTTTAAAACAAGCTATGCCTTATTTTTCAAGGAATACTGTAATTGTTATCGTTAAACCAGTCTTGTTCCCTTCTTGGAAAACTGGGGTCAAAATGCTGGCTATTCGCTGCTCTTTTTCCCACCCACACCTCTAGCACTTACCAGTACTCATTATCTCTGCAGCTTTGATCTTCATTCAATGTGGCTTACAGTATGGGTTTAGAACCGAAGATTACTCCATAACTTTAATACTACCCCCCAGGTTACCCATCAGGTAGATGCTCGGAAAATATGCTCCCCTGAACCAGCACTCTAAGTCCTCAATTTCCTCTCCCTACAGTACCTCCCCTAGATCATGCTCTAAAATTGCCCTACTGCCCAGCTCTTCATAGACTTCTATATCGATTCAATTACTGGCACTTCCTCCCCATACCCCTTTACTGCCCTATCTTCTTCCACAGCTCATCACCACATCATCCGGTACTGTATTTACCACCATCCTCCCTCCTCTGGTAGCTTTGGGCTTGAGTTCCTTTACTTGGGCACAGTTATCTCACCAGCACATTGACCTTGGGAAATCTATATAATGTACGTATTATGGCAGCCCTCCTGATTGCATCATTTAATCTAGTATGGACCAAGGAAATGTCTATGTACTGTAAATACTATGTCTAATCCTGATTATACCATTTAATCTGCTGTTGATCAATGAAATGTGTATACACTGTAAATAACGTGTCTAGGCCTACTGACGGGATCATCTATTCTCTGTAATTCTATGCCATTTTACCCCTTGACTTTTGTTCAATGTAAGTGTGTCTATATGTTTTGTCCAAGTCCATCTTGAAAATGAGCATTGCTCAATGATGTTCACCTGGTAAAATAAAGATTTGAGTGATTGATTGACTTACTGAATTTTGTCACTGCAATTACAGTGCCACAACAAGGACAACAGTGATCTTGATTTTAGATCACCCCTCACTCCTGTTGCCCTTTGCCTCCACACAGTCTCCACCCCCTCCAGGGCATGCCTGGCCTGGAGGAGGTTATATTTAGTTTTGGGGCTTGTGGGGGTGAAGTCCCCAACATTGGGGGGTACGGGGGACAAATCCCCCTGCAAAAACAACTGTTTCCTGGAAGGGCGCTTTGGTGCTGTAACTCCTGGGAAACATAATGCCTGGCGCTGTAATGCTGGGTGGCATGTTGCTGATGCCTTAATCAGTGTTGGCAACATATTTGTATCTGCAACATTAGTGAACCAAAATCCCCAGAGTACAGTCAGCATCTGGGTAGAGGGTAGAGGGTAGAGAAGGTTCAGAGGAGGGCAACAAAGATGGTGCATGGGTTGCATCACAAGTCCTATGAAGACAGGTTGAAGGAACTTGAACATGTACTCCCTGGAGGAGAGGAGGGAGAGAGGGGATATGATAGAGATATACAAGTATCTTACAGGGAGGAACAGAGTGCAGGAAAACACTATTTTTAAGCGAAAAAGATGTTTCAGGACTAGAGGGCATGGGATGAAGTTGGAGGAGGGCGATTCAGAGGAAGCATGAGAAAGAATTTCTTCACGGAACGGTGGTGGACAAGTGGAACACCCTGCCAGAGGAAGTGGTGGGGGCTGAAACAATCACGGGATTTAAGAATGCATGGGATAGACATAAAGGAATTCTAGAGGTCAGGGGTAAGGGGAAATAGACTTCTAGGAAAACAAACTGAACTTACAAGCTCAAATGGGCAGACTAGGTGGGCCATAGGCCCTTATCTGCCGACACTGTCTATGTATCTATGTATCTGGTAGGAGACACTTTTCTTTCTTTGTCCCTTTCTTCAGAACTCGCTGCCTAGTGAGATCCTTAGCTGCCCCACTCTGACATCATTTAAAAAGAGGCTCAAAGCCTTCCCCAGTGAAGCTACCCCTTGCAGGTGTAGTCAGTGACTGATCGGATCCTCAGCTGAATTATCTGTGAACCATTCCTAGGTGTTCACCTACCCAGATATACGCAGGACATCTCCAGTTATGTCTGATTTATTATGTGACTTGTTTCAGAATGTACATTTCATGAGGCTTCTCTGTTTGTAACTAATAAGCTTTACCTTGTACTATATGAGTGTTGACTGCTCTTATATTTATTGTTATACTACGTATATCTATGTCTCCCTAAAAGTATCAAACTAATTCTAGAGCACCCCTGAAAAAGGGACAGTCCTGTCACAGTGGGCCTACCCGGTCATCAAAATTCAAATAAATAAATAAATAATAAAGTCATTACTCATAAACAGTTAGTTGCAGTCCAATGCAGCACTAATTCACATTGAGCAATTCGATAGTTTAAAACCAGTGTTTAATAGGAACCCCAGTTTCCAGTAGGATTACAGTTGTTCTTCCAGCTTTCTCTTCCCTCCCATCCCCACTTTCTTTTTCCCATTCTTTTTCATGTACCTTTACCTGGCATGTTATTCAATTTGCTGATAAAGTTAAAATGTAATTCCAGTGGAAATATTTTGAAGACTTCGTCTTCTCGAAGAAAATCAAAATGATGGAGTCCTGTTGTGTTGCACTTTATCATGCTTTGGGAGTGGAGGGGGACTGGGTGCCCCTTTCTTTTTTGTTTTTTGTAGACTATCTTTCTTCACTGCCCCCACAGAACTCTCTAAGGCAGACCCCACTCATCGGAACCACTCTACCACCCTGCCTGATCCTCGCTTACCAGGAAATCGGAGACAGACACTCCCCACCCTACCCCAGTCCTGCAACTCCCAAACTGGACCCAAGGCAAGGCAGGGGATCAGGAGAACCAGCCAGGGGAGTTCAGTGTTCGGTGTGTGGTGGCAGGCACTGGAGGTTGCTGTCTCATATCTATGGGGCCAGGGATATTTCGTTGCTGCTGTACGGTCCCCCTGAAGCATGGACGTACAATAATGTCTGCGTACTAGAGTGCTGATGTCTGCTGCTGCTTCACCCCATTCTTGCATCACTCCCTTCAGTACTGCTGATCTCCATCGGGGGCCATTGTAGAGCAATGGCAGGCCCACTACCCACTCCGGGACAGGAGAGCAGTTCTCTGGATGCTCGATCCTCTGCTTCCCTGCTGACCCTCAGCAGCCCGAGTCCATTCCCAAACCCAGGTTGCCAGCATTGTGCGAGGTGTGGTGTCCAGTGTCTCAACTCTCAGCACCACTGGGCCAGCCTGGCTGCCCCTTTCTTAACTGGTGACTCCTCAGATTCACATTTAGGAGTTCCCTTATAGTGTGTAAATTGCAGATTGTATCACCAAGGTAGGGACTCAGCTCCAAATTTGTGTACTATAATAGAATTTACTGTATTATTTATCATTAGGAGGCAGTACAGCACAGTTGTTTAAGACTCTGAGCTGCAAACCTGGAGACCTGGGTTTGAATCCCACAGGCCCCACTTGGATACTGTGTGACCCTGAGCAAGTCACTTAACTTCCTAGTGCTCTCAGGTTGCACCTGTAAAAAGCTTTCAGCTTAGTGTGTCTCTCCTGGTAAAATAACAAAAAAAAAAAAAAAAAAACTACATGTCTTATTGCTACCTCATACAAGGAACATGGGAATGATGTATCATAGCCTGTATCACTTCTTCAAAGCATTACAGTGGACTCTGGCTTATTGATGATTTCCAGAAGCTGAGGCAATGCACTGGCTTAGGGGGTATTTCCAGAAACTTTTGAGGTGGGGAAGGTCTGCATAACTCTTCAAAATATGGAGCAAATGATGCAGATCTACGGGGACAATGGTTTACCACATATGCGGTGATGCGGACGGGAATGTGGAATTATGATTGGGCTGAGGAAAACGGCGCCAAAAATGGAACTAGCGTTTGTTCTCACTGATTGTGAGAACAGAGTGCTATAAATTGCGGTGCAGCGTGTTTGCCTTTTTACTCTGCACTCTGCTTTGCTGCTGCCATTTGTTTTGCTGCTTGCTGTGTTCCTGCGATGACAATCTCTGCCCATCGGCCATCATTCTGTTCTCTTTCCCAGTAAGTTTTCTGCTGCCTGTGTTGTGGGGGTAGTAAGCCTGGCTCTGAGTTATGGTTATTTTTGGCACTTGGTGGGAATCGGGGAGAGAGATCGTCGATTCCGAGGAGAGCGAGAGAGACAGGAATAGGAGTGATTCCCCACGCCACAGTTTATTTTACTTTTCTTCTGCGGGGTCTTACAGTGCTGCTGCATGGAGCCATCTGGCACCTGAAGAACTGCATTCCAAAGAAATGGAGCAGCCGCTCCATTAAATCTTTAAATCCCACCAGCTGTAAGTTGCGCTACAAGAGCAACATATGAAATGGCAGTGATTCTGATTTGGCACTTGATTTTAATCTAAGTTAACAAATTCAGCCGTACATGTACAAGCCAGAGGCAGATGTGGTGGATATTAATGCAGGGGCTATATGTAGTGAAGTGATTCATCTGACAAGGAAGGTGAAATTTAGAATTTACAGGCATTAGTAGAATCTCCCTGGATTAAAGTGTTAGCGTTACCTCTCCCCGGGTTAGTGTCAGAATTGTTCATTACCTGAACCCTGGAGGACGCAGCTAAAGATTTTAGGGAAAACACCAGAAAAGCCAACTTGGGGTTCAGGTACTGAATTAATAATTTAATAAATAAAAAGAACTGTGCTCTGATTGCTGAAATTGGCTTTTTTTTTTCCATTTAAAGTCCGACACCTTTTCTCCTAGCTGAGACCATGGCTGCCTCTTTGTGTCACCGTCACCCCTCTCCAAGTCATTTAGCAGGGTTGGACAGCTAAGAAATATTAAGTATAAAGAAAAGAAATATAAAGAAAGTAGTGTGACCTCCTGGCGAACCCCTTGTAATTTTTTCACGAAGTTCCAGTTCGGACCCCTCCCCGGGAGCAACAGGGTTCAAATATTAAAACTATTTGCTTTCCGGTCCACAGCACTGAGCCACGGAGATTCCCGTCTTGGTTTACACCATTTAATTGGCAATTTCTTGCAAGAACGCAAAGCAGAAAAATTTAATTAATTATGAACTATGCTCCAATTGTTGAAATGGGCATGTTCTCCTATTTTTTTTTTAATTTAGTTGTTTAACCAGGTATAGCACACTAAGCTGAAAGCTTTTTTACAGGAGCGACCTGGGACCACAAGGAGGTTAAGTGACTTGCTCAGGGTCACACAGTATGCACGTGGAAGTTGTGGGATTCAAACCCAGGTCTGGTCTGCTAAATGCCACCAGCTTTGCAGCTCAGAGCCTTAGACCACTGCGCTATACTGCCTCCCAAATAGACATGTGCCTGGAGAGCATCAAGGATCTGAAACAAGCAGCAGACAGCTTGGTGGGCAGGAGCTCAGCAGGTACTGAATCAGCCTTACATACCTGGAGGACTCGCCAGGAGGGCACAGTACTTTTACTCATTTAACCTTTTTGGACAGTTTTTGAAGGAATTCAGCCCACGATGGCACCATTTACCAGTGCATTGCACTAGGGCAAGGAGGGGATGTGATTTTTTTTTTTTTTACCCGATCGAGCCAGGAACTGAGACCCAATCGCATTTTCATAAAATGTTCTCCCTAACTTGTTGCATACATGCTGGTCAGTACTCCTTTGTTATTATTAATTCTACATAGATTATTTATTCGGTCTAAATATATAGTAAAGCAAGTCTTTTAGAATAGAGCACCACAAACTTGCCATTTTGTTTGGAGGGGCTATTCAGTGCCAATTGCAGTTGTCAACTGAACAGCTGGGGTGCCAACAAAAAAGTGCATGCAGAAGTCTTCCATCATCGTAATAACTGTTGTCAGACTGGTCAGGCTGAGAAAAAAATATTGCTTCCATTCATGAATTCTGTTTCAGTGTGCAACTTCATTTCATTCTGTATACATTCATACAACAAAGATTTGTAAATAGGTGAAGTGCTGAAACATGCTGTACAAGGGATTAAGACTAACCTGCTGTTATAAAATGACATGGAATCAATGTTTTTTTTTCAGCCCTGTCAGATCGTGGTTATCTGACAAACCGGCAACTTGTGCTAAATACCCCCTGTGAGATCGCGGTTATCAAGTGCTGAATTATTATTTATTTGTAAGTAGTGTAAAACTCACACCGGAAATTGGTAACTCTGTCCTAACCAGCTAGTGTATACATTTGTTTTTTCACCTCAATAATGTTCAGCAGCTTTTTTTTTTTTTTACCTCTGGTAAAAGGGGGAAAAAACGGACATAAAATTCATTACAGATAGGCTTCTGAGTCCTAGAGCAAATCAAGTCTGCAGTCAATTTTGCAGTCACTTGGCAACTGTTCTGAACTTGGATTTTACACATGCTGATCAAAAATAGTCTTTGTTTCTACTTATCTTGTAACCCCCCCAAACAAAAATTTGATTTTTCAATCCTTGAACAATACCTACTTATGTGCATTCACAAGTCAGCAATACCTGCAGGGGGTTATGCAATTAAAGCAATGTTATTTGTTTATGTGCTCTTTTCTGTTTCCTTTTTGTATCGGGCACCATTGCTGACTTTTTTTTATATTGCAGCACAAAACTCCCATCATATTAGGTTCATTGCATGCTCTACACCAGTTTCTTTATATCAGAAATATATGTTTTATGCTGTATATATTTTATGTAAAGTTCCATGTTTTTTGCTTCCCCTCAACTGCCACAAATGGATGTTTGAATGCATATCTATATTTACAAGACATGATTAGCAGAGTAAAACAAATTGTTCATTGTTTGTGTTCATTGTTCCAGCAATCAATGTGTTTAGTAAAGAACAGTTTTGTCAAGGAATATTACTTTGGCAGTCAGGAGATGGAGTTGCAACAGTTGCAACAAATATATTTAGAAGGATCATTTATTATTTGTCTTTAGATAAATACATAATGCACGTCCACATTTAATTTGCCTCGACACCTAAGAAACAGCCCTGCTAAACTCAAACATTTGAATAGGTGGGGGTGGTGGGGCTGAGGTAGAGTTACTTTCATTTGCTTTAGTTCAAAAGTGTGACAGACAGACAGATTGATTGATGTATGTATGTGTCATATCACAAGTGTTTATCTATTGTACATATATAGCTGTCTGTCAGTCTATCTGTCAGTCTATTCTGTGTGTGTGTGTGTGTGTGTTTTCCAGGCAATGCATTATTAATTATAAATATGTTATTTATTATGTTGCATGCATTACCCATTCATCATTGCCTGAAGAGATGTGAAGGTGGTATCTAACGCAACCAGTATCTTTAATTACATCTTGTCACTCTACAAATAAAACAAAGACACACACTCTGTTTGTGAAAAGGTTTTATTTGTGGCTGAATAATTTTCTTGTGTGCGATCACACTACAGGTACCCTCAAGTAGTATGGCATTCTCAGTTTCTGTAATTAAAGCATTTCACAATTGGTTATTCTAATTTATCCTTACTGCTTGCATTGCAAATGTGATTATTCTTGACCTGAAACAAATGAAGTAAAATTATCACAGACTGTTAACAAAAATGAAAAATATATAGATCAACAGATTATATGAATATATGCATAGCAAAACATATGTGTGTGTGTGTGTGTGTGTGTGTGTGTGTATCTATCTGTCTGTCTGTCTATCTATGTATCCTGCAACAGTGTGTCAAATGTTTTACCAGGAATACTGATCTAAACACAACAAGAAGCTAATCAAATCACAACACCGCAAGAGCTTCATGCTCAAGTTTTTATGTCCTAGCTAGCCCCCTAAGTGGGTTTATTCCCTTGTATTCCACACCTAGCTATTTCCTTGCATTCCACACCTAGCAATTTATTTTTCAGATTTCAGAGAGTGGCTGGGCTGGTGCACTTGGTTGGGGAGAGTGTCCGTGTAGGTCAGTGGGGGTGGGCAGAGTGTCCGTGCAGGTCTGTGGGGTGGGCAGAGTGGCTGTGCTGGTGCATCTGGTGGGCACAGTGGCGGGCTGATGCATCGGAGTGGGGAGAGTGGCTGGGCTGGTGCACTGGGGTGGGGAGAGTGTCCATGCAGGTCCATGGGGTTGGGGAGAGTGGCTGGGCTGGTGCACTGGGGTGGGGAGAGTGTCCATGTAGGTCAGTGGGGGTGGGCAGAGTGTCCATCCAGGTCTGTGGGGGTGGGCAGAGAGGGAGAATGGAATGAGAAGGGCAATTAAAACATTCTGAAACTGCCAGCATATTAAAACATTTTCAAACAGCATGGCATATCATTGGTCAGGATATATGCATACTTAAGGGGCAGATATGGAGGGAAGGGGTACAGGACTGCAGCTGTTCTAGGAGGAGTACTATGGTAGATGGGCTGGGGACATATATGTTAGGAGTCTGAGGATAAGAAAGGTAGTGAAATAGCAGGAAAAAAGGGGGGTATCGGTAGAGACAATCAAGGGGCTGGGTTACGTGGAGATGTAGTGGGCAGGTACGCAGTAGGCACCCTAGCATGCTAAGCATGCTGGAAACAGCTGCATAGCTCCTTAACAGCCTTGGCATACAAGGTATTGATGGTGGTAAGACTGGCAGGGAGGCTCAGTTTCAAAGATTTCTGTAGTTTGTTCCAGAGTAAGTGTGGAAGGGTGCCTGGTATTTATGATGATATGCTCTCTGTTTTCTAAAATAAAAGTGTACTGCAGTAGCATATCTGTCTTTTTTCTGCTTTTTCTTTTTCTCTACTGCCCCATTTTTCAGGTTGGCCACCTGAGTTAAAAATGGGTGCTTCTTTTCTGTATTCCTTTTCTAGCAGTCTAGTGCTTTTTCCTTTCTCTGCATAAGAACAAATACCAGCCTTCCCTTGTCACATTCACTGAGGTTTGTGTTTTAAAAAGCATAGTTTAAACACAGGAACTTGGGTTGAAACTACACATGAGACTGTGGGTGTAGCTGTTGGTTGTAAAACATGTTTGTGTTTGTTTTAAAATTCCCTGCTCCCGTTCCACCAAATAAAGCATACTTTTTAGAGTTTACAGCACAAAGTACTTTGCTAGGTAGCTAGAGTTCAGAAGTTGTGTGTTTTGAAACTGCTAAAGGTTACCCACTTTGAAACACTGTGTGTTGCAGTTTGCAATATTTTTTCCCAAAGTGCATTTTGTCTGTGGTTCTGGTTAAGGTAGCATAAAGATAGTTTAACTCTTTGTATTTTAAGTTGCTATCATTGTAAACAAACAGCCTTTCTCACCATTAGAAACCCAAAGTTCACTCCTACCTGCAAACACAGGGACTGGGTGTGGTTCTCTCTCTGTCTGTGGCTGTTTGGTTCTGCTGGCTCCTTAGGAGGCAGGCGGCCCTTCTCTTCCCTTAGTTATAGTTGGGGGAAGGGGAGGAGACACCTGTTCCTGCAGCAAAGCTGTTTTATCTGTTATATTGTTTTGTTTTATGAAATGAAACATTTGTAAACATGCATAAAAGACATGCATTCAGTTGAGCTAATAGTACTGAAATAATAAAATGTTTGTAAGCATTTTGCTGTACTAGATGGTTTGAGGGAGGAGACAGCAATAGTCACATGATTATGTTTTGCTATAAAAGAGGTATCCTGGCTGGGAGACCTCAGATTCCTCTTGGGATCAGCTGGTTACTGATCCGTCTGTGTAGGTCTGCTCCTCTCCAGACCTGTAGCCAACTCTATTTGCTGATGAGGTGACTATTGCTTCATGTACCTCAAGAAAGCATGAGCTGAATTCTATTTGATGTTGTTTTTGTTCATTTTGTATTCTATTTGCTGAAATGTAGTTACTTTTGATGGCTTTTTGAGTTCATTTTTGTCTACAATAAATTTCTGGTCTGGCAATTGCCTTTCCAACACCTTACAACTCTGTGTCAGTGTCCATCAGTTCACTCACAAGCCACGACACTGGTGTCAGAAGTGGGATATACTGGTGAAACTGGTGCCTGCCAGGAGGTGGTTACTGTATGCAGAGTTCTGTGGATGACCAGAAATTGAGTACTCCAGGAGGTGTTTTGACCCAGAGGATGGCTCAGAAGCTTGGTGAAGTCCCATTATCTGGTTTGGGACCTGATGTTAAGCGGAAGACTGCAAAAGAGGAGAAGCAGGAGGGTCCAGAGGAAGAAAATGGTGAGGAGTTTGTTACTGCTGCTGTTGACCCGGTGTCTGCTGAACCACCAGAGGACATACATGGCTTATTGTGCTGTCTGTGTGTGAAGCAGTTAGCGATGGACAAGCAAAGAGAACAAGATTTGCAGAGGGCAGAGGCTCATTGGGCGGATACTTTGCAAGCCATACGAGACATCGGGGCCCTCAATCCGCCTCCCGCTAATGGCCCAAAAGACATTAAGCTCACTAAGTTGGGTCTCAATGATGACATAAAGGCCTACATGACAACTTTCGAATGGATTGTGCAAGCCTGTGGGTGGCCCAGAACTTAATGGGTCATACGCTCTGTACCATACCTATCGGGGAAGGTGCAGTTGGCCTGTAGCCACATGGACAGTGCTCAAACAGAAGATTACAACGCAGTAAAACAGGCTATTTTGCAAAGGTATGCTATCATTCCAGAGATTTATCGCCAGAGATTCAGAACTTTTAGATTTACTACAGTGGACACACCCAGAGAAGCATATGCCCGACTGAAGGATCTGTGCCACAAATTTCTTCAACCGGGGTTAAGACAGTGGAGCATATGTTAGAAATGGTGATCTCAGAACAGTTCAACAGTCTTACCAGGAGATGTCCATTTGTGGGTGAAGGAGCACCGGCCGGAGATATCTGTGAAGGCAATCTCATTGGCTGAGGACTACCTGACAGCACGACCCAACCTCCAGAGAGGACATTATGGTGCCACCCCACTCAAGGTAAGACCTACTTCTGTTACCACTACTACTACTACTACTGCTACCACCACTGAAACACCTGGGAACATTGGGGCAAGTGCACCCCGACGCTATAACCCCAATATTATTTGTAGAGAGTGCCAAGAGAGGGGCACATTGCAAGATTTTGCCCCAAAAGAAAGAAAACCCCAGTGCAGTTAGCCTTGGCCCATATGGGATGTTCACTACTCCAGTGACATTTGGGGGTATCACCATTACTGGTTTGTTGGACTCAGGTAGTAGACAGACCCTGGTGCGTGGTGACTTGATACAGCAACAAAAGAAACAGGGGGCTCAACACCTCTGTTGTCTGTATCTATGGGGACATTCATTAGTATCCAGTCACTACCCTAGAGATGCAAATTCAAGGAAGGACACATGCCCTTACTGTAGGTGTAGTTCCTCACCTACCTGTACCTGCCATTATAGGGCAAGACTATCCAGATTTTCACAGTCTGATAACTGCTAGTAACCCCTTGTGTGCCATGACAACTTGAGCCCATACTAGATCAGATGAACAATGGGCCCAGTTATTTCCATTTGAGGATGACATTTTTGCGGCACCTGGAAAGAGCCCGAAATCAAAAAGGGAAAAATTAGAAGAAAAGAAACAATGGACTAGAAAACAAAATAGTGGTGTTTCTGATGTTCATGATGCTGCTATTACTGATGTTAATATAGTAAAATCTGATGTGCATGACCTAAATAGAAAAAGTTTTTGTTTAGAACAACAAAAGGATAAAACACTAACCCCTTTCTTTCAGGTTGTGGGACAACAAGAAGGGGAAGGACCTGGCACCATTATAAGGGATGGGTTACTGTATAGATGTTGTAAGCATCCATCCACTGGGGAACAAATAGATCAGCTCCTAGTGCCTATTCAGTACAGGGAAAAGTTGATCTCCCTGGCCCATGATATACCTTTGGCTGGACATCTAGGATGAGACAAGATGGTGCAACGTCTTCTCCTACGTTTCTATTGGCCAGGTATACATACCCAAGTGGCAGAGTTTTGTCGTAGTTGCCCAGAGTGCCAGAAAGTAGCTGCCATTACAAAAAAAGATACAGTCCCCGTACATCCCTTACCCCTCATCACTACCCCTTTCAGTAGAATAGCTATGGATGTTGTGGGACCTCTCCCAAAGAGTGCAAAGGGGAATAGTTTTATTCTGGTTCTGTGTGATTATTGAACTAAATACCAAGAAGCTATACCTCTTAGAACTGTTACAGTTGAGAAGGTGGTAGATGAGCTTCTCAAAGTCTTTAGTAGAGTGGGGACACCCAGAGAAATACTCACCGATAG
The DNA here is from genome assembly GCA_016271365.2 of Neoceratodus forsteri. Taxonomy (NCBI): domain Eukaryota; kingdom Metazoa; phylum Chordata; order Ceratodontiformes; family Ceratodontidae; genus Neoceratodus; species Neoceratodus forsteri. The sequence goes on along the minus strand of CM057456.1, from coordinate 91,875,441 downwards.
GGGGAGTAATTTTTGTTCCAAACTGTTGGCATGCCTCTATATGACACTAGGGGTGGAAGCTATATGTACTACCCCCTATCACCCTCAAACAGATGGACTAGTTGAACGATTCAACCAGACCCTGAAGAGGATGTTGTGAAAATATGTAGAAGATGAAGGCAAGACCTGGGATGTATACCTCCCACTCTTACTGTTCACTTATCGTGAGGTACCCCAGGCCTCTACTGGCTTTGCACCCTTTGAGTTACTGTATGGGTGACATCCTAGGGGACCACTTGATATAATGAGAGAAAACTGGGAAGATAAGAAAGAGGTATCCACTAGCACCACCCTTGACTACATGATTGCCTTACGGAACAGACTGATGAAATACATACAACTGGCTCACCAACGAAACATAACTAAACAGGCTCTCCAAAAGGCATATTATGACCAAGGTGTGGGGGATAAATCCCTTGAAACAGGTGACAAAATTCTGTTACTTCCCTCTAGCACTGATAAACTGCTCATGAAATGGCAGGGCCCTTATGAGATTTTGAGACAGGTTGGCCCAGTGACATATGAGGTAGAAACTCCTGATAGGCAACAGAAAAAGAAAATTTACCATGTGAACTTGTTAAAATGCTGGGTTGAAAGGCCTGTGATGGGATGTTATGTGTATCCTGAAACAGAAGGTAGTGAGCTTGAGGTGGCCTATGATAGGTTGGAACACCGAGAGGAGTTACAGGAACTCACTATCAAGCCAACCCTAGAAATTCAACAAAGGGAGGAGTTATATCACTTGCTAAATGAATTTGAACATACCTTTACCTCTATTCCAGGCAAAGTTACTGGTATACATCACCACATAGAAGTCACCTGCCCCAACCCTATCAGACAGAAGCCATATCGGCTATCAGAGAAGGTCAGAGCAGAGGTTGTAAAGGAAGTGCAGAAAATGTGTGAGCTAGGAGTAATAGAACCATCCACCAGTGAGTGGGCATTTCCCATAGTGGTAGTTGACAAGAAAGAAGGTGGCATTTGACTCTGCCTAGACTTCAGGAGATTAAATGCTGTGTCAAAGTTCGACACCTATCCGATGCCTAGAATTGATGGCATCATAGATCAATTAGGGAACGCCAGATACATATCTACCTTTGATTTAACAAAGGGATACTGGCAGATCCCATTGGATGATGTCTCTAAAGAGAAAACAGCATTTAGCACTCCTGTCGGTCTATGTCAGTTCACTACCACGCCATTCGGTTTGCAAGGGGCCCCTGCAACCTTCCAGCAGTTTATGGATAGAACCTTACAAAAACATTCTCCATACTGTGCTGCATATCTGGATGATGTAATCGTGTTCAGTCCTACGTGGGAAACCCACTTAGAACACCTACAGGCAGTATTACATACTATAGCCCAAGCAGGGCTGACTATCAACCCCACCAAATGCTTTTTAGCAATGAGCGAGACTAAGTATTTGGGGTTTATTATTGGAAATGGGCAAGTGAAACTTGAAATCAATAAAATAGATGTGGTGGCTAACTGCCCCAGGCCTGAAACAAAAAAACAAGTACGGTCATTTCTAGGCCTAGCTAGGTACTACCGCCATTTTTTTTCCACTCTGGCAGCTCCTTTAACAGAGTTGACTAAGAAACACAGGTCCAACAAAGTTCAGTGGTCCCAGGAATGTGAAAAGCCTTTTGTGAGATCAAAGCACACCTTTGGGCTGCACCCGTATTGAGAAGTCCAAAGTTTACCCTCCCATTTACTGTGCAAACAGATGCCTCAGATTATGGTTTAGGAGCAGTACTCTCTCAGATGATAGAGGAGGAAGAACACTCCATCATCTATCTAAGTAGAAAACTACATGAGAGGGAGACTCGTTACTCAGCCATTGAGAAGGAATGTCTAGCAATTAAATGGGCTATTCAAGCTCTCAAATTTTATCTGTGGGGCACAACGTTTGAGGTCCTTACTGACCATAACCCCTTATGTTGGTTAAACATCATGAAAGATAAAAACCCTAGAATTATGAGATGGTACCTCTCCCTACAACCTTATAGGTTTACCGTACACCACCGTCCAGGTTCAGCCAATAAGAATGCTGACTTTATGTCCCATTATGGGGTGGATCGAGTAAAGCATACACAGTCAGACCTCAGGGAAAATGTAATTGTACAGAAGGAAGGAGATAACAACCTTTCTTTGTATTTTGAATGTCAAAAGGGTCCCCGAGGTGGAGCTTTGGAGAGTGGGTGGGCTAAAGCTCCATCTCTCTCCCAGATACGAGAGAGATCTGACACGTTTGTGTATACTGTTAGGAATCTAACCATTTATTATTAGGAAAAACTTAGAGATTGTTAAGAAACCCCCTCTAGTTTTTACTGAAGTGGGGAGGAGATGTGGAAGGGCGCCTGGTATTTATGTTAATATGCTCTCTGTTTTCTAAAATAAAAGTGTACTGCAGTAGCATATCTGTCTTTTTTCTGCTTTTTCTTTTTCTCTACTGCCCCATTTTTTCAGGTTGGCCACCTGAGTTAAAAATGGGTGCTTCTTTTCTGTATTCCTTTTCTAGCTTTTTCCTTTCTCTGCATAAGAACAAATACCAGCCTTTCCTTGTCACATTCACTGAGGTTTATGTTTTTAAAAAGCATAGTTTAAACACGGGAACTTGGGTTGAAACTACAAATGAGACTGTGGGTGTAGCTGCTGGTTGTAAAACATGTTTGTGTTTGTTTTTAAAAAAAGCCCTGCTCCCGTTCCACCAAATAAAGCATACTTTTTAGAGTTTACAGCACAAAGCACTTTGCTAGGTAGCTAGAGTTCAGAAGTTGTGTGTTGTGAAACTGCTAAAGATTACCCACTTTGAAACACTGTGTGTTGCAGTTTGCAATATTTTTCCCCAAAGTGCATTTTGTCTGTGGTTCTGGTTAAGGTAGCATAAAGATAGTTTAACTCTTTGTATTTTAAGTTGCTATCATTGTAAACAAACAGCCTTTCTCACCATTAGAAACCTAAAGTTCACTCCTACCTGCAAACACAGGGACTGGGTGTGGTTCTCTCTCTCTCTCTGTGGCTGTTTGGTTCTGCTGGCTCCTTAGGAGGCAAGCGGCCCTTCTCTTCCCTTAGTTATAGTTGGGGGAAGGGGAGGAGACACCTTTTCCTGCAGCAAAGCTGTTTTATCTGTTATATTGTTTTATGAAATGAAACATTTGTAAACATGTATAAAAGACATGCATTCAGTTGAGCTAATAGTACTGAAATAATAAAATGTAGATTGTAAGCATTTTGCTGTACTAGATGGTTTGAGGGAGGAGACGGCAATAGTCACATGATTATGTTTTGCTATAAAAGAGGTATCCTGGCTGGGAGACCTCAGATTCCTCTTGGGATCAGCCTGTTACTAATCCTTCTGTGTAGGTCTGCTCCTTTACAGACCTGTAGCCAACTCTCTATTTGCTGATGAGATGACTATTGCTGCCTGTACCTCAAGAAAGCAGGAGTTGAATTCTATTTGATGGTTTTTTTTTTTTTTTTGTTTTTTTTTTGTTCATTTTGTATTTTATTTGCCGAAATGTACTTGCTTTTGTCGGCTTTTTGAGTTCATTTTTGTCTACAATAAATTTCTGGTCTGGCAATTGCCTTTCCAACACCTTACAACTCTGTGTCAGTGTCCATCAGTTCACCCACAAACCACAACAGTGAGGGCAACACAAAGCCTGTGGCCGCTCTCCCAAAGCATGTATTGGCCCTAGGTACCTTCAGTAGAAGTTTTCCTTTAAAGGGCAACAGTTCTGAAACATAAAAATCAAATGGCCATCAAATCAGAGAAACTGTCTCTCCCACCGATAGGTCACATTTTTGTCCATCCAGACCAGCCCTAGGACCTCTGACTAGCATCCACTACCTACATGCCCCCTCTCTGCCTACACAGACGAGCAACTGGAAGCCAAACCAGTCTTTCACACATGCATTCTTCCTGTCTTCCGCCCTGAAACAGCCAGGAATTGCTGGGCTGGCCTGCATCATCTATGCCCCAATGATATGTTCAAATGGACCAGTCTTAGGATGACTGGCCTCTCAGGTCTACATTTCCATTGTCCACCCACTCCGACCAGCCCTGGGAGAACTGGATCTGTCACCACACCTATTGTACATGTGAAGCTTGCCAGGATTAAACCTAGGAGTTACTACAGTAAACAACGCAATCTCAGTGGTAGTCAGTCCCTTTTGTCATGCAGGACATTATGACACTGCACTTTATCCTGGTGGGCTTTACTGTACATTCTCCTTGTCCCTCAATCTGGTTCAGTGTTGGGATCCAAGGTCTAGCTTTTCCACTTGGACCATCCCTGGGAACCCATACCGGCTGTCCCCATGTATGTCGCCATGTAACTTCACCCAGATAACCCCTTGGACCACAAGACTAGCCTTCAATATCTATCATTCCCGTGCCTGTCCACCCAGACCTGCTGTGGGACCCCTGGACCAGCTTTTCCCACCTATGTCCAATATCCTTCCTACCTAGAACCTGGACAAGCCTTGAGACCATTATACTGCCCTACCTGATTTAAGTCCCTCCTCTTTAATCACCCAGACAAGCTCTGGAATCTCAAACTGGCATTTCTTACCTACTGCATGTCCATCCTTCTACCCACCAGGACCAGTCCTGCAAATCCTAGAAAAGTATTTGATACCAGCCTCCACATTCATCCCCCATGCTGTCCAGTCCTTGAACTCTCAGACACTTGTCCTAAACTCACCTCTACCATCTACTTCTAGCAGAACCAGACAAGGGACCCATGAATTGGTGTCCAACTCGCACCTGTTCCTTTATTTTCTAATTGGATCAGCCATAGGACTCGTATACAAGGGTCCCACACTCTCCTCCACTCCTTTTCCCATCTGGAGCACCCCATGGTCCATAGAACTTGGGTCAGAAACACATCTGCATACCCTTCTCCCACTCATACCATCCTTAGGACCCTAAAACAGGGGCTAGACACCAACATGCACTTTCATCAGATTTACTATAGCATACCGAAATGCCCAATCCTGACACCCAGGAGCTCATAAATTGTAGCCTACCAGTCGGTATCCTGAAAGTCTGGAACTGCAAGCAGCAGATGCTTTCTCTGTGTTTTGGGGGGCTTTGCCACCCCCTTCCTTATTTACGATTGCCAACTCTGCTGCTGACAATTCTAGACTGTCAGAATACTGGCTGTTGGGCTATAATTTCCAGGCTCCGGTGTATCGTGATTCTGCAATTCGGTATGCCGTAATATTCCCTCTTCATCTTCCACTCAGACTACCTTTAGGATCCACAAACAAGGATTCTGACACCAACTGCATCTTCTTTCACACCATTCCTAGAACCAGGATTCAAAAGCCACTATACTATGCTATGCCCCCCACAGACCACCTATAGGCCCACTTGGAGCCTATTTACTCATCTGAATCACCAAAGGTACCCCCCCAATAAGGCTTCTCTAGCTATAATCCCTCTTCCCCCACCTGAACCTCAATGGCACCCACATAATAGTGTCCTCCACATACAGTCACCCTCTTCTCCCATCTGGAACACCTAGGGGACCACATGAACCACATTACCCCCACCCAGGATACTGGGGGATTGGAAACCCATGGCCATGATTGGCGGCAGTCAGGAGTCTAACAACATGACTATGGGAGTGGGGAAGCCTGAAGCTGGGGATGGGGCTCAAGAGCCTGCTACCAGGGTGAAGAGGGATACAAAAGGGAGTATGACACCATGGCTGGGGGGGATCAAGAGCTAGTGGCCCCACCTTCAGCATGTAATGGGTGTTTGCACACCCTTACAATCAACCCACTCAATACAAAGTAAGTAAAAAGTCTTACCTGAGCACTGTTGGAGCCAGAGGTAGGAGTCTCAAAGGGACATGGTCCACCACACGTGTGTGTGTGTAAAAAAAAAAAAAAAAAAAAAAAAGTAACAAAGGATCCATAGTTCTGATAGGGTACAGTAAGGGTGCAAAAGACAGGTTAGGCAAGAATTATACTTATCTGATATGTAGGAGTCCATGTCCTGTTAGATGTGTCAAATAAATTAAAATTAGGTTAGCTGGGGAAAAAAATAACAGAGCAGAAACAGAGGAAAGGAAATGTGATTTGGGAGGGGGCTCAGCCAAAAACCCCTGTGCTCCTACTGGTGGCTCAGTGATTAGTATTGTACCTGGTAGCCAGGTGGCCTTGTGGATGCTCTTCAGGACTAGGGGTCCTGTTGGTAAATGAAAGAAAGGTACTAGTGGTCTTGTGGGCTAGGAATGACGGCACGGGATCATAATGTTGCCAGACATTATGCTGTATGGCAAAATCGTGCTGCCAATACAGCGTGATTTCTGCCATGCAGCAAAACTCTTCCCACGATCCAGTGGGTTGCACCCCCCCAAACCATCCAATAAAGATTCTCAACTCCGGGGGGGGGCGTTAACTTGGGGAGTGCACAAACTGTTAAAAAAAATTAAACAGCACCTGGGTTCCTCACTGCAGTGGCTCAGTTCATTGAGCCATGGCAGGTGCTTATCGGAACCTCATCCCAGCAGAGGTCTTGTCCTCTGCCTGGGATGTTTAGAGTGGTGCAATACTGTGTACAGCAGTATTCATGGTATTGCACCACTCACTGTAAACTACAGCACTCTTTAGGTTTAGCCATAATGTCATATGCTATTAAGCGTGCAACATTATGACCCGGTAGGAGGAATGCCATTGGGGCTATAAAGTAAATTGGTAGCCCTTATGGTCTAGTACCCTGTGGCCAATACCAATTTTCCTTTGAAATTAATTGCTACCTTTCTCGGAGGTCTAGTGGGGTCTCTTTGAGCCATAGTATTCTGTGGGTGCTGCTGATGTGGCATGGTGGCAGGAGGAAGATACGCTTCGGTTACACCTGCAGCAAGCCACATAGCATGATCATGTTAGAGTGAAAGTGCCTGTGGGCACTTGTAACTCACAGACTACACAGGGCTCAGGCTGTGGATCACTCTGCACAGGTGGGGGAGGAGAGGGAAAGGAGGCAGCAGTAAGTGGAGGAGGCAATATTGGAAGTGCCCCCCCACCATCACCTTTCCCACTACTTTGGTGGCAGAGTTTATTTATGCCCTAAGGGGCTGAAGCAACAGCAAGGAGGAGGCCATGAAACAGCCACAGCCCATGGCTGCAACAACTGTTTTGGAAATCTGGGCTGGAAGCCAGAAAGAGCTTCCATTGAGTGAAACCACTCCAGCAGTAATGCTGAAGTCAGGAGGGGAGTGCAGAGGTTGCAGGAGCTGCCAGGAAGTAAAGCTACTCCCATGGCAACAGTAAAGCCTAGGGGGTGAGAATGGGAGAAGACAGGATGGCAGCAGCTACAGCAGCAGGTGTGGCATAGTTTAAGCCACACTATGGCTTTAGGAATGCCAAAGGGCTAATTTTTGTTGTAAAGACAAGCCACCTGGAATCAACCCAAAGAGGGTCAAGTACATGAGCTGGGGGAGGGACACGGAAATGCACATTAGGGCTGGGAGAGCCCAGAGATAGCTGCAATGTCCACAGCAGAAGACCAAAGGGGCATTAAAAATACCAAACACACAAAAAAAAAAAAAACCACCAACAAAATACAGTATATAGACTTAATTAAGTGGCTTTGGGGCAAGCAATGTTCCAGGCCATGATTGGAACATGCTGGCAGGCACAGATGTATTAGGACATCTTGACATCAGCAGTAGGAGGCAGGATCAACCAGATTGTAAATGAATGGGGGGGGGGGCTGTTATTGGGCTATTCCTGACCGCTAGAGACATAACTTGAAAAGTATGAGGTAGGGTGTCTAGGGAATCCACAGCCCCATCCACCCACACCATAACTTGGCAGAGTTTACCTCACAAAGGGGAAAGGAAAACAATGGGCTCAAAAGATGCAAGGACAGTAGTCGAGAGGCATTACCTTGACAGGTTCCTGCCTCGGGGGGGGCAGGATTGAGCATTGGCTCTCCTCTCCTGAGTGGGTTGGGTCACCCACCTGCAGTCCACCATCACTGGAGGGAGCTCCAGTGGCAGGAGGTAATGGGTAACTGGTAGGGTGTTGCATCCCATAATGTGTGACGTGAGTGTGCCTTCACATACGTGTGTCAGGTCAGGGAACATGTGGGATCGAGACTAGGGAGTAAACCAAAACCAGCAAATAGCAAAAAGTATCTATGGGTGGGGAAGATACAGTTCATTCCCTGACCTTTTTTGTTGGGGTGGGGCCTGCATCCAGTATGCACCTCACATTCAGGAGCAGGGTACAAATGCAGGACCCAAAATCCCCACCCCCCAAAAGTGCACCACTGGAATCACAGAGGACATTGAGACTGACAAGTCAAAGATGGAGGAAATCCCCAAAGTGGGTAGCAGCAAAATGTATGCAATGGAAACATAAACAAAGATGACAGAAAAGATCAAAGGCCCATCCAGTGTATCATTCCCATTTAAACCCTGGGACTATTTGTTCCACTATCTACTATAACCACCCTGAGTAACCGTTACAACCTTCATGCTATCTCAGCTATAATTGAAATCATTTATGGTTTTGGCACCCACCACCTTGGCTGGCAGACTGTTCCATGGTTCTGCTATCCTCTCCATAAAATAAAAAACATAAAAAAAAAAATCCATCTTGAACCTTGTACCTCTTTTGCATCATTTTCCACTCATACCCCCACATCCTTTAACTGTTGCTCAGGCTAAACAGTTCCATGCAATTCACCTTGCTTATTCCTTCCATGTGATTCCCAAGTGAGAGGCACTGGGATGGAAGTTTGTCTTACACCACAAGACCAGGAGGTGGTAAGTTGCATTCGGTGGTAGAGGCTTTTAAGCAGGGTCTGAAAACCTCATTCACTCATGCTCTGGGGGCTTTATTATCCCCAAAGCTATGTCAGATGTCAGAAGTATGGTAGTTTAGAGTCAATGCAAAGAAGAGCAAAGTAATGCACCTGAGGGAAAAAAAAATCCAGAAGAAGAGTACACAATGGGGGGTAGTAACAACAACAACAAGCATTTGTCAATGCCGAACATTTGCTTGCAGGTATTTGCAGTGGTGTTTGGCATGTATGGTGCTTAACCCTAATGCCCTGTGCGATTGCTGGTATTTGCACAATAAATTTTCAGCATGACCTTTTTGTTACCCCCATTGTGCGCTACATAGGCGGAAACACGTTTTGGGCAGGATGTGAAAAATGACAGCTGTACTGCTCATAAGGAAGTGTGGTAAAATGGCAATGTTGAAAATCTGGAGTGGAAATATTGAAAATTCGCAAACCTACGAGCGTGCGTGGGAACTGTGCAATGCAAGCTCGTAAAACAGTCATTGTTAGGAATTTTTTCACCAAATTTTCAACATTGGCATTTTAAAACCTCTGCTCATGAACAGTGTCACTGTGATTTTCTTAATGTGTCCCATACATTGAGTTCGCACACAGACTGCGCCATTGTGCACTACATGGGCAGAAACACGCTTTGGGCAGGATGTGAAAAATGACAGCTGTACTGCTCATGAGGAGGGTGTGGTAAAATGGCAATGTTGAAAATCTGGAGTGAAAATATTGAAAATTCGTGAACTTACGAGCCTGCGTAGAAACTGCGCAACACACGCTCGTAAAACAGTCATTTTTTGGAATTTTTGCACCACATTTTCAACATGGGGCTTTTGGGTCCCCTTCTCATGAATGATGTCACTGTCATGGCATTATTCAGGCCCGAAGGGTGATTTCACGCAGTGACTGAGCCCTGACTGCGAAATCACCCTTCGGGCATGAATAATGCCATGACAGTGACATCATTCATGAGAAGGGGTCCCAAAAACCTCATGTTGAAAATGTGGTGTAAAAATTCAAAAATGCCTGAGATATGCAATAAAGTTGAAAACCCCCTATCTAGCCCATTATACAGCTTACCGGCATTTCCTCAGTTCGCGGTCGTCTTTGAAGAGTGCAGACATGTTCCAGTCCACGAAGATCGTCGCGCTGAGCTCGGAGAATGCGTATGGGTGAGGGGATGTGGGGAGGCAGGGTGCTGTGGGTGGGTGCGGTTTGTGGGAGGGAGGCGGGGAGACTGCGTGGGACAGTCTTTAATTTACAAGTTTTTTTTTTTTTTTTGTAAGTGTGGCAGGGATGTTTGCCCACGCTGGGGTGGGCTCCCAGCGTGGCACCACTTTGGGGGGGTGCCATGTGATTGCTCTGTGACAGCGGTGGTTTTCTTTGAGCGAAGACCACCGCTGTCTTACTAACTCCATCCATTGGTGCAGGACCGCCATGCCTGCTCAACTGAGCAGTGGATTGCAAGGGAGAGGTACACCTCCAAAGTGTGCTACTCTCCCAAAACGTTCCTTGCGCATGCACGCAAGCGAACGTAAAAAAGGAACAGGACCTGAGGGTAGTCATATCAGATTACCTAAATGTTAACAAGCAATGTGAGAAGGCAGTGGGATACTGGGACGTATAGGGAGAGGCATCACCAGTTGAAAACAGAAGTTGTTATCCTTCTGCACAGACAATTGGTGAGACCCCATCTGGAGTACTGCATGCAGTTCTGGAGACTACATCTCTGCAAGGATGAAGGCAGTCCAGAGGCGGGCAACTAAAATGGTTCAGGGTCTCCACCAGAAGCCATATGAAGAGACACTAAAGGAGCTTAATATGTATACCCTTGAGGAAAGAAAGGAGAGGGGAACATGATAAAAGTACCTCAAGGGAATCAACAAAGTCCAAGAAGGTAGCATCTTTCAGAAATAGAGATGTGCAAGAACAAGAGAACACAATTTGAACATAGAGGGGGGATGACTCAGAGGCAATGTGAGGGAGTATTTTTTTTCCACAGAGAGGGCGGTGGCCATACAGAAAGGCCTTCCTGAGGAGGTTGTTGGGTCAAAAACAGTGGGAGAATTCAAGAATGCATGGGACCGACATAAGGCAATTCTTGTGGGGGCATAGGAAGAAGTAGGCTGTTGGTTAACCAGGACCTGCAGCTTATACATTAGGTAGGGAAATTGGCAGACTAGGTGGGCCAAGTGGTCCTTATCTGCTGTCAAAGTCTATGTTTCTATGTTTTTATGCCAGTTTTTAAGTACTAATTAAAAAATGTATTTTGCTACCATTTCATATTTGTAATGGTGCCCTGAGCCTCCGAAGAGTGACATATAAAATAAAGGCAACAACACTTTAAACTACTGCTGCCACCACTACCCATGGGCCCAGGTGCTACCTGCTAGTACCAGTCCCAAACACCAGCTACTCCATCCTACACAGCCTCAGATACTAGCTCCCCCACCCCACAACACACTAGACCCATCTCCTTCTTCACTCCCCCAACACTGTCCCCTTCTAGCTAACACTATCTCCCTTCCCCCAACAGTAGCCACTCTCCCATCACTGCCCCTACACTAGTCTACCTCTGTCCAAAGCACCCAACAATAGCCTCCCCCTCTCCCTGCACAGTACTCAAAACTATGCCTCCTGTCTCCACAGTACCCAACACTAGTCTCCTCCCTTCACAGTTCCAGACACTAACTCCCTTCCTCTACAGCAAGCTGCACCAACCCACTTGCTTCCATAGGGTATACCATTATTACAGCGACTCCCCCACAGCAAAATCATTACAGTGACAACAATCCGTTCAACATCCAATGTCAAAATGGTGGTTGCAGCGATATCACAGTACAGTGATTTGCTGATAGCCACTCTCCCCGGTAATCTGCTCCTGGGGAATGGGCAACAGTAATTTTTGTCCTGTCGCCGTGAGGGGCATCGACACATTTGCCAGGTGATGTGATCGCTGTCGACAAAATGTTGTAGCTGTGAAGTCTGACAATTTTTTGTTGACAACAAGGCTTGCTGGAACCCTTACACAGCACCCTACACCAGACCACCTCCATCCAAAGCACCCACCAGCCACCTCCCTCAATGGCCTCCACCATACTAGCTTATTCCCGCCACAGCCCCAATACAAATGCCCCTCACACTCCATAGCTTTGGATAATAGCCTCCCTCCCACCACACCCCAACACTAGCCCTATTTCTTCACAACACAAGACAGTTGCCCAGACACTAGCTCCCACCCTCCAAAGTACCTCAAACTAGACCCCTTCCTCCACTGCCTCATACAGTACCCTCCCTCCATGACGACCACCAATATCCCCACCTCCACTGTCCCAAAAACTACCCTGTTTCCTCCACTGCTGCAGTAATAACCCTCTTCCTCCAAGGCCCCCACCCCACCCCCACATACACACTCTCTCTCAGCTCCCTCCCACATACCCTACTGTGACACACACACATTAATGGGTATGGCCCCAGCATTACAGCCAACTCACATATAGGTAGAAGTCAAGTTTTTACCTGAGTAAATAGGAGCCAGAGGCAGGTCTGTAAGGGATGATGTCCATGGGACCTGTAAAATAAAATACAAAAAAGGGGTCACAAAGGATCCACCATTCCTTAGAGAGTAAATAGGGCAGAAAGAACAAGTTAAAGATAGAATTATACTTATCTGATGGGAAAGGACAGAGTCTGTGTCCTGTCAGACCTATAAAATAAAGAAAATCAGGTTAATATGGAGAAAATATAATAGCAAGAAAAGAAATGGAGAGCTGAGAGATGCAAGAGGTATAGAACAGCATAGAAGTAAGGAAAATGGTGAATTTAGAATGAAAGGTACAGTCGGGTCACAGTAGGAAAAAAGACGCATAGAGAAGGGAAGGGAAATAAAATACAGGAAAGAAAAGAGAAAGTGTTTGGGAAGGGGCTTAGTTAAAACCTCTTAGTGCTTAGGATGACCAGGTGGCCAGTATTTCAAAATAGTAGTCCAGGTGGGTTAGTGGAACTTCGGCTGGAGTAATGGACCAGCTTTAATAAAACAGGGAAAGGGAAGGGGAAACTGATTAGCCAGAAAAAGCACAATAAGCCGAAGTGCTAGGAGTGACATGAGAGAACAGGGAAATTAAGTGACTTGCACAGGGTTACACAGTATGTAAGTGGGGGTTGTGGGATTCAAACCCAGGCTTGCAGGTCAGTGCAAAAGGTGAGGTATGGTGCATACTTCCAAAGTGGCTTGATTGGCTACTTTAAATCCTTGAGTGCTGAGCTTAAATATAATGTGATCATGCCCTGCAGAATCTGACCAGATGCCTGGATCAGGTTGGGGATAAGGGGTTCCCCTCCTTCCCCCCCAGCAGCTACTGGCTCCCTTGGCCCCCTTCCTCTTGGCATTTACAGGTTCCCTTAGCCCCCTCCTCTGACACCTACAGGCCTCCTTGGCCCTCTTCCCCATCAGCAACAGGCTCCTCCAAACCCCCAAAGCTCCATGGTGAATTCCTGTAGCCCAAACATCACTGCTATTAAATGGGATCCACAGATCCATAGCTCAAATTTTAATTCCAATACTGCCCTAACCAAACCCAACACCCATCCCCCCTCACTAAAGTTTGAATTTTCAGAGAACAGCAGTCCCCCTCAGAGCAGATCTTTTCTTCTCCCTTACTCTCAGGTTTCAAATCACAAACTACTGTACAGACCCCTCAGAATAGTTCTCCATTACTCAAAGTTTAATTTACTGCACTAACCAAACCCAAAACACCCTCCCCCCTCACTGAAGTTTGAATTTTCGGAGAACAGCAGCCCTCTCAGAGCAAATCTTTCCTTCTCCCTAACTCTCAGGTTTCAATTAAGACTACAGTACAAACCCCTCAGAATAGTCCTCCATTGCACAAAGTTTAATTTACTGCACCAACCCAACACCATCCCCCCCTCACTGAAGTTTGAATTTTCAAGGACCAGCAGCCCCCTCAAAGCTCAAATATTTTCTTCTCCTTTACTCTCAGGTTTCAATTCACAGGCTACAGTACAAACCCCTCACAGTATGATCCTCCTTAGCTTAACGTTTAAGGGTGTTCCCTGGTGTTTTGGCAACCCCATGCCAAATTCATAATTTTTTACCCAGTACGTGGTGATCCTCTAAGCATTTAAAATCAATAGCAAAAAACATGGGTTACCATTCTTATTTTTGAGTTACACAGTGAGATGTAATGTTTCTCTAAGGGAAAAATCCATAAAAGGGTCAGCTTGTTTCATATTATTATAGCATCATTGTTTTAGGTGTGAAGATGGTTGTAAAAGAAAAAGTGAAACAAGGATACATCATTCGTCAGCTGCGCTGCAGGCCATAGCACTATTGCTGAGCGGAATGGCTGACATGTTAACCAGTTTCTAATTAATTCACAACTTTGGATCCCTTCTAGGCTGATCAATATCTTCAGCTTCACCCACTCCCCCTAACAGCCAACCACCTTCCTCTCTGCTACATTACCCTTCCAAGGCACTGGACTATCCTCCATGCAGCTGAACAACCTTTCTAGCCCCAACCTCTCACATGATGAGCAACGTCAGTGGAGTTGGAGCACCACACAGGCTCTGGACCAGCTTCTTACCCAGCCAGCCACCCTCCCTGCATCTGGACCAGCCTCCAACTACATGCAATACAATCTCCATGTAGCTGAAGCACCACCCCAAATGTCTACACCAACAGACAACATATCTGAAGCTGTTCATTCAAGTCCCTGTCCAGCAGTCCCTCAGCCAACCACTCTACCTACAACTGGATCCACCAGAAGACCTGTACCAGCCTTACCATCTGACCACCCACCCTGCAGCTGGACCTCACTTCCAACCTTGAACTAGCCCCATCACCAGCCACCCTCCCTGCTGCCAGCTCACTCTTTAATACCCTGTACTTGCCTCCCCCAGCTGATATCCCTGCAGCTTGACCCTTGTGTTTGTTCCCTCCCATAGACCAACCCCTCTCCCAGGTTGAGCAACCTCCGCAAAGCTGTACACCCAGATAACCACCCTTCTAAGGAGCTTGACCCACCCTCCCTCCCTCCCTCCAGAGGAAAACCACCTCCTGACCACCCTCCCTACGACTAGACTCCCCCATCACCCTTCCGCAACCAATGGAACCCATACTTCTCAACATAGTATAAAACAAAATGTGAGATACTAACATATAAAATATAAATTCATGCAGTCTTCAGCAAAAGAAAAAAAAAAGTACACTGATCCCCCAATTACAAAATGGATTGACACATGCCACTGTTTAATCAAATACAAATATTAAATGCAAAAAACAGCTCCCCCACAAACACACTCAAATATCTGCAGTAAATAATTCTTCCTTTATCTGCAGGTTACTCCAGATTCTCAGATTAAAAAAGCTGTAGTCTTTTCTCTGTAAATAGAGTTAAATAGGTTACTGAATGGATACATACAGAAAATGCATTCTGAATTTGCTCATTTATACAATCTTCATGCTGTTTACCCCAACCCCCCACCAGACACTACTTTAAAGAGGACAGGGAATGATTTCTTATTGGTAGATGTTTATGATGTTCCTGTTTACAAAAAGGATATCCATAAGCCTAAATGATCCATATGTAACTGTACCTGAATAAAAAGTGACATGAAAAACTGTATTTTGCATTGTTTTGTTTTTATGGACAGCATTCTGTTGCAGTTCTCTTCATGGAACCAGTGATCTGGAGTTTTAACTTTGTCACGGTTTGAGGAAAGAACTCTAATCATGGTTCTGATAGGACAATAGCTCATGTTTAGCATTCTGTACTCAAACCTTGACATAGTAAACACTCCAAATTACTGGTTCCAGGAAAAGAACTGTTCAGAATGTTGTTCATAAAAACAATTGAAAACGCAGTTTTTCTCATCACTGTTTATTAAGGTATAGTTAAATATGGCAACAGCGAGAGGTGATTACATCCGTGGTTGACCACTGTTACTCAGGCATTGTATTTTATAGTGTATGGAAAAACTAGCCACTGTGGTAAAAAAAAAAATAGTTTTTTTCAATGTGCGTTTGTTCTCCAGCTCAGCTATGAATGCCTCCTGCTACGTATGTTGAGCAACTGAAGTGCTGAAATTAGCCATTGCAATCTATACTGCAATGGGTCTGTAACTGTCTGAATGAAATGTATGTGTTTTGAACGAATTTCCAAGCAGCAGTTCAACTTTCCTTTCCAAGAATTTTGACAGGTGGTGACATTCTGTCCTGTAATCCCATCATTATGACATAGTTAAGCAAGGTTACAGCATACTGATGTCATAACAATGGGATTATCAGGTTATAAACTAATTGAAAACAGGGGTTAATAGACACTGACAGTACATTATATATGGTTCACTGGGAAGCAAATTTATCATTTCTCTTACTAGGAACACTGCTAACTGCTGACAGCACAGATTTCCTGTCCCTTTAAAGTAACTAAATCAGTAAAAATTCCACAAACAACAAGTGATCTAGAGGCACAATGAATATTAGACACTTTAAGGAGGGATTTGATTGAAAATAAACTGTGTATTTCAAAGGTAGCCACATTATTTCAGAGCAATGGATTTTTTCATAACAAAACATTGATTGTGAAACCTGCACAACAAAAAAAACCTGAGTGATGGTTCCCTTACTGTATTTAACATTTCAGGGAGTTAAAAAAGATGTACTTTTCTATTTAAACAACACTTACCTTAACATATAAATCTTAAGTGCTGCAGGCAACACCAGTTCAAAATGAAGAGTTGCTGCTGTGCAACTGCAGCACTTGCTTTTTTTGTTCAATCAGTCAAGTCGACTCCTGAACTTCCTTGTTGTTCAGTCTGAACTGACTAAGACTCAGAATTCCTCTGATTCATTCACAGGCTGCAGCAGTGCAACTGCCAGCAAGTCAGCAGTGACTCCCTGTACCCAAGCAGGCCCTGATCAGTCCTTTGGATCCTGCACCATCCTCTCTCCTCTGTCCTGCACCTCCTGGTTAGCTGAGTCCGACTCCCACGCCAATGACACCGGCATCCACAGAACTCACCACCATGGTCCCGCTGACTTCCCCCAGGCTCCCAATGATTGTCTGATCAAAAACCAACCTCAAGCCATTCTTAAGAGGCTTCTCTAAGGCAAGCCAGTGCCCAACGGCTGGAAGAGTGGCTCCTTAAATTTATTTTAGTCCCCCTTTTGGTGTTGGATCTGGTTAAGTTATGGTCTGGATTTGCGGACAGACCAAAGAAAAAAATGAACAATGATGAGCAACTCACTCACAGATCCACAGGCAGGCAAGGCAGCTCGACTCAAGTTGCAGCAGCAGGCCGCTACTTTTTCTCTCCCACTCTCTTTAACGTCCCGTGGTGAGTCAGGTTGTCTCGTGCACGCATGCAAAAGCTCACAGCCACTATAAATCTTGGGACAGTGAGATTTTTAAATAATGTAGGGGGGGGGCCAACCACAAAATATGGGACAATTGGAGTCCCATATGAATAGCAAACAAGACAGGAAATTCTACCAGTTGGAATAGTGAAAGAGGGTTAGCTGGCCCCAAAGTTTTTTATTGTTTGTTTTTTCTGTTTCTATGTATTTGATGTATTGTTTATGGTTATGGCATTCTTAGGAGGCAGAATGGTGCAGTGGTTTAAGGCTCTGAGCTGCAAACCTGGAGACCAAGGTTTAAATCCCACAGCCCCCACTTGCATACTGTGTGATCCTGAACAAGTCACTTAACTTCCTTGTGCTCCCAGATCACACCTGGAAGCAAGCTTCAGCTTAGTGAACCTCTCCTGATTAAACAATTTTCCCATTCAACTTGTATGACCTGTTTAATTGTGTATAATTGTGTTTTCCACTACCATCTCCCCCAGGACACATCGGGAGATGAGCAATTTGTTTGTTCAGTGTGTCTTTCTTGGTGAAACTTTTCAACAAATAAAATAGATAAATGTATTTAGAAATAAGCACCAAAGGATAGTTGGGTTAAGTAAAACCCAGAGTATAAAGTGAGAATGTCCAGGCAGATAAAGGCGGCTATAGCTAAGTGGCAAACAGTAGCCAAGCTAGTGTTGTAAAATTGTTAAATTTACTGATTTAAAGTGCTCTTGGGTATCAGTTTAAGTCAGGAGCAAGGGAAAGGTAGTGGACCAGGCAGTTACCCACGTGACCAGCATAGTTGCCACAGTCCTAGCCTGTTAGCCACCCCAGCAGCATAGTTGTCACAACCCTAGCAAAGGGCTAGTAATCTGAGTAACTGATCCAGAGACCCCTATAACACTAGCCAGCCTAGTGGAGGCAACTTGGCTACTAGTCACCTGTATCACCCTGGCTTTATAATATGCATCTAAAAAAACTTTTGGGACAGCTAGCAATTATTCACTAGGTCAGCTGGCTAGCTTGGCTATAACTGGGGCTTTACTCTACCCTTGCTCCTTCTAGCACCCTGTTTACTATCTAATTCAGGGCCTGCCTGCCCTCTGTGCAACCTCTGTTAGCTACTTAATTTGAATGCTGCCCACCCCTGTGCTCCATTTAGGAGCGTCAGTTAAATAAATTTAGGTAATTTTGAATAAGGCCACCATCTCACCATATGCTCCCTTCCTGGACTGATTTTTAAATACATTTGAAAAGATCCACTCTTGGCAGTCCCTTGCCCTAACCATGCTAACATCCAAGGCTGTCTTTTACTGTATTGTGCTCACTGTGTGAAAAGAAACATCTTTTTTTATTTAAGCATTAGTTCAGGCGGACGGTGCCTGCTTTATGGCACTGTCACCGACTCACCTCCCCAAATTAGAGAGAAGTTAAGGAGACAGGAGGTGGGTTAAATGTATGCTGGATGCCCGGCTGGCTGCAGGCAGGTGGGAAGTCTTCCCTTGATGGGTAGCTGGCTCTCCTGATATTCATTCATCTAATGATGCTTTCCTGGCTGGGGGGGAGGCACTGCCAAGGGACTGGCATTTACTTTTTCTTTACAAAAAAAAACAAAAAAACAAACATGACTAAACAGAACCCATGCTGCAGCTGCCAACTTCTGATCCTGGGGGCTGCAATAACTATTGGACCACTGACACTGCTGGGACCACTGAGATTTTTACAGAGATGAGAAGAGGACTGCAGGTACTACCTTTTGCTCTGAATTTAATTCCCTGTGTCCCCTCTCCCTTCTGCCACACTTTTTTCATGTTTTTCTTTTCTTGTGGGCACCTGAAGTCCCCTGACTGTTCTCCTTCACAGTCAATTCAAACTCCCCCAATTGCCATTACTGGCCACTCTGTGTCCTCCCTGGCATTCGGGATACTGAGTCCCTATCAACCAGCTGTCCAGAGCAAGCTGGACCTTAGATGTGACACTGGCTTATGCTACCTTCACTGGGCAGGCTGCAATAAGGAGAAAAAAAAACTTAACTGCAGACAAGCACTTTATTTTTATGGGGCTACTGCCACTATGTTCACCCCCCCCCCCGTCAACCTAAACTATAGGGGGCACATGGAGGTACCTTACTAGGGCTTGCTGACATCAACTGAGCTTGCTGGTAACCCCATTTTTTGGGGATATTACACTCCTGCCTTTGCCACCCTCTAAAACATACTCAAAAATTAAACCACCTCTAAAACAAGAGGCTGTCATAGCACCCATCATTTTGATGACTGCTCCTTCCTCATCTTAACACAAAAGTAATGGTCCACTTCATGAGCTTCTGGCAGGAAGTCACATCCCAGACTGATGTCCATTCCTATTGGCCTGGTACCTGGTCTGAGACAGGACCATTTGCTGTTGCTACACAAATATCAAGAACATAATGCCATTGAAATGAATGGGCCTATATACATTTCAATGGGACCACTCGTTTCAGTGGTGATTTTTCTGGTCATTTTGTGCTAGGCTAGTGAAACTCCTGTTGAGTTGGTGGATTTTTCTAATCATTAGCCGTAAAGGCTAGTGGCTGAAAAAGTTAGCTTCAACCCCTGTGACAGTCTGTAAAATCTCTAGCACTGCAGTGCAGGGTGGCCACATGTGGGGAGGGGACTGTCTCATACCTCTCAATAGTCCCCTTAATGATGTGTCCCTCATTTTATCCCTCATCATTGCTGTGTCCCTCACTGTAAATGCTGTTGCCGCACAGAGAAGGTGCTACAGCAAAAAGTCAGTCTTCAGCTGTGGTGGTCCAGCTGCAGGGAGGAGGTCCAGCATCATGATAGGGGTCCAGCTATAGGGGGCCAGATATGTAGAGACTGATCCCATACATCTTAACTGTCCCTCATTACAATATAGTGTCATGGCACCGACCATCTGGAATCCCACTGCAATGTATGCACATTCAGTTATAGCTTGAACTCCCCATCCCCAATCAAGTAACTAATGCATGGGTACATTATGGTCCAGGTGAGGGAACCTCTTTGGAGATACTGATTCTGGAGAGTGGATGGGGAGTACCGGTAAAATGAAAGGTTACACTGGTTTCAAAGGGGACCCATAGTTCTTAGAGAAAAGTAGTACCAATAGATAGTAAATAAAACTATGCTCAATGGCCATTAATGCATTGCCACAACATGACCATAATTTTCATGTCAATGAAAAGCTCATTTGAATAGTTTTAATGGTCATTAATTTATTGGCTCAACGTGAACATAATTTTCATGGCAATGAAAAGTTCATTGCTCAGTTTTAATGGTTATTAAACATGCCATTAAAATAGCCCAATACAAAATTTAAGGGGCATACCACACCCATTAAATATTTAATGGATAACTGTCATGGTTAAGTAATGACATGGGTGAGTAAATTAATGGTTTGCACCCATGAAACATCAACAATTAATGGAGATTTAATGGGAATAAAACCTGGCCATTAAAAAAGGTGATACAAAATGTAATGGTGAAAATTAATGGGGTTTCATGAAAATAATGGAAAATTAATGGAATTTAATGGCATTTTAATGGATTTTAATGCAGTGGTGATACCCCATTCAATTTGGGAACTTAACTGAGGTTTGTTATTGTGATTTGCATATACTGTACAGCTCATAGCGTTTTTCATTTTCAATGTATGTTTCATTTTGTATTTCTTTCAAACGTTGGTACGATAGTGGTATCAATTTTCTAGATGCACTGATGCCACAGTGATACCATATAAGATTGGGATTTTTATGTGCACCGATTTGCTTCTCTAATGTAATACCCTTCTGTTGACATTACCCAATACTGATACCACGGTGGTACCAAATAAATCTTGGTGATACATAGAAAACAGTTTCTTCCTACCATTGCATTATCATTGGACACTTCTAAGGCAATATAGAGCCCCACATGAAAGGGGACTCAAAATTACGTAATACCATTGTGGTACCATTGCCCATTTACCAGTCTGGGCAACCTGCCAAAATTGCCATAGGGATGCCACTGTGCCATGGCACTACAAATGAGGATAGAACACTTGACTGGGTTGACAACATTGTACTACTAGACTACCACTGGGTAGTACCATTTAACAATTTCAGGCATACCCATGTATTGCCATTGATGGAACACTGTGTTGCCATTGCAAAAACATTTGGTAAAGGTACATAGAGTAGCTCTAGTGGATCATTGTTTGCTTCTAAAGATTGGAGTGAACATATTTAAGTGGAGGTATGGGAATGCAAAAAAAAAAGAAACTGGAGCGGGGTAAATGAAGGGTGCAAGTAAAAGTCACAAGGTGTGATTTATTGTCAATGTAAAAGAAATGCTATAGGTGGAATGTATTGATTGAGGGTTGTTGATAGGTAACTGAGTATTCTAAAAGTACACTAAGATGCCAGTACACTTTTCATAAGTATATCAGAGGTATACTTAGTTTATATAGCATATATATTTTCTAAAGGTGTATTTCTGCTGAGTACTTAAGTACACTACTTTTTCGTAGGGGCCCCCCATCTCCCTTCTAGAAAATCCTCAACCGGTATTCAATTACTAATGTAAATACTCACGAAGCATTCAACGGCACAGGCTGTTTTTGTTGAGTGCTGGTTTAGTTCAAGTGCTCGCCACCTAGCATTCAACTAAAACTATCATGACAATGCATTTTTACTTAATTCTCAACTTACTATGGGTGAAGCATTGGTGAATGCTCAACCATACATTTCTTTATGGGTACATAAGCAATAGGACACTGTGGGGTGTGCCCTAGACATTTATAGTGCATGGCCAGGGGCATGGTGAGGCACAAGACCACTGGCCACGTACCTTCAGCTCTTTGCTGTGTACTGGAACTGTCTAGCGTATACCCCCAGAGTGTCTTATTGCACTTATGAAATGGGCACCTATAGCTGCTCATGTGAGAACATTAAAAACTGTGTGCAGTGCTACTACAGTGTTATCTAAAAAAGGCAAAAATAATGCAGTCATAATGAAGTGCACATGAAAAAAAATGTTAATTGTTTGCAGTGCTACTACTGTGTGCATCAAAAAATAAAAATAATGCAGTGGTACAGGATTATGTGTGACAGAAAATCAATGCAGTGTACAGTGCAATTAAGCAGTGGTATTCTACACTGTTAACTTTGAAATGGGACTCTAGATTGCTGTGTATACTCTGCTTCCCTCTGGGATCCCCTTGCTTCAGCCTGTCAGCTGTTCGAAGTCCCACTCTGGATTTTGTTTACCCAACCATTAGTTTTACTTAATATCCATTGAAAAAAGCAGGAAACTGATGCAGTCAAAAAAAATAAAAAAAGAGTAAAGGTCAGAATAATTTAACTGCTGCAAGACTGGTCATTTCAAGGGTATTTGAATGGATATTGGGAGCAATTTTGACAAAGAAAGATGAAAAATGGAAAATAAATGGTTCAGAATACTAGAAAATGGAAAATGAATGGTTTAGAATACACTGCTCAAAAATATGGGTCATTTGAAGGGTATTTAAGGAATATTAGCAGCAAAACATGAAGGGTAAAGATAAAAAAGTACCAAACCAAATACCAAACTTGCCTCCTGGGAAAGAAGGCACTCCTCGGAAAAACCCCACATCTATCTCATCACACATCACCAGAGGGAGGAAGAATGGAGCACTGTCCATACCATTCTGCCGAACCTTACTAGGGCAGAGCGCTTTCTCCTATCGGGCCCCCCCTCTGGATAAATGAACTCCCGATGAAATTACAAACAGCGCCTAATGTCTAACTCAAAATGTACCTGCTTCTCAGGCCCAACTTGATAAACAGGCTTACCCCAAAGGTAGCACCAAGCAGGGCTACCTAGTGGACCCTGCCTCCATTCCAGCCTAGCCAAGGGCTTAAGTAAGCTATCAGTCCTCTTTAAAAGCTCTTGGTACTGCCCCTTCCTAACCCCCCCCCACACATACACCCTACTTGACAAAGCCTCTGAGCTGTTCCCCTATCATAGCCCCCCTGTTTCACTGTCCCCCTGCCTCTCTCTTTCTGAGCTAGACTCAAACCCAATCCTCCTTGTTTCACTGTCACCCAGCCTCTCGCCATCTGGGATAGCGTTAAACCCTATGCAGTTACTCTGCCATAGTCTATCAACAGATTTGGAGGTTTCAAGGGGTGTGCTACCTAGGGAAACCAATTAGAAATAGCTTAGTATTCTATTACAACTGCTCTGTTTTTCTCCTATTTGTCTAATTCTCATGTAATCACTCTTTAATGCCTAATGATCAGGCCTCTGTAACCACTGAATATGTGTATTGTCTTATTATCCACCCTGATGTGGAACCTTTGCAAAAGAGCTCACTCTCAAAGGTCTTTCCAAAATACTAATTAAATAAAAATAAATTAAACAAAAAAAAATAAAAAAGGGAAAATGAATGGCAGAATGGTACAAATACTGAGAAATGAAGGGACTTTGTGAATAAAACAATTGGAAATTCACCCTTCTTTTTTGGTATGGGTTACCATCTGTAGTTTATGGCTTATTTTATATCATAGCCTTTACAGAAATATAAGTGTGCTGTGTACATGCAGAATGCATGCCACATGCTTAATTGTGCAATGTTTGCATGCGGTTCACATACATAAAGTGAACCTAAGTGAAGCAGGGGCCAGATATTCAAAACTTTATGCCTGGTGCAAACTGATTGCACCAGAATTGCGCCAGAATAATGCCAGTGTGCAATAATCAAAAGACCAAATAGCACCAGCAAAACCCATTAGTGCCAGCGCAGCAAGATAATGTATATATTTGGCAAAGTGAGGGGTGGGATCATGTATACATGCGCAGCACTATATTAAAAGTTGTAGCATGGCACAAGGTGCAATTGTGCAACACATAGAGCAGCACTAGTTGCCGTCTATGAAAAAGTCATAATTCCAGGAAAACCCAGGATGGGCGGTGTGGACACAGCAGCAACAGGGAACAATGAGGAGGCAGTGTGGGCGGATGGCCATCCTGGGCCACCCCATATGCACACAAACACAAATTGTGGAATGCAATGTCCCAACAGTGCTGTGAAGTGCACACTCATGCAAATAATACAATTGACCTAGAACACCACTTGCAGCAAAAAAATATTTGTAATGTATTGTAATGTACTGTAATGTGTACCTAATGTGATATTTGTGTATTATGTGCTGTTGTGCATTGTATGTCTGTATTGCACACCATTGCATCTCAGCCGCACAGTTAGTGTCTCCAAGTCATTGGCCCAGTGTGCTTACCGGGTGAACAAGGTGATACAGAACAATGTACAGAAAACATACATGGCCGAGACATGCTGCTCATAGACGGCACCACCCATGTTGTCATCATCTGGCACTGGTCCTAACCCTGCCATGCATTAGTGGGTGCCCGAGCACTAAGTGGACACCATGGCAGTCTATCCATGCAGCACACACCTCCAGTCCCCCCCCCTTGATGTACATCAACACAGTCCAGCAGACACATGCTGTACTGGGGGACTATAGGGTGTTGAGGGGAGGATGTACAGGTGGCCAGGATGCACCACATAGTAGGTGCTGCCACACAGCTCAGGCCTTCCACACAGTGCACATGTTCCACTGATGGTAATGTCCTTGCCAGTAGAGTGCCAGTATGATGGTATGTGTGGCCTCCCTGGTGCACATACTCTACACATGTCCAGGATCCCAGCACACACAGACAGCCATGCATATGGTAGTGTGGGGATCACATGCCATTGGTGCAGCACATGAGGGTCATGGGACAGTATGACTGTGGTGTCCACTGTCAGACTACACCTTCCAGCTGTGCATGTCACTGTGTGGAAAGCACCTGTCACTGTTACCTGACACTCCATAGGCATTGATGTGTACCTCACAGTATTGCCTACTATGGTACTGTACCAACTGATAAACACTGTGGCAGGAATAACGATATGCCTCTGGCATGCAGCATAACCACCCATTCCTGTAGTGCTATTTCCCTGGGTCACATTAGTCTTCGCATCTGTGTCCAAATCATGACTGCAACTGATGTTCTGTGAGATGTGTCTACTGACCTGTAATCCCTATCAGACCTTCAGGTGGAGCTGTGAGCTCAGACAGGAAAGTGACTACCATCCTGTATTTCCAGTCGGATCTATAGATGGAGCTGTGTGCAGCATGTTACAGTGCCAGGCAATCCACATGCTAAGCAGGCTGTAATTAGATGCTAATGCGGCTGTTTGTCCTCAGATTGCATGAGTATGCTCATTTGCATTGCAGTTTTGAATATAGCAAACGTTAGCACCGGGGCAAATGGGATTACGCTGGGCAAACGTGTCAGCGCAGCGCAACCATGTTAGTGCTGCGCAAGACTGTAATGTTCTATTACATGGTTCTGCAGTATTTAGCCTGCACTGTTTGCTGTTGTTGTGTTACACTGCTTTGCTAGCACACATATTGCCCACATTGTTCAGACTTCACTCACGCCACCTCTGAGTGCACTGGGCCTCTGTTGTAGTTTGCACTGCTCTCAGTTGCTGTATTCAGTGCTGTCTTATTTGCTGGGCTATTGTTGCACTGCAGTCTCAGGCCTGTTTGCACGCTGTATTCAACTCATTTAGCCCTGGGGCTATTCCTTTGAATATGGCTTGCAAAATGTTCTGGGCTAATTTTGCCTGTCATGCAGTGCAACTTTTGCCCTGGGGCAAAGCTTTGAATATCTAGCCCCAGGTCTTAAAAGCAAATCATGTTCGCATGCTGCAAGCTTGACATGTGTGCAGCAGGTAAGCTGGTGTGAACGTCTTCTAAAAATCATACCAGGTTCGCATGTTACATGCTTGACATGAGTACAGCAATTAAGCTGGTGTTAACATCATTTAAAAATCACATCAGGTTCACATGTTACATGCTTTCCATGTGTGCAGCAACTGAGCTGGTGCAAATCTCATCTGAAAAAATACATCAGTTTCTATTTCTCATACTACTGCTAACAATTAGAGCCATCAAAATACTTTTTTCATTGATTTCCCATTAAAATTAAAGTAGCTAAACTCATTAATCCTGATCCTTTTTCAAATTTTGATTTTTGTCATTAAATTGCCATTAATTTGTAAAGTATTTTTTGCTTACTGCATTAAATGCCTAGGATATAGTCTGCTGACACCCCCCACCAGATATGTGAAGAGAGGACTCTGTGTTGTGAAGCCTGACCATTTTTTCTCTTGGGTCATTCACATCCCCTTATGCATATTTAGTGCTACAAATGTGTTTCTCCATGACTTGCTTTCCTTTGTCATTCTGTATGAAGCATATACACTATGACCATACTGAGCACTCTTTATGCTGAGCAGGGTCTTGGGAGCATACATCATACCTCACATTTTGTCACTGAAATGAGGAACATGGACACTCAAAATGAGGGACACTAACCCTTATAATGATCAGGACATGTACTGAAAAATGGAGATACAGTACCTAACAACACAGTGGAAACCATAGTATTTACTTGTACCAACATTAACACCTGGGAATTAATTTCTACCATAAAGCAGGGGTGCCATTTAGGTAGGGCAGAGGGGGGCAGTTGCCCCCATCTCACATTTGTGCCTAGGTTGTTCTTATGGTATGGTAATAATGGCATTAAATTTGAATTTAATCTTTTGCACAATAACTGCTCCCTGGCCTGTGTGTGCTCACGCTGTAGGTGCACTCCTGACTCAACTATGTCTGTATTGTGTTGTCCACTCTCTCCACCTATTAGCGGTGGTGCCATCACACATGATGTGGAGGAGCTCCAGCCAAGCAAAAGCATGAGTCACGTGAGTGTGACAATGTCTTTTCCACCACAGAGTAGACAGGCCTCACACTACAGCTTGGAGGAGTCAGTGATAACTGAACTCTCAATAGCAGTGTTGTGACAGCATATTTTTTGGTCTACTGCTAGTGAATCCCTTCTCCCCTGGTGGCTGAAAGGGCAGGGGGTGAGTTAGAAGCTTACTTGAGACTAGGCTACCTACTTACTCTACTAGGCTCACCTCACAAAAAAAAACAGCATGGACCCCTCATAGCAATAGGCTAGGCCTAGCAGCAGTGGTGACAGAGGTGTGGGTGGCCTTCATATGCATTGATCAGTGCAGTGCAGTGGCAGCCATAGCAGCAGCCAAGCAACAAGCAAGCAACAAAGGTTGCATGTGTTTGGTTGGTGAGGTGACTTGGTCATGGACCATGTTAAGGACCTGTGATAAATGTTCCTAGCATCCCACTTCTTGCAGAAGGATGGAAGAGGAGTGGACTGAAAACTTGGCTGGTGGCACACTGGGCCAGGCTGCAGGTTTTGGCCAGATGGTTGGGTAAGTAAATATATATATATATATATATATATATATTTTTTTTTTTACTTGGGGATTGAGGAAGGAGGTAGGACTGAACAATGGATGTGATTTTCCACATTTCTGCACCTTTGGGTGGCTTCATGATCCATATGGGATGGGTACTGAATGGAATGGAGTCCAGGAGAGAAATTGGGACTTTTTTTGGGGAGGTGGTTCAGAGCTTCAAGCAGGAAAACAATTTGTTAGTAACTGGGTGAGTTTCAGCCCAGATCTGATGCACTGCTCATGGGTGTAGACAGATAAATCTTATACATTTGAATTTTTCCTGATTTGTGTATCTCTTTCCAGTCACAGCAAATAAGTTTTGTCTTTTAGAGATGTTCTAGACATTCTAGAGCTTGCCACCTAGGGGCTAACTAGCACCTGGCCTCCACTGGTTGTTGGCTCCCCCTCTACTGAAATCTGATATGGCACCCCTTCCATAAAATCAAAATAAATTTATTAATTTATTTGAATTTTGGTAACCAGGTAAGTCCACCGAGACAATAGCAGTCCCTTTTTAGGAGATGACCTGAGAGCGCAATAAGAGATGTACAGTGTAGAGCAATTTCAGCAATCACACAGAAGATAAATATCAATACAGTGCATTTTCACAGAAAGAAAGTTACAGCAGAAACACAAAACATAGCAAAGAAATAAATGACATCAAGCACAACAAAATGCATCAATGGTTACAACATAAAGTAAATAACAGGCTAGGCATATAAAATATTATAGATTATACATAATCATGTTAAATTCAAACCAATTTGTTCAGGTGCAGGAGAGTACAAAGGTGAGTCAAGGAAGAGGGTAGGGAGTGTAGCATAAGTAGGAAGTCAGGCAGAAGACAGCATAGGGAGAACAGAGGAGTAGGGTAAGCCTCATCAGAAGCAGGAGCATGTAGCAGCATCAGAGAGAGTGATGAACAAATTGAATTGGAACATGGGACGAGAGAGGCAAGAAAGGATGGAAGGAGGGAAGGAATTCCCGTCAGATGCTGCTGCAAAAGTGAAGGACTTAAGAGTTGTCTCTAGTCACAAGTTAAGTCACATGAGAAGGGGGGCAGATCTGAGCACTCTAGGGGCTTGTCTATGGTGAACAATCTCACTAAGGCAGGGCGGGGTAAATTTATGGATCAGCTTATGCATGAGACTCTGGGTGGTAAACCTCAGTTTTGATTCATAAGGTAGCAAGAAAGGACGTCACAGTGATGGTGACAGGTGTTGACCCCAAGGGCAAACCTACCTACTCTATGATATGCCTGAGCCAAGAGGGATAGGGTAGTGACATTGGTAGAAAGTAATAAAGGATCACCATAGGTTAGGAGAGGAAGAAGGGAAGAGGAGGCGATTTTGAAGAAGAGGCAGAGATGAGGTAGGGACGGATACGGTACTGGAGACCTATCTTCCGGTTCAGGAATTTAACTGTAGTGGAGGCATGGATATGGAAGAAAAGTGAGTAATCGAGGGTGATGCCCAGGTATTTAAAGGTGTAGACAGATTCAAGGGCATCCCTATTCAAAGATGTGATATTGAGCAAGGGGAGGGTACTAGGAGAAAAGGATGAGTGTGAGAATAACATACGTTTAGTCTTTTTTGTGTTAAGGATAAGATAATTATGCCTGAACCAACCTTTAAGGATGGAGAAGTCAGAGGCAAGATAACTGTTTATTTGATTAACATCCGGAGATGAGCGGTATATGAGTGCACCATCTGCATAGAGGTGCACAGATACACCACCACAGTTACTGGGTAAGTCATTGATAAACAGGGAGAACAAAATAGGCCCAAGAATAGAGCCCTGTGGCACTCCATGAGTTACTGGTCTGAGGCTGGATAGGGCACTAGCCCACTTGATCCTTTACAAATGGCAGGACAGATAGCTATGGACCCAACCCAGGTGTTATTATCAAGACCAAGCTCAAGTAGCTGTTGTTGCAGAAGACCATGATTCACCATATCAAATGCTTTTGTGAGGTCAGCAAAGATAGCACCCATTGCCGAACCTTAATCCATGGCCAGGATTATGTCTGTGGTTACTTTAATCAAGACTGTACGGGTGCTATGATTCTTTTTAAATCCATGCTGATAGGGACAGAGTAGATTGTGATGTTCTAGGTAACTGCAGATGAATATAAACTATTTGTTCCTGCATTTTAGCCGGGGGCACAGGATGGATATTGGTCTGAAGTCTTCAGCTGCTGAATTGGGCCCCCCCCCCATTATGCACAGGTATGACTACCGCTACCTTCCACTTATCAGGAACAGTACTTGATAGGAAGGAGTGATTAAAAAGGTCACGTGCTGGGTGAGCAAGTGCAGGAGCACTGAGTTTGAGGAACTTCGGTTCATTGGCATCATGACCAGGCAAGATCTCAGCCTTCAAATTAGCAAGAAGCCTCTGGACCTCTGTGGTGTGGCCAGCTTCAGGTGGAAGGAGGGATGAGTCCCTGGGTAGCTGGGAGTGATAGAAGTGGGGAGGGCAAGCGGGAGATAGTAAAGTATGAGGTGTATCTGTCAAGGTACATGAAGAATAAATTGAGTCCAGTTGGAATTGATGGGGGGGTCAGTATGGGTGGTACCCTGGGCAGTGAGGGAACTCAGGAGTTCAGTATCTTTCCCTGAACAAAGGAGTTGATCTGCCTCCAGAATGCTTTTGGGCTGCAAAGGTGTGCGGTTTGCAGTGACTTGCAATGCTGGCATTTTGTTTTATGTAGGGTGTTTTTGCATTTATTTCTGAGCTGCCTGTAAAGTTGCCAGTCAGAAGGAAAACCACTTAGTCTGCCAAGCATGGTCACAGGAGGACACAAGCATTCTGATGCCATTATTGAGCCATGGAGCCTTAACCCCCTTAGACCTGCATTTTTTTTTTCAGACAAGCATGCTTATCCACAATTTCAGTAAATGTGGCAATAAAGAAATCCAGAGCGTGGTTGATATCAAGGAGTATTTTGATAGGCCCCCAGTCAGTATTAGAAATAGCATTAATAAAGCTGTCAGTAATTAACAGAACATCCTATGTGTGAGCAGCATGTTTTCCATGAGAAATGGATGAGGGGCAGAGCAGTTTTCAAGCATAAAATGAGTGCTGTCCTTTGCTTTCGGGGACAGTTGAGTGATATGGTATGCACAGACTATTGGAGTCCCACAATAGTCAGGCTTGTGCCACCCCACAAAGAAGTTGACCTCCACATCCCCATGCTCAGGCACATTATGACATAGAGCAAGGGAGAGTGCTGGGTCATGTCCCATTGAAATAAATGGGGTATTTTTTGTTTACTATTTTATACATGATGATGGTGAATTGGAGACTAATGAAGGCCACTGCTCAATGAACAATGGGCTTGTTAGTAGAATAGTGGGCTTCATTATTCTCCAACTCACCATCATAATGTATAAAATAATAATAAAAAATAACTCCATTCATTTCAAGGGGTTACACCCCAGGACTCTGACCCATGGACATCATCTCTTAACAACTCCTGCATCTGGCTCCCTAGTACTCTGGAAAGAGACTCTCAAATTATATCAATACTTGGAGTGCTGTGTGTAGCAGCATGGCCACACCTGCTCCACTGTATGTGCATGTGGGGAGACTGGCCACGTGGGTTGGTGTTGAGTTATTGCTACTTTTGTGTTTGCTCCTTAAAGTCTGTGTACATGGAACCATTTAAAAACTATAAAGAGAAAATATTAGAAGTACGGTCAAGACAAAAGTAATTAAGCAGTTTTGTGGGTAAGTTTGTGTATTGGGGGTGGGAAGAACTACATGTGTTTCCATTGATACGTGTGCTACAGTTCAGCTGTGCAGCTGAGATGAGGGAAGACAAAAAAACTGAAAAGTATAACAGTGGCTATAAGCATGACACATGCGAGCAGATGTATGCAGATTTATATTAAAGTGCAAGGGAGCCATATGTGTGCAGTCAGTATAGCTTAGTGGTTAAAGGTACTGAACTGCATACCAGGAGACCTGAATACCTGGATTTGAATCTCATTAACCCCCCACTTGTATACGGTGTGATCCTGAGCAAGTTATTTAACTTTTATGTGTGCAGTTATCAGTGACCACTTGCTTTTTGCACACATGCCACATGCATGCAGTCTGTTCCAATTTAAAATAAAAAGCATGCTTTCCACGCTTGCTTGCTGCATGCATGCCACATGCATGCAAGCAGTTCTAATTTAACATTTAAATCATGCTTACAGCATGCATGTCACATGAGTAGTTTTATGTGTGCAGCATGAAAACATTTCATATAATTATTTCTGTAAGGGAGGGCAGTTACTGTTGTGTGTTCTGCACCGTAATGTTTGATTTTGCTGAGTTTTTCTCTAATTACTAATCCTAATTTTACTTTATTGCACTAAATCAATTGATTTTGTTTGTGTGTTTGCTGTTTGACTGAAGGAACATCTCTATCCCTGACAGTGGCTGAAGAACTCTTAAAAAGAAAGTAAAGGAGGAAAAAAACAGCCTGTTAGCACCAATGATTGAGGAGGAGATGAGTTATGCAGAGAAAAACACATAAATTCTTTCCAAAACACATTCCCTGCATGGATTGACAGCTGAAGTGAAGGCTGTCAGCAGAAGCTCTGATAAGACACTTCCTGCTTCAGTGTGTAGCAAGGAAGAAATGGGCACAGTCAGTACTGAATCAGTAACTTTTTTCATGATGGCCAGTCTATGGGAACTGGTGTTAAGGCTCCCACTGTCTGGTTCACTTATCCTGACTGACCCAAAAATGTGCTGCCTAAAGTAAACAAGGTGAACACACCATAGGCAATGGCAGTTGAATGGGACATAAGCATCTCTCATTCTTTTTCAGAAATGTCATGAATAATCACGGATGACTGGATCTGGAATAACAAATGTCCAGAGGGGTTATTACAGGGAGTGGGGACTGTTACTATTAAACTGAAAAATAATGAATCACACTTGGAAAGTAATCCAGAGATACTGGCAGCATTAATAACAGTTGTTAGAATGGGGGGGGGGGCTGCTACTGATGATAATCCTGGGACTACTTATGCTTGGCAAAAACTGATGGATACAGAACGTTCATAACTAAAGAAAAAGGTAAGCTCAGTAAATGAAAAAAGCCTTCTGGGTTGGGGGTGTTCCAATAAACAATAAAGCAATAAAGCAAATGTTACAGAAAAGTACATGACTGTGAAAGGTAATAGAAATCAGCCTGCAATTGAGGGTGTGTCTTCAGCTTATATTAAAGGGGATTTACTACACGTTGGCTGGGTGAGGTCACCCAGTGGAACTAAATGACTTTCTAACTGGTAGACTGAGGACAGGACAGCACAGCCCAGACCTCTAAAACCCTGAGGAGTCCTGGGACAGAAAATGTGAGAACAGGACCCTAAAGTACCCCAAGACTTCTACAGTTACCAGACTCTTTAGCCCTACACAACAGCAAATACAGCACTAAGCAAGGGATCTCCTTCTTGGCTCAGAAAACAGGGAATGCTCCAAGTGGATCAGCTATTGCAATGGTAAGAATGCAATGGTGAGAAGACTGGGGGAAGGAATGCAAATCTTTGAAAGGGAAAAAAGAAGCCTTTCTAAGGTAGTGCATTCCACCTTAACAGATGTAAACAACCCTCCAATTCAAGTAAGTCATTTTTTATTAGTGTATTTACCATGCCTTTTTTGGAGAATGACAGAGGCATTGAATTTTAGGATTTTAAGGGAAGTATTATTTTTAAAAGGCCTCTAGAAATTTACCTTGGCTTACAACATTGAAAAACAGTTTTAGATAAGGAAAGTTTTTTTCAAATATATCTAAGAAATTGAATATAGATATAGACAGTCAGTCAGTCAGTCAGTCAGTCAGTCAGTCAGTCAGTCAGTCAGTCAGTCAGATAGATAAATAGATAGCTAATTGTTGCTTTTGGTCATTGATGGTGGTTCTTCGCCACACTGGACCAAGAAATCCTTCTGGGTTTCCTCTCAGTTTAGGACTACAGTCCCACGTACAGTACATGAGGGCCTGTATCAAATATATCACTAAGTAAGGTATTTCCTTCTTGACTCATAAAACAGGGAGTACTCCAAGTAGATCAGCTACCACAACAGTAAAAAGACTGGGGGAAGGAATGCAAATCTTTGAAGGTGAAAAAGAAGCCTTTCTAAGGTAGTGCATTCCACTTTAACAGATGTAAATGATCCTTCTCCTCCAAAGCACACGGAAGTCCATCAAAGAGCAGGGAGGTAGATGCTAGAGGCTGTTGGATGGTCTGTTCTGGCACCTGTTCAGTTGTTGAAGTTAAGGAGCTGTTTGTAGATTACAGACCCCTCCATACTGACAATATTGTGGTGCTTTCTGCAAACAACTGTGACCCCAGAGAAAGGGAGGAGCTAGCTGGTAATGGGCTTGAAATGGTAACCTAAAGCAACCCTAAGCATTTCCTTTAATTGATTACTGGCTTTGACCTAAAAAAACTTTCATTGTAAAACTGATCTAGAAAACCATCATATATATGTTGCAACATATGGGGATGGATTTTCAAAGCCCCGACACAAGCTGTGACAATGGCAGCTTGCGCCGAGTGTGAGTGCATCTGGGACCCTGTGCCCAATTTTCTATTCCACAGGGTCCCGGCGCCAAAGTCCAGTGGCATGCAGCAAAGGTGGTGCTGGGCTAAATGGATGGCACACCCACCCAGAATGCTGCAACAGTGGTGGGGTGTCTGCAGCATCCACAGACAGGGGCTAGTGACTGGACACAGCCCCCCAACACTACCCCACCACCAGCACCCACGTGCCAATGCACACTGAGACCCTGGTGGTTTAGTGCCCCCCCAGGTGGTGTCCAGCACCTTACTCCCACCCCCCTCCTGTACCCCGATCCAGTGACCGGCACAGCACTCCATTAACTACTACGATCGACCACCGAATGAGCTGTCGGTACATGTACTGTATACAGTATGTGCACTGACAGCTTATTCAGTGGCCGGCCATGGTGGTGTGTGGAGGGCTATGCCAGTAGCCAGATTGGGGTATGGGAGGGAGAGTGGGAGTGAGGTGCTGGGCACTACCTGGTGGGGAACTAGACCACCAGGGAGATGGAACTATTGCAATGTAATGGGTGTCGGGAATCTGAAGGGGGGGTGTGAGAGGACCACTGGACCACCAGGAATCACCCACTGGGGATGGATCAGTGCAGGACACACAGTGGCACATACTGGATGACCCTTCCAGAAGCTGTCTAAGTATTGTTAGACCAGCTCTTCGCTGGTCTAACAGTACTTGACACTTTGCTCCTGGGGAGGTCTTTGAAATTCTGGATCTGAGAGCTGTGGCAGTCAGGGTATGCCACAAACCCCCTAGCGCCATACTGCAGCCACTTTCATGCACAAGGCTGACACCAGCACACTTTGGCACAGGCAGCCTGCTGGGTGACGCAGGCTGCCTTTGAAAATAACACTTGGCGCAGCCCTTGGCGAAAGGTGCCTCTTGTGTCAGACCTGTTTGATGCAAGCACCTTGAGTCAGTCTAAAGCCTTTGAAAATCCAACCCAAGATGTTTAGTGTTGTGTGAAATTCAAAAATTTCACTCCATTAAATATTTTGCATAATTTCTCAATTTAGCAAAATTTTTCGCTCCGGCGAAATTTGATTTCACGTGGGCTGTTGATTTTGCATAATATGGTTTCAGAGAGCAATTTTGCCAATCCATGTTTAAATTTCGCCTTTCGGTGAAAATTTTGCCAGTGTAATCTTTAATTTTGCTGGTGAAATTATACTCCAAAGGTGAAATTTGAAATGCATTGTGGGTATACAGGTCAAATATCATATTCAGGCTGTTTCCAGCACAGTCTATTGCCTGTAGAGTTGGAGACTAGTTTGTTGTGGTGCATCGCAGCCTATAAACCCTTTTAAAACCTCTTTAAAATGTGTTTTTGAGAGATAATTGCCCTGAAATACATAGCTTGTGCCCAGTGCTGATAGGGAACATTTTCTAATTTTGTGGATTTTTGTATAATACATAGTTTAATTAGTTTTGAGTTTTGTCTGTGTATGTGTATATGAAGGGGTTGAGTGGGGGAGGGTAATAATAATGAATAATAAAACCTTATTTTTATGGCATCTTTCAAATACCAAGGCACCTGACAAATTTAAAATCACAAATCAAACATCAGCAGCATAAATCATAAAAATCAGTAGTATCACCATACCATCAATTGCTAAATGCCTGGTGCCATAAAAAAGTTTTCAGGGCTTGCTTAAATCCCTCCACAGTCATGCACTCCTGTAACTGGCGGGGTAGAGAATTCCAAAGGGTTGGGGCCACATGCACACATGCTCTGGCCCCAGAAGATTTCAAACACACCCTTGGAATCTCAAGCAACCCCTCGTAGGCTGAGTGGAGTGATCGTTAAGGGCAGTAGGGGACAAGGAGCTCTTTCAGGTAGTCCGGGCCCAGTCCGTGTAGGGCTTTAAAAGCCAGAAGACTAACTTTAAAGGTAATCCACCACTGTACTGGCATCCAGTGCAGACCGCGTAGCACCAGCAAAATATGACAGGACCGAGATGAACCTGGCAAAAGCCGGGCTGCCGCATTCTGCACCATCTGCAGGCAATGGATTTCCACCCCCGGTAGCCCTAGGTAAAGGGAGTTGCAATAATCTAAGCCCGAGGACACAAAGGCATGAACCAATGTGGAAAGGTCACCAGAAGGAACCAGGTGCTTAATCCTGGAGATATTCCTTTGATCTTAAAAGGAAGATTTGACAACAGCCAACACCTGTGAATGCAGGGTCAGCCCTTCATCGAAAATTACCCACAGGTTCCACACCCGTTCAGAGGTCGGGAGTGATAAGTCCCCAAGAAAAAGTCCAGAGGGCAAACCAGCCCCCAGCCACTGTTTCTGGTGACCTGGGTTCACAACCAGCACCTCAGACTTTTCCTAGTTCAACTTCAACCAACTGGAATCCATCCACTCCTGGAATTCTACGAGACAGCTTTAAAGAATGAGACAGCTTCATCCTGGTCAGGTGCAAAAGAAAGGTAGAGCTGGGTATCATCAGCATAACAGTAAAACCTCAGCCAATACCTTCTTATAATGTCTCCGAGGGGCAGCATATACACTGCAAACAACATGGGGGACAACACTGAGCCCTGAGGTGCCCCATGTGACAGAGAAACTGGGTTTGAGGAATAAACCCCAGACACCACTTTCTGAGTTATTCCCGTGATAAATGATGTTAACCACCCAAGGACTGTACCTGACAGTCCACAGATGAACCTCCTACTGTCAAGCAGTACTCTACGGTTCACTGTGTCAAACGTTGGTGAGAGATTCAGAAGAACCAAGATGGAACACTCTTCCCATCTCTAGCCATCAGGAGATCACTGAGCACCCAGCAGCCAAAAGCTTTCTTAAAAGCTACTTTTTTTGCCTTTTCTGTAATCTTTTTTACTTAATTTGTTCTTTCTGTAAATTTTATTTTTCTTACCTTTATAAGTAGTTAGGTGTGTGTGTGTGTGTGTGTGTGTGTGTGTGTGTGTGTGTGTGTGTGTGAGACAGTGTGAGTAGTGACTAGTGATTGCTCAGACTGCGGGAGCACAGTAGGAGAGATGGAATAGGGTGAGGGAATGTCTGGGGTGATGGAGCTCAGAGAGATTGTGGTAGTAAGCATCGTACCATGTGCATGTGTGGGGGGCATGGGTGCCCATTCCTGTTGGACCGCTTTAAACTTGTGAGTGCCCCCCCCCCAGAAGCAGAACCAGCACCGCCTCTTGAATCTGAGACAGTTGAACCACCACCACCACCAAGTCCAGCACCAGGTCCTCTGGAGCAGGATGTGCCTGTTTCCCTGGGCCCAAGAGTGGATCCCATCCCTGTTTAGCATTGTGACCAGCCGGCTGCCAATTCATCTGGCCTTCCCCTGCCTGTGCCTGGTCCTCCCTGCACCTCGATTGTTTGGTGGTTTTTTGACTGTGTTGGGGGGGCAGCATGGTCAAGTGTCGCCTATGTGAGGTGGAGGTGCGCCATGGCCCCCGAAGGACTCACATGGGGACTGGGGGGGCAGTGCATCCATATGCTCAATTACCACCAGCTGGAGTGCCAGGCTGCCTCAGAACGGACCATGCCTGCACCTACTGGCCATTCTGTGGCAGAGGGTGCAGCTGTGCATGGTGGCATCCCTAAGAAGATGAGGGCCACAGCAGCATCTGCTGCTTCCCCAGCACCCCCACTGCTGCCGCCACCACCACCACCACCACCACCAGCAGCAGATCAGCCTGTAGAACGTGTGGACTTCAGAGAACTGCGTGTAACACAGGCTGAGTTGGCAGTTCTCTGGAGTGCTGTAGAGGAGAACAACGAGGATGAGTGCTGCACAACAGCGGCTGGATGGCATAGAGGGACATCGGCTGCAAATTATGTCCATGCTGGAACTGTTGCTGGATCACCATGGGATCCCACATTAGTTCTGTTTCCTCACACCATGTGCTCCCCCCCACACCTTCCTTGTTGTGTCATAAAATGTATTCCTCCACCATCCCCAATCCTTGTATGTAATTATGCCCATTTTTTGTTGTCTTCCGTATGCGTGACACTTTGTATTCTGGACCCCTTCCTTCTGTTAAGTGTCTGTGTGTGTGTCTGTGTGTGTGTGTGTGTGTGTGTGTGTGTGTGTGTCAAGTGTGTGTTTGTGCTGTTTTTGGTGCCTTATTTTTCTGCATGCCCAAAATGCATCTGTCTTGTGTCCAGAAAATTGACAAGTGGTAACAAAGTGAAATGTGAGTGTTACAGCACGTTCAAAGGCCCCCAGAATTAATGGCGCACTCAGTCATGCATGCAGTGGTCACACAGAGTCTCTAGATTTTTTCCACATGCCCAAAATGCATCTGTCTTGTGTCCAGAACATTGACAAGTGGTAACAAAGTGAAATGAGAGCGTTACAGCACATACAAAGTCCCCCAGAATTAATGGTGCACTCAGTCATGCAGGCGTGGTCACACTGTAGTCTCACGATTTTTTTTTCTGCATGCCCAAAATGCATCTGTCTTGTGTCCAGAAAATTGACAAGTGGTAACAAAGTGAAATGTGAGTGTTACAGCACATACAAAGTCCCATAGAATAAAATGATGACCGTGAGCGAACTGTTGCTGGTCCAATGTGTGCTGCGATTCCAGTAAATGCATTGTGATCATCTCAACCGGATCGAAGTGACCTTTGCCTGTATATTAATAGTAGCCTTGGTGAGTTGATATATATATTGATATATATTTGGGTATTTTGTAGGTGGGGAGTTGACCTGGACATGTACTCATTGTATTGTTTTGTATCACAGGTCACAGATACTGCTGGTGTGCACATTCCAGCGCTCGATGAGAACTTTTTGCATAGAAATTTGAAACGGATGACTCTCAGGCAATTGAAGGTAAGTATTATTGTTTGGCAGGGTTGGGGGGCAGCATATTTGCAGGTTTGTCTCTGATGGTTTCTTATTTGGTTACTTCAGCACAGATTTCATCTGCATTCTTCTCGAGTCTGGTTGTTAATGACTGTCATGGTCATCGAATGAAATGACTCCTGCATGTTGCATGTCTGCCCCAGCCGGGGTGATGTTGAAGAACTTCTTTGGATAAGGCCATTTTGACACAACAACAAAGCATCTGGAAGTTTCCTAAAAAAAAAAAATGAATGACTTCTTACAACTTGATTGTCATTTGTCCCTGGTTCTCAATCTCAAGTCAAGTTACATTTCAAAATCTCATCATGTCAAGTAACACAACCTGTGTGCAACCTTTTCAACACTGTCATGGTCATGGCTGCACAGCTGCAAGTTCAGAATACAGTGCATGATATCTTACAGAAATAGTTTTGGTGATGTACACACATCACCTAGTTTATGAATCTCACTCAGTCACATTTGCTGCAGTCTTTCAAAAAAAAAAATTGAATGGATGAAATAAAATCTTGATACTTACCAGTATGGATTTCAAATGGATATTCCATAGGTTCCTGTGTATGGTACAGCTGCAGTACCATTCATACCAACTTTAAGCATGGAGAGTTTTTTTGTTAACCTGTAAAAAAAACAAAAGTTTACCGTATGTGTTTGACCATTACGGCTCAGAAAAGCTACAGAAAACAAAACATACAGCTAAAGGAAGTTAAATAGCATAAAAAACATTAGTACACATGCTCACTTTATAGTTTAAATATTAAGAAGCTTTGTGCCTGTGGCTGATACATAGATACATAGATACATAGACAGTGTCGGCAGATAAGGGCCTATGGCCCACCCAGTCTGCCCATTTGAGCTTGTAAGTTCAGTTTGTTTTCCTAGAAGTCTGTTGCACCTTACCCCTGACCTCCAGAATTCCTTTATGTCTATCCCATGCATTCTTAAATCCCGTGATTGTTTCAGCCCCCACCACTTCCTCTGGCAGGGTGTTCCACTTGTCCACCACCGCTCTGTAGAAATTCTTCTCATGTTTCCTCTGAATCGTCCCTCCTCCAACTTCATCCCATGCCCTCTAGTCCTGGAACATTTTTTCGCTTAAAAATAGTGTTTTCCTGCACCCTGTTCCTCCCTGTAAGATACTTGTATGTCTCTATCATATCCCTTTCTCCCTCCTCTCCTCCAGGGAGTACATGTTCAGTTCCTTCAACCTGTCTTCATAGGACTTGTGATGCAATCCATGCACCATCTTTGTTGCCCTCCTCTGAACCTTCTCTACCCTGTCTATGTCCTTACGTAGGCATGGTCTCCAGAACTGTACACTGTACCCAGGTGGGGCCTCACTAGTGTCTTGTATAGCGGAATTATGACCTCCTTTTCCTGCTGGTGATGCCCCTGCCTATACATCCCAGCATCCTATTTGCTTTACCTGCTGCCTTGTCACACTGTTTCCTCTACCTTGAGGTCATCAGAGATGATAACCTCAAGATCCCTTTCCTGCTTGGTGCATGCTATATCCTCACCCCCCAACTGATATATTGTGCCAGGGTTTTTGTGCCCCATATGCATTATCTTGCACTTCTTTGCATTGAATTTCAACTGCCAAACCCCATGATGGATGTGATCTCCTGTTTGACTCCCTCTGCCTTGGCTTGGTAAATGTAAATGAAATGGGGAAATTTTGTCTGAATGACACTGGTGGTGGGTGCTGGTCTGCTGGACTGGTGGTGATAGCTGTGGCACACGATGACATTCTCTGTTATATCTTCCTGCATCTGGTGGTGGTGGCAGTGGCTAACAGCAGTCCTAGTCATGGTGGTCCGGGGGGGAGGAACTCATGCTCAGTGGTTACAGTGGCTAACATCAGTCTTGGTGGTGGTGGTCTGGGGGGGCAGACAAACTCATGCTCAGTGGTGGCAGTGGCTAACATTAGTCCCGGTGGTGGTGGTCTGGGGCAAAGATAAACTCATACTCAGCAGTGGCAGTGGCTAACATCAGTCCCAGTAGTGATGGAGGTGGTCCGGGAGGACGTACAAACTCATGCTCAGTGATGGCAGTGGCTAACATCAGTCCCAGTGGTGGTGGTCTGAATCCAGGGGGGCACACTGCATTTTAATAACTTCAGTTAAAACCTACCAACATTAACCACATCATCATCCTCATAAAGAAAGCTG
The DNA here is from genome assembly GCA_016271365.2 of Neoceratodus forsteri. Classification (NCBI taxonomy): domain Eukaryota; kingdom Metazoa; phylum Chordata; order Ceratodontiformes; family Ceratodontidae; genus Neoceratodus; species Neoceratodus forsteri. Next base: position 91,834,237 of record CM057456.1, on the reverse strand, counting down.
CTTTCACAGTCATCTATGTCTGAAATCTGACCACTGGGAAATTCTTTCTCCATTGTGTCATCATCTACGTCAGTGGTGGGCCGTTTCATGCTGCCACTGCCAGTGCCACCAAGATGGTCCATTTCCACATCACCAAAACCGCCATGACTAGGCCAGTGTATGAATACCGAGGCTGCAGTCTGTGCTGGTATGTGCCTCTCATTCATTTCTGTGAATGTTAGCAAACTAACATTTGCAGGAGAGAGGGGTTTGGACGACAATCCCTGACTATTGCACCTGCTGAGCTGAATACCTTCTTGACACTTACACTGGAGGGTGGGCATGTGAGGTACTTCAGTGCCACTGCAGTCAGCTCTGGCCATTCACTGACCTTTCCACTCCAGTACAAAAGAGGATCATTAGTTATTGTCAGATGCCTGTTTTCAGACAAATATGACTCAACCATTCTTTGTGCTGCACTAAGTCCAGTGGTTGAAGCATCATCCTGTTCTCCTGAATCATTTATTTCACAAGTCCCCACTTGGGACAAAGCCTCCGAAAGCAGGTTGATGCCAGTCACTTTGGATGACAGACCACCTGGAACTGCAGTCCCCTTCCCCTTGCAGGATATGCTTGATAGTCCTTCAGGTACATCTTCAGCCGGATTATGCTGCTGAGGTTTTCTGCCTTGGCATGTGACTTCTGTGCCCCATGAACCAAGTGCACCAGTTGGCCACTGATATTTTTTACCTGTTCAGGCCCTTCCTCCAGTACTGATGCAATTCCACGTTTGTATCATGGGTCCAGCATTGCTGCTATGGCAAAGTTGTCACTACGCTGAATGCTTTCAATGTGATGATTCTGGTCGAATACTGTCAGCAGTGTTGCAGCAACATACTGCTAGCACTGTCTCCGGCAACATCAAGGCTGTGCTGTACATTCACCAATGTCTACCTCAGCACCTGCAGCAGTGGAATTGATTGGCTAATGGAGGCAGACTCACCACTCACTGCCTGAGTGGCATGTTCAAAAGGCCACAAAATTATTACAGAGTCCATGAGGCGCCACTGTTCAGTTCTCATAGACATGGGGGCCCCAGAACTGTCACGGCTAGTGTGCATCACAAGATATTCTGAGATGGCTTTGTATTGTTCATATAACCTCTCTGCCATGTATAAAGTGGAGTTCCATTGGGTGACAACTTCCAGCTTCAAGTGGTGCTGAGGGAGGCTGTTTTGCATCTGCAACTGCTGCACTTGGTCACGGGCCTTTGCAGATCATGAAAAGTGAGAGCAGATACGGTGTACAACAGTCAGCACTTTCTTTACATCAGCATGCTGCAGAAACTCCTGTACCACAAGATTTAAACAATGGGCCATGCATAGAACACGAAAAAAAAACAACAATTTTTTTGCATTTCACCATATTTGACCCATTGGCACTTGATATGAACCCAGCTCTCAGGGACGGGGGTTCAGCCACTTGTCAATTTCAGTTAGAACCACGTCCAAAATTTTTTCACCAGTGTGTGAACAGGTCACATTGCGCATAGCAATCGTTGCATGCTGTTGAATTCCTGGAAAATTACTACCCTGACAATCCACCTTACTGCACTAATTATTCACACTAACAACATCACAAACAACCCCAGGCACCTGCGCCCAGTGTGCAGTTATACACAAATATGAACTCCCTGCTGTTTTGCCACTTGTCCACATATCCATACTTAAATGGATGAATGGAGAGGAGGAATGCTGAAGGGCATGTCTTACTGAGTTGGACACAGTACGGAACAACTCGGGGACATCACGGGTAGAAAATTATGTCCTGGATGGAACTTTCCATTTTGGACAGGCACATGCAGCAAACCGCCAGAACCCAAAATTCTCCACAAAGGAGAAGGGCAAAAGATCAATTGCCAGCATTTCAGCTACAGCAGCATTAAGTTCATGTGACATTGTATGATTGGGGGGGTACTTCAGCTTATGAGCAAAAACACCCTGTAATGTGGGCTGACTTAAACATTTTACATGGGGTGTGATGACAAATGGTTCTGCTCTGTGATGAATGCCATTGGCAGGGGGTGGAGTGTGGACGTTTGATGAAGACAGTTGCACAACCGATGTTGGCAAACCCAGAAATGCAGATATTTTGCCAGATTTGCCAACCAGGATTGATGTATCACTTGCACTAGACATACTGCATTCACCACCACCAGCACTGGACAACATTTCAAAATGCCTGCAATAATCCTCTGCTCTAATTTCCTCACTACTGCACACATTTAATTTCCTACTGGACTTAACACTCATGGAAGGGGATAACATGCTCCTTATGGTTGCTGACCAGGGTGAACACCCCACTGGGGTATTAGCTGCCATTTTGTGCTGGGTCCACAGTGCCATGTGCCTATTCTTAAGATGCATATGCAGTCCACCTGTGCCCAGATGGCTCCCCTTTTTACCTCGACTCACACGCACATGGCAAACCTGGCAGATTGCAACTGTCTCATCATTTACATCTTTAACAAAAAAATCCCAAGCAAGGGATTGTGGTGATCTACTTTTAACATGTCCATGATGCTGCTTATTTAACTTTGTTCTTTTAAGCACTGAAGTGGGGGTGGCATGTGATATTTCGGGCACTGTACACCTGGACTGCAACTGACCACCACGACTACCTATCATTATTACTGGGTCACCATCATCATCAACTGAAACTGTTAAATCACAAGTTTTTACATGGGGGGGATTAATGCAAACAGATTCAGACACAGCCATCTTGAATTTCCTTTTCTCCAGTTCTCAACTGGGGTCAATTACATTATCATCATATTCATCAACATCACACACATTCACATTTTCTGCTTGGATGCTGGCATGTGGACTGCATGTTGCAACCACAGCAACATCATTGTCATCATCACATTCATCATCACCATCAACACCACCATCACCTGATATTTTTTCACCACACTGTGAATCACTGCATATAAAATGCATGACATGAACTGTGGTGGATGAAATATCACATTGTATGCTATCGTTGACATGATTATCAGAATCCTCACGTTCAGTTACTGGGATGTTACTGGGAAGTATGACATCATCTACACTGCCACTCACTTGCACTGCTTCACACTCCACTGTATTTTTGGATATGGTACACTGGTCAGAATTCGAACTTGAGGCAGCAATTTTCATACTACCACCACCAGTAACTGCACTAACACCACCGGCTGGGAAAATATCATCTCCTCCAACTATGAGTGAAGCTACTGATTGGGCTATAGAAAACATTGCAGGAGAAGTACCTATCCTCACATCAGCAATGCACTTCTCCATCTGCATACTACCATGCCCACAGACTGTCTTACTGGCAGCAGTGCCATGGCGAGGACTAGTTTTGCTTGCACATCTCTTTGCGGGCATTTTCGGGGATCAACAACAATATTATAAATACATTTAGATTGTGGTACATTCACTCTCTCTGGGAATGCTGGATGTGCAGCCAAAAAAACAACTGTGGCTTCAGCAACAGATAGAGATGGTCACGCAAATTCACAAGTGAAAACACATTCAGTAACTAGTGGTGCTGAGGTCACAAACAATCCAATCTGGAAAAAAAATCCTTTTGCCGCTTGGGGTGGGTGGGCACTGACTGCAGATTTTAAGGCAGTACAAGCAGTAAAACAAAGAACAGATACCACAATGGCAGTACAAAATCAGACAGCTGCAGTGGATAGCAGGTTCACACTGCTGCACCAGCAATTGCACTGTGGCACAATAAAAGGTGTATTATTTGATGTCACGCAAAGCCACACACACACTCACTCACACACACACAAACAGAACAGTTTGTCTACAATGGTGAACGAGTAATGTGTAGCAAATTGAAAAGTTCAGTAATATGCACGTATTGTAAACAACCTTAAATTATAAACTGCTGCACCAGATCCACACAACACACAATCCGCAATAACATTTCAACAATTACTGACAATATTACTGTGTATACATTAACACAGTTAGTTATATAACAAAAATACTGTATAACCAAAAAACAAAGAAATCCCTATTTCTCTAACTTAAATCTACCTACACCACAGATACACCCTTCGCCCAAAGCACTCTTTCACTGTCTTTTACTACACACACTCAATGTTGTACATTAACATTCAAAATCCACACACAAACAAAGACACTCGGTGATATGAGCACAGGACGGCTTCCTACAATAAATGAACTAAAGTTTGAGCCCCTTAAAAAACTCAAAAATACTTTCTTAACAGCTTTTAAAGGTTTGAATCACAGACAGCTCAGAGCACACTGTCCCCTACAGTTTCCTACACACACTACCCCGAACTGAGGCTGTGCAGATCAATATAGAGCCCATGTTACCCAAAATCCCAAGAATCACTGCAAAATTCGCCTTCAGAGCTTGAAAACAAGGCAAAGTGAGGTGAAGTGCATTGTTTTCAATGCACTTTGCCTTAAAGTTTGGTGGAGTAGTGGTCTGGGAAGGCGGAGTAATGCAAAGTCATTGCTTTCAGTGGACTTCGTGTTACTTATAATAATGCGAAGTACTCCACTACATGTTGCAGAGTACTCCGCGAATGCGCCTTTGCTTCGTGAATCACTTCATGGAGCGGATTGAGCCCACTTTGCCCACCACTAACTGTTTGTTAATTTTATATTGTCGCCTCTGCCCTCTTAGATAACAAAAAACTTTAGTAGTAAGTACCAACCATACACATTGCAGTTCTTCAGTTGTCCAGACACAGCTGATCTGTAGCCCTTTTTGTGAGGTGTTCTGTGCTGTTGTTTTTTCGTTCAGTTTTACTTAACCCTACCCATACCTACCCAGTTATTATACAGTTGTTCAATACCCATCCCAGGCCATTACCCACCCAAGAAACTGTCATTGTATTAAGAAATACTTCTCTATTTTTCAGAGTCACTGCCCATCCATGTTGGGGGAGGTGTTGTTTGTCGTTCTTTTATTTAAAGTAGGTTATCTGTGCCCTTTTTCCCCATGTTACTTAATTCCTGTTTGGGGAAAGAAAAAAAGTTACCTTTTTTTTTTTTTTTACTAGAATAGGCTACCGTATACAGTATTAGTTGTACGGAGTGTTGCTGCATGTCCTGATTGTGTTTGGACTTGGAAACCAGTAGTGCAGGTATGAGGTGTTATTCACAAATCACACAGTCAATTAGTAAAATATCCTTTCTTGTTGATGATAATTTTTATTGTTTTCAGATAAAATGAAAGACAAGATGGAAGACATCTTGCAGTATACAGTCACATTTTCTGTACATAGATACATTTGGCCACCGTACATCTTTACATAAGTACAAAGTACTAAAACAGTAAATGGAAGGAAAGGTTTAGTGGGTAAGAGAGGGAAAATGAGGGGTACATGCATCGATCAGTTTATTGGTTAGATCCGCATTAGTATATTCCCTAGTGGTATATCTCTCTACCTCAAAAAACATGGGGAACATTGTTCAGACTTTTGACAGTAGACATAGGAAATGTAACAATGAGTTCTATGTGTTCAAAGGGTAGTTAACTCTTCTCTTACTAAGGGGAGTCCCCTACCATAGATTGACACCTAGAGGCAAGTGTTAGGTACAAAGAAAATATTCTACCCTAGTTTCCCCCAAAACCAAGTCAGTAACCTATAAGGGTACTCACCAAGACAAGGTGCCATCTCAGAAAATTATCTTACATAGACACCATGGACATAGACACCTCAAACAAAAACTCTGTATCTCTGAGGCCAGACCTATCCCTTTTCATGGTTTTTAGAGGAGGTTGGATAAGAGCGTGCATATGTTCCGCAAAAGACCAATCTGGCCCTGGAACAAAAACAAAATGTATCCCAAGCTTAAATCTGTACTGGGTGAGTTAAACACTCTATATAACATTGTATATACAACCATGTGCATATTATAGGAAAAGACTCATTGCTATAATCTTCAAACCAGCAGATAAGTACCATGGGTTCCTCTCATGTTATTAGGTCCCCTTATGGAGATCCCTTACAGTGTTACTTTTTACCACTATGAGGATATTCAACCTATCCCTGTTGGTGATTGGGCCTCATTCAGATATTTCAGATAAGGTTCCCAGCAGGCTTCAAAGGTGGAAAGTTTAGTCTTCTGTAGATAACATATCTTGTCCAGTTTGGCCAAGGTGGACAGGGACCCTAAAATTTCTGACATTGTAGGAATTAAGGGGGTTCTCCAATTACATAGAATAGCTTTTTTTTGTTTGTAGAGCCAAAAAAGCCAGCCACCTGTACCTCAAGGGGGCAACTTGGGCATATCAACACAGATCCCCAAAAGAAAGAAGAGAGAGCTAAGGGGAATTGATTGTTGCAAAACCCTGGAGGCAGTTTTTTGTGTTTCCTGCCAAAGGAGCTGGAGCTTTGGACAAGACCACAGGACATGCACTAGATCACCCCCCAGCTCCTGACATCTCCAGCGATTATCCTGTTCCAGTACTTTAGCTTTATGAAGAATGACTGGGGTTCTGTACCAGGAGTGTGCAATTTTATTTTGGATTAGTCTAGATTTGGCATCTGTATACCAGGTAAGTGTATCCACCAACGCTTTATCCCAGGCCTCCAATGGTATATAGGTTTGCAGCATCTTTTCCCATCTTTGTCTTGCTTCATCTGATTGAGATGGGAGAGTATCTCTAAGAGTGGTATAAATACAACCTGCAAGGCCCTTAGAACAAAGTAGCCACTTGGCCAGGGGAGAACCTTTGTCATGACTCAAGTTGGGGGATAAAAAATGTTGAGTGGTGTCCCTGAGTTGGAGATATCTCCAAAAGTTTGAGTGCGGGATACCCCATAGTTGTCGCAAGGAATGAAAAGTCTACATGGCTTTATGTTCAGGGGTTAACAGATCACTCATTTTAGTGATGCCCAACTCCACCCAGTGTTTCCACAGGACTTCAGCTCCTCCTATAGTGATATCAGGGTTTTGCCAAATTGGTACGTGAGAAAGTGGGAGGGGGTCTAAGCTCATTTTAAGGAGAGAACTGAACCAATTGGCTCTAGATGAAATTACCATGGGCGAAGTAAAGTCTACACTTATTTTACTGGCCCCAGCTCTTTTAGGGCTGCTCCTCTGTACAAAAAGGGAAGAGGGATGAGACAGGCCCATAATGTCTGTTTCTAGTTGTATCCATCGTGGTGAGAAGGGTGAAGGAGTGTGCACCCATTTGAGCCATAACGAAGACCTGACGGTATCTCTCTGGCCAGGGAAGATTCCATCCGCCTTTCTTCCAGTGTGACCTCAGCTTAGATCGACTAAATCTGGGTTTAGATCCCTCCCATAGAAAATCCCCTAATTAATTTATCAAATATCTGAAACCATTGTTTTGGTAAAGGAACAGGCAGATGCATCAAAAAATAAAAAAAAGTTTAGGGGCTGAGATCATTTTTACCGCTGCAATTTTCCCTGCTAGAGTAAGCTTAAGAAATCTCCACCTACTGAAGTCTGTCTTAATGGAGGCGAGGAGGGGCTGTATGTTAGCTTGCCATATTGTCTCCAAAGATGGGGTCAAGAAAACCCCCAAGTATGTAATCCCTTCTAGTGCCCAGAGTAAAGTATCTGCAGCTATCATTTGCTATACACAATGGGTGTTGAGATGGAGTACTTCCGTCTTACTCTGGTTCATTTGTAGTCCTGAATAAGATGAGAAGGTTTCTAGGAGGGTAAGAAGGGGAGGGATAGCATTATGAGCATCTTCCAAAAGGAGAAGGAGGTCATCAGCATACATAAAGGTTGTATAGCGCGTATTCCCCACTAACAGACCTTTTATCTCCGAGTGGCTTCTGATAGCTGCAGCCAGGGGTTCAACAGCTAACACAAACAGAAGGGGGGAGAGTGGGCATCCTTGCCTCGTACCTCTGCCCAAAGGGAATGGGGCAGAAAGCATTGAATTTGTGTTAACCCTAACTAAGGGGCCTTCATAAATGGCTTTTATCCTAGAAAGGAATGTTTCCTCTAACCCAAAATGAGAAAAAGTCATATATAAGTAGTCCCATTCCATGGAATCAAATGACTTTTTGAAGTCAACTGTGACAGCAGCTGTAGGTGTATGCAATAATAATAATAATAATACATTTTATTTCTAAAGTGCCTTTCAAATTTTCAAGGCGCTGTACAAACATAATAAAACACAGATAAAAATTCAGTAGGGACTTGGCAAGAGGGATCAAGTTCAGCAGATTTCTTAAGTGATCTGAACTATGACGTCCAGATACAAATTCCACCTGTGATGGGTGTACAAGAAGGTTCAGTAAGGGATTAAGTCCGGAGGCTAAGATTTTGGCATACAGTTTACTGTCCAGATTTATAAGTGAGATCGGGCGGTAATTTCCTGGGTTGGTGGAGTCTTTTCCTTTTTTGGGAATAACCACTATGGTTGCCTCCCACGTAGAGAGCGGTAGGGCACCTTTAAGTTCTATCTCCTGGAACACTTGGGTTAGAAGGGGTGAAACAGTAGGGGCCAGAATCTGATAAAAGTCATCCATATAGCCGTCACTGCCTGGAGATTTCCCTTTTCTCAGGTCTTGGATGGCTGCGAGCACTTCCTCTCTGGAAATAGGGAGATTGAGAAGTTATGCTTGTTGCCGCTTTAATTTAGGCAATACTAGAGTATCCAAAAAACCCTGTGTGTCTTTGTTAGGGCCAGTTTGTGGGGAGGAATAAAGGTTTTTGTGGAAGGAGGACATAATATCATTAATATCTCTAGAGGTGGTACCCAACACCTCTTGTTTGTTCTTCAACCCCGGGATATATCTGCTGGTCTGCTGTTTATGAAGTTGATATGTGAGTACTTTACCCCCTTTGTCCCTGCCTTCCCAAAAGGTGTGCTTAAGGTGGAGGATAGCTGCTTTGGCTTTCCTATTTAGAAGTTGGTTAATTTCAAACCGAATACTCAAAATGGATTTACCTATAGGTGATTGAGTAGATGGTGAGGGCGTAGCTTTAAAAATACTCTCAGCTGTCGCAAATCTCTGTTCAAGATTGACCAGCTGCACTTCCCTTTGCCTACGTTTGGTTGCAGCGAACCCTATAATGCTACCTCGTATCGTGGGAAGAGCTTCCCATGTTGTACTGGCAGAGATGTCATTTATAGGGTTCTCAGCAAGAAAAAGGGAAACCTCCCTTTTAATCCAGAGAATAAAGTCAGGGTCTTTCACTAGAAGTGGGTCCAATCTCAATTGTTTAGTCGGTGGGGGGGCACCGGATCCCATTGTATAAGAATCTGAACTAGGGCATGATCTGAAATATAGCAGGGAAGAATTGAGACATCAAGGGTTTTAGTTGTCAAACTGGGTGAGCCAAGCCAAAAGTCCAGGCAGCTGTATGAGGCATTTGCTTCCGAATGAAATGTATAGTCTCTTGCCCTGGGGTGGAATATCCGCCACAAGTCTGTGAGCCCCTGGTCAGAGATCATTTGCTGGACAGCCCTCCCACTTCTAAGGTGTGCTTCCTTCCCCCCATCATTCCTATCCAGGAGAGGTACCAATGTGAGGTTAAAGTCCCCACCAATTAACAGAGGGCAGTCTGGGGGTTTAAATTCCAGAATTATTTCTGCCAGGTAGTGAAAAAACTGAGGGGTGTATTCATTGGGAGCATATATATTACACAGGGTGGGTGGGACTGTGGGCGTACTATAAGTAGCTATTATCCATCTGCCATCTTGATCTGAATGGGACTGTTCCAGTGTCCAGGCAAGAGATTTATAGACAAGGATGAGAACCCCGTGGTTCCTAGTCTGGGCATTGGAGTGAACTTGTTAACCCACCCAGTCTTTCCTTATACGAGTATGATCATCCCCAGAGAACTTAGCCTCCTGCAGGAAAGTCACTTGGGAACGGTTACGTTTCAGGTGGGCCAGGACCTTTTTTCATTTTATTGGGGAGTTTAGCCCCCTGACATTCCAAGTGTGTATCACAATATCAGACATTTCATTTAAGGGCCCCTGGGGTATAACAGAGAAGCAAAAACACAGAGACAGGGGAGACAAGGCCAAGGACAAAAACAGTAGGGGTACCTCTATTTGTTTGGTATTTGTGGGTCACTAACCTGTCCCTACAAAGGGGACTTTAGCAGTGGCCGTGGGTTTATCTAACAACAGTCTAGAGACTATATACTGTCTAAAAGTCTTAACTAACTAACTAACTTATCCTACAAAATATTAAAGATGCAGAAGGACTAAACCGGCTAGAGCCCTAGCCAATGATATGCCCTAATGCCCTTGGGGGTGGGGAACAAAGCTTCCCAAAAGGGAAGAAAACAGCTTATTACTAAGTTGCTTGTACTGACTTATCTGGCACCAAGTTGAAACTCAGAGAGAGCAGCTATCAAACTCTTGCAAGAGCCATATACGGATATACCTGAAAACCCTTCAGGTGGGGAGGTACAAGGCATTTGAGGAACTCTTAACCTGGTATACAATATGTTTGTTGAAATAACAACCCAAGCTCAGATATATCATTAGGCCTGACCTTCTTAATAGTCATTGGTCTATTAACAACAATCTGCCAAAGCTGAGGTTAGTATAGGGTGTCAGCAGAACTGGTCTTTGAGTCTTTTCTGCAAAACCACATCCTGTATATAAATAAAAAAAAAAAAAAAAAAGTCAGAGGATGAAAGAAGAAAAGACCCCAAAATCAGCCCCCCAAAAAACGGCTGTTATGACCGTAACAGCCACTAAGTACAAACATCTATCACCTTACAGGTTTAGAGCCTTTCTGTCACAAGTATATGGCAAGCTGCTTGAAAGCGAACCTATTTTACCACCCTGCCTTTCACAGTATTAGGATTCGGCACCAGGTAAAAGTGTCTGACATATAAAGTGGTTTAGTATTACCCTGAGTGGTTGACACAGGAGCTATAATGCTGTTTGCTATTTGGTAGCACAGTATCGAATATGGCCCATTTCGCACATATTTGGACTGAATCAGCTCCAACGCCTATACTCCATTACAGCACTTGTTCTCCCTTTATTGCACCGTTATATGGCAGAAGTACTCCAAATACCAAAATAAATTGTCTGGTACAAATTCTGCGTGAATGCATGCCAAATTAAAAAACAGAGTGACAAAGATGCGAGTTGCTGCAATTGTGGGACCCATGAAATGTGTGTAATTGGGGGATAAACTGTGCTCCGAGTGGTCCTATATCCGACATACTAATCAAAGCTCACTCATGGAACAGTATGGGGGGAAGGCCGAAAGGAAAACCTTTGAGTCACCTTGATGGGAAGTGGTGCATCTTGCAGGAGTGCAATGGGGGGTGCCACTGAGTTCCAGACTGGAAAATGACCTAGCCAGTGGTATTGTCTGGCAATTTTAGCCTCCTGACATAGGTCCCCGGGTGACCACCTTTTAGTGGACTACTCAGCTTGGTCTTATCTATAGCCTTTACGATCTGTAAAAAACTTTCATAACTCAGCAGACACACGACCAGGACTACCATGATATACACTATGTTAACTGCTGCTAAAGCCAGCCCACTGTAACTAACTGAATCGACCTATGTTTAGCCATATAGGCCTCAGTTCCCCCCAAGTACATCCCAGCCCACGTTTCTAATGACTTTAAGCCAATAGCCCCCAAATACTTATCTGACAATTAAACAGTTAGGCTATTAGGGATTCTCATAGTTCATGGAGGGTTTAGCAGTTTCACCTCTGTGAGGTCTTGTTCAGAGATTCGGTCTGAGGGAGAGCCTGGGGCTTGAAGATCTGGTGAAGGTAGCACTGACTCTGTCTCTGCATTGTGGGCCCAAACAGCGTGTTTATCATCAGGGATATCGTGGTCCGGATCTCCATTCTCAGTGTCCATTTCAGCACATATCTCAGCATCAGGAAGACCACTCAAAATCAAAAATCGGTTGTGGGCAAACTACGGGCTGATGTACTCTCTTTTTGGGTTCAGCTGAGGCCGAAGAGGTTTGGGCCTGTGCTGCAGGGGCATTTTTCCTCTCCTGTGGGTGGCCCCATTTGGAATGTGGTGTGGTTGGTGGCCTTTTCTTGACTTTCGCATTTCTAGGTTCCAGTCCCGCCCGGGGAGAGGGGGGAGGGCGGTATCAGAAGAGTCTCCTTGTGGCGAGTGCCATTGAGAAATGTTCTCGGCCTGCTCAGAAGACAAAGAGCTCGGGCCGTCTGGCCGTATAGTAACAATGAAGACAAAGGCCGCTTCTGCAGACGAGAATTGGTGGGCCATTCCATTTATAGAAATTTGTAATGTTGCAGGATACCTCAGGGTAAAGGGGATATTCAGCACATGTAGCTTCTGATGCATTTCAGAGAAGGCCTTATTTCGAACTGCTAGCTCTCTTGAGTAATCCTGGAAGATCATAATCTTATGATCCTTCCATTGGAGTTGCCCCAGCTCCCTAGCCCTTGTTTGGATAGCTTCTTTTTCGGCAAAGTTCAAAATTCGGACTATGACTGGGCGAGGCCTTTCCTCTTGAGCTGGCCTGGGTTGCAGCATATGGTGCGCCTGCTCCATCGTGATCTTAGTGCCCTGGGGTAATTGCAGAATCTCTGGAAGCACTTCCTGTAAAAAGGGTAGCACCCTCCTACCCTCACCCTCACAACCCTCCGGAAATCCAAGAAGGCATAAATTGTTATGATGACTTCTATTTTACAAGTCATCTACTTTTTCTTTTAAAGACTGAATTTGGGCCTCCTGTTCCCTCATAAATGCAGTATGATTCTGGAGTGTATCCTCTTGCCCCGTAGCCTTTTGTTCCATTGCGTCGACTCGAGGTTTATCTGTTGTATGGAAAAAGCAGAATTGTTTGCTGCTAGAGTAAGTGTATCAATGCTAGCCATAATAGTCGCAAACATCTCCCTGATTGAAGGTTCTTCTTTATCATTTAGTAAGTGTATCATACTGTATGCTTGGCTGCCGGAACTGCTCGTATTTAACTCAGTTTTGGTCCGTTTTGTCTCAGAGTCGGCCAGTTGTTAAAGTGAATCTTTGGATCACTTAAGATTCATTTTCCTCCTTAGAAAACCACCCAAAACAGTGTCAAGTTCAGGGTTCAAGGCTCTTAAGCAAGCGGAGGTGTAGAGCTAGGAGGCCATCTTGGTTGAGCGTTAGCCACACCTCCTCCATACATCCTTTCTTGATATACTCCCAGAGAAAGGCAAAGCTTTGAACAAGCATATGAACATGCCTGCTAAGAAACAGTCCAGTACAGGGAAACATGTCAGGGAGGACGAGGCAGCAAAGAAGTTTGTTGAGGACAGTACAACTTCAGTTCCACTTTCCGAAAGAACACGTGTGTCTGCACCAGTATCTTCTGTTGGCTCTGGTGGTGCAGCAGTTACCAGTAAAGGAGTTGTTCAAAGTACTGGCATAAGTGTGTCTCATTTGTTTTATGACCAAAACTGTTGCATCCATGCTGGTTGGGGATGATAGTGAGAAGAAGGGAGACACTGACACCAGTACAGGAACAGTGCTCCAGGATGAGGGTGATAAGTCTGTCAGTGTGACTGTCCCTGTTCCTGTTGGAGTTGGCACTGGTGATAGTGTTTAGCTGGAGTCTGATAATCCTGGAGATATGAATAGTCAGCCCCCTGAGGAGATGGATGTGGAGAAAGAAAAAGTTGCCGTGTAAGAAGTCGAGGAGGAGGAGGAGGAGGACATTGAGGAGGACATTGAGGAGGAGGAGGAGGAGGACATTGAGGACATTGAGGAGGACATTGAGGAGGAGGAGGAGGACATTGGTGCTGATGACGTGTGGGATGATCCCCCATGGGAGCCAGAGATTAAAAAGGTCAAAGGTGATGTAGGCCATTTACATGCACAGTCTGTGGGTCAGGCTGTCAATAAGCCTATCAGCAAGCCTCCAAGCAATCAAGTCAGCCCCCCTTCCAAAAGTAGTCTTTTGGAAGTGATGAAAACAGCCCAAAAGCACAAACTTCAATGCCGGTTTCTCAGCTCTCCCAGTCCCAGCAGCATGTTAAGTCCAGAGGTCAAAAGTCCCTAGTCTGAGACTTTTACATGCTTGATCCGGTTGACGAGACCATAGCAATATGTCAACTGCATCAATCGCATGCTAGTCCATGGAAAAAAGGGAAGCCACATAGGCACCAGTGCCCAACACGCCCACCTGAAAAACAAGCACCTGCTGTACTGGCATCAACACCAGAAGGACATCAGAGCTGTTGGTGGGATCTCCCTTAGCAAGCTAAATGTAACTGAGAGCAGTGCAATACAGCAGGAGGATGGAGGGCAGAGTGGGTCAGTGGAGGAGGAGGATAAGCAGTCCTTTGCTGTCTTGTGTAGTGGGCATAGATAGCAGTGGATGTGCCACTCCCAATCCCTTGACTCAGTAGAGTACAACACCACACCTAAAATCAACCAAAATAACTGGTTAAATGTGGTCTGCACATCCCAAGAGGCAACTGTTACCCCTATAAAAACAACATTGGTGCCACAAGTACTGCATTCTGGTAAAACAGCATGATAGATGCAGCCCGCACTGAAGACCATCCTTGAGCGGCACTAAAAGTACCCCCCAGTGATGCTGCTGCACAAGAGTTAAATGCTGCTACCATTGAGATGCTGGTCATTGATCTGTTCCATTTTCATTTGTGGGAATGCTGGGTTCCACATGTTGATGGCCTGTGTCTGTCCCAAATGGCAGCTTCCATCTCCGACCTATTTCTCTAAGCATGCCATGTCAGAGCTGTGTGGTAGAGTTGCTGATTCCATAAGGCATGCAGTGAAGCATGCTGTGTCAGAATCCAACTTAGCATGGATATGTGGACCAGTGGACAAACAGCAACAAGCTTGAATCTATGCATAACAGCACACTGGGTACAGGTGCCTGGGGTGGTAGTTGATGTGTCTGGCAAAACCTGCCTGAAGCAAAATTTTGGTGGTAGCAACACCCATGGAATTCAGCAGCATGCAAGCCTGAGTATGTGAAGTTTTACTGGTTCTCACACTGTTGAGAAAATGCTTAACATTCTGCTGGATGAGATTGATGAGTGGCTACACACACAGTCACTTACAGCGGGATTTATTCCAAGTGATAATGGCTCCAATGTAGTGAAGTGCATTAGTGATGGTGCTTTTATCAGGGTGTCCTGCCAGGCACACTGCCTTAATCTCATTGTGCAGCAGTATCTAAACCATGTAGACATTAAGGAAACTGTGAGTGTCACCCGTCGCATCTCTGCACTTCGCCCATTCTTTAAAGGTCCGTGACCATCTATGTGAGCTGCAGAGCCATAACAATCTGCCTCAGCACCGTATGAAGCCTGATATTCTGACAAGGTGGAACTCCATCCTATATATGATTGACTGGATGTATGAACAATATAAGGCTGTTTCAGAATACCTGCTGGTGCACACAACCTGGGACAGTGCTGGAGTGTCCATCACTCTAACAACAGAACGGTGGCACCAAATGGATGGGCTAATATGCATTCTCCATCCATTCAAGCATGCTACACAGGTAGTGAGTGGGGACACTGCCTGTATAAATCAGTCCATACCTCTCATACGTGTGCTGAGGCAGACTCTGGTAAATGTCCAACACCAAATGGAGGCAAGTGGGGATCATAGTAGTTGTGCTCTAATGGATCACACGCTCCATGTGCTGGACAGCAATACCCATATTTCCAGCATTCTTAAGTCGGATGAATTTGCCATCACTACCATGCTTGATCCATGCTATAAATGTGGCCTGTCCACTATAATTAATGGAGGTCATCAGAGACTGCAAAAGTTGACTGAGAACCTCATTAGATGGGTTTGTGGTGCACAGATGAAAAAGGCACATAAGACACATACTGCACAGAAAACAGGTGTTGCTACCACAACCAGCAACCCACAGGTAACCCAATCTGACAAAATTGACAAAGTACAGCAGAAAATGGCAAGTAATCCCATTTGGAATGTTCTCTATCAGGTGGGAGTGAAAGATATGGAAGAAAAGGAAGAGACAGATGAGGCAGCCTGTCTCAAGGCAGCAGAATGAATCATGGAGGCCTACATGGGGGACATATAACATCTTGCCATTGCAGCACTGGAGCAGCAAAGTGACTGATTGGCCAGCACTAAGATCAGTTGCTGTTAAATACCTGAGCTGCCCACCATCCAGTGTCAGGTATGGAATGAGCGTTTAGTTCGGCTTGGGCCATTGTGCATGACCAGAGGACCAATTTGTCACCCAAGAAAGTGTCCATGTTAACATTCATCAAAATGGATGAAGGGCACATTCCGCATAACACAGTGATGTCAATGGGGTTGACACATGAACTGTGTCTCAGTGATAATGATGACAATAACGATGTCAGCTCTACTAAAGCTTCCACCATCAGCGAGGTGGATGAAGCAGCAATGCTGAGAGAATTTCCACCTGATGACAACTGCAGTCTTGAAGACTGTGAGGGCTGCTTCCTGGAGGATGTGACAGTGGAAGTGGAATAAGGCTGAAGTTACTAGTACGATCCCCTCCCACCGCCCCAACCACTTTAAGCTCAGTATAGTATTATGAATTATTTTTATACATTTATCATTGGATTTGTGATGGTTGCGTTATCTGCTGTTAATCAGTTTAATTTGATCATCCTTGCCCTAAACCGTTGTTTAGTTCACACCCTATTTTAAAGAAGCAGTCAAGTTAACATAACCACAAACATTTTCCATTATTACAGTAATAAGGCTCCTCTGCCAAAAATATCAAGATGCACAATTTACTTTTCATTCATACTAACCCCATCCTGAGGCAAGATATGTTGTCTTGAAGTCTTTAAAAGTGTCCATGCAGGCACATGCCATACTCAGGCTGGCCCTCCACTCCTCTTGGCACCTGCCGCCATGCCCATGCACATCATGCGAAAAATAAATATTTTCTGCTGGTTACTATCTGCGACATGTTGAAGAACCCTCCTAGTACAAGTAGAGTATGAATGTAGCATGTTCATTCAACAGGTAACACAAGTTGAAGATATTTTGCTAAATGGTAAATTGTGGCCATCTTTAATGATGTGAGTCATTAATTACAAAATATTCATAAAAGAAACACCTAACAAAATCCAAATTCCCCACAAAAGGGTAATTCAATTTAGTACTATGATAGTTTTTGTACAGAAACAGTGCTGATCCCTACAGGGGGAGGTCTTTGCTGCCTGCTGCTGTTTGGCTGTTAAATATTCCTAATTACTCCAGCTCTGCTAACTCGAATGTCAATAGACTCTGGCACCCTCCACCTATAATTGCTAAACACCATCTCCACCAACCATTTCCACATATACCTCCTCTCTGGATGCATTGTTTAATTGTTAATGAGACCAGTGGCCTACATCACTGTTTAAGCAACCAGCTCTGTCTTCCACACACACCAGCTCCTTCAGGGCCTGGATGTAGTCTTTGCACAGACATGAGATGAACAAGCATTTGTTAATGCCAAATGTTGTCTTGCTGGCATTGGCATTGGTAGTGCAGGAGTTAGAGATGCATAATAGTAATGGCAGTGAAGTATTGAAGTGATGCCAACCACACCCCCACCTTGCATAGACCGACAGGCATTGGGGTGTGCCTTTGGGTCATCAGCTGTAACGCTCATGGCATTTTACCTTACCCTACCCTGTAGACACTGACAAGGTGTCGTGGTGTGCTTTGGGGTCTTTGGGCACTATACTTACCCGATTCCATAAGGAAATACACTGAGGTGGGTGCAGTATAGGAGAATGGGGTTAACTTTGTGACTGAACACTCCAAGGCACACCACAATGTCTGTCACTGGCTGCAGGGTGGGGGTGATGGTGGAATAGGGAGCATTACAGCCAATGATCCCAAGTCACACCCCTGACGCCTGTCAGTCTGCACAGGGTGGGGTGTTACAGTTGGAAACCCTAATGCTGAAGGTGTGTGTTGGTATTTTCACTCCAAATTTTCAAGATGGGCTTTTTGTGACCCCACCTCTTGAAGAGCGGCACTATCAGTTTGTTAGCTGAAAGGTGGTTTTTCTCGGTGGCTATGCCATTTGGCGATACAGGTCCCAAAACACATTTTGGGCAGTTTGTAAAAAATGACAATTGTATTGTTCATGAGGAGGTTGAAAAAAATGACAACGTTGCAAATCTGGAGTGAAAATATGAAACATTGGCGAAGTTATGAGCATGCATAGAAACTGTGCAACACACGTCCATAATCCAATTATTTTTGGGATTTTTTTAACCACATTTCAACATAGGCATTTTGGGACCTCCCCTCATGAACAGTGGCAGTGTGATTTTGTTAATTTGTCCCAAAAGTTGATTTCCCACAGCGACCATGCCATTGTGTGCCACAGGTGCAAAAATACATTTGGGGCAGGATGTGAAAAATGACAGCTGTACTGTTCATAAGGAAGTGTTGAAAATCTGGCATGAAAACATTGCAGATTTGAGAAGTTACAAGGGTGCGTGGGAACTGCACAACGCACACTTACAACACAGTCATTTTATAGATGTTCATCACCAAATTTTCAACACAGGCATGTTAGGACCTCTGCTCATGAACAGTGTCACCGTAATTTCCTCAAACTGTCCCGAAAACTGATTTGGCTCAGCTACTGCGCTATTCTGTGCTGGATGTGCAAAAACACATTTCAGCCAGAATATGTAAAATGACAGCTGTATTGTTCATAAGGAGGTGTGGAAAAATTCCAATTTTGAAAATCTGGAGTGAAAATAATGCAAATTCACGAAGTTATGAGCGTGCATGGAAACTGCGCAATGCATGCTCATAAAACAGCCATTATTTGGATTATTTCCACCAAATTTGCAACATAGGCTTTTTGAGAGCCCACCTCATGAACACTGGCACTGTTGTTTCGCTAATCGGTCTGGAAAGGTGATTTCGTACAGTGACTGCAAAATCACCTTTCAGGATGGAATAACTCCATGACAGTGACATAATTCATGAGGAGGGGTCTCAATAACCCCATGTTAAAAATTTGGTGTCAAAATTCCTAAAAATGGCTGAGATATGCACCAAAGTTGAAGAAACCCTATTTATGCCATTATACAGCTTACCGGCATTTCTTCAGTTTTCGGTTAGCTTTGAAGAGTGCAGACATGTTCCCGTCCACCAAGATCATCGCTGGACTCCGGAGATAAGTATGGGGTGAGGGAGGTGGGAAGGCGGTGCACAGATGGTGGGTGCGGTTGGGGAGGGGGGCAAGGAGAACGATGGACCGCTTGTTTTATTAGAAAAAAAAAAAGGGAAACATCGTGGGATGCTTTTTTTTTTTTTTTTTTTGAGACATTTAGCATGCTGGGGTGGGCTCCCAGTGCCACATGATTGTTTTTGGGGCGCTGTAGCCGATGGGGATTGGGCACCCTGTCAGCACATACGAAAAGGGGGGCAAGAGCTGAGGGGATTGGGCACCTGCACACAACAGATGGAGGGGAGACATTATGCTGATGGGGGGAGGCTCCCCATTGACAAATAAAGGGAATGGGGGTACTGTAGCTAATGGGGACTGGGCCCCCGTCGGTAAAGAAAGACCGTTGGGGGAGCGCATGATGCTGAAGGGTTTGGGCACCCCCTCAGCACACACTTGGGGGTCATTATGCCGACAGGGAGTGGGCTCTCCTGTCAGCAAAGGAAGTGGGTCAAGGCATGCAACAGGGGGATTGGGCACCTCTGAAGTCAGACGGCAGCAGTCAGTGCTGCCATGTTTACATCGAGAGGTGTGTTATTGTTCTGCTGTAATGAGAAGCTTGCTTCTCATTGCAGCGGACCTTTTCTTAGATCTGGTGGCCACATTCTGTATTGCTGGTGTGGCGCCTGCATGCTGCCTTATTGGGGAATGAGGGACGCACCTATTGATTCGTCCCCTACATTCGCTCACAGTGATCTCACCTCCAAATCTGCTACTACTGCAATATGTTGACTAGTGCGCAAGTGCGAGCCAACATAAAAATCACCAGAGGAAAATTACCTAAACAGGAACAATGACAGCAAACATGACAAATTCTAATCCATCTGCATACCTGGTCTTAACTTAGCAAATTACAAGCAGAAAAACAATTATACTTACCTGACTCGGTGTGAGAATACAAACTTCGAAATTTGCCCCCAGATGGAACACGCAACAGGGCATATCCATGCAGAGCTGCAGCATTAGGCATCCTGAATCCCCTAAAAGTACTGCATACCTGAAAATAAGACAAAAATAACACATTTTGAGAATTTTTAGAACCTCCCAACCCCAATACAAATGAAGAAATACTTATCTCAGGGATGAAGAGCCCATGTCTTCTTGATCAGCAGTAGCGGGACTCAAGACAACACTAGAAAGGTCTTGAATGTTGAGAAGAGCAAACACAATACAATTACTGTTAAACTGAAACATCTTTATTGCATTAAGTTACCCCAGGCCCATCACAGTGAGAAATGAAATACTTACCTTCAGTGTTGTGAAATGTGGTGCATTCCAACATCCCTATGAGAGCTTGCTTGATCGGCAGCATCATTATTTATGTAATCTTCATGCTGGAAAACAATGGAAAAGCAGAAGAAACATATTTTAACTCAAGATGCCACATCACTTCTCATGGCAGCCAGTCAGAGAGCACTGAGAGCAGCAGGAAGGCAGTAACCTAAATAATAATAATAATAATAATAATAATAGTTTTATTTATATAGCGCCTTTCAATATATCAAAGCACTGAACAAGCTAATATCATAAATTCAAATTTCAACACAAAACATGAAAACATATAAAAATACATTATAAAAACATAATAAATTACAATAAAATTCCAATCATATTACAGATAACTTAACACTCCAAAAAGGCCATTTTCCATAAATAAGATTTTAATTCTTTCTTAAGTATCTCCACGGAGGTGCACGCCCGTAACCGGTATGGTAGAGAATTCCAAAGAGTGGGTGCAGTATGAGAAAATGCTCTGCTGCCTGAAGATTTTAAACTCACTCTTGGAATCTCCAGCAACCCCATGTTGGCCGAGCGGAGTGATCGGCCAGGGCAGTAAGGAACCAGTAGGTCTTTCAGATAGGACAGACATTGCGAAGGGCTTTAAAAGTCAATAAAATGACTTTAAAGGTGATCCGCCACTGTATAGGAAGCCAGTGCAGTTCGCTCAGCACCAGGGTAATATGACAGGACCTACCAGTCCCAGTTAAAACCCGGGCTGCAGCGTTCTGCACCAGCTGTAGGCAGCAGATTTCGACCCCAGAAAGCCCAAAGTAAAGGGCGTTGCAGTAGTCTAGGCGCGAGGACACAAAGGCGTGGACCAACGTTGGCAAACAGTCAGACGGAACAAGGTGCTTAACCCTGGCAATATTCCTAAGATGGTAAAAGGAAGTCCTGATGACGACTGACACCTGAGATTGAAAAGTCAGCCTATCATCAAGGATCACCCCAAGGTTACGCACCCGTTTAGAGGTCAGTAGTGACACGCCACCAAGAAAAATTCCAGAAGGCGCGCCAGTATATGACATCTCAATCTGACCACTCAGGTCCACCACCAAAACCTCAGTCTTCTCCGAGTTCAACTTTAACCAACTAGAATCCATCCAGTCTCGGATTTCCCCCAGACAGTTGTTAAACACCGAGAGAGCTCCATCCTGGTCGGGTGTGAAAGACAGGTATAGCTGGGTATCATCTGCATAGCAGTGAAACCTCAGCCCATACCGTCTTATAATGTTTCTGAGGGGCAGCATATGCACTGCAAATAACATGGGTGACAGCACAGAACCCTGAGGCACTCCACACAGCAGAGAGACTGGGCCGGAGGAAAAAATCCCCAACACCACTTTTTGTGATCTCCCAGTGAGGAATGAAGTGAACCATTGCAAAACGGTTCCTGACATTCCACAGATTTGCCTCAGGCATGCTAACAACACCACGTGATCCACAGTGTTGAAAGCTGAAGAGAGATCAAGGAGAACCAAGATGGAACGTCTCTTTTGATCCCTCGCCCTCAGAAGATCATTAAGCACCCAAACCAGCGCAGTCTTGGTGCTATGTCTTTTACGGAACGCAGACTGGAAGGATTCATAGATACTATGGATGGTTAAATGGTCATCCAATTGGGCAGCTACAACCTTTTCAATAACCTTCCCAATAAAGGGAAGGCTAGAGACAGGTCTGTAGCTTGAAAAACAGTCTAGGTCTAAGGAAGCTTTCTCCAAGAGAGGTGTCACCACCACCTCTTTCACGGAGCTGGGAAACTCACCTGACTCCAAGGAGCACCAGACTATTTGCACCAAAACTGGACCAATGATATCAACACAATCCAAAATTAGGGTAGTCGGTCCAGGGTCCAAGCTACAGCTTGTGGGGCGCACACTATGGATGAACCTCATAATATCCACGAACTTAGGTAGACTAAAGGAACTCCAAGAGAATCGAGGCACTGTGTCCTCGCACACTCCTACATCACCCTTAGAGGTAGACGGACACAAGTCCGCCCTGATGTCAGCCACCTTAGTTGCAAAGTATCGAGCAAGCTCATCGCACTCTATTTGCGAAAAGGCTTTCCGAACTTGCAGACAGGCTGGGTTGCACAGTCTATCTACAGTTCAAAATAGCTGAGCCGCCAGTCAATTCTGAGCAACTGCAATCTCTCTGGACAGGAATTCTGCCTTCTTATGGGTGATTGCAGATTGATAGCTAGCATAATGTTCTATCAATCTAAGGCGGTCGACTTCAAGGGCGGACTTACACCAACAACGCTCTAACCTTCGCCCTTGTCTCCGCATCTCCCTCAGAGTCCCATCAAACCAACAGGCCCTGGGGTGAAGGGATAGGGGGAACTCATGAACAGGAGCAATAAAATCCAGGGCAACCGTGATGGCCTCATTATAGGCCAACACCAGTGCCTCTGGGTTACTGCTCACCAACATGGGGGGATGATAGGTCAAGGACCACCGCTAGGCCTTGTGAAGTAACATTCAGTAATGGGCGGTACCTGACCATCTCCACAGGGGATGGGCTTCTAAGGGGGTGCAAAAATTGAAACTCACGGTGTAGTGGTCAGACCATGCGACTGGTTCCACCCCCACGTCGGATGCATCAATCCCTAGAAGGAAGACTAAGTCCAGAGAGTGTCCAGATTTGTGCGTAGCAGTGGAAACTACCTGTGTAAGGCCCAAAGAAGACATTAATTGGAGAAAGTAGTTACCAAATTGAGAGTTTGTCGTCGACCCAGGCATTGAAATCACTCAGCACCATCAATCTGGACGACTCAAACGACATGTTGACAAGAAAGTCTGCTACTTCCTGTAAGAAGTGTTTCCCATCTCCAGGTGGATGGTAGATGAGAACGATTTGAACGCCTACACCTACTACAACTGTACACTCAAAGGACTCCGCCTCACCTACTACTACATTCGTGAGGCCCAATTCAGTCTTAAAACAGACTGTAACCCCCCCCCCTGCAGTCCAGTCTCAGGCAGTGTATCACCGAGTACCCGGCCGGAATCATGGCCTCCACTATAGGGCCAGAATTTTCATCCAGCCAGGTCTTGGTGATGCAAGCCAGGTCAGCCAAGCCAACAAGATCTGCAATAATGGTGGTCTTGTTCCTAACAGACCTGGCATTGCATAACACCTCCCGAGTTGGACAAACCTTGGAGGTTGTCAGGCCTATCTGCCTACTGAAATCAGTAGTGCCCTTGGGTATGGATACCAGACAAGGCGAACCCTGATCTGGATTCCATTTCACCCCAGGGCACCTTCTGGACTTAATAACCTGAAATACGATGGTTCGCTGCTCATCCTCCTCACATAAACCCCCACCCCCCTCACTCTCCCATGAGCAATCCCTAATGCTCTACAACGCTGATAGATGTCGAATTGTAAGGGAGGAGTATAAAAGGGGCGGAGGGCACGAAGAAAGGAGGATGAATAACGCACCGCCGTGGAGGATAAAGGCCAGCACATGTCGCTACTTAACTAAAATAATAAACACTAAAACACAAAAACACAATCTTATAACAATAAAAATTATCAAATAATCCCTAAACTTATCCAAAATTAAACAAAAACAAAAGCAAAAACCAACCCAAAATATTCAAACTAAACTAAACTAACAGTCCTACTAAAATAAACAAAATTAAGTATACAATTTCAATAACATACAAATTTAGACAAAAATAAATAATAAATTCCTGTATAATCCCCTCCCCCCCAGTCCTCTCACCACTGGGGAAAGAGGATACAATGGCATTCTCACTGCCAAACCAACATGAAAACATACAATTTTAAACAAAAAAGGAATATGAACTCCCTCCAAATTCTCTCACAACTGGGAAGGAATAATATTAGTCTTTCTCACTGCTAGGAGAAAGACACGAACTGTAAAGTCAGATAAACAAAAGGAAATTAAAAACAAACAAAAGTTTATGGACCCAGGGTCCTCTCACCACCCGAGTGTCCAAAACAAAATCCAGGAAGAAGACAGCAGTCTACAACCTCTTGAAACAAATCCAAAAGTCCACATAGGTTCCAAAAGTCCAAGTCCAAGGAAGGCAGCCAAATAGATCCAAAAGGGAAACAATCCAAGGAGGAGATCCACGAAAACGCTATACTGCAGGATCAAAAATCCACAAAAAAGTTTTATCCAAGACACATTCCAATCCCTTTACTCCCTGCCAAGTGCACACCAGGGTAATTAATGCCACTCACATCAAAGGACCATGAAAAAAGCCACTATTGCAGCAATTTCCATGGTCCAAGAGAGCGAGGTACTCCACTCAGTTCCCTGACTGGAAAATACCCCAATCCCCTGTGGAGTGACAAACCCTAGAGATCACCAGCCAGAGTAGGTAAGTTGCTGAAATGTCCACTTGAAATTCCAGGATAATCAACGGGGACACCTATAATCTCCAATAGAGCCCCGATCAAGAGGATCCTCAGTCAACTCTTGCCAGCATTCACAATATTCAGAGCTCCTCCAAATACGCTTCAAAACTGATCAATAACTTCTCACCCTCCGCATGATCAAAAACACTTCCACTGTAGGGAACAGAATGCAAAATGCAAAGTCCTCACCTCAGTCTGTGGAGAAGATACAAAACCCAACTGGTGTCTCTCTTCCAAGAACTCGTGTTAATCCACAGAAAAATAAAAAGAGAAGCCCGACCTGCATCTCTCTCCCCAGATCCAAAACCAGGAAACAAAGCCCACCCGACGTTAAACCATTGCCGAGTGGCAAAATGGTAAAGCCCAAAACAGGACCTGAAAGTCTAAAAGAGAGGACCGACCGGCATCTCTCTCAATCCGGAAAGTGGACCCACTCTGTGTCTAGCAACGGCCAAACAATAATATTTAGATCCAAAACCAAAACTGGATTTAAAAAACAAAGAACAAATACACAAAAAACTCGAACTTAAACAAACTAAAACTAAATATGTAAAAGACAAAAATCAAAAGCTTTGTCAAGAAAGCGACAGCAACGCGCCCAGCCTGGCGGCCATCTTGAAGCTGATAGAAGCACTTCCTCACGTCCCTTCTCCTTAAAGTACCGCTAAATCTTATTGTAATCCTTACACACAGTACAAGTTACAACAACCACAGCGTTGCCACAGCAAAACAGCAGGACAACACTGGCAAATGTTTAGTATACAATTCTCAATCAATTTGTGAAACCAGCAGCAGGAGGCAACTAGGGCAACTAGCAGGCTAGCAGCAGCATTTTGCAGGAGAAATTAATTTTCTCACTGTGGCGCCTCTCACTAGCCTTTTTTGGCTATCTCATAAAATTGCCACAATAATTGTCTTTGTTTCCCCCTGTCATATTTCTCAATCTCATCTTATCAGGCCTGCTCTGCACAGCATGGCGGCAAGAGGCTGTGTTAAACTGTGGCCCAAGGCCACATTTTGGACCGGGTGGTGGTGATGCAGTATAAAACATCATGACTGAGAGCAGATTAATGTCTCAATTTTATGCAGTTTTTTTCCTGTCATATTTCTTGTCTTATCAGGCCTGCTCTGCACAGCATGGCGGCCAGAGGCTATGTTAAACAGTGGCCCAAGTGTACATTTTGGACAGGGTGTTGGTGATGCAGTATAAAACATCATGACTGAGAGCAGATTAATGTCTCAATTTTATGCATTTTTTTTCCTGTCATATTTCTTGTCTTATCAGGCCTGCTCTGCACAGCATGGCAGCAAGAGGCTTTGTTAAACTGTGGCCCAAGTGCAAATTTTTGACTGGGTAGTGGTGGAGAAGTATAAAACATGACTGAGAGTGCAGGGGACATGTGTTAAGCACAAAAATCATATTTATGTTTAACTTCACAATAAAAGTGCTTATGTGTCTGATTGTTGTGTACGTCATTGGACTGTTTCTGCACATAACCACAACTGCCACAACATCACATAGCTTTGGGAAAAAAATGTTGTTCATAGGAACAACACTTGACATTTGTGGATAGGAGGAGGAAATATATAAAGAAGGCGTAACACAAAACAAAAAGAAAGGTACAGTGTTTATGGGTACACTGACAATAAAACACGATGTGGAAATGAAGGGTCAGGGCAAGGGTATTCATATGAGAAGGGAAAATTAAATTAGTGATCAAGGAAAATGATTGAATGCTATATGGAGCATAAACATAACACACAAAACCACTGGACAAAGACATATGATTATAAGACAACTAAGAATAATAAAGAAGAGAATACAGAAGAGGAAGAGAACAGAAACAATTATTTTATTTTTTTTATTATTATTTTTAGGGGGTGGAGAAGAGTACAAGTAACACAGGACAGGAAAAAGAAAAGAAAAAAGATTTGGCTGTTGCCTCACTGTTTGCTGCAACTTACATTGTGCCAGGACCCGACTCTGAACTGCCACCATCACCCCCATGGCCACGACGCAGCTCCACTAGGAGCGCAAAAACATTATGTTGGTCCTCTATTATTTTTTTCATGTCCCCCCTGGCATCCTGGTGGAACTGGTCAAACTCCTGTCTAAGGCCTCGCTCTCCACTGCACATGGCCATCACCTCACTGCGCACGGTCTCCATGTCTTCATTGCTGATGCTGACCTGACCTGGGGCTGCTGCAGACTGTGCAGGATCAGCATGATGGACATGCTGGCAGCTGTGTGGTGAAGGTGCAGCTGCCTCCTACTGCTGTGTTCTGGACCGGGTACAGTGCCCCCTAGGCTGACACTGACCGCCTTCCTCCTGCTGGCCCCCTTCTCTTTTTGTATGTTCACCCCCACTACTAGTGCCGCCTCCTGCTGCTGCCACCTTTTGCTGCTTTTGGAGACACACTTCAGGTTGGTGGTGCTGCAGATGGCTCCTTTGGCCACAAGTGTCAAGGAGTGCCCTTTTCTTCCCCCACTAAACACTCCAGCCATAAAAGTTGCAGATGACAACACTGTAATGTGCAGCATTTGTGGTGAAGAAGGACCACACTAATGATGATAATCTTGGCCGATGCGTGGGGGACCACCAGCTGATGTGCCAGGGGCCACAACATCCTGCTCCTGGTGGAGGGGTGGCAGGGAGCATATGCTCCTGCTGCTGTGGGGGGGGGGACAAGCTCCTGCTGCTGGGGGACACATGTTGCTGCTTGGGGTGGTCAATGGCCCTGCTGCTGGGGTGCAGGGGCACATGCTGCTGCTGCTGGGGGGTAGTAGGGTCCTGCTGCTGGGGGTGGGGACAACACAATCCTGCTGCTGGGGAGCAGGGGCACATGCTTCTGCTGGGGGTGCCTGTCTTCAGACTGAAATCCTAGCCTGTTAGGGTGAACACTTTTAGCTGCATTCCAGCCAGTCCACCTTGCCCTAACATTCCCATCCATACTGTCTCAAAAAAAATGTTTTCTTAACAGAAAACTAAAAAAAATGAAAAAGGGAAAGAAAGAGAGTGAGGGAGTCACACACACACACACACACACACACACACACACACACACACACACACACATTCACTCACTAAGTCACTATAAACTTAAAGATAGAAAAACATAAACCCACAGAAAATGCCCTAACAAAGAAAGATTAACTGTTTTTAAAGTAAAGAATTCAGTTTTTTTTTCCTGCTGCCTACTAGTTCTTTCAGACTACTACCTCTCTGTCTGCAAGCACTAGCAAAAGGATGCAGAATCAGTTCCTTCTTGCCTGAGTGCAGCCATCCATGTGACCTGCAGAGAGCAAGTAATGTGACAAGTATTTTTTCCCTTAATTTCACCTTACAGTATCACAAGGCAAAAATTATCAGCAACATTGATGGTGAAATTTTTCCACATGTACTTAATTTTGCGAAATGTTTCATGGGGTGAAATTCATGATTTTGCCAGGATTTCACCAGTAAAATAAAATTTCCCCAAATCTCTAACGATGTTGCAAGGAGAAAACAAACTCCAAAGTACTTTGAAATTAAATGTTGTTATGGTGAGTCATTAGCTGAGACAGTCTGAACAGCAAAAAAGTAGAGACTAAAATATATTTAGGCTTTTGTAGTGATCTAATGGGTGCTTTTTGTTACAATAATGCATCTTGCATGTTTGTTGGCAATGTAAAATCCAGCACTTCATTTTAAGTTATTTTATATGATTAATGAAATAAAAATCTGAATCTACATCCAATAATTCTCTTTTGTTCAGAATGAATGGGTTGCACCACTAGCAAGACAGCCTGTCTGGAAATGTTAACCTAACTCCAGGATTGCTACTGACAAAATTATCAAAAATAAACTGGCTAATCTGGATGTGGCATTGGAAATTTTCAAAAGAAATGGAAAAACACAATTTTAATCTTCTTTCATTCTGTTTGCTTTCATAAATTGTTTGAATTATATTACAGCACTTTATTGTAATCTATAACATTTACTTTGGGGGTCTGCTGAACTATGGTCCTCCACCAAGAACTATCAGTTTTATGCCAAGAAGAGGTGCATTTTGTATGGCAGGACCCTTTCTGTATGGCTCTGAGCACTTCGCAATAATATGTATTAACACAAAATTAAAAAAATACTTAAAGTACAACCAACAGGAGTACAGACTGTACCCAAATATTCAGTTTGAAACGATAAATCACAGAGGACCACGGAAAAGTAAATCAGCAGTAAAATCAGTAATCAAGGATTTTTAAGGCTTCTTTACTCTCTAGCCATAGACTGGTTTCTCCTCCTTATACTGTACCTAATCAGATCTGGGTGTGTTCTAGGGAGTAAGCCATATAGCATAGGGTATTACTTTCAGGATGTGAGGAATGACTTCACACATGAAAAGTGCTGGGCTGACAACAGTGGAAATTGAACTCCCTCTGTTCATCAGCTGCCCAGGAAAAGACACCGTGCAGACTTGACTTCCTTATACTGACCTGGAGGGTCCACCTTTCTCATTGGATGAGAGAAATAGTTTCCTTTCCCTTCATATCTGTACCCTCCATTGAACAAAGGCTGCCAACATGTCAGATCCTGTGCCTTGACCTGGTGATGCAAAGTTTTGTCATGCACCTTCATATATCACCCCACATATACCCATATCACCATGGTCGATATCCTTCTTAAAATAATCACATATGTGCCAGTCCAGTGGCTTAATGGTAAATGTTCCACCTGTTCACTTGTCTTTCAAGGGACAAAGGGTTTGTTTTTCTCAGTCTCGTATCCCTGGCCGTGATGGTGGGAGCCTGAGTACAGTCTGCATGGATGCATGATGCCTCTACACATGATTGGAAGCATCTATTGCTGCATGGATACTATCTGATGGTGTTGATGGAGGGGAATGTAAGGTAGAACTTAATAGACTGTGTCTCACTATATGACAGATCCTCCCTTCCCACACACACACACACACACACACACACACACACCCTGTCACCTTCATTCCATGTCTGTGAGACTTGGAGCCATCCCGCTGTCCAGCATACCTCCCAACTGTCCCTGATTTTGCCTCAGAAAGTTCCACTATCCTTCCTAAATTTGGCATTTCTGTCACAGAAGAGTATGGATTTTATGAATTCCATTAGAGTGACAGTCTACTTCTCATTATGAAAATGTTATTTATACTAAACAGTAGATTATACATAGTGTCTGGAGCTGATAATAGTACTTTTTCTGATGTGCCCTTGATTCTGGTAATATGTCCTTGATTTTTTAGCATTATTTTGTCCCTGATTTATGAGGCAGTAGGTTCAGAAGCATGATATCCAGTGGGGTAGGGGTCTGCCTTTGTACTGGCTAAACACTTAATCAGCACAGGAGGATAGCCAGATGCTGGCAACTGGTGGAATAGAGAGAAAAGGGGTTCTGTATTGCAAAAACTGGTTTGGAAAAAAGTGCCCTTTATACCATAACAGAGGCCATTTCAATATTCAGCACCCTCATCTTTTCCAGTTGTCCAGCCCCCCCTGGTTTGGGTTCTAAGTGATAAGGGCAAGGTAATAACATCGAAACACAAAAGGTAATTCAGTTACAGCGAACACAATAACTGTGCATATAAATAAGAGTGAGGAACATAACAGTGACTCCAATACAAAACATACATTCTCCCCTTATAGCAGCACCTCCGCAAGAAACTCCCACATCAATGCTACTACCACAAATGGCAACTCCTCAATCTTATACACTCCAGCAATTACATGCACCTGGCGCTGGTAGCAGCACCTTCACATCACCATGCACAAACACTTTAATTGCCATTTGGCCCCAGTGCATGCACATTACATTTCATGCACCCCATAGTTAATTATAAGTAACTCTGAGCCACTCATTGACAACCATGATAGCTATTATCACACTGTCACTCACAATGTACACTCGCTCAAGTTGCAGGTTCTCAAATTGAGTCATCCATTTTGAGTCACTCAATTTGAGTCACCCATATTATGGGATCCCCTGGATTGCATTGTTTTTGGAGTGGATCCAGAACCACAGAATGGCCACTCTCAACTTAGAGCAGTTTGACTCTGAAGTATGGGCTACAGAGTATAACATGTCCTGTTTTGTTTTTCTGACTGTGACTGCAATTACTATCTTCCCTGCTGTTCAGTTGATACTTACAGTTTTTGAACTTTGAATAATAATCTAATACTGATATTTAAATATTACATTTTTATAGATCAACAACATGACAGTTAGTTATAATATACAGATTTACCACCTTTAATCAGTCATATTGTGTAATAGTCAAATTATTGAAGTTAATACTGAAATTTTTAAAATACTAGAAGTATGTAAAAATAGGGTTTGACTGAATTTTAACAAACAAGTGTTTTACATTTATATTTGGAAGCATATTAAAAACTAACAGAATAACTTAATCAGGGACTCTGCAAGTAATCAACACCCTTAACTGGTAATTTACTCTTAGTAATTTAATATTATTCTGTTGTACTAGAGGCATTTTGTTGAATGCACTTTTCTGAACAAAATTAATTGATTTAGCAAGGGTTATTACAAGTTTGCATGAGGTATTTTAACAGCACAACTCCACATTAGTATGTAAACTCTCATGGCACAGAGAATCAGAATATTATAACAGCAGAATATTATAATAGCTGACAAGACAGCACACAGTATGTGGGAGCCCTTATAGATGTGATAATCTTGCACAAGAACTGGCCTGAATTCTTCAGAATCACATAGTGCTTTATTTTAAGGTGGAAAGCATATAAAATTGCACTTTAGCCGAGCAGTTTTCATGCACATCTAGTGGAGACTAAACTTGATGTTTAAGTGCTCCCTTTATCCAAAGGTTGAAAATATTTCACATTCTGAGAAAAGTATATGATAAATTATGATGTATTTTCTGATTGGAGTGTGTTTTGATGCCATGGGAGAAGTTTAGTGATATCTATGTGGCTGCACTGTTGCCTAGGCTATACCTCATGCTGAATATTGACTAACATGAAGTCAATAAAAGTACGTAAATAAATCAAAATTTACATTATATAATGGATATTTCTATTTATTTACTTTGCTTTAGTGACTTCATGTAAGTTGATATTCAGCACAAGGTATAGGCAATAAGAAGTTTTAGAACTGATGTTTGCTTTCTTTTTTTTTTTAAATGGGTTCTACTATTTTGTTGTTCTCTAGTGGCAGCCCCCCACCCTCTGATCACCATCCTATAGCTGTAAAAAAGAGCATCCCCCCCACCCTCCAATCTGTTCCCTATTTGTCATCAATTTTCACTGGTGTCTATTGATTCTCCCCACCCTACGATCCCCATTGCCTTATTAAAATGTTTCCCCATGGTGTCTAGTGGCACCCTCCCACCATCCGATCCCTGTTCCCTTATTGCCGCCTTTTTTTGTTGGTCTCTAGTGGCACCTCCCCACCCTCTAATTTCTGTCCCCTAGCTGCAAAACAGAGAAATTATCCCTCAATCTTTTTTTTTATAAGGCTGTAAAAAAGAACATGGTCCCTTGCTGATCTGACCCTTCCCATCCCCACATCCCACTCAGCACTCATCACCTCACTCCCAGTACACAACCAACACTCCTTCATTCACTTGAACAAGTCCCAGAAGGAAGATTCACTCTGTAATAGAAGACACGTCTTGCTTCTAGAACTGGCAACTGCAATGTTAAAACTAAGGTACAATAATTCTGGTTCAATGTATTTCAATGGGATTTTGATTTTGCTGAGTAACATTGACAGTTTTTCATATTTTCACCTCCCATTTTCAACATGGACTTTATGAGACCCTACATCATGACCAGTGACAGTGGAATTATGCAAATCAGGCCCAAAAGGTATACACTGAAATTTTGCAACACACAAGCTTAACTTTTGCCATTGTCACTATTTTGCCCCATGTTTTCAAAGCAGCCATTTTTCACATCACCTCATGAATGTGACAACTGTAATTTTTCAGATCCTGACCAAAATGTGGTTTCATTGCTGTGGCACAGAATGATGTCGTGCAAAATCTCCTTTCGGGTAATGTTTGAAAATTTTCTCTACCTTTGTTCATGAAAAGCAGCATAGCAGTCGTACTGGCTCCGACCAGAATTTGCTTTCATTGGGTGAAACAGGGCCATCCTGTTCTATTCAGGACTACCTAAGGCATGCTAAGACATTGGGACACTGGCAGATCTTCAGAAACCCTGTAACCAGTTACTTTGTGGGCTCAGTGCTTGATCTGACCATCTCAGTAATGGCTGTGCTAACATCATGAAATGTAACTTTTGTAAACATTGGGGACATGCATTCAGAAACTGACCATGGGAAGCTCATAAAATACATAATGGTATGAACCAAGATGGTCTTTAAGATCATACCCAGGAAACTGATGTTTCTCATCTGGACCCATGCAGATATTGGTAGTTCCCCACTGAGAAAAGTAGATACAACAATGCATATGGATTCTCCTATAGTATCCTCAGAACAAGTTCCAACCATGTCTATGCTCCCAGAGTTGACTACCCCAAGAGAGAATTTTCATCAGCATCTCCATTTATACTAAATACAGAATCTTAGGCACTGACAGGCCCTGGTGTTACAGAAGTGTCCATAGTAACAGCCCCAGAGTGCTCCCTCTACAGAGATAGATGTTGTTCCTGAAACTCTTCTATCGAGCAGGAAGATCTTAAAACCAAAATGCCCTCTCCTGCACTACCTATAAAGCCTTCTACATCCCGGAAGGTTAGGCAACCATAACCTGGGAGAAGACAACGATAATCATGGGCAAAATTTCGGAGAAAAGACTCCCTGGTACTCAACAAATCTGAGCCTTTGTAACAGGTCTTCCACTGGGGAGATTAGATAATGAAAGATCAGATATGTATTCCCTGGCTTCCTCCCAACATAATGTCATCTATATTTTATATTTTACTCAAAACTACTAAGGCAAAATGAAGCAATCATAGTAGATCAGGAAGGTGTTAAAATTCTGATATGATGGCAAGTGTTCTGGTGCTTACTCTCCTAGTTCTTATAATAGCAGGTTTAAGCCTTAAGTATGCTTCCATTAATAACAATAGTATTAGAAATGGGAAAAGGGGAGTGTCCACTTTTTTAGCATTGCAGTTTCTCCCATATACAGTTGTTGCCAAGGACATGGCCAAATATTTCCTGAAATTTCTGTGATTATCTCTAGAGAAATTTATTGTGTGCCTGTAGTACCAGAGTGAGCCACCAGAGACAGTATTTTTAGATACATTGCAAAATATCTGGAAATATCTGTTCATATCTATGGCAGCAACTCTAATATACCTTTCTATCAGGACACACAATTAAGATCAGTGGCAGGCATAACTCAGACAACAAAGTTGTTGAGAGGATGCTCTTTTTGGTCTCTGGGGAAGACTATGTTCTGGAGCAGGGACTGGCTTCCTAGGAATAGCAGTCTAAATTCAAAGATTAATAGAGGTAGTCCCGGGGAGGACACTGTTACTGTACGTGGACAATCAGGATCAAGAATATCAGTTTATTTATTTGAATGCCCCCTACACCACCACCAGGTAAAATCCAAACATACTGAGCTATTTTAAATTCTCAAGCCTTACTGATGTATGGCTAAACATGGTGTTGGAAGGGGAATTTTATTGAAATGTAAATGCAAAATAGGAGGGGCTACAGGGGGAAAGGTGTGCTGTGACTTCCACTTTCTAAAATAGAAGATTACCACAGGCAAACTTTCTGGTGCTTATAAATCAGTACACACGACAGGGGGATACTTTTTTTTAAAGGTACTTTAGCCATCCATATTGATTTTTTTTCTGTAACTGAAAGTTGTTTATACTTGCTGAGAGAATGGCATCCCAAACATGGGATTATTTTCTGTAAGAATGTATCATAAGGGATCCAAGTCAGAAAATTGTAGGCACACATTTATGGAAGATAAATGCACAAAGCATACAGGATGATCATGTAAGAGCTTGGTTATTAGACCTGACATTTGGCTGAAAATCTGTACAATGTTTGCATGACTCGCTGATGAATAGGTGGGAAGACACTAAAAGGGAAGTTAAGTTGTACTTTCAAACAAATAGGAAAGAAAAATCCAATAGAAATTCCCTTAAAATCTGACTTAAAGGGGTGACACACATTGTTTAATTCCAGTATCTCTTAATGCTTTGGTTAAGGTATCAGACCAAATTAGTAAAGGTAAGGGAAAATAAAAACACTTCAATGTAACAGAGCCATGTCCCTTTATTGCAGAACAATCATTTGGCACTCCAGGGAAACTGCCACCCCTCAGTGCCTTTGAGAGTTGTACAAAGCAGGCGGACAACTGTAGTATTTCAGTAGTATATGACAAGCCAGAATCGGAAGGAAATACTGCAGCAGGCAGAAAAGTATGTCCAATTTTTTTTTTTAAAGAATCCATTCCTTTATTGGAGGGGAAGGGGGGCTTTTAGAAGTCTCTTAAGCACCTGCAGGTGAACAAGGCTTAAGGCGACAATAAACTACTGAGATTTCCCAAGAAGAAGTCAAACAAGTGGTTATGTCCTTTTCTTCTAGCACTGCTCCTGGGAAGAATGGCTTGGGAACTGAATTTTATAAAACATCAGTCAACTACATTTGTCAGGATTTGTCTGATTTCTATAATGAAAGCTTCACGGACTCTGAACTGTCGGACAGAATGTGTGACGTTATTATGATTTTCATATACAAAAAAAGAAAAAGATGAGACCTAAATAACTGGAGGCAAATAAATCTCTTGAATGTAGTGTTTAAAATTATGACCCAAATTCTAAATTGCAGTGAGAAAGAAATAATGTGATCCACAGGGAATTTAAACCAGGCCCTCATATTGGAATCCCAATACTCTAACAACTGAGCAACAGGCTCACATTGCTGAACCTTGATGTTTATGGTGCAGCATTAACCACTGCTAAGCAATTTAAATCACAAAATGTAGTGAGAAAGAAATAATGTGACCTACTGGGAACTGAAACCAGACCCCCAGAATATCATCTGGGTGCTTTAACCAGTGAGCCTCGGTTAATGTGTCTGAGAATGCCAGGTCCACACCATGTGATCTGAGCACTGGAATGGTATTCTGAGGATCTGGGTTCAATTCCCAGTAGTTCACCTTATTTCTTTCTCACTACAATTTGTGATTTAAATTGTCTGGCAGTGGCTAAAACTGCACTAAAAACATCAAACAGTCATCTTGATCAAAATACTGAGGCTGTACATGGGTTCCACGCTTGTAGAAGTCATAGGCCCTTCACATTTAGTTGCAGTGCCTAATTAGAAGATGGGTCACCCACATTAGAACAGAATGAAACTGACCGAACCACAACACATTAAAAGCAATAAATTGGCATGATAAACACCAGCCAGTAATAATACTGCATCTTAGCTGCACTGTAAACAGGCACAAAAACACTAATTTACCAGAAATCACCTGTATAGAACTGAAAGAACAGAGTAGATGATGCCAAACAAATGCGAGGGGCTCTGCCCCCCACCCCCAGTCATGGGGGCTATGCCCCCTCACCCTCTGTAACTATATATAATCAACTCCAGTCCACACATTTAGTAGAGGAGGGTAGCCAAGGGAGATACACATCAGAGAAATGGACCACACATGTATGGCATGAGATGTGACATGTTATTGGAAACCATGCCATGTACTTCACAGACATACTACCAGATGGAACCATGCCAAACCATGAATAAAGACACACTGACCTGACTCATTTGACCTGTTCCTCCACTCACAACAAGCCGTTCAACAAAGTAACAATGCGCAAGAACACAGTCGAAAACACCAGTGCCAGACACCGAGCACAACAATCATCTGAGCAGCCATTCACAGTGATGACACAAACCTGTGTCTCCATACCGTTCACGTTGCACAAAACCCCTTTCATTCCAATACCTAACCTGTATACATTCACTTAGCCCTGCTTCCTGTGCCATAATTCTCTCACCCTATATACTCCGCTCTATTGTCAGGATACCTTAGAAGATGTAGGATCACTTTTATTCTTCAAAGTTTTTGATTATAGGAATTGGAGACAGGTTAAAAGCTTTGTATTATCAGCAGATAATATTAATCAGGATCAGAAGGAAATCCTGCAGCAGGCAGAAAAGTATATCCATTTTTTTAATTTTTTTTTTTTTTAAGAAACCATTCCTTTATTGATGGGGTGGAGGTGGGGTGCCTTTTGAAGTCTCTTAAGCATTTGAGGTGAGCAAGGCTTAAAACAAGAATAAACTGCTGAGATTTCCAAAGCAGAAATCAAACAAGTGGTTATGTCCTTTTCTTCTGGCAGTGCTCCTGGGAAAAGTTGAAAGCTGATGCAGGGTCAAGTATCAGACTGATGAATATAAATGTTGATAGAATTCTGTCATAGCAGTATTTATGTATTGTGACTTAGTACGGAGTTGACCAGACTGATTTAGAAGGGAGGAAGTAATTTTTTTTTTTTTCCATTAGTACGTTTTCCCGATGATCTGAGGTCATTCCCAAACCTGGGTCACCGGCATGGCACGAGGTGTGGGGTCCAGCCCCTCAGCACCACTGGGCCAGCCAGAATGTTGTTTTTTTAAACAGTATGCTAACATTTTCCTACATTTTTCTTTGCTTTCCCAATATTAATGCTTTAAATGCAGAATGGCAAGTTCTGCTGTTTGCCTAGTAAGAGCATTAATTTCATAATGGAGTGTAATTATCTCCTTTTGTATGGAAGAGCTGTGTGCAAGACAAGGATTAGATATGAGAGTAGCTTTCTTTTCTGCCAAATATGTTTCTAAGGAGGCTAACTGATTCTCAAGTTGTTTACAGTGATGAGCCACACAGGCTATAATTTAGCCTCTAAGAGTAGCTTTAAAGCCCTTCCATAGCACAGAAATAGCCGGAACCAGTATCATTGTCAACAAAATATTCATCAAAGGCTTGCTGGAGCCAAGTTTTAAATTGGGGATCTTATAACTGAAGTGAATCCATCCTCCAGCTAGGGGAGCACTGTGGGGTGCTGCCAAATAACAAGTGTTGTTAAATGGGGGTGTGGTCTGAAATTATTAGAGGGTTGATAGTCACCACAGTGACCAATGGGGTAAGGCTTTGGGAAGTGAGTCAGATGTCTACTTTGCTAAGTGTTTCATGCGCAGAGGACTGATAGTTGTAATCTCTAGGTCTAAGGCTATGTTAACACCAAATATCTGTAAGAGTTTGGTCTTGAAGTATTTGTAACACAGCTTGAACTGCCTTGAACATGAGGTTTGGGTTTACTGTGGCTCCTGACTATAGTGGAATTTAAAGTTAGATTTAAGTCATCTCTGATAAGCACTGGGGTTTGACGATCAGCAAGGTTTGAGACTTCTAAGGCCAGGTTATGAAAGAAATGGGGAGAGTCAGCATTTGGAGCATACAAGTTAAGGATAACCAGTGGGCCATGAGAAGTGTCAAACTGTACTAGGACCCACCTGCTGTCAGTATCTTTAGCAGGCTTTTGAAGTGTCTAGTGTAAATTTGTATGGATAAGAATGGAAACCCCTCTCTTTTTAGAGTGAGCTGTGCTATACACCTCCAAGTTTACCCAGTCCCACAGGAGCTTCTTAGATTCCTGCTCATTGAGTTA
The DNA here is from genome assembly GCA_016271365.2 of Neoceratodus forsteri. Taxonomy (NCBI): domain Eukaryota; kingdom Metazoa; phylum Chordata; order Ceratodontiformes; family Ceratodontidae; genus Neoceratodus; species Neoceratodus forsteri. The sequence continues at coordinate 91,795,732 of CM057456.1, read as the reverse complement.
CGTTTCTTGCAATAGAACCACCTAGGATTTTAGCTTATGAAAATGAGTCAGTACCTGCTTGCATTTAATTGGTGAATTGAGTCCCCTTACATTCCAGCTGTGACAACGGAGATCAGCCATTGTATAATAATGGTAAAGAGATATGCATGCATCTATGCATGGGAAGGGCATTAAGCAGGTACTGAGAACAGATTATAGAAACATAGAAACACAGGCTTTGACAACAGATAAGGACAGCTTGGCCCACCCAGTCTGCCCATTTCCCTACCTACTGGATAAGCTGCAGATCCTAGTTAACCAACAGCCTATTTCTTCCTACCCACCACAAGAATTGCCTTATGTCTGTCCCATGCATTCTTGAATTCTCCCACAGTTTTAGACCCCACAGCCTCCTCAGGAAGGCTGTTCCATGCATCCACCACACTCTCTGTGAAAAAATACTTCCTCACATTGCCCCTGAGCTGTGCCCCCCTCTATCTTCAAATTGTGTTGCCTTGTTCTTGCACATCTCTTTTTCTGAAAGATGCTACCCTCTTGAACTTTGTTGATTCCACTGAGATACTTAAAGGTTTCTGTCATGTCCCCCCTCTCCCTGCTTTCCTTAAGGGTATACATATTAAGCTCCTTTAGTCTCTTCTAGTATGGCATCTCTTGCAGACCCTGCACCATTTTAGTTGCCCTCCTCAGGACTGCCTCCATCCTGTCTATGTCCTTGCAGAGATGGGGTCTCCAGAACTGGATGCAGTACTCCAGATGGGGTCTCGCCAACTGTCTGTACAGAGGGATAACAACTTCTTATTTTCTGCTGGTGATGCCTCTCCTTATACATCCAAGTATCCTCCCATGCCTCCCTACTGCCTTCTCACATTGCTTACCAAACTTTAGGTCATCTGATATGATAACCCATATGGTCCCTTTCCATTTTTGTTTTTGTTACTACCTCCCTCCCATTGTGTACTCTTCCCCTGGGTTTTTATTTCCCAGGTGCATTATTTTGCACTTCTTTGAATTGAATCCAAGCTGCCATACTTCTGACCATTCCTTCAACCTTGCCAAGTCCCTTCTCATCCTTTCCAAGCCTCCTTGTGTATCAACCCTGTTGCAGATCTTTGTGTCATCTGCAAAGAGGCATACTTTTCCTTCTAGTCCTTCTGCAATGTCGCTTATAAAGACATTAAAAAGGACAGGACCCAGTACTGAACCCTGCGGTACCCCCACTAGTAACCCCCCCTTTCTTCAGAGTGGACTCTGTTTACTATTACCTTCTGTGTCCTATTGTCCAGCCAATGTTTTACCTAGGATACCACCCTTGGATCCACTCCCAAGCTGGCTAATTTGTTTATTAATCTTTTGTGTGGGAGTGTGTCAAATGCCTTGCTAAAGTCTAGGTAGCCCATGCCCACAGACCCTCCCTGATCCACTACTTTGGTCACCCAGTCAAAGAAATCAATTAGATTCATCTGACATGACCTTCCCACTGTGTACCCATGCTGCCTTGGGTCCTGTGCCCCACTGGCCTCTAGATACTCAACAATTCTTTCCTTCAGAAATTATTCCATCACTTTCCCTACCACAAAGTTCAAACTGACCTGTCTGTAGATTCCTGCCTCTGTCTTCTCCCACTTTTGTGAAGGGGAATCACATCTGCCCTCCTCCAGTCCTCAGGTACCACACCATCTTCCCATGATTTGTTAAAAAGGGTAGTCAGTGGTGTCACTAGTTCTCCCTTTAATTCTTTTAGAATTCTGGAGTGAATCCCATCAGGCCCTATTACTTTGTTCACCTTCAGTTTTAGGAGTTCTTTCAGAACACTTTCTTATATGAAAGGACTGGGATTGACCCCCTATCCAGAGTGCTTCTGTTAATTGGATTAGGTACCTCCCCCTCCTCCTCTTTTGTGAATACTGAGCAGAAGTATTTGTTCAGTATCCCTGCTTTTTCACTGACCCTCTCGACCCACCCACCATCTATTCTATTCAGCCTCACTATCCCTCCCTTTGTTTTTGATTACTCCAGACATCTGTATTAGATTAGGTCCATCTGTGTTCCTGTCACAATCAATTCTGTCTTGTACCATCATGACATCTGTCCACTGACCACTGTTAAAAATACAGTAGCAACACTCTAAAAGTTTATAGAATATTAACACCAACAAAGTAACCATTAACATTGATGTAAATGGAATAAGTAGCAAAACAAAACAAAAAAAAAAGGAGTTCAAAAGCAGTATGAAGTAAATTCAAAGATAACTGGGACAGATCAGTACCCTAAGTTCTCCTTGCACCCATGCGAATGGAAGCAAATCAAGCCCAGAAAGGCTGATAGGTTACTGTCATAGTACAATCACTACTAGTAGAAAAATACAGTTAATAAGGGTGTAAAAAGTCAGAGGGAGGGAAGCCTATTTCTCCAAATCTCTCATTCCAAACTTCCTCTGTAGAGTGGAGTATGAGTCTCACAAAATGGAATTGTTAGGAGGGGTTGTGGTCCACAGTGTAATCAAAGGCTAGCTAAGAGAAGGAGGGATCTATACATCCCAGGGATCCCTCAAAGGAATTGCTAGGTAACATTTGGCTGGACCATAAGGAAATAAGGTCCAGAAGCAACTATTGCCTTATCACCAAGGGTAAAAAAGGAGACAGGAGAGATGGAAGCATATGATGCATTTTATGTTTGGGCAGTAGGGGGCAGTAGGGACACATTAAGTACAGTCTAGGATATGTATATCTCTAGATACCTATGTGACACAAGTTACCCACTCTCACTTGTCCCCGTGGAGCTGATTGACAAGCAGGGCGATTTTGTGATCTGAACTCTGCTGTGATTCTGCCAGAATATCTAGCATTAGAAAATGGGCTTTTTATATCCTGGCATCTGACTGGCTAGTACCCTTGCCGGGGGTACATTAATTTTCAATAAATGCCCAGGAAATAAAAGGTGCCAGCCCAAATGCCCCTTAACCCATACAAGTATCTTTGTGCCCATCCTGCTTCATGATTGGCCAAAACCACACCGCTGAATTTCAAATAACCGCCATTTTTTTCCCTCGCTTAGTGAGACATACTGGTCCCCAACACTCAGTGCCAACTGTGAAATCATACATAATCCTCTAATTCACTGGGCTCATTTATGACTTTTTTCTGTCTTTCTTTAACCTTGACCCCCACCTTCAAACTGAAGCTATGCATTAAAGCTGCGATCTATAGTATATACATGGCCACGTGCTGCCCCATTCTCCCAAATCCGTCTTTCATTCATTCACTGTGTCATCTCTAATTAGAGCGAGTGGACGAGAAGGTAGACTGTATACCATTCAATGTTTTCTTGCATTTTTTTTCCATTTTATTGTTCCCTCAGCTCCACATCTTGTACTCCTGCCAGCATTCACACGGAGATCTGGGCCTTTCACCAGCACGGGGCAGGGGGCAGGAGAGGCAATGTTGTAAATGGCTCTAAAAAAAATTTAAATTTTTGCAGAAGGAGGAATTTGAGCGGTTCTAGCTAATGAAACACTGTTTTTGCTAAGGAAAAAAAGTGCTGTCACTAACATAATGCTCCTTTAGGAAGTGACTGTCAGTCTGCATGACCCTCTTCCCTGGCCGCCTGCCACGAAAGAGTTACTCGGCAACAGCTAACAGCGGTAACATAAATTCTCAAAACTCAGCAAGATAAGGTAAGAAAAAAAATCATATGGCCGCCTGCCTTCTCAGTCTTCTTCCACACTAGTCCCTGCCTTGTCAGTTTGTTTAATTTTTTTAGAAACTAGCAACTCACACCTGATCACTGGCGAGCTCCCGATGCTCTGCTCCCTTGTCCTTCTCAGCACAATCACGGTCTCTTGCTACTACCACAACTCTAGCAGGGGCAGGCAAAAAAAAAAGATAGAAGGAAACCACAGAAGACATTTTTCCCATCCATCTAATTTAAAACAAGCTTGTTCCCTTAGCCTTAGCAGGTTTACTGGTGATTCTGTGCTCTGCTTGGGGGCAGAGTAACCATGACAACCAGGACCAAACGCTTAAACTACAGAGGCTGTAAAAGGACAGTATTAGTGGAGGGAACTATTTTATTTCAAAACATATATTAGACTAATTTTTTACAAACATTTTTTACTAAACTTGTTTTTGTTCTAATATGCCCATTTTCTAAGCACAATAATACCTTCCAGGGTGGGCGGTATTGGGTAATACCGGACCTTCCAGGGGCTATAAGGCCCTCTGCCTGCAGTGTCAGGCATGATTATGCCCCTGGGCAGTCCGGTATTGCCCAATACCGCCCACCCTGTTGGGTATTATTGCTTACATACCCTACCCAAAATTGTAGCATGCATTCAGTACCAATAAACTTAACACAGACTTAAATACTGGCAATTTGTTTCAAGATTCTTCTTTTTTTGGAGTGTTGCATCTCTGCCCAAAAAGCCTATGAGAGTACAATGTACTGGGCACTAGTCAGAAAGAGAGGGAAGTGCAGCAGGGAATAAAATATACACGCCTACATGTTATTGCAGCCCATGTGATCAAAGGCTGTGAGGCCAGGTACTCAAAAGTACAATCAAGTAAGATAAGTGTCTACCACTATGGGCCATGATGACTGACTGTCAGGAGTATAAAGGGACAAGCATCAGAGGAGAAAAGAGGATGAGAATGTACAGGAAAGGGAGATGGCTATATGGATAGAAGTAGCACAGACAGGGACATGGCTCCCTAAAGGAGTCATTAAGTAGGGCTATGGTTGGATGATGTGGACATGAAGCAATAAAAGAAGGACTTAAAAAGAGCCTACTAGGCCTCACACAGCTCTCGTAGTCATAGGTCTATGCAGTATATTATGCCCAGCCATTGTATTGTAGTTGGCACTCCCCACCAATATTGTTCAACAATAAGAGTTGGCTGGTATGAATCATGCTATGTCCCACCCTGTCATGTCATACCTTCACAAACATAATGAACTACAATTAGAAAGGTCCATGTGTGACAAGCACAAATTAAGTATAAATCTAAAATTAGTGAAAGAGCCTAATGCAGTTAACAGTGGAGATGCACATGATAGAATATTCCCACATAGTTGGCTGGAAACCAGTAACCAACACCTATAGGATAAATAGCAAGTTTGACCGTTATACCAAAGCCATCAACCTGGTAACAGTCTTACTCCATCAACAAAGCCATGTAATGCTCAAGTGGAGGGAAAGAGTACAAAAGGTGTACCTGAAGAATTCTCACCCTGTCTTTTGAGCTTGGTAAGTTGATTAGAGGTCAGCCGAAGTAGCAAATGCAAGGCAGGCTGTAAGTCAGACCTGGAACCCTGTCATGTTCAGGTAGGCTGCATCCCCGGTGATCCTGATGTGGTTGGGGCCTTTGACAGTGCAGGAGCTGCAGTACTTGAGGGAGATGCATATGAAGAAGCAAAGAGGCATACCAATTGTTAGACAGTAACAGGGAAGGCTCCCCTTCTGTATCATCATAGTGATCACTTCGGCTCCAGCTCTGGGATCTGTCATGTGTGTACTGTATATAGCAAATGATCCAGGGGTACCTCATTGTTCCACTTATTTTTAGGATGTATAATCCAGAGGTCTGCAAGGGTTGTCTGAGTGGTCTAGGTTGGATAGTGGACTGCTTCTGCAGCAGGGTTGGTTTCCATTTGAGAGGGTGAGTGCTCATCTTATCCTCTCTGATGGGCCTTTGGATTAGAGTGCTGTAGGACATTAGGCCAGTGTGTCTGGACATACTCAATAGCAGATTCTGAGGTATACAAGACAATAGGGACCCCATTATGCAGGATGTGCAGTAAAGCTGGATAACGTATATTGAAAGAGTTACCAACCTTATGAAGAGCCTGGTGAGCCACTGTAAATGCGTGGCAGTGAACAGTTAAGTCTTTTGAACAATCTTGAAAGATCATCACCTTTTGGCCTTGCCAGGCCAGGGTACTCAGTTCTCAGGCATGACGCAAAATATCTTCTTTTACTTGAATCAGAAAAAACATGCTATTATAGGCCTGGGATTTTTGCCGTGCATAGTTGCTGGAGCCAGTGATTAGTGAGCCCTTTCTATTTCAAATGTAATGTCCCCAGGTAGTTGCAGGATGGAAAGCAGAATGTGCTGCAAAAAGGCAATGGCATCCCCCGTTGGACATTTTCAGGTAAACTGATAAATTGGAAGTTGTTTTGGTGCCCACAGTTCTCCAGATCATCCAATTTGGCCTGTAGAAGTTGGATTGTTTTGTCTTGTTTCTGTAGAATAGTGCATTGATCATGACACATTTCTGTGGTTTGTGTTATACCAAGCTCTTTCTCAGTTGTTTTAGCTGAGAGGTGCTCTGACTTTTCAGTTTGCAAGAAGGAGTTGCACTTGATGTCTTGTAATTCAGCCAGTAGTTGAGAGAACGTGACTTTTCTTTTGTCCATGTTCAGTGCCAGTGCCATACTGGTTTGTGGCCTGAGGACAGATGTACCTCAAGAAGAGCATAACACAAACTCATATATTTTGCCCAAAAGACAGTGAATCCATCAGGTCTCAGGGGTACAGGTGGTACTTGAGGTGAAACCCTGGAAATCACCACAAAACTTAGGTGCCAAGGGTCAGTGAGCACGTTGGATGCCTTCAGGATGCAGCCATGAAGAGAAGAGAGTCAGAATCAGCCTAACATCTGCATTGAGTGCTAGCCACGCCTTCCTCATGTCCCCGATTTTCAATATCCAAACATCTAGTTTGTTTGTGAAAATAGATTTACTTTCACTAAATATTAGCTTGATGAGAAGGGCATTCCAATGGTTCACTACTCTCTGTGAGAAACAAAACTTTCTCCTAGTAGTATTAAATTTCAAACACCGTAGTTGCAGCAGATGTCCTCATGTATCCAGTACAACTTGCTTGAACTCAAACCCTATTTCATTAAATAAGTAAGGGTCAGTGATAATGTTCCACATAAGGAGTAGGTCATCCATCCCTTATTCCTCTCAGTTCATGAGACATAAGATTTAATTTTCTTTTCTTTCTTTTTTCATTTAGCTGTTTTTTGCAGGGCTGGCAGGCAGCTCCACCCCCACTCAGGGAGCACAGGCCTCTCTCCAACTAGAGTTGTGCGAAATTGCGGAATTCCATTCTATGAACTATTTTGCGAAATATGTGTATTTCTTGATATATTTTGTCAGTGCGAAATGTGAAATTCTGATGGCAAAATGCAGAATTTCACCTGGGAAATGCAGAATTTTGCCATTCACAGGCAAAATTCTGCTGCTTGCTGGTGAAATTCCAACTTTCGCCATTGAAATTCTGTATTTTGCTGGTGAAATTTCACATTTCGCACTCTCTAAATATTTTGCAGAATGTATGGAATTTGGTGAACATTTCACATGGTGAAATTCATGATTTTGCCTGAATTTCACTGGAGAAATAACATTTTGCTGCATCTGTATTTACATCAGATGTCACTCCCCAGAATGGACGCACTGAAATAAATTTATATCACATGACTGACTTCACACGCATCCGAAACAAGCTAGCACAGATTAAATGGGAAAGTTATTTAAAGATATGAATGTTAAAGAAATGTGGTTGACTATAAAAACAGCCATAGAAGATACAATAAAAGAGTTTATCCCCAAAGTAAGGAAAAAGAGCAGTAATTTAAAGAAACCAAAATGGCTTAATATGAGGATTAAAAGGTTGATTAACAAGAACAGGCTCCATAAGATCCATCGTAAACATAATACTACTGACACAAATTTTGCTTTTAAGAATGCCCAAAAGGGGTGTAAAATTGCAATAAGGAAAGCTAAAAGACAGAATGAAAAATCCTAGCTCTTAGAGCTAAAAAAGAAAAGACAAAGGAATTCTATGCTTACATTAACTCACAAAAAAAAAACATGAACAAGGTAGGCCCTTCAATTATTAATAATGATACTATTGCTGATAATGATCCAATGACAGAACATTTAAAAAAATACTTTTGTAAAGTTATTCAGAAATGTAAAAAGGCTAAGATTAAATAGCCTGAAAATAATTCTACCAAAATTAGTATAAGTACTTATGAAATTTGCAAGAAAATAAAAAATTTAAAACCCCACTCCTCGCCAGGTCCTGACACTGTACCCGCTAGATTTTTACAAAATATAACACACCTTTTGACTTTCCTCATGAAAGTATTATTTGAAGAATCGGTCAACACAGGTATTGTTCCTGGAAAAGTAGTTCCCTTCTGGAATTCTATTCGTCAATGATTAGATCAATTATTGGTTTGACTGATGCTTTCTTACCTGAAATCTATTTGCTTGGTGACTTTGCAGATCTTCTAGGAGAGAATCAGAGATACCACATGGTGTTGATTACTGCTTGTGCCAAGAAAGTTATTTTACAGCATTGGTGTGACACTTTGGTTCCCCAATATTTGGAGTGGTTTAGAGAAATCTTATTTGTATTGCATGCTGAGAAGATCATCACCAACATGACAGATTTCTTCAATAGGTATAAAACGATATGGGAGCTCTTATATGTCTTATTAACCCAATAACTTTCCAGTTGTTCTTGCTCTAGGGCAGTCTTGAGCCAGTAGAGGGTACCAGTCTAGACTAACTTTATAGATATAATCTTGAGACACAGTTCATCGTATGGCTTGAGCATAGTGACAACTGCTTTTTGGTTGATTATGGGATGGAAAATGTCATTCTGTTTCCTTATCTGTGGACCTAAACTCATTCATTGCATAACAATATGAAGCCTAGTATAGTCTATGGCTAGTTCTTCTTCCATCTTAGGTGTCAGAAATGTTAGAGTAATGTGTTTCTCTTCTGGGCAAGAAAGGGCGAGTGAGGGGGCGGGTTGGGTCGGTGGATAGGGGGTTTACATGTGACAGCATAAAGTTGATGATCATAATATTACTGTCAACTAAGTTCTTTGTTTTAATTGTCAATTGTTGCAATGGTTTCAGGTGAAATTTCTTGTACATTCTACCCTCCTAGTTTCTGTTTTGGGGTGGTTCATTGTATTTAAAAATAACAATAAAGTATAATCAATGTAAAAAAAAAAAAACACATGTGTTGTTCCACATGACTGGAGACAAGCTCATGTCATGCCAATACACAAGAAAGGGAACAAGGGCAGGGTAGAGAATTATAGGCCTATAAGCCTAATTGGTAAGATACTTAAAAGTATTTTTAAAATTTAGATTTAAATCTAGATATGAATGATAGTGTATAACATGGATTTAAAAAAGGTAGAGGCTGCACAACTAATCTACTTTGTTTCTACAGTATGAGAAGATGAGTGGTAAACTTGACAACAATATACCTTGCAATATTGTATATCTAGACTTCGCAAAAGTATTTGATCTCACTCCACATTGTGCTATAGTTTCCAAACTTTAACAAGCAGATGTTAATTCCCACATTACTAGATTGGTTATGGCATGGTTAAGTGAGAGGTGGCAAAGAGTCCTGCTTATTGGGCACCTTTCAGGGGAGGGAGAAGTCATTAGTGGTGTACCACAGGGCTCTGTTTTGGGACCAGCCCTGTTCCAGTTATTTGTTGCAGACCTAACTGTTGACTTGAACTGTTGGGTAACAAAATATGCCGATGATACCAAGCTTGGTGGGCCATGTGGTACCTTATCCAGAATCTGACCTAATTCAGCCAGATCTAAACAAAATAGTTAACTGGGTCTCTAAATGGCAGATGAAACTAAATATGGACAAATGTAAGGTACTACATATAGGTAGAGATAACCCACAGTACAAATTAAATGGTATACAATTAGAGAACTCTAGTAACAAAAAGGACATTGGTATTCACATGACTATTGACTTTAGTTTTTCTGAACAAACACATAATGATATTTCTAAAGCAAATAAATAATATGGACAATAAAGAAAAATATAACATCTAGAGAAAAGGAGATCCTGGTACCCATGTACAGAGCCTATGTAAGACCACACCTGGAGTATGCCTCACAATTGTGGAATCCATACAAAAAGGATTATAGGAATAAGCTGAAAAATGTGCAGAGAAGATATACTAAACCAGTTAAAGGTATGGAAGATCACGAATACCCTGCCCATCTGATCTCCATGAACCTAATGGGCTGGATTTTCAAAGGCCTTAGAATGACACAAGGTGCTTGTGCCAAACAAGTCTGATGCAACAGGCACCTTGCACCAAGGGTAGTGCCCCGAGCAATTTTAAAACACAGCCTATGTCAATCAGTAGGCTGCTTGTGCCAAAGTGTGCTAGCACCAGCCTTGTGCCATGAAAGAGGCTGCGGCATGGTACTAGGGTGCTTGCGGCAGATCCTGACTGCCACAGCCCCAAAGTCCCGAATTTTAAAGCTCTCCCCAGGAACAAAGTGCTAAGTATCATTAGACCAGCAAAGGGCTGGTATAACAATACATAGACATTTCTTGGGAGGGTCCTCCAGTATGTGCCACTGTGTGGCCTGCCCCGATCCATCCCCAATAGATGGTTCCTACCCCATTGCACCCCAACACTGTCCATCATATATGCCCCCTGGTAATCTAGTGGTTCCCCTCCTCACCCCATTGTACCCCGACACTCACTGTCCTTGACAGTATCCTCCCTGGTACTCTAGTGGCCCCCAATCCCGGCAAGTAGTGCCAACAACCCTGCACCCCCTGATCCAAAGCCCAGATAGTATATTGTCAACATGGCGTCATCAAATAAATCAGCTGTGCATACCACAGTATATGCATTGACAGTTCATTTGGCTGCCATCCATGGTGGTGTGTGGAGGGCTGTGCCGATCACTGAATCTGGGGTGGGATGGGGGTTGTGGGCATTATTTGCTGGGGTAGGGGCCTACAAGAACACCAGGGAGGATACCGTCAAGGACAATGAGTGTCATGGTGAGGAGGGGGGAGTCGGGTTCACTGTAGTGCCGCTGAGGGGCACATTTGGCATGACATTGGGGGAACACCAGCATGGCCCATGCAAGGCGCAGCATCACCCACTGTCATGTGGCACTTGCAGCATTCCTTCTGGGTGCACCATCCATTTGGTGCACCTATTCAGTTGCTGCAAGTAGTGGGACTTAGTTGCCAGGAAAATGCCCTATGTAAAATTGGGTGCAGAATCCTGGACACACCAGCATTTGGCACAAGCTGCCATTGTCACAGCTTGCATCGGAGTTTTGGAAATTCAGTCCGTCTTTGGAAACTAGACATACGCAAAGGGATTTCCTCCTTATGTATGATGTCATTTATGACTCAGAACTAATGGTAGACTTGGACATTGAGTTTAAAATTGAAAATAGGGAAACTAGAGGGAACCCATTTCAAATAAGGGCTAAATGTTTTAAATCTGATAAACGCAAATATTTTTACACCACATGAGCGGCAAATGTCTGGAACTCACCTCTCACAGAAATAGTAATCAGTAAAACTAAAACTGAATTCAAAAGAAGAGTGGATAATTATATAAGAGCTGGTGGGAGTCTAAAGTATTGTATGTAAATGATCTAAAGGAGCAATAATGGGCTCTTGCCTTTAATCTCCATCGCCTTTCTAGTATGACTTCTAGTATGGCCTCCCCTCCCCTTGTTGCAGTCACATGTATGTGCAAGGAGGGGTGTGCACGTTACAATCCCACAACACACTCCCTTCATGTCTCCCTCTCAAATACACTTCCCCTAGGCCTATACCCGGTGACAGTCATGTGGTGGGAGCCACAACATTTATCTCCAGGAGATGAGAGCTGTCTCATGGCAATTCAATCTAGCTCCTGCTCTCCCCTCCACAGCCGACCCCCAATGACCCAGGCCCATTCCTGAACATAGGTTTCCGGTGTGCCGTGAGGTGTGGCATCCAGCGTCTCAACCCTCAGCGCCACCGGGCAGGGCAAGATCTAACTTCCTTAGTCTGTCATTGTACACTAATTTTCTTAACCCCTGCACACGTCTTGTCTTTCTTCTTTGTACTCTTTAAATTTGAATGCAATCATTCCTTTTATAAGGACCCAAAATTGAGCACAACAATCAAGTTGTGATCAGACATATGATCTATATGGAGGCGCCAAGACCTCAGGATCCCTAGAACTGATATTCTTTCATATTGCTCAGAAGACTTTATGTGCTTTACTTATTGTTTCATTTATTTGCATGGAAGAGTCTAAATGATTAGATAGATAGACCCAAAGATGTTTTCAAGCGTAGTTTCTATTAACTGTTTTCCACATAGATAATTTTTGTGTTTCTTATTGTTGTATCCCAGAAGCATAACCTTACACTTCTCAAGATTGAATCTCATTTCCCAATCCACAGCCCACTGTGTGATTTGGTCAAGGTCATCCTATATTCTGTCTGCTTCCTGCAAGGTGGCCCAATTTCCACCAATTTTAAAATCATCTGCATATTTATTTGACCACTACTTAAATTCTGTGTAAGGTTGGGTATGTAAACATGAAAAATGAATTGGTCGAGAACTCAACTGACCCCTGATTAGACATGCAGTGAAGTTTTTCTTCTTGGGCAAACTTGTGACGAAGTCACCATATTCACTTCCAAGGAGTACTTCACATAATTTTCAGAAATTATCCAGAATTCGCCATTGTGACTTTGCCTTGCTTTTTGGGGTTTTAAATGCAAATTGCACTTAAAACCCCTCAAAACCATTAGAAGTTGCACCTCCCCCCACAGCTGGCAGCCTGACTTCAATCTCTGTGTCTAGTGGTCCCCCCACCCTGTCAGGTAGCGCCCCCACTCCACTCCCCCAACCCCCGAGTTTGATCCATCTTAAAAAAAATGTTTTATTTAATCTATGGTGTCTAGTAGACCCCTCATCCTGTCAGATAGTGCCCCTACCCCACTCCCCTTCAACCCAGAGTCTGACTCATCTTAAAAAAAAAAAAAGTTTAATTTAATCCCTGAGTCTAGTGAACTCCCCAGACCCCCTCCACCATGTCAGGTAGTGCCCTACCCAGCTCCCCTCAACCGCAAGTCTGATCCATCTTAAAAAAAATGTTTAACTTAATCCCTGGTGTTTAGTGGGATTATCTCATTTCAGTCAGGTGCCCCACTCTGCCTGCCCTCAACCCCAAGTCCAATCCATCTTAAAAACAAAAATGTTTAATTTAATCCCTGGTGCCTAGTGGACACCCACCCTGTCCTGTAGTGGCCCCAGCCCGCTCGCCCCAACCATGACTGGAGCATGCCACAGGCACATCTCTTCACTCACATCCACGGCCAACAGCCCGACTGAGCTCAATGAATGAGCGCATGCTTGTGTAAGCACGTGCTCATTCACTGACAGCTCATGGTCATTTCCTTTTGTGTTCTGGGGTGTAGAGAAGGGTAGGGGGCTGAACTAGTCACTGGTGGGGGCGGCGGGATTTGGAGAATGGCATTATGAACCCCAGCTGTTCCCCCATCCTGCCCCCCCACAGGACATGGGAGCAGCCCCCTCCCCTTCTATACACCCTTGAACACAAAAGGAAATGAATGTGAGCTGTCAATAAATGAGCACGTACTTGTACAAGAACAAGCTCATTCATTGAGCTCAGTTGGGCTACCAACCATGGAGGTGAGTGGAAGGCTGTGCTGGTGGCCCACTCCAGTTGGGGTTGGGGAGTGGGGTGGGGGCACTACCTGACATGGTGGGGAGTCCACTACACACAAGGGATTAAATTAAACATTTTTTGTAAGATGGATCAGACTCGGGGTTGGGGGGAGAAGGATGGGGGCACTACCTGACATGGTGGGGGGTCCACTACATGCAAGGGATGAAATGAATCATTTTTTTTAAGATGGATCAGACTCGGGGTTGGGGTGGAGAAGGATGGGGGCACTACCTGACAGGGTAGTGGGTACACTGGACACCAGGGCAGGGTACCAGCAGCTGCGGGTTGGATTTGTTGTTATTGTGTCCCTGGTGATTGGTGGGGTGAATTGCCAAACTTCATGAATTGCACTCCGCTAATTGAGTGCAATTTGTGAATTGTTTAGTGGAGTGAATTTTGTAGACTTTGCCCATGTGTACCCCTGATGTACCCCACTGGGTACACCACCCTCCTGTGCAAGTACTCCTTTGTTCACTACTCTCTGAGATCTGTCACCTAACCAATTAGATATTCATTTGACCAGTCTGACAACCAGTCATCTTAGATGTAGTTTTTGTATTATAGCCCAGTCAGGGACAAGGTCAAACATCTTACTAATGTCTAAAAAGACCACATTGAAAGGAGTTTTCCTATCCAAATGGTTGCACATTTTTTCATAAAAGCATAACATGTTTGTAACACAAAACCTACCCTTGGTAAAACCATATTGATCACAATCAATATTACATAGGGATGGTTGAATTTTATTTTTAATTATGCCTTCTAGAAGTTTGCATTTAATAGACTTTAGGCTAATAGGTCGATAATTTACAATGTTATACCTGTCTCCTTTTTAGAGTTGCAGTGGGCGGAGCCCTGCAGACCTTTCACTATCAGTGAAAAAGAACAACGAATGAACAAGATGATGAGGTGACAAAAGTCATCTCCACGGTCATGTCTCTGGAACACTGCACGCTGGCATTTTTTTTACCTCATCATGACTATTTCTTACTTGAACAAACATCGGGGGCATCCTGATCATGACACTGGGGGATTGGGCATCCCCATTGTCACTCTTGTTTCAGTAGCTAACTGCTACTTATCTCTATTATCATTTTGAAGTCCACTTTGATAACTGCCTGCAAGCCCTGCCACAAGGGGGAGATAATTAAAATATGACATTAATAAAAAAAAAAAAAAAAAAAAAAAACTGAGTGGATAGTTTAGTTTGATGTGAGCCCCTCCAGGTGTAGGATGGGCTTGAATGTAGTAAACACACACTGAAGCTCATCCTCTTTCTTCCACATGTGAAGTTTTCTTTTGGTCCCCACTGTACCAGAGGAACACTTTGGTGTCTACTTGTGTAAGTTTCTAGATTATTTTTCTGATGGTGCAGGTGCATGGCTCCAACGGAGCTTTTTACAAAGTAAAATGAATATCCAATGCTCTTGTATGATAACATCTTGATGATAAATCTAACAGAACAACCCGCAGACATGTTGTAACTGGTTTAAAATGACCTTGGGTCCTCCCCCACCTTAACAAAGTGAAAATGATAAGTTCCTCGAGGTTACGAGTCTTGTTAGCCATTATGCAATACAATAGTATGCAATGTGGGCACTTGTGATAAATCGGTTGTTACACAGATTAAAATTAGAGACACACAGGATAATGTTTTGTCTTTCCAGTAAAAGGTTCAATAGAAGATTAGTACAGATATAATAGTTTTCAGCAAATGGATTTTGAGATTTGAGCTGCTGCCTGTATTAGGCCATGCATGGAAACCACTGTGACATAATAATTTCTATATAATGGATTGCCTTGACCAGTGATACGTTTTTCATCTTGACATGCTCCTCAGCAGCTCCCCAGAAGCTCTTTGTTGTATCTTTTGACAGTTGCATTCAGTTGTCCTTTCCTTGTGTCCACTAGATTGTCCCCATAGCTAAACCACTAATCACCTGACAAATGCCAGAGCCCAGTTAAACCTATCATCCCTGCACCAAAGTGCTAGTGATTGCTGTTAGTTTTTGGTTCTGATTAACTCACAGAGGGTGATGGACTGATGACACAGAATCTGACTTCAAAATTCATGCTACTCACAGAAAGCCGTATTGACTCTCACTTGCTGAAGTGGAAGTGAGTCAGCATCACTGAGTCTTCAGTTTAGCAAAAATATGATGCGCAATGGCAAAGGCTATCACTTCTCATATTGCTTAAAATAACATTTAACAGCATTTAAGATGGTTTAGGTGCAACACAGAAACATAGAAACATAGACTTTGATGGCAGATAAGGACCGCTTGGCCCACCTAGGCTGCCCATTTCCCTACCTACAGGATAGGCCACAGATCCTAGTTAACCAACAGCCTATTTCTTCCTACCCCCCACAAGAACTGCCTTATGTCTGTCCCATGCATTCTTGAATTCTCCCACAGTTTTAGACCCCAAAACCTCCTCAGGAAGGCTGTGCCAGGCATCTACTACCCTCTCTGTGAAAAAATACTTCCTCACATTGCCCCAGAACTGCCCCCCTCTATCTTTAAATTGTGTCCCCTTGTTCTTGCACATCTCTTTTTCTGAAAGATGCTAACCTCTTGGACTTTGTTGATTCCACTGAGGTACTTAAAAGTTTCTATCATGTCCCCCCTCTCCCTTCTTTCCTCAAGGGTATATATATTAAGTTCCTTTAGTCTCTCCTCGTACGGCTTCTCTTGCAGACCCTGCACCATTTTAGTTGCCCTCCTCTGGACTGCCTCTATCCTGTCTATGTCCTTGCGGAGATGGGGTCTCCAGAACTGGACACAGTACTCCAGATGGGGTCTCACCAACTGTCTGTACAGAGGAATAACAACTTCCTGTTTTCTGCTGGTGATGCCTCTCCCTATGCATCCCAGTATCCCCCCAGCCCTCTCACATTGCTTGCTAACCTTAAGGTCATCTGATATGATTACCCCCAGGTCCCTTTCCTTTTTTGTTGTTGTTACTACCTCCCGCCCCATTGTGTAATTTTTCCCTGGGTTCTTGCTTCCCAGGTGCATTATTTTGCACTTCTTTGCATTGAATCCTAGCTGCCATATTTCTGACCATTCCTCCAACCTTGCCAAGTCGCTTCTCATCCTTTCCACGTCTCCTTGTGTATCAACCTTGTTGCAGATCTTTGTGTCATCTGCAAAGAGGCATACTTTTCATTCCAGTCCCTCTGCAATGTCACTTATAAAGACATTAAAAAGGACTGGACCCAGTACTGAACCCTGTGGTACACCACTAGTAACCCCTCTTTCTTCAGAGTGAACTCCATTTACAATTACTTTCTGTGTCCTGTTGTCCAGCCAATTTTTTACCCAGGCTACCACCCTGGGACCCACTCCCAGGCTGGTTAACATGACTATTAATCTTTTGTGTGGGACTGTGTCAACTGCCTTGCTAAAGTCTAGGTAGGCCATGTCCACAGCCCCTCCCTGGTCTAGTACTTTGGTCACCCAGTCAAATAAATCTATTAGAATCATCTGACATGACCTTCCCACTCTGAACCCATGCTGCCTTGGGTCCTATGCCCCACTGGCCTCAAGGTACTCAACAATTCTGTCCTTCAGAAGTGACTCCATCACTTTCCCTACCACAGAGGTCAAACTGACAGGTCTGTAGTTTCCTGCCTCTGTCTTAGTCCCACTTTTGTGAAGGGGAATCACATCCGCCTTCCTCCAGTCCTCTGGTACCACACCATCCTCCCATGATTTATTAAAAAGAGTAGTCAGTGGTTTCACTACTTCCCCCCTTAATTCGTTTAGAATTCCGGGGTGAATTCCATCAGGCCCCATTGCTTTGTCCACCTTCAGTTTTAGGAGTTCTTGCAGAACCCTTTCTTCTGCGAAAGGGCTGGGATCGACCCCCCCTATCAAGAGTGTTTCTGTTACTTGGATTAGAAATATCACTTTCTCTCAGTGCAGTTTAACCCCTGCAAGGTATACATATTTTTAAATCAAGGATGGAAATGAGAAAGGAAAAGTGTGGCCTACTGGGATTTGAACCTCAGATCTCTGGTATGCCGTTCCAGCACTCTAACCATTAAGCTACAGGCTCACTGATCAAAGCGTCTGAGGAATTTCCTTAGAGCCACACACCCATTCCTTTCTCTAGTGTTGCGCAATTATGCAACTAGGAACCAATGTTAGAAATATCACTTTCTCTCAGTGCAGTTTAACCCCTGCAAGGTATACCCCGTAGCTTAATGGTTAGAGTGCTGGAATGGCATACCAGAGATCTGAGGTTCGAATCCCAGTAGGCCACACTTTTCCTTTCTCATTTCCATCCTTGATTTAAAAATGTTACTTGAATTTTGCACTTCCCCCTCCTCTTTTGTGAATATTGAGCAAAAATATTTCTTCAGCATCCCTGCTTTTTCACTGTCCCCCTCTGCCCACCCACCATTGATTCTATTCAGCCTCACTATCCCTCCCTTTGTCTTTCTACGCTCTCTGCTATACCTATAAAAGGTTTTATCCCTCTTCTTAACCAAATTGGCTATCTTTTCCTCAGTTTGGACCTTTGCTATTCTGACTTCCCTCCCTGCTTCCTTCTGCCTTAACTGGTACAGCTCTCTGTCCTGCTCCTTCTGTGTTTCCTTATACTTCCTGAATGCTATCTTTTTCTCCCTGACTTTCCCAGACACCTCTTTTGAGAACCATAGTGGCATTTTCTTTCGTTTTGATTTGTTTATTTGCTTCACACAAAGGCTTGTTGCCTCTGTGATGGCAGTTTTGATGATTCCCCATTGTTGCTCCACCCCTCCTTCTAGCCTGTTTGCTAGTGCTTTTCTGAGGCACTCTCACATCTTGCCAAAGTCGACCCTCCTGAAGTCCAGTACCCTCACTTTTGTATGGCTTGACTCTGTAGCTGAGTTTAATGTGAACCACACTGTTTGATGGTCACTTGTTCCCAGATGGCAGCCCACTTCTAGATCTGAGATCCTCTCACTGCCCCCATTTGAGAGTACGAGGTCTAAGATTGCTCCCTCATGAGTGGGTTCTGAAACTAGCTGTCTGAGGCCTGCCACCTGTAGGGCATCAAGAATGGCCCTGTACTTGGATGTGGCTGCAGCAAATGTGCTCCAGTTAACATCTGGCATATTCAGGTCTCCCATCAACAGTATCTCCCCTTTCTCTGCCATTCTAAGAATGCCTTCTATCATATCCTTGTCCATTTCCTCCCCTTGACATGGGGGTCTGTACACAACCCCTGTGCCGATTGTGGTGCCCTTTCCAGTCTCGAAGGTGACCCACAGTGCCTCCTCTCCTCCCTGTTTACTCTTCTGTTCAGTTGCTTTTATCCCTTCCTTTACATAGAGAGCTACTCCTCCTCCTCCTCCTCTTCTCTCCTGCCTGTGTCTCCTGCAGGTTATGTACCCTGGTATGTTAACATCCCAGTCATGGTTCTCTGTGTACCATGTTTCTGTGACTCCTACGATATCCAGGCATCCCTCTTCCATCAAGGCCACCAGGTCAGGGAGCTTGCTGCCCAGACTACGGGCATTGGTACTCATTACCCTTAATTTCCTGATGGCCTTACTCCTTTTTGCCCCATCCCTGTCCTTCTTGCATTTGTCACTTTCCCCGTTTACCCCTGCCCTTCTCCCTATCACCACCTCTATGTTGGTGTTTACTGTACTTAATACTGTGATTTTTTTGGGGGGGCTAGGATTTCCCTGCTCCTTTCCAGTGCCTCCCCCCTTGGCTAGTTTAAATGCTTGCCAATGAAGCATTTAAACCTATCACCTAGGATCCTGGTTCCCCTCCTGGACAGATGCAGCCCATCATGCCAGTATAGGCTTGCATCACTCCAGGTGGACCCCCAGTCCCCAGTGAAGCCAAATCCCTGAGCTCTGCACCAGTTTTTCAACCACTGATTGAATCCCATGGTGCAGATCACCCTAGCCTCTCCTAAGCCATAGATGGGCAGCACCTCAGAGAAGGTTATCGTACGTGCTACTTGTCTAAGGCCCCTCCCCAATTCCACAAACTCTTCCTGCACTGCTCTAATCCCTTTCTTAGCCAGGTCATTTGTCCCTAGGTGGACAATGACATCCCGCTCCTTCCCCTGTGCAGCTGCTCCGGCAATCCTGAGGATTCGCTCCCTACCCCTCCAAGCCATGGCGCCAGGCAGGCACCTTACCTCCCTCTCCCCTTCCTCCGCAGTTCTACCTTCCTAACAATGGAGTCCCCGACCAGGAGTTGTTTTTTTCCCCTGTGGGGTCCCATGCCACCATCCTGTGGGTCTCCTCTGTGGAGGTTCCCAGCATCCTCCTTGGTCTCCACTGTAGGTGCCTCCATAGAGGAACCACACTTTGCCAGAATGGCATAGGAATTGTGGAGAGGTACAACTGGAGGGATGTGCCTCTGTTCCACCACCCTCACCCTCCCTGAGCCCACTGTGGTCCAACTGCTCCTCTTTCTTGGCAACCTCTGAGGCAACAGCAGTGGCACTGGTGGTCCCTGGATGGAGGAAGAGGTCCCTCAAATCCTGGACAACTCAGCCTGGAGATGAGCAACCTCCTCCCTCAGCCCAGAGAGGTGCCTGCAGATGGGACAACACAGCATCCTTCAGGACGTCTCCCGGAAGACTGCTGCTCCACAGCCACTGCACTGCACCACTCCCATCATGTCTTATTTCTGGCCCTTTAACTGTTGTTTGGAATTCTTACTCTTTCCTCTCTTTTTTTTTTCTTTCTCTTCTCTCTCTACTTACTTTCTGCCTCTGTGCCCTTTAAGCTCCTGATTGTCCTGTTCTGTGACAAGAATATCCTATATTTCTCAGTAGACCCCTTACTTGCTCAGAGGCAGGTCTCCAGCAGCTAGAGGGGGCCAGAGAGCTACTCTTGCCCTTCTAGGATGGTGGGTATTTGGTGAAGTTCCTGTTATCAGTCAAATCCTGTGCCTATAAAAGTAGAACTAGCTTTGGGTGGGAGGGTAGGCAATATAGTTCCAGTAGAGAAGTCTAGTCACACAGCACTCCTTCCTCCTGGTGTCTTCTGCCAAGTTTGTGAGCATGTGAATTATGTCTGAATTATGTCTGTAACTGGGTCCTCATTGATTTTAATATGCACCCATTCATTTCTATGGCATTCTGGTTGTATGAACATTCTAGTTCTGTGCACACATTCAGCTTATCACAGACATGTACATACATCAGAAATTCATTATATTTCATTCCATTGGCGGTATTGGCACATTACTACTCCCCAGCTATTGTTTGTCAATCAGACCCTCACTAAAGACAGTAGCTGTTTCTTATTTCTTTTTTGGGAGCTGCTTAAGCTGGCAGTCAGGTGCAGCATTCTGTTCATGCTGTATTACTCCTGTTTCCTCCAAATATGGCTTGCTGGTCCCCCTGCTGTTGCTGCCTTTCCCTCTATAAGCTCAGTCTGGCAGATCAAGTCTGCTGCTGCCACCTCTCTGTGGCGTTCTGAGACACAAAATGTAGAGAAATGTAACACAGATCATTAAACATAGAAATACCACCTCAGAACTCTGGTAAATATTGCCACATTTTTAAACTGATTTACAAATTGGTTTGATTCAAACACTAGTGAGGAAGGAGTTGAAAAAATTATTTTAGAGCACCACTGGCTACTTTCATTGTTTTGTCAGAAAGTTGTTAATTCTTAGATTATTCTCCATCAGCAGTCCAGCCTTACTCCGTCTCCTCTTCCCCACCCTGTCACCCATCTTCCCACAGGTACTTACCTGACCAACAATCCACCATGGATCCACACCCCAAGTGGGGCCAGGAGGTGGAGATATGTCCTACTCCTTAGAACACAATCCAGATGAGGTCAAGGCCCTGTCAGTCATGTGGAGCCTGCAATAATAAGAGCACCATCCTGACGATTGCTCTTTTCTTCATTTTCTCCAATCCACCTCCCCTGAAGCTGTGTACAGCCCTGTTCTGGCCTCAGTACACTCAGTGCACCATGCAGAGGAAAATTTCCCTGACCCACTGCTGGGTGCAGCCAGAGTGGCACAATGTGGTGCTATCCCTCCCCAGGCAGGCAATGCTGATCTACAGCAACAGTATCCCCCAGCCCCAGGCTGCCAAAGAGTAGGGGGCCTTTGTAGTCTACTTTCCTCACTGTGTAGGCAGGGTGTGTTTAATAACTTCAGGATCTGACCAGTGCCACCCCCCCCCAAGTAATGGACCATGCTTCCAAAAGAAAGTGCAGTTGGTTCTCTGGTTGCCGGTGATGGAGGACAACACTTGAACATGTAATTAGTCCTGCATAGTGTGTTTATAAAGCACCATTTGGTAGAAGCTTACAAAATGCAGAGTTACACATCGACTTATGCTCCCTTTTGTAATTAAAAGTGTTTATGGTGTTAAGTTTTATTGTTTCAGTAATTCAAGAGTGTTTGAAAAGAACTGAGGAAATATTGAATTTGAGTTTATAAGGCACAGCAGGTCTAATGGCTCTGAAGATGAATCTTCAACATTAGTTTTCTTACTTTGTCTCTGGTTCTGTTGAGGAAGCAGTACAGCCACCAAGAGCTTTTATGCTCTGCACTATGAAGCATCTTTTTGTTCTATGCTCTTATTAACATCTTACAATATATTACCCCAAGTCTGTTAGACCTCCCTACATACTGTTTTTTTTTTTTCCAGGAAAGGAGGATATAATTTTCTTAAGCTCTGTACTTTTAGTTCACTCTCTTTTGACGTTTCTCTGCTTTGATTACAAGAAAACTAAGAATAAAATTATAAAAAAAAAAGTTCAAGGAAGAGAGCATCTGCGGGGGTGCTTAAGTCTCATTCCCAATCCTGCATTGTTATGTTGCAAACAGTAACCCTACCACTGCACAAATGGAATGGCCTCATCTTTTACACTGACCGCAGACCCATCTTTACTCTGCAAAGCTGGACCTTTGCATCTTTTATTTGCTTCTTGGTAAAATCTATTTCTCACCAAAGCTTTATTTAATTTCTCTTTCATTTTTTAGATCTGGACAGACAGCTTTCTACCTGTCAGATAAGTATCCTTTATTTCTAACTTCCCCGGTCCTTTCTCTATGACTCTGTTTCAACTTTACATTTTTCTGTCTTAATCTTCAGGCTCCCACTGGATTACCCTATGACCTATGGATTCCCGACTTTATCAGAGCAAGTAAGGTTTTAATTCATTTTCTTGAGGTAGGACACATGGCATATAACAAGTGACTTGCGCCCAATACAATTGTATCCCTCCAGCCAGTAAACTGATAGGGAGGAAGGTGTGGAAGTATAGAATTAATGATAGAAAACTGAATTAAAAGGCTACAGTTCTATCACAGGGTTTTGATAACTTTTTGCACCATGAGAAAAGGTTTGCACCAGTACTACCTCTAATGGAATACTGAGGGACTCCTCTACTTGCTCTGCCATTCCTAGGATTTTTTTGTCCCTCTCCCTGCACTCCCTCTAGCTTTCAGTACCCCTACAAGTTTGCCATCTTCTGCCTCAAGCTATCTAGTCTACTGAGACTGAGTCCCTGCCATTTTAGGAATCCTATACCCATCCTCTAGACCTCTACATGAGATTTTGCCTTTTTCACTTTCTGAGATTTCTTCCCTTTCATTTGTTCTGTGTAACTCTGATTCTGTTATTGTCTCTTGCTCACTTTCACTTTGTCTGTATTCATCTACTTCTGTGGATGTGAGTGGGCCACTTTCACTTACTGTTCCTTGCCACTTGTCAACAAGTATTTGCTGTGCCTTGCTATTTTCCACATGCTGTAGCTCACCATCTTTTATTAATTGCACAGCCATGTCTGCTTCCATGTGCTATACTTCATCATCTTTTATTTGCATTGATTGCCCATTTTAGGGCTGCAGTGGGCATAGCCCTGCAAGCATCTTTCTATGAGAAAAGGACTCCCACATTCCTTCCATCTGAGCAACATGTTGGAGATGCCACACAGTCGCTTCCATGACCAAGAAGCACTCTACTCGCCGTGTCTATTGGCAGTTGCACTGCACTGTTTTTAGTCTGTCTGTGGTCACAGTAGAACACGATACAATCCACCTTGTTCAAGATGGCCATCAAACTGTATTGTGCATGTGCAATCACTGGCGCATGCTTGTTACAGTCTGGTGGCCATCTTAGTAAAAGCAGACCATGCTGTATTCCACCGTGACTGCTGATTTCTTTTTTTTTTTAATTACACATATCACCCTACCCAGCCCTTCCCCTCAGCACCCCCCCAAGAAACATGAAAGTGATGTTGTTGATGTAGTACATTGCAGTGGTATTGTCTGTTCTGACTTGTACCACCTTTGACTGTACCAGTCCTGAAAAAGTTTTCAGAGCCAGAAAAACAGCCCTGAGTTCCAACAGGTTTATGTGCTAGAGGGACTCTGAAGATGACCAGGTGCCCTGTATCTGTATGATCTCCCAAGCGGGCGCCCCAGCCCAAAAGGGATGCATCTGTTGTGAGAACAACTGAGGAGTTGTCTTTCTGAAAGAGAACACCTTCCCTTAGATTGGGAACTTCTTTCCACCACTGCAAGGCCTGCAGCGGAGTTCTTGTGACCGGAATGGGATTTGACAGAGAATATTTCCTTTGATTCCGGCAAACCCTGAGGTGGAACTGGATGTCCCTCATTTTAAGCCTTGAACCCAGCACTGTGGCTGTGGATGCAGCCATTTGTCCCAGAAGTCTCAAGAACTGTCTTGCAGGCTTGCTTGTGTTCAAGGTGAAGGAATTTGGTACCTCTTGAAGATTCTTGACCCTGTCCAGAGGGAGATAGGCCCTGCCCTGCAGGGTGTCTATCTCTGCCCCTATGAACTGCAACCTTTGTGCAGGAGTGAGGACTGACTTTTCAAGACTGATAATGAATCCTAAGGATTCCAATAGGCCTTGAGTAAGGTTAAGTACTGAATGACCTGTTGTGGTGATCTGCCCACCAACAGCCAGTCATCCAAATATGGAAAAATGGTCACACCTTGCCTTCAAAGGTGTGCTACCACTGGTGCTAGGCACTTTGTAAACACCCTTGGGGCCAAAGAAAGACCAAAAGGCAGGGTTGAAAATTGGTAATGACCTGAAGGGAGTTTGAATTTGAGATATGTGTTTGATGATGACACAACACTCTGTAACAGAGAAGACACACAAGAGGGTGTATGTAGAATGAGAAGGGACCTGCAGAAACTTGAAGAATGGTCAGGGGTTTGGCAGTTGAAATTCAATGCAAAGAAGTGCAAGATAATGCATATGGGGCACAAAAACCCTGGCGCAATATATCAGTTGGGGGTGAGGATATAGCATGCACCAAGCAGGAAAGGGATCTTGGGGTTATCATCTCTGATGACCTCAAGGTAGGGAAACAGTGTGACAAAGCAACAGGTAAAGCAAATAGGATGCTGGGATGCATAGGCAGGGGCATCACCAGCAGGAAAAAGGAGGTCATAATTCCACTATACAAGACACTAGTGAGGCTCCACCTGGAGTACAGTGTACAGTTCTGGAGACCTTACTTATGTAAGGACATAGACAGGGTAGAGAAGGTTCAGAGGAGGGCAGCAAAGATGGTACATGGATTGCATCACAAGTCCTATGAGGACAGGTTGAAGGAATTGAATATATACTCCCTGGAGGAGAGGAGAGGAGAGAGAGAGGGATATGATAGAGACATGCAAGTATCTTACAGGAAGGAACACGGTGCAGGAATACACTATTTTTAAGCAAAAAAGATGTTCCAGGACTAGAGGGCATGGGATGAAGTGGGAGGGAGGATGATTCAGAGGAAATGTGAGGGAGAATATCTTCACAGAATGGGTGGTAGACAAGTGGAACACCCTGCCAGAGGAAGTGGGGGGGGCTGAAACAATCACAGGATTTAAGAAGCATGGGATAGACATAAAGGAATTCTGGAGGTCAGGGTTAAGGGGCAACAGACTTCTAGAAAAACATAAAGTAAACTTACAAGCTCAAATGCACAGACTGGGTGGGCCATAGGCCCTTATCTGCCGACACTGTCTATGTATCTATGTATCTATGTACAGTAACATTGGAGGTACCCTTTCGCCAATGTCATGATCAGGAATCCTCCGTCGGTTGTTGTTTTTCTTTTTTTGCAAGATTCCCCCCACCCAACCCTCCCTCTCAGCACAGACCTCCTCAAAACATAACAGTGACACTGGGGGTGCCCAATCGCCCAGTGTCACCATCACAAATCCTTTGTCTTTTTTTTCAACAACTTCATCCACTACTGCCCCTGCACGGTTATTTCTGTATGTGTGTGTGTTTTTTTTTTTATATATCCCTTGTTCCCACCCAACAATCCCTCTCAGCACCTACCACCCCAACCACCCAACCCCAGAAATAAAACAGTGGCACTGGGTTGGGCAATCCACCCAATCCCCCTGTGCAGGAATTCTTGTTTTTGTTTTTTTGTTTTTCATTTTTTTTGTTACCTGCAAAAAACAAACAAAATCTATCCATGTATTTTGCAGCCATTGCACCCCCCACCCAACCGTTCCACTCAGTACCCACCACCACACACACCCCAAGCCCTTACTTACCCATTGGGAGTCCAACACCAAAATCCTCTCTGAACTCCAGACACATTTTCAATCTTCAAAGCTGGACCATGAACTGAAGAAACAGGTATGCGTTTCAATGCATTTCAATGGTGTTTTGAACTTCATGGCATAACTTGGCAATTTTTTCATATTTTTGGACCAAATTTTCAACATGTCTTTTTTGGAATTCCACCTCATGAACAATTTCACTGTCATTAGGCAAATCTGTCCCAAAAGGTGATTTTGTGGTCCCTGAGTTAAATCAGCTTTCAGAAAGGAGTTGACAATTTTCTCTGCCTTTCTTCATGAGGTGGGGTCATAAGAAGGCTATGTTTAAAATGTGGTGTACAAATATTAAAAAAAAAACTCAATAGCTATGAGACTACATTGATTTTTGCAAACACAGCCTCTTAACTTTGGTAATTTTCAAATTTTTTCCCCAGATTTTCAGCATAGCCTTTTCTTTATAGCACCAAATGGACTTGACAGCTGTCATTCTTCAACTCCTGCCCAAAATGTGATTTTGCATCCTGAAAGTTGATTTCACAGTCCATGCACATTTCACCTTTAGGCTAGGAGTTGAAAATTTTCTCTGCCCTTCTTCATGAGACATGGTCTTAACAAGACTATGTTGCAAGTTTGGTGTAAACATATTAAAAAACTAATTTTCCATATTTTTTACCCCAACTTCCTCACCTGCAGCCCTAGCAGCTTTGTCCAGAGTTTGTTTGGATGGAGGGACAACATTTGCAATTCTCCAATCCTTAATTATAATGCCACAAATCAAACTTTTTTCAAATAACAACTTAAGAGGGTAAAACACATAATCAGACAATAATACAAACATAAGAACACACTAATAATCATTCTTGCTATAATCATATCTGGTCATGGAGAGCAATCTGCTTTCATATTTCTTATATTTGTATTAATTTCATCCTCTGAAATTACTGTTTCATTACAGGAGTCAAGAAGTGGTGGTGCTGGTGACTTATCTTTTTTCCATAAATGCTGCTGCAATGTTTATTATATTTATTTATTGAAATAGTTTCACCAGGAAAGGCACACTGTGCAACAAGATGCTCATCTCCTGGTGCAACCTGGGCAGAAGGGGTAAAAGGGGGTTGGATAACATGCAGGTTATCAACTGAGCAAATAATAGAGGCAAATAGCAGCATATGGTTACAATTGCATTAAACTACAAGCAACAATGCATGGAGTACATTGGATATTGTATGGAACATATAACAATTACCTGACATATAGCAGCAATACAAGGGAAAATTTAGCACACAGTAATATGCAGGTATAAGCAACAGGAGATATAGAACACATGATGGTGCAGGACAAAAATATAACTCTGACATGTCTTCAGATTTATTGATGGTAGTGTTATTGCATAGTAATGGACCCACTTTGCATCTTGGCTTTTTCAGGGAGTTGATATAACCATAGAAATCTTTACTATTTTGTTTAGTAGCATTTCTAGCCAAGCTTTGCTCCATTTTACTTTTTGTTTGTCTAATTTCAAATTTGCAGTGTTTATGTATATTCTTATGTTTTTTTTCCAAAGAATTGGTCTTGTGATTTTTTTTGAAGGCTTTAAATATTCTGTGTTTTTTATTAATAAGTCTAATGATTTTTCACTCAGCCACTTGGGCCTTGACTTGTTATTATTAGTAAATTTTCTAAATTTTGGAATAAATCTAAAACTAACGTCCAGTATAATTGTTTTTATTTTATTACACATTGCCTCAGCATCACAGTTTGATAGTAAAGTATCTCACGTTATATTAGATAGGATACTGGTTATTTGATTCATATCAGCTTCTCTGTAAAGGTAGAAATATGATTCACTGTTAAGTTTAATAAATGAAAAATCAACATTGAACCAAGTTATGTTGTGGTGTTGGTTCTTAAAGGTGGACCAGTATGACAGTTTTTAATATTTAAATTTGGTATACCCACAACAATATCTAAAATGTTGGTGCCTCTTGTGGATTCTACACATACTGATATATTAGAAGTTGTTCACATGCTGAAATAGTCTACTAGAGGCTGAGGTAGCCATGTATGTTCTCCAATCTATGTCTCCAAGGTTCAGGTCTCCCATAAAAACTATATCCCCTTGTTCACAGGCAGATTTAATTTCTGTAATTATTTGTAAAATAACAGCTAAAAGGGCATCAGGGGATGATAACATAGCCCAATAATAAAATAATCTGAGTATGAAAAAACTTTGATCCACAGACTCTCGGTGTCAGATGTTTTACTAACCTTATTATTATTAATGTTTATGGGGTCAAAACATGAATTAATAAATAAGGCAAACCCACCACCTTTTCTTTTATTTGCCCTATTGTAATAAAATAAATCATACTCAGATTTTTTTTTTCTCCAAACATCATTGCTTGACCCCCATGTTTCTGTAACTGCTATCATGTCTGGCTTTTCTTTAGAAGTTCATGCCAATAGCCTATCAAATTTATTGTTGAGGCTTTTAGCATTTAAAAGGCATCACATAATTGTGCTGTGTTTTGTTTTAGACTTGGCTTGATTATGTCTTTGTTTGTTTAGACTTTTAGGATATTGGAAATTTCCAGAGTTTCCCCCCATATTAGTTTAAACTTATTTTATCAAAAGCAAGTTTAAAATTGTCAGTCAATACTTTTGCTCCCTCTTTGTTCAAATGAAGTCTGTCCTTGGAAATATATGATGTGTTTCCCCAGAACATTTCCTAATTGTCAATGTACATTATGGGCCAGATATTCAAAGCTTTGCCCCTGGGTTAAGTTAACACTGCCTGGCATGCAAACTTAGCCTGGAGCACAAAGCAAGCTATATTCAAAAGGAATAGCCCAGGGCAAACAGCTTCTGAATATAGCATGGGAATGAGTCCGTGCAAACTGGGCTGGGAGTACAGGGCAAACGTAGCCCTGGCATAAGACAGCACTGAATACAGCAACCAGGAAGTGCAAACCACAACAACAACACAGTGCACAGTGAAGTGAGGGTAGGTAGAGAGGAACTATGTGGCCAACGTGTGTTCTGGCAAATGCATGGACCCAGTACAGCTGCAGGCAGCAGCACACATGAAAAAACAGTGATCAAAACTGTATAATATTCCCCGAACCGTTAGCACCACGCTAACATGTTAGAGCTGTTTTAGCATGGAGCTAAGTGGTTTGCCCGGTGCAAACACATTAGCCCCGCTCTAAACTTTGCCATATTCAAAACTGACATGCAAATGAGCCTACTTAGATGGTCTCTGGACAAACAGCCACATTAGCATCTCATCATGCCCTGATTTGCATGCAGTTTGTACAGCGTTACTGCAGGGTCCCACAGCTCCACCTGTAGGTCAGTCTGGAGGTACAGGGGCTGACCAGGTCCAACCACAGCTCCACCCATAGGTCAGTCAGGCAGTGCATGATGATAGTTGCAGGCTTCATGTAAACAGTACAGCATAGCATAGCATATCGTACCCCCGGGGACAACACAACATAGGCACAGGTGGTGGTAGAGCTGCATGCAACCTTCACACTGTAGGTCATGCAACAGTGCACAGCAGACACTACAGTAGCAAGAGGGTGGGTAGTGTGAGGGACATGACACTGCCTATGGTATGTAGGGCAGTGATGACCACTGCACTATACACAGTGACAGGCACAGCTTGCAGGTAATTACTGACAGTGGACAGTACTATCACGCTGTTGTGTGATCCACAGATGCTGCACCTGTGGCATGGGATGCACACAGTGTCATGTACATGGCCGGCAGTGTGTGCCATAACATCTGTACAGTTGTGTGGTAGGTGGCTGGGGGGGCATGTAGGATCTGACAGGCACACAGGTGGTGGCGTAATCCCACTACTGGCCCATGTGCACTGAGCAATGTGTCCCAGCCTTGTGGCCACACCTGGGCTGTGGTGAGGTCTGGACACCCATACACCCTCCCTTCACTGGCCACCATGCCCACAGTGCTGCATGTGTGTGCTGGCATCTGTTATACACCACAGATGTATGGTCTGCAGGTGTGTGCCACATGGCCACACTACCATGCTGTCCCCTGTGGGTCAGATCACTCCTCACTGTTTGTGCTTGGCTCGGACTGGTGGCAGCTGATGGCATCATGGTGGTGCCATCAGTGAGCAGCATGTGTCCTCCATGTCTGGCAGTTTCTAAGTGTCATACATATGTTAGGGCCGCGCAAGCAATGCTAATGCTGAGGATAGCACTGCGCAAAGCGCACAAAGCTGTTTGCCCAGGGTTAAGACCAGCTTTTCCTGGGCTGTAAATTGTACCATGCTATGGGTCACGCTATGTCGCGCTAAACACCTTAGTGCAGCGCTAGTCGCTGAATATCTCATAGCGAATTTATTCATGTTCACTATGCCCCTTGCATATCATTATGCTTAGCCTGGTGCTACTACTGTTTGCCTGCACTAGTTGGTCTTTTTGAATATGGCAGACCCGCACTAATCCCACGCTATTCCCACACAAACTGTTTGCAGACCGTGCAAAGCTTTGAATATCTGGCCTTATGTGTTCTGTATTGCACCAATTAGACAATCTGTCATTAATCCAGACTACAGTGTGATTTATTTCTGTTTTTGCCCATGGGTCTGGTAATATACTGGACACCGCAACTTACCCTTTCTCTTCGTCATCATCAAAATGTTATTGTTTGACTGCTATAGTCATAAACAATACAATACACTACAATACATCATATAAAATTCCAAATACCTAATAATTTAGACAAGACATTACACTTATACAGTAACATGCAGGACATTACATATCATAAATATCATACATATAGCAATCTTTGTTTCCTGTATCTGTTAAATTATATTCTCCTGTTACTATTAATCTATTAAACTTACAGTACTATTCATTCTATTGTATATTTCTCAGTTTTAGCCTTCTTTTTTTTTACAATCATAAAATATTTGGAAAGTCTTTCAATGGACCAGGTATCTGCTGTATGGATTAATATCATGGTTAATAATTCTGGATTTATATTATATTGCTCATTAAGAAAGGGTTTAAGCCAATAGGCCCTCTCTATATTTCATAACACCTGCAATTCCACAAAACATGATTCAAGTCCTCTATTCCTGTTTCTGCACATGAACAATTTTCTAAGCCTTTATAAAATTTATCGTGTCTGCATTTTAGGACATTACTGGAAAATCTTTCAAATTTATAGATTTTTAAACATTCTCCTTACTTTAGGGTCTGTTAAAACATCTAAATGAGGTTTAAAGCCAAAGTAAATATATATCTTTGCATACCACTTCGAATAAGCTGAGCAACCAATACTTTGCAAGTCTTTTTGAATCCAAAACTGAGCTTATTTGTTATATATTTATTATACTTGTGACTAATCACTATCCCTTTTTCATACATATTTTAGTAAATTTCCCAACTGATGTTTTCCCACAAGCAGAAGTACATTATACCACCATAAGCCTATTCCAATGCCCCTAGAATACCACTCCTGTTTTTCTTGTAA
Source organism: Neoceratodus forsteri (assembly GCA_016271365.2). Taxonomy (NCBI): domain Eukaryota; kingdom Metazoa; phylum Chordata; order Ceratodontiformes; family Ceratodontidae; genus Neoceratodus; species Neoceratodus forsteri. The sequence continues at coordinate 91,764,116 of CM057456.1, read as the reverse complement.
GCAGATGTTAGATAATCTGCTCTCCTCTTGCTTTAGATGATGTAACCAAAATAACACTTTTCTTGTTACTATTTTGGCATTCATGTCTATCAGTCCTGATTCTGCTCTTAAATAGGAGGCTGGACATCCTGGCCCAGATATTCAAAAGGGTTGCGCCATGCGCAATAGGGTTGCTCCAGCGCAGGTCTGAAAATGCGCCATTCTGCGATATTCAGTGGGAGGCAGGTGCACCCCCCAAATCACACTGAGCAATAGCGCAATGATAATGAATGTATGCACAACTGAAGAGGGAGGAACCATGCATAAATGGCGCAGTGCGATATTCAACAACATGTGCCATGTACAATAGGGGAGCAAATGGAAGTTACGTTATAGCGGAAATGAGCCAAAATAAAAAGGAACAAAGGAGAGGTGCAAGAATGCTACAGGGAAGGCACATGAGGCTGAAGCATAGCAAGTCAAACTGGGCAGGAGGGACACACAATGCAGGCCAGGGAAAGGGCACCCTGAACAGACAGGCACAAGGAAGGTGTAGGGAGACACAGCCAGTGCAGAAGGGGGAAGTGTCACATAGCACAGAGGCCACCACATGTAGGTGTTCCCGGTGCAGGGGAAGTAGCAGCCAGGACAGTGGGGGAAACACAGAAACAGCTGCCAGGGGGGGTGAACACAAGCCAGGGACATGGCCAGTGCCACAATCCAGATGGAGGCGGTAATGAGGAAGGTGAGAAGGTGGGAGGCAGGGGGGCATGACCATGGAAGGGCCCATGGGTGGTATGCCCCCAACAGGCAGTACCGAGCCTGCACCAGCTTCGAGCTGTACAGCGATACTGAGATCATGGGCCGGTACTGCCTGAATCGGGCAATTCTGAGGTGGCTGTGTGAGCTGTGCAGTGATGTGATGCAGGCACCCACACGTCGGAGCCATGCTCTGTCAGTGGAGACTAAAGTGACAGCTTGCATGTGCTTGTTCGCCACGGGTACCTTCCAGAGACCAACAGGGGACACCACAGGCATAACCCAGTCGGACGCATCACGCCACCTGACCCAATTCCTCAGCACACTGCTGCCTCATGCTGTGGAGTACGTCCATTTCTCCAGCACACTGGCGGAGCGAACAGCAAACATACAGGAGTTCCACAGGATAGCATGTATGCCTGGCATGCTAGGGGCAATAGACTGCACCTATGTGGCCATCCACACACCACCTGGACCTGAGGGAGCTGCCTGTATTAATCAGAAGGGCTATGCTAGCATTAACTGCCAGGTGGTGTGCGATGCCAGGGGTGCATAATCAATGTCTGTGCCACGCACCCTGGGGGGGGGAGCACACAATGCCTTCATCTGGCACCAGTCGGCACTGTGCCACAGATTCAAGAGTGGGGACATCCCCACTGGCCACTTAGTGGGTGATTATGCAAACCACATGGACAAACATAGGGCTTGGGAGGGGCATGGTCAGAGGTGACATGGGGTAGTGGCCTACATGGCCCGGGGCAGGGCGATGCTGATCACCAAACTAACCTCCACCCTCTACACACAGGTGACATTGGATACCCACTCCGTCCCTGGCTGCTCACACCATACCGGTGGTCCACGACCCCATCGTAGCAACACTACAATGAGGCACATGCCACTACATGTAATGTCATCGAGCGTGTGTTCGGTATGCTGAAGGCACATTTCTGTTGCCTGGACACCTCCGGCGGTGCCCTACAGTACAGCCCCTCAAAGGTCTGCGGGCTATTCCTGGCCTGTTGCATCCTGCACAACATGGCCAATGAATGTGGGATAGCCGTATAGGTCAAAGAGGGGGACAGCAATGGGGACGATGAGGATGCCGGTGACAATGGTGATGGGCAGCCCCACCTTGGGTGATGGGACCCTCGACAGCTCCAGCTGGCACAGCTGCACCAGGACACCATCACGGAGGAGCACTTCAGCCAACCCAGGTAAGGCATGGGGCCATGTGCAACCACCACTGGCAAAGGCACAACCCACAAACACATATGGACACACACCAGAGGTACTTGCTGTCAAGGGAAGTGGCCGGGCATGGAACCGCACATACCGCCAGGAATGGGCGAGGTCTAATATGGCACGTGGTCAGAGACACACACACACACACACACACACACACACACACACACACACACAACTCACCAGACATGCACAAAGGGTAGGAGGCACGCCGACCCAGAACACCACCCCTAGCCACACACACGTCCACAGACCACCACGCCCACTGCCTGTCACTGTGCGTGTGTCAGATGCTGGGCATCATTGCACAGTTGCATACAGTGCAATGCAGGCATCATCATGCACATGCAACTGCAGACAGCAGCCGCGAGGGTGTGCAGATGGACTGTATGTGTGCATGCAGGGCTGGGTACCCACCTGTGCATTGCCCGCTGAATGACTCAATGCACACAGGGCAGCATCAGACAGTAGCTGCGCTGGGAGACAGGTCAGTCACGCGCCACAGTGCCACGACTGCCACGGATGCATGAGTGGCCCTGCTGAGACCCGCGTCAGCAGTGACAGGGTGACCACTGGCCTCATGGGGTGGCACCGGCGGTCCCCCAGGGGTTCCACTGCATGAACACGACTGTGCTCATGCGGGAGTCTGCAGCACACCGAACATGCCTGCGCCAGATGTGTTCGGGATGCCCACAGCTGAACCCGGTGTTGACAAGGATGGTGTCGCATGACGCCGGGAATGGGGGGGTGAACAGTGCACTGCATGGTGTCTGTGGCACATGGGCAAATAACTGTGTGCCCATTGTGGCCACAACAGCCGTGAATGCCTGTGTCTGCCTGTCAATGGCAGGGGTCACATCCTCCCGCAACCGGGTCCATCCCTGCCAGGAGCAGGTGTATCTGCTGCGACGCTCCTCTGCCTGGTGAAGAGCCGCACTCAGTGCATCCACTGCCATCACAAGCCACATCTGCTGATTGACTGATGCTTGCAGTATGAGGGTGTGCTCATCCAAGAGGTCATCTGCCTGATCAGCATGCTGTCCCTCAGGGTGTTTATGTCCCTGATGCTCATCACCCCTTGATGGTTGGTGCTGCACAGCAGGGCCAGGCCTGGGCATGTCCACAGGCGGTGCACTGACACCGCCCCCTGACACTGTACCCCCATGCCCATTGGCTGACTGCTGATGCTGCCCCTCTGGTTGCCGTTCTCCCCAGGGCTCAATGGTGCTGCTGCAGTGGCCGCAACAGTCCCACTGTCCTGTACACACACCAGTGCTGCCCCATCAGTGCTGACAGGCACAGGCTGGGACTGTGATGACACACAGGCTTCCACGGCGGCACCACCCACAGCCATGGCCGTGATGTAACCTGCTGTGTGGCCATCCTGTGGCACACGTGTCACTGCCCATGACGTTAGCGACATCATCATCGGTGACGGATCTGGCACCAGCCCGAGTCTCAGCATGCTGGCATCCATGGATGCTGGCACGCTGGGTCACAGGCAGGGCCTCCTCCACACCTGCTCCACCAACATCAGTCTGGACATCCAGGCGGGTCCACTGTCACCCTGACCCACGTATTCCTGTGGAGGTGGATGGGCCCTCCTCCATCTCCATGTGACTGGCCTCAGTGGAGAAGCCCACCACTGCTGATCCATGCAGACACTCAGGAGCTGTAAGGAAAACAAAGTCGCGTTACTGCATGTGTCCTACCCTGCCCCCCCAATAGACAGACCATGACCTACCATGCAATGACGGGCTACCACCCGTCTGGAATCCACCACCCAGAACACCCTCAATGGTGCAACACTGCATGCTGCCAGCAACCCGCTCCTCCTGTTGGGTCAAGCGTAGCACCTCCGGCTGTCCCCCACCTGTCGCAGACCGTGCTGCCCTGATGGCAGCCACCTTCTCCTTAATCCTCCACCTGTCTGTGCCCATCTTCTTCTTGCATTCCTGCATGGAGCTCTGGTGGCTGCCATGCAGGTTTGCAGCACGTGTCACCTCCTCCCATGCAGCAGCATGGGCCTGTGGTGTTCCCTGGCATCCGCTGAGAAGCGGCTCCTAGTCAAGGTAGGCCTCAAACAGGGCATCTGTCTTGGCCTTAGTGAAATTCGGCCTCCTCTTCCTCCCAAGACTCTGTTCCTCTTCCTCCACAACATGCTCGGTCATGATTCAGCCTATGAGAATGACAGTTGTTACCTGTGACTGTGCAGTCCCATGCATGTCCCAAAATCCACAGTCCACACTCCCAAACAGCATGCAACTCACCGCAATAGACTGCAGTGACCGACTATGGCCAGTGCAGCCCAATGTCGCACTTTTATAGCGCAACCCATGCAAATGAGGTGAGGCACATCTTTAAGTGGATGCAAATGCAGTGACTGTGCCATTGAATGGCTGATTAACGGTTTTGCATATGCCGGCTGAATATCGCGCTCTTGTGCTTTGCGCAATTGTCTTGAACGTGCTGAGCCAAGAGCGCAGTTCTGTGACATGCGCAGTACACACCTAACTGAGCATGCCCAGGTTGATGACGCAGGCTCTGCTGCACTGCTGACATGCTGTGCGTGGGAGGCAATGCAGGGCATGGCCACCATTGTGCCAGTGGCGCTACAGTGCTGTTCACTTATGGCGCTGTGGCACTGGGGCATCTGAGGTGCACTGGGACAACAGTGTGGTAGACCACTACAGGAGGTGGAACACAGGCACCCAATCGCACTACACGCATTGGGTTCCAATCGCGCTGTGGCTGTCCTTGCACCAGAGACCCTTGACCCTGTGACCAACCTTTGCCCCCTAGGCACCATGCATCAGACATGGGTGCACCACTATCGCACTGTTCTTTGACAGTGCAATAGGGAATGGCAGCACTGTATCATGCAGCATCTACACGTGGCAGGACCGAGCTGCTGAGCACCATTTTGACTGAACTGAGCAGCAGAGATGGCACGGAGGCATGCTGTGCAGTGGAGCCAGGTGGAGCTGGCAAACCTTGTGGCCATAGTGGAGCCACATGTTGGGCCTTTGTTTGGGGAGGTACCCCTGGACAGGGCCAGGAGTCAGGTGTGGCAGGAGGTGGCTGATGCCCTGGAGAAGGCCACCAGTATGGGGCAGATAGCAGAGCAGTGCTGCCACCGATATGGGGACCTGAGGAGGAGGGACCCGACCTGCTTACCTGCCTGCGGGCACATGCCAGGAGGGGCACAGTGCCATGGCCAGGTAGGTGAAACATCCATACACTTTTATCATCCATAAGGGTATCACGGTTGCATGTGTCTGGCACATGGGGGGGGCCGTCCAGTGTTGGCCATGGTGGTGTTATCGGGGTGTGGGGTGGGTGGGTCTGGCTGTGTGGGATTGCACACACATGGAGGCGGGGGGAAATTGCTACAGAATTGTACTGATGTTCCTCTCTCCATGTTTTGCACCTTAGGGCATGCAGAACGCCAGCAGGCCAGAGACCGGAGGTGCTGCCTGGAGGAGCAGCAAGCCAGGAGGGGTAATGGTGGTCAGCAGTGCATGGACCCCCCTGATGATGGTGAGTGCCTTACATCCATGATTACTATTGCATGCTGTATAATTGGGCAGGCAGCGGGGCATGGCCACCATCCATTGACACCACTGCCATGCATGCAACTTGTTACAGTCAGCACTGTCCAGTGGCACTGCATGTCTGGGAGTGCATCAATGGTGGTCCATGCATGCACCGGGCACATGGCTGTGGCACTGCCTTCACACCGCATAGCCAAGTCACTGTACGGCCATGGTGGTGCTGTGCAGGACATGAGCGGTAGGTGTGTGCAGTGGTCCACATGGCTGTGGCTGCCTGGGTAGGCAGGTCTTGTGGACATGGTCACTGTGGGTGGTCGCACACCATCACAGGGGCATGGCACATGGCTGTATGCCATGCACAACGGGTGGGCTGCAGGGGGCTGGACAGTCACACTTATTGACTCTGCTCCCTCGTCCTAGGTCAACGGCAACTCCAGGCACTGGAAAGGAATGTGAGGGAGCTGCTCCAGGTGGCGAGAGCAACACTGGAGCTGTTGGAGCGCATCCACTGCCACTGGATGAGGAGGAGGAGGAGCAGCAGACATAGGCGCCACGTGGAGGAGGACCGGGGCACACACTGAGCACTCCATGTCCCTACTACCACCTTCCCCCCTTTGACCCACCCTCACACCCCTTCTTCCTTTTCCCATGTGTTCACCCCTGCCCCTTACCCGCCCCACCTGTTATGTGTCCCTTCCCCCCCTTGTAAATATTTGTATATCTGTTTTGTTACTTATTTTAAATATAAGAATTTTGTTATGACAACTGTGGTGGTCTCTGATTTGCAGCGGGCTACAGGTCCTCAGCTGCAGTGGTGTTCATAGCATCAGGGGTGGTTCACGCATGGGCATATGTGTGTGTGTGTGTGTGTGTGTGTGTGTGTGTGTGTGTGCAGAGGTGAACCGCCTATGGTGTGGGCAGGGGGATCAGTCACGGTCTGTGGTTTGTGTGTTGTACTCTGTGCACTGGATGCCTGTGTGCAGTGGTCCATGGGGCCTGCACTGTGTGCATGGCACCCCTGTCAGATCATCCATGGCTTGTGCAGCTGACACCCTTTCATGTCTGTGATATGCATGGTCTGCTGGCGTGTCAGTGGTGGCTGTTGTGGCTAGTGCTGGGACGGGATGCGACCTTGGGAGGGTGTGCAGGTGCTGTACCGCTGAAGGCGGGGTCTGGGGCATGCCCTTTCACATGTGGGGTACCTTGTGTGCTGACACATGGTCGGTCTCTCAGCTGTACCTCGGTGGGGACGTGCAGGGTGGCACTGTGTATGCATCTGTTGCATTACTGTCTGTTGCCGCCCACTGCAGGGTGCCCATGGTGGGGCTGCCTTGCATGGCTCCATGGTGCACAGGGTTGCATTGTCACAGTGGGGGTGGTGGCATGCATGGTGTGTCCTGCACAGTTGGGTGCTGCTCCTGGGCAGGGTGTATGGGGATCATGGTGTAGGGCATGCTCTGCATTGGTGGGATGGTGTGGTATGGAGTGGTCGGCCATCCTTGTGTGCCGGTCACAGCTTGCCAGGGGGTGTGATGGGGCACCATGGCCCGGCTGTGGGTTGGTTGCTGGTATCCATGAGCCGGTGGTTATTCCAGCTCTCCCCCAGTTGTGCAGTGCATGGGGTGTGGGGAGATGATGTCTGTTCTGCTGTGTGTTCCTCTGCCCATCTGTGGCATGGGTGATGGGACCCTACATCCCTGGTTGTGCTGTTCCATTGCAGCTCTGCTGCTGGGGGCATCCCTGGTTGCGCTATGGTGCATCTGGACTGCTCCACTTCACCTCCCTAGTTGCGCTATGGTGCAGGTGGTGTGATATTCAGTCGTCAGCCGTAGGCGCATCTTGGCCTGCGCAGTTTTTGAATATTGCGCTTCTTGTGCATGGGCGCAGTGGACTTGAGCTTGCTCCTGCTGTTGAGCACTTTATGGGCTCAGTTCGAATATCTGGGCCCCTGGACCTAATCCCAGGATATTTCTAAGTAACTTATTTAATGGAGTACTTAGCCATTCATTGTTAGTAATTTCCCAGCTATCTTCCCCATAAAGGAGCTGAGATTCATATTTTGCATTAATTGCTTGCACCAACAGTCTTACACTAGAACCATCATATTTATAACTTAACTTGTTTAATCCTATTATTGTTTTTTTCAGTGTTGTCAAAACTTTCATATACTGTTCATTCCATTTAGTAGTAGCACTTATTTCCATCCCGAGATAAGTATATGTATTCACTTCTTCCAGTCTGTCTTTGCCCATCCACCAATATTTTATTTCCTATTCAGAATACTCTGACCAAAAGTCATTATCTTATTCTTGGTCAGATTAATCTTCAGTTTCATAGATTGTGATCTATTATATAAATACATAATTTGTTTTTGCAAACCACTTTGGGACTGAGAGAATAAAACCAAATCATCTGCATATGCCAATATTGCACATTTATTTTGTTTTATATTCGGGGCATCAGAATCCAATGAATTAATATCCCGTATTAACCTATCAATATATAGGGCAAATAAGACAGGTACCAATATGAAGAGATATGCAGGGACCACAGGTTGGGAAATCATATGAGCTAACCCCCCATAACAGTATCAAAGGACAAATGGCAAGTACTATTGGTGATGCTAGGAAAGGAGGGCAGGATGGGAGGAGGGGAAAAGGGTGGAAGGTGGTTACCCTTAATGCTAGGAGCTTGGGAGGAAAACTGCAGAGTTGCAGGTTCTATGGCAGAGGGAGAGGTGGACATTGCAGCCATCACGGAAACATGGGCCACCCAATATAATGACTGGGACCTGTCTGTACCAGGGTACAGGTTATTTCGTAGGGACAGGGTGACTGGGAAAGGAGGGGGGGTGGCACTATATGTGAAGGAAGGACTGAAGTGTGTAAGGGAGGAAGGGGAGGAGGGCAGTACAGAGTCACTTTGGGTGCAAATCCAGGATTCCAAGAATAGGAGTCTTAGAATGGGAGTGGTGTACAGGCCACCATCCAGATGGAGGAGTTAGACAGGGAACTAGGGGACAGATCAGGAGGACCTGCAGAAGGGTAGTGGTGATTGTGGGGACTTCAACATGCCAGAAGTGGACTGGAGCACCCCAACAACCAGGAACAGAAGGGAGCAGGTACTGCTGGATGCCTTCCAGGACAGCTTCCTGCTGCAAATGGTCAGTGAACCAACCAGGTTAGGGAATACCCTTGACCTTGTGCTGGCAAATGGGGACTTTGTGAGAGAACTTACAGTGGAGGAACGCTGTCAGGAGTGACCACCACTCAGTATGGCTCACATTGGATATGGGCAAGGAAGGAGGGAATCTGGCACAAGAGTGCTGGACTCAGGAGGGCTGACTTTGGGAGGATGGGGGAAGTGGTAAAGGGTACCTGGCCAGAATTCAATCTAGTATGGATACTAACCAGAGATGGGAGCTCATAAAGTTGGGGATAGTGGAGGCAACCAAAACCTGCTGCAAAGCCCAGAGCAAGAAGGCTAGAGCTAAGAAACCGAGCTGGTTGAGCAAGGAGGTCATGGAAAAGGTAAGGAAAGAGCTGCCTTTAGGAAATACAAGAAAACAGGGAGGGGAGGACAGAGGGAGTACTTGACAGAATCGAAGGAGGTGACAAGGGCAGTAAGGAGCCAAAGCATCTACGAACTCAGGCTGGCACAAGGCATTAAGAAGGGGAGAAGGACTTCTTTAAGTACATCAGGGAGAAAAGGAGCTGTAAGGACCACATAGTAAGGATTAGGAAGGAGGGGGTTGGGTGAAGCAGGGTATGATAAGGCGGAAGCACTAAATGAGTACTCTGCTCAGTATTTACTAAAGAGAAGAGGGGGTGACACCCAAGATGGGTGAAATGGCAGACGAGGGGGGAAGTGGTGACAGATGGGAAATCATGGAGGACAGAGTTCGAGAGGGTTTGAAGGCACTGAGGGTGGACAAGGCACCAGGCCCAGATGGCATCCACCCCAGGGTACTGAAGGAGCTGGCAGAGGTCCTTGCAGGACCTTTGGCAGACCCATTTAATGCCCTCACTACATTCGGGGTGTGTACCTCAGGACTGGAGGATGGCTCATGTGGTGCCCCTCCACAAGAGTGGCCCCAAGGATGAACCAGGAAACTACAGACCAGTGAGCCTCACATCCATCGTGGGTAAGCTAATGGAGACTATCCTGAAGGAGAGGATGGTGGCCCTCTTAGAGGCCAAAGGACTACAGGACAGCAGACAGCATGGCTTCATACATGGCCGATCCTGCCAAACCAACCTGGTCGGGTTCTATGACTGGGTAACTAGGCAACTGGACGGGGGACATGCAGTGGATGTCCTGTATCTGGACTTCAGTAAGGCATCTGACCCAGTGCCACATGGAAGGCTGGGAAGGAAGTTAGTAGGCACAGGGCAGTAATGCTGGTGAGATGGGCAGGGAAACTGGCTGCAGGGAAGACAACAGAGGGTGGTGGTGGGTGGGGAGCTCTCACACCCAAGGGCAGTGACGAGTGGTGTCCCACAGGGCTCGGTGTTGGGACCAGTGTTGTTTGGGATATTCATTGCAGACATATCATGGGACATCAAGAGCAAGATCAGTCTGTTTGCTGATGATACCAAGGTTGGCGCGGTGTGGATGACCTAGGGAGCAGGGGTTGCAGGATGATCTGGCAAAGCTTGAAACCTGGTCAGACACCTGGCAACTGGGCTTTAATGCCAAAAGTGCAAGGTGATGCATTTTGGGATGAAGAACCCAAGGAGGACTTACCAGCTAGGGGAGTGCAGCTAGCCCAGACAGAGGAGGAGAAGGATCTGGGTGTGCTCATCACAGGGTCAATGAACAACCGGCACAGTGTAGGAAGGCAGCTGCAAAGGCCAACAAAATGCTGGGTTGTATTGCAAGGGTATATCCTCAAGGAGGAGGAGGTGATTCTGCCACTGTATAGGTCATTAGTTAGACCACACCTGGAGTACTGCGTGCAGTTCTGGCGTCCGTGATCTGAAAAGGGACATTAGTTACTGGAGGGAGTGCAGCGAGGGCGCACAAAGATGATCAAGGGTCTGGGGACTTATCATATGAGGGAGGTTGAAGGAGTTGAACATGTACTCACTGGAGGAGAGGAGAGACAGGGGACATGATTGAAACCTTTAAATACATGAAAGGAATAAACAAGACAGGTACAGAGGGCTGTTCAAAGTGAAGGAGGAGGGCCACCAGGGGCCATGATATGAGACTGGAGCGAGGAAGGTTCAGGAGGGAGATGAGGAGACACTTTTACAGAGAGGGTGGTGGCTGGGTGGAATGCTACCTGCAGAAGTGGTATGCAGTAGAACAGTGGACTGCTTCAAACGAGGATGGGACAGGACAAGGGGAGGGTTAATGAAGGGGAAGGGTGGAAGGAGGCAGCTGCAGAATAAGGGTGCTAGAATGCACATTCGAGCAGACTTGATAGACCTCTAGGCCTTTATCTGCTGGCAAATTTCGTATGTTCGTAATATACACCCTTGTCTAACTCCCCTATTCATCTTAATTGGTTTTGAAAGCTTACCTGATAAACCCAATCTAATTTTGGCCCACTTATCAGAGTAAAGGGAAGAAATAATATTAATACGTGATCTTTCAATACCTTTAATGAGTAATTCTAGCCATAAGTGATTCACATCTATACAGTCAAAAGCCGTGGAATAATCCACAAATAGCACAAATAATTTTTGTATACGTATTTTCACATACTTTTCAATTAGGTGATGCAGTATGAAAACATTGTCCAGAATGGAAAATTTTGCTCTAAACCCAGCCTGTGAGGGAGCCAACCCTTTCTATTTGATCCTGTTCCCTAATGACAGCAGACTGTAATATATATCTTTCTCATTGTGTAATCCAACATCATTGGTACCTGCCAGTAAGTTAACCTAAGAATGATCATTAGTGATTAGTTTGTCTATTCTTTGATTGATATCTGTTATTCTCGAACCTGGGAAACAAGTGCGAGTAGTATGGAATTTGTCATGTTTGCAAAACACCAGTATTCTGTATCATCACTTCCTAAGCCTCCATTTCCTCTTTTAAGGGAATACTCATTGCATTATGAATCCCACCTGTTCCCCCTTGTTCTTTTTTGCTGTCCCTATGAATTGTATGAGTAGATTGTGTATCAGATTTGTTCAAAGTACCATCATGTCTTTCTGCAAACATTTGAAACTTCTCTTTCATATCCTGTAGTCCCATTAATAGCTTTGCCTGGTCAGTGCACTTAAAGCATACATATTTTTCCTGACATAAGTCAGATGAGGTCAGAGTATACACAAAAATAACTACAGCACTTTATCACTGAGCCCTCATTGCAGAGGAGCGCCAGGAAATCCTCAGAAGGAGTCACAAATTCCATGTTTATTCATAACACAACACTAAAAAGAACTGTGAGAAAACTAATCAACTTACTACAAATTCAGATAAATGAGGCTGGGTCATCTCCCTTGCCTCCCTTGGTAGACACGAGGAGATGAAATTGCCTCTGCCTGTGCGTCGTCTCTTCTCTGCTGTCACATCAGCTCACAGAGGCTCTGACCTTATCTGGCTGGGACTGTAAGCTGAGGTCTATGAACTTCCAGTTCCCTGAACACCCTTCTAAAGGTTTAAAACTGCTTTTAAGGGTTGTATGCTGCCTTAAAAAAAGGCAAAATAGCACCCCCTGAGGTACATAAAGGGCACCTCTCACTGTGGCAAGGCTCACAGCAGCATTCCTGTGAGATCACAACTGTCCCTTACATGAAGCAGAACTACTGAAACACTACCCCTCACAGCCCAAAACAGCATTCTCAGGGCTATTTTATATAAAATTATGCCACACTAACCTGCACCTAGCAAAGGCATTGACTTCATCTGGTTAGGGCTGGAAATTGAGATCCATGAACTTTTGGTTCCCTGAACACCTTCTAAAGGTTTAAAACTGTTTTAAGGGTTGTAGCCTGCCTTTAAAGAAGCAAAACAGTGTCCCTAAGGCACACAAATGGCACTTCTCACTGTGGCAAGGCTCACCGCAGCAGTCCCTCGTTCTGAGGTTCAGAGATCACAGCTAGCCCCCCACAGTGAGCGGAACTACTGAAGCACTGTCCCATGCAGCCCAAAACAGATTTCCAAGTGTTATTTTACATAGCACAATGCAGGTTCTACAGCAACTGGATAGGAAGTGACTCAGGCACTAGACATGTTCTCTAATATTTGTGGGTCTAACATTAATCAGACCAAAAGCATGGGTCTGGCTTTGAATAATTCCCCAGGGCCACAGTCAGTAGCTGGGGTCCCCTTGGTTCCAGGACGTATTATTTTGTTGGGCACTTGGCTCAGATGTAGAGATGACAGAATGTACTGTACACTTGGCAGTAAAAATGCTAAGAAGCTGTGTCTAAGGGAAAGAGATGTTGGCTTTCAAAAAAAACATATATGTATAATCAAAACATTTTTACTTGCAGTGTTCCTTTACCTTAGTTATGTCTAACTTCCACCAGTAAAAATGGAAGCTAAAACGTATTGTTTATTTTTTCACCTATTTGGGGGAAGCAGACTCTTACCCTATAAAATAGAATACAACTTTTTTAGCCATTCAGAAAGGAGGGGCTGGAATAATGAACCTCATTGTTTTATTTTTCTGTGTCTTTTTTTCAAATAACTGTAGCCCTATTCTAAATAACTTCAGAAGAACTTGGAAGGCTTGACTTCAGGAAGTTCTTGTCCCATATTTCACAAACTGGAATAAGGGTAAATTGATTTGGAACAGAATAAGGAATGACTCACTAAATTTACCGGTCAATCCAAAAGAGGCCTTCTCTAAATTAAGATCCTGAAGCCCAATTCCAAGACAGCCGGTGTAACTTGCATGCAGTTGCGAGTTACGCCAGTTGCCTCTATGCCAGGGACCCTATACCGCATTCCAGAATCTGCAGGGTCCTGGCAATTGTAACCTGAGATATACGCCATATGTGTGGTGATAGCCCACATATGGTATATACCTGCTGCACTTCACAACTCATGACGAATGCCAGGCAGCCTCTGAAGTACCCCTGCCCCAGAATAATACCACTAGCTGCACCAGGTGGCATGGGGCAGAAATAGAAGACACAGGTGTCAGGGGGTGCACCAGAGAATGGACCCCTGGGGGTCCCTGTAATCTGGGGGGCAGGGTTATATGGTAGGGGACACGGGGGACACATCTGCACCATTGTTGCCACTTAGAGCAGCTCACAGCTGTTCTAACTTAGCCACACCACTGTGGCTTTTGTAATCAAAACTGCAGGATATGACAGCCGTCTACTGGAATTGGGCTATGTTGCTGTTGTAACCTGCAATTGCGCCAGGTGTTACAGGCTGCGGCATAATTGTTGTCGTATCCTGTGATTGTCACAGCCCGCATATGCCATGGCGCATCTCGCTTCTTGTAATAGGGGCTGGCATATCGCCTGGCATAAGTAGTGAGATATGCCATGGGGTTTGGAGTATCTCACCTTACACCAGCGTATCCCCTTCTGGAATTGGTCCCTTGGAAACTCCGCTTAACACAAGTAAAAGACTTGACCAAAAAGTAGTATATATTCATGTTTTAGGCACAGCTTTTTCAGCTGAGCTTACACTTGGTCAATACCCAACATCTCATCATAAGGACAATTGTACAGCTTTTGATTGACAAACATATTCCAGTCTGGATGTGGACTGTCTTATGGTTGTCAATACATGAGCAGTCAAAGGTTAGAAAACAATAAACATAAGCGTCTTGATGAACACTGTTTTCTCAGGGAAGGGTTGTAATAAAACTTTGGAGATACAGGAGAATTTGTTTATATTCTGCCCCTTTATTAAAAAAAATCTGGGAATCAGCAAGTATTCTTTGGCTGTAACCACATTTCCAGTCTCTAGGGTATGAGGAATTGGTGTTTGGTCAAATTCACAGTGGGTGACAGAAATATAACCATAGTACCTTAATGGTTCTGTTTACTATAATTACATGTTTATATGGCAAGCCAGGTGCCAATTTCTTCTATATTAAAAACAGATGAGCTATGAGAACATGGTAAGCTTGACCTGATAAGCTCTTATAGGAGTCAGGAGTCTAAAGTCAGGATTGGAAACTGACTCCAGCTTATTTATGGCTTCCACTTTTGTCAAAATCTGACCTGGACTTTTCCTTGGTAGAGTGTATTTGGAATTTGTCCCCCCCCTCCCCCCACCAGTGAGCTTTCTTTATTGTTTCTTTTAGTATTTTCTTTTTTGTATTTTATGATAATAAGGTGATATGTGACTTTGTAGCATGGTTTGTTTTCTTGATTTTTTTTGGTTATTCTGCCTGTTCTTTGTGTTTACTTTGTTCTTACTTAGTTCAGTTTTGTTTTCTGATCTAAGTTTTTTTTTTTAATATAGGAATTATTCAGTTTTAAACTATGTACTTATATATGTTCTTTTTTTTACATTTTTATTTCAATAAAGATTCCCTCTACTCAGTTTTATAAAGTGCCATGGGGTTTTCTATGTCCACCTGAAAAACTACCAGAGCAGGCAGAACACAGTTTAACATCTTATCTTAAGATGGCAACTCAAAGGTTAAGCACCATTCTCATGCTGCCTTACAGTGTCAGTACTGGGATTGTACCCAATGCTTCTAATGTAGGCAACAATCCAGAACCTTCCCCCCTTCCAGCCTCAGAGACAAGTGTGCAACCTGCTGAGCCATTTACACTTAAACATACACCTCTTAACCCCCATCCTGCCGCCGATGAGTTAACGCGTCCTACATTAATTAAGCCCCTGCTGCCGTCGACGGCATAACTCGTCTTTTTAAACATTTTTTTTTTCAGAGCTACAGAGCACATAGACAGGTTTGATTTCATAGAAATCTGCCTAGTGATAGGCAAAGCAGGACCCTTTGACTTTCTGTAATTGGTATCACTCTTAACCAATCACAGCTCACCACATAACAGTAGCCTCTTTTTTGTACTCGTTTGACCGAGATTTGACGCACTTGCATTTTCCCCTTGTGGACTGCAAGCTGAGCTGGAACCTCTCCCGATTGTCTGAAAAAATGCTCTATGGAACATTTGCCTGAGATTTACTGCTTTGTGAAGTCAGAGTAAGCAGCTCTTTTGTGAGGTCAGTTGTTTGTTCTCTAGTTTTGAAAATGGGCACTAGTACCTGTACTTTCCTGGCAAACAGACATGTAAGAAGTGAGGGATTTGAAAGGGGATAAGTCTTTACTACAATTTGTAAATTAGGAGGCAATGGTGCAGACTATCGGGTACCCACCACAAGAAAACTTGTTTTTCTGTCAGCAATTCATGTAGCCGTGACTACCACACTCCATTTTTACATCTGTAATGGTGTACTTCATTTCCCTTCAAATTAGTGAGCGAACCGAAGATGTAGTTTTTCCTAATCTATGGGACAGAGTTTACCACAATACAGTACATCACTTTTTTATTATATTTTTGCTGGGTAGGATAGAAATATTGTTTCAGCATGGATTAGGAAAACAAGTAGATCTTCGGCGCATTCGCCAGTCAGTGCTGGGCATGTATATTTTTTTTTTGTAATTTGTTGATCATTAGCCTTTTTTATATTGCTGCTGAAGAAAATACCACTGTGTTGTTTTATAGCGTTTTTTTTTTGGGGGGGGGGTTGTTGTGCCAATTTGTAGGAGATGGAAGGGGGATTTGAATAAATGTCTCTGTTTGCTGTGCCTCCCTCTCTCTAGTATGCTATCTGAAATGATCAGGGCTCCATATAGTATACTCCAACTTTATTGTTTACCAATTTGCGATATTTACTTATTTGTGTCCCCATTTTATATTTTACTTTTTATTTTATTTTTTGTGGTAACCTTCGATAATGGAACAGTAAGTGTTTGTGAAACGCTATTGTTAGAATGCTGCCTGTTCTTGTCAGTCCTCGTGCCTTTTTTTTTTTTTTGCAGTCCATTCGCACATTTTTTTTTTCCCTTACGTGAACTGGATCAGGCTATGTTCAAGATCAAATGGGAGATAAGAAGTGCTCTGCATTGACGGTTTTGAAAGGGGTTAAGTATTATTTTTGTTTGTTACTGTTCATAAATTGTGCCCCCAATCATTTTCACTGAAAATTAAAACGGCATCTAATAAATTGTTTCTGCTAAGCTAGCTAGAGAGAGGAGTGACCATCCGGCATCCAATGGTGACGAGAGTCTGAGAGAGGCTGATTGAGGAGGACTGTCAGTGAGCCAATGCAGCCACCTGCCGGTACCCAGTAGTGAGCGACCGATGCAGCCAGCAGTTTTGTTTCCATAAATGGCCAGGCAGGTACAGTAAGTCCATCGGGTCCCTGGATAAGTTTCTGTGAGCTCAGCTGAATGACCGGAGAGGAAACAATCATGAGAGAATAAAGTAAGTGCTTGTCCCGGCCTAAAGTGAAGTGACTGACCAAGGATCTACTTTTACTTCTGGGGTATAAAATAAATATTTCCTCATTGTAAATATGTGGCTAGTCACCGATGCGGTAGCTCAGCTGTCAGTCTCATAACTTCTGTTCGCTTCTTAGTTGTTCCTCATGAACTCTGCCTCTTGCTCAAGATAAAGAAGGTGCTCTTGTCAGGGTGATGTAAGCAGATGGAACAGCTGACAGGAGATAGTGAATGAGTCTGAGTGCTGCTATCATGACAACAGAGATTGACAGCTCTGGGAATGGAGCACGCAAAGCCCAAGAGTAACTTTCTTACTGTTGGCCTAGCATCATTCTCTACTACCCAATCAAATACTGGAAGTCCCAACATACAAGCAAACATTCAGCACTGATAGCAACAAGCTTGAATGAGCAGTTATCAGTTTGGGATATAACCCTACAGGTTTGTCAGATCTCAGAGCCTTTCTACATGGTCAATAGATAGTCCTTTATCCTGAGAAGGAGTAATTAAATATCAACCATAATTATAGGCTGAAACATGCCTGCAAGAGCTTTTTTTGCTAAAATTCAGGAGGGAGGCTACATTTGGAAGGGGCTCCTGCACACCAGTGGTTTTGTCTTTGTTCTGACTCTGGGACTGAACAGATGCTTTGCACAATTCCCCCTTTTCACCTAGTCCAAGAGAGAAAAAAAAGAACAGATTTGCTGAAAGCATAAATAGGCAGTAAGAGTGCAGTTAGTTAATTAGGTAGATAGTACGTTAGTTAGCTAGTGTTTTTTTTTAGTTTTCATTTCCTATACATTTTTAAGCTTCCTTGCAGTGTAATATTAGTTAACACCTACCACATGTTTAATAAAATGTTATGTTAGACATTATATGGAAAATATCAGTATCCAAGAAAACCAGATATAATGAAAGCTGAGGTCACTAGCAAGTTTGTCAGACTCCCCAGATACTTACAGTATTTGCAATGGCAAGAAAATTATTTGCTCTCTGATTGGTCAGGTCTGATCTTCATCAGTGATGTTATCTAAGCGTAGCATCACTGAAGGTCCAGCATGAAGACAACCTTACAGAAATGAAAAGAATCAGTGCGCCCTTACATCGCTCGATTCCTGCCTCTCCTTGAGTGAACTGCACAGACCATAACTACTGGTAGCACGGTTTGCACTGCCGTACCTTACTGCTTAAATAAAGAAACTGTGGCATTACACAACACAAACATGACTGAAGGGAGGTAAAAAAAAAAAAAAACATGTGTGATAAAGATGTAACTTGAAACGGCTTTCCCATTCCCCACCTTGGCAAGCATGTGCACAGTTCGTGATTTAAAACCTCTGGTTCTTGACAAACTCCTCAGCTGTTTTCTCCAGTTTGCTGTAAAGATAAAAAAAAAAAAATCAAGATAATGACTGATTCTTCTCTCCCAATCAGCTGCAGCTCCTGGGCCTGATTCCAGGTTGCATGGCACAACCCACAGGCGTATGTGAGTTACGCCATGTGGCAATACCGGGGACCCTGCGACCTATTCCAGAATGGGCAGGGTCCCTGGCACCTATGTCCTGCAACTTGCAGCAGCCGCAGGGTTGTGCCACAGGGGGGTGCAACAGACCTGGGTGCCACAAGCCGTGGGGTGCATAATTATATATATATATATTGTTACCCTCGTGGTCTACTGGACCCCCCACTCCAGCAGGCAGTGCCCCACCACCCCACTCCCCCCATCCCCAAGCCGGCGACTGGAACAGCCCTCCTCTCACCATTCCAGCCAGTCACTGACTAAACCATGAAGAAGCACATACTGTATACAGTCCGCTGCTCAGTTCAGTAAATTCATAACAGAATGTGTTGATTACAGCGAACTGAGAAATGATAGGTAGAAGTGTTAGGATCGAGGAGTAGATGAGTGTGTTTTTTTTTTTTCTCTTCTCTCTCTCCCAACCAAGCTCCAGTCGGCAGTTGGGAATGGACTCAGGAGACAGACACCTTTTTGCTTCAATGTGGTCCCTGGAACAGTTCGGGGGGGGGTAATGCTGGTATAATTTTTCAGTGTGTGGGGGAGGGGTACGAGATGAGGCTCAGGGGGAATCGTGCTTACTTACAACACAGTGGTATTTTCTTCAGTTGCAATTTAGTCTTTCTGTTAAATGTGCCAATATCTGGATGAAGTTGCCATGGTCTAACAACCCCTCATGGTCAGCTCATTAAAAGGGTAAGGTTTGGTTATCTTTGTCTAGCAGCTGTCCAAAGCTAACATATGGGTTGCAGCCTTGGGGAAATATGGAACCGCTCACTGGAGGATAGCTCTGGTCATTCAGCTACGGAGGATGCACTGTTGCTGATAATTTGTGGGCTTCGAAGAGCTCAGTGTACACACAGGATTCATGACACCTGTAACAGTTTATGTACATGAACTGTCCCATCCTGTGCTAGTTTCACCACTGCTGTATTTTCCCTTCATGAAGACATGCAGAGAAATAGCAGGCAAGCACTGGTTGTACTACATGGCATGTCGTAACTTGTGAGCAAGGTCATGTTGTGTGGCATATAATTGCCACTATCACATGGTATCAGCAATGGCCAGTCAGTGAGAGTGGAGAGCACAGATACTGTGTGTTATGTCATGTCCATTCATTGAAACACCAGGCCTTTACCAATGTGATGTATTCCGGACCATCTACCAACACAAGTCTGTTTGTGTGCAATGCATCCACCCAGATGGACACACATATGTTGCACACCCAAGGCACCTGCAGTAGCTTGCCATGCTTGCAGGAATGGCAAGCCCCCCCCCCCGAACTGTTACAGGGACTGTGTGTGCCTCTGCAGCCATCACCATCAACACATTGTAGGTCCTGTATCTGTGCAATATTGCTTGCGACAGGGGCAAGACTTGGTACACAGTGACCCTTGGTAGTGACACCACATTGAACCATGGTCTGGTAATACATCACAAAAGCCAGCCACCCAAGGTCAGTCGCTGAACCACAGAGTAAATGTCCCCAGAATGACATCACATGATCACTAGTCATCTGGGATCTGTGTTACAGCAGTAGCCAGACTCGGGTTGTTGCCTAATACGTGTGCCTGTTGGATGCTGACATTGACTGCATGACAGTACAGAGTGATATCAGGACATACAGATGTAGTGTAAATCCTTACCATAGCCTGAGGCAGTCCTTCTTGGATGTACTGCTGGCTCACCCTTCTTAGCCTTAGGGAAGAACACCTTCACCTTCTCGTTCCCCTCCTCATCTAAAAGTGGGGATTTACCAGCGTTTTCATTATAACGAAGTGCTGCAAGGAACAACCTAGAATGTGGGATATAGACAATGTTAACATAGGCCATGCTGTTGTCCATGGTGTGCTACATGTCTGAACTGAGGTGAAATGGAGTAACTGTTCATGTACATATGTCAGCTTCTGGCATCCTGGTGCAAAGCACAGTCCACACTGCTGCTGCTGCTGTGACAATCATGGACATCAGCAGCACATGTACAGTTAAAGTCACATCCATCGCTGGGTGTGCCATGGGTAGAAGGTCCTCCCTTGCAACTTGATACTGGACACAGCATGATGGGTGGACAGTGACTCTGTTCTGCAGGCACACACGACTCATGTGTGCAGCAGGTGCACGTGTAGTGGACACATTGCACATCATGGGCTTTGTTTGAGTGCACAACCAGTCTGTGTTGGCAGTGTCCATTGTGGTGTACATACACCATCATCATCAGTAGTTACCCCTATCCATGAACATACCCAGGAACATTACATTCTCCCCTTTTGTGTGTCTGTTGGGTTGGGAGGGTGGCTACTGTGCTGGTAACGTACCCAGCACTGACCCCTGCTCTGCCCAGTAATGCAGTGACTTACTGACACGATGACGTTGTCAGCTGTCTGTCATGTTGAGAGATACAGGTGCATGTCTATGGTACACTACACAGGGCTGCATACACCATGAAGATTCACTGAAGGGATAGAACATGTTTAGCTGCACTTTGACATCAGTGTTTTTTGTGTGTGTGTGTGCGTGTGTGTGATGTGCATGTGGAAGATTGCGCATGAGGTCAGCAACAGTATGTCCAACACCGAGATTGCAGCAGAAACAACAGGCACATCACCATTGGTCACACTATGCGCCAACCTCTGTACGCTGTGTACACGGTGATTTCTGCACTACACACAGATGCACTGGCTCACGTTTCATCAACTGGTCACATCTGCAAGAGTGTCACAACATGTATCCTGTTCTGTTGCCTGCCTCCTGACTGTGTGCCTCATGGACTTGCTGGTCAGCATTACAACACATGTCATGGTGATGCAGTGTTGTTTATGAACAACTTCTACAATTGGTGACAGTGGACCATCACTGTGGGGGCACAGTGGGTCAACTCCCATGTCCTGTCACAGTGGGGTTGCACAGTATTTGTGGAGAGGTTTGTTACAGGTTTCAACATTCTACATGCAATACAACAAACATGACAAGGCTGTATTTCACATAACACTGTGCTGTGAGAAGTGATATGACATTGGTGGAATACGGGTGACACAGTAGCACCTGTCGAGTACCTAGCATATACCAGTGTTGCAGGATGTGAGGGATATACAGCACACAGTGGACATGGTAATGTTTACTAGGATCAATATTCAGGCCTGCCTGATTCAAGGTGGAATGCCATGCCATACCTTCACCTCGACATGTGCACTGTAGATCATGACCGGAAATGTCCCAGACATATCACAGGGTGTCTGGACATTCTACATGACCCATCAGCCCACATACAGGTGTGACAGTGGCCATGTCTCTCAGTCCTTGTCTGCTATGTCATCACATGTGTGCCTATCTATGCACAGTGACATTACCAGTGTATAGGGCTGTCGGTGTCCTCCTGTAGTTCCATGTCAGCCTCCATGAAGGACGCCTCACAGAGTTGATACTCTGGGTCATCGTCGTCCACTGTTCCGGAGCCACATGCTGACAGGACTGGTGAATTCACTGGTGTTGAGCAGTGGGGCACAGGCAGTTCGGTTTCACAGGCACAGAACATTGTACACTCCAAAAGAAGGTCACATTGTATGACGGCTGACTGTGTTTGGGGCTTGGCGTACACACCTATTGCATGGATGAGAAGGAACTGTCCAACAATTGGTGTTCAGTATTGCTCACTCTCAGAAGGGGACTTTATCCATGATCAGCACTGCATATCATATGTATATATGTACATGGGGACATGTTTAGAAACAGTTCTAAACATGGTTTGGCAGACAGGCAGGAATGAACACTGCATCATGGGGCATGTCAGTGTCACTGTTGGACAGCAGATGTTGGATTCTTCGGTGTGTTCCATTCCTTCAATCAGCATGACAGGACAGCATCACATTTGATGGTTATGAAATGTATATGGGTGTAGCACATTGAATGCACCTGAGCAACTGTCATGCTCCTAGTGCAGTTACCTCACTGTGGTTTACAGTGGTGGGCCAAGGACACTAGGCAGACCTGACTTTGGTGATGGTCTTCCAATATCGTGAAACCCAGTACCGCCTGTGGTCCTGAGGGACCCTTTGGTTACATTGTTTGACAAAGGGATGACAGCGGACTGTCTGAGAATGGACTGTTTTGATGTACACACCTATATTGGATGATTGCATGGACATGTCTTTGTATGGATTATCTATACTCAGATGCCAGAGTTGTACTGTTGTCCTGTAGTGCTACTACTTGTAATGTGTTACCATTACTTTTCCGAAGTGTCTTTGCATTATCCACCATAGTACCGGGTCTGGGCTTACCTGGACATGACCCAGAGGCCAGGCTGGCATGTGGGAGACACATGTATTTGGCACACAGCTATCAATTATGTGGATCACCAGTGTCATCCACATATATCAGCATCAGGTGGGGACATGGTGGGTGCAAAGCACGGCCTCAGCTCACCTCCATGTTCTCATATATCATGCACTCTGTTGTACCCTGAGTAATTGTGGATGGTGGTTGTCATGGTGCAGGCACACTGTCGGACAATACATACATAACAGCACTGTCTGTGGGATGTGCAGAACACCATGTCCCATGCTTGGCAGTACCTGTCAGTGGGATGTTACCTCTCTATCGACACAATTGTACACAGCACCTAAGGCCTTGTGTGCAGAGCATCATTACCTGTACAGTTACTTCAACATCTTTGTTGGTCAAGATGACATTGTACAGATTACACTGACCCCCTGACGCAGGCACATGCAATGCGGTGTATATACATTTTGAATGTGTCACTATGGAGGGCTACAGGTGTCAGATCACATGATGGTGACAACTGGCATGTCTGTGTCATGTCCGCATGATGGCAGATGCAAGTGTGAACACTATGACCTCAGTGCCACATGGTCACATGATTGCTATGGGTCACAGACATGTCATGGCAATGGGGGATGACATCACTTAGCGTATGTTACATCGTGACCATGGACACTACAATGGGGTGGGCTGGGGGACAGACATGGACTGTGCAGGACATGTGAAGTACGTTAACAGCATGACTCACATCACAGTTCTGCAAATCCATCATGACATTCCTATTCCTGGTGGGGTCAGGGAGTGCACATGGTGTCCATGGGCAAAGCAGTACTGTTGTGGGAGGCATGCAACCATGGGCCTCTGTGACTAGCCTCCACACTGCATGACATTGTACCGGCAGTACTGGATGGATGTTTTTTCCGCAACAGTGACATGTTTACCACACAACATGGGATCCCAGCGTAGTATTGGGGTCAGGCACACATGATGGCTATGTTCCAATGGGTGTCTACAGCCATACATGTTGTGTCTGTGGTGTGTGGACATCAAATTTATTGCATTGGACTAGGCCTCCAACAGTGTCCCACACGGCATGCTGCAGCACAGTGTGTTGTGTCTCTGCAGGGGGCACAGGTGTGCCAAGGTGTGCTCCTAAATTAGTGGCATACAGGTAGCAAGGTGGTGATGTTAAATAGGCCACAATCATGGGACACATTGTGACACAGTCGTGCCATCCCCTTTATGGACCCAAGCGCCACGCTTGTCTCACACCATCATTGCCATTATGCAGACACAGCAGTGCTGTGTGCCTGCTTGCAGCTGTTACACAAATCACAAACAGTGTGTGTAAAGCAGACAATGTGCAGACGCACAGTGGTGACCCAGGCAACCTAAAGGTATGATCCAGTTGTTTGAATTGGCATTTACATTATTTCCACAATACTGTAACAGGGAATGGCAAACCGTTTCTCATGTTGTGGTGTGTGTGCGTGTGCGTGCGTGTGTGTGTGTGTGTGTGTGTGTGTGTGTGTGTGTGTGTGTGTGTGGAGGCCGTGTCAATGCCAATATGTACAGACTGGATGAAAGGAGTGAAGAGGGGGGATATGATGCAGACTTTCAGATACCTCAAGGGTATAAGTAAGTTTCAAGAAGGAAGGCCTTTTCAGAAGAAAGGATGCACAAGAACAAGGGGTCATGCAATGACGCTGGAGGGGGTAGAATCAGGGGAAATGTAAGGAAACATTTCATCACAGAAAGGGTGGTGTACGCCTGGAACAGCCTCCCTGAGGAGGTGATGGGAGCAAAAACTGTAATGGGATTTAATAAGAAATGGGATAGGTATAAGGGAATCTTAGAAGCAAGAAAACGGTTGGGGGTAATCCTAGAGATCAAGTAGGGTCTACAATGTGACAGTAGGTAAAGAATATGGGCAGACTAGATGAGCCAAGTGGTCCTCATCTGCCATCAGATTCTATATGAACATACAAAGAAGCCAGCAGGAGAAGACAATTTGGTCCATCAAGTATTCTCGTACTGCAGGGTCCACAGCTTGAGGTAATGTCCCTGCCTTCCCCCACTCCTCCCATCCTCCCTACCCATGATCCTTACTTTCCTCCTATGCCTATCCCAGCCTCTCGTAAAGCTTCCCACTGTCTTCAATGAGATGACCTCTTCCAGCAGTGCATTCCAAGTATCCACTACCGTCTATGTGAAGAAGTGCTTCCTGACCCCCCTCCTAAACCTCTCATCCTCCGGCTTAAGACTGTGCCCCCTAGTATTATGGTTGCCACTCAGCTCAAAGAGACTGTCCTTATCAACCTTATTTATTCCTTTTCAAGTACTGGAAGGTCCCAATCATATCCACATCTCTCTCTCCCCCTCCTGTCTTCCAGGGAGTACATGGGTCTGAAGTGATAGAGAGACAGCAGTGATGAGTGAGAGGAGGACACTCAAGTGTGAAGTGGCAGAAAAAATTGAACAGGGTATCCAATCTGGCCAGGGATGACTTGGGCACAACATTGTAGACTACATCACAGTGGGCAAATATTGGGAGGATCATCTTCGGGACAAGTTCACGCCTTGCCGGGAGAGGGAGGCAGTTCCAGTTCCTGTATAAAGCACCAAACAAAGAAAAAGGATTACCTTGTGTATTTGTCTTCCACCCACACCTTCAGTCATTGCAATGTGAGCTGGTGTGTACAGGCAGATCAAAGGCAGACTAGTGTAATAAATGCTTGACATGATGTGCCATTGAGAGAGAGATTGCTCAGCAGACCAGGTACAGATGGGGCAGAGGAGGAACACTGAATGATCTAGGAGCAGGACAAGGAAGCATTTTCGCTTCAAAATTAGTTTTACCTTTCTTGTGGTAATTTGTATTTATCTTTTTTTTTTCCTTACCAGGGCCCACAGGAACTGATTTGTCACGGCAGGCCATATCTGTGACCAACAAACAAAGGCTGTTTGCCAATAGTAAGGTAGGAAAAAAGGGGCCCATTTTTAAACAAATTCGGAGGGTAGATGAAGGGGAGGGGGGATTGCAGTCCTTGGACCAGGAAAAAATGGTTGATGGATTTCTTTCCAGAGGGTTTAGAGACAGACTCCACCACAGTGGTAATTTATTACTACTACCATTACACACATTTTTTTTTTCTGACCCAAGAACAGAACTTGAACCAAGATTGGATCCCTCATGGAGGAATACAGCATTGTAGAAGCCAAATGTCAACATAGGGTTGGGGGAAATGCAGCTTTACCTTGTTATCTAGCCGATTTCATATTTGTTTTCTTTTAATCCGGTTTTTAGTACAGCAGACCTGCTTACAGATTGTTCAGATCAAGGATATTGAACAGGCTATGTGATGGCCATCTCTCGGAGTATTGGGTGTAACCAGCTTACTCTATGCAATGCTGTTTGTTTGATAGTGCCGGGTCTCGGAGGGTGGTCGGCAGCCCCTGGACACCAGGTAATACTGTTTGTTTGACACTAGGTGTTGCAACACCTGGCACTACACTACAAATAGCATTCCCTTGTAGTTGGTTGGCTAACCCCCTCTCTCTGAGACCCGGTGGCATCTAACACAGCAGTTCATGTTGTCCATGGATTCCACCACACCCAGCCAGCAGGGAATGATTATTGATTGAGACTGAGGGAGACAGACAGACTGAGACTGTTAGGGACCAAGAAGAGATTTGTACAGTCACAGAAATCTCAAAGTGTAAATCCATCTTTGACTCCTGCCATTCATGGGGTGGGGGGGGAGTCCACAGGGCACAAAAAGGATATTTTTACAGTCTCAGAAATCACAAATAAGGTATATTCCTGGCATCAGTGTGGCAGTGTGTGTATAGGCCAGTCAGAATGGAAGTGATTATCCCTCTGTAGAACTTCTTGGTTAGGACACAACTCGAGTACTGTGTGCAGTTTTGGAGGTCGCACTTAAGAAGGGACATTGCACTCCTGGAGAGGGTCCAGAGTAGGGTAATCAAAATGATCTGGGTCTTGAGGGAAAGAACCTATGAGGACAGGCTCAAGTAGCTCAACATGTACATGTTGGAGGACGGGGGGGACATGATTGAGGTATTCAAGTGCATAAAGTGGATAAATAGGGGATGCTCATGTTGGTGTGTTCCAAAGGAAGGGGGGCAACCAGAGGGCACGGGTGGAAGCTAGAGGAAGGGGAACCATTACCACAAGGGACAGGAGTGGTTGGAGGTCGGACTGTAGACAGGAGGGTGGGGGCACACTGAGCACCAGGAACATGGGAATATCATGGACAGCCCAAGGATCGGTGTGGGGGGGCACCCACTGCTAACTGGCCACAGTCCCTACATGGGGCATCTACCGTGTTGGTATGCTGTGATAAGGGGAGGAACGACTGGACACCAGGGCATGGGATGATGGTGATGGGGTCAGCCACTGAGTGAGAGGAGGGCACCACTTGCCACCATGGATGGACATTGGGCAGGGATATTGTCATGGTCAAAAATGAAGGTTATTTCTGCCTCAGTGTGGATTCATGTGAACATACAGGAACAGGACAGACTGGTTAAAAAAATATATGTATGTGTCAAGTTCTACCATCCTGACATGAGTGTAGGGTGGCCGACTTGGGGATGCAGATTTAGGGCTTGGGTAGTGGTCTGGGGGCATCCCAGTGTCAGGAAGGGTGTGTAACATCATTAAGGATGGCCAGCTAGAGTGAGGACACTGGTCTAGGAGCGTTACACAGAAGGGAAACTGTATGGCATTTTGAACTCATATTGATATCTTTTGCATTTCTGGAGTATTTTTTTTCACCAGATTTTCAACACATAGCATTTTTGGCACCTCACCTCATGAACACTGCAACTGTCATCTTGTTAATCAGACCCAGAAGATGCTTTTGTGGTTGCTGTTCGAAATCACCTTGTGGGATCAATTGACGAAACGATAGTGCTATTGTTCATGTGGTGGGGTCCCACAAAAGCCAAGCTGAAAATCTTGTGCAAAAATTCAAACAAATAGTACCACTCAAGGGGTGGGATTAAAGAGCAGTGACAGAGGTAGGGTAAGGGCATGATTGTATTGATGGGGCCCAACTGACAGACCTCAACAGCAGTACAGGGGTACTGGAAGAGAAGGGTGGGGGGAGAGGAATAGAGAAACACAACCCCTATAGAGGAAAATGAGAGCAAGCAGTAGGGCAGTGGGGATGGCACAGGGGAGAGGAAAATGGGTGATTATGGGTAACGGGTGAACCAGTAGATTGTGGAGTGAGCTCCAAAACTGTGAAGCACAAAATTCAAATTCTCAGGGGGGGGGATATTTCTGTAACCACTAGGTGGTGCTACCCTGAGTGTCACTGCCCCTGCCTGCACAGTTGCGGAGCCTGAGCTCATGGCAGTGCATTCCAAGTGTCCACCACCCTCTCTGTGAAGAAGTGCTTCCTGAACTCCCTCCTAAACCTCCCACCCTCCAGCTTAAGACTGTGCCCCCTTGTGTTGTGGTTGGCACTGAGCTTAAAGAGACTTTCCTAATCAACCTTATTTATCCATTTCAAGTACTTGAAGGTCCCAATCATGTCCCCTCTCTCTGAGGTTTACAACATTGGGGTTCATCTGGGATGGCATTTTGGGGGAGCCAGAAGAATTTTGTATGGGTACTCCCAGCTATGACAGCGGTGCACCTCTTGACGTTGTTGGGTCTACAGGGTCAACTCTGCATTCCCCTCTTGGGATAAAGGAGATGGAGGCCCCACCTCAGCTTGCAGGCCTTAACCTGGAGGAACTTTCTCCCGTTTCGGGTGGGATGCTGGATGTCCTGATTTCAGTCTCACAACCTGGACCTATTGACTGGCCTTTGCCTTTGGCCCCAATGCTGTATCAGGTCCCGGCGCCAAGGCCCCTTCATTCTTCTCAGCTGCCATCCCCTCCATGGGCTGTCCTGATGCCGGACCCCCAGCCAATCTATAATGATGGCGGGTCTGATGACGGGGATGTATTCCAGACCTCGAACTGTCCCGTACTACCCGCAGGGGTTTCCTGGGGACCACTACCCAGCTGGTCCCACTCCAGATTGGAGTAATTTCTTCTATTGCTACCATCCATGTCTCGGGGAAGAACCGTCAGGACGTTTCCCTTCCAGTTGTCCGACACCATCTTCTCGAGGAGGATAATGATGATGATGACAGTTCAGAGGGGACTGGTGATTCTTCTGAGGAGGTCCTGGAGGAGCCCAAGGGTCCGTCAGGCAAGGTCTCCCCAAAGTCTCTTCCAGAGGACACTGCTTTTTCCGATCTTCTTTGGCCCATGAAGGAGTACTTTGATTGGGAGTCTGAGGATCGGGACCCTATGCGGCAGAGGCTCGCGGAGCACCTGGATCTAGAGTCTATGTCCCCGGTCCAAATTCCTCTGTGGATCACCCCTCACCAAGACCTCACCGCTACTATCTAGCAGATGCCTCATTCACTCCCGGCTCACTTACACCGCTGTTCCTGTATTTTCTCTCCCCTTCTGCTGCTTCCTGGCTAACTTGTTGCTCCTTTTGTTTGCTTCGGTGTCAGTCCCTCCCCCCACTTCCCCGCTCCTGCCTTGTCCTGTTTCCTATCTCTGTGCTGTCCTTCCCCAAACCCTCTCTCCTACTTGTGCTGTCTCTTATCCTCCGCTGCCACTTCTCCATCCTGGTTAATAAAGGGGGGGCGACATGAATGTAGGGTAGTCGAGTTAGGGGACAAAGATTTAGGGGTTGGCTATTGGTCTGGGTGGGGGTCCAGTGCCAGGAAGAGGGGTCAGAAGGGGGCAAGTGACAGCACTGAAGAGGGTCAACAAGGGGGAATGTATTCAGATTAGGAGTCTGTGGAGTGGAGAACCACAGTAACTTTCTTATTCTCTTGCCTTTGAATACCAGTCTGATGCATTGGTTTGTTACTTCCATTAAGGCTTCCTTTAGATGCTTACACTGTTCTTCCACTTCCCCTCCTGCCCCCATTCTCTCCAGGGCTCTTTTGATACCTCTCCCCATTTTAGCAAGTCAGCATTTTTGAAATCCAAAACCTTTGTCCTAGTATGAGTTGAGCTAGTATCTATCCCTATGCTAAACTAAACTATGTTGTGATCGCTGGATCCCAGTGTGGGGGAGTTTTGAGAGAGTGAGATTAACCACCATGGGCTAAGATATTTTATGGTCGCATAAATAAAAAATAACATGTTTTCCTGGATTCAGGGTGTCGGAGGGTTGACAAAGCTATTGGGCTACTTTGCATGCAACCTATAATAACAGGTATGATGATGCTAGACACATCACCGACAGACATGTTTAGTGAATGTTGCTGTTTTTTTTATTTTTTCTCAACATTTTGATCTCTACTGAAGAAATCGATCCTCAACCATACTATATTAGGGAGCTAAATTAATGATAGCACGTGTTATCAAAGTGCATGTTTGGACAATTTGACAGTCGAAGTGTGAATTCGTGATAGCACAAATTATCAAGGTGCATGTTGTGCCAATTTGACAGTCGCATTGAACATTTGTGATAGCGCATGTTATCAAGGTGCATGTGCCAATTTGACAGTCGCATGGAACATTTGTGATAGCGCATGTTATCAAGGTGCATGTGCCGATTTGATGGTCGAAGTGAACTAGATGCTTCATTTACAGAAGAGGTGCAAAGAAGGAATGCCATTAAAAGGGCCAGTGAATTAACTTAACTGATTGCCCAGGCAACATTGGGCCAGTGAACCAAAAAGGAATATCACCTATCCCAACCGGAATACTACAGTCACTTGAAAATTGGCCATCTAGGCAGAGAGCACTAGTCTTTCTAATCATCTTTACTAAAAACAAATTTTCTTCTACCTGTTAACTAATTTTATTCCTTTATGTCACTATTAATATTATTATTATAATACTGCTTTAACAGTAATTTTTTCTTGTACACCATTACACTCTAATGTAGTCCGATGCACCAGCAGTATCTATCCACTATCGGTTTCTTATCTCATTACTGTATCTTTTTCATATTAACCTATTGTTGTTTCTCTTTCGCATGCCTGAACGGATGAGGACTCCTTCACCATCAGATAAGTATTGCTCTATTGTGAACATGTCATATATTAATAATTTATTAAGAACTACGGGTCCTTTGTGACTCCATTCCTGTATTTTATTTTTCAGTACTGACGGACATCGTCCCTTCAAGATTCCTGCTTCTGACTCCACAGTATCCTGGTAAGACGCTCTCCACATATTACTTGGTTGTGTCTGGTATGGGAGGGGTTGAGTGGGATACGTGTCCTATAATCCCAGTTCTTACTTCGAGAGGGCTCTTGCAGTAGGTAATTACTTATAGGACTGATGCTGGCAGGCGGCAGGACCCCACGGAAAAATTTCTACCTAGCAGTCCCTGGTGAGGGACCACCGCCACGTCAGGTGACTGGCATCAGGAGACGTCGGTATAAAGGGGCGGTCCCTAATGCCCACCTTCCAGTTCTTTCCTGACTTTAGCTTGTGCAGTGCCTCGTGGAAAAGTCCGTGCTTCGTCAGCCCAATCTTCGTCGGTTTTGCCAAAATACTTTGTTTTTTTCGACTAACGTCAGGTACCATCGTTGGTGTATGTCGTCCCCTACACCCTCTGAGCACAAAAATAAGTGCAATTCGTGCGGCACCCAACTACCACACAAGGACAGCCATTCCCTGTGCCTGTTCTGCCTAGGCCCTGATCACCCAGTCGAGAAGTGCCAGCACTGCCTCAGCTTCAACGCGGCTACCCGGAAAAGGGGGTAGCAATCCCTGGAAGCCCATATTCTGAAGAAGAAGAAGAAAAGTTCAATGTAAAAGGAGCTCACAAAACTGAGGCAGGCGTCTACTTCCCCTGAAGGCCATCGTAAGAAGGATAAGGAGAGGCACCGGGACATGGGCTCCTCTACCGCGTCTCCCTCGGGAGTCGCCGGGACACAGGTAACGTCCCCTCCAGGGGACCGCTCCTCGATGGACAACTCGGAGGTTTGACCTGGGTCTCAGTCATTCCTCTCTGAAAGTACACATGGCGTCCATCTCGGCCTATCATGTTCCCTTCGCAGACAAAACATCCGCTCAATTGGAGGTCTCTAAGACCTTTCTCAGAGGGGTCCTCTATCTGAGGCCCCCCATCAGTACTCCCGGGTCAAGTAAGAAGCCACTCCACCAGAGGAGTAGCTGCCTCAGCGGCTTGTTTCAAAAATGTGTCTGCGGCAGACATCTGTGCTGCCGCCACCTGGACTTCCATCCATACCTTTACTAAACACTACAGTTTGGATGTTACCTCTCGCCGTAGTGCAGGTTTCGGGCTGGCTGTTCCGCAAGGCCTCTTATCTTGAGGCTTGCACACCTAGAACTGCTTTTTGGAGTAGTTTTCCTCCTTCCGGTGCCTCTCTTTATTTCAGACTGCTTGGGATTCAGTCCTATATGTAATTACCTACTGCAAGAACCTTCTCAAAGTAAGATAGAACAGTTACGTATGAACTTACCGTAACAGTAGATCTTCGAGAGAGGCTCTTGCAGTAGGTAATATCTTCCTGCCCTCCATCCCCCTAGGCTTTTTCAGCTCCTTTTCCAGTGAGGGAAATATCCACTCCTCTCGTCCTGCCTTTCTGGCCCGTGGCAGGAAGAACTGGAAGGTGGGCATCAGGGACCACCCCTTTATACCGACTTCTCCTGACGCCGGTCACCTGACGTGGGGGCAGTCCCTCGCCAGGGACTGCTAGCTAGAAATTTTTCCGTGGGGTCCTGCTACCTGCCAGCATCAGTCCTGTATGTAATTACCTACTGCAAGAGCCTCTCTCGAAGATATACTGTTATGGTAAGTTCTTACGTAACTGTACTTTCATGCAGTGCCTGGTTTTGAAGGGATTTGAGTGACAACTGGCAAACTGGGTATCCTTTTCTATGGGTTGGTCATGGTGTATGAGGTGTAATGGAGGAAGGGGAGGAGGTAGCACAGAGTCACTTTTGATGCAAATCCAGGATTCCAAGAATAGGTCTCTCGAAATGGGAGTGTTTTACAGTCCGCCCTCTCAGACAGAGGAGTTGGGGAACTAGCAGGACAGATCAGAAGGACCTGCAAGAAGGGTAGTGTGGTGATTGTAGAGGATTTCAACATGCCAGGAGTGGACTGGAGTACCCCAACAACCAGGAACAGAAGGGAGCAGATACTGCTGGATGCATTCAAGGACAGCTTCCTGATGCAAATGGTCAGTGAATCAACCATTTTAGGAATATCCTTGACCTTGTTCTGGCAAATGAAGGTTCAGGAGGAGCTGAGAAGACCCTTTTTTTTTTTCTTTCTTTCAGAGAGTGGTAGCTGGGTGGAGTGCATTGCTGGCAAGAGATGGTATCCAGTAGAACAGTGGACTGCTTCTTTCTCAGTGTGAGGTACCAGTCCCCACCGGTTTAAAAAAAAGTATTTTTGACTTTTTTTTCCAACAGCCTGTAACACAGTTGGTAACCGATGGGGGGGGGGGTCTTGCCTGTCTTTAAAGCTGCTAAATGCTAAGTGGTTAGGATGGCTAGAGAAATAAAAAAAGGAAAAACCAGGCTCACTGGGTTTCAGCACTGTAGTGAGTGTGACTGATTTTAGGCATGAGAAGTTAGTATTTCCAAATGCCAAGCACACGTCACAACAATGTAAGCATCCTATGGTGTCCAGTGCCCCCCCCCACCACAAGCCCTCCCATATCAGGCCACATCACCAAAAGTGCACACCAGGTTGTTCAGTGGACCCACAATTCCCTCCCATATAAGGTGCTACAACATGTTAAGTGTTCCTTGGTGTGCAATGGCCCCTCACAAGCCCTCCAATACCAGGCCACACCACCAAAAAAAAAAAGATTCAATTTTCTTAAATGGACCATAATTCTCTCCCATATAAGGCACCACAACATGTTAAACATCCAGTGGTGTAAAATGGCCCATAGCAATCCCTCACATATCAGCCACCACCACCACCTAAAATGCATTCCATGTTGTTCAGTGGACTACAAATTACCTACCATTTCAGAGGACACATCAGGTTAAGTATTCACTTGTGGTGACGCCTGACATAGGATGGAGTTGGGGAACCACTGGACAATAGGGAATGTGCTTTTGTTGGTAGCACCTGATATGGAATGGTTGGTGGGTGGCCATTAGCGTCCTGGGAATGCTTTTGTGGTGGGGCCTGATATGGGAGAACTTGTTGGGGGACCACTGAACACCAGTGAATGCTTAAATTGCTGTGGCATCTGATTTGGGAGGGAAATGGGAGTCCATTGAACAATGTGGAATGCATTTTTGGTGGTGGAGGGTACAGGGAAACATTGGCCTGACATGGGAGGGCTTGTTGTGGGCCATTGGACACCAAATAATGCTTAACCTGGGGTGGCGCCTGGTAGAAGGGGGACACCAGTTCAGTGGTTGAATTACACTGGTCATAACTGACAGCCTCCATCCTGTTTATGTCCTTGCAGAGACATTGTCTCCAGAACTTCATACAGTACTCCAGATGGGGTACAACCAACTGTCTGTACAGAGGGATACTAACTTCCTGTTTTCTACAGGTGATTCCTCTGCCTATGCATCCTAAGTCCCTTCTCATCCTTTCCACCCCCACCATTGTGCATAGAAACATAGAAGTTGATGGCAAATAAGGACCTCAAGACCCATCCAGTCTGCCCATTTCTTTTTCTACCTTATAAATGTGCCATCGGCCTTTGCTCTGCCAATGGTCTATCTATTCATACTCATCTCTATTGCTCCCTTATGCCTATCCCATGCCTGTTTGAAGCTCTGTACTGTATTCATATCCACCACTTCCTGAGATAGGCCATTCCATGCATCCACCACCCTTTCTGTGAAAAATAACTTCCTCACATTTCTCCTTAATCGGCCTCCCTCTAATCTCATGCTGTGTCCTCTTGTCCTGCTATTTTTCTTATATTGAAACATATTAGACTCTGTCACCTTGTTATTGCCCTTAATGTGTTGTGCCACCACACCTGAGCCATGGTGGACCACTCACAATGTCAGTAAAGTCCTGCAGTATGACATGTTGAAAGTCATGGATGGTTCAGCCCTCTGCTCCACTCTGCTGGATGAAAAATGTATATAGGAGTATTGATCTGAAATTTCACATTGAATATGTTCCATATGCTTTTCTAAGGTTATATATTTTCAGTATTTTTCAGTCTATCAATTTATATTCTTGAGCTGTTTCGAAAGAAGTATTGTGACAATGAACACTCAATCTTCACTCAGTTCCCAGCCAGCGTGAGAAATGTTATTCTATGAAAGTGTTCGTCACCACATAGGTTACACCATCTGGTGCTTCAATGGACGCTGCTGATAAAATCAGTTCAGCATTTAAAAGATAATATATAATAATACATATGTTCGCTCTCACTTCTACTTGTACAGCAGTTATTTGTTCATGTAATATACTGTTAGTAATATGACATGATATCAAACAAATGTAATCAGAAGAACTGAGAATTGAATTCACAAACTATAAACAATACTTTGGATGTATATGCTTTATTAATAAGACATAAAATTGGTTGATTTTATCACTGAATTAACATGTAAAATGTGTTCTTGCAAATGTTTAAGGTCAATTTAATAACAGTTGTCCTGACTTGATCCCTTAGAGTTTTTTGTGCATCATCTTCATTGGGACAGCACCCAAAAATCAGAAGAGAACAATGGTTCTTTTTTACATTTATCAGTTCACTGACACATAGACACTTTTGGAACGTTTGACTTTTGATGGATATCAGCTGTACTTTGAATTGTTGTTCCTAACTTG
Source organism: Neoceratodus forsteri (assembly GCA_016271365.2). Lineage (NCBI taxonomy): Eukaryota > Metazoa > Chordata > Ceratodontiformes > Ceratodontidae > Neoceratodus > Neoceratodus forsteri. The sequence goes on along the minus strand of CM057456.1, from coordinate 91,728,591 downwards.
ATATATGTGAAGTTCTTCCTATGTTGTGATATTGCATATTGTATGGTTAATAAAAGTTGCAAGTTCCAAAACAAGAAAGGTTTCAATTTGGTGATTTTCTTGAGTAGTAAGGAAAAACACTAATTGTTTATAACCAGGTAACAGCAGGAGGCATTAACGCACACTACAGGGTGGCGAAAATGCTGACTGATGTTATCCAGTCATAAACCCATAGTCATTTACCTTGCAAATCTGATATTCCACTTGGCTTTTCATGTCAGCCGATGCCAAGCACCGCACACATATATGCAGTAATCAAGTGTTCCTTAGGTCAGTGTAGTAAGGAAAACACCATTTGTTTATAACTGGGTAACATCAGGAGGCATTACCACACACTGGATGGTGGTGAAAATGCAGACTGATGTTATCCGGTCATAACCTCATAGTCATTTACTGTGACATTCTGTTATTCACCTTGCCTGTTCATGTCAGCTGATGCCAATAACCACATACACATATGCAGTAGGCAAGTGCTACTGAGTTCAGTACAAGTCTCTGGTCAGTGTAGTAAGGAAAGCAATATTTGTTTATTTTTTTTTTTTTTTTTGGCAAATAACTTTATTTTATAACAAACAACAATTACAATAACCAAGCTCAAACCCCCAAACCAAACCCCATTACAAATATTAATGTAGTAAAATCTCATGACTCACAAACAAATAGGAAAGGGATACCCCTCCCAGAATCCCCCAACCCCACCGCCAGTGCCCCCACCCCTCCCAATACCCAGGCAGCTATTCTGTATAGAAGAGAGAAAGAAACAAGTAAAACATAATGAAAACCAAAGAAGGTTAGCAACCTGAACCTTAAAAAACCATAATCTGTCTCGTCTTGATGTAGTCTAGTATAGGATCATTAAATATAATTGACCTACTCAGGGGGAGAAAAGAAGTAAAACAAAATAGCCCACTCCCGTACCACGTATGGCTATAAAAAATCATCCTATCCCCTCTAGTAGCCATATTTATCCTTCAAGCTCTGAAAAAAGCTATCCCAGTGTCTATTGAATTTCTCAATTGATTTGAAAAAACTAGCTACAGCTCTCTCCGCGTTTAGAGCGGATAGAAATTCATTCCACCACAACAATATTTGTTTATAACCCGGGCAACATCAGGAGACATTACCACTCACTGAAGGGTGGTGAAAATGCAGACTGATGTTATCCAGTCATAAACCTATAGTGATATAGTGGGGGTTGACATTGTACACTAGGGAATGCTTAACTTGATGTTGCACCTGATACGGGATGGGATGTATCTATTATCATATCACTGTGTCTTCCCGTATGTGTGAAAATGAGCTTGAGTATTCCGTTAAAGATATTACATGTTAACTCTTCGAATATAACTTATTTTTTTGTCTTTCAGGTTGATTCCTTGAAGTATATTTGACATCATTCTACAAAACATAGAATATTTTGTGGTATGTTTGAAAATATAAATCAGTGCACAGTGGGGAGTTGGGGAGGAGGGTATATTGAGCCAAACTGGTATACATAGGGCCTTCATTTTTCATATTATTGTTAGAATCGCCCAACAAAGATAACTTGCAACAATGATGTGTTTTTTTTTTTTTTTCTCTACACCTTACAGAATAATCATCATGGCAAAAAGCAGAATGACTGCGTTGGATGTTTTGACCGAGATCCAAATGTGTAGTGAGTCCGATTTCTCCAAATCAGATAGTGAAGAGGATGTTGAAGAAAGATTGTACAATCTGGATCTGGTGGAAGTGTGGAATGAGTCTTCTGAAGATGAAGAAGTTACTGATCAAGATTACATGCCAAGTGTGGAGCAGGAAGATCAGGAAGAGACCCCCACAACATCAGTAGGTGCAATGCCCAAGAAGACTCATGGTAAAAGGGCTCGGCCATCAGCAGAACAAAGCGTTAGAAGAGAAGACGAATGGGAAGAGGTGACAACAACAAGTGACAATGGACACCTATTCACTGCAACTTCAGGTCTCCAAGTACCAGTCCCAGAAAGTCCACTTGGATTTGTACAACTGTTTTGCCTGACGGATGAAGATTTGGAGCTTATTGCAAGGGGAAACAAATAAATACGCTGATGATTTCTCTCTGGCACATCCAATTGATGAGTTGCCACCACATTCAAGGGCCAGGGCTTGGAAGAGGACTGACAAAGAAGAACTGAAGAGGTTTTTTGCATTATACATTGCGATGGGACTGGTAGTGAAGAGAAGTAAAGATGAATACTGGGAATTGGATGAAGTCACCTACACACCATTCTGGGGCAGTGTGATGGCAAGGAACCGATTCAACCTGATTTTTTATTTTCTCCACATGGCTGACAACTCGAAGCAGAACCCTAGAGGGATGGAGGGATTTGATCAACTTTTTCACATTAGGGAGATACATAGATACATAGACAGTGTCGGCAGATAAGGGCCTATGGCCCACCTAGTCTGCCCATTTGAGCTTGTAAGTTCAGTTTGTTTTCCTAGAAGTCTCTTTCCCCTTACCCCTGACCTCTAGAATTCCTTTATGTCTATCCCATGCATTCTTAAATCCCGTGATTGTTTCAGCTCCCACCACTTCCTCTGGCAGGGTGTTCCACTTGTCCACCACCGTTCTGTGAAGAAATTCTTTCTCATGTTTCCTCTGAATCTCCTCCTCCAACTTCATCCCATGCCCTCTAGTCCTGAAACATCTTTTCGCTTAAAATAGTGTTTTCCTGCACCCTGTTCCTCCCTGTAAGATACTTGTATGTCTCTATCATATCCTCTCTCCTCCTCTCCTCCAGGGAGTACATGTTCAGTTCCTTCAACCTGTCTTCATAGGACTTGTGATGCAACCCATGCACAATATTTGTTGCCCTCCTCTGAACCTTCTCTACCCTGTCTATGTCCTTACATAGGTATGGTCTCCAGAACTGTACACTGTACTCCAGGTGGGGCCTCACTAGTGTCTTGTATAGCGGAATTATGACCTCCCTTTTCCTGCTGGTGATGCCCTGCCTATACATCCCAGCATCCTATTTGCTTTACCTGATGCCTTGTCACACTGTTTCCTACCTTGAGGTCATCAGAGATGACAACCCCAAGATCCCTTTCCTGCTTGGTGCATGCTATATCCTCACCCCCAACTGATATATTGTGCCAGGTTTTTGTGCCCCATATGCATTATCTTGCACTTCTTTGCATTGAATTTCAACTGCCAAACCCTTGACCATTCTTCAAGTTTCTGCAGGTCCTTCTCATTCTGTCTACACCCTCTGGTGTGTCTACTCTGTTACAGAGCTTTGTGTCATCAGCGAACAGTGAAATTCTGCCTTCTAGATCCTGTGCAATGTCACTGATGAAGATGTTGAATAGGACCGGTCCCAGCACTGATCCCTGTGGTACCCCACTGGTCACTCTTCCCTCTGTGGAGTGACAGCCATTTACCACCACCCTCTGTGTCCTGCCACCCAGCCAGTTACCTACTCACCACACTACTGTCCTGCCCACACCCATATTCCCCAGTTTGTGTAATAGTCTTCTATGTGGCACAGTGTCAAAGACCTTGCTGAAGTCCAGATAGGCCATGTCCACTGCCCTCCCCTGATCCACCTCCCTAGACACCCAGTCAAAAAATTCAATGAGGTTGGTCTGACATGACCTCCCCCTGGTGAAACCATGCTGCCTTGGGTCCTGTAGTCCATTGACAACCAGATATTCCACCAATCTCTCCTTCAGTAGTACTTCCATGATCTTTCCCACTACCGAGGTGAGGCTGACTGGTCTGTAGTTCTCTGCTTCCTCTCTGCTCCCACTTTTGTATAATGAGCAATTCCTGAAGAGATCACGAGAAACCAATCTTCCCGACCGGGACCTCTCCCTGGATGAAGGTATATGTCTGTGGAAGGGAAATCTGAGTTACAGAACATTTAATCCACAAAAACAGTGAAGCACAGAATCAAGGTGTATACCTTATGTGAATCAAACTCTGGATACATATGCAACTGGCAATTCTATAAAGGCAAAGTCGACGAGGAACAGAGCAAAGGACATACATACAGAGTTTGTTTTGACCTTGTTAGAGAAGAACTGCAAGGAAAAGGCTACAGGATTTACACAGACAGATACTACACTGGACCTCAACTCTACACAGATCTATTTTTATCTGGAGTTGGTGCAACTGGAACTGTGATGCCCAACCACAAGGGAATGCCTCCCAAAATAAAAGACATAAAGCTGAAGGTGAAAGAAAAGGTTACATTCAGGAAGACACCAATGCTCTGTATGAAGTGGAGAGACAAGAGGGACATATATATGCTGTCAACAACGTCAAGTACTGAATTTGTCGATACCAGAAGAAAGGATTGAAAGATTGTGGAGTCAATCAAAAAACCAAAATGTGTACTGGACTACAACAGATATATGGGTGGAGTCGACAAAAATGACCAGCTGGCAGGGTATTACAATTTTAACCGGCGATGCAAGAAGGTATGGCAGAAGGAGTTCTTTTATCTACTGAATGCCATGTTACTTCAGGGGTACATAATGTACAAGAAATTTTCCCCAGAAAGAAAGAAGATGACGCACTTGGAATTCCAACGAACTGTGATTAAAGAACTTGTAATGACAAGCAAAAAAACTGATGATCTTCCACAGCATAGCCAAAAACGGCAATCGACAAAATTGGATCCATGCCAACGATTGCAAGGAAAGCACTTTCCATCAAAAATACCGAGAATACCAAATAAGCTGTACCCTACCTGAAGATGTGTGGTGTGCACCAAGAAAGGGAAGCGTAAGGAATTGACCTACTGGTGTGCACAGTGCGGAAAGGGCCTGTGTGTAGATAAATGCTTCTCCAAATACCATTCAAAGATGAACTACGGGATGTCCAGATCTCCGAATACAAGCGATAGCGACACAGAATAGTAAATCGCTTGATAAGCGTAGATTCCCAGTATAGAGACCGAGATGGCGGAGTGATCAAGATGTAAGATAGGTGGGAAATGCTGAGTGCTGCATCCCAGAATGGACAGCACAAGACTTCCCTCTATCATAGTCAGCATAGGGTGTCCATTGGACACCATGGCATGTTTTATAGTTGCTTTTTCCCAGTATGGGATGACATGGGGTGTCCATTGGACACCATGGAATGGTTAATTGGTGTAGATTCCCGGTATAGAGACCGAGATGACGGAGTGATTGAGATGTAAGAGAGGTGGGAAATGCTGAGTGCTGCATCCCAGAACAGACAGCACAAGACTTCCTTCTATCAGAGTCAGCATAGGGTGTCCATTGGACACCAAGGCATGTTTTATAGTTGCTTTTTCCCAGTATGGGATGACATGGGGTGTTCATTGGACACCATGGAATGGTTAATTGGCATAGATTCCCTCCCTTGTTCAATTCCCCTGAATAAATCGGATCCAACACTTTTTGCATTTAAAATGGACATGAAATCTGTGCTAACTGGCAGCTGTTTATAAAGTTTTTATTCTCAGAAATGATATGCATTCCCCTAAATTATCCATATTTAACTTTACCTGAATAAAAATTGATACAAAAAACTGTATTTTGCATTGTTTTAATTTTATGGGCAGCATTCTGCTACAGTTCTCTGCATGGAACCTGTGAATTGGAGTTTTTACTACAGTATGTCATGGTTGTGCAAGGAATGCCAATTATGAGCTGTTGGCCTATCGGAACTACACTAATAGTTCTGTGCACAAATCATGACATAGTTAAAACTCCAAATTACTGGTCTCATGAAGAGAATTATAACAGAATGCTGCCCATAAAAACAAAACAATGCAAAATACAGTTTTTCCTTTCAGGTTTTTATTCAAGTACAGTTAAATGTGGATTATTTAGAGTAATGCATATCATTTCTAAGAATAAGAACTTTATAAACTGCTGCCAATTAGAAATGATTTCCTGTTCTCTTTAATCCGACTGTGGTTCCAGTTTGTACCAAAAGCACTGTACTGTTATTTACTGTGCCTAACCTTGTTTTACAGGGTGTCTCAAGGGTTGAACTGGTGGAACCAGCCCTGGTGGTAAGTGCACAAACAGTGTGGGGAAGTGTGTATGCTGAATAGGGGCTACTGTGAAAGTGTTTGTTGCATATTGTCTAGGCCACTAGAAGGAAAAGGGGATTACAATGTCCCAGAGCTGTACCCAGATTCAGCCTTGTTACTTACAACCTATGTCACTCAGGGGTGGGAGGCACCCGTGTCAGTACACAGGCCCTTAACCTGCAACTAGCCATGCAGGCAGGGGTAGTAGCCCTTGAGATAGCGCCACCTAGGGGATACACAAGTGTGGGATGACATGGGAAGGCTGAACAACATGTAATGCTTTATTCATGCTAGGTCATCAAATATGGCTACTCCAAAATCCCTTTCCCATTTGGTAACCATCAGTTTCTCAAACCACCAATCATGTAATGTTTTCATGAGATCTTGTGCCGCAAATGCATAATTTTGCTCTGAGTGCTACTACTAGTATTCACTCTTAAATGTTTTTTTATTTCCTGGAAGATACCAGACATGTTGTCTTTTGCCAGCAAATGTCAGTATTTGAGCACTACTACCTGTCATAAATTGGATACACTCCAATGTTATAATATGTATGTTTTCTTAATTCAGATATGCAGTGTCCAGAGAAGACTGTATGGATCTGCGGACACTCCTTCGTGCATTGGGCAGGGATTCGGGAGTGGTCTCGAACCAGGGGACCAGTTTTGACCTTCGATACTCCAGTAAAAGTGCATTGGTTAGGTGAGAGGGGTATGCGTTGGGATCAATTGGTGCCAATGTTGCGACAGGAGTGCTTGAGGGGATCCAAACCAGATGTCATTGTCATCCACCCCAGGAGGCAATGATTTAGGATTGAAGACATCAGTGATGCTGCTATGGAAGATGAAGGAGGACATTGCCTTGATCAAGCACCGAATACCGAGAACCATGATCCTTTGGTCCCACATCATCCAGCGTTGGCAGTGGAGGAATGTTTCTGATATGAAGGCAATGGACAGAACAAGGAGAAAGATCAACACAGAGATGGGGGCATTCATGTGAGGATTGTCAGCCGGCGTGGTCAAGCATGATGGCATCATGTCTCTCTTCCTACAATTGTATTGGCAGGATGGTGTCGACTCAACGAATCAGGGAAGTGATATGTTCTGCAGTGACATCAAGAGGGCTGTAGCTCCAATCCTATAGAGGTACAGTATGCAATTTATAGAGGCAGTGGTGGGGGAACCAGCGTTGGGCGTGTGGCAGTGGAACTTGCAGGGCCGTCTCCTATCCAGGGCTGGAGGGGTGTTTCTTGTAGTGAACCCAAGATCCCTCCTGCATGGGCACGTCTGATGCCGGCGCATGGCAACCCTGCCTACATCAGCCACACTCTTACGCACAACCTGGTGGCTTGATGGTGCCCCCAGTCTCCACTGGGGGTCACCAGAGCACCAGTCATCCCTAATCTTCCCACCCGGAGAGGAGAGCTGCCCAGAGGGTGCTCAATCTGTCTCCTCTCCTGCCGACCCCTGACTCCCGAGCTCGTTCATGAACTCGGGTCATCGGTGCAGCACGAGGTGTGGCGTCCAGTGACTCAAAGTATCAGCAGCAACATTTTTCTGCACAAAATTACCTTTCTAACAGTGCTATACAATCAATTCTAACCAATTAGGTTTTACTATTTAGGTAAAAACTGCTGACCTCCCCAGACATTTCCAGGCCTGAGTGAAAGTCAGCTGAGTACGTCTACAGGAGCTATTGGCCTGAGTGGCTATGATTTCAGTCGCCACCTACAGATGTATCTAGGCCTGAATGAGTTAAGAGGGACAGAGGAAGGTGTGAGCTTGCTTGCTAGGTGATGTCTGTCCAGGTAGTTGAGGGGGAGAAATGCCAGCAGGGAGGTCTCTGTTTCTGCTCCTGTACTCAGCAACCCATTTTCTGGTGCAGCAGAGCTTAAGAGGTTGGATGAGGGGTGAGAGCTTGTTTGCTATGTGATGTCTGTCCATCCTAGTTGTTAGTGAGTAGAGACACCAGCAGGGAGTTCTCCATTTCTGTTGCTACACTTGACAACTGATTTTCTGGTGCAACAAAGCTTAAGAGGGACAGAGGAGGAGTGTGAGCTTCTTTGATAGGTGATTTTTGTCCAGGTAGTCAAGGGGGAGAGATGCCAGCAGGGAGTTCTTAGTTTCTGCTCCTGCCTACAGTGACCCATTTTTCTGGCTAAGCAGTGCTTAAGAGGGACAGAGGATGAATGTGTGCCAGCAGGGAGGTCTCTGTTTCTGCTCCTGTCTGTAGCAACCTGTCTTCTAATACAGCAGTGCTTAAGAAGGATGGAATAGGGGTGTGAGGTTGTTTGCTAGGTGATGTCTGTCCAGGGGGTCAAGGGGGGAGAAAAGCCAGAAGGTTTCTATTAGTTCTATGAATGGGTAACTTCAGAACTGGACAGGGGTAAGCCTGTGGATGCATTATTCTTGGACTTCAGCAAGGCGTTTGACTCTGTCCCCCACAATGGTCTGGTGGAGAAACAGATGGGGTTAGGAGTAGGCCCTTTGATGGTCAGATGGATTGAAAACTGGCTAGCTGGATGCACTCAGAGAGTAGTGGTCTGTGGGGAGCTCTCGAACCCTAGAGAGGTAGGTAGTGGGGTGCCACAGGGCTCAGTCCTGGGTCCGATCCTGTTTAATGCATACATATCGGACATCAGGGAGGGTATAGGGTGTGAAATGAGTCTATTCACGGATGACTCCAAGATGGGAGCAGTAGTTGAGGGAGAAGAGGGGAGGTTGGCCCTGCAAGGGGACCTGGACACCCTGGAAAGCTGGGCTTACACATGGAAATTAAATTTCAATATCACCAAGTGCAAGGTGTTGCATCTTGGTCGGGGAAACCCTAAACACAGGTACTCCCTGGGAGGGGAGGTGCTGGAGGCCTCAATAGGGGAAAAAGACCTAGGGGTCATGGTGGATACATGTATGAATAACTCTGAGCAGTGCAGAAGAGCAGCTAGCACGGCAAACAGGATGTTGGGATGCATCGTAAGAGGGATCACCTCTAGGAGCAAGGAAGTGATTCTGCCGTTGTGTAATGGACTGGTTAGACCACACCTTGAGTACTGTGTACAGTACTGGAGACCACACTTGAAGAGGGATATACAGCTCCTGGAGAGGGTACAGAGGAGGGAACAAAGATGATCACGAGGGCTAGGGATTTGACTTATGAGGACAGACTTGAGGAGCTCTGCCTGTTTTCATTGGAGGAGAGGAGAGACGGGGGACATGATTGAGGTCTTCAAGTACCTCAAGGAATAAATAGAGTAAACATGGAGGGATCTTAGACTAAAGCAGGGAGGTATCACCGGAGGGCATGGTTTGAAGTTGGAAGGTGGAAGGGTGAGGGGGGAAAAGAGGAGGAGGTTTTTCACTGAGAGGGTGGTGGACCCTTGGAATGCACTGCCTGGGGAGCTGGTTCAGAGATCCACAGTGGAGGGCTTCAAGAGAGGGTGGGACAGACACAGAAAGTGAATGTATCAGTTGATGGCCTGTCCTGGGGGGGTGGGGATGGATGATAGGAGTTTCTGGAGCACAAGGGATGGGAGGGTCTCGGCACCCAACTAAGGATCTAGGTTTGAGCAGACTCGATAGACCGTAAGGCCTAATCTGCTGGCAAATAGTATGTTAGTATGTTTCTGCTCCTGCACTCAGCAACCTGTTTTCTGGTGCAGCAGTGCTTTAGTGGGACAGAGGAGGGAGAGAGATCTTTATTGCTCAGTTATGTCTGTATAGGGAGTAAAGGGGTATATACTGTATGCTAGCAGTGAAGCCTCCATTTCTACTCCTGATGTTAGCGACCTGAGTCGTGGTTCAGCAGGCCTTGGGTGGGAAGGAGGACATAGGAGTGCTTGTTTGATAGTGGATGACTGAGCTCAAGACAAAGCCTACTTGTCACCAGACATGGCAGACCAATTGCAAGTGCATGACCAGCTGGTACTGTATCAGCATCTCACCACATCGCAGCAAGAAATTTCCTATGGTTACTAAGGCACGTGGCTGAGGCCATATCTATGGTACCACTGACTGTGATGGCAATCATGAATGTTTGTTATACCATGACTTTAATGTTCTGGTATATAAATTTATGCTTAGGATACATGATGTGATGAATGACCATTTAATACAGTGGAATGGAATGTACAGTATATAATCCAAAGGACTATAACTTTTAGATCGTCATTGGTATAATGTCTTTAAATTCTATTTTTCAGATTGGAGTATATAAGCCAATAGTCTTTAAAAACGAACAAAGTATAAGGATATACATTCCAAATGCCCTATCCACTGTCGTCGGGGTCGTCTTCCATATGACAATCACTATAATCTATATACACAGTGCATTGTATGAAAGATGTCCCCTGGCTTCAGAAATACTCATGCAACAGTCAGAATGGGAAATAAATTGGAAATAATAAGTGCATAAGGTAGGTTACTACGTGATGTCACTAACGGTAAGTTACAGTTTAGCTTAGGTTTTGATATGTGTGCATTGATGTACAGTATGTGCTCATGTTTCAAAATTTAATTCAGGGTTTGACCTCATGAAACTGCTAACAATGTTAGTCCATTGGGAACCTCACCAGTGATTCAAACTTGGTCTAGCAAAAGTGGCAGTGTACTTTGTTTTTTTACCTTTCTTTTTTTTTTCTTTATTTTAACCTTTGTCATACCAGGAGGGAAACACTTTGCTGAAAGCTTGATTACAGGTGCAACCTGTAAGCACAAGGAAGTTAATTGACTTTGTGTCTGGTAGTGGATACATAACTGATTACTACCATACCTCATCAACACAGCCCCATTCAAAAAACTTTTTAGCAAAGGTGGCCATTTTGAGGCAGTTTAGAAACGGCAGCCATTTTGAGGCATTTCAGCAAAAGCAGCCATCTTGAAGCACTCACCAGAGATTCACACTTGGTGTACAGATATGGCTAAAGTTTTGCAGTTGTGTGTCCGTTAAGTGGTCACATCACTGATTACCACCATACCGCATCAGCCCTGACCCATTCAGTGAGCTTTTTAAACAAAGATGGCTGTTTTGAAGTATTTTAGCAAATGCAGACATTTTGAAGCATTTTAGGAAAGGTGGCCAATCTGAGGTGATCACTAGTAATTAACACTTGGTGCCTGGATGTGGAAAAGTGTGCAGTAGTGTGTCCAGAAGTCATCACATTGACTGACTGCATATTTCTTGTTTCTCAGAGAAGGTGTGTTCAACAAATCTACAGAAGTCACAAAATTACCCTTTTTGAATGACACTGAAGATCAAGACACTGCAATGATGCTACATTACAACATTTGACATCTTGACTTCATATGATACTACTCAACTGATACTTTCTGGGATTAAGGTAAGAGACAAACTAGTTTGTCTAACAGGCTGTGGAAACCTTGTGGCGTTAATATGAATCAGCCTTGTAAGCCTACTAGCATGCATTGCACCACAACAGACTTCACCTTCACCATCTCATCAGCTGGAATGATTTATAATGCATGGACTAGTTTTGAACACTCCAAGTGATGACTTCATGTGAGGGTGAGCTACATTACTTTGGCTAAATTAAATATCACAGACTATGTAAAAAGTTGATGCAATGGTGTAGCATAGGGTAAGATCAGTTTTTTTTTTTCTACAGGTCACAAGCCTGAAGACGATATATAGAATTTAGAATAGGGAAAGGATAGGGCTTTCCTCCACAGGTTTTAGAATAGCGAAAGGATAGGATTTTTCTGCACAGGTTTTTGAATAGGGAAAGGATAGAATTTTTCTCCACAGGTTTTAGAATAGGGGAAAGGATAGGGTTTTTCTCCCCAGGTTTAAGAATAGGGAAAGGATAGGGGTTTTCTCCACACATTTTTGAATAGGGAAAGGATAGGATTTTTCTCCACAGGTTTTAGAATAGGGAAAGGATAGGGATTTTCTCTGCAGGTTTTAGAATAAGGAAAGGATAGGGTTTTTCTCCGCAGGTTTTAGAATAGGGAAAGAATAGGGATTTTCTCCGCAGGTTTTAGAATAGGGAAAGGATAGGGTTTTTCTCCACATATTTCTGGCATTACCATGTCTGATGGAATGTTCTTTGTGTATGATGATCCATACACTTGAAAAAGTGTCGCATCGGTGAAATGTGGACCACTGATGGTAAATGCTAATGGTAATAAAAAAATATAAAACTATTTTGGTTTCTTTCCTACTGTATAGTACACTATATAAGATACTGTATGGTGGCCTAAATACACAACACTTTCGTTAAAACCTTACTTAATTTGCTGTCCTCACTGTAACCGTGAGAGACTGAAGAAACTAGGTCTATTTTCAATTAATTGTATAAGACTCATGGGTGACGTATATCTTGTATTTCATCTGTGAACCTTAGGGTGAAGGTGTATTGTTGCTGTGTATTGACAACCACCAACTATTTTATGTAATGTATGGGGAAAAAACATCGAACAACATGGGATTAAGGCAGAGTAGGAGAGGGTAACATAAGAAAAATGTGTTAATTTTCCAGGGGCAATACAGTGATCTAAAACATAATAGTATAAGGTAATAGTAGATAGGTTTTTCCACTGTTTACATGTGTAAAGGCTGGAGATAGATATAGGAAAAGACAGATCTTACTTTGAAAGGGTTCCATCAGTAGGTCATCACATATAGGACTTGCACCATCTGGCATCGGGCCACACGGCAGACTTTTCTAGCAATACCTGAAGGGCGACCACCCACCCAATGTCACGTGACCAACAGATCCCCTTCCAGTGCCAGGTCAGGTTGCGCCGCTGCCGACGTCGGTGACCCTGACATGCGCTGTCTCGACACTGGACCCTCCCCCTATCTACACTATGGTGGGTCCGACATGGATTCCTCTGATGCCTGGTCTGACATTGGGGGGCTTATAATCGACCCCGGACTGTCCTACATTACCCTTTTGGGTATCCAAGGGATCTCTACCCTGGGGGTTCCACTCCAGATTGAAGTCATTTGGGGCAGTTCTACCCTGCATTTCACCCTTACTCCCACTACATGGGATTTCAAGGGTATTATCCTCCACTGGTCGCCCCTCCTCCTCCTCTCCCCAGTCTCAACCAGATCCACCTCCCCTTCCCTGGCTTCTTTGGATTTCAAGACCCTGATTCAGTTTTGGTGGCAGGGGGCCAGGTCAGAACTGGTTTCAGATCTGGAAACTAGGCTCCTGCAACCACAGCTTCCTATGTCTCCTTCCCCGATCAGCTATCTTGCAACTGTCCATGTCTCGGGGAAGACTCAGCAGGATGTTTCCCTACCGGACTTTAGACACCGTCCTGTCAAGGAGAGTGGACTTCATGATGTGTTATATAAGAGGGAAAGGATAGGCTTTTTCTCCACAGGTTTTAGAACAGGGAAAGGGTAAGATATTTTAGAATAGAGAAAGGGTAGGGTTTTTCTACACAGGTTTTAGAACAGGGAAAGGATAGGGTTTTTCTCCACAGGTTTTTTGAATAGGGAAAGGGCAGGGTTTTTTTCCACAGGTTTTAGAATAGGGAAAGGATAGGGTTTTTCTACACATATTTCTGGAATTACCATGTCTGATGGAATGCTCTTTGTGTATGATGATCCATACACTTGAAAAAGTGTCGCATCGTGAAATGTGGACCACTGATGGTAAATGCTAATAGTAATAAAAAATTGTAAACTATTTTGGTTTCTTTCCTACTGTATGGTACACTATATAAGATACTGTATGGTGGCCTAAATACACAATGCTTTCATTAACACCTTACTTAATTTGCTGTCCTCACTGTAACCGTGAGATACTGAAGAAACTAGGTCCATTTTCTATTAATTATATAAGACTCATGGCTGACGTATAGCTTGTATTTCATCTGTGAACCATAGGATGAAGGTGTATCGTTGCTGTGTATTGACAACCAGCAAATATTTTATATAATGTATGGGGAAAAAATATCGAAAAACATGGGACTAAGGCATAGTAGGATAGGGTAACATAAGAAAAATGTGTTCATTTTCCAGGGGCAATTCAGTGATCTAAAACATAATAGTATAGGGTAATAGTAGATAGGTTTTTCCACTGTTCACATGCATAAAGGCTGGAGATAGATATAGGAAAAGACAGATCTTACTTCGAGAGGGTTCCGTCAGTAGGTCATCACATATAGGACTTGTGCCACCTGGCATCGGGCCACACGGCAGACTTTTCTAGCAATACCTGAAGGGAGACCACCAACCCAACATCACGTGACCAACAGAACCCCTTTCAGTGCCAGGTCAGGTTGCGCCGGTGCCAAAGTTGGTGATCCTGCTGTGGGCTGTCTCAATGCTGGACCCTCCCCCATCTACACTACGGCAGGTCCAATGTGGGTTCCTCTGATACCAGGTCTGACATTGGGGGGCTTATAATCGACCCCGAACTGTCCCGCATTACCCTTTTGGGTATCCAAGGGATCCCTACCCAGGAAGCTTCGCTCCAGATTGGAGTCATTTGGGGCATTTCTACCCTGGATTTTGCCCTTACTCGAACTACATGGGGTTTCAAGGGTATTATCCTCTACCGGACGCCCCTCCCCCCCCCAGTCTCAACCGGATCCACCTCCCCTTCCCCTGGCTACTTCAGATTTCAAGACCCTGATTCAGTCTTGGTGGCAGGGGACCAGGTCAGAACTGGTTTCAGATCTGGAAACTAGGCTTCTGCAACCGCAGCTTCCTATGTCTCCTTCCCCGATCAGCTATCTCGCAACTGTCCATGTCTCGGGGAACACTCGGCAGGTCATTTCCCTACCGGACTTTGGACACCGTCCTGTCAAGGAGAGTGGACTTCATGATGTGTTATATAATAGGGAAAGGATAGGCTTTTTCTCCACAGGTTTTTAGAACAGGGAAAGGGTAGGATTTTTCTCCAAAGGTTTTAGAATAGAGAAAGGGTAGGGTTTTTCTACACAGCTTTTAGAACAGGGAAAGGATAGGGTTTTTGTCCACAGGTTTTTTGAATAGGAAAAGGGTAGGGTTTTTCTCCACAGGTTTTTGAATAGGGAAAGGATAGGGTTTTTCTCCACAGGTTTTAGAATAGGGAAAGTATAGGGTTTTTCTCCACAGGTTTTAGAATAGGGAAAGGATAGGGTTTTTCACCTCATATTTCTGGCATTATCATGTCTGATGGAATGCTCTTTGTGTATGATGATCCATACACTTGAAAAAGTGTTGCATCGGTGAAATGTGGACCACTGATGGTAAATGCTAATGGTAATAAAAAATAGAAAACTAATTTGGTTTCTTTCTTACTGTATAGTACACTATATAAGATACTGTATGGTGGCCTAAATACACAATGCTTTTGTTAACACCTTACTTAATTTGCTGTCCTCACTGTAACCGTGAGATACTGAAGAAACTAGGTCCATTTTCTATTAATTATACAAAACTCATGGGTGATGTATATCTTGTATTTTATCTGTGAACCTTAGGATGAAGGTGTATCATTGCTGTGTATTGACAACCACCAACTATTTTATATAATATATGGGGAAAAAATATTGAAAAACATGGGACTAAGGCATAGTAGGGTAGGGTAACATAAAAAAAATGTTTTAATTGTCCAGGGGCAATACAGTGATCTAAAACATAGTAGTATAAGGTAATAGTAGATAGGTTTTTCCACTGTTCACATGCATAAAGGCTGGAGATAGATATAGGAAAAGACAGATCTTACTTCGAGAGGGTTCCGTCAGTAGGTCATCACATATAGGACTTGCGCCACCTGGCATCGGGCCGCACGGCAGACTTTTCTAGCAATACCTGAAGGGAGACCACCCACCCAATGTCACATGACCAACAGAACCCCTTCCAGTGCCAGGTTAGGTTGCGCCAGTTCGGATGATGGTGACCCTGCCGTGGGCTGTCTCGATGCCAGACCCTCCCCCATCTACACTATGGCGGGTCCGACATGGATTCCTCTGATGCCAGGTCTGACATTGGGGGGCTTATAATCGACCCCAAACTCTCCCGCATTACCCTTTTGGGTATCCAAGGGATCTCTACCCTGGGGGTCTCCACTCCAGATTAGAGTCATTTGGGGCAGTTCTACCCTGGATTTCACCCTTACTCCAACTACATGGAGGTTCAAGGGTATTATCCTCCACCAGATGCCCCTCCTCTCCCCCCCCCCAGTCTCAACCGGATCCACCTCCCTTCCCTGGCTACTTCAGATTTCAAGACCCTGATTCAGTCTTGGTGGCAGGGGCCAGGTCAGAACTGGTTTCAGATCTGGAAACTAGGCTCCTGCAACCGCAGCTTCCTATGTCTCCTTCCCCGATCAGCTATCTTGCAACTGTCCATGTCTCGGGGAAGACTCAGCAGGATGTTTCCCTACCGGACTTTAGACACCATCCTGTCAAGGAGAGTGGACTTCATGATGTGTTATATAATAGGGAAAGGATAGGCTTTTTCTCCACAGGATTTAGAACAGGGAAAGGGTAGGGTTTTTCTCCACAGGTTTTAGAATAGAGAAAGAGTAGGGTTTTTCTCAACAGGTTTTAGAATAGAGAAAGGATTGGGTTTTTCTCCACAGGTTTTTTGAATAGGGAAAGGGTAGGATTTTTGTCCACAGGTTTTAGAATAGAGAAAGGATAGGGTTTTTCTCCACAGATTTTTGAATAGGGAAAGGATAGGATTTTTCTCCACAGGTTTTAGAATAGGGAAATGATAGGGTTTCTCTCCACAGGTTTTAGAATAGAAGCAGTTTGATAAAGAAAATAATTGAACGGTAGCCACCATCTTATTTTTGGTCATGTGACCCAGGGGATGTAGATATGGGTACAGTCTGGGCCTTGATTTACTCATTCACTTCCCTATCATGTAAAACAAGTTGCTTTTTACTTTTCCTTTTGAATTTATTGGCTTGCACCCCGTAATGCAATTGGTGGACACCCCTTTAACCAGAATGGGCATACCATGGGTGGTTGGGTATGGCACCCCTTCTATCTGCAGTTGGGTCTGTAATGTGAAATTAGGGGTCAGAAATTTCATCCAGTCCCCTGCAGATGTAAGAAAAGGTGTAATCCAATGACATTTACCCCTTTTATAATGAAGTTATCCCTAAAATGTGTAACAGAAGCAGTTTGATACAGAAAATGATTGAACGATAGCCGCCATCTTATTTTTGTCATGTGACACAGGGGATGTAGATATTGGTACAGTCTGGCCTTGATTTACTCATTCACTTCCCCGTCATGTAAAACAGGCTACATCTTACTTTTCCTTTCTCAATTTATTGGTATATAGCCCATAATGCAATAGGTGGGCCCCTAATGTGCCAGCTTGGCCCTACCTTGGGTGGTTGGGTATGGCACACCAGCTATATGCTGGTGGGTCTATAATGCAAAATTAGTGATCATAAATTTCATCCAAGCCCCTGCAGATGTAAGAAAAGGTGTAATCCATTGACATTTACCACTTTTATAATGTAGTTATCCCTAAAAACATGTAACAGAAGCTGGCCCGGTGGCGCTGAGGGTTGAGGCGCTGGACGCCACACCTTGCTCCACACCGGTGACCCGGGGTCGGGAGTGGAATCGGGTCACTGGTGGGCCAGCCAGGAAGAGTTAGGCTTGAGCATCCTATGACAGCTCGCCTACTCTGGGGAGGGTTAAGGCTATAGCCCGAACACTTGTCTGACTTCGAGCGGAGGCTCGGAGTACTGCAAGCCCCCAATGTTAAATAGGGGAAGGGCTGCCGACATACAGCATGACGTCGGCACTCTGCGCCTTGACGTCAGGGGTCCTATGCTGCAGGGGGTGGGAGAAAAAGTGGAAAAATGCCTGCCATTACTGGGAAGATGGAGCCTCCGGAGACGTGTCCTCGATGTGCCTTCTCCCACCCGATGGCCCCCGGACTGTCGAAAGTTGATTGTTGGGGTAAGGGGGCTCTGCCCCATCCACGCTCAGGGGGGAACCAAAGCTCTATGGGGTTCCTGTGGGGTCATACGGGCAGGGTGGAAGGCAGAGGGATGTCTACCTTGAAGCTCCTGAAGGGTCAGGGATGGCAGGCAGGAAGGCGAATAAATAGTAATTTCAAAAAAAAAACATGTAACAGAAGCAGTTTGATACAGAAAATGATCAAATGGTAGCTGCCATCTTGTTTTTGGTTGTGTGACCCAGGGGATGTAGATATGGGTACAGTCTGGGCCTTATTTACTCATTCACTTCCCTGTCTTTTAAAACGGGCTACTTTTTACTTTAACTTTATGAATTTATTGGCATGCACCCCATAATGCAATAGGTGGACACCCCATTGGCCAGCATGGGCATACAAGGGGTGGTTGGGTATGGCACCCTGGCTATCTGCTAGTGGGTCTGTAATGTGAAATTAGGGATCAGAAAATTTGTCCAAGCCCCAGCAGATGTAAGAAAAGTTGTAATCCATGGAGATTTACCACTTCTATAATGTAGTTAGCCCTACAAACATGTAACAGAAGCAGTTTGATACAGAAAATGATCAAATGGTAGCCGCCATCTTGTTTTTGGTCATGTGACCCAGGGGTTGTAGATATGGGTACAGTCTGGGCCTTGATTTACTCATTCACTTCCCTGTCATGTAAAACAGGCTACTTTTGACTAACCTTTTGAATTTTTTGGCATGCACTCCGATATGCAATAGGTGGACACCCCATCGGCTAGCAAGGACATACAATGGGTCTTTGGGTATGGCACCCCAGCAATCTGCAGGTGGGTCTGTAATGAAAAATTAAGGATCAGAAATTTTATCCAAGCCCCTGCAGATTTAAGAAAAGTTGTACTCCATTGAGATTTACCGCTTTTATAATGTAGTTATCCCTACAAACGTGTAACAGAAGCAGTTTGATACAAAAAATGATTGAACGGTAGCCGCCATCTTATTTTTGGTCCTGTGATCCAGGAGATGTAGATATGGGTACAGTATAGGCCTTGATTTACTCATTCACTTCCCTGTCATGTAAAACAGGCTACATCTTACTTTTCATTTCTCAATTTATTGGAATGTAACCCATAATGCAATAGGTGGGCCCTTCATGTGCCAGCATGGCGCTACCCAGGGTGGTTGGGTATGGCACCCCAGCTATATGCTGGTGGGTCTATAATGTGAAATCAGTGATCATAAATTTTATCCCAGCCCCTGCAGATGTAAGAAAAGGTGTAATCCATTGACATTTACCACTTTTATAATGTAGTTATCACAATAAATGTGTAACAGAATCAGTTTGATACAGAAAATGATCAAATGGTAGCCACCATCTTGTTTTTGGTCATGTGACCCAGGGGATGTAGATATGGGTACAGTCTGGGCCTTGATTTACTCATTCACTTCCCCTGTCATGTAAAACAGGCTGCATTTTACTTTTACTTTTAGAATTTAATGGCATGTACCCTATAATGCAATAGGTGGACACCCCATTGGCCAGCATGGGCACACCAGGGGTTATTGGGTATGGCACCCCAGCTATCTGCAAGTAGGTCTGTAATATGAAATTAGGGATCAGAAAATTCATCCAAGCACCCGCAGATGTAAGAAGAGGTGTAATCCATTGACATTTACCCCCTTTTATAATGTAGTTATCTCTACAAACGTGTAACAGAAGCAGTTTGATACAGAAAATGATTGAACGGTAGCCACCATCTTGTTTTTGTTCATGTGACCCAGGGGATGTAGCTATGGGTACAGTCTGGGCCTTGATTTACTGATTCACTTCCCTGTCACGTAAAACGGGCTACTTTTTACTTTTACTTTTTGAATTTATTGGCATGCACCCCATAATACAATAGGTGGACACCCCATTGGCCAGCATGGACATACCATGGGTGGTTGGGTATGGCACCCCAGCTATCTGTAGGTCAGAGGTGTCATGCAACCAGAAATTTTGGAGGGGCACAAAATCTAGACCTTTCTAGGGGGTCCAGGGGCATGCCCCCCCAGGAAAATTTTGAAATATTGAAGTCAAATGGTGCATTTCAGTGATTTTTAGCAGGCCAGGAAGCTGTTCCATGACATGCTAAATGCCATCACAATGATAGAGCAATGATAAATGTTGTTACACATAAGCCAAAGGACACAGTCTCAAACATAGCATACAACATTTCGCACAATGACAGCTTGTAGTCTGCAGTGCAGAACAAAATGCTAACAAAAATAGTGAACAGCTTACGTCCAAACTTTGCAGAACTCCTGTCAGTTCTGTCACTGCAGATCAGACCCTACTTGATCTCTGGCCCCCTCCCCATCTCTTGCTTCCCACTAAGATACCCTTCTGCTTCTTCTGTGGTTGCTTAGATCCACCACTGCTTTTGCTCCCACCACCCCCGGAAGACTTTTCCAGGCACCCACCACTATTTTGGTGAAAAAGTACTTCCTCATATCTCTCCTGAATTTTCCCTCTTCCCACCTCACTACCTGTCCCCTTGTTCTCATGCATCTTTTCCTCTGAAAAATACTCTACTCTGAACCTTATTTAACCCTGTGAGGTATTGATAGATCTCTGTCATGTGTCCCTCTTTCTTCCAGGGTGTCACACTGGAAGAAAGAGAGGTGAGAGAGAAAGAGATGACAGAGACCTCCAAACACAGCACTGGGGTAAATAAAGTCCAGAGCACATATGGAGGTCTTTCAATTTCTCCTCATAGGGCTTTTAATGCAGACCATCCACCATTTAAGCTGCCTTAAGCAAACAAAATTTTAACAGAGAAATTGTAAACAGTGTACTACTGAACTTTCTATATTGCCCTTGAAATGGATACATGGCCTGTTGTGGTTAGGGGTCCACAGTGGCCCCTGTGCTGGACTCTCACAAGTAGTTTCTGTAGTGTACTGATCCAGTATGGGATGCAGTGCTCTCAGTGCTGTCTAACTAAGTCAAAAACACAAAACAGTACTGTGCAAGTAAAGGCTAGGCACTGCCACTCATACACGGTAATAGTAAATGCACACCGAAAATAGAAAAGAGAATTAGAACTGAAGTTTCAACCACAGGTCTTCTTCAGGAGTTACATAAGGAGAAAAAAAATCAGTTATTTTTTTTAATCCTCTTTTAGAAAATTTCTGAAGGCCTATGGTCAAAACATCTATTTTAATTCTATTTTCAGCATCCATTTAATATTACCTTGGTTTTTCTTTTGTTTATTTTCAGACACATGCTGACGCAGCACCTTGTTTTTTTTTTTAATTCAAACATGGTGAAAACAATAGAAAACAATAGAAAAAAATAAGACATGCACTCTAGAGATTGAATAAAGTGCTTTCCTATTTTGGGGTTCACCATAACCTAAATTAGTAAGATCACCATAGAGCTGGTCCCATCAATATGTGTCCTCTGTGTTCAGCTTTTTTCAAAGCAGGAAAAATGGGCACTTACCCCCTTCCATCACTTTCTCTGGTATGCTGGATTCAGTAAAGGCTCTTCAGTAAAGGTTGCTGAAGTCCGTTAAAAGTTACCAAAGTCCTTTATTTCAATTTAAATAAGCCATCCAGGAATTTAGTAGTGAGACAGAACATGAGTGTGTGGTTCTCACAAGCCAACATTTTGCCCATGCCAATGTGAATTTTCTCAAGGTATCCACCCCCAGCACCTTTACCTCATTTTTATACTTCAAAGCATGTATAAATTACTATGTGGCGGACCTGGGAACACAAAAATTATTTAAGAAAATCGATTAAGGTGACTAGTACTATAAACAGAGGAAACAGACAAAATAAGTGATAAAACATCCATTTTGGTTGCTCAAATAACCTCCACTATAAGCGGGTGTGCATGTTATTGCTATGACAGTGCCAAACATTGCAAAACAGATACATTGGATGGTGTCGTATATTAATCAAAGTGCAATATCACTTAGCTTACAAGTAGAGATTTATGTTAAGTTTTCTCTGCACAGTGGAAAAAATGCATATTTTGAAACTAGAACATTAGTAGATGCAATACAGAACTATGGGGGTTATTGGAGTGAACAGACTGGATGTTTTTAATGTTTGTATTGACTGTTTGCACTATTAATAGCACCAGTCGCATTAATCATTTTTTTTTTAATATTTTTTTGCTTCCAGGTCAGCCTCCTAGTAATGTATGCATGTTTAGAAGAATATGAGGTACAGGTGGTGGGGGAAGACAGTACCTTGAGAAAGTATACATTTTCATATGCAAAACGGTGATGTGGGAGAACCACAAGCTCACTTTCTATCTCACAACTAAGTTTCTGGATGTCTTATTTAAACAGGAATAAAGAACTTTTTTAACTTCCATCTGCCATCGTGATCCTTTACTGAACCCAACATACCAGAGAAAATGGGGAGGGTCACACAGATAGATAGATAGATAGATAGATAGAGATATATATATATATATATATATATACATACATACATACATACATACATACATACATACATACATACATACATGACTGCTAAATTATTTTTATTACTATAGATGAGAAGTGAAACTTTCAGAGGCAATCAGTACAACTGATCAATAATATGAACACCAACACACACACACCTTAGAGAAAAATAAACACTCATTTCTCAAACTGTTCAAAAATGGCTTGGTCATAAACATATCATTTAATATTGTGGCACCAAGAACTAACACAAAGGGAAAATTAGGTCAGTTCATGGAATAGCAGCAAACACATTTTGAAGGATGACAGACTAGAAGGCTAAAAATGTTTGGGTTTTTTATGGATTACAAGTCCTAAAGTATCACAAGCAGAGTGCACCCCTCTTCTGAATTCATTCATATTATGCTTATGCTTTGTATAGAAAAAACAATGCAGCTTAATCTTCCAGATCCTGGCAGGTTAAACTTGTGAAAAACACTGGGTGGTTAGGGGGACACAGTTAATTTCCTTGATGGAGTGTATTACACATTTTGCACCTGCCAAGATCTGTGAAAAAAAAAAACTGCATTTGTAATGCACCAGGTCAGCATAACCTGAATTTATTCAGATGAGGTGATTGTACACAGATTTTCACTCTTCTTTGTTTGCGGGGGGGGGGGGGTGTCAGAAGTGAAAAATGTGTGCACTTACGATCCAGTCAGTCCAGACCAACAGTCAGTCCCAGCTGTCCTGAGTTCCAGCACTGCGGCATCCACTGCTTTCCTGCCAGAACCACACACAGGCTGAAACCAAGCCACTGCCTCTCCTCAGTCCACCAAGCACAGAACTACTCAGCTGTGGGTGAGTGCCAGCTAGTCAAAATGGACACAGCACTGAAGAATAACACATCTCACCCACTCCACCCGGTCCCCCTACTTGCACCCGACATCCTTAGAGAACAGAGCAGAGCACTTTTACAAACCAACCCAGGCCTGCTGAGCCCCAGGAAAGAAGACGCTCAGACTCACCCACCTCCCTTTGCTGCTGGAATTGCCACTACTCCTCTCCTGGGAAAGGATGACGGTGCAGCAGAATACACACAACCATCCATGCTGCAACCACTGCCAGTCTCATTCAATACTGCAGCCTGCTGCTGGTGAATGTTTAATTAAACTCATTAGTTGCAGCTGTCTCTCACACGTGTCATCTCCTCAGTCTGTCCTACTCGCGCGCACAGTGAAGATGGCACTTGAAAAGCAGATTTGTCACTGCGTGTCAGCTTCCCTGTGTGACTGGAGAGATGAGCACAAACTGGAGAAGTGATTTGTGAAAATAACATTTAAAGTCATCACAGACCACCAATTACTTTTCACACACCAGCCCGCTAGCAGTAAGTAGATCCACACACCACACCCTCAACACCACCGAGTTCATAAAAACCCTATATTGTTTTGGACTTTGGAATTTTCTGGAAAATAAAATAAAATGTGTTTTTACTAGTTTGGGGAATTATATTGGGGGGGCACATGCCCAAAGGCCCTATGGGCATGACGCCACTGCTGTAGGTGGGTCTGTAATGAAAAATTAAGGATAAGAAATTTCATCCAAGCCCCTGCAGATGTAAGAAAATTTGAAATCCATTGAGATTTACCACTTTTTTAATGTAGTTATCCATACAAACATGTAGCAGAAGCAGTTTGATACAGAAAATGATCAAATGGTAGCTGCCATCTTGTTTTTGGTCATGTGATCCAGGGGATATAGATATGGGTACAGTCTGGGCCTTGATTTACTCATTCACTTCCCTGTCATGTAAAATGGGCTACTTTTTACTTTTACTTTTGAATTTATTGGCATGCACCCCATAATGCAATAGGTGGACTCCCCATTGGCCAGCATGGGCATACCTGGGGTGGTTGGGTATGGCACCCTGGCTAGCTGCAAGTGGGTCTTTAATGTGAAATTAGGGATCAGAAAATTCATCCAAGCCCTGGCAGATGTAAGAAAAGGTGTCATCCATTGACATTTACCACTTTTATAATGTAGTTATCCCTACAAACATGTAACAGAAGCAGTTTGATTAAGAAAATGATTGAACAGTAGCCACCATCTTGCTTTTGGTCTTGTGACCCAGCAGATGTAGCTATGGGTACAGTCTGTGCCTTGATTTATGCATTCACTTCCCCATCATGTAAAACAGGCTACATCTTACTTTTTCTTTCTCAATTTATTGGGATGTAACCCATAATACAATAGGTGGGCCCTTCATGTGCCAGCATGGCCCTACCTTGGGTGGTTGGGTATGGCACCCCAGCTATCTGCAGGTGGGTCTGTAATGTGAAATTAGGGATCAGAAATTTCATCCAATCCCCTGCAGATGTAAGAAAAGGTATAATCCAATGGCATTTACCCCTTTTATAATGAAGTTATCCCTACAAATGTGTAACAGAAGGAGTTTGACACAGAAAATGATTGAACAGTTGTCGCCATCTTATTTTTGGTCGTGTGACACAGGGGATGTAGATATGGGTACAGTCTGGGCCTTGATTTACTCATTCACTTCCCTGTCATGTAAAACAGGCTACATCTTACTTTTCCTTTCTCAATTTATTGGCATGTAACCCATAATGCAATAGGTGGACACCCCATTGGTCAACATGGGTATACCAGGGGTGGTTGGGTATGGCACCCCAGCTATATGCTGGTGGGTCTATAATGCAAAATTAGTGATCATAAATTTCATCCAAGCCCCTGCAGATGTAAGAAAAGGTGTAATCCATTGACATTTACCACTTTTATAATGTAGTTATCCCTACAAACATGTAACAGAAGCAATTTGATACAGAAAATCATCAATTGGTAGCTGCCATCTTGTTTTTGGTCGTGTGACACAGGGGATGTAGATATGGGTACAGTCTGGGCCTTGTTAACTCATTCACTTCCCTGTCATTTAAAACGGGCTACTTTTTACTTTAACTTTTTGAATTTATTGGCATAAACCCCATAATGCAATAGGTGGACACCCCATTGGCCAGCATGGGCATACCAGGGGTGGTTGGGTATGGCACCCTGGCTATCTGCAGGTTGGTCTGTAATGAAAAATTAAGGATCAGAAATTTCATCCAAGCCCCTGCATCTTTAAGAAAAGTTATAATCCATTGAGATTTAACACTTGTATAATGTAGTTATCCCTACAAACATGTAACAGAAGCAGTTTGATACAGAAAATGATCAAATGGTAGCCGCCATCTTGTTTTTGGTCATGTGACCCAGGGGATGTAGCTATGGGTACAGTCTGGGCTTTGATTTACTCATTCTCTTCCCTGTCATGTAAAACGGGCTACTTTTTACTTTTACTTTTTGAATTTATTGGCATGCACCCCATAATGCAATAGGTGGACACCCCATTGGCCAGCATGGACATACAATGGGTGGTTGGGTATGTCACCCTGGCTATCTGCAAGTGGGTCTGTAATGTGAAATTAGGGATCAGAAAATTCACCCAAGCCCCTGCAGATGTAAAAAAGGTTTAATCCATTGACATTTAGCACTTTTATAATGTAGTTATCCCTACAAACGTGTAACAGAAGCAGTTTGATACAGAAAATGATCAAATGGTAGCCGCCATCTTGTTTTTGGTCATGTGACCCAGGGGATGTAGCTATGGGTACAGTCTGGGCTTTGATTTACTCATTCTCTTCCCTGTCATGTAAAACGGGCTACTTTTTACTTTTACTTTTTGAATTTATTGGCATGCACCCCATAATGCAATAGGTGGACACCCCATTGGCCAGCATGGACATACAATGGGTGGTTGGGTATGTCACCCTGGCTATCTGCAAGTGGGTCTGTAATGTGAAATTAGGGATCAGAAAATTCACCCAAGCCCCTGCAGATGTAAAAAAGGTTTAATCCATTGACATTTAGCACTTTTGTAATGTAGTTATCCCTACAAACGTGTAACAGAAGCAGTTTGATACAGAAAATGATCAAATGGTAGCCGCCATCTTGTTTTTGGTCATGTGACCCAGGGGATGTAGCTATGGGTACAGTCTGTGCCTTGATTTACTCACTCTCTTCCCTGTCATGTAAAACAGGCTACATCTTGCTTTTCCTTTCTCACTTTATTGGGATGTAACCCATAATGCAATAGGTGGGCCCCTCATGGGCCAGCAAGGCTCTGCCTTAGGTGTTTCGGTATGGCACCTTAGCTATCTGCAGGTGGGTGTGTAATGAAAAATTAAGAATCAGAAATTTCTTCTAAGCCCCTGCAGATGTAAAAAAGGTTTAATCCATTGACATTTACCACTTTTATAATGTAGTTCTCACAATAAATGTGTAACAGAAGCAGTTTGATACAGAAAATGATCAAATGGTAGCCGCCATCTTGTTTTTGGCCATGTGATCCAGGGGAAGTAGGTATGGGTACAGTCTGGGCCTTGATTTACTCATTCATTTCCCTGTCATGTAAAACGGGCTACTTTTTACTTTTGCTTTTAGAATATATTGGCATGTACCCCATAATGCAATAGGTGGACATCCCGTTGGCCAGCATGGACATACCATGGGTGGTTGGGTATGGCACCCCAGCTATCTGCAGATGGGTCTTTAATGTGAAATTAGGGATCATAAATTTCATCCAAGCCACCTGCAGATGTAAGAAAAGGTGTAATCCATTGACATTTACCACTTTTTTAATGTAGTTATCACAATAAATGTGTAACAGAAGCAGTTTGATACAGAAAATGATCAAATGGTAGCTGCCATCTTGTTTTTGGTCATGTGATCCAGGGGATGTAGATATGAGTACAGTCTGGGCCTTGATTTACTCATTCTCTTCCCTGTCATGTAAAACAGGGTACATCTTACTTTTCTTTTCTCAATTTATTGGCATGCACCCCATAATGCAATAGGTGGACACCCCATTGGTCAGCATGGGTATACCAGGGCTGGTTGGGTATGGCACCCCGGCTATCTGCAGATGGGTCTTTAATGTAAAATTAGGGATCAGAAATTTCAGCCAAGCCCCTGCAGATGTAAGAAAAGGTGTAATCCATTGACATTTACCACTTGTATAATCTATTAATCCCAATAAATGTGTAGGAGAAGCAGTTTGACACAGGGAATGACTGAACGGTGTCAGCCGTCTTGTTTTTGGTCATGTGACCCAGGGGATGTAGCTATGGGTACAATCTGGGCCTTGATTTACTCATTCACTTCCCTGCCATGTAAAATAGGCTACTTTTTACTTTTCCTTTTTTGAATTTATTGGCATGCACCCCATAATGCAATAGGTGGTCACCCCTTTGCCCAGCACGGTCATACCATGGGTGGTTGGGTATGGCACCCCGGCTATCTGCAAGTGGGTCTATAATGTGAAATTAGGGATCAGAAATTTCATCCAAGCCACTGCTGCCATTAGAAAGGGTGTAATCCATTGACATTTACCACTTTTATGATCTAGTGATCTCAATAAATGAGTCACAAGCAGTTTGACACAGAAAATAGCTGAATATTGTCAGCCATCTTGTTTTTGGTCATGTGACCCTGGGGAGGTAGCTATGGCTGCAATCTGGCCCTTGATTTACTCATTCACTTCCCTGCCATGTGAAACAGGCTACTTCTTACTTTTTCTTAATGGATTTTGTGACGTGTACCCCATAATCCAATAGGTACCCCCCCCATAGGCCAGCATGGCGCTACAATAGATGGTCTGTTCTGGTCACTCTCATAATCTGTAGGTGAGAAACCAATGCGAAATTTGTGTTTATATAAAGAATTTGTAGCCTGAAAGTGAAAATTAGTTACATTTTAGACAACAATTTTTATCAGTGATGCAACCGATTTTAATGTTTTTACAAACTTCAATATTTTTTGAGAAATACAAATTTGCAAAAACAATCAAAATTTCACTAAATAAACATATATATCTCCAAATGTCTTGGTTGGAAAAGTTATATTTTCACTTTGAATTATAGTTGTGTTAGTTTCTTACTACCCTGACAAAAAAAGTTTACCAGGGAATTAAGAAAAATTATGTAATAACGTCATAACGGATAAGTGTACAAACCCAGTGAAAAAACCTCTGGCAGCAGGGATATGCAATTTACAGAAAAACCTTGGCAGTGTAAGGGTTAATTAATGTAGTTGACAGACAAAGCATTTTTCATCCTTTGTTTAAACCCCAAGACACCCAGTTGGCCTACATCAGTTGCCACCCTGCAGCCTGACAGTCATCTCCTATGGGACTTACATCACAACTCACACAGACCATCTTCTGGTGGGTGAGTTTTGTGGTCCATGGAGCAGATTCTATGAGGGTGCCAGTGTCATGCTGCAAATCAGGGGTGTTAACCCCATAATTTTTGCCCCAAGAGTCATCAGAAGGCAATGATACATTTTCACGCATGTGCAGCGAGCATGCATGCTTTTGATGTTTGATGACAACCCTGAGTGAATGTTCCTACTGTGCTAACATCTAGCTTTTGCTAAGTGGCAGGCAGACTGTGGGACATAGTGTGCCCCTCCATAAGGGAATAGTGAAGGCTGGTAGGATACTCACACCTCCCTCAATGACCAGTCCGCAAGTGACCTTAGTCTGTTACAGAACCTGGGTTGTTGGCATAATGAACAATAGCAATGTACTACCAGGCTTGCTTTACCAAATGCTTTTAACTGGACTATTATTGTGTACCATGTTTGGATGGGTTTACCTATAGTGCTTAGACAGCACTGGAGCAGACATCCCCTACAGCGACAGCTGCAATGCCGACTGTTGGCATTGTAGCCACAGGGATGCCAGCGCAAACAATTGGGGGGCTGCGCCAGCTGAACCCCCCTTTTGGGGGGCTCTGCCCCCCACACCCCATGGTCTCTAGGATTCTAACTCCAAGTCGGAGTTGGACCGGGGGGGGCAAACACCCAGCGAGGCAGTCTCAATCACCGCACAGACCATCATAGCGATGGGCGGGTTTTGCTCAATTTCAGTCGCTGTGATGGTCTTCACAATGCCTGAGTCACTGTGGTGATGGCATACCATTCTGATTGAGGATTTATGTCTGTTAATTTAGGGCCCCAAGCCACTGAATGGCATAGATATGCTCCACACCCAGATGCTTCTCCACACCACACAGTATCCACAGCCCCACCTGTTATGCTCCGTGGCTGTGGTGCTTTGTGTGTGGGGGGGTCAATCCAGTGGCTGGAGCTGTCTTGTACACTAGCATCTGATTGGATGACCATGTCAGCCCTTCAGTGTATCACTAGATCCATGCTGAGTCAGGGATTGTGAGATACCTCATTCCTCCAAGGACTGCTGTGTCTAGTTCCTAAAGTTAACAGCAACCAGAATTGCAATGTGTAGCCCCCAGCCATTCATAAATTTTAGCTTTGAGGGTAGGGTGGAGTGCTGGCCATGTTTAGTGCCTATTCAATACCTAGGATAGTGTAACCCCAGCCACTGTGTGCACCCCATTGGCAAGCCCTCTGCATCATGCAGTCAGTGTTGTGGATGCTGCAGAAGTGTAGCTTCTCCCCTCCTGGCCACCCCATCCCCACAGTACTTACAGAAGCATGTTTGTACCAGGATCAGATATGGTGGTGCACGCACTGCTGTTTCTGGTTGCAATGGGGAACCTCATGAAAGTGTTTCCCGTGTAAAGTGTGATGCACAGCTTTCCCCAGCCCTCCACAAGAATTGAGGTGCTGGAAGACCTTTGTAGATCGAACCATGAGAAAGTTCTATATTAACTTCCCACCATGTATTTTGTGTACACGTTAATAATAATGATACTCAGTTTTCTAAGTTAAATATAGAGTTGATAGCCTTCTACTTTACTGTATGAATTATATATCCAACAGAACATGTAAATGATAGTTTCATGTTCACAAATGATGTTATTTATCCTTTTAAATAATTCTGCTTTAAAAAAATCCATTTACAAAGAAATCAATGCCAACATTTGGAGGATTGGAAACATTTAGTCATTAGTCTGAAACTGACTGCCTAAAGTCACTTACTCTCAGCAAAAATCATTTTTATTATATATTATCAAAATGTTGTCAAGAGATGATATTTTATGACTCAAGTGTGCTCCCACTGCTGTCTGTAATGGTAAGACAGCTGTAAAAAAGCCAGCTTAGAATACAAATGAGAAACATAATGCTGTTTGAGCTAAAAATACCCTTTTGAAGAGCAGGCAGGCATTTCTTTAGTAAAATGGAATATAAATACATTGTTAATTGAAGGAAATCTACCTGCAGGGATATCACTGTTTTATGCTACTTATACTGTGCTGTATCTAGAGAACATTTTCCCTTTGTCTACAACATCAGTTCTTAACCCCTGCTGTGCCACAGACTGATGTATCAAGCCAGAATTCCCATACATTTTAATTTGGTCATGGGAACCAGCTAGATATAAGGTCACCTGCAATGGTTATACTGCCAGATTTTCCACAAACGCAGCTGTATATACTTTGAATGTATGACAGGTCTGTCATGTTTTGATAGAACCATACATAACTTTTATAAGAGTTACAGTGCTCTGATTATATACATACATACAGTGTGTGTATATATATATATATATATATATATATGTATATATATATATGTATATATATATATATATATATATATATATATATATATATATATATATATATATATATATATATATATATATATATATATATATGTATATATATATATATATATATATATATATATATATATATATATATATGTATATGTATATATATATATATATATATATATATATATATATATATATATATATATATATATATATATATATATATATATATATATATATATGTATATATATATATATATATATATATATATATATATATATATATATATATATATATATATATATATTCATAGAAAAAACTCTGTTTAATGCATCAGTTAGGGTTGTTCCACAGCGACAAAAGTGAGGAAATTTGTTGTTAGAGTTGAAAACCTAACTCTGAATTACACCCCAGCACCACACACACATACACACACACGCATACACACACACACACACACACACATATGCAAGTACAGGGGAGGACCAAGGCAACACGACCAATGACAGACAACCAGCAGCAGGTGACAGAAATAAGAAAAAATGTTCTAAATGTACTACAAGACATCCCCACCCACCTGACCAGGTACTGCATAATCAGTGGAGATCAACAGCAAAACTGAGGACATGTACACCAAATGTACACATCTCTGATTGCAGCTGCACACAATGTACCACACTTAGTAGTTGCATGGCCTTACCTACCGATGCCCCACACCACAGCACATGTGGTGGACCAACTGAGCAATAGAGTTGAGCAAAACCAAGCAGTTGTACAGGTATAATCTCTCTGATTATAACAAGGGTTTGAGAAATGCAGCTTTCTGATTGGGTGTAAACATTCTAACAGCCTTATGTTTAGTTTTTATTAACATACATGTAGAGCCTAACCATATGATGAACATGGTTTAATGTTGTTTAAAAAACAGTTTTATTATGATAGCAATAAGCCACTCCCAGGTATTATGTTAATGGTCAGTTTATCACTGTCTAGTGACATGGGCACTGCTCTCGCCTCATTCAACATTAAACCCCTACAGGGTGATTAACAGACCATTTAACATAACCATTGGTCATGCCTTATTGCTTAATTTCCTTCATGTGTAGATACTCTCCCTCTGCTAGGCACTGCAGGAGCTTTGCAACACAGTGTCCCACCAGTTACACCATCCACTGTCTAGTTACTGGAGAATGGCTGCGAATATTAACTCATGAAGATCCTCGAAACCTTGGTGTGATTATAACTGACAGAGTCAGTGATAGAGAATAACCCTGCCATCATAGTACACTTATCCCATTGTGAGTTAAATCTATACTAAAAGACATTCTATTTATATCTACACTATACCTACTTGATTCCTGTTGTAGCACAATTAATATAGTTATCACTTTGATAGCATCAGTGACAAAATTGTGGCAAACCCAAACACTAGGCATACAGCCTGAGTATGAAACAACTGTTACAAAAATTAGGCTGTGTCCATAAGTGGCATAGATCACTCATTGCAACAATAGTAAATGTATCACTATTTCAATAAGTTAGTCATCACAGATGCAATGACATTGTCTTTATCAGGTACAACATACTCAGTAAGTGCCTACAGGAAAATCTACCCTATACACATCTCCGATACAGCTACGCCATTGTTGGCTCAGTAGTGCTATGATATTTAGAAGTTGCTTGGCCTGATCCACGCAATTACATTGTTTCTTACAAAGAATACTTACTGCATCTTTAGTATTCAAACACACTGAAGGTATATGTATGCACATGAGCAGTACACCTTCATCAGTAAGAATGCATCTGATACTGGCAGTACAAATTTCACAGCATTGAACAGGCAATGCTTTTCCATATGTTTACATCAGCCTCTCTATCTTGAGTAAACAGTTGCAGTAAATGTACTACTATATAAATCAGATACTAAATACAACACTACTTTTATCTTGACCATGGCTGTGTCTTGTAGTTAATTTATGTAGTTCTCTTAATTAATGTATACTCACTAGTGTTAAAACCTTTGTACAACTGTGATCATGCACTTCGCATTTATATTATTCTGCAGCACAGTAACAGTTGTGCTGTGGTGTAGGGCATTAGTGAGTAAGGCCATGCAACTACTAAGTGTGGTACGTTGTGTGCAGCTGCAATCAGGGATGTGTACGTTTGGTGTACATGTCCTCAGTTTTGCTGTTGATCTCGACTGAGCATGCAGTACCTGGTCAGGTGGGTGGGGATGTCTTGTAGTACATTTAGACAGTTTTTTCTTATTTCTGTCACCTGATGCTGGTTGTCTGTCATTGGTCGTGTTGCCTTGGTCCTCCCCCGTACTTGCATATATGTGTGTGTGTGTGTGTGTGTGTGTGTGTGTGTGTGTGTGTGGTGCTGGGGGGGGTGAATTCAGAGTTAGGGTTTTCAACCCTAACACTGAATTTCCTCACTTTTGTCGCTGTGGAACAACCCTAACTGATGCATTAAATGGAATTTTTTGCTATGAATTTCCCTTCTTTTTGAGAATGGTAAGTATAAGTAGTAAATACAGACATGGAACTGCAGTCACACAATGGCAACAAATCATTCACTGTATGAATGCAGGTGTGGTACCATGGACCCTTTTGCTCCTACGGTCTCATAAAATCATTTGTTATATCTATACTGTTCTGTCAGTGTACGTCCTACAACCCATATAGTGATAGTATCTGATTTGGCATATACATGTGGTGGTAGAGGGACGGGTCCTTCAAGATGTACAGTATCACCGCATGATCACCTGCATGACTACAGTGCTGCTACTGCCTAACCTTCTGCCATCACACTACCACCACATAATCTAGTGTATGAGTACAGTGGTAATACAGAAATAGATTACATACCCCACAGTACCAGGTAATCATTAACATTATGCATTTGTAGTGCAAGTACACACCTTTGGGATTATGTTACAGAACCACACTATTTTATGTATGAAACATGAAAGTTCAGTGTCAAAAAAAAAACTAACATTTCGACCCACAGAAATGCAAAGTTAGACAGATAAATATTTGCATGGTATTATGAGCACATAGTATTTTGTGTTGGGGATATATCTACTGATGCATTTCTATAAGTGGTTTTCATTCCTATCTACTTGCCAGTGTAATACCACAGACAAGAAATGTTTTGCTGGCCTTGCAAATTCTTAGATCTTACAGTAACTGTTCGATTTTCATACTAAACACCATATGTAAACATTTTTGTGTTAAACTTACTTACTGATGTCAATATTTCCTCATGTTGTAACTGTGTAACTTGACTTTAGAGATATTGTCCAGATAACTGTATTCATGTTAACATATTTTCTGAAGAAAGTGATAAGAAATAGTATGTGTTTCACAATATAAGTATGTTAAACTCTGCTGTGTCTGTAATCTTATACTGCATAACAAATTTCACTGTTTGTTAATTAGACAATAATGGTTTCTACACAATTATGTTAATACTATCCTTATAACCTTGTAGCACTGTATTGTACCACAAGATCTGCCAAGTATGAAAATCTAGTCACAGTGCTGAACTCACCATGATCATAATCTGTCATTGTCTGCATTGTAATAATACTATATATGTTATCAAACACTAGAAAATATTGAATAGCATATTGCTAAACTGTATTAATATGGTAAATAAGAGATTAGCATAAGGCTGTTACAAATCCTGCACTGTTTAACAGAATATCAACAGTTACACCCTTGTAATAGAATCAGTATAGGAAAGACTTTCTAATGAATCATGTTTTTCACAGATGCTATGTATAAAGGTAAAATGAAACACAAGAAATGTTTTGTTAAAGAAAATATTCTATTTTTTCTTTCAATATACAAATATAAAAAAAATCACATTATACAAAAAATAAAATTTCTGTTTTATACAAAAAATAAGTTATCATTCTTAAATAAAAAATAAGAAAATGATAAATTATACTTTTACAAAAGTAATTTGAAAAATAAATATGTTGAAGAAATTATTATTTTCTAAACATTTCAAATAAACATGATTATTATAAATACAACAATTTAACTATATACAAACAACAGTTTCTCCATGATCGAGAGAGGTGTGGCGCTGCTCGAGGCAGCACAGTCCAGAAGTTGGACAATATGTGGAGGCACACCAAAGTGGAAGCTGTTGCGGCAAAGCAGAGGGGGGAGACACACATGAAGCTGTGCAGGCTGGTTACTGTGTCTGTCCGTCACTTGTTGCTGGTGCAGGTGAGGCAGTGGTACTGGACACACTGACATCTGCTATTGTGTCCACAGACTTGAGCAGCAATTTAATCATTGCCTGCTGCACTGTGAAGAGGGACAACAATTTGTCTTGTCCCTCCCGCAGTGCAGCAGTTTCTTCTTTAATGGAATCTATTTTTTGCTCGAGCCTGCGGACACAGCAGCAGTGTACAGTGCATGTCTCCTCGCGGTGTTCTTCTGTAAAGATACAAATAAAATAGCAATTAATATATAGTAATAAATATACAATTTTGTTCTTCTGTTGTATCTAATTATTATAGTATCTTTTCCTTTCATATATCATAAGCAGACATAGATCACTGCTACTAGGGATATAGATTTAAGTAGTCATTCTTAAAACTTACTGTTCTTACTCAATATATAATATCAG
Organism: Neoceratodus forsteri; assembly: GCA_016271365.2. NCBI lineage: Eukaryota > Metazoa > Chordata > Ceratodontiformes > Ceratodontidae > Neoceratodus > Neoceratodus forsteri. The sequence continues at coordinate 91,692,948 of CM057456.1, read as the reverse complement.
TCACATATGATGAACCATTACTCAATTAGTACTGTAAATATTAAAAATTGTCAATGTAATATATTTATATTATACATTATACATAACCTTATGCATCACATTTTTGATTCATACAATTGTTGCTAACTATCTATAGCACAGTAAGATATTGATCAAACTAATGTCATTTACAGTCTTAAAGTAAAGTCTGTGCAACTACCATAATATAGATGTACTGTTTTTGTTAACTATTTCTTATTTGAACATTTCTGTTGTGCACCCTGACACTGTTACATCAGGTAGTACATATTAGTAAATGCTAATAACAATGATTTGTCTTACATAGGAACAAGTTAAAAACAGTGTTGTACTGTAACTGTTTACTACCAAGATTGAACAACGATCTTCTACTGATATTAAAATACTGGGACAGATATTCAAACTGCACCATTCTGTGGTGCAAGCCCTTGCACTACTCAAAAAAGTTGTGCAGGTGTGTAGCAAGGATGATATTCTACGGAGTTGCACTATTGAGTATTTTCTTTGAATATTGACCCATCTCCATAGCCACTGTTCATGGCAGTGTGTAACTTGCCTCATCACAAGTGGTCAGAGTGGACCATTCAGTAGCAATGGTACAATTTCCATTGCATCATGTGCAAACCTGCGATATTGAAAAGGTGAGATGTAAATGAGGCCACGATTTATGTAAGGCACAGCGGGGGCCATTTGCATATAATTATGGCCCCATTTGCACGGCATTATCATGCGGTTGTGCAAATCCCAGACAACTTGCACATTGCACCCTGGTAGGCAGCAGCCATCAGGGAGCGACACCCCCTGCAGCCTGATCGCAGTCATAAGATTAGTAAACCCCCCCGAGCATCCCAATGGGGGGGCATAACATCAGTAAACTCCCACATAGCAGCCTAATGATGTGCATAAGATTGCTAACCCCCAACCAGCCCAATCACATGCACAACATCAGTAACCCTCCAAGCAGCTCAATCGCATGCATAACATTATTTACCCCTTCCCGATAGCAACCATAACTTCAACCCCCCCACCAAAGACCAATATCCCTGGTGTTCCAATGTACTGTGAAACCTGATCATGGGCATAATGTCAACCCACCTAATCTACAATATCACTGGTGATGTAGTGTCCCCACCCACCCACCCACGGACACCACCATCACTCCCCCATCAGCCAGTGGGCAGCAGCACCCCACACACCTGCCACCCTCCCACCCACCAACTAACAGCTTGGTAGGGTTGCATGCCCATTGGTTCAGGACAACAGCCAATGGGCGTACAGACCATACCGTACAAGTCAGTCCAGATATGTGAATGAATCATTCATTCACATATCTCGACTGCCTTGAATGGTATTGGCTGCATGCCCATTGGCTGTGGCCCTGATCCAATGTGCGTGAAGCCCTATGAAGCTGTCAGTCTGCCAGTAGCAGGGCGGCAGGCAGGTGTGGTGCTGCCTCCCGCCAGCTGGGGGGGGCAGGGTTGTGGCGCTTTATGTATGCGTCGGGTGGGGATCCACTTGATCACCAGGTATTTTGGACATTGGTGGGCCCTCGTGCCTAATCACCGCAGGCGTCACGTTATCTCAACACAACACAAACCCTGTTGTGCATTATTGCTTAATTGATTTTTAATATTTACACATCATAACATAGTGAATATAAAGCAACAGTAAATTTTACAACTACTACTTACAATTGTGTACAGACTATCTCTCAAAATGTTACTCTTTTTCTCAGTATTGACAATACATTTTTTCACAGTTTAATAATGGAAAATCGTAACACGGAGTTGCAAGTTACTGGTACACATCACAGAACACATGCTTGTCACTTACCCAACAATGATATTTACAGAAACAGTATTCCAAACAGTTCTAATTATTCTACATTCAACAACCATATAGTTAAGCGATATCACACCAAACGGTATTGGTGATGACATCATTTGCCCATATAGTGTAGTGTTGTTTGGCAACAAGGTACACAAAAATGCTGTAAACACAGCATCTGCGGAGAATCCTACCACTACCAACATTCTCAAGTGGCACAGTGGAATTATGCACTAGCCTGGTTGTTGGGTAAGATAGAAAGAACTAAGTAAATTAAAAAACGCAGTAAGTTTATGCAATGTTACTGTGGTACTTGTTGCACTGCAAAAAATATTTCCTAATTGCTACACTGCCCTGCTACTGAGCTTGTGTAGATTTTTATCATTATTATCAGTTTCACCATATTTTCAAGGGACACTTTGTGAGCAAGCAGCCAATTGACATGCCAAACACAGGATTGGACAGCACGTTTGAGACGTTATTGTCTGGTGATAATTTTTCGGCACTCTGCTGTTTCAAGGTTCTGTCTGTTAATGCGAATGAAGTACCCATTAGCTTTCCTTTTAACAAACACTGTCTTTTCTATACTGAACTGCTTGTATATGCAAGTGACGGAGATGTTGTCCCATGTGAACAGAGATGGGTCTCAGACTGATTTATACACACTTATCTGTCAAAAGGCTGGCTGTCATCTTAGTTTGTCTAGCAGTACAATTACGGAAGTAAAGGGTGTTTGTATTTTGTTACTGAGCTTTAGCAGACAGCAGCTTAGCGTTGTTCAAGATAGTAGTTTTATTTCAGCATTTCAATGGTAACAAGTGTTTTAGAGATACACCTGTTTACCATGTCTTCTGATGTCCTGATTGCAGTTTTAACAATCGCAGAGCTGTGCAGACAGACAATTAGATCAAAAGAGTCACACTTCATTTTTATGGGCATAATCTAATAGGAGATAACTGTTAATTTCAATGTACTAATCAATGCATTCCAAGTATATACTTCTTATTTCATACTTACGCTCTACAGTACCAATCTCCTCCTCCTTCACCTGCACCAGTGGTGTCACCACACCTCCCGTAGGCACTATAAAAAAAAATATCAGA